>JALIRH010000026.1:1376747-2753495 GCA_023055505.1 Callipepla californica brunnescens
TGGCTTCTGCACTACTTGTTACCTCATTGTGAATAAATACAGCATGTGACATAAGTGTTACTTGCCTGCTGCTTCTTTTCATCTCCAATAAATACGAATTTATTTATTAATAAACACATTTGTCACCAGCAAATGCTCGCTCAAACCAGTAAGTTTAGGAAGGAAGATAACTGATCACAATTAGAGCTGCTGTTTGCAACTCAATGGGGGAGGCAGTGAAGACAGTGGCAACACAACGATGGGTAGGGCTGCTGTTTACAGCACAATGGAAGGTCCAGTGAAGTGGAGTTTGCAACTCAATGGGAGAGGAGTATCGTGAAGATGAGTTGCTGTTGTGACACAGTGCAACCCCCTAAAGGTTTTGTAAGGATACCACAAGGTTGGCCAAGAGACCCTCCCCACATTCTAGGACTCGAACTCAGAAGCAGTGAAAATCCAATGCATATGTAGCTAATTTCTTGGAAATGCGATGAATACATATACAATATGCCTATAAATATGTAGTCACAGCTTTCGTTGGTGCGCATGTTTGGTGAGCGATCCCCATGCAGCCAGTGCTGTAATAAATACCTGCTTGACATAACTCATTAGCATGCCAGATTTCTTGGCTTCACTATGCTACAGCAGCTTAGAGACAAAGCAAATTAACATTCCCCAAGACTGAATTTCTCCGCCTTTCAGAAAAATAGTGCATAGTTAACTAACTGTATATAGATATAATACATTATATATTTACAGAAAATATTTTACCATGCTTTATGTACTCATGAATATAGTTGTCATGGTTTTATGATTTTTGGTACTGGTATTCCACATCATAACATCATGTATTGCATTGAGAGTTGAAGAGCTAATACTCCAGCCCCATGGATCATTGATGGTTCCAGGTATACCTGTCTCAGAAGAGAAGAAGAACTACATTCCCCAGAGGACTTTGCGATGCTTTGTATCTTTACGTGTTTTCTGCTCAGAGGGAACAGATAAAAACTCTCTGCGGTCATGGTACACGCTCTTTCCTTCGGGATCGACTCAGCAGTGGGTGCTCGCTGCCGTATCGCCATCAGCGTTAGCGTAAGGCCTTTGGTTTATCGGACACTCTCTCTCTCTCTTGCTCATTTTATTTGATTCATTAGCCTCAATTCCAATTATATTGTATTATATTCTGTTATTTTGCTTTCTGATATCTTATTTAGTAAATTAGCTTTCCTCCTCAGATTGTTGCCGCCGTTTTGTTTCTGGGCCCATCTCCCTTTTCCCTTTTTTTTTCCTTTTCCCTTCCCCTTTCCTGGGGCGTGGGTCCCTCGCACCAATCGTCAGGGAACCGGGCCAATCCAGCCCGGTAAACCGTTGACAATAGTATTTTACCATGCTCCACCACTGACAGTGCTTTAAGGACATATTCAAAGTACTTGGGAGTCTTTACTGGTAGAAGATCAGGCCTGTGACCAAATCATTGGTACGGGAGATTGGGGGATGATACCATTGTACTCTGTGAAGCCAAGGCAATTTAGCACCTCCCTGCTCTCTCTTATCTGCTGTCAAGGCCCAGAAGATGAGAACAAAGGAGATCCAAAAGCCAGGAGCCGTCACTCCAAAAAGAGCTGACTTGACCACTTTGGACTTAACACAGTACAAGCTTATTTATAAGAAAATGGGAAAGAAGTAATCATCAAATGAAAACAAGCTCTGACAACCCATCATTTCTGGAGATAAGTATCTGACCAGCTACGCTGGAATCTCACAGCTACGCTGTGTCTCTTCTGGCTTTCTACAAAGACTTGCTTTCATTTCCTATCTCTTCTCTATTACCCATTTTCCCTTCCCCATCTCCCTAATCAACTAGAATTTGTAATAAACTGGTCGGGCTAACATTTCCCCCATTGGGTCTTAATCTCACTGTTGTATACACGTAGATCAAAAGAACCTTCTCTCCCTCCTTTTAAACGGCGGAAGACAGAAGGTTTTTATGACTTCTTGATTTTCTGTGTTTCTGATGTATGACTTGCTTTCTTCTCAAGTTTCAAGTACCTTGTCATCACTGTTAGGAGAGAAAGATTTGCAAGCAATGTAGAAACAAAAACTATTAGTTGTCTCTAAATCCGCAAACATCTCTTTACTTGAATTATTAGTTTAGCTGTCACTGTAAATGCACACAGTCAATGAAATCTGAAGTAGAAGAGTTTTGTATGATAAAATGCAACAAATCAGCAAAGAAAAAGGAAAAAAGAGTAGAAGATAGCTTTTTAATTAAGTTGGACATCAGCTTTTGTTAATGAACCTCAAGAAGCAACAATGTGATTTGTTCTGTAAAACCTCCTACTCCTGGGAAGCAGAGTCCCTTAATGGTTTTAGTGCTGGAGCTCCACCTATGACAGTTTTTTCCCACAGCAAAAAGGCAAACATTGTTCAACAGTTCCTTTCTTTCACTTAAAAAGAGTTATCAGAAATTGTATTGTTTTTCCTCAAAGTCTGGAACAAGCTGAGAAAAATGTGTACTGTTACCAAAACAACAAGACAAGGGATCTTAACACTTCCTTGATTTCATGAATGAAGTTGAGTTTACATAACACTCAGCAAGTTCTCCAGTGACACCAAGCTGATTGATGCAGTTGACATGCTGGAGGTAAGGAATGCTACTCAGAGGGATGTTGACAGGCTTGAGATGCGAGCCTTGAAGAATATTTAGTTAAACAAAACAATCCCAAACATTAACACAGGAGGGGCAAGCAGCAAATAAAGGGCAGCCTCGTGAAAAAAAGTTGTATTAAGAGAAGAAAAGCTGAATGGGAGACAGCAATGTGTGCTTGCAGTCCAAAATATAACTGAATCCTGGTCTGCATCAAAGAGAAGTGTGGCTAGAAGGTCAAGGGAGATGACTGTCTCCCTCTAATCTGCTCCTCTGAAACCCCACCTGCATCACTGCACCCAAGCCTAGTGACTCCACCATTTATTATACATTTTATTATTATGCCACATGAGTTTAGTCAAAACACAGATGTCTCTGCATCACTTCCATTCTAGTCAGTGGATCTGAGAAACATTTTACGTTTTGTCCAGTGGTTTTGAATAATTTTACATTTAATTATTGTTCTGCTTACATCATCGTTGACACCTGAAATGATTACAATTTGGAGAAAGCTTTATGAGATGCACCATCAGATATAATTCATAGACAAATGCAACATACATGTAAAATCAATATGATATACCCAGGACTAAGCAATTCCAACTTCTGAACCCTCTTCTCCTAATTAAAAAAAGTTAATCTGAACACTTCAGAATCATTTTTTCTTGTCTTTCTTAGGAAGCTTCCAGAAGGGTGTAAGGACAAGAAAGGCAGGCAGAGTGATTTACAAGTCCTAAATATTTAGCAACATGTCACAGATGAAGTATATCACTAACCTTCACAGGTGAAGTAAACTTAATGTTTTGAGTTCTAATCTGATGGTAGACCAGAGTAAGAAATAAAATAAGAGATTAGCAAGTTCCAGCTCATAAGTATGATATCATTAAGATAGTTTGTTATTATTTCTCCTAAATTAATCTAAACAAACTGTCACTCAAATATGTTGAACAGTATATTTTCTAAAGTACACTTAAGATAAAGAGGACTGGAGATCGTTATGGAGCCTATGAATCATTCTTCCCTTTTTGTTCCCCCTTAGAAATCACTAAAACTTGATATTTTACAATAGCTTATAAACTTAAACATAAGGAAGTTCACCTTGAAATATCTCTCTCAGAAGATGTCTTCTTAAAAACTTATTTCAGCTTTTTTCTTACTTAAAATTGGAAACAAAATTCAAACATTTTAAGAGAAATTATTTTAAGGTAACTGGATCTAAATTCTACATTTTTAGTAGCATTTACTTTTCTGCGAACATACATGTTCCTGTTATTACATTCAGAGCTCTCTAGGTATGTGATCTATAGCAGTGGAAGATAAAATATTTATACAAAAGTGTTCAATCAAAACAGATGACTTCAGGAGAAAAATCACTTCAGGTGAAGAATACTTTTAAAAAGTAAATGCAAAAGCCTGATATCATGAAAGAAACAGCATATAAACCCTGTAACTTTAACTTCCACTTCCAACTGTGGCAGCATAATTTGTAATACTTATGACTTCAAAACTCATTTTGTAGTGCTACTGTATTAAAGACTTTATTATTAGCATTGCGCTGATTATACATTTCTCCTGTTCTTACTTATTATTAACTCTAATGTTAACACCAGAATAAAATGACAAATCAAGCAAAAGTACCCCAAAGACTATTTCCTGCTGTTGGAGATTATATCAACCTTCAGAAATCCACCAGATTTCTGCCAAATACTCAGAATCCTGCCAGATACTTAGTTGGAAAAACAGATAATATAATTAGGCACGTACACAAGGAGACCTTGCACAAAATAGAAAAAGATTAGAAAGATACCTGACAACAACTAAATGTCAACTTCTTTCTCAGTGTGGTTCTAACTGAAAATTCTAACTTCTGGAAAATAATTATCACAAAAACATGTTTTGAAGATCCCTATATTTTCATTCTCAATAACACCCTTTATTTAAATCTATTAAAGAAGTGATGGGTAAACACTAAATCAATACTTTCATCTTACTTTCTTCACTTTTGTAATCCTGGAACACTACAGAAAGCACAGTGATAACAGCAGAGTAGCAAAGTTCCAGACTGCAACAAGCAGCAAATGCAGCAAGCACAGACACAGAAACAAAGCTCAAAAACGAAAGAAAGAGAGGAGAAAAAAAAAAAAAAAGGAAAAAAAAAAGCTACTTACCCTTGGAAGGCCTCAGATAGTCAGGGATCTCTAGCAAGAACTCTTTACCTCTATTGCCAACCCTTAAATGAGGCCTGGGAAGGAATGGATCCTGGCTACACTGCTTCTGGTCACTTAGGTGCACTGCATGCTCCTGAGCTTCCTTGAGGTGACCCTGCCTTCCCACCGGATGCTCATTCACTTGTTGAAGCCCTGACTTAGCATTTCTGCTACAACTACATTTTACATCTGAATGCTCCTTTACAGGTAAGTTGTTTGCAGTACTGTTCACAAGTGACAAGTGCACTGAGTCACAAGTGACAATATTGTCCAGGTTACTGCTGAAGTAACGCAAACAGCAATAAATCCAAAAGGTAGCCAGAAAATACAAGATGTGAAGAAAAAACAGTCTGAGTCCTCTTCTTGACATGTTACTTAAAAAACTGAATCATTAAATCTGAGATAAATTTTACGGATGTGGCTTATTTCTAATTCTTCATTTAAGAACGATTAAGCCCTGTCTACAGAGAAAAGATTTTGTCAAGAAATGCTTAAAGCGCTTTTATAATCGAAGTTATATACAAAGGAATATGCAAGTGAAATATACTTTTGACAATATGTGTCACTAGCCTGACCACAGTATATACCAGAGTGCATGAACTTCCCCCCTTGTAAAAACCACAAAGATCTGAAATCACAGTTTTCTTCTAGAAATGCAGAATTAAAATGCCCTAAAAATGTTCTTTCATCTTAAAGCTATTGGTAAAAATACTTTCAGTGACAAGAAAAATTGAGCAATCTTTACATACTGATAGAGGTGCATCCATTCTTTTCATTCTCAGAAAGTTTATATAAATTTAACTTTGAGCTATCAGGCACTTTTCTGAGAAAACAAGCTAGCATTGAATAACACTGTGATTATTTTCCCTGGACATTGCTGCATCGGAATATAGTGTTCAAAACTTGACTTATCATAATTATACACCAACTCTCCTGATCTTTATATATACATATATATGCATTTATATTTATATAGTGCTGATAGCCCAAATAACAGTCAGAAATGGATGAATCATTTTATTCCTACAAATATAAACTGATGGATCTGGGAAGTTTGCAGCTCTGAAATTCTGTCCCTGAAATCCTGCTCTTGGTTGTGTGGAACACAAAAACTCTCCTTTTGATGTTGTTGTTGTCTCAAAGCTTGCTTTGTAAGGCCTTTCTGGTGATAAGACTTTAACTGACAACTGTAAATTATTTAGGAGGTGCCATAGTGCCACGGTGCTTCTGCTTATGGTTGTGAAGATAAGCAGAAACAGGGGCAAGCAATCTTTTTTGGGGTATGGCTTGGAGAAGGTGATCACTGCAAAAGACTACAGTGCTTGTGCATGGCAACAATGGCACCAGTCCCTGCTGGCTTATGTGCTGGGTCAGGTATATCACACTAACAGAGAGAAAAGAAAAAAAAAAAAAAAAAAGAGAGAGTAATGGGGGATAAAAGGCCTTCACTGAACTAAGGACTTTGGAGAAGAACTCCCAAAGAAGGAAAAAAACCTTTGACGGAGAATTCCCTGAGGGGAAAACCTCTTTGGAAGAACCCCTTGGCCTGCTTGTTGCCAAGCTCCCTGGCTTTCTCCCATCCGCTGCGGTGACCAGACAAGTTCCTGAGATCAACGGACCTACTACGAACCTCGCTGGATCCACAGTGTTGATTGTATCTCTCTTGCTTTCTACCAAGACTCCTTGCTTTTTCTCTTTCCCATCACCCATCTTCACTTCCCCAAATCCCAAAGCAACTAGGATTTGTAATAAACTGGTTGGGCTAACATTTGACCCATTGTATCTTAATCTCGCCATTGGGTGTACAGATGTTAAAAAAATCCTCTTCTCCCTGCTATAAATTGGAGTGGGACAGGTTGGCAGAGAATTTCACATGTATATAGTAGGTACTGCTTTAATGCTAACTTAAATGTAAAAACAATTAACAAATTAAAGCAAATTTAGTTATAAATTATTCGCAGTGTCCTGGATGATGGCAAAAGCAAACAGCAGAATCTTGACTGCATGTATTGTAAAATAAAAGAAAAAATAATCAGCTAAATGTTTTATCATACTGAAAGCATAAGACAGTTATTTTTAATTTCTGCTTTCTCATTCCTATCCTAGAACCATTTTATAATTATTAAGGTTGAAAAAGGCCCCTAAGATAATCTAGTGCAACCATTATTTCTAATGATGTTTGGAAAAAAAAAGTAAAAAAGAAAAAAAAAAATTGTTGCTTGGTTTAATTTGGCTTTGGGTTTAAACCTCAAAAGACTCAGCGATATTTTCCTCTGAATTTTGGATTTTGGCTCTGTTCAAAATGAAAACCAGGTAATTTGACAGGCAAATTATTTGTATTTTCTGCAGTTTTTGATAAAAGATAAGACCATTGATCTGCCTTAGAGAGAGCAGAGATGTTTAGGGAGAACATGGAACGTAACCTCTGTATGTAATATGTTCTCCCTGTGTTCTTCAGCATTCAAATTGGATTAGGGACCTAAAATATACATATTTGGCTGTTCCTGCTATTACCTGTTTATGAATCTTCTATCCATCTGTAAATGTGTTTTCAATCTACTAAATGTTTACTGACAGAAGTTTACTGAGGAAAAAGAAAAAAGCAAAAAATCCTAACACCTCCCCTCTAATTTAATCGTATCTCCTTCAATGATTGTCTTGTAGTTTTAGTTCTGTGAATTGTGAACAGTTCAGAACTCACCAACTGCTTGATTTTTTAAATCTTGATAGTATCCACTCTCACTTTTCCTCAGCTAAAAAGCTTTCTATTCTTTTTTTCCTTTCAAAGCAAACAAGTAGTTTTGCTAATATGGTTATGCATATAATTCTAGCAATTATTTAAAGGAAGTTAATTTAATTCCCCATTTCTAAACAGATACCTGTAGTTTCAGGAAAAATAAATAAAGCCTTTTTTTTTTAAGGTTCTGTTTGCAGTAATTATTATTATTATTATTACTATTTTTTTAACCAAGGCTGAACATTTATTCTGTCTCCTATGTCTGAGAAAACTTTCCAAAATGTTATTTTCTACAGCAAGACATGAAGTACCCCAAAGTTCTAGTTCCAGGATGTTGACTGGGTGTGGAGCCATTTGTATTTCATCATTCCTTCAGACTTTTAATTTTAGCTCTACATTTGATTTGCCTACTGCATTTTCTTTGATCACATTTCCTCTGTTTGATTTTGTGTTGTTTTTTTTCCTTCATTTTATTTGTCAGCAATGTCTTCTGAACAACCCATAAATTGATTGATCTTTTTGTATCAGAATGGATTTTAAATTTATCAGAATGAATATTATTATTAAAAAAAATAGTAATGCAGAAGAATTTGATGACAACTCTGTGAGTAAAAATCAATTGTATGTTCTTATATGTCATTTGGGCAGCTAGTATTTAGGTACATTCTATTTGGAAAAAAAAAAGAAATTACAGAGGACTAACATCCAAGTAAGACAAAAAAATTTCTGAGACATTGAGAAAGTATGACGCAGTTTGTACTTGGAGAAAGAAATATGCTGTGCCTCAGTGGGATTGAAGCCTGTCTGTCCTGGTTTCATGTTGATTTTTCCTTCATAGTGGCTGGTTTGATTCAATGTTTGGGATTTAGGAGAAAAGTAACTTTGGTAACACACTGATTCTTGCTGAGCAATGCTATCTAGAAGCAAGGATGTTGTACTTTCTCAGCTTCTCATACGGTCCTGCCAGCAGGAGGACCGGAAGGGGCTAGAATCAGGACAGCTGACATAAATTAGCCAACGCCATATTCCACACCACAGTACATTATAGCAGAAGTGCTGAGTCATTGCTTGAAACAGGGAGCGAGCAGCGGTGGGAAAACAGGCCCAGGAGAGTGCATGCAGTGCGGCCCAGAGAGTGCATGCAGTGCAATGGGTAACCAGAAGAGGTGGATCCACACCTTCCCAGACCTCGTTTAAGGGTTGACAGCAGAGGCAAGGATTTTCTGCTGGAGATCTGTGTGTACTTGAGACCTTCCAAGAGTAAGCAGAATCTTTTCTTTGTTTCTGACTTTACAGCTGCCTCATTTGAGCTTAATCATACTTGCTGCATCCTAGGACTTTGTCCCTCTGCTTTCATTGCTGTGTTTTTCTGTCATGGTGTAATCTTACAAACATCACATGAAGAAAAAATTGAAGCCAGAAGTTGACAAGGTGGGCGACCACTGTGTGGGGACTAGCTGAGCATTGCTCAGAGGGTAATGAGAAATTACTTGTATGTCACTTGTTGTATGATTATTATAACTCTTATCCTTTTCTTCTTTCTTACTTTGTCTAAGTAAGTAGTTTTATTTCAACTCACTAGTTGAACTTGCTTTGTTCTGTTTTATTTTTTCAGCTCTGTCCTCTATCCCTCTGGGAGGTGGGAAGTAAACCAGTAACCAGGTAGTGTTTAACTACCAGCTGGTTAAATCACAACTCTGTTCATTCAGTGAGACCTCCTTCCAGTTATGGTATTCTTTTGTCTTTTAAAAGCTGTTATGGTGTTTATGAGGAAGTAATCAAGACACAGGAGAGAATTCCAACGATAAAATAGAATTATAACAAACTTAGGGCCAGAAAGGAAAATTAAAAAAAAAAAAAGGATGAAGAAAATTCAATAGAAATACTTGAATCATAAAATGTATGGAGGAATCCAATGTTCAGGAGCTCTAATTTGATAATCACAGCTACCCTAATCTCATCATTTATGACTCTTATTTATATTAGGCCTTAATTATAGTGTTTGCAGCTAATCAACAAGATAATGTATAAAACCTAAAATTTTCATATTATCCTCTGCATATAAACAGACTCTTCTATTTTAGGAGGGATATGTACTATGATGAGAAAATGGTAAACTGTCCTTATATTGCTCAGTAAATGAAAGACTTAAGAAAAATAATAATTTTCTGTTGTTTTTTATTTTATTACTTAATTATTTTTGTAGAACTAGATGCATCTTCTCATACACTTATTAAATGGTGGATGGTGGTCTTAATGCTTTATTTAAATCTGTGCGTCAGAATGGTGGCTGCCCTGCCATTTTACTTTCAAATTATGTCTGTGGGTTCAGTTTACCCTCCACAAATGGCATTTTGAAAAGGCATTCATTTTGCTGTTTTTATGGAAAGATAGCTTTTCTGTTGTTGACATCTGAGTTATTTTGAAGCAATAGCAATATGGATTATACATAAGATATGATATTAATGCTAAATAGGATAGTTAAAACACCAGTTTCTATTCATTCAGCCACCGGTCGACTTCTGTGGAAAACCAGTAATGGTAATCACAAAGCTACAGATGCTTACAAAACCATCTGGGAGAATCTGAAGGATTCTAGGATAGCCATTCCAGCTACTGTTTGGACTAAAAAGACTAAAAATGTGTTGTTTGCTTCCCCTACACGGACAAAAATACTGACTACTGAATACCTCATATACCTGAATAACTTATATACCTGAATGAGGAAGACTTGTTTTCTTCTTCTGTATTGACAGGCAGAGGTGGGAGATGAACAGGCAGGTACCTCCTGCACTCTGGCTTTAAGACAACTAAGACAACTTCTTTCTGGATGGTGTCTTCATACCAATCATCTCCTTTGAATTGCCCAAAACTATGTCAGATAAAACCAGCTCTGATGGTATTTCTGATATGGACACTTTCCCTCTGGGAGTTGGATTGAATCCATTATTTTCATTTAATGGAGAAAAATAAACAGGTGGTAGAATGTTTTTAGTCATGCCGGTTTGTGTTGGTCTTTAACCAAGAATTTAGTTGTCTCTTAATCCACTGCATTCATTTAAGCTATCCTTTGGGAAATGCTGTTTTCATAACACAAATTGCTGCCCCAGTAGTGAAGTAGTATCATCTAAGAATATAGAAGATTTATATATGTATATATATATAGTGTGTGTGTATAATTTATGAAACTTCATCATTTATGTTCATTTCACTTTTATTCGCATTTCCCATTTATTTTATTGAACCTGCATATTTATAAAATACAGTGTGATCATGCAAGCAGCTGTCATTAGATAAAATTAATTGTTCCATAACATAGAGAAGGTATGACAGTATTAATATTTCAAGTAGGAGAATAATAAACCAGCTTACTGCTTTATAACTACAATTTCACCTAAATACTTGCTATATCTTTTAAATCATAATATCATCTTTGTCACTTCTAGTTTACATTTACTACATCTTCAAGAAAGCCTTTTTCAAGCTTGTTTAGTTTAAGCATAATTTAAAAAAAAATCATTTGGCATTTTTAAGAGGGAAATATGATATCAACAGAAATAAAAAATGATAATATATATGGTATAGCACAAGTTACTGCATCAGATTCACCAATAAAATGTCTTTTTATGTGGTCATCATTTCACTTTATTAAATCTACATCTATGATCTAAAGCTTTGTTGAATCGTTGGAATACTCATACATATTTCAGGCATAAAAAAAAAATCACTAATCTCATTCAATCTTCCACACTAACATAATTGCAAAATGCTTGCATGTCACTTAAATAGCTTTTCAGCATGGAAAGAGAAAAAAATTAGAGACTAAGTGGAAATGCTCTTAACTTATAAAAAAAAAAAAAAAAAAAAACCAAAAAAACCACAATATGGAACAAAGGAGTATTCATGTAAGATTCTTCCTGCTGCTGCACAGCAAAGATCTGCTATTCATTCATCTTCTACTACTTTGAGGATTTTATCAGTTTTCTTAAGTCACTGGGAATTTTTACTAGCAGAGCTGCTAGAGAACAATAACAACAATAAATACTTAAAGGACAAGCTAGATGTCATCTGTTCTATGTTTACTAGTTTACAACTGAATATACTTTTTTCTGAACCACATGGTAGTTATGACTTAGAATCTAATAATTCTTCATTTTTTAAGATATGATATTGTAGACTAATCAGATCTGAAGAAAAAGAAAAATCAGCACTACTTTTGGCAGTAAGCTGCTTGTACTTGTGACAGTTTAGTTTTGAAGTTTCTGCTACTTGAGGTGTTTCAAAATAGTTAATCTAAAATATATATTTCACCCATTAAATTGTTTTGAATATAGTGTCTAGAAGAAACTAGGATGGAAAATATCTCATTAAAATGAGTAGGATGGAGTAGGAATGGTTTTTGTTCTGGGAGCTTGCTCATCACAAGTCAAAAAGGTGAGAAGTGTGATGGCTTTGCAGGTTAGCAAAGTTAATGCCCTTACATTTATAAACTTTATTTTTCACATTTCAGGCACATTAAGTCAAATTCTGCTCTCACATGCATCACTGAGCTCCACAGGATACGTCCTTATGCTTCCAAGGGCAAAATGTGTCCTTTTGGAACTTCTTTTATTTAATATCATATTCATATTTTTTCACTTTCTTTAAAACAGACCTGTTCATTTATTTATGAACACCCTTTTCTATCATTAATAATTTATATTTTATTTAATCCCTTAAATTTACTTTCTTATCAGTTTTATTGAAGATCTATAATTAACAGTATTTATTTAGCAAAAAGACTGTAAATAAAAGTGTGATAATGCACTTTCATATGTCTTCTAAACGTATACATTGTTGTTATTTTTTTCAATCTCATTTCCTCCACAAAAAAATACTTACCTTATTTTCAGTACTTGAATTATCTCACATGGAACTGTTTTGAAAGGACCACTTAATCAAAGTATGTCTATCTCTTTATGATCATATGAAGCAGCCTGTCTCCAGACAGAAATACATAGCAATACTTTTCTTTGAAATGAAAGCAATTCTCAAAGATATTTTTGAGGGAGAGAGTGCAATGAATACCAAACTTACTTGTTTCTAAACAAATAGTAATTTTCTCTTTGGAACAAAACTGTAGTAAAATATAGATTTCCAATATAATCTATGTTTCTATATTTATATCACTTCACACGCATATCACATACAGGGAGTTTTACTGCAGTGAATCAGATTAAAAGTCACAGACCTAATTTGTAGTGTGTGGACTACTGCTGAGACACCATTTTCAGTTGTCGATTTTGAAGTCTTAAATTATCTAATTTAGTTTTGTTAAAGTTATGCTGATAAGTTTAAACAAAACACTTTCATTTGCTCATGTTAACTTTTGAAACAATATAATATCTTATTATTATTATTTATTTAAACACATACAGAGATCTATGTATTTTTAAAACCTTTGAGTTTTACCATACTGTTTAGCTGGATGTCTAGTACTAGTCATAGGAGTAAAAATAAGTCTCAGTATTTTTGCCAACGAGTGGAATATTGCACTCATTACTTAATGTGCGCTGTTGAGAAAGGTGTGGAAAGTTTGCCTTGTAGCATCACAGTAATTCAAGTGTATTGAATCTGTATATTTGACCTATAAGAGTAACTCACAAAAAGCAGTTTAGTTTGAAAATATCTGTGCTCTTCTCCATTTGTTTCATATAGCCAGTATGTTATGTACTTGGTGAGCTGTAATCCATGACCATGGCTAAAGACTAATCAATAGAAGGGCAACACCTTGTTCCATGTTTTTATGAGATCAGTTCAAATCATGCAGCAAATAGGGTGTCTGTTATGCTGCCTGAAACATGCAGAAAGCTTTTGGTAAACAATTCTAATAGTAAAAAATATTTTGTTTTAATTTCTCTTATTTTCATATCTTCCTAGGAGAATTGACAAGAAGAAAAACTAGTTCCTTGCTAAGATGTATATTTTGCAAGCATTCCCAAAGGCTTAGAGACAAGGACTATTCAGACGAATAATGTAAATATTTCACAGGCATATCATGTCATCTGCAGTGTGGCTAGGTGTTCAATACTGAAGCTTTTCTTACTCTTCAAAAAGAAAAAAAAAATCTTTTACCAGATCATTAAAAAACTTGCAAGCAATGAACTGAAATAAATTACCAATATCATGCCAAAACAAAAAACAACCAACTAAACATACAAACAAACAAACAAATTTAGCCGAAAGGTTGTCTGGATATAAAAATAGTTTTATCAGAAGCTATTTTACCAAGCCTTTCACAAGAATCTGAATGGATCAGTAAAACAAAATAAAAGGAAAATTAACAAACAAACAAACAGTACTCTAAATTGGAAGTGACTAACAAAGATCATTGCACCCAACTCCTGGTTCCACACAGGACCACGCAAAAATCAAATTCTGTGTTCTGAAGCGTTGTCTAAATGCTTCTTGAACTCTGAGTATGAGGGTGGTGGGGGTGGAGAGGGCAAATACTATCAAATATTCTATCTGAAATAATACAGAAACTATATTGTACACATACAGTAATGCTACTAAGATCTCTTAATCATTTCAATTAGAAATAGATCTACATATGAGCTTATTGGTGACTTGGTTCTGATCCCATGGAAGTCAGTAGTAAATCTCACCTCTGTTAAATCAACAGGAATTATTTGAAAGCCCTCTCTTAATTAATATTTTATTATTCCATAGTAAGACTTCAGGACATGAATCTTCATTCTACTGAAGTGCGTCTTCCTTATAATAGACCATTTTTTATTGGGATTAGGAAGAATTTTCCCTTCTTTTCCCTTCTTTTTCTTCTTTTCCCCTTCCAGCTTTTTTTTTTTTTCTTTTTTCCTTTCTCCCTTTATTCTTCCCAACATCTAAATATTCCACCATCCAGACAGGACGCTTAGCAAATGAAGGATAGGAGTGTTCAAACATACTGAAAAACATTTATTTTTTTCTCATGAGAATTAACATTTTTCTGAGACATGCAAATAGTAAAAGATTCTAAAATCATGGTTTCACAGAAATGTCATTCTGCAGCAAATATTAGTGATAAATACCATTTTACTTATTACTTTTGTAACAACGGTTTAATGAAAATAACACAAAATGCAAGATTGAGTACCCTTTAAAAATGTTAGTTTCATACATTTTACAGAAGCACAAACCATTTAATCATTCTTTTGATCAAACAAAATATGAGTAGGTTGTAAGACAGAAAGAAATGATTCCATGGTGCCTAATTCAGGAGTTATCACATTCTACTTGTGTAGAAAGAGCAAAATGAAAACAGCAATCAAGTAACAGCAAATTCAGAGTACACACTAAACCGTGCAACTGAAACTGAATGTCAAACAAATTATTTTTGCATTACTAAATAAATGAATGATATTTGTACATAAATCCTATTTGTACAATTACTAACTAAAGGCAGTTAGTAAAAAATAAATAAAAATAACTGGGTTAGAATGATAGAAAAACAATTTGAAGATAACTTTGTCATATGAAAGATTTGTCAGAGGGCATGCAATTACTAAATTAGTAGTCAAATATTAAACCAGATAACTTATTAGCAACTGGTGACTGATGAACTAAAGTTTGATTAAAAAAGAAACTCTTCTCAGGAAGAGTTTTCAGCAGCAAGCAATTGGCACATTAATGTTGTTAATGGTGTATCTCATGTAAGGTGAAATTTACAACCCTTTGTTCAATAGATGTTTTAATTACAAGGTTGAGGCATGCAGATTTTGTGTGTGTGTGTGTGTAGTCAGGGAGAATAATCCTCCACAAAATCATGGAATCACAGAAGTACATATGGAACTGACCTGGAAGATTACTTAGTCCACTGTTCTGCACTGAGATAAGGCTAGAAAGACTCAAATCATGTCCAGATCTTTATTTCTAAAGGTTTATTTTAAAAGAAATGGCTTGCAGTTCATTAAAGAACTTATACCTTTTTGCTTAATTCTGTTTGTTTGTTTCTCCTAAGAGAGTATGTAACATAATTTATCTTTCCTATACATGAAATCAATTTTGTCTTTTCCTATGTCATGAAGAGACCAAAGAAAACTTTAGCATATTGAAAAACTTGGCCCCTCTTCTTTCTCTTTTAAAGTATTCTAAATTCTCTATAAACAATCCAAGTTTTCTGAGCTTTGCTGTGTGCTAGGCAGCTGCCTGCAACACTGATAACATGTTCCCTTTAACTTAATAAGGAAAATACTTATTCTGGTGTCAAGCGTCGCCAGCGTTCTGACACAATCCAAGAAAGAGGAAAGCAAACCCTTTCAGAAGACCACCTAGAGACAGATAGTATGTTTATCTTTGTTCATCTCTTGCTTAAAAGTGAGATGACAAAAGAATAAACCATATTTCATCCATGCAGTGTAAAACACAAAAATAGTTGAACTAAATGTAGGGCATCACATAAGTAACTAACATTAATCCTGAATAGAAGTATGTCTATAAAAGACTAAATCATGTAAAAAGCAACAGGTACCCTGGAGGTATTTTCTGCCCCAGTTTTCATTTTCATCTTAATTCGAAATACATCTCTTTACGTATAACTTCCTTAAATATAAAAATGTGATATAAAGCTTGGCAGAAAGTTCTATCAAAGTCAGAATTTATCATGTCTACTATTTCTACCTTATCCAGCCTACCAGTTATTTGGGCCAAGAAGGAAATTAGACTGGATCTTCTTCATCAAACCCATGGTCCTTATCACTTTAATATCTCCTAGATGCTTATAAATTAATTCATCATTTGTCCAAATAACTTTCTATGTAGCTCAGTTCAACCAATGTCTCTATTTTCTGAGTAATATCCCTTTCTTATTTATAGATAAGTCCATACTCTTGCCCTTTATGTTCCCTGGGACTGTTCCCACTCTTGATTAATTCAAGAGGATAATTACTAATGTAGAGAGTTCTTAGACTACTTCCTTAAATGTACTGCAGTGAATTTCATCAAGAACTGTCTACTTTACTTCATCTAGCATGCACAAACATTCTCTCATCAGTCTTTCATCTAGTCTCTTGTTAACTATACTGGTTGCTATTAAGCAATAGAGCTGTACATTCCTGTAGCATCATCTAATTTCATTTCCTGTTGTTGTGAATGCCCTTCTCAAGTTTCTTTTTCTATCGTTTCTTAGGCTTTCTGGTTATCCCCACCAGGCTAAGCTACACTTGCTTTATAAATTTGATCATACTGTCTTCATTTCTCCTTTTACACAATTCTTTCTTTTCAGATTCTAAGAGAGCTCTTACTGCTTTTCTTTTTGTCCTCTAGTAACTGTCCTTTCCTTTGTGTTTTCCATGCCATGTGTTACCAGAGGCCCTACTTTAAACAGTTGAGTACTAGTGGGTACTCAGTTATATATATATATACATATATATGCACAAAATAGCTTTAGAAAATACTCAAGACAGTATTGAGCAACAACTGAGGAGTTGCCTCCATCCTGCTGCTCTTCTTTAGAATTGTGAACTGCATCACGGGACCATTACTTCTCTTCAATTACCTTTCAGTTTTCAGATGCTCAATCTGTTCTTCCTTATGTTCACTGTAAATATTACTTCTAAGGTTCCTCCTCCAGCCTCCAAGATAGTAAACTGACCTGCACATGTTCAAGAGTTCGTTCATGTCTTCTACGTTAACACTAAGTACCCTAGAATTAGACTAGGACTCATTCTTTGAATACTTCCTGCAGTTTCGCAACACCCTCATGCACCGCTGTTTAGTTTGTTCAACTGTATGTAGCTAGCGCAGGATCTTTATTCTTCTGTTATCTTAATCCAGACTCTCTGTTCTTTCTGAATGTTAGGTATGTAACCTACCTTTCATAATTTATTTTTTCTAGCCACCGTTAAAGAAAAGGTTTACATAATCTTACACAGTATATTTCAACAAGATTATAGCTTAGAGGAGTTTTTCAGACCCTTTCTGCAGACACCCCCAGTGACCTGTTGAATAAAGATTTCATTGTTCCAGCCTAAGAGTAAGTAATTGTAATGCCCTCAATTAACAACAATAAAATATCGAGTAGACTACAGGCCTAGGAATAGCCAGATGTCAAGGAACCTCTAAGCAAATGTCTCAAAATCTAAAAAAACATAGTATAGTAATAATTAGAAACTATTTTTGCCCTCAGTTTAGCACCCTTAAGAATAGTTATTGAATTTGAATATTCCATTTTCTAACACAGAAAAGTTTATGTGAAATGAAAACTTAATTCCCATCCTCTCCCATCTGGTCCCTACTGTTGTCATCTGCATATACATCCACAAATCCCTATCTCTATCCCTCAGCCTTTCTCTTTCTCCACTGTGTCCTCTAAGTAGGTCACACAGTGAATTAATTTTTATTTGTTGTAAAGAAAGCATCATCTATTCAGATCTTGTCTGTTAACTATATCGCCGTATTTTACTTCAGATGACCTTAAATAGGGACCACCTGAAGTGTTTTCTTTACTGGATGTGCTCAGAATCTTGATCATACCTTACAAAGAATTAAAAAGAAACATTCCTCGCATTATTATTAGTAGTAAACTTATCTGGAAGACAGATTTAATCCTCCCAAGTGTTAAGAGGTTCAGTAAAGAGTCTGTCGAGTATTTCCACTTATTCTGATCAATGCCATAATGTGTGTGCCACATGAATACTGTTAATACAGATGGTTAAAAAATTAAGGACGTATTTGTTCATTCTTCATCATTTACATTTTGAATTTTTTTCATTCTGGAAAGAAGTTTATCTTGCACTAAAAAACCTCTCAAGCAAAATAAAATTGAAGTATGACCTTCAGATAGAAAAACTTGAAAGCCTTTTGTTGCTTGTAGGGTTTCCAGCATAGCATTTGACTATTTACATTTCATTGATAAAAAGCTACAGGGAGAAATGATCCTGACTCCTTAGAAAAGCAGTGAAATCAAACCCTCATTCATTTTTATGAGAAATCTTGATTGTAGATTTTTCTTAATAGAAAATACAGAAACACACTGTGTAGGAGCTGTTAGGTCAGGGCTTGAATAGACGATTGAGCACCTAGTTAAGGAGTGCAGCTGGTCCAGGGAGCACAGACAAACTGTTTGCACCTGTGCTCTACATGAGACCAGAAGAGAGACCCAGGGTTGAGCCACCTTGGGCTCATGTAAGAGCTAGCTACTGATGGAAGAATATATCTCGGATCTGAGCCATTTACTGGGAAGGTGTGCTGCATAGCCACAGAGCCTCTTCACCAGCTGGGTGAGTTCTATTTTTGTTTTCATTTTTCCCCCCTCTATATATGACTGTTGGCCTACCAGAAATTGCTTTTAGGTGGTATAGCCAAGAATCTGTCAGAAGCAATTCTGCCTTTTTGTTAGCAGAACACGTATGCCCATGCAACTCTATCACTGAATGTGTAGTAAAGAATTTTATGTAAAATCAAGACTAGTCAGTTGTTTCAGCAGAAATTGTTTTTAAAATGTTAAAAAATTCCTAGAGTGAGATATTGATGTATTAACCAGAGAGCTGCAGACTTTAAATGGGCTTTAAAGAGTTGCTTCACCAATAGAAATTGAACAATTTTCAGGTCGCTTTGAAACAAAGAGATCAGTGACTTTTCAAAATAAATTCTTTCTTAGTTTCATTTTGATTTGCTATTGTGTTACAACACATTTGTTTCGTACTATCTTTTTGTATTTGTTATTGTATTGAACTACAATTGTATTCTTGATATTGCATAATATATTAGTCAAAAATCAGGAAGGACTGATATACTTAAAAAGGTTCTAAGACAAACTTTTTAGAAGTATAGCATCTTCTAACAGCTGATATTAATGTAAACGATATCAGAGCAAAGTATTCTAAGAAATAGATAATGAAAGGATGATTAACAGACCAACAATGGGTAGTTTTTCTGTGTGGTGGCTATTCAGTGAAGAGTTTCTGGAAGATAACTTGCATATAAATAATCAACTGTTTATGTGCAGATAAGGAAAAAAATTTTTGTTCTGAATTTTAAATGTTTCCTGTCAGACCAAGAAAGATGCATTCTTCTCAGGCAGAATGACTGAGAAAAGAAGCGATAGCTCAGTTATTACTGGGAGATATCTAATTTGTTCTTTTCATAAAAGCTTAATGTTAACTTTAATTCTACACATTCTAAATTCACAAGGAGGCAGAATTTCCAAAATTATTTACATTTATTAGAAGTAGAAATGAGTCTGTTCGTCTTTCCTACTTCTGCACAAATAGCTTT
Organism: Callipepla californica brunnescens; assembly: GCA_023055505.1. Taxonomy (NCBI): domain Eukaryota; kingdom Metazoa; phylum Chordata; class Aves; order Galliformes; family Odontophoridae; genus Callipepla; species Callipepla californica. The sequence continues at coordinate 1,396,573 of JALIRH010000026.1, forward strand.
TCTAAAGACTTTCAAAGTTAACTGAATCTTACTTCAAATATTGACTACATTTTGCACTGCTGATATTACTCGGCAGAATGCCAAGTCAAACTGTTCTGTAACGCTCAATTATAGTATATTCCCTCAAAGAAAATTACCCTAACCTGTAAAACACAATCATATCTTTCTGATATTTGAATTATCAAATCCCTATGAAAAACGAACTGTTCTTAGGCAGCTTGGTAAGAGTTCTGCAGTGGCATTTCTTTTTAAGGAGCTCTCTCTGAACTTTTTGGCTCATTTTCCCAGAACTTTGGGTAAAGATCAGAACAGCGTAATCCAGGTAAATACGATTCCAAGTTCACACGTGAGCATAGTTAGCATTTGTTTTCAGATGGATAGTTTACCCCTATCTTAGCAATGAATTATAGAGAAAAGTGCTCTTCATGTACGGATACAATTGCTAGAAACAAAAGATAATAAGTTGGAATGCTAAAGAGTAAACCAGAATCATGCTTTAAGCAGGAAAGACCTATTTAGGATCACACTTTCAGTCAGCTAGAAACTAAATATTTTTGCATGTGTGTTATTTAAAAATAAAAATAAAATTAGAAAGCAACATCTACAGTACTGAAATGCTTGTTAGGTATAGTTAAGTAGAACAAAAAGGTATATGTGATCATTTAAATTAGCTTTACTTTTCACTGCATGAACTTTGTGATTAAAATGGTTTCTAGTATCTCTCCATTTTGATTTGTCATGAGAGATGAATAATAATGTGATTGATGCTGGACAGTAGAAATTAAAAATGGTTAAAAATTCTATAATAAAACGCAGATTTTTGAGGCAATTCTTTAGAACCGGTTGATTTGGGGAAGGAAAAAAAAAAAAGCTTTCACTACGACTCGTTCAATTTCCCTGTTAAATTCCTAGAATGAACAGAACAAATCCAAGAACAGCTGATTAGACATCATGGTACTTATCCAAAATTGAAATCATTGTCTTGCTTTGACAGCAGAAGACGCCTGCATTTGTGCCACCAGTAGTCCTGCTAAGCACCACGTGGTGCTGCAGTTAGGGTATACAACCCTCCAGTATCTGTAATTTTCTGGTTGTATCCATAAGATTTCTTCTATAATCACTGTCTTTATCAATGTTAAGATCAACAGTTGTTCAAGCAAGTGGGATTATTCTGTCAGATTAGTAGTTTATTTGCCATTCAGAGCTTCTGTGCTGAAGAGTATAGAGGGATAATAAGGAGTTCTATATTATAACTTTAGCTATAGCTATGGAATCCACTAAACTTGCACAAAACCAAATTAAAGAGGATATTGGTAGCAGAAAGGATGCAACTCTGTAAAAATACATGCATCAGAGAATGGTAGAGGTGGGAAGAGATCTCTGAGGTGACTAGGTCCAATCCCTGCTTAAGTGGGGCCACTTCAGATCAGGTTGTACAAGGCAACCAAAGCTTCAAAGATGTTCTTCAAGTTGGTATCCAAGATACTGTATCCCTGCAAGGGTGATCTCCACTGTGTCTCAGCTTGTTTATACAACTTCAGCTACAGTAATAAGAAAGTGTGAGGTGTGTAGTAAATTCAGAGCTGACCTTCAAACATGACTCAGTAGTTATACATCCTAGGCAGCCTTCCAAATGGCAAGACAAACAGCTATTTGGAAAAGATGATTGCTTGAAATTGTAGTATTCTTGAAGTTCAGGACTTTGTAGTAGGTGTGCATGATAAACTGGAGAGTAAGAAAAACAAGGCAAGTTCTCATTTATATGTATGCATCACAGTTTGAAGAGTATTAAAAATGATCTGCATATGTAACTTGATTTTTTTTTTTTTTTCCTACTGATACAAAGTAGTATCTTTGGACTACATCCTACTTTTCTTTAGACAGCTCTTCTGGGCAATTTGCCATTCTTTTTCATACACTTTGTTCTTCTACTGAGTTTCAGAGTAGAACAGCTGGTATGGGAAGAAGCACCTCAAGATGAAAATGATATGTATTTTCTATTTAGAGATCAGGTCTGCTTCATCCTTCTGTCTTCGTTGAAGAATACTTGCAGATTTGATAGCAGTTAAATGGACCCTTGAGATAGATATATATCTCTATAAGGAGGTATTGTGAATATAAAGAGTTAAAGAAAAAAATCCTCAGTTTCAAACTCTTGAGATAATTAGAAATTATGGAAGATATTTATTTTTCTCTTTCCCATTTCATTGGTTTTTGCGACTTCCATTTCTGGATGGCTTATCCATTCATTAAGCAACATGTAATGGCAGAAAATTCCCTCATGTGAATGACAAAACAGATAAAAAAGTTTATTCAGAAAATGAAACAAAAGGTTTGAGTCGTTGCCTAAGACCTCTGTCTAATTCAAAAATCAATTGAAGACCACAGCTCTCCATGACTGTTTGGCTACTGTTTAGTCTTGGTTCAAGGATCTACTTCACTTTACTGCTTAACTTGCCTAAAGCAAATGAGGAATACAATGGCTAAACAAATATTCTGCAGCAACATAATATATTCTTCCTTCTTGCCTTCCTACATATTCAGTAACCCAACAAATTGCCGCTCTTCTATACTTCTTCACCACTAAAAAATGACACAGCAAGCAATCTGGATTTAGGGGTTACAGAAATTCAGGAGTTACAGATCTACATATATGTACATTGTTTTTTTAACTGGTCAGTTGACAGAATAAATTCTGTAACTTCCTTACTCAGACTATCAAATCACAGACTCATGGAATAATAATGTGTACCATTCCCACAAAGAATTATCTAGTCTTCCAGAAGTAGGTGCAGATGAAACCCGTGTTTCTTAAAAATGGGTTTCCTCTTTCATTATGCTTTGATATCTAAAATATATTTGGCATAACTATTCCTCTTAATTATTCCAATTAATTGACACGCTTATTTGTGAGATAGAATTTTGTTTTACTTTATAGCATTACTTCAAATCCCTGCTCTCTATGCATGTAATATAAATCTTTATTTTAATCTCTGAAACAAGCCCTAAAGAAGTACCGTATCTTAATGTTCTTTGTTACTAATAATTATTTTATACACTGCTACATCATTCTAGAAGAATTTAGTTGAATTCCTGCTTCAGTGACAGAGATACAAACAAAAAGCTCTCACTTTCAGTGGAATCAAATGTATCACTTAGGAACACATTCTGTAAGTGCCTGTTCTGATTAAGGTGTTACAGTTTGATTTATCTCTTTTTTTTTTTTTTTTCCTCTTTCTTTCTTCCTTTAAATAGTCCGCTACTCTCCATATCTTGAAATATATGTGATCCTTACAATGTCTAATTCCCATTTTCCTTAGGATATTGGGCTAAAGTTAATTGGAATTATATTGAATTCCTACAGGGAAAAATGTACTCCTGCTAAAGCAAAAAAGCCATGGGGCTTCTGTTGGTTACTTCTTCAACCTATAATACATATGAAATAAGGAATTAAAAAAGGATGCACATAAAATTAATTGATACAGGTACCATTTTTTTTCATATAAAATGATACTTCTTATACAAATGCAAACTGACTTGAAGTGTGGGAAGTGCAACAGAAAGAATTCAACTGGAGATATAAAGGCATAAATCAGCCTAGTTTGGCCAATGCAAATGAGAGTAGAAATTGTTCTTTACTGTTCATTCTCATTACTCAGACCTCTTAAATTATATGAATATCACTTGATTCCTATGCTTCCACTGTAAAGAAGTAAAGACCTTGGATCTAGAGCATAGATATCTGAGGTACCACAAAGCAAGGGGTAGTATGTTATGCAATAGTGCCCACTGTATAAACAATCTCTCTTTATTCACTTTGATGACAAAATAAAATATTAGACGTACTTTTCCTTATGTCACCACATTAGAGTTATTCTTAATCGTGAAAACACCAAGTATAACTTAATATAGATTTAGGAGACTAGATCTTTTTTTATTTTACAGTCTAGAAAAGTATATATATGCACATCTATATCATGTATATAAATTATATTTGCATGTACAAGTAAAAAAATTCTTTTAAAAGTAATATGGAAAGGAAGTTTTTCCATAGATAATGCATGCACGGATAAGCTTAGTTTCATACTAGCAGAATGCAAAATGAATCTCACTCAAAGTAATACTTCTTTTGAAATTGATGCAACTCACTGAATGAACATGTTTTGAAGATCAAGTCATAAAATAATAACACAGTATGTAACTGAGGGAAGTATGCTGCTAGAGAAAGAAATAAGTAAACACATTTGTGACTACTGTAAATACTACAGTCTTAGGATTTAAGCAGCCTTCATTAAGTTTTGGTTTCTTTTTCCTGTGTTTTTGCTATAGTATAATTTAGAGTGATGGTTCCATAGACAATAATAGGCTACTCACATTATTTGCACATAGAAAGAAATTGCTACCCAAATCTCAAGCATATGGTGTGCATAAGTTTCAGCATTCTTTGTCTGCTGTAATTAATTGCTTTCACAAGCAACAGTGAAATGAGTTCTCAGGAGTAGTTCCAATACTGTCAGATGCACACAGAGAGAGAGAAAAGACACGTTTAAAAAAAAATGATTTTTTTTTCCTGTGACCATACGTATATTCTTTCTGTGCTCTGAGTATTTGAATTCATTTGAATTTGTGAAAGACTTAAAGAAAGTGAAATGATGCCATCCAATTTTATTAAACCGTTCCAAGTTTAAGTAGAGATCTATAGACTGAGACCATTCAATACTGAATTAATTGTAATAATATATAAGAAGAAACTTCCACAGGACACAAGTAAAACAAGTAAAATCCCTTAGAATTTATGTTGATAGGTAGAAACAGATCTCATGAGCCTGAGTTTCTCTAAAGATACTTCTATTCCACCTTTATTTCTCCTTTTTCTGATTTCTCAAACATTAAGTTTTATCTTGGTTACAGAAATGCAAGAGATCTTAAAAGTTCTAAAATTTTTTATCTTCAGCCAGTGCATGAGTTGCTTAAAACAACATGTTCAAAGTTTCTTTTGCAACAAGAAGAGTATAAGTTAACTCTGAGGACAGAGAGGGTCATATTTTCAGCAAAAGTATACTTTGGTAAGAGGCAGTCCAGGAAGACTTCAAAAGTAGATAGATATTTAGCCTAGATGTAAGCAGAAGATGGTCCACCATTACACATTCGTCGTCTTCAGTGTTAACAGTCAGAAAACACTGACCAAGACTAACGTGTTTCCCCATGAGTGACTAGGATTTTAATACTTCATATGAAATCAAAGGCTTGAAGAATCATTTGTGGAGAGCAAATAGTTTGTGCCATGTTGAGCTGCAATTCAGAGTCACCTCCTTAGGATTTAACAGGAGAGGTGGGAGAGTACTTATCTGTGTGGAGGTCTGTATGGAGGCTGAAGGAAAACATGGGGGACTTGAGGCATATTGAGAACTGGCTGATAGTTACAGTGATTGGTGACACAGAGTTTAGTTATTGCTCTGTAACTAGCAGTTGGCCATTAGCAGTGCACCCCTGTGATCAAGAAGACCAATGCTGTCTAGGATGCATTAAAAACAGAGTGGCCAGCAAGTTGAGAAAAGTGAGCCTCAGCCTCTGCTCTGTCCCGGTGAGGACAATTAATTACTGTGCCCAGTTCTGGGCTCCCCAGTTAACGAAGAATGGGGAAATTCTAGACCGAGTCCAGCAAAGGGCCACAAAGATGATGAGCATCTGGAGCATCTGCATTATGAGGAAAGGCTGAGAGACCTGAGATTGTTCAGTCTGGAAAGAAGACCAACAGGGAATCTTATCAATACTTATAAATATCTAATGAGTGGGTGTCAAGTGTACAGGGGCAGACTCCTTTTAATGGTACCTGGCAACAGAGTAAGGGGCAGTGGACACAAACTGAAGCATAGAGAGTTCCATACAAAGATGGGGAAAAAATGACTTACATAGAATGTAACCAAGCATTGGAACAGGTTGCCAAGAGATGATGAGAGTCCCTTTCTCTGGAGATATTCAAAACCCGTCTGGATGCTTTTTGGTGAAACCTACTGTAGAGAACCTGTATTACCTGGGGGCTGAGATTAGATGATCTCCAGAGACCCCCTCCGGCTCCTACAGTTCTGTGTTTCACTGAGGTGGAATAAACACAAAGATATAGTTCACACTGAAGTTGTTATCTGGAGATTTATGATTTAAGAAATAGCACATTTACATTCCCAATTTATCTAGACCAGATACTGATATTGCAGAAGACAGAGTTATTATTTCCGTTCTTTGTAGAAAGAAACTGCAGATGTTCCTGTGTTGTTACACAGATGGTCTTGTGTTGTTATACATCCAATGAAATACTTTTTGTTTTGGTTTTACTCTTTTTTAGCAGTTCTTTGCTTTAGAAGTCCCGGTGATGGTGTGGAATTAGTTGTTGGAAATTAGAAGTTTCCAAATTCAATATTCAGAGTACTAAGCTGTGGAATTATGTTTGATTATTTCTGAGCTGCTAAATATCACTTTATTGATAGATTGTTTTGCAAGCTGACCTGTTTTTTTTCTGTGACTGTCAAGTTCAGATTTTGCTCTAGTAGAGTAAATGTATGTTATTGCTCCCCAAAAGTGTTATTTCTGCCTGGGTGATATTATAGCCCAGGGGAAAAAAAAATTCAGACTGTACTAATGTACAGTTATTCTTAAAAATATTTTAAAATATACAAGTATTAAATTAATCCCTGTAATTTCTAAGAGCTATTATAATGCACACAGGTTTTGGTTCAATCAATTTGCTAATTCCTGTTTATCCCTGCCTTTCTTAAAGTACACAGACCTGATTTTCATTATTTTGCTCTTTTTGAGTTTGTTTTCTTATTTATCTGCTAGATGTAAGCCCTTCTAATTAGTAGGTTATTATGTTAACTCTTTAATGAAAATTCCTTTTGAATTTTCATTTAATCTCTGCTGATTTCAATTCTGGAGTAAAAATGCATATTTAGACGTTGTCCTTAGACAAATGTAGAGGCAGCAAGAATATCTGTAATTATTCTTTGGAAGTATATAAAAAGGGATGATAAAAATTTACTCCTGTGACCAACATGAAAACAGGATAGAGATATTCACTTGCTCTCTATTTAGCAAGATCTTATGGTGTGTGTCATACATTTTCTGAACAATCAAATTCATCGTGCAAATGATAAGCCTTCATTTCAGAATGTTTCTATGTAAAAGACAAAGCAAACTTATGCCGCGCAGAAACACTTGCTCAGACCTTCATCAGTTGTAATTTTGGAACTGTAAATGGCACCAAGATGATACACATTTTAACTTTATATCTGCTGCAAACATCTTATGCCACCAAAATGATCAAGCTTCGTCAGTCATCACAAGATACGCTCAACACACAGAGGCACTAGGAAAATTAATATTAAAAAGTATTAAGAAGTGACTGTCTCTAAGCTTCCTCATGAAAGAAATGTAATCAGAGTCTCACATGAAGGCAGTATGTTTTTAGGAACATAATCTGAGACCTGTAATATAGTATCAAGATTTCTAATACCTAGCCATAAGTAAGAACTTGTCTGAGTTCAGGTAGTGGAACATGCAAGTTTTTAATTAAAAAAAAAAAAAAAAAAAATAGACTTCTAACCACATTGAAAAAAAAACCTGTGTCAGCCTAAGCAACAGTGTAGAGAAGCAAAATTCCCAAGTTTTATATAGTTTGATGTTTTTTGAATTTTTGTACCATTTCTGTGTTTCAATTATTGTGGGAAAGAAAACTGTAAAATACTTTGGAAAAAATATATACTTTTGAAATGAAAAATGACTGTTCTTGCCATGATTGGTCACAGAGGTAGTAAAGACTGGAGACAGGAAACTAAGCAAAAACAAAAACATTAACTTCTATTATTTGCCTTAAAAAATTGTGTAACTTCTAGTTTATTCAGTTAATAAGTCCATCATAAAAGAGTATAAAGCCCTACCACTCCTATTCCCATATTTCAAATTGAAAATATTTGTTGTATAATATAGGATTTACAAAAAATCTAGTCAGAGAACAGTCTGATTCTTAATTAAGAACCATCTTTTATTTATTGCTGTGATAACTTTCCTATATCTAGTTAACAATGCTAGCAATATTGCAATTTACAAAGGTGCTAATGAGCTTATTTAAATACCACAGAATACTTAAGTAATGTTCTTCTGTTAGGATTTTACAGTGGTAGAGGAATTTCACGCAACATGAGAGAGCATCGTAATTTGTTTTTTCTATTTTATTTCTTTTACTTCAATAGGAAAAAAAAAACAACAACAAGAACTGTGTCAAATATAATGAAACTAATTTATTTCTATCAAATGTTCTCATATTAAAGCTTTTTTTTAATTTTTTTTTTAATGCAAAACAGTCACACAGAAAGATGAGAGGGAATTTATTCTCTGAACAAACACAGGCTCAGTTTATTGCTTTTTAAAATGTTACACATTTCCAAAATGATGGTAATACCTACTACAGCCACTTTAGTCATGTATCTATCTAAATATATTTATGTATTTAAACATTGAAAAGTTTCAGATGGAGTACTTCTTATATGCTGTTTCTTGCACTGAACTTTTTTTTTTTCAGATGGTGTGAAGGAAATTATTTATTTATTTATTTATTGGAGGTGTTATTTCAGTTTTGTTTGGGTTTAGATAGATTTTTGTGTTTTTTATTGGAAAAAAAAAATGATGGAGGAAATGGATACTTGAAAGCAACCTTTCAAATACATAAAGGACCCACCAAGCAGCAGACATTGACAAAATTAAAGAGAATATAAAAGTATTTTAAACAAATATAGTGGTTTCAGAAAAACATACAATAAGATTCAAATAATTTAGTCCAAGTGTTTCCAGACAGCTACACCATAACACAAAAGAGAGACCAAACACAGCTGAAATGAATATTATCTCCAATACTATAGAGACTATAAGGAAAATCAGCATAAATAGGCATGATATTTTAAATAGACTCAGTTTATCCTAAACTATATTACAACAGGAAATATAAATTTTATAACTAATGGCAAACTACAAAATGTACAAAATTCCTGTGAATATTGCACATTTCTTAAAAATCACTGTCTGACAGTGGACACATCAAGTTCCATGTGTTCCTCTGTTCCTAGAACAGCTGCATCTCATTTTAATCTCAGGCATTCAAGTGGTGAGCTGGATGTTTTACCACATGATTAATTCCTGCAAAGCTCTGCAGGTAATGGGGGTAAAATGTCTAAGGACAGAACAGAGCTCTGAGAAATTGTGGATGACAATAGCAATGTGTAACCTACTGGATGATCGCATTACTGCTTGAAATTTTTCAAAGGTCATGTGGAAAAATAGTATTTGACAGGTTTTCATGGTTTAATTTTCACTGAAATCCACTAGAAATACAGAAGGCATATGGAGAAACAATCAGGAATCAAACAAACAAACAAACAAAGGGTATTTCACAAAAAAAAAAAAAAAAAAAGTTTTGCAGCTCTACAGATGGAGTACTCATATATTCTTTCAATGTTAGAAGAAAGCCTGCCAGAGAATTAAAGATCTTATTTGCATGCTGATTGCTAGTTATTCTTTAAATACTTTTGTCAAGTTTAAATACAGACCTTGATCCAGAACCACAGGAAGCTAACTACCTGCAGGCTTTCCTTGAGGCTCATCCTTCAGGAAATCATTATTTCACTTCACTAGTTTCTGCAACTGATTGGGATTCTCCAAATCAAATAAAACTAATATTCCTATCCTTAATGAAATTTAGTAAATTTATCAGCACAGAAAGGGAATAAACTACTCATTAAAATCACAGAATCACCAGGGTTGGAAAATACCTCCAAGTTCATCCCATCTAATCATCCACCTGCCACCAATACTTCCCACTAAATTATGTCCCTGAGTACAATATCTAAATGTTTCTTGAACATTTAGAATGTTTACAGAAGTATATTTGAGATTGAACATGAATATTTTCCAGGTGCCTTAGTCAGAAGGATTTTTTTTTTATTCTCAGTTCCACTGAGTACACAACTTTCAAGGGTACTGAAATATGAGTCTCGATGAGACATTACTGGCCTCAGAACTACCAATAGCAATTGAAATCAATGTTGCTGTGAGAACAGTATGTTAGAGAAGTAAGGACGTGGAAGAACACAAAGTTTTCATCATCTTTGCTAATTTGAACTAAAACAAGAATAATTTTCTCTGGTGAGAGTGATCCTTCAAGGAAACTGTTATCACCAGTTATATATACACACACACACACACACACACACACACACACACATATATATATGTATATATATGTGTGTATATATATATATATATATATATAATGTAATACATATAATAAATATAATTGTTTGTTACATTTTGTAACATCTCCTGTCTAATTTTGAAAACAGCTTATTTTCAAGTACTTCTTGTTTTGTTGTCTTTTCTTTTGGTGACTAACACTTCTTATCTACTGTCTACTGTGCAGCCACATAAATGTTTTCCAGATTTTAAGAAATTCTAGATTTTTAAATCTGAAAGTGTTCTAATCACTATATATAGAAAGGTTTGGAACACATGCAATGGCAGGCCAGAGCTAAACTTATATGCTTTGTTTCTAGAGTATGATGGTGGATTATTCACATCTTACTACAGAGAATTGTTCTTTGTGTTTTGCATATAAAAATAACACTTTGACCGCTTTATTTAGCCTCATTCATATGCAGAAGTTGCACCACGTTATTTTCGTCAGTTAAATCATTTGAGATATGTAAGTAATGTCCATTCACATCCTAAGTATCTCTGGTATTCATATAAAAAGAAATAAGGCTTATTTCTGGATGATATATGCTGCCACCGTGAAAAATTCTTCCTGTGTTTCTTTCTAATTCCTTGGGCTTTTTTTTTTTTTTTTTTTTAACTTGGTATATAGATATTTTTAGATGTTTATCAATGGTATGACGTGTAATTAGCATTCTTATAATTTCAATTCTTTGTGATCTATTTTAATCAGTAAGTTGGAGCATTTAAGCATTCTCTGTGTAATATTCTGACTATAATGGTATCATAAGCAGAATCTGAATGCTCACATCATAGTTTAATCTGTCATTTAAGAATCATTTTGTGTGGGTGTGCTGGTGAATCTGTGTATTAAACTAGTTCCAGTCTCTAGTCTTGACTCAATTTCTAAATTTTTGATGAAAATTTTAGTATTTTTCTAGTCCAATAGAACCTTCTTTAAGTGTAGCATTTTAACTACATATTTAGATTCAGTATTCAGAGGGCTTTTTTTTTTTTTTTTACTGAGAGAGAAGTGGGACCAAAGTTGCCCAGAGAAGTTGCAGATGTCTTCACCAGAGATATTCAAAGCCAGGCTATATAGGGCCCTGGGCAGCCTAATCTAATGGGGGGCAAATCCTGCCCACAGTAACGTGTTGGAACTGGGTGGGCTTTAAGTTTTCTTCAACTAAGCCATTCTATGAATCTATGAAGATTACTGGAATTAGTTCTCCATGTGCATGAACATGAGAAGTAAGTTTGTTTGTTTGTTTTAATTTGGAATTCAGAATTAGTGAACAGCATTTAAAAAAAAAAGTCAAAACTACATCAATTCAGATGATATTTAGGCCAAAAGGTACCTAACGATACAAAAAGATTTTTGTGTTCTTTGTCTGGTGAGTAAATGCATATCAATTTAATTTCCTTCCTTCAACTCTCTGATTTAAATTTTTTATCTATTTGTTACTTAATTTTTGATTCTTTCTGACACTACAAAGTCTTGTTCATCTACCTTAAAGAAAGAAATATTTAGGTCCTTGAAACCTTGAGTATGTGTTGCTGAGCGGTAGCCTTGTTTATAAACACTGTTCTTTTTTTTTTTTTTTTACCTGGGTTACTTTAAGAAGCTTCTCAGATGCTTTCTTAAATAAACCCCAGCTGCATTCTAAAATGCGCATAGATCTTTTCATTGTAAGGTTTTGTAGTTCTAAAATTCAATAGTATAGTTTTAACCCAGTAGTCCCAGTAGCAGCTGAAATGGGAGTAGCTACTGATAAGGATTTTTAATAGAAGTATGTGTCCAGGAGTACACTGTTCAGTCAATTCAGTCTGTATCGGCAAGAGAAACTAAGAAATTACTCATAGCCTGATGGAACATTTTTTCATTACATTTTTCCTTTGCATTTTAGATGGAAGTTAGTCTGTTCAGCTGATAGAGAAAGATGACTTTCAACTGTGCATTGCCATCATTGCCTTTCTTGTTAACACAAATGCCATTCCTACTTCCTAGGACATCAGTACAGGGAGCTATTTCTAAATGAATACTACCGTCTTTCACTCATGAACATACGCATTCCTCCCACCCATATAAACACTGAATGGATCACTATCCTGAGCTGACTCACTGCACTCTTACACAAGTGGCAGGACCAATACACTCTGCAAGCTGAAGATGAGATGCTCAGGGCCACAAGAAGACTTGCTGAAGTCCTCAGCAAAGCTGTCTTCATTTCTGTGGAACCACGTTGCCAAACACTTGATTTGTGGTATTGAGCACATAATTCCCCTCTTGGATCCTTGGCTTTTCAAGTCCCTTGGGATAATAATACTAATTCTCAGATCTAGGGTTTTACACTGCCTTGAAAAAATCATTGCTTCACACTTCCATCTAAAATTCAGCATTGAGATTGATTCATTCAGTGATGCAGCATGGACAGCAGAGAAGAAAAAGCATGCTTAAATGCTGTAATCAAAGTGTTTCAATAGACCTCAAATCATTCAGAACTTTCATCTACATGATGACTATCAAGAATCTGATTTTTCATTTATGCTTCACAATAGCAATAATAGAGATCTCAGCTGAAAACCAAGACAACAATTGTTTATTCACATCTCAAAGCTTGTGTTCTGGGGAATTTTTTGCAATAAGGCTCCAACTTATGTCGAAGGCAAGTGGCGGGTTGTAAGTTACACTGCTGGCAACTCTTTCTGTATAGTGTTTATATTTGAAATCACATATTTGGAGATGTTTTGCTGAGGAGTGTTTACTGGCAGAAGATCTGGCCTACGACTGGATAACTGGCATTGGGAGATTGGAGGATGATACCGTTGTATCCTGTGAAGGCAAGATAAAATTTGTCATTTCCTTGCTCCCTCTTATCTTCTGTTGAGGCCTGGAAAATGGGAACAAAAGAGTTCCTGTGGAGATCCAAAAGCCAGGAGCTGCCTCTCCAAAAAGAGCTGACTTGACCACGTTGGACTTAGGAAGTTTGTACCTTTGTTAAGAATGTAGAGAGGAAAAAAAAGGAGGAAAAAAGAAGTCATCATTGTGAGCTGAACAACACAACCTCCATCGACCTATTGCTACTGGAGATCAGTACCTGAACTACAAACCTTGCTGGACCTACAGTGGTGATTCTCTTTCACTTTCTACTAAAACTTTTTTTTTTTATTTCTTATCTCTCTTCTATTGCCTGTCTTTTCTCCCCCATATCCCTAAGAAACTAGGATTTGTAATATACTGGTGGGCTAACATTTGACCTGTTGTGTCTTAATCTCACTGTAGGGTATACATATATTAAAAAGAACCTCTTCCTCCTATAAGTAGGAGTGAAACAAGCACTAAACAAGTGGGAGGATATTTTGAAACTGATACCTTGTTAAGACTTTCCTAAATTGCTATCAATTTCTCTTGAAAAAATTTATCTTCAAAGCATATCTAATTTTTTTTAGTCGATAGTAAATATATAGAGAGCCATTCTGTTTAACTTCATAACAGGTATTATTACTGATTTGTAATGTTATTGATTCATCCTAAGTTTCTGTCAAGCTATGTTTTATAGTGCCAATAAGCAAGTCAAAATGGGTTTTGTTAAACTGAAATGGATTTCTGGAGTAATGTCATCACATCAGGCTCACATCTCAAAATTGCCTTCATAAGACTATTGGCCTTTGTCTTCGAAACTCCTTATTATTTGAATTTTGGTTCCTGTATTTCCAGTGAAAGATTGTTTTGGCTTGCTAAGAAACTTTAAGAAGACATTAAGGGATTTCTAATTTACACCTAATTTTAATTCATACTTTAATAACTTTTTTTAGTTCTTTCCTTTTCTAGATAAATAACCTCTCTTTGTTTTTGTAGACAGAAACTGTTCAACTGTCTTTTTGCTATGTTAGTCATGCCCAATTATTACAGTATGTTAAATGCTTTCATTCCTTTGGTGTTTATCCCAGCAGCCTTCCCTTTGCTATAGTGCTGAGGTGGTGAGTGAACATAGACAATCTACAACAGCTTGTTGGTAGCATAGGAAGATGGGAGAAATCAACAAGGTGATTTAAGACACCTTTCTCTATTATTAGAGCTGCAGCCAAACTGCTTATCCATCTGAAATGTGACATAAAGATAGCAAAGAAATAAACAAAATACACAGTTATTTCCTTCTGATAATCACAGTTCTTTACCCAACAACTTCTATTTGTTACACGGCAGGTTCACACAGGTACCAAATAGCTTTAAAAAAAATCTACTTACCTATTAAATATTCAAGGAAGTTGGGCTTTTGTGGTAACAAGTAGTCCTGATAAGCTTGATCTCTTAAAATTATGTTACAGAGATTTTGGTGGTAAGGCATTTCATTATTATATCTTTATGTAATTTACACATAATTAAGACAAGCAAACAAATGCATAGTCTTCCATACTCAGGGAATTAGAATGCTACAAATATTTGTATTGAAAGCAAAGAAAATTAATTTCAATAGCTCCAGCCAGAAGTAGGTCGAGATTTGTACTGCATACCGTCATAAAACTTTTTGTCAGTGGAATTTCTTACCACAAGCATTCACTATATAGGAAAAATTTTCAATTATTTCCAAAATTGCAATGATAGAATATTTCTTACATTTTGAGATTATAAATCACCAACAAACAAGCTTTGATATTTTTCAGCTCTTCAGTAACACATGGTCCTGTTGCTACAATATGAATAATTCATCATAATTAACATCTTTTCATCTTTATTTTCAACAATACCTCATCGAAATCTGTCTTGAGAACATAATTTATAGGAAGTCTATATTTTTTACATACTTTACCTTACTCTTTGTAGCATCACTCTCTAAATATTGTAAATAGTATTGACATTACCTTTAATAGTAAGGTAACCATTTTATTAACCATACTCAGAACCTGTGTGTTTATCAATATTTAACATTATCAGTGAGTAATATGATATTTACAGAGCCACTGTGTTTTGTACCTTTTCTTTCTTTACTGATAACATCCCTAAGAGGCAAAAGTAAAAGGTAAAAAAAAAAAAAAAAAAACAACAATTTATTCAGCACCCAACCTGCATACTATCTAAAAGAGAATTTGATGTTATTTAGTCTAACAGTAGGTTTCTTTAATATTGCAATAAAGGAAAGCAGAGAGTTTCTACCAGTAGCATTAAATTAAATTCTAAAGAGATTTTTGAAAAAAGAAAAAAATCATTTACTGACTTTTCCTAGTGAGATGTTTATCATAGTTTTGATTTGTGCACTCTCCAAGTCAGGAGAATGCTTTTTATCACATACAAGATTTATATTCATAGTCTTTACTTTGAAGATGGAAAATTGAATGATGAACTTCTATAAAGGAAAAGAAAATGTAGAGTCACTCAAAAAATGAACACTGGATTTTTTTTTTTTTTTACTTCTAAGTTAAAATGGTTATTTGATTTTGGTGGACATCTTGATGCAACCATTCCTGCCCAGCTGGATGCCATTAAGAATCACAAGATTGCCATGGGGCATCCTGGCAGTGGTATTTAAAAACCCATTAAGAGAAACCTTTAGTGTAATTGAGAACTTATGGAATCAAATTAAAACGGAAAAAGACCTGCTTCCAAATTAAAATAATAGATAAGAGCTTATTTTAATGTTGTTCTGAAGAAGTTTACACGAAGCCATTTGACCATTCTGCTCTGATTACTGTCTTTCGAACTACAGGCATCCAAGGGAATTAAAAAAAAAAAGAATTATTAAGATGATTACATAAAATGAATGTTCTGGTTATAAGATACAAATAACATTAGAATTCTGAGAAAGCATGCTCAGTGTTCTACTTCATATTAATGAAGACTTGCATACTAAACTCTAACAGTTTTAAACTTTTAACAGTGACGCCTCACCAGGGCAGAGTAGAGGGGGAAAATAACCTCCCTCAACCTGCTGTCCACACTCTTTTTAATGCGCTACAGGATCCCATTGACATTCTTGGGCCACCAGGGCACCCAGGGCCCTCTCCTCAGAGCTCCTCTCCAGGAGGTCACCTCCCAACCTGTATCAGTGCATGTGGTCATTCCTCCCTAGGTGCAAGACTCTACACTTGCTCTTGTTAAACCTCATCCAGTTCCTCTCTGCCCAGCTCTTCAGCCTGTCCAGGTCTTGCTGAATGGCAGCTCAGCCTTCCAGCATATCAGCCATTACACTAAAGCAAGGAAAGATGCAGTAGAGTCCCAAAGCTGAATATTATATGAATTACTAGTATTGCTACCTTGAGGCACAGGGGCAGAAACTTTCAATTTGTACCATACCTACTTTCTGTGGTCTTCCAAATTTATTTTTCTGATCAGACTTGTACTACTTTTTCTTTTATAATGTTACTGGATAAATTGGACAAAAGTGCATACTAGTTCTTCTCTAAAACAGGCAACGCAAGCAAAATTACACTTATCTAGTAAGTGAAGAAGCTCTATTTAATACACAGTTTTCGGATTCATGAAGCTGACATACCTGCATTTTGTACCCACATTTCCCCTGAAAAATAATTAAAATCATAGGAAGAAGATGATATCTTTGGAGTTGCTTCCTTCTCCATCATCTTCAATTTCTATTTCATATTAATAATATTCACCGGAATGGTTTCTACTGATTAAAAGATAGTCAACAACTTTTGTCTTTAAAGAAAAATACAAAACAAAAACTGATAGGAAGATAGTATCTAGGCAGACTTCCAACTTCTTTAACTGTCAAATATATAAATAGATTAATTGGAGATGTAGCTAAGTGTGAGATATATTTTCTGCTATTAGAGCAACATAATGGGGAGAAAAAATGATGTTCAATTTATACTGTAAAACTTTGAAAAGTATTTACTATGAGGTAACGAAAGTTCCATAGTGTAGTAAATGGAAAATTAAGTGAATACTAAAAACATAAGATTAACATACCTAGAAAGCACATAATCAATGCAGTTCTCCCTATATATTTTGTCATGATATGTAGCATTTAACAGTAAGTCATCCCCACTTATTTGGAAGTTAAACATTCATTGTAAAGTATATTAAAAAAATAAAAAAAAGAATATCCACCATCACTTCTGTAATTAGCTACATTAAATTGTGATGAAGATAAATAAAGGGGAATAAGTATCAAACTGAATTGACTCAATTTTAAAATTATCAATTTGATATTACTGAAATATAATGTAATTAAACATTTAAATTTTCTACAGATTTTTGAATATTTTGTTTTGGTATTTTTAACTGAGACTTCAGTTAGAAGAACGGCACAATATTTAGAAAAACCTATCATCAATTCTTGGGCAAATACCGTTCTTCAATATCTTTCTCTTTTTCTTCCCTTCCTTTTCCCAGTTGATCTACCCTCTCCTAGAACACCCCATCAAAAACTATTTCCTAACTTTCACATTACTTATTTTCCCAGTTTCCACTGATCCAAAGAGTTCCTCATGTACTAAAGTCTCCAGCATAGTGAAGTAGTAAGTACAAATTTGAGGTTACAGACAAAGAGATAAAATCTGTCCCACTCTGATACCTTGTATGCTGTTTCCACATTAAAAAAAATGAAACTAAATTGTAAATAAAAAAACGTTGCATTTGCTTGTTAGAATTAAAATTATAATTAATCCAGTACATCCCATTGAAACCTGTAATACTTAAAAGCTGTTTCTATATTTCCACTCATTAAGAGTTTATTTTTTATTATTATCTCAGCACTTCATTCTGGATGTTCAAAGGCTATGTATAGCTTTCACAGATGGAGACGGGAAGCAGCGAAGCATAGAGAGAAGGCAGACAGGAGAGATTCTCACATGACTAACTCTGCTCCACTTCTCATTTCATGTGAAACATCCCATGATAAGTAGGAGCCACAGAACACACACATCTATATTCCACATTTGACAACATCAATATTTTGATCAGCCAACAGGAAATTCAAATATCTTTAAGAAACAGGATCCCCAGTGACCCATACTAAGGCATCAGCATGCCTGCTATTTATTGGCATAAGTGGCTCAGATGAGTAAATACAATCTGGTGGCTTCAGTGAAACAAAAACAAAAGGTGAATAAAGTGGTGGAGGTACAGACATCGGGGAAAATATATTAGGTATAAATTAGGAGG
Organism: Callipepla californica brunnescens; assembly: GCA_023055505.1. NCBI lineage: Eukaryota > Metazoa > Chordata > Aves > Galliformes > Odontophoridae > Callipepla > Callipepla californica. The sequence goes on from JALIRH010000026.1 coordinate 1,414,955, forward strand.
ACATTTCTCATACGTTTAAGGAGTATGATACCATAGGTTGATATTATGGATGTCAGAGACATCGGACAAAGGAACCCAGAGATTTTGTGCTTTTGCATGTCCACTTACAAAGACACTGATAAACAAGAAATTCTATTTGCTCTTGTTTTGACCAGTTCCCCAGTACCAACGTTCTTTACACAGAAAATAGTAAGTAAACTAGTGAAGTGAAAGCTAGGCTTTAAATGGAGGATGACATCTATCAGTACAGCTTCTACACGGGGCAAAATTTCTTCTGAAGTTAGGTATTTTCAGTAGCAAAGCATTAACCAAATCCAAAGTGTGGCTTATTTCACAGCAGAAAGCATTCAGCAAAACATGGCTACTGCCCCAAAAACCCTGTCATCTTATTTATCAAAAGATACAGCAAATGAAAACAGTACAAGCAACAATGTAAACAAAGATAAAAACTATTGATAAACATACATTAAAGTTAGAATCCCTGACAATATAAATTATAGCAAATTGTTGCCTTCAGAGATATGTACTAGGATACGTTTCTGCTATAAATAGGTAAATAATGAATGTGAAATACTGCTTTTTATCTGTGTAACACCATTGTACACCTCTTCCTCTTTCTATAGACCACAGCTTGAGCACTGAAGCTGCAACCTCATCTTCCACCAAAATGACTTCACACAGTCTAGAAAAAGAACAAATTTTCAGGGATTATGAAGTAATAATGCTAGCTTTACTACATTCTTATAATTAAATATGATGAAGTCAACCTCTTTGTGGTAGAATTTCACTTATCACCCTTTGCCAGCCTCCTGGAAATTACACTTTATACAGGGAACAACATATTGTATCTAATTAGAAAGAACTACTCAAGCATTCCTGAACTCTGATGGTCAGTCTTACTTGCTGTCTGCACCTGAAGATTGTTGATAACAATTTCCACATTAAAATAAACATAGAATTCTTACAACTCATGCCTATATTATTCACTCATTTTTTAGATACAGCTCTGTGATAAACTCCAGAAAAGTTAACGGTGAGACCTAGAGAAACCAGTCTGCACACTGGAGCAATTTTCCAAATGGAAGTGCACCATTTTTAGTAGACAGATGAGATGATATAAAATCTTTATAGCTGTTTGCATGTATATACAGGTATCAGTAATTAATTTGCTACCTTATGCAGGTTGGTGGGCGGGGGTGATGCAGGAAGGACTAGAACTGAACTTTTCTATATTATCTTGTACTAGTAAGTCAGATCCTTTAGTAGTGTGCAGCAAAAGAACTCCCTTGATGGCTACAACATAAAGCCGTTCTGTTCTCATTAATATTCTAGATTTAGAACTACAATGCCTTCCCCTTTCTGATTGTTATGAGGAAATTCTGACCTTTATCCGAAAGCCTTTTGTCAGTTACTTGTATTAAAAATGGAGGAGCACCAAGCAGATGTCTGATCTTGATGCTTTGTAGTTTCTTCAGAAGAGGTGTGTGCACGCAGGGGGAGGGGGACACAAATACCCACAGTGATAATAATCATATGTTTTCAAATATCATATATCTTACATAGAGCAAAGGAAAATTACATGGACAATAAATTACAGCATATAACTAAACTAGTTCTGACTAAGCCGTGTATTAAATTACTAATTTAGACTGTAGTATAAACTAGTGCAAATTCTAACAAATATGTTCTAGTATATCAACTTGCTAACATGCAGTTTGCATCTGTCGTTTTCTGGTAAAGATACATAAACCTGAATTCAACAAGGATGTTTAAATCTTCAAATGACTGAAGTTTACTGTACCTGAAAATTTCAGTTCAACAGCACACAGAGACAGTCTTCCTCTTGATGACAGAGACATTTATTTTACTAAATGGTAATTAAATGACATCTCCTTGTTTCTTGAGGAAGAGTAACACTTTATGTTTTTGCCAGAGTTGTTTTTATTTTCTAAGTAAAACTTTTAGAAGTCAAGACTTAGAGATAAACTTATTTTGGCAAAGATCAATCTTCCTGGTCAGCCAGTGAGAGGTTGTGACATTACTGTTCTGATCAGGTTAGCCTTAGAAGATTAGCCTTTTCCCTTATGTTCATCTGTACATTTAGTACAGCACTGAACTCTTATGAACACCATATCTCTTTCTAAAGGTTGTCTTCACATCTGTTAATTATGAATCATTCAGACTGTCAAATGTCCCTTCCTCTTTTAAATTTTGCACACACACACACACCAACATTTCTATTCCAGTTTTGCTTTAGTCTGTACATCGTGCTGGCTCCAATGCATTTCTGACTACTTCCTCTTATCTTTAATACAGTCCTAGTTGCTTGCCGAATTGCATTTCTGGAATTAACACAAGAGATCAAGTTGAAACCTCTCCCTCTCTGAATGGATATAGGCTTTCCTATAGTCAATTTTTTCAAGTCTGATTTCAACTTTAATATTACTGTCTGAGCAGAAACAACTAAATGTATTGCTGAAAGAGAAGAAGCAAATCTGTTGAAACAAAACAAAATAAAATAAAATAAAAGCAGAAGACTACTTTTATAGCTGAGAGTTATTTTTGTTTGTTGACTTGTTTGTAAAATGCCCATTTTCTCAAATTTCCTCCAGAGCCATCTTATCCAGAGTTAACAGCTTTCATTTGTTCTGTTTTTGTTGTTTTTCAGTGGGGTTTCTGTTGTTCTGTCCACCTGACAAAATGAGAAAAGGTAGCTGGAGGAGGGAAGTAAACATATTGCTTAAGACAGCAAAAAATGCAATAGGATAATACTACAGCATAAGAACAAAAGATCACACAGCTAATACAGACATTAAATGCTACTTTTGTGTTGTTGTGTTGTATTACCCTCTCTGAAAAGCACTGACTACCAAGATTAAAAAAAAAAATTGCTTTGGGCTACTTGCCCTTCTGATGTTTTGTGCTACTTTTCTTCAATTAATTCACAAGTAAGCCCTAGACTTCTCTAATCTGGAAGGACTGCATATATTCTTTCACCTGTACTTGCTTCACTGAGCAATTGACCTTGAAGTTCCTCACCATATCCTACAGCACATCAACGCAGAAGCCTTGCTCTGCATATTCACATGGTAATGTGTTTTGGGTTCATTACTGATTCTTCTTTCCACCTAGTAGAGGAAAGAGGAAGAACAAATAGGAAAGACTGCAAGGATTCCTACAAAATAAGGTGTCAGGAAGACTGCATGAGAGAGATCTGAAGGAGAGGAGGGAGAAATACAGGAAATCACCTGGTGCTTCTATATGATGCGTGTTTACTAAAAAGCTGGAACCTTCAATTATGTTGAGTGTCAATATATTGGTGACATAATTGCATCTACATTTTGCAAAAGTAGAACAGTTGTGCAAGAAATGTAGAGGATCTGGTTTCCAATGAAATGTTAGCAGGTATAAATATCTTTTCCCATTTTAATACTTGTACATTCCTTTGTGGAATAGGTACACGTAGCTGACATTTTTTCCAAAGCCAAAGTAAGATTAATAAAAAAACAAACTAACTAACAAAAAACTAAGCTGTAATTGCATGGAAGGACCACTGGAAACAACAGAAAATGGGAAAAAAAAATCATGGTCAAACCTGCAAGTAGACAAAGTTTGTTAAAGTGTATGCATAACTTTTAATTTCTTGAGTATCTGTCAGTACATTAAAAAAAATCACAATATAGAATCAAGCTTTTTCCAAGGGAGCAAATCCATAAATACAGTGGTAAAGTATGCCTGATCATTTCTTTCAGATATTAGCTAGGAAAAAAAATTGTCGGAAAATTCAAGATTTCTGTTACAAAACAAAATATGCACAAAACTATTTTAGTTTGTGTCTCTGTGAGTTTTATCCACCCTGAAGTTCAAAAATACAATCTAAGCAACAAATGCCAGCTCTGAAAGATGTCCATTCTTTTTGACTTGCTTCAACCATAGAAGAAATGCCTTTTTTTTTTTTACCTTTCTGACTGCTCTTCCTCCTCCAATTTCCACCCTCTGTCAGAGAGAGAAAATGAGTAGGGCGCGGCAGGAAGGATAGCAGTACTTATAATGTTTTCAAGGCAGCATGCTGGACATAACTCCTGGGGTCTCTTTCATAACCAAATGGATTTACTTAAGGATTCTGTAAAAAGCACATCCTTTTCTCCTTCTGTCAAACACATCTGCGTTCTCCAAATATCCAATTATCTCCAAAATAAATTTGAGATTATAACCATATGGAAAATAAAATGAAAGCCTTACAAATACTATGGCATTATAAATTCCAACTCTACACTGTGTTGTGTATGGCCAACTGTAGCAGGGAAAGAACTTATTCGAATGTAACATGTTGATCACCTATGCAGTGTCACAGTATTGCAACATCTGGTTATCCTCCTTTGTCTTCACTATTTGCTCAGCCACCTTATATACCTATTTATTGACATTTTCTTATCCCTGGAAGTAGCTTTTGATGAGAGAATAGACATTTTTTTCTGTTTGTTTACGGGTACTATACACTTCATAAACACAGTTTCCCCCCAGCGCAATTCAATTTTCTCAAATAACCTTAGTGCTTGAGCTATCAGTTACTGTAGAGATCATTTTTACTGTGTACTGAAAAAACAGCAACAACAAAAGTACCCTGCAACATTCACATTATACCATTATATTCTGAGCTCTGGGTTATATCAGGATAAAGCTGTATACATGAAAGCGTGTAAGAAATTGTTTCGCTGTGGTTTTCAATAGTCATGGGGAAGTAACTCTCCTGGCATTTTCTGCAGCATCTGCATACAGTAAAGAATATTACGTACAACCCTGCACAACCTCAAGACAATCAATATTTAAAAATGTGAATTCCAGCCATGCCTGGGTAAGTGCAGTGGAATTTTTCTCAGGCATATTATTGCCTTAAATAGGAATTTGAAGCAAGCAATATTTTAATAAGATGAAGAATCTCATGTACTCATTTGTCTTGACACTTTTCATAATTTTGTTTATAATCATGCAATATTTCTATGGACAACCATGAAAAGGCAATGTAACCTAGAAAATGAATAGTACAATAGCTTTACTATTAATGAATGAAACCATTAGCCCTGCATAAAGAACAAAGTCTTTTCATCATATTTGCTCTGAGCAGCAAGTCAAGTTACCGTTATAATTCTTGAAAAGTATATTCAGAAGCATCTCAGTCAAAAGATAAATTTTTTGATAAGGGACATTTCAAGTTGATGCCTCCTCTGCCAGCTCCAGCCCAGTCACTGTAGCCGATCTAGGTGACCAAGGACCAAGCCTAATCTTTGCTGAGGCATGCAACAGCTCCATCTTCCTTGTTTACAACCAGCAGTGAGGCTGAGCACAACATCAGTAGCTGAGCCTAACGTGCTTGAGACAGACCCCTTCAGTGTCTGGCAGTCAGACCTCACAATAGTGAAATTATGCAGACAGATAGTTAAGAAAGGATTTAGCAATGACAGATCACAGTTATCAGGCAAAGGGCTTGGACAGCAAAGCATATTGACTGACTCAATTTTACACAAAACCAGTCTCTCTTAGTACTGTACCCTGTCTGTTTCTCCTTTATTATCCCCCCACAAGCAATTTTTTGATGTTTCAGCGTGGCTGCTAACCAAATGTAATGGCAGGGGTAACAGCACAAAGGAGGAGATGTTACAGAAAGTAAGAAAGGAATACTCACCCATCTCCAAGCACCTAGATACATGGGAAAAGAACTCCAAGAGGATGGATCTCCAACAAGAGATGCTTCAGTGCCAGGCAGCCCTTAAATGAGGTCTAAGAGGGATGGAGCTAAGCTAAGCTTCTGATCGCACAAGTGATTTGCTTTCACCTGTGCTCCTAGGGCTGACTGTGTCTTTTCTCCAAGTACTCAATCAGTAGTTCAGGCCGTGATTCATCAAGTACCATACAGATGCTGGCTTCTTCCTTAGAAGAAGAGGAAATGTTTCATTCCAAACATTATGACAACTTTTTAAAAGCTTTCCTTAGCTAGTTCTTGAACTAGTTTGTTTTCTGGTTTGAGTATTTAAAAGAAACAGAGTGTTTATTAGAGCCCATGGCCTAATCATGCATAGATTTAAACACTGCCAAGCATCCTGAAGAGTGAGAGGTTACAAACACTCAAAACTAGGCACCCAAAGCTAGTGAGTACATGTAAGCCTAATTTCTCTGTGTGGTCATGATCCTTCTGTAAAATGAAGATAATAAAATCCCTTAACCTAATGAGGATTTTGTGAATAGAGTAAAGCCTGACGCTATACTAATGAGTTCCATTTAAAAAATAGCATAGAAAAATCAATAATTTCCGCTTAAAGAGTGCGATCTGAATAGCTTGAAGTCAATAAGGCAAGTCTGCACACTGACCAAGGGCGAGGAAATGAAAGACTGAATATTCCTAATTAAAGAATTAGTTTCCCTGACCGAAGGAGTCAGGAATCCCATGTAAGAAAGTCTGTGGTGATGTAATTGAAGTCCATTATAATGTGTATGCCCAAGGGAGCTAAATGGAGATTGTGCAGATAACTTTGATTTTAATGTTTTGTAATTTGAGTGCTTGACTTAGTCACCTTAGTAATTTTTTAATAGAATTTTCCGGATATAGTAGTAATTGCTTGAGTAGGAAGGGAGAAAGTGAAGAGTTATGCAAGGTTTTCAGACGTGACCTGAAAAGTAATTTACCCTAGACAACAATGAAGAGAATCCTGAAGCAGGCAGATGTTGTGGAGACATGGAGAAGACACAGAGGAGATGGTGCTGTTGAAATGAGAAAATAAGCACAAAAAAGGTGTTCACACCAAGAACTTCTTAGTTATCTGACATTAAAGCATTTACCGTGATGACAAATAAAATATTCAGTAATTTTTATTCCAGAAATACATCACATTCAGGTTACCAGAGCTCCATCAAAAAGTAGAATTCAAGTTCATGCATGTCCCATAATTTTCTATAAACATAATGCTTTTTTCAACAAGGCTTTTTCTGAAGAGGGAACAATTAGAGTTCATCACTGATTTTTGTATCCTGGTCAGTAACAATATACTGAGAAAGATTCTGCAGGTGACTCAGAGTGCTGCAGAACAATCTAACTGATGATTGGATCTTATAGCTGAGTTTTCTGAAGTTCACAAGTACACAGATATTTTATTTTAATAAACTGTAGACTTCACCTACTCACCACTCAAAAAAAAGAAGGTAGAAAGGGTGATCACTCTACTTTTAGTGGCTACTGTTTTCCTACCAAGTTAAACAGGAAAAAAAAAAAAAAAAAAAAAAAACCAAACCAACTCCTTTATTCTAAAAATCACCTCACTGTATTTTTACATGGTAGCAAACTATTCATTTGATGGACAATAAATGAAAAACACAATTACGTAAGGAGAAGCCTGCACTCCCTTTGGAGTCATATAAGAAGTATTTAAACCATTCCTCTTTCCCCTTTACTTCCCTATTCTCTCACTTCAAAAAGCAGCTCAAAAAAGGACTGTTTCTTCTGGCTATTGTATCTTATTCCACCTTGGAAGACTCACAAAAGTGTGTTCAGAGAATTATAGTACCATGGAAAAAAGCCATTGCATTAATTACTATGATTCATTCTTAATTAATTCTATGTACTGAAGTATACACAGATTTGTCTACGGTAAATAGTACTCTCAGCAAGAAACCAACAAGTTTACTGGAAACATTTTTAAACAAATGTGATGAACCTATTGGGCCTGGTAGAAAGAGAATCCAGGTTTGAAAATGGATGCACTCGGTTGACCAGGTGCAAATCCAACTTGAAAAATTGCTAAAAAACACAGTGTTCACCCTTGCATTTACTTTAGTTCACAGTGTGTCCCCTAACAAGACCATCCCTAAGAGTAGATCCTCCAATAGCAGATACTGCTGTGGTGGGAGGATGCCCTAAAAAAACTGACAGCATACACTGAAGATAATTTTACCTTAGTTTACCCTTTTATGACATGGATTGTCATCTTTCTGAAGTGTGACACACATGTAATCTTTACTAGTAGCACAAACAATTTGGTTCTGCTTAGGGTCAAATTTCACCAACAAGCATAATCTTAGCTTGATTATAATATGAGAAGTTAATTTTTTACTTGTTAACCAAGATTAATTTTGGCATGCAAAAGATATACATTGCATCAAAGGTAAAATTCCTCATTTTTACTCATAAAACAAATAAAGACACACCATCCTTTCAAAATGTGTATATTATTCAACACTGTCAAGCAAACAACTTGGATCTCTCTATACTTTGCTAAAACATGAAGGAAATTATACAGGGCCACTAAGTAGCAGCAGCAATCTCTAAAGATAAAAATGATATTCAAATTAGGAATGCAAATGAGACAAACAAATTAGATGATGGCATGAATACTTTGTAAGGTCCTGTGTGCATAACAAAATACAATTATATAATTTGGATTAAATAGCCCAAATGGAGATGCTTAGGACCTAGGTCTAAATGTGTCTTTTTCATCGTCTGACTTATATGTACAGCTTAAATAAAGGTATTATTACTTGTACAAACAATACAGAGACATCTTGCTAAGAGAAGACAAGCCTCTCCTTTCTAGGGTTGCTAGTAAGGACTAGGTGTTTGGATTACAGAAAGTCTCGAGAATTATCTCATTTTTTGTATTCCTGTCCAGTTCTGGTATGTACAAATATTTTATCTTAAGAGGCACACTGCCTTTTCCATTTATTTTCTGTACTTGGATAGGAAAGAGATCCACTTGTCGAGAAAGCAGGAAAAGGATATCAGTTCAACCGTTATGTAATATTTGTCTTTATTTCTAATTTCCTCTGTTTTACACATATATTACTGACTACAACCACGTATTTTAAGACACAGACCATCAGAAACTTTGTGAAAGGAGGTGTGGCTGGTGACAAAAGTTAAGAATGAGAGTGCAAAATGGCAAACACGGTAACTGTATGCACAACATCAAGATGAGTCTAATAACCCATAGTTGCATAATAGCATGTGCTGTGTTGGCTCATCCACTCAATTCTATGCTTTAATCTTTGTTTCCATTCTGAAGGCCTTTTAGAGACCCTTTCATTTTCAAAGCAAGACTGGCTAGTCAACAGTCCATTGCATACTTTTTGCTTTGCTTTTTAAGAGTTTTGGACTGTACTGATAGATTTTTTTTTTCTCTGTGGCAGAGCAGGTAATCAGTTAAAGCATTTGTTTCATCAGTGCTTAACAGCAACAAAAAGATTGTTTTGCAGCTTAATTTAAAAAATGTCTAAGAAAGACATTTGAAAAACATTATCTGACATATTCTTATAGATATTGCTGAGAGATATATACTTTCAAGGCAATAGGCTATGTGTGGACTGTTCTTTTTGATTTTTTTTTTTTCCAGAACCTTAAGAGAGTTTGGTTGTTTGGTTTTTTTTTGTTTGTTTGTTTGTTTTAATCAATTTATTAAATGTAGAAAATATTTTTTTCTTATCAGATATGGTGATCCTTGGTAAAACAAACACCAACCATGGCATCATTAACATCAGAAAAAAATAAAGACACCAAAATGCAATCTTCAGTTGTGTATCCTCTTTTTCATGATATTTTCTAGATATTTTAATTGTGTATTTAGAATGCTGATTCACGGTCACCTCTAGAAAAACAAACAAACAAACAAACAATTTATACATGCAACAGATTACACCTGCATAATAGACTGGACAGATCATCCGTCAGAAATCTGTCGGTGAACTGATATTCATATGCTATGTGTGATAGCATCATTATTGAGAAGAGAAACTGTGAAAGAACCTTTCTCTAATAAGAACTCAAGTATATTTGTGCTGAGATTAGATACTAGTTTTCTAAAAATCTGATGAACTCTTTAATGAAAGAATGGCATTTACTTAAATTTTTCAATGTAAATATAATGCCCAAATAAAGGATTAATTGACATAGTTAGGATTTTTTTTCATCTGAAACGACACAAGTACAATAAAAATTTGAGTGATAGGAATATTTCCTAAAAATATATTTAAAATATTTCTTTGAGATAGAGCATATTATTGTTATGCATATATTTAAATCAAAATACATATGCATCTACCAACACACTACTTCAAAGAAACAAGATTTGGTTATTTTTCTTTACTAGTTTAAGATGATATTAAGGTAAAGCTAAGTCCTCATATTCTGAGGCATTTCAGTAGCTGATTTTTAAGAATTCTGGCAACTAATACACTAACATTAGTTTTCAGTAAAGGTCAAAAGAAAATTTGAAAAGTTTTCACACCCAGTAATCCAAATCAGATGCAACTCAGTATCACAAACAAGATTGAAATGTAACTCCTAGCCTTTAAGATCATAATATAAGAGACTCCCACCATATAAGGACATTCTTTCATCTCACTAACTATAACATGAAATCTAGTATTCAGACCATCAGCATTCTACAGGATTTCAAGTTTCCATACCCAAGGTGGCTGGTTAAGTACTCAAGTTCCCTTGACTAAAAATAAAGCAGTTTAGTCTTTTGCTAATGTATGGAGAGGAAAGGGTACTGTGATCTTCAGGATTATAGGGTAACTTGAATCTCCATTCTGATATTTCTCATGAGAAATTTCATAACCTTCTTTCCTATGTAATTTTTTTTTTCTCATATGATTATTATTTTACCAAAAGGACTTCTCTATATGAATAGCTAGGAGCACTATGGATCCACTTTCAATCTTGCCTTCTTGTGAAAACTTACATGAATTCTTGGATAAATTTCATCAACCATTTCCCATTGTCACCAAGTAGATATTTGCAAATAACATCTTTACAGCATCACATTTTACATTTACGAAAGTACTTCCTCCTCCAACAAAAATCAGACTAGTGACTGAAGCCATTATGTTCATTACACTCTGATGTAAAGGTCTTCACAGCAATTTATCTATATGAAACCTTGCTAATTACTAAGCAACATAATGAACTATTGCTAACACTGTATTTAATCGTGAATTATATATTTTTTCCTAAACTTTTCAGTTAGAATTAAAGATACTTGGCTTTATAAAATTTCCATTAGCCAAAACTTTATAGAAATAGGTAAATATTTTTTCATAAATTAATCTTATGTTTTTCTTACACACCATTATAAAACATTTGGGTCCCTAAAATCACAATTAGTTTCCAATATGTCTTTTCAGAATTGCTGTGCATGAATCATCTAAAAAAATGAAACACCAATAAGCAGGCTAACAAACAAACAAAAATACGAAACAAAAAACCACCACCAACAAAAATCGCCAGCCAAACAACAACAACAAAAGCAGGCAAACAAAGGAGATATTTACTGGACACTTAAAGGAAAAGAAAATATTCCAGTTTTCTAGAGCTTTTCCCAGTATTTTCAGGTGATAAACAGCCTCTGGTAGCATTTCAATCATGGTATGAAAATCTTTTAATTTTTTTTATTTAGTCTGTTCAGCACATTGTTTTTCTGACCCCATCTCTCTTTAGTTTGCTGCAAAATATTTGTTGTTGATAATAACTGAGCTACTCATATCACAAATGTCCAACAGCATTATTATTTGGAGAACACTGAATGAAAAAATATGAGTGGGTTATGTTGGCCTTAGCAGTCAAAGAGCTTTCCTGGACCACTGAACAGCAGACCAATGCTTTCTTTAGTTTTCCTTTTCCTGCTAATGAACTCATAGAACTATTTATTATATTTTATGTGCCCTCATAGCTGTATCTCATTTTGTGCTTTGGCCGTACTTTGATTTTGTCCATGCATGCATGCATGCTCTTAATATGGAGACAATTCCAGTATGAGGCTTTCATTATCTCTATCTGGTCTGCTTGCATTTAAGCAATGGCAGTAAATATCTGTAAATGAGCTAGGACAGGAAACAGGTAAATTGTCTCTATCCATCACATTAACTTATTCTCTGAAACAAAATTACCGCATCCAAGCAACTTACTGCTTGCAGTCTTTGACCCATTCAACATCTGTTCTCTGCAACAGCCATATTTTGTGACCATGCTAAGTGGCCCAAGCTAAAACTGTGGCAGACATAGTGATTTTACCAGTAAGTTTATGCAGGTCACCACATGCAAGTGTTCCAGATGTTTCACCTTCTAGCTTTGTTAGGGTAGAAAGAAACAGTTACTTTCTCATAAGGATGCTTATCATTTCAGTATTATAGATGAAGAAAATCAGAGTCTTGAGAATCTTGAGACTGAAATCAGATTTTATCATTTTAACTTGCTAGATTTCATAAGAAGAAAACCAAGAAACAAAGTACTACTGTTTTTATTACGAAGCTTCTGATTGTGCATTGCATTCATGGATATAAGCTGGTAGATTACGGGATTTCTGAGACTCACTCTTCAAAAGCATGGGCAAGTAGTTCTGAACCATGCTATTTCCAGGTTCAATTTATAAAATCATTTGTTCTGCTAATTGAGAACTGCGCATGCTATTTACCTCTCATGTTTTAAATCAAATTCTAGATCCTTAACCTCCCAGCAGAAAGAAATAAAGGTGCACATTTAACTTCACAGAGTTTATTAGTATCCAGAAATGAGAGTATCATAACAACATTCATATTTCTATAAATAAAGGAAAAACATAAGAATGTGAGTTTTTACATCTGTGACACAGTAACCTGATAATTATCATGAGATTTCCACGAGAAATGGTTAAGATGCAGTGTGGTTAATGCAGGATTACACTATAAAAAGTGTGGCTTTCATTGATACGCAGCTGGTATATGAACTGAAACTAGTCTTTGAGGGAATGCAAGGGAACAACTGAAAAACAAAACAAAGCAAAAATGACAGAAGCAAACAAATGAACAAAAAGTAAAAACAAAAGAACCCAAGACGCAAAACCTACCACCCCCACAAAGGTAATCTTAAAGTTACATTGAAGAAAATGGGTAAAGATAGGCTTCCTCATTTCTACAGTCACAAGCATTGCTGAACCCACTGATACATCTGTACATATAACTGAAGTTCATTGGTTTTCTATCAGCTAAGAAAACCTTTTTGATGCACACACTTCTGCCACTGACCATACGTATAACACAGATTTATAGTGTTAATACTGGTGAAGAGCTTGGTATCCACATCATTTCCAAGACTTCGTGGTAAAAAAAAAAGTAATCTTCAACTGAAGTACAAACCATTAAACATGCAGAGGGTATATTTAAGCTTTCCTGTCCTAGCCTCCTTCTATAAGCTCCGATCTCTGAAAAGCCAGAATTTCAGCTCACATTCAAAATCAGTTCTCAAGGGAACGACCAATCCTAGTGGCACACAGATTTGTTCATAGTTACTATTCCGTAAAGAGAAATAAATACATACATAACTATTCCTTTTTTTAGGCTGGAAGAATTTCAGTCTAATACAGTGGTGATTTCCAAAGCATCATAAAACACCTTTTCATTTTTGAAAAGGAACGTAGCCTTTTGAGAGTGCTTCACAGTCTTTTCCTCATAAATATCTTCAAAGGCTATTTGATTTCTGTGCAGTCTACTTAAGTTTCCCTTGTAGTGGACAGAGGAATGTGGACACCAAAACTATAAATTTTACAAAATGTTAATACACTTAAAACTAAGTTTTGTAATGCCGAGTGCTTCACTGCCATTGTCCTTTGCGTGAACCTAGTCCACAGCACCTATATACTTGATTTGCATAGATAAAGGTTTATAAATGGAAAAAGTGAATGCAAAGACTGAGACACACTGGTAATTGTCTCAAAATTGCTTTGTATACATAGAAGTTAGACTCAGGCAAAGAAAGCTGCTGCAGGAAAGAATGAAAGCAGATGCTCCAAGCGCATCAAGAAAGGCAGAAATAAAGATGCTAAAGGATGAGAAAAAAAGTTAAAAAGAAAAGGCGATATAAAAAAAAAACAAAAAAAACAAAAAACCAGAATTGAAAGGAAGAAAAAGTTTTAATAAGTTAGGCAAACTAGATTGAAAATGTTGTTAATTATGCCTAGCATCATAAATGGCAATTAAAAAAGCAGGAACAGTGAATGCAATATAGTTGTTTTATTTGTTAGTGCAGCAGAAACTGCAGCACATCATCATCTAGGAACAATTACCAGCTGCTGCCATCAGGGAAATAATCCTTTCTTTGCTATCCTACTGTACAAATCCTACGTCCAAAGCAACCGGTTGCAGTTAAGAGGGTAAGTGGAACTCAGAATATGTAAGTTCTTGTTTTCCAGTCATAACCCTATCCTTTCTTTTTCTTTCTCTGATACCTTTCTCAGCCATTTCTTCCCTAAACTCCCAGTTCATCCCATTTACCTTGACAGTGGGATTAAATCTGACTCTAAAATGCTCTAGATTAATTTAGTATACGTGAGAGAAGCTAAACAAACAGGTAATTATCTTTTGACAATTGGTGAATGCAGTATTTTCTATTCGTTTTAAGTCATACAAGTCCTTTTGAGGACTACGACCTATGATGGTGCTTTAGCTGTTACTCAGTCAGATATAGAATATCCAAACAACATAGGGCAGGAAGCCACTTGACATAATCAGGTCCATTATTACCTTGACAATTTCATGCTAAATGCAATTAAGAGGGGACACGTTTATGGCATTTCTTTCTTGTTGCTATCGTTAGTTTAATCATCTCATCTGCAATACGCATGTTTACTCACGCAGACTGTCTGTCTCCATCCTACTGAATAGGAAACTGACAGTCAGACACAGCTCCAGCCTTCTGCATTTCGTTTTAATGGAGACAAACCTAATACAGACAAACAGTAGGCTGCCAGCAGGCCTTTCAGATAACACATGGCATTACCCTAAAGAGAAAACAATTGTACCCCTTTATAAAATTTACCTTTCTGCAAACAGTGTTTATTTTTATGCACATTTACACATGTATGTGTATGTGTTTGTGGCTAAGCAGAGAATGGATGTGAGCAAGTTGATATTGATAGGGTGGGGAAGATTTAAACAAAAGTTTATAAGAGACAGCACTGGGCAGAAAAATGATGGAAAAGCAATAACAACTTTCCCAAAATAATTGGTCACAAAAATAAGCTTGAGAAGACTGCCATTGAGTTAAGACATACATGTGCTTATTATTACCTTCTAATATGTAAAGGAAATGTTGGCCAGAAGTCATATCTGATTCTCATTTGCATTTTACTCAAATGAGATGTTAAGGACATTGATGGGTAGTAATGGAACTAAAAAAATATCAGCTACAGAATGTAGCAGAAAAAAATAGGAGAGAAATACATAAAAGTAGGTACAGAAAAAAAAATAAAAGGGGGGGCAATGGATTGGACATTATGGAGAGAAAGTTATTTGAAATAAACAATAACCCTGGGAGACAGAAGAAATAGGTTGGCTATCTGGGGACCTGCAAGTACAACAAAACCTGCCGAGAGATTAAACTCTGAATCTGAGACCAGTGAGAATAGGCATGCTCCTTAAAAAAAAAAGCAATTTTGAGCATTCTGATTGCTCTGAGAGGAATTAGGCAGGCAGACAGTGATTTTCAGAGCGTAGCAATGGGCTTGGGCAATGATGTAAAGCAGGCTATGTTGCCTTTGATGCATCTACACATTCCTTCCTACCTCAGAATTTCTCAACCAGTAACAGACCACTCACATGAAGAACTTGCTATATATTCCCATTTCTATCATAGATTTCCTCTAGCACTGTGGACTGTGTAACTGTGTCTGGCACGTGTAAACACCAGAAAATGGGAGCCTTTCACAGCTGCCAAGTTCAGAAGCATTCCAGAAGTCAGAGTGGGATAGTGTGTACCAGTTGTCTCTTTGACTGTGCCCCTCGGCCTGGCTTTTGAGAAGGAAACAGTGCACATAGGTCAGGAGATGTCCAGGTTCAGCCATGCCAGCTAGGAAACCTGGCTCGTTGGCTTCACTGTATTGCTTCAAGGCTGCAGTTCAATGCCTACTTTTGGGGTCAGTTCCCGGCCCTGTGTAAATCTGAGTCACTTCCTCTTCGTCATGAATTGTTATCTGCATTGCACTTACATGACGACATGATTTCCAGATGAAATCAGGCCAAGCAGTGAAAGTGATACTGTAGAAGGAAGGGACGCCATCAAATGTGACCTCAACAAACTCGAAAAGCAAGCCCAGGTAAAACCTAATGAGGTTCAACAAAGCCAAGTGCACAGTGTTGCACTTGGGCTGAGGGAATCTCGGATACTTAACAGACTGGGAGAAGAACTGCTTGAGAGTAGCTCTGCAGAGGATGTGGGAGTTCTGGTGGACAAAAAGCTGTACATGTGGAGTACTGCATCCAAGTTCAGAGCCCCCAACCTGAAGAGATGCAGAGCTTTCAGTGCGGGTCCAGAGGCGGTTCACAAGGACAGCACAGGGATGGTGCTGAGCTCCTGCTCAGCTTTTTTCTGTGCTGGTTTATGTGGGCTTCTGTTGCTCTTTCTTGAAGCCAGTATGGGGTTGTTGCTACCAGGTTCTAACATTGCTTTGTTGAGGCCAGCACTGGGTTGCAGTTAGTGGGTTATCCTCTGATTTGCATTTTTGGCTACTGCAGTATTGGTGGTACAGCCCCTCACCCTTGAAGTAGTAGGGATGAGCAGGGTGAGGCTGTGCCCCTCGACTGAGTCCTGTTGGTGAGGAAGGAAGCAACACAAGGAGCCGTTAAAATGAAAACAATAGTCAGATTTCCCTTATTTCACAGAATTGCAGAATGTCATTGGCCTTGAAATATAATCTAGTGTAATCCCTGTTCTGGAGCAGGAAATGTGCTTGGGTGGGTTCAGAATGTCTCCAGAAAATAAGCAGCGTGTTCCAGTAGTTTTTTGCCTTCCTTGTGAAGTTTCCTTGCGTTTTTATGTGGAGTATCCATATTCCAGCTTGCACCCATTGTCCACTCATTGGGTGTCACTGAGAAGAGCCTGGCCCCATCTTCCTGATGGTCATCCTTCACATATTTAAAAACTACTTCATAGTTTCTGCTTTATTTTGTTGTTGTAGGGTGGATCAATGTTCATGCGTGGGTGCTTTACTTGGAGTTGGGACTTTAGAGGTGAGTCCTGGGGGACCCAGGGTCTGCCTGCTTCATTGTGCCTTGGTCGTGGGACTCCTACACTGGCAGCCTCTTGGAGGGAAGTGCTTTGAGAATGTTGCTTTCTTGAAGGTCCAAGGCTGGAGCTAGGATCTTGGTGGCATGAAGCTGTAGCTGGCTCTGCAGAGGGAGGTGAGCAGTGTGTGGCCACACTCTGCTTGTGGTGCTCTGGGGATGGTGTTGTATGGCTGCGGCTCTTTGCTGGAGGACAGAAGTACCTCCTGTTTGTGAGGGTGGTAGTGTGTCTGTGTCTTTCCTTGAGGTGAGGTGTCATCATGTTTGTCTTTGAGCCCTGATGGTCTGTGGCAGGTGCTCCTCTGAAGGACAGGGCTCATGGTATGAGAGAATCGTAGATTTTACTGGGTTTTTTTTTTTTGTTTTTTTTTTGTTTTTTTTTGTTTTTTTGTCTCAAGTTGTTGAGAGTGGTGGTTTGTGGTTTGTGTTGTCTTTTGGGATGCATGGGGAGGTTTCTTCTCAGAAGTGTTTAGATTGTTGTGTGAAATGCTGCTGCAGCATGCAACCAGGTATAGATTTGTGTTTTGCTACGCAGCATTAACTACAACCTAAATTGACTTAGATATTAGAAAATAGGGCAAGAATAAAGGTCAAGCTCAACTGTTGCTTCAGGGTATATTTGGATCTGAGAGACAGGATGTCTCAGGAGTGGATGCAAGCAAGCTACACAGTCAGAGGCACAGAGGATTACAAATTTTATTTAATACACACACAGGCATCTATTCCATATAATCTGTTAGTGGCACACAGAAGACTCCTTAAGCAAAATCAGTATTACTTACTGACCCTTGAGGGAGGGGCTGAAGGCTGAGTAGGAGGAAGAGAAGAAACATGCTGCAGTGCATTTGGCAGGAAGTGGCAGCAGGGCATCTGTTGCTTCAAGGTGCACTTTCTCTTAAATCCACCACAGCCTCCCTCCTGCTTTTATTCTCTCCAGGGTCTGTGGAGTTTTTTACACTCCAGCTCATGAAGTGGAGCCCAGGCAGGACCCCTTCTTGCAGAAAACAAGTTCTTTGCAAAACAAAAAACTAACAAAGTCAGCTCCCCACCATAGCAAGAAGACTGGCTCAAGCTGCAGGTGCAGGTCGTGAGGCTCATGAGTGTGGTTGCAGCCATCCAGTTATACTCTCTATCATAAAGCTTTGCTTCAACTCAGGATCATTCTTTGGGCAGGACCTTTAGGTCCCTGATGCAGCTATCTACATGGCAGAAGTTCAGTGTTATGGGAATTGGATGGGAATCATGCTTGCTTTATTTTTTTGGAATGTTGGATTTAACGGAATATTTATTTTGCTTTTTCTTATCTATCTTCTTCATCACTTTAGAAGGAAGCTATACAGTTTTAGTTTCTTCCTACTTCTGATTTTACTGTGGCTCGTTAAAATCATTTTGAGGCAGTTGACTTTTTTTTTTTTTAATGTTAAATGGTTCCAAGGGTTGAAGCCTTAAACTCTTATGAAGACCTAGATACAAATCTCCTGGCTGAACCCCTCTATTTTCTACTAGGAAAAAAATATCTGGCTAATGAATTCTGTCACTAATAACATCTTGCTGACAGCCACTGTGGATTGGTTGGTAAGTGCTGACTTCGTGCTTGCCGATGAGGTTTTCTACTTCTGGCCACCTTCAGACACCAGAGCATTATCCTGGGAAAAAGTAAATGAGGCTGACCCTGGAATGCTTTCTTTCAGATGGTGGGTGCTCAGACTAATTTCAGGAAGACTTATTCTACTTGTTATAGAACAGCTGCTCCAATGTTTGCTTCTGTTTCACAAGATGCAGATATCCTGAGGGATGTATTCCAGGGACCAGAGCGCCTGAGTTCTGGAGGCAGAAATTATCTGCTTCTGGGTAGTGAAAGTTAAGCGGTTGGAGAACAAATTTCTCTGCATTTCAACTTGGTTATATTTTGAAACTGTTAATACCAAATTTATAAGGAATCTATAATAGAGTAGTTCAGGTTTTCAAGTTAGTTACATGAAGTCATGGGAAAATACAAGCATTCTGCTCTATTCTGCTACTCCATCACTATATTGATTTTGGTCTCCTACTTAGTTTTACAGTACCGCTCTGAGCAGTGACGTGGTACATACCACACCTCACCTCTACCTTCTTCTGGGACTGCATTTGGAAGAGGTTCATTTAAAAATCTCCAAGAATGTTCAAAATAAAATATCCATGAAATTTGTATTTATCTGTACAATCAGATTAATGTAACTGCTTTTCTCAGTTAAATGCAGTCAGTTATATTCCCCCTTTCTGTGAGTACTTTAGTTTACTTGCTTTTAATTATTGCCTGAGATATCCTTCAGTTAATTGTTGTGCATTCTGTCATGTTTATTTTTTTCTATATTAGTTTCATTTGCTCTTTGTCTTTGTGCTTTTCTCTTTGATATATCATTTGGAACACAAACCCAACTCACTGCATTCCCATGAAGTTCTTTGCCATGCTCTGTCCTACTTCTGACACATTGTGTTAAACAGAAGCCTTCAGGTTGATGCACTGAAGCCTAGGTCTAAAGCAGGTGTAGCATAGACTCTACCTTAAGAGGAGCAAGGCACCTAGAGAGTCGGTGGGTGCCCCATCATTGGAGACATTTGTGGTCATGGTGGAGGGAGCTCTGTGTAACCTGTCCTAGCTGCAGGCATTGTTGTTCATTAGATAGGAGCAGAAGACCTTAGGGAATCCTTCTGCCTCAAATCATGCTGTGATTCTGCCCTTTGAAGCTTGCAAAGAATAGAGTTTAGTACCCCAATATATGTTCTTTCATGAGGGTACAGAGCCGTAGAGAGTAACCAAAAGCACGACATCACTGTTGTTTTTTCTCCTCCCACAAAGCTCCATAGGGTGAAGAGATATTAGCAAGACTAGATTTTTTTTTTTTTTTTTTTGGAACTTCAGTGACATGAAAGTAAGCAGTGTTTGGATCAGCCTGAGAGCACTGAAACTCTGGTTCTTAATTGTTTTTTAATTCTACTGCAAAGGGCACACACTTTAGTAGTCGTGGTCTTGCTGACAGTGCAGGTCTGAAATAACAGCTTCAAGCTGTTTTCCCTGTAATAGAGCTGGAGTAAATGACAGATATAAAAGCTTCCCTGCTGCACATGCCAGCATGTATGTGGAGACATTAAAACACCTGGAACCATCTTTCATATGTGTTTAATGCAGCCTCTTCTCACCTTCTCTCTACTCTCAGAGCAGCACCTACTTAGCCTCTCCAGCCTCTGCAAGGGCTGCCCCAAAAGTAAAGCCTTCTATTTTATACTGGCCAGTGATTTCAGAGGTGGAGGGCAGTAATTTTGCAGTTATCATTAAACCTTCCCCACGCTGTTCCATTGCACATGGGTGGCGTGTGATCAATGGCAATAGAGGGGTGGCCCAACCCAACAGCATCTGACATGGAAAGTGCACATGAAGAAAAAGAACTTAAATAGCTTGCAGAAGAACAGGGACTCAGACCTGTTTGAACAGCGCAATGGCAGTCATTCAGTCAGTCTTCTCATTCACAGATAGGCTCTTACTATCTCTCTCAGTGCATTTTATAGAACCTTATAAAAATAACTTCCTTTACTTGATTACTGATTTTTAGCAGCTTCCAAATCATTACTCAAGTAAGCTAAAGTTTGAGGGCTAGTGTAGTGTGCGTGTGAGATAAAGATAGATAGCAAAGGTTTTTTTAACATCTTTCCCAGGCTAAAAATTTTTCTTGATAGAATCTTAATTCCACACCAGTTCTCAGAGTCCTTTAGATAAATGAGAAATGAAATAATAATGTAAAATAGCTGTATTTACAAATACATTTCTTAAAAAATGCTGAGGAAATTAGTTTTTCCTAGAGCGTTAACATGGTGAATGACTACTAGTCATTACAGTATTTATCAAATGCTAGAAATAAATTAGGAGTTCTACAGACCTACATTAAACAACGGCCTTTCTTAGAGTATAAACTGGCAAGTATGTTTCTCTTAAGTCAAAAATTTCTGTCCATAAGGAGCGTTAGTTGCTTAAGGTTACCATGCTTATATTGATATGAGTTCCAATTAAGTGTTTAAACCCAGAGACAGTTGCTTTGTTTTTTCTCGTTCGTTTTATTTAAATGTAAGTAAGTGGGAAATAGTTTGCTTACATTCTACGCTTACATTTCTGGAGCATGAAAAGCAGTTCATTCCAACTCAGGCAGATTTTCTCAAGGTAACACCTGCACACGTGACTTCTCCAGCTGATGTCAAGACTGAAGTTGATGGATGCCTCAAATGCATTTTTCAGATCAGTCATTCTAGACTGCTGAAAACAACAAAGACTGAACCTGACTTATCTCACAGGGGCTCAGATCTTCCATTTCCCCAAAGATTTTCAGCTTATGCCATAAACTAGTGTTAACATGCTAAATTTGTTAACTAACAAACACATTCAAAATATTTTTTTTGTGTTATTCCATGTGCCAAATTCCTATAAAAATTCAGTGAGATGCAATGGCATTTCACCCTGCTGCTGGCTTCTATTTGAAGTAGGTGAGACTTACATCATAGAAGACAATCTCTTTGCCTCTGTCTCTATCCTGCCAAGGCACGTTAAAAAAAAGAAAAAAAGGGTGTAATGAAGACTTCTTATAACTCTTTCCTCTTTCAAAAGATGCAACTGTAATTATTTGCAAGCTTGCTTATTTTCTAGATGTGTAGTACAAAGTCAAATGAAAAGCCCCAGCAAATAAACCCAGGAAGATATATTCTGTCAGTGCCTCATCACCTGCAAGAAAAGTACTGGCACATGTACAAGTATGTTTCCATTACTCTGTTCAAGTCTTTAAAAGACAAAAGGACACCTCGAGTTCCCTAGATGTTAAAAGGAGGATGTTAAATGCTCTACAGTTGTCAGCTAATTTCTTACTCTGCAGCTAAATACAAATTTAAGGCCATACCTGGCCAAGGGGCATTTGGAGTCCTGTAAACCAGATGGGTCTCATTTGTGAATGGCTTGAGCCCCATTGCAGTTGTGTAACGTAGGGCTCAAAACAACACAGAGTTCAGTCCTGCCCTCTAAGTCACTCAGCTGTTCCATATGAGGACAAAAACATAAACAGTAATTTGTTGAACAGTTTTTCATCAGTTCTATTCCATCATTTATTTTGCTTAAATCTGCAGGTTATCTACATTTTAAAAGCAACTAGATTTAGGAAAACTATATTCCAGTTTCGCAATGGTAATACTTATAAAAAACTGTTTTCTTAAAAAAGCCACAGCCAAGAACAAAACAGAAAGACATTTTTCCTGCTGATGCTGCCTTTTTATCCTCCCAAAATCCTACAAGAAATGCATCAGACTATTTAGTCAGATAGGCTAGCGTTGTCATTGATACAGACAATATACACAAACATCTTGCTGACCAATCTATAGCACGTTAGGCCACATAGATTTATCATGCCCCAGACAAACTCCTAGCTACTTGCAACCTTTTTCCTCTCTAAATAAAAGGACTCTAGCCAACAGGTCAACTATTTTCTATTGCATTTCTTAAAGTAGGCTGCAGCAAATGAGGACAAGCTCAGTGTAACAGACACAACCAGCAATATGCGGAAGACTGTGACATAGGGCCTCTGAGGTAAAACCTGATTGGAAAAAAAATTAATACAATGCTTTTTGCAGGATGGCCATTATTTTCTAATTACATATAGAGATTGTTATTTAGAATATCTGTGTATTCATACCAACCCTTAGAACTGAAGTAATTTTCTTTCAGGTGGTGTGGCTTGCAATCTGTACAGCAATTTTTAAAGGAAATATAACACAATAAAAACTGACAGCTGTCACTGTCCTTTCCTCCGCCTTTTCTAATTCACCCACTGATGGAACAAGCAGTGCTTTATTTGTAAAATGAGGCCACAGGAAGCATTTTCACACGTAATCTTACATACACTGTTAAGAAACAAGATCACCATTTAGTCAGCTTCTTCGTACTACAAAGCTCCTTGGGGTGGAAAGCTTGATTTCCTCAAGGACACACCAGAAGGCTGTGCTGCCATTCAGCAAGACCTGGACAGGCTACAGTGTTGGGCAAGAGTTTAGACCAGAAGGGAACCAGATGAGGTTTAAAAAGAGCAAGTGTAGAGTCTTGCACCTAGGGAAGAATAATTGCATGCCCCAGTACAGGTCGGGGGATGACCTGATGGAGAGAAGCCGTGAGAAGAGGGACCTGGGTGTCCTGGTGGGTGACAGGTTGGCCATGAGCAGTGTGCCCTGGTGGCCAAGAAGGCCAATGGGATCCTGAGGTGCATTAAAAAGAGCATGGTCAGCAGGGCCTGGAGGTGATCCTCCCCCTCTGCTCTGCCCTGGTGAGGCCTCACCTAGAGTATTGTGTCCAGTTCTGGTCTCCCAGGAACAAAAAAGACAAGGATCTCCTTGAAAGAGTTCAGAAGATGGCTACAAAGATGATAAAGGGTGCGGAACACCTCCCTTATGAGGAAAGGCTGAGAGACCTGGGTCTGTTCAACCTTAAAAAAAAGAAGACTCAGAGGGGATCTGTTCCGTGTCTATAAATATCAGAGGTGTGGGAGGCAAAGGGATGAGGCTGGACTCTTCTCAGCAGTGTGTGGCAATAGGACAAGGGGAAACAGCCACAATCTGAAGCATAGGAAGTTCTACACAAATGTGCCTGGAACCTTCTTCACAGATGGATCACTGTAGCTGCCCAGAGAGGTGGTAGTGCCTCCTTCTCTGGAGACATTCAAGAGCTGTGCAACTTGGGCTAGGGAGCTGATTTGGTGGGGGGGGGGGGTTGGACTAGTTCTCTAGAGGTTCCTTCCAACCCCTACAATTCTGTGATTCTGTGAAAAGAATGAAAATTACATTCCAACTGAAACACTGAAATCACATCTTCAATCCCTTCTGAAGCAGAACAGGCATTTTTGGTGTTTTACAGAAACAAACTGAAGACCATGGCTCTGGCACATATTAACAGTGACACCAATGACATCTTTTTTCATCCCATGGTTATCTGTGGTTTCACAGGTACATTTTGGTCATTATCCACATGAACATTACCTCTGCAGGTACAGTTCCGATTTTCTTTCCTATCAAAGTGCCTGAAATAGTCATAAAAATAATAAAGGATCCCTCTAGCCAAAACTTGTGACCGTTGAGGCAGATAGTTGCCATCCCCAAAGGAAAGCATTTTCAGGGAGTTTGAGATCCAAGTGACCTACAGTGGCTCCTGCCACAGCCCTATTTCCACTTCAAAGTAGAGGAACTTTTCTCAGAGCTGCGATATCAATAGTTCACTTGAATGACTCTTACCTGATTCCAGGTAAGAGTTTTACAGAAAAGTCAGCAGAAAGTCTGCACTAACCTTTTCACCTGCAGTTTGATATTGAAGAGCAGCAATGATTTCTCCTTCTAGTGTCACCCTCTTCGTCCCACTAGCTTCCTGCTTTTCTCTAGAGAACTGAACTCTGGAAATGTAGAGAAATAGAGCCAAGAGAACATGGCTTTAATTCTGGAGAACAATTACATATGCTAATTACATCATCATTGGAAAGTATGAAAGACAAATCATAGATTGCCAGGGGTATGTAATCATAGAGTAGTTTGAGCTGGAAGGGAACTTTAGAGGTCACCTATCCAATCCAGCTCCCCTGCAATGAACAGGGACACTTAAAGCTACTTCAGGTCACTCAGAGCCCAGTCCAACCTGACCTCAAAAGCCTCCAGGGACAGGGCATCCGCTGCCACTCTGGAAACCTGTTCCAGTGCCTTGCCAGCCTTACTGTAAAAAAAAACCCTTTTCCTTATATCCAGTCTAAATCTCCCTCTGTCAGTTTGAAACCACTTCTCCTTGTCCTATCACCACAGACCCTGCTAAAGAATCTGTCCCCTCCTTCCCCATAGTTCTCCTTTAGATACTGAAAAGCCACTGTCAGGTCACCTCGGAGCCTTCTCTTCTCCATGCTGAAAGCCTCAGCTCTTTCAGTGTGTCCTTGCAGGAGGGGTGTTCCATCCCTCAGATCAATTCCACGACCCTCTTCTGGACTCATTTCCACAAGTTCACTTCTCTTCCATACTGAGGACTCTGCAATTGAACGCAGACTCCAGGTGAGGTCTCACAGGCACAGAGCAGAGAGGTGGGATCGCCTTCCTCCACTTGCTGTCCACGTTTCTTTGGATGCAGTCCAGGAAATGGCTGGCCTTCTTGGCTGCTAGGGTGCATTGCCAGTTTGTGTTCAGCTCACAATTCAGCAGTACCCCCCAAATCTTTTTCCGCAGGTCTGTGTTCAATCCTCACATCACCTGGCACGTAACAATAGCGAGGGTTGGCACAACTGCAGTGCAAAACCTTGCACTTGACTTTGTCAAACCTCACAGGGTTCACCCAGTCCCGCTGCTCTAGCCTGTTTATGCCCTAGAATGGAATATCTGGGCTACTAGCCTTTCAAGAGGTTTTCAGTAAATACAAAATACCACAGTTTGTGCTCCTCCTAAGACTGCTTAAATTAGAGACGAGAAGAACAGGCATCTCAAAACCCCAGTGCTATTATTTGCCAGAGCTATTACTCACTGCACAACACAAGAACATCGTCAGCTGAGCCTTTAGGGAATGACATGAAGTCAGTTGCTTAAGATAGAATAAGTATAGTATAGCATGCTGTGCCTTAAGCATAGTAAAGAGCAATTTAGAAAAATGAACTAATCCTTTTAGATCTTTTCTTCGTCCCTTTCCTGTGACCTGACAAGACTCATGAGTACCAAGAGCAATATAATCAGACTCTTGATATATTGCAGCAAGATTTCCCACTGGAATCAATAGAATTTAAAGAGCCTGTCTCAAGACGATCTGTAGCTTCCGATAGCAAAGACTCCACATGTTTGATAGGAACCCATTCACTAATATTTTTCTAAAATCTGAAGTCAAAACATCAAAGTGGCAGTTTCTCCATCCTCACACAGCTTGATTTAGAAAGAAAATGACAAACCGTTAGGCTGAAGGCAAGCAGACAATGTTTGCCATTCTACAATAAAGTTCCAAATAATGTATTTTAAAACATCGTCAAATAAGGTACATAAAATTAAAGAATGATCCAGGATGACACGCTGCTTTCCCTTGCAATGTTAAATGGTGCTTCGTATATGATTGTATTAAAAATAACAATAAAAATTCTTTTCATGTAATGATTATTTCCTCATCTTAAGTCCATAAGCAACGATACAATAAACATTAATAATTATGACCGTGGTGCTTAATGGAAAGTGCAGATTTTTTAATTATGTTCATGGAGAGAAAAAAATAGCAAGTAGTATTTTTTCTCATCACGTGGAACTACATACACAAAGTACTTAGCTGTCATCCCTGACAAGATGATCGCAGATTGAGGCAGGTCACTATCACTTGATTGTCTGTCAGATCTTGGGAATATTAATAGCTTTGATATTTTTAAGAAAGAATAACATCTTGGCAAGTATCATGCTAATTCCAGAGCATCAGCAGTATGTTTTGGACAATATCTGTTTCCTGTTGCGTCTTTTCGTTCTTCTTTGTTTTTGTTTTTGTTTTTTTTTTCTGTGTGTGTTTTTCAGTGCTCCTGTGCATTCGGATCAAAACTAAAAATGCAAATTTCAGTATTACTATTTTTCCCCAAAGTAAACTGGTTCATATGCTGATGAGACCCCAGGAGTTTATCTTCCCATCTAAGTTCATCCTAAAGGAATCCAATTCTAGTCATATTGACCAAAGCATGATAACTAGGATACATCAGAGATTTTCTTCAAAAGAAGAAATCGCTTAAATTCTGTCATGTACAACTGCTAACATTCATGCAACTCACAAGACAGTTCTCAACATCTGCAGACACATCAAAAATATCAAGGTTTTCTATTATATTATTAGTCACGTTAAATCTAAAGGAATTTATAAAGTGATTTCGCTTCAGCCACATGGCGATTGAATAAAGGATCTATATGTGCCACCAGAGCAGTAATTTGTTGGTCACACTTCAAGAGCATAGCAGGGCATGAGATTAAAATCCCTACTTTCCAAAAAATAAAGCTTCCCGTGAATTCTTTGGCAGACAACCAAGTCATAAACAACCTTTATAAAACCAATATACTCTCTTAACATTACTGCTTTAAGGGCATTCCTCTCTAAGAAGATCTGAATGATTCTTAGAATAAAAGGTGTCATAAAGATACATTTAACACACTGTATGTATTCAAAATATAGATACTGCAACTTCAGTGTCACTTGTGCACTGACCTGAGAGCCAGTCAAGATAAATGACTTCAACTTCAGGACTTGCTTGGAAAAAAATGAGCTTCCCAATACATAGAAAGAGACAATTATGTAAAATGAAAATTAGGTCCACTAAGATTTCAAATAAAAAAAAAAACATCTGTTTGGCAATCCACTAGGTCCATAACTGCCACTGCTTATGTGAAGGCAACATAGAGGAAACACTAAGAAGTCCAGCAGGTCTCAGCAGGATCTAATAGTCCTATCAAAGTACAGAAAAACACCATCACCACATAGCACATATCATTCGTGCTACTATGTGGTCCTCCACTTAGCATTCAAAGTCACATTTGCTGAGACAAATGCTACAGGGGTCTGGCACCTCTCAGTCTTACCCCTTTCAGCAGTAGCAAGTTCTGTACTATCTCAGTAGGTGGTGGTACATGCCACTGACAGGTATCCATGAGGCACCAGTTCCCAAACAATTCACTAATTTGTAATGATGTACACTGTTTCACAACTGTTTTGACTGCATTGAAGAGAAATACTCTACTGTTCTGCAACAGCACTTTAACAAAAGCAGATACTGTGAATCAGCCCTATGTCAAAAAAAGTATGGACATTTTCTTCAAGCTGATATTGACTGATTACAAGTATTGGAGTCCACAGAAGATTTTTCAAACTCACCAAGACACATAATGGCCAAATACTAGTTTTTCTCTTACCAAGTCAGCTCAGTTTTCATGCAGTTTCCAAAAGTAGTTCAGCTGTTCCCTTTGCAGGGTTCCCAAACAACACCTTCTGTCAGCTCTCACTCCTTACAGAGAGAACATATCCTCAAGAAAACTTCAGAAACTTGAGCTTGGGAGTTTCTGCACATAATTTTTGAGGTGCTTCGAGACTGGCAATATTTTCACTTGTAAATAGTATTACAATTAAACACTGGATATCAGTACATTCAATATTTGTAAGAATTACTAGTGTTATAGAACTTATATCTGCTCTAACCTATCACTAATCACTTGCCTCTGCATAGTTTTGGTAACTCAGTTTGTTCCCAGGTTTTAATTCAGAGTCTTTTTCTGGCTAAGCCTAGCACACAAAGCAGACCCACATACCAAAACCATGATTAACTTTATAGATGCGGCAGAATTATGGAAATGCTTCGCGTAAAAGCGTGTACTCGCCAACATTATTCCATGACCTTGCACTTCAGCTGAGTTTTAAATAATTCAGTGATGTATTGAATGAATAAATTTGTGCCGCTTGTTACTCTAAACAGTCATGCTTTCACTTTCCTTGCCATTTTTAATAAAGCCTTGCTTTCTAATATTCATGAAATATTGCATTTCAATTAAATTACGTACGTACTGAGAAAATAGTTTGCCCCAAGCCATTTAGTGTTGACACCGCCTGTCATTTGCCTTTTCTTTTAGTACAAGAACCATAGCAGTTTTACGTACAGGCAATATAAAGCACTGTCACAGTTTAATGAGAAAGTTTTTTGATCATGTATGCCACTGCAGAGAATAAATCTAAGATATTTTGTTATTTTTAGAGGCTGTTAATACAGCTAAAATAATAAATACTTAATCCTACCTTGACTTCCCATTTCTCATTTCTTGGAAACAACAATGCTTGCATTTTTTTTCAGTGAAAACCGCATAATTCAGAGTTTCAAGCTAGGTAGACAAACTCTTTTTAAAATGAAAAGATAAAAGAAAATTTACAAAGCAAAAAGGTTATATATTAAACAACACAAGGTAGAAGGTGTACTTGAACATGGTACTTGCTCTGAAGCATTAAAAACTGCTTTCAAATTTTCCATTATTTAGTCATAGGCAAATGGATAAAAAGTTCCTGTGGTCCAGTCTACTTCTTTTTTAAAATGGAAACCTTGGCTATACTTTATTTCTAAGAAATTAAAGTGGACTGGTGTAATAGTACAGGATGAATGCAATGAAAAGGCATTACAAAGAAAGAAGGAAATTCTCATCCATTTCAGAGGATCTAGGCTTGCATGAAAAACCCCATAAAGAATCTACAAGAGATCCTTCTTCAGTCGCAGTCAGCCCTTAAATGAGGTCTAAGAGGAGTGGAGCCTGGCTCCACCCCTTCTAGTCACACAGAATTGCCTTCACCCGTGGTTCCAGAGCTGATGGTCTTTTCTCCAGGTGCTCAGTCAGTGGTTCAGGCCATGACTCAGCAATTGCCATAAAACCAGAAATCAAGGTGTAGCTGAAGGCCTATTTTGAAATTAAAAGCTTTCTAACAGTGCAAAGTCATCTTACCATATCACTTCTGATAATAAAACTAACAACGTATTTTGTCTAAATCTAGGTTGCATTTCCCAACATTTGGCCAAAATAAATAGCAAGTTTTTATCCGGATTAGAGAGATTTCATTGAGTATGTACTGCCCATCATCCTTCCTCTGTGCTCAGTACAGAGAAAAAATTGGTTACAGAGTTCAACCCAAGTTCATTCTCGAGCTGAAACTTTAAAAGGTTCTTTGTTAGTCCAGCAACATGAACTACAGCTATGGTATTGCTACACCATGTTAGACGCTGCAGTTAGTAGATACACAAAAGTTTATTCTCAGAGAGAAAGTTAACACATGTCAGGAAGAAAAAGGAAATACAATATATGTCATCAGTACATGATAAAAAGCCTATCAAAATCCTCACTGGACTTTTTTTTTTTTTTTCCCCACTGCATTATTTTCAAAGAGTAGGGAGGAGAAAAACAAACAACGCACAAACACCGTATTTCCAAGTTTCACCTGCAAGATAAAGATCTTTCATTAACGCCTATAAACTGATCTGCATACCCTACTACATCTCTAGTCATCTCAATAACTTTAAATTGGCCCTAACATACCGGCAGTCTTCACCCACAGATGAAGCACTCAGCAGCACCATTCATTGTTTCACTTTCCACAGATTACCCCAAATCATTCCTGTCAGCACAGTGTAACTAAGAGGCCACTCACATTTGTCCTGAAGCATTTAAAATCAGCATGAAGACAACAGTAAAGTTATTATAATAAGTCAGGTAAAAGAAACACAGTACGTCAGGAAAAGCTTTTGACTGCATAACTGAAACTATTTCACACACATATTCTCTCTATTTATATATGTATTTATAAAGTTTGGAATGAACAACCTAATCATCATTCATTTCTTACACGCGTTCCAGGAAAGCAGACTGTCTTCAACAGGAACATAAATGACTGTAAGCCAGTCTCCCATTTCAGGAGAAATTTCAAGTGATCCAGATCACAAGTCTTTTCCTACAGATGTCTTCTGTTTGAGGTTTCTGTGAGAACACAGTAAGTTATTTGGAATAGATTCTCTTTCCTGGATGAAAAACTACACAAAATTGTTGAACACGTTTAACTCTGTCTCCACCACCTCAAATTCCTCTAAGTAAAAGCGCACCTTTGATTTCATGCCAGCAAGTGTTCAAGTACTCAAGAAGGAAATAAAAGAGTTGATGTAATGATTCCACTGTACATTGACCACATACATCTCTCTTGCATTGGCTTTAAGTCAAAATACGTTTTTATAAACACAGTCTCAGTATTGGTAATGTTCTTGGACATAAGACAAACCTATGTTTTTGTTTTGTTTTTGTTATACAATCACAACTTTGTAGCAAATCAATAGGATA
Organism: Callipepla californica brunnescens; assembly: GCA_023055505.1. NCBI lineage: Eukaryota > Metazoa > Chordata > Aves > Galliformes > Odontophoridae > Callipepla > Callipepla californica. Next base: position 1,445,918 of record JALIRH010000026.1, read on the forward strand.
TTATCAAAATTTAAAAACAAACCTGTACAAATAGGCATTACTCTAAGGGGATAATTAGATTCTGTGTGAAGGTTGGCGTGGTCTTCAACTACCTTTTTCTTTCACTGAAATCAGAAAATTAAAGAATTCTAGAATACACCTTAATCAGACTAGAAATTTAATCCTACACACTATGTTTCCAATCTTCTATGGTTTAGACTGAAATTATTAATTTACCTGCCAATTTTTAATTAACCTCTGAATGAATTCCCTATTACCAAAATCTAAAAGCTATCACACACCATGCATTTTTAAACAATGGATTAAAACCTCCAGCCTTACAACCCAGAAAAACTGGAGAAGAGTAAGTAAAGCACCAAGAAAAGTGGTAGAAACTGCTACTGAAATATAACCTGCATACCCATTCTTTCTCTTTTTGTAATAATTGAATCTGGACTAATAGTGATTCTAGGATTGGACTATTAAAATTTCATTTAGATTGTGTCTACTAAACTTCAGACTTACATTTCTTTCTTTTGCCTACAAGCAGGATTTTCAAAAAAAACATGCCAATTTAATGAAGGATATCATTCAGTTCTCCTGCCATATGCTTTTTGCTCCAAACAAATGATGGATGACAAGCTAGGCATGAGCCAGCAATGTGCCCTTGCAGCCCAGGAAGCCAAATATATCCTGGGTTGTGCCCAAAGAAGATCACAGAGGTGATCTTGCCCCTCAGCTCTGTGCTGGTGAGACCTCACCAGGTATGGAGCTCTCAATACAGGAGAGACATTGACCTGCTGGAGTGCATCCCAAGGAGTTTCTGTGGTCCTATCTAAGTGAGGGAATGCCTTCCCTAAGGGGCCAGGCTTACAGAGTGAGGGCAGTTCAGCCTGGAGAAGATAAAACACTGGGAAGACCCAACAGTGTCATAGAATCACAAAGGCTGGAGAAAGACTCCAAGAACACCTAGTACAACCATTCTCCTGCCACTCATCTTTTCCCACTCAATGACATCAGCAGCCTTTCAGTAGCCAAAAGGGATTTATAAGACAGAAGGGAACAGACACTTTAGCAGGGTCTGTACTGATAAGACAAGGGGAAACAGTTTTAAAGTAAAAGAGGAGGGATATAGATTGGATGCAAGAACAACTTTTTTTTTTTTTTTACAATAAGGGTTGTGGAGCTCTAGAACAGCTACCCCAAAGAGATAGTGGAGACCCCATCCTTGGAGGCATTCAAAGTCAAGCAACCTAATCTAGCCATAGGCATCTCTGTCCATTGCACGGGAGCTGGAGTAGATTACCATTAAACACCTGTTCCAACTCAAACACTTCTATGATTCTAATGAATGACATTCTAGGAAAGGTATAATAAAAATGAAAATACAATAATAATTTATCTGTGTAAATCCTTTGAAAAGTGTGCTAAAACCTAGGCTTCACAGTTAGAGAAATCAGAAAAAGAGCTGCATACGTCAAGAAAGTTGGCCTTGCAGAAGTTAAAGCCTAACAGACATGTCACGATCATGCAGGATTTGTAGAATGCATAAACCTCAAGGTGATGTTTGCTTGTAACTCAATTCTGTGTAGGCTGAATTTTGTGGCACAGTGGCACTTGTTAAGTCATGCTCAATATGCTCACTTTCACAATGCTCAAGTAAGACATTTGAAAGTACTCAGCATGGATCACAGGCATTCATCAAAAAATCTGCCACGTGTTTTCAACACATTAAAAAAAGCTGTTTGTATTTAATGATTTAAAGTCTTCCACTTATACTCTCGGTATTTGTTCAATTATTTATCTTAATTACTTATATCAGAATTGTTAGAACAAGGTATTGTAGTTGATTATCCTAAAACATGAAGAAATTAATGAAGCATGACACAGAATGCACTCAAGAATCTGGAGAGCTGCATGCTCTATGGAAATGTCTTTCCTGTACAAGAGTCTCAAAAAAATGACAGAATCAATAAATCGAGAATTCTCTCATTTTTTAATGTTAGTGCTATAGCAAACATGAAGTCTTTTGGCCTTGTCTTTCAATTAAGAAAAATTAAGCAGGCCAAAAATCCAGTGAATCCTCTGTCCAACATTTGCCATTGGAAGAGTATAAGAGCAGGGTACATGTACAGGGAAACCTATCTGAAGTTATATTTTTGTGATTACTAATGTTCACAAATGCAACACACATTCAGACATAAATTAAATTGTGTAAAAGTAAAAATATGTCTTTTGTGATGTAGATATAAAAATAGAGATATTATTCTTTCTTAATATTTCTTAGATCCAATTTTACTCCTGTATCTTAAGTTGAAATATCACAAAGACCACGTATGCCTGAAGATATAGTTATCTGGTAACAGAAAAAGATAAAACAGTTTCACTTTTTTTTCTTCTCTGCACTTCAGTAAATCTCAATTTTCACTGAAGAAGACATGGTGGTTTTGTTTTATTTTACATTTTAGAAAGTGTAATACACAGTGTCATGGTTTTATGATTCTTGTTATTGGTATTCCACATCATAACATCATGTAGTGCATTGGGAGTTAAAGAGTTAATGGTCCAGCTCCGTGGATCATCGGTAGCTCTGGGTACACCTATCTCAGAAGACAGAAGAACTATGTACCCAGAGGACTTTGAGTCGCTTTGCATTTTTCCGTTTTCCACTCAGAGGGAAAGATAAAAACTGTGTGTCACAACACACAGTCTCCTCCCTTTCAGATCGACCCAGCAGCAGCTTCCATCTCACCTTCAGCATTTAGCATAAGGCCTTCAGTTGATCGGACACTCTCTCTTGCTCATTTTATCTGATTTAATTATCTTCAATTCCAATTAAATTGTGTTATATTGTGTTATTTTGCGTTCTGATATCTTATTTAGTAAATTAGCTTTCCTCCTCAGATCATTGCCACTGTTTTGTTTTTAGACCCATTTCCCTTTTCAATTTTTTCCATTTGCCCTTTCCCCCTCCACCTTTCCCAGGGTGTGGGTCTGTGGGTCCCCTGCCCCAGTCATCACAGTAACAGGCTGAACCAGTCCATAAACCGTTGACACACAGTTTAGCAAAGCACTTGTAACAAATCTAGGCTTGTTTATGTATTTGCCTATATTGAATATTTAATATATTGAGTAATTTAGTAAAATATCTTAATAATTAAGAAAGATTACTTTCCTGAACTAAGTCCCTTCTAAAGCATTTGTGTGACATAAGTCTTAGAATAAGAAACCTTAGCATTAATTTTCTCAAAATTTTAAAGCAATACATGATGATCAGTTCTAAGATTTTTTTTTAATATCATACTCATATAATCCATTTACTCCAGACAAATGAGAATCCACAGTCTATTATTTGATTGCATATAATCCAATAGAGATATAGGACTCTTAACGTATAGTAACATAAAACTCTGTAATAACAAAGGATAAAGGATTCACAGGGCAAAGATCTGACAAATAAGGTGAGTTCATCAAAATAAATTTTTTGCTGGGAAATAAAAGTATCTATTCTTTAAAGAATGCAGTCCAATAACATTTCCTACATGAAATCTGATTTGGTAGAATCTACAAACAGATTATCAGCATGATACAAATAGCTCATGACCTGTTTTCAGATTTAAAAGCCTCTTTTCTACTTTGAGGTCCAACACAAGTAAACAATGTTCTGAAGTAGTAACTAAGCCAATATAAACTTAACACTGCCTTTCTAAAAGCTTAAAGTAGATTAAAAAGAAACTGGCATGACATTGTTTAGGTGCACAAATAAAACCACAGAATCTGAGCAGTGGAATAGCTGTTATTATAATCAAAATGGCAGAAGAACTACAAGAAATGAAAGAAACCACAGAAATTTCAAGCCACAGAAATAGGCCTCCTGAATTAAAACTTGTTTTAGTTATATATGAAATAAAAACATAATAATATGTGCAGGAATATCAGTTCTTCACAGCTTTTTTTCATAAGGCAAACAAGAGAGACACTGAAATGTGTCATATTGCTCCTGGTTTTCCCAGTGTCCTCTGAACAATTGACATTACTTGACCATTGAAGCATCATAATTAAGGAAGTCAGAAAGAACTTATCTATAAGAAAAAATGCCAATGTCATCATATTTACAAAATAATCAACTTTAAACCTAGCACTCTCCTGAGCTTTGTCATCAACAAATGCAAAAAGACATAACAATAAAATAGCAAAATTTTAACCTTCTCCTAAAGATCAAAAGGAAGCACAACCACATACCCTGGTGTTACTCTCATCTACTAATACACAAAACACTTCACATTTTATGTTTTATTCCTGCACAGAAGGGTAGGAGATGCAAATTGCACATTACAGAAGTATATGTACTCGGTTCTATCCTAGCTTCCAGGAAACCCTCTCTACATAGCATCCTTTCTGCCTTCTTTCAGACTTTGTCTTACTACCTGTTCTAGCTTTTTTTTCCCCTCCATAAGCATCAATCTGCTATGTAATCTGCTTACAAAGAGGTGTTATTAAATCCATATGTACAGACATAAATAGGTAATACATATGTATATTTAGAGTGACTATGTTTTGTGAATTATCACTCTCAAGTAGTCTCAATGCATTACGTTTCAAAGGATGTGCTCTTGGGCATAGAGCTTGCCTTCCTCCATTTAGTAAAGAGATTAAAAAGTAATTACCATTTAATGGATAACTATATACCAAATTTAAAAGAAAATCACCCAACACAGCCTAGGAACTATTCACAATGAGAATTATTTCTGTAGCACCCTAACCCTCACCACTCTGTTAAAACTGATGCCTGACTTAGATGAAGTTACTGATTTGTAACCCTGAAATGTAATTTTTCTCAGAAATCATTTTCAAAGTATACCTCAATTCCATTCACAGAAGCTAGAGTGTTTGAGCTTTAATCATGAAGTTAGGCTGACAGAAGAACAGAGGAGAATTGTCTATCAGGCAGAGACATGTAAAGATGAAGATATCGTTTATTTGCAAGAGCCCTCAAGAAGAACATGGCTATGACTCTTGTGTTTCCTCCACAGAGTGTAGCAGCTTTTAGGTGAATGAAACATCAATCGCGTGTCAGGATATCTTAAGACCAGTTGAGAAGTTTCAGCAAAATGTACAGTAACAGTCCAGTTCCGTAAGTCACAAAAAAAGCACATTAAACAAACAAACAAAAAACAACACAAGTTTAAATTGAAGTCTGCATTTGGAATAATATCATTGGTTTAGTTAGTATATTTACCTTCATAAAAAGATTATATTTTTATATAGGAAGAAATAATTTTTTGAACTAGAACCCCTGGAGACTAGACAGACCATTGAATACATTGAGCAATAATATGTTTTTGCAGTATTAAGACTCTATCTTGTCATTAGAGTTTGTAATGCTATAATGTGAAAGAAAGCACATCAATAATAGTGAGGGGGGGGGGGGGGGCAGTCTTTGGCTACAGCAAATGTGGATGAGCCCAAATGCAGGAACTACAGACACAGAAACAAAAGAGAAGAGCTGCTTAACTTTAGAAAGTTGCAGGTAAGCAGAGAACTTCAGTAAGATATCCTTGCTTCCACTGCCAACCCTTACACGAGGTCTGGGAAAGAGTGGATCCTGGTTCCTGAGCTTTCCTGGGTTGGTCCCTCCTCCCTACCAGGTGCTCAACCACTGCTTCAGGCCATGACTTAGCATTTCCACTACAGTAGTTTATTTGTCACTGAAGGAAACCAGTAGCGTAGTTTTTATGATAAGCCTTTTATTTTAGGTGTCAAATATCCAAACTTAGAATCGTCAGACCAAGACATGCATGACATTTAATTCTCTATACAAGAAACCTAGATACTTGACCTTGTCAGAAGTTCCCACTGATACTGTCTGTAGCATTCTCTTATAAAGTCTGCTCTCATATGCATCAAAACCAGACTTATGGAGCGCTATACCATCTATAGTGAGTATACAGCATCATTCACTGAACAGTCTTGCCTAGTGCATATAGGTCATTACAGCTTTGAAAATAAACCTTTCATACTCATAAAGTATTTCCTGCCTATAAATGTTTGCTTTGTGGCAATGCTGATCCCAATAGTTCCCTTTAAAACTCTGTATCTTTTACCACGTTATTAAAAGTATGTTTTATCTATTCATCTAAGAAATTTTCTTTTCTTTTTAATTTAAATCCAAGTGATAGCTTGTTTAACCAGGTAATAAAATTAATTTCCAGGTTAACTATCAGATTTTACGTGGGAATTCTGTAGCAGGACAAAATAATAAACTAAAATAATACTAATAACCTTACCAAACACTAGTATACTTCCTTAATATATCTTCATCTGTTCCTGGACAGACTTCCAGGTACGTAGCTTCTTATGACAATGAGCGGCTGATGTGGAAAACTCTTCAATTCCTGCTTCTGATTCTGAGTAGGCACATTAACAAAATACAATGATCTATGAAAGCTCTTTCTAGTTCACATATTCAAAATAATGAATAAGTGCCATATAAATGTCTCTTAAAAAAAAAAAAAAAATATATATATATATATATATATATATATATATATATATATAACGCTTAACAAGATGAATGCATACTCTACGTTAAGCAAATACATGATTTTGGGCTTTATGCCATCTCCGACCTTAATCTGCTCCATAGGTCTTCTAATGCTGGCTTTCAAAGTCAGCCACTAGTCAGAGTCAGAGCAGGGAGAGCAACATGAGACTGTAACATGACTATTAAGAGCAACTGCTTGAGAAATTACACCTTGATGCCTCTCGCATTAGTTACTTCCCACCTACACATACTGTGAATCACAACTTCACCATCAGTTCCACAAACCCAGATATCAGCAAGAGTCTCCTATCTAGTCCCTGCAGGCAATTTCAACCTTGGATAGCTTCAAGATACCACCAGCTTTAACTTCAGTCATAATAGCACAATAGCAGTAGGTCATCAGGGTTAGAGATTAAAGCTCAGTATTTAAATATCCAATGCATGTAATGAGTATAGAAACAAAAGAAAGCCCACACCATTAGCTGGCAAAGGAGGAAACTGAAGGAAGAATTTTTGATGTAGCCTAACATGAAATCCTTCATCGCTTACTTCAAATTTTCAATTTACCTGAAGAATATCAACACTGGCTCGTTATTTCTGATGACAAATTATTCTGTAACAGCAAAAGAAAAATGTAAAAGCACAAGTAGGTAATTATTCCCTAAAAGCAATTCAGGTTTACATTTAAAAATGACAGGATTAATCACACCTATTCTCTACTGGTGAAAACATCATGGTGATCTAGTGCAAATGTTTTTGTATGCACGTTGTTACAGAATCAGCAAGCAGTAGAGAAGTTTTCAGAGCTCAATTTCCTCTTTAGAATTGCATACCTATCTATTTTTTATTAACTCTAAATGCTTTCAAACAGTATTTGGAATATGTGTGTCTAAGTGCCACTTGAAGGAGATTATACAACATAACTGGTGCTGAAGATTTAAAACATAATATCGCTTATAATGTATGCTTTTGAAAGTTGACTTGTTCCCAGGCTTTTACGTTCTTTAGCTTACCACTTGCATAAAACAGATTAAATAACAGCCCACACGCAATATGAAAGAGATTTTTGTACCACTATTTTTTCCCCTGCTGTTCATATCAAACCAACTCTGGCGTTTAAATATGACCCACGCAAGTAAGGTTCAGTGAAAAACTAACTGTGGCCCAGAAACTTCTTCAGTTAAGAAGTAAGTTTCTGCTTAGGTTATTTTCATAATATCCACGTTTTGTCAGACAAGTTAATTCTAAAGGTGATAGTTCAAGTGCTAAGAAACACCAATTGTAAGAATTTCAAGTATATGTATGAAAAACAGTGCATCACCATCAAACTATAACCTTTCGAAATCATTGAATTTTAGACCTGGAAGACTGGGCAAAATTGTTACAGGTAACCTTGTTAGAAAAATATCCTTCTCTGAAGATTTTCTCCCCATGTAACTTATTTTTTCTAATCCAAAAACTATAGGCAATGAAATAATTACGTACATGAGAGCTAACAATGAAGGCTGAAGATGAAACCAAGGTTTAAGTTTGAGTTTTCATTTATTGCTTCATTGCTAGATAAATATAATAATAGAAAAATTTCATTCATTAGAAAATGCACAGTTCTTAATGAAAATGTATTTACAGAAAATTTTGTTGATGAACAGCTCAATTCTTGTTGTAAATACCTTTGCTATCAATACTTAATACAGCCCTGTGATCTTTAGAATACTCAAAGTAGAATGGTTAGTAAATAGTCAAGGACAACTTAGACGCAGCTTCTCTGTAAACTGCAGAAGCAGATTAGGGAGATAGTAGTATGTATTCTACCCCTTGAGGGAGACAAGAGGACAGAAAGTGTTTGCCATATTCATTGCACAAGAAGTGACATAGCTGGAACCACTGCACTTGTGGGGAGTAAAGAACCACTCAAGAAACTATACTGCCTTCTGTATATATTCGTTTACCTTCAGGGACACAAAATGCTGAAATTTTAAAAAGAACTGACAAAGTGACCACAAGTGTTTTCAAAAATGTCTATTTTGCCTGAGCTGTTATCCAACCAAGAAGTACACAATATAAATGAATGTGAACCAGAAGCTTTGAGGCTGCCATTTTTTTGAAAGAGGCATTAACCATGTCCAAAAAGCCACTGCAGTACATTCAGCTCACGTGCAGAAACCTTGCGTGGATTCCTAGCTCCTATAATCTTAAAAATGGTTGTGTTGTGCATGACATGAGTGAGTTTGTTTCATCACGCTCTATTTTATGCATCTTTCATTGCTCAAAGCGATATAATGCAAGACAGGACTCCAGGCAACATAACTATCTATTTACATTATATAAATTGCAGAACTGATCCTGAAACATTTAGCCCAGTCTAAGATATGCTTCCCATGCGGGTTAAAAAAAAAGGATCAAGATAAGAAAATTACAGAAAGACCAGTCCTGTAAAGGGAAGGACAACAGAGAATTTATCTCACAAATAACTAGATTGCACTTCCACAAGTTAAAGCTGTGTGCTGCCATTGATCTGCCTGGCAAAAGACATAAAGAGAATGAACACCATTTCAGAAAAAAATTTCTAAATGAAAAGAAACCATTTTGAAGGATTTAGCACAGTGACCAAAAACAGTTAAAAAAAAAAATACAGTTTATCGAATGATAGTAGCACTTAATTTATGATTTTTTCCTGCTACAATTTCAGTTTCTGGCATAAGAAAATGAATATATATTCCTTGATCTTTACTAATAATATTTATATTAGGTTTGAAATCCATACAAATTAATAACTTGTAAGTGGGCAAGTGATGTACAGCAAATAATTGAATATCATCACATTTTTCATTGTAGGTCAAGGGAATTAGTGAAATCAGTTCTTTATTTCATACAAAAATACTGGCCAATTTAACATATAAGGAAAAACAACACGGGTGTTATAATTTTATTGTATGAATGTTTACAATACCAATGCATCAAGTTTCATATATAAGTAAACCAAACCAGCTCTTCACTGAAGCTGCATGTAGAAAAGTATTTCATTATTTTAGTATGCAGCTGTGCTACAATAGCTGTAATTACTTTGCGTCATATTGCGACACAAGTGCTCATAACTGTCATATATTAATGATAATGACTTAAAAACTGCAGGGTTTTTTTTTTGTTTGTTTGTTTGTTTCTTTTTTTAAGCACTACTAGGTTGCAGAATGGCACAGCTACTTTCTTCAGCTCAAATGAAAACCTTTGATCAACTTCACATGCAGAAATCTACTGAAAGAAATCAGACCTGTGATGGCTGCCAATTTTAGGGCATAAAAATCTTCTTGTCAGATTCCAGGTGTAAGATTGCCGACTACTTCTTGTATTCTGCCTTTCCCTCAATTAGATAAAAAAAAAAAACCCAAACCATTTGAGTTCAGTATTTATCCATTTGGGGTAATAACATCCAACCCAAATGGAAGGTGCTGACAGCCTCGTACTCATGAACAACTTTGACATTTTAGCCAAGTAAAAAAGAAGGGAAATTGTTTACTGTCACTGTAAATATGTACAGGGAAATAGTAAAGAAGCTCACTGCCAGCTGACAATAATGTCTTCTGATTAAAGAAATGTGTATACTTGCTAAAATGGATATCTTTGTGGAACAACCCCTTTCAATCATCACACCGCTCTTTCAATAGGTCAGGAGGCAACAAAAGCTCTCATAAAGAGTTTGTCTGCCATGCTAATAGCTATCTTGGGTCAAATACAGTAATGCAAAAAATCCTCCTCGGTGCCTCAAACCTTCTTGCTTTGCTGTAAACCCTAAAAGGAAAATGTGATAGAAAATTTTTAGTACCGTCTCCACATTAACAAATTCTAGGTCAGTTGCTCTTCCTTTAAAAATGTCAAAGCAAGGCACACATTTGTAATGTCAGTCTTTCAATATAATATGCTATATTCAAAATTTAAAATAAACCCTATTCTAGATTTCCAGATTAATTTGAGGAATAAGTTATTTTTCTAGTGAGAGGTGAGAAATTAAAAACAAACAAAAAAAACCCAAACAGAGTCTGTAGGTACTTTGTCTCTAACCCACATTTCAGGAAGACCACCAGCAATCTCTCATTTTTGGGGCAGGTAATTAAGAAACCTGCTTCTTTAAACTACAATTCTGCCACTCATCCTGTGTGCTACTGCAAAGCTTTCATCCATTTAAGGAATTAACTCTGTTTGGGATCGCTTACAAAATTGGCAATTTGAGCTTCATTAATTCTTTGCAGAAATTTCCTTTGCTTGCCTGGGAGCTAATTAGTTTAAGTCCTGAAACAATCTGCAGCAAAACACAGAAGTTTCTCACTGAGGCAGAAGAGCATTAACTTTCACCCATGCTAAGTGCTCCGAGAGGTCAAACAAGGTTAGACTGCCACTAAAGAAGGCAGGTTCTGCTTTGAAAAATCTACACACAAATTTCTGAAGAATGAAAATACTTTGAGCATAGCAATTCAAGCCAGTCAGAAGAAAACAGGTGCTATGCAGTGATATTTTGCTAGTCATGGTATTAGCACATGCCTAGTCCCTTAAGGATTAATGAGACCCTTGAGAATTAATAAGTTTTTCCATGCAGTATTAAGCAACCTTGCTCTCACGGACACTGAGTGTTCTATTGACCTTACAAAAATGCTTGCTTCTTTCACCATTTCATATTATTCATTTTAACTACCTCCATACAGAGGCATTTTATATTTTTAATACAAAAAAAAAATATATATATATATTCATAACCACATTTTCAGCCTTGTGACCTTTTTCTCTGTTTCCTTTCACAGCCATCAGCAGATTATCTGGCCTTTCCTGGGAAGGAATTAACACTGTAGGTGAATTTTTCTCCAACTACCATCATTTTCATGCAGAGCTGATACATGCATCCAGTTTAGCTGTTCCTTAAAAATCATCCCAACACAAGGTACCACAAAGTACACACAGCATTTTTTTTATTTCACTCATTAGGAAGCAATAGCTCCATGCAGCAGCAAAATCTCACCATCTGACCCAAGCTGATTTTCACAAGGAGAAAAATTTCATTGTATATAAACATTTATACAATAAAGATAGGCCAAGTGACACAAAAGACACAGTTTTATCTCTCCAAACATTTCTGTAATAAGAGAACTTTGGAGGGAGACATCTGTTAGAATTTTCAATGTCGGGCAGAAAGAAGACAAAAATAAACACTGTTTTACATGAGTTTACATTACTTCTTGCATTGTCCAACCAATTACGCATTGACTCAAACATTTAATTTATAATGAAAAACAAGGGTCAATATTACTTTGGGGAAAGAAAGTACTGTGTCTGTGTGTACAGTAGCAAACACAGGGATCTTAAAATGGCGTGCTTCTCCACTCAAAATCTGAATGACAAGTAGGATGATAAATAAATAACTGTTAATGTAGTATGATGTTACACTGTCACAAGACAGCATTAACAGTACAGAGAAAATCACAAATACAATCATTTGCATTATATGAGCAATTAGATTACATGTGTAAAGTTTGGAATCATAATTATATTTCTGCATGTTAAAAAATGTCTCTCTTATTTAGTTACTCAAGTAGACAAAAAACAAAAAAGCGGATATTTCGATCAGTTTTAAAACTCAGCACATTACAAAAAAAAACAACAAAAAAACAGGTAGATTGAAAGCTTGAACTTTTTCATAAACAACACAGAGCTAGAAACATTCTTTCATCTATTCTGATGTCTGATAATAAATGGAGCATCAGAGAAGTCGAAGTCAGTAGAAGAAGAGACCCTAACAAGAACTATGAAAAGGTCAAAACTGACCTACCTGTCTTAACACAGAATGAAAAGGACATTTGATGAAAGCTGCTAACGCCTACATGTAGGAGTCTTTGTATCTTTTATGCACTGAAAGAAAATTATTACTTTAAGTAGAGTTCTATGAATACGCCTTACTACAGTTTTCCATGGAGTTTTTGGTTAGCATCTTGATTTAAATAAGAAGTGAGTTAACTTATCAAAATCTGCTAGGCTGAGCAGTTAATGCTAATCTGAATGTTTTTGAATAACATATTGCTAATAACGAGAATTAGTAACTTTCAAATCAAGGGAACACTATAGTCTGTTAAATTGACCTCTTAAAATCTTGCTAAAAAAATAAATCATACAAATTTGCTAGCCATTTTGAGCAGTCACACAAATGACTGGTATATATTTATCCTTTCACCACATGATTCTATTTCAATATCTATCTCCAACGGGCTCAAAGAAAAATAAATAATCTCTGTAAACAAGTGGAATTCGCACTAAAAATGCACCATCTGGGGAAGAAACGAATTCAATTTCAGTTGTCTCTGCATAGAAACAACGATATCTTTCCATGATATTCAGGAAATGTGACAGTCTGGGATTCTGTTCTTGTAGAAGAGAGTGCAGTGGAAGCCATAGGAATATGCAGGGCAAGAGTTACGGGACACAGTAAGACAATGGCAGGACAGCAGCCTCATAAAACTCTTACCCAGAAATAGAATGTTTGTATTTAAATCCCATGCATCCTAAGGACACCAGAATAAACATGGTGTTCTCATCCTGCTCCTGGTCAGAGATTTCAGTGTCATGGATCTTGTTTCCTGGGTGATTGTCCACAGAAGCTTCTCCCGCTCTACCAACAAACAGAACTTTAATACTCCACAAATGAAATTCAAGTAAGTCATTTTGCCTTTGAACTAATCTCTATTAAATTCTATTATACTTCTTTCTAAGGGTGATAATTTCACACGACAAAATACTAAAAACAAGGTCAGGACTTGAACCATGGCTAAGTGACGCAAAATTAAATTCAGGAAAATAACACACGCTAGATTTTCATTTATGATCTTCTAATCCTTGAATAAGTCATGGTCAAAGCTACAGAGCAAATATTTGGTGGACTTGTGTCCTGACATAACTCTTCAGCATAGAAACTGCAATCTTATCTAGCTAGTCATGTTGGGACACTGGTCACATTGGAGAAAGTCCACTTTCAGCTTAGTCAACATCCAATACTCTTCAACCAGGCTCTTTTAGATATTACACAGGTTTAGGGTGTAAATTTTAAGTTTTCCTTTTCTTAAGCTGATGATAATGTTATATGAGATTTCTGATTGAGCACAGTGATGTAAAATATATTGAAACCACAGTAAAAGATATAAGCTACTACACTTACTTTGCATTAGCTGTGGACAGTCACACCCTGAACTTCGTGGAGATGTCAGCTTGGCACATCTCCACTAAGACTTCTTTTATTTTAGCAACTCTTTGATCATAAGCCATCCCAGTTATTCAAAAAAAGCTACAGGCCTACAGAGTAGGAGGCTGGCTCCTGACAGATCTCATCTTTCCTTGAGAGGGGTGTAAAAAGCAGCTAAGAATCTGAACTAACTGAATGGTCCACTGTTTTTGAGGCCACCTCTATGGCCACAGAAATGTCAGAACATACTAATTTAGAAAAGAAAATTAAATACACAACCCATTAATAAATGGTGGTTATCTATCATTTGAATACACATTTTAGAACACTTTAGTGTTAATACTAATGATCAACCATCATGAGGGCAGCAGCTGTAACACAAGAAATCTCCAAACTAGTGCTTTTTCTCAAAAAACAAGCTCTTTGTTTTAATTATCTTCATTAGTCATTTACCTCCTTAGAGAATGAAAGCATTTAATGAGATCACCATTTTAACACTGATGGTAGTAATCCAGGCTAGAAATAATCATCTGTTTTTCAAGTTCCAAGAGTAGGAACTACAGTAGTCCTCAGAACCAGCCCTTTGAACTGAACAGCTAACCCACGAAAGCAGTGTGCTCTAGTTTTATGAGCAGCAGTTCAAAAATCAGTAAAACAACTTCTAAATTTAAAATTATTCCCTTTAATCGTGTCTTCCCTGAATGAGTCAAGGGGCTTGGATATTTTTTTCATACGTGCCGTACTTGGCAGAAGAGAAAAGGGTGTTGTGAACTGGCAAAGAACAACATCGGATTTTTATTATCCATGTTCAATAGCTACTTAAAACAAGCAAGACTGAATGAAATAACCAGGAGAATCTAAATTAAAAATATTTTCAAGATTCAAAGCAGACACACTTTTCTCACATACATTTATTTACAATTACTTGAAAGAGTCATTCAAAATACTCTTTATTTTATGATGTTAAAATATCTCTGTTCATGTCACTGTACATAGTAAAATGAGAACTTACCTACTACACTACAAGAAATATTTTGTCTGTACTAGGATAGCAACACTTGCATTGGTGATACAAAAAAATTAAAAACCTTGGCTCCAAGTTTCCCGATTCTGATTTTTCTGGCTTTTCTAACAGAGGGTTCTCCTCACTTTCCTGAGTTGCTGCTGTACAGTAAAGAACTTGACAAAATGCTCTTTAATCTACTGAAGAATTTATGCTATTTAGAAGGTTAAGTATATCCAGCACCAGTGAACAATCAATTACCTGCATCCAAAAGTCGATTGCAAAGTTTTTGTCCCTCAAAGTCTATGGATTTGTTTATCTGTCAGTTCTGAAATTTTTGACATAAACTGTCTCTCTTAGTCAGGCCACAGAAAGAACCACTGTAGTTAAAACTAGGAAGAAATCTATGTGGAAAAAAAATGATGCGCAATAATGATGCCAATATTTTGGGCATCAGTATTTAAACACAGAAGTTTGTGAGATCCTCAGTTAGAATTAGAGTCACAATTTTCTTACCTGTTCCCACATCCAAGAAGACTAAAATGCTCCTAGCAGAATGAAATGAAGAAAAGTTACCAGTAGCAGGAAGACAGAAGCAGCTTAGCAGGAGACAGCATCTGTCTGCAGTTTGTTGTAGTTGTTTTTAATAAAAGAAACAACAACAAAATAGCAGGAAAATATAAGCTATTGCAAATAAATAAATAACCCATAATTGGTTACAAAATCCTGCAAGTCTGATTAAACTTTGTACCTTCCTACAAGGAAGGTCTGAGTCAGCAAGAATCAGTTTAACATTGCCAGTTATATAGATACAACCATACATGTTTTCCTACAGAGGAAATTGTGAGGCCAGTACAAACACTTAAAATACATATTTAGTTGATTAAAAGATGTATTTTATGCAACACCCACACAAAATAAAAAATGCTTCAGTAGAAAAAGAGCAATTCAGCCGTAGGCTGTTTCTCGTGTGTGTAGTTGAGTTGGCAACAGTCTTTGATCCATATCCTTAGGGCAAATTTGACATCTATTTCACCCGAGGCAGGCACAGATCTTTTGAAGGATATTTCTATATAATGAATGAATGACTGCTACAAGTCATGTCACTGTCCTCCTCCGCCTCTTCAGATCCAATTTGCAGGCCAGGTGAATCTCATGACAGGTCTCTGAGTCAATCAAGAAGAGATGCCTGAAATAGTCCCCATCATGCTGACAACATAAAGTCACGATGGCTGATTTTCAGAATCTCAGGAGAAACTCAGCTTACCCCTACACTCATTTCAGAATGAGTAGCATTTCTGAAGAAAATCCAGTCTTTCAAATAGCACATTTAGATTCTATGCAGAAAAATATCCTTCACAATTCCTTTAAATAAAACCCATTTTTCCTTTTTATCTCCACTTGAACTCGCTCTTTTTATTCCCCTTCGCTAAAGCATTTCCTTAATGACATAGCAAGTTCTTCTTATTACATAATCCTTAGTTCAGTGGCCAATAAGTAAATAGTTCTCTTCTCATGCATCCAAGTTTAATTCGAAGAAGCCTGAAGACTTGTGTAAAGTGATGTACACTTTTTAAGTTCCTTGGTAGACAGAGAAAGTAAATCACTGACCTTAAAACAGAACCGGTATCAGAACACCAGTGATCTTGCTGTTCCTAATTGCTATCCTCGCTAAGTTCATGCTGCAGATGTCTCTTCTGGTCATTACAACATAAACTTTTAAAACTATTTATTTATTCTTTCATTCCATGCATTCTACAGTAGCAAAAATAGATAAACAAAAAAACAACAACAACAAAAACCCAATGAAACAAAACAAACAAACAAAAAAATCCCTCTACCTATGAGAAAGAGCTAATCAATTAAGAATAAGCAAATAGTAAAATATTTCTGGAGGCAAAAAAACTCCACAGCAAAATAAAACCTGCCCTTTCCCCATGTGATTTGATTTGCTGAACATCTGAAAATATTTCCACTCAGAAGTCTGCTACAGCAATTTGAATCCTTTTTATCTTCCAAAGAGCAGCTGTGCAAGGCTTTGTTTTGTGTGAAATCAGCATAAAAATAAGAAATAAGTTATCCACCTATAAATAATTCCTTTGCTTTTGATGAACATGAGATGAATTTTCCTAGTTGTCATAAGGAGGCAGGAATACAGCCATACAGACACACATTTTACTTTTTGTCTGGAAGGGTAAGGAATGCGGATTTTTCTCAGCTTAATTTTACTGATTAACTTTATGTTTTGCCAAATCTATTCAGATTACAGTAACATAGTTTACAGTGATGATTTATTATTCAGTGTCCAATTACAAATCTTTGACCAAACATTAAACATAAAACAAAGTAGCTGATCCTACTAAAGAGTACATAGGACACTGAAATTCTGCAGAACATATAGCTCTTTTGGATGTTTTCTTCCCTAACATATAACAATAATTCCTTCAAGAGAACTACATCATATACATATATACAGAGGCATATAGATATCCAAAGATATAATTTCACATGCAGATACACATATCTATCTATCTATACATATCTATTTTAACATAGATACACGTATCTATGTTAAGAAGATCCAGGTCAAGATTACACATGGTCAGAGTTATTGAATAGTTTCAATATATATTAAAAGAGATTTTATAAAAATAAAATATATTTATCACTGAACATATTTACATTCACCTTTACAGCCAACCTTATGGCTATGAAATTATACCCTCATGTTAGAATACAAATACATCAGAACATATTAAGTTAGAACTTACTGAAGGTATTAGAAAGTCATACCTACAACATCTTCCTCAACATCTCTCAGGGGAATATCCCAGACTCTGTGTACTTCAGCACTCTGCAAAAACAAAGGTAGCAGTGTATCCAAACTAGCAAAAAAAATAAACAAATAAATAAATAAAAAAATAAATTGCTAAGAGAAATGCTTTGTCTCAACACATACTATACATCTTATGTGAAAGAGTAAAGCTAAAAACATTGTAGCAAATCAATTTCAGTGGTTTTGAAATAAAAATAACAAAATTAAAAAAAAAAATAAAAAAGGGAGCACAGCTGGAGGGAATTCACCTGTGTGATTGGAAGGGGTGGAGTCTGACTCCACCTCTCCTAGACCCCATTTAAGAGCTGATCACCACTGGGGAAGAATCTCTTTCTGGAGATTGCTCCTTTGGAGTTTCCTATTGTGAGCAGAGGACATGTGTGAGCATTTTCCTTTATTTTAATTGTCTCTTTTCATCATGATAGTCTTTCAAACCATGACATCTGTAAAGTATTTTGGCTACAATGTTAATTGGCATTATTCATTCTGTTAGCCATACAGATAGTAATAAACCAAAACAAAAACAGCTTTCTCCCTCCACAACACCCCTTTTTCGCAGAGTCAATTTCAACTCTTTCAGTCCCAAGCACACAAGACTCTGGGCAATAGGGGTTTCATTTAGCCATTGCAGTTCTTCTCTGCTGCTCCTTCATTCTCATGTATTTACCTTGTTCTGGCATGGATCCTTCTTGTGTGCTGTAGTCCTTCAGATTAAACCTGCTCCTACATGGGCTGTGCTTCCTTAAGGAAATGCCTACCTGCTCCAGCATGTGGTCTTCCACAGGCTGCAGCGTGGATATCTGCTTTGGCATAGGTCTTCTCCAGTTTAAAAGGGATTGTGGAGAACCTCCTCCCCCTTTGTTCTTTTGACCATGGCATTAGGATTCCTGCTTCACATTCTTCCCCCTCCCTGACTTCCTGGATGTTTTTTATTATTTATTTATTTGGACTTTCTTATATGTAATATCACAGAGATGTCAAGCCTTCTTCTCAGTTATGGAACTGGGTTCAGTTTGGAGCTGGGTTTGGCCTGAGCCAGCCCCCTGATTTTTTTCTCCTAAAGACCACTCCTGTAGACTTCTGTTAGCAAAACCCTGATTCCTATGTCTATTACAGATATTGTTTGAAGTGGAAGAGTGCCATTGTTATTCAGGTGTTAGCTTGTTGCTTTTTTTTCTTTTCACCCAATTCAAAAACTTCGTTTTCAACTTTTCATTTTGACAACTAGTGCTAAATGATTGAGTGGATATTAAAAGTGAATGGTGATGACAGAGAAGAAAATCTTGGTAATGCCTACTGAAATCAGTGATACTCTTATAACTCCTCCTGTTCTTGGTGACAGTGCTGGCTAAATGACAAGCTCAAATTCAACACAAACACCTTATAAAAACACTATATTTTTTTCTTAACAGAGGTTAAAACTTCAACGTCTTGAAAAATACTTAACAACATATCCAATTATCCAGTTATCAAGTCTTTGTTTAGCTTCATTGCTATTTTTTTGTTTGCTTTCTCATTTCTAAATTTTGTTTCTCCCTACCACTTTTAGTAGTCTCAAAACCTTCACAAAGTTCATGTGATTGTTACATAGCAGCAATGAACTTTCCTCTTTTCTCTTTTCCTTTCTTTTTCTGACTGCCTGAAAATAATCCAGGGGCCATCAGTAGTCTGTAGTGTACGAATCAAAAACCACAGAAATGCATCAGAGACAGACTGGAGAAAAGCAGAAGACTACGCATCTAATGTTTTGAACTGTCAACATTGCTCATAAAGTGGGAAAGAAAATATGGAAAAAGCACTTTGATCAATATGTTTAGGAGAAAATTTCTGGAGAATTCACAAAATAACATGATTTCTTTATACCTCAATTAGGAAATATCACCGTATCTGTGATCAAAAGTATTATAAAATTTGACATGCGTAGATATGGATAATGCTTGTATTAGAACATCAGTGGCTCTGCTTACCTCTGGTTGTGTAAAAAATAGTGTACAGTCATTTTTTCCCCCTCAGCATGATTGCAGAATATTCATTTCAATTTTGTCATCCCAGCTGCCATGAAACAATTTACACCTTCAAAAACACTGAAATGTTCCAAATTGCTTGGAATCCGTTCAGGTGGTTGGCAAACTGATCTTACTGCAAAAAGCACATCCTTTCTGTGGGATTCAAAGGCAGAGCCTCTATATTTTGATGGTTCTGTATTTCATAATGAAATTATAATTCATTGAGATGCTGAGATTAAATAACCTCTTCTGTGTCCATGCACACTTGTCTCTGTGGATTACTTGCCATAATTACAACATCTGAGGACTAGTGGATTCAACTCAGAATCATACCTCTGATGTTTATTCGCACCTAGGCATTTCTAAGGCAGTGAGCAACATAGTCACATGGTACTTTGAGAATGTTAGTAGAACAAGCCTTCCTACATGCTTGAAAATTAGAGAATGGTCACTGCATCATTTTACAAATAGAAATGCCTCAACAGGTACTCATCAAATACTCAGTAGAACATGAACTTCTCAGCTGAGTCACCTGAGAAATATTGGTTATAACTGGCACGAGTGTATAAGGTAAGTAACCAGGTGAAAAAATTAACTGACAAGGTTTTAGAGGAAACTGTATCTCTTGGAGCATGACTAGGACATTGTCAGCGTTCACACTGATGTATGTACACAGAGGGAATTGAGGCAGCTGAAACTACACAGTCCACACAGTTCACCTTTACAAGATTAATGCCTCTGAACCACAAGAGGTCCCCATGAGATCTGTGAAGCAGCGCCATGGCTAGTGCAAAAATGATGGTGAGTGCACTGAAATGTGTGGAAAAAGATGAAGAAGAAACTGTATTACTGTACACATCATACCTAGAACCCTGTCAGGAAGACACAGAGCACTAGGGCACCCAGAACTGTCTTGCAGGACATAACGCAGCTTCCAAAATTCAGCAATGCTCTGATTCAGGAACTGCCTCCTATATGAACCTGCACTGCGCAGAGGGTCTTTAAGACTCTGCCACTAGATTTATTTTACCTTTGTCAAATAGTTTTACTTTTGATATGATTAAATTCTCATATTAGCTGTATCAAGAAATTTCCACTTACTTAATTTGAATGTCCAGAGATGGACTACGCTCCATGAATTTAATCCTCTGATTGAAATCCTCCCATGTCTTCACAAGAGCGCCTTCACTCTGTAACTACTGACTTTCAGATCTTGTTCTTTTCTTGTTTTTCTGAATGCATCGGAAGTCAGTGCACTGTCAGGATTATATAACAAGACAGACAAAAATCTCAATTTGAAAAAAAAAAAAAATATCTTTGCTTAATGTACTCTTTAGACAATTAAACACTGCATTTTTTCTGATTTTGACTGGTTTAAAAATGCCTTTCAGTCAGTTTGCAGAGATCAGCTCATGTAGTACACATTTTTTTTTTAGATTTCTCCAAATCTTGAGAAACTTACAGATTCGTTGAGAAATGAAATATTTTACACAGACAAAGAATTCATCGGGATGGTCAAATGCTATTGCATGCTTGCTATTATATATTTTAAAAAGACTAACAAGAAGAAAAACACTTCTGTATGGGTATTTGTTTGTAGTACTTTCATGCTGGAAGCAGAATGAAAATTCAAACCCCAGATTCTTCCAACAAACAGAAAAACCTTTAAAAAATTTGACAGGTCAACAAGTCTAAGCTCTTTCATGCATACTTGTTTGAGTATCTAGCGGAAATCTTGAAAGCCCTTTTGAACACAACCTTGCTGTCATCTCTTCTGTATCTGTCTCTCACCATATACTTACCTGTTATTTTTTGTTGTTTTTTCTCCCCCTACCAGTGATGTCACTTTTTTTTCCTTTCCTTTTTTTTTTTTTTTTTAAGGTTAAACACAATAGAAGAGAAAAAACAGCCTGAGAGTTTCTTAGAGGTTAGGTTTGAGAACAGTTCAGGGGGTGACAGAACATACAGTATACAGTGTACTCTAGTGCACAAAAAGTGGGAAAAAGCAGAGACAAAGGATCATGAAAAATAAAGCTTCTAAACATGTTGTTTATCATGTGCTGTGTATAGCAAAAACAAACAGGCAACCCCCCCCCCCCCCCCCCCCAGGAAAAAGAAAAAGAAAAAAAACACAAAAATTATCCTATGTCTCTATGAACCCAAAGCCAAGACAACATCTGTTTGACTGTAAATTGTAAAGGAAGCGCAGTCACCTTCAATTAATCTTTCCACTTTCAACTGTAATTCCCCTATTGCAACACATGGTAGCAAAAGTACAGGTTAAGCATTTCTATTTTCCATGTGGGATGTATATTAGGATAATGGCAGCCACTGTGCTGTCATAGTGGCTTCCAAATCAACTCTTGGATCTTTCATCTCTTTTTATTCCAGATGAAATTAGAGCAGTTATGACTTTTGTTGTTGGTGGTGTTTTTCTTTTTCTTTCCCTAAAATTCACTAGCCTGAGGACATGTAAAGAATTCAAGTAAACTATTTAAATTTATGTATTTTAAAGCCTAGAACTGACCTGAAATAGAATTCCAGCTCAATGAAGAAAAGATCACTGAACAAAAAAAGGCTGTATTCTGAATCACTGCAAAACTATTAAAAAGACTTTATTTCCTAGGGCATTTAAACTCTTAAGCAGATAAATAAACTTTAACAAGTTCCTCAAAGTCAGTCATCAGATAAGCAAGTGGTGCGTGGGTATGCTGAGAAGAAAGCAAGATATTGGAGGGGTTTGTAACATGCTGAACTACTGAGGAAACCAGGGAAAAAAAAGTAAGCAGGTAGTAAAGTGCAGAGTAAGTATTATTGCTCAGCTGACAGACTAATCTGTTTGGATTTTTTTTTCAAGAGTTATGACAAACCTTTAAAATATTTGTTTGCTTCAGGAAAATTCATTACTTTATAACTCTAGCTTTACCTGACTACACATTTAATTTTTAAAGCCCCTCATGTGTGTAACCATACAGATAAGAACAGTTTCCTAGAACAATTATAATCAGATACACTAAAAACAGATTCGTCATGTGAGAACTGCTGTCTTCCTAAAGCCTGGAATTAAGACCATTTATTCCAGTCCTATGAAACTTATTTATATTTTATACTCTCAAATATAGAAAACCTCCTGAGCAGTGATCCTAGAAGAAGAAAGAATTTTAGGCCAAAAGATGTATTTTTTGGTGGTATAAAAAAGAAATACTTAAGTCTTTAAATTAAAGACCCTGTCTGTGGAAACATGTTGGACTGTGTGAATTTCAGTGCTTGTTATTTTAATGCTTCCTTGTTAGCCTAATTGTATACCATGAATTCTTCCAGAATTATTCACAAGAAACTGGAGATTACAATGAAAATGCGGGAAAGCAGGGTCAGGCTGTTAGATCCTGACTAACCCAGACAAAGGAGAATTTTGTTTCATAAATGAAATTGAAATGAAAGCAGACACGTGAACTCACACTATCTTAAAAAAATATGTATATATATGATGTTTATGTTCTTCACTGGTTACTGCAAGCCACAATAAATACTCTGTGAATTTGTTGGCAAATTTACCTGTATTTTCTGATAATATCAAGAAATCATAGAGATAAAAGTAGCCACCACACTGTTTTAAGTATTAGATCTAATCATCATGGGCTATGTCAATGTTTAGCTACAGCAAAGTAAGACAACATTCTGTTCACTAAGTAACGGACCTAGAAAAGCTGTTAAGTAAGTGAAATATAAATAGAAAATTATTTTCCTTTCTTCTTAACAAAATGTATTTTGCTCACAAGATGCACATAAGAGTAACAGAAAAGACATCATTTGAGCCTTAAATAGACTTGTTTGCCCTGCAATTGTGTTACGGTATACATAAAACTGCAGTGCTGAGGTAAATATGTGTACCTCTGTACTTATCTATATACTCCAGCACAGAGATTTCACAGGCAAAAGGCCCTTCACGTGACAAAAACAGCACACTGAAGTGTCTCTGACTTTTTTTTTTTTTTTTAAGAACCTGGTTAAGTACCTGCAGAAGATCAAATTGAAAAGCATGTACAACTAAGAACTGCAAGAATCCTGAATCACCTCATTTTCCACTAAGATGAGGTTTACACGGTCATCCTGAAAAGCAGGAAAAGGCAGAAAAGCATATCAAATTTCTCCAGTGACAGAAAAGGGATGTGCCACTCCATGATACTGTCAGATCACAAAAGCCAAAAAACACAGGTCACTTTACACACCTAAGCTTCATTCTGGGCATCACTTCTCTGTGGATCTCCCAGTAGAACAGAAAGTCTCCCTTCATACTGATAATTGCAAAATTAGTGTAATTGCAACACAAAGTGAAATGCTATAAGCACTTCACCATCGATCTCATATGTAAAACTTGCAATAACTTTAAAATCAGAATTTGATGTAATGAAGCAAAATGTTTCTGGAGATTCTATGGAGTCAAATAGGGTCCAGAAGGTAGTAACAGACTTACTACCTAGCATATTACATATGCTACAAAAAATAGTTTCAAAAACAACACTAAGGATGAGTATGTTGTTCAAAAGTGTCTTGCAGTTGGATCATATCATTCAACTTGGCTAAATTTATAGCTCTGTAACACATATTACAGACATTAAGCTACTACTTGTATTTTCTTTACAGCCAAATGGCAAGAAACATATACTTTCAAGATGTAATTAATTTGGTTTCATTTAGATATCTATTTAAGGATGCAAATAATTACCCCAGATGACACTGATTAGAACTCTACTGATTACAACAGATACTTGGAATGATTAGCTTAGAGATATATACTATCAGAAATCCAGACATATAAGAAATCTTATAAGAAGGAAAAGGAAGCATTTTGAATCAAAAACAGAGTGAATTTCAACTATTAAAATCTTATGAGTGGAATGAAAAAAATCACAGAATCGCAGAACTGTAGGGGTTGGAAGAGACCTCTGGACATCTTCTCATCCAACCCCCCTGCCAAAGCAGCTCCCTAGCCCAGGTTGCACAGGTAGGTGTCCAGGTGGGTCTTGAACGTCTCCAGAGAAGGAGACTCCACCACCTCTCTTTGCAGCTG
Organism: Callipepla californica brunnescens; assembly: GCA_023055505.1. Classification (NCBI taxonomy): domain Eukaryota; kingdom Metazoa; phylum Chordata; class Aves; order Galliformes; family Odontophoridae; genus Callipepla; species Callipepla californica. The sequence continues at coordinate 1,470,570 of JALIRH010000026.1, forward strand.
TGCCAGTGCTTGGCCACCTACACTGTGAAGAAGTTCCCACACACATTTTTGTGGAACTTCCTATGCTTCAGTTTGTGGTCATTTCCCCTTGTCCTATCACCACACATTGCTGAGATCAGTCCAGCCTCATCCCTTTGCTTCCTGATTCTTAGTATAAACACCGATCAGATCCCCTCTAAGTCTTCTTTTTTTGAGGCTGAACATCCACAGCTCTCTCAGCCTTTCCTCATGCACCCTTTATCATCTTTGTAGCCCTCTGCTGGACTCTTTCCAGTAGATCGCGGTCTTTTTTTGTACCGGGGAGCCCAGAACTGGACACAGTATTCCAGGTGAGGTCTCACCAGGGCAGAGAAGAGGGGGAGGATCACTTCCAGGCTCTGCTGGCCATGCTCTTGTTAATGCACCCCAGGATCCCATTGGTCTTCTTGGCCAACAGGTAACACTGCTGGCTCATGGCCAGCCTGTCATCCACCAGGACACCCAGGCCACTCCCCTCAAAGCTCCTCTCCAGCAGGTCATCCCCTAAACTCTACCAGTGCATGTGGCTATTCCTCCCTAGGTGCAAGATTCTACACTTGCTCTTGTTAAACCACATCTGGTTCCTCTCTGCCCAACTCTCAGCCTGTCCAGGTCTCACTGAATGGCAGCACAGCCTTCCAGCATGTCAGCCATTCCTCCCAGCTTTGTATCATCTGCAAACTTGCTGAGGGTGAACTCTATCCCCTCATCAAGGTCATTGATGAAGATGTTGAACAGGACCAGACCCAGCACCAACCCCTCAGGAACACCGCTAAGTGAAGGCCTCCAACTGGACTCTGTGCCATTGATCACAACCCTCTGAACTCTGCTAGTCAGCCAGTTCTCAACTCAGCTCACCATGCACTCATCTATTCCATGCCTCCTCAACTTTGTTATAAGGTTGCTGTGGGAGTCAGTCTCAGATGCCTTGCTGAAATGAAGGTGGATTACATCCGCTGCTCTCTCCCCATCCACCCAGCCAGTAAAATGACTTCTAGCAAGCCAAATCATTTTGTGGGTCCATGTATTGCCTTCACAGAAAGGTCCTTGGGTAGTAGGTAGAATAGGCGTGGCTGGAGACAGGCTGCTGTAGGACTGTGATGGGTGATGCAGGTTTGAGCTGCCATTCCTCTGACAAAATAAACAAATCTGTGATGATTTATCTCTGCCCCAAAGAGCTTTTATGACCACTACACTTTCAGTTAAAAGAGAACAGCTACTGTCATTAAATTCACACTTTTAGATCTCACAAGATACCAAATTTCCTTTTTTGTCTAAGCTTGATGCTGGAGGAAAGTTAAATGCATATGCATATCTATACTATAAACATTTGACACCACATAAATTTAAAGACAGATCAGGTGACATTCACTGACTACAGAAATTATAAGTTTTGGTAGCAGTATCTCCTAAACACAATATGGATACATCTAAGTTATTTTCATAAATTTGTCTATCAGTGTCATCCAGATGACATTGTGTCATTCATCAAAAACGTGTAGAATCTTTAGTGGGGGAGTAGATGAGACTACATCCTCAGTAGATGGGACTGTACAATAATAGTTTAAAATAATTCAGATTCTACTTTACTTTGTTCAGAGTTCACCTCAATACATATGTCATTGCTGCATTTAATATTGCCTTTTTCTTATTCATCATAGGAAATCAGTTGAACGTAAAAGTTACCAAAAACTGAAGTTAACTTTACAAGATGTATTTTGTACTCTCCTAGAATCAATTTCTTTAAATTTCTATTAGCACTTTATTTACTGGTAACTAGCATCTTAGAAATACCAAAGAAGAAATAAAATCTATTTTAATTTCCAAAGGCATTTAACTAACCATATATCTGGTTAAAGTTTTAGTGATCACTATGAGTCTCTCACTTCCTAAGGACTTACTGTTTAATAATTTACTATGCTATCACTAAGCTGTAATAAAAAAAAAAAAAAAAAAATCACATCAATTACAATGCTGAATGATTTAAAGTTAGTCCATCACTGATATAAAAATAAAACATTTCATGTTTGATACATTTTCCTGAATTAGTTGCATCATTTTTATATAACTGATTGCTGGGTAGTTGTAATTTCTCTGATGTTTTTCCAGAAAGAAGAGAAGTTTCTGAAGTAGTTTCAGAAAATCAGTGAGATTTGTTGGTAAACGAAATATCTTTCATTAGACCAGCTGATATAACGGGAAACAGTCAGGCATGCTTTCTAGCATGCAGTCATGTAATGAATTCTCTGTGAAAAACATACACAAACGCAAAAGAAGAGTACAAAACATTACTTGGGTCTCTCTGAAAGTAATTCCTATTTATTTTCATGGAAATGACAGTAGAGATGAAGAGCAAAATAACACTATTTGATAGAGCAAATTCTCTGCTACAAAAACATTATTTTTCAATATAGCAACTGATGTTAACTACGTATTTCCACCAGAGATAAGTGAAGCCTGCGTGCCATGCTCATAAAAATTGCATGGCCATACAGGACATGGCTTATCTTTCATGTCACTGGTGCCACTGTTGAAATGGACCACCTTCTGCCTCATTCTTCTGACACCTACTCTCTGGTCTTCGTAAATGTCCAGCAAGTGTTGAAGAATGTGCACTTCCATGTCAGACATTATTTTGTCAGCCTGCTCCTCTCCTTCCATGTATCACATGGAAACAAAATGTAACAGAATACTGATGGCAAAGTTCAACCTCTACTGTCATACCACTAACGTCCAGCACTGAAATCATGGACCAACATAATAAAACTGAAGACATGACTTCTGGGGTAGCCCTCATATTTTCAGTCTGTGTGTAGATTAGCAGGAATGTAATTTTGCAACTGAGGAAATGTAAAAGAGATATCTTTAATTTCCAGATTTAAGTTTCTATGAATGATATTTTATTTTTTTTTTTATAAGTCATCAATTCACTTACAGTATTTCCAGTAATGTCATAGGAGGTATCCAGAATTTCAAGTCCTATCCTTTTACAAATATTTCATCTATCTTATATACCTCAAAGAAAGCATCAGTTTTATAGCTGTTGTATTTACGTGCAGAAAGAAAAAAAAATTATCAGAAAAAAAGGTAAATAAAGAAATCTGAGTACACACAATAGCCACCACTCATTTTCTACACAGCATCTTTATATGTATACGACATATGAATAATTATGGCATTTATATTCCATGCACAGAGCCATGCAGAGATCCACATAACAGTGGCTGTACACTGGCAGCAGCTTGATGCTTATAGCAGTTTAGCTGCTTAGCACTACTCTGCAGTTAAACTGAGCATCCCTAGGCAGATATTTTACTATTGTTCCTAGAGCAGACACAACTGGAAACAACTCAGAACTCTCAATTCTTAGTAATGTCCAAAAAATTACGAACATTTTTCTTAATAATGCTTTATCCTCCATTACTGAACTGTTCAGAAACTACTGAAACACACATTTCTAATAGAAAAAAAAATAATTCCCACCAATGCCTATGTTCAAGTAATACTGGAGATTCCAAGATCTGAAGAGTAAAGCAAAAGACTTATGAACCATACAGTTGAAATCAAAGAAATTCTGAATTAAGTTAGGTCTAAACATGCTGTTGCTAGCTTCAGTATATGAAAATCATATCCTACTACTTAATTTGAATTTTATTATTTTGATCTGGAAGAGGAAGGTGATTAAAATACTGATTTAGGTCTCTCAGATCAAGCTCATTTTACTATTTTTCGCTTAAAATCTTTTCTCTCTAAAGAAGACCGCCACAATAAAAATGTCAGTTCTGTTTGAAAATGGAGCCAGAAACACCTCCCAAAAGCAGGCCTAAGTCCTGAACCAGCCTGTAAACTGTTGATACATGTATACAAGAAACATCACTGTAATGCTTTACTAAAATTCTGAGTTCACTGTACATCAGCACTCAAAACGAATTTGTCTACAATCAGCACTGCACAGTGTGTTGTAAGATGATGTAATAACACAAATATTAATCATAACCACAGCTGAAAGAATGACAAGACGAACAGAGTTTGGAGGTAAAAATCCGTCACATTCAGTCTGTATTCTAAGGAATAAGAATATCCCCTCATGTTCTAACAATATTTAGATAAATTTATTTCATCTTTTTGTAACAGTTCTCTAGAATAACATGTAAGAATCTCTCCTGAGAATTATGATTGCAACATAAACATCAGGCAAAACATGTTCATTTAGGAAAACATAACTATATTTTGATGCAGCTAGACAGCAGTTCAATGCTACTAATAGCAGAAAGCTAAAATTAAAGCAGCAGACAGAAAAGTAAAGGTATAGGAAGCTAAATTTGCAAACGTAACATAAATGGAGGAAAGCTAGTAGAAAATTAGCGTTTCAAATTTCTCTTTAAATCTCTCTCAGGTTGCACAACAGGCAATTAAGACTTCATTGGGCTTCAGTTTACATCTGGGGACAGTTGGAATTGTGAGATTTTAGGAAGAGTAGAGGAAATTCTGGTTGTTTTTTTTAAGAATTTGCTGAAATTTACTGCAGTGTAAACCCAGATTTCAATGTACAAAGAAAATGACTAGCATTTCTTTGAAGAAATGTTATTTGTTGGTTGTAGCTCCTTTGAAGTACAGTTCTATAAAACAACATAGTAATATGTTAAGAAATCACCACCAAACCAGTATCATATGTCTACCAAGGCATATCAGTGAAGAACCAGAAAATACACCAGTGTTTTACTTCAGTTAACTCTGTGAACAGTTACGGGCACACACAGAGTCCTAAATTCCAATCAGTAGACATAACTAATAAATCATTAATTACAGAGAATCTGATTGCCGTTCATCAGTTATAGTTTGTATGAAAAAGCATGCACTAATTGTATAGTGCTCAGGGAGAAACGAAGCAAACATTCAAGAGAGGAGTGATCCCTCTTGGCTTTTTCTGTCCTTAAGGCCTGCAGAAGGAAGGGACAACTCATATCACTGATCGCTTGTTATCCTCTCCCCAGTTATGTACTTCTCCAAGACAACAGAAAGCTGAGCACCAAGAGGAGTATTCGGTGGAGAGCAAAGAACTGGGAAAAGGGACAGATTTGAAGATGTGCATGTATATGCTGGCCTCAACTGTCTTCTTAAGTGTTGCAATCAGGCTAATAGTAAATGCCTTATTCTCTTTATTAGAACACCTGAACATCATGTTAAAACTGTGTTTCTTATTGCTTGTGAACAGATTTTTAATGTAACAATTTAACCATCTGCATGGGAACTGTTGAATCACGGCCTGAACCACTGATTAATCGCCTGAGGTGAGCACTGAGTCAACCACAGGGGCACAGGTGAAGGTAATGTACCTGTGTGATTGGAAGGGGTGAGTCTGGCTCCACCTCTCCCAGACCCCATTTAAGGGCTGACTGCCACAAGGGGAGGATCTCTTGTTGGAGATCCCTCCCTAGTGGAGTCATCAGCAAGCCTCAACTATTGTAAAAGGTGAGCCATCCTTTACTTACCAGTAGTCTGTGTACCATCTATATAAAGCCTTATGGAAATATACCATCCTCCGTGATATTTCCTCTGAATTCCATTCTCTAGAATTATCTGCCCTACGCCATTCTAATTATGGTTTGACATAATCATTTGAGTATTTTTGTTTTACTTAGCCATGAATAATGGGAGGATAGGACAGACACAATACTTCACAAAATGTAACAATGTAGTCAGAGAAACAAAGTTCCCAAATTCTGCATTGATAAAGTTAATTCAGCTTATCAGAATTGTTTGGGTAACTAAATACATGTTGTTTCTACACAATTTCTCATCTGAAACGTAACACTGCTGATTAGGTACATTGTATTATCTAACATTACTGCATCGTGACATAGCAATTCAGTGTTGAGCCTTTGAGAAATATGTCTATTTTAATTTTTTTAATTATTGTTATTCTATTTTTTTATTCCTATCCTAAATAAATAATCCTAGAGAATCATTTGGCAAAGAAGGAAGGGTTTTATTTATCTGATCTCTTACACAGTACGTTTTATTACGTCTTTCTATTAAAGAGAGATAGAGAGATTAGTACGTGGCCTCAGTTTGGATTTTGGATGTAAAATCAAACAACAAACAAACAAAATATTATTTTTAGGAGTCCTACAAAGTCACTGACTTCTCTTGCAACAATTAAATTGCAAGTTTTTCTAAGGATAAATAGATTGCATATGCATATTTTATAAAAACAATACCTTAATTTTTTACTGCTTATTTTGTGACCAAAACTACAATTAAAAAAATAAAATAAATTAAAAAAAAAAAAAAAACAAACAAAAACACAGCACCAACACATTTCAGATCCCTCCATCCCTGAATTCTTCTAAATTAGGCTAAGGAACATTTACATTCTCCAAGTATGATAGACACTGTCAACAGATGCCCATCAGGCTAAACTCTAGGCAAAATTAAGTTAAAGCTGACATTCTCTTCTAAAATCAAGTCTGACTATGCAGAGAAACCTCATGGCCACAGACTATACGTTTGAATTCTAATATTCATCTTATTTCAAAGATGAGTGCCCTGACTGAAAAGCTACAGTCTGGATACCAAGAAAGAAGGAAGAAGTTGATTCCCTTAAAGTTATTCTACTGTACAGAAATTAATTCAAGCTTCAGTGGATGAAAGAGGGAGTATAAACAAAACTGGTCAGAGAATTTTTCAGATGGGGTGGGAAGAAAAGCTATCTTTAGATCTTAATACAATGAAGATTTTGTACTTTTCCCACTGATTGTTTGCAGCAGAAATAATCCAATGAAGAGAATTTACGTAGATTTTCAATATATTAGAATGGGATCCTAAAGTAAAAGACAGAATTACTCTGGAGTTTATACACAGAATTTGGGAATGAGTTAATATAACTCCTTAGATATATCATGAGGCAGCTCCTTCAGCTGGAAGTGCGCGTAAGGATTCATGGTGAAAAGTTTGGTTCTAAAATAGTTCTTGTTAGCAACCAGTAGTATTTCATTAAAACTCATTTATGCGGAAGGCCAGATAAATGTGATAAATTAGCAATTTGATACAGCTTTGATGGCTATTCTGCTATTTACAGCTCTGTGGCTTTTGGAAAAAAAAAATCTTTCTGAATACTTTTTTTTTTTGTTTGCTCTATTATTACATTGTTTTCTAGGAGAAGTTTCTCATTGAGCAGCAGTAGACATTCCCTAAAAGAAATTTTCTCAGGTTATACCAGTGAAAAGGAAGCAATAGCATCTCTGCTGTATCATAGGAAGAAATCCCAGTGTCTTGTCGCACCCAGCCCAAACACACAGAAAGGGGACCTGGCTAGAGTACATCCTGAATATCTGCCAGACTGCATGGAAGATCTTAAAAATAATAATAATAATAACAAAAGAACATCATTTTCTTTCAAACGGTGGAAGAACGTTTGAAGTTCCAGAACATTCACATGAGTTAAAATGTACCTAGACCTAGTTCTTTACGTTTACCACCATGTTCATTAGTCCTACTTTTAGAATATGTGTCAAATAAACTCTGTGAAGTTTGTTTATGATTTCATTGCTGCTAGTAATACCATAATCTCATGGCCATAGCTTACTTTCAAATGTATTGCATTTCTTCTAACATGCTGAACTGTGCCAAGCTCAATTCAACAGTTTATATGAGTCTCAAAATAGAGACATGTGACGTATCTCCAGTGAGGTCAAATTATTCAAATATATCTGAACAGCAGCAAGCATGTGAGATGCACTTCTCAAGAGCTAGCAGTAGAATTTTCTTTTATTGCCAGTTTATGCCAAAGATGTATGGTTTATAAGAAGCGGCTCTCTTAGGAATACTTTTACTTTCAATCGGAATTAACGCTGCACTTCTTCTCCAAACTGTTTCAGGGCTTTGATGTCTTAGATGAGACACAACAGTCTTTCATCTTGACATTCAGTAAAGGAAAGTGTGTTTTTATTTATTTATTTAAATATCTGTAGGAATAGCTTAGGTTAATTTAATCAGTTGTCATTACTGTCTTGACATTCATACTTCAAAGGTCGTATTTTCCCTGCAGCATTGATATGTATGTTATTTAAATCAAACTGAAAATAAACTTTAAAAAATTATCCTCTCTTTCAAGATTATCAATTACAGTTATATTATCAATTTTAAAATGAATTCAAGATGGAAAAGAAAAGCTAGAACTGAGTTAGTCTCTCCAGTAAGTTCAATCAGTAGAAGTGACTCCAAAGATTTACTTTTCATCATCTGAACTCTAGGCATGCAGCCAAATATGGTTGAAAAGGGAAAGGTTACAATCCAACTTAGTTAATGGAGAGAAGCCTATCTTCAAATCTATCACTGCTTGGCATAACTTTCTCTGCCAACTCTGCCAACATCAGCAGAGTTCTCTGTGAAACTTAGCATTGTCTCCATGCAACAAGGAAAGAAGCAAAGCTCTACGTAACATTTCATTGCTCTGGACCAAGGGATGATCTCCAGAATAATGCTGGTTCTCCACTGCGAATGTCTAGAATATATACAATTCTAAGCAAACAGTATCTGCTTCCTTAAAATATTTTTCAACAGTTACTGAGCTGTCTATCTAAATATGGAAAAAAAATTCTTTCCATGTTGTTTTTACCAGGTCCAACATTAATATAATCCACAAATACATAGTCAATTTGTTTTGCTACTAAATTTAAACAAAGCATAATCCTTTGCTTACAACAGGAAAATCCTGAGTATTGAAACACTATCCAGTAAATCACACTTCTAAATAACTCTGAAAATAATCATTAAAAATGTTCAACCATAGGTATCAAACTTGATTTTAGTAGCATATACTAGCAGCTGGGTTTAGAGTAGAGCAAACATCGTGTTCAGTATGATATTTGCTGGAAAAGCAACATGGCCAGACATACACAGCCCAGGAGGTTCTTACTATGTGGTGAAGATAACTTTCTGATCCAGATGATGGAGAAGTAAATGCGCATAGGTACACTGCTTGATCTTGTTACAACAGAGAACTTTGCTGGTTGGGGGGCAGACTTGGATGCAGTAATGATGAGATAGTGGAGTTCAGAATCCTGACAGGAAGAAACACAGAAATGAGTAGGATTGCAACTCCGGACTTCTGGAGAGCAGAATTCAAGAACCTAGTTGGAGATATCCCATGGGTTAGAGAATTAGAAGGTAAGTGAGCCCCAGAGAGTAAGCCGATATTAAAGCAGCACCTCTTCCAAGCTCAAGATCAGTGTGACCCTGAGAGTAATAAATCAAGCAAAGGTGGCAGGAGATGTGCATGGATGAGTAAGGAGATATGGACGTACTCAAATCAAAGAAGAAAGTTAGTAGACTATGGAAAATGGGTCTGGCCACTCAGGAAAAATATAGCAAGGCTTTCAGGACACACAGGGATGTAACAAGAAAAGCTAAGCTTCACTTGGAACTAAATCTGGCAAGGGACAGCAAGAAAGTCTTCTTTAAGCATATCAATATCAAAAGGAAGACTAGGGATAACGTGGGCCTGTTGTTGAATGGAGTAAGTGCTGTGGTAACAGAGGACGCTGAGAAGGTGGAATTACTCAACATTTTCTTTGCTTTGGTCCCTACTGCTAAGACTGCCCCTTGCGAGCCCTAGATCCTGGGGTTAAGTGAGAGTTTGGGGAAAAGAAAACTTTCTCTTGGTTAAAGAGGATCTGATGAGATTTTGTAGGTAAACTTGACACACAAACATCCATGGGGCCTGATGTAATGCACCCCTGAGTGCTGAGGAAGCTAGCAGAAGTGATTGCCGAACTGTTCCTATCGTCTTTGAAATGTTATGGAAATCAGGATAGGTGCCTGAGGACTGGAGGAAAATCAATGCCATTCCAGTCTTCAAAAAGAACAAGAAGGAGAATCCAGGATACTACAGGCCAGCCAGCCTCACCTCTGAGAATGTGACTGAACAATTTATTCCAGTTTTCTTCCCCAAGCAAGCAGAAAACAAAGATTATCAGGAGTAGTCAACAAGGATTCACTAAGGGGAAATCATGGCTGTCCAATCTGGAAGCATTCTATTCTGTCATGACTGGCAGGGTAGGTAAAGGGATAGCAGCGGATGTTGTGTACACCTTGACCTCAGCAAGGCTTTTGACACTGTATCCTGTAATGTTCTCAAAGCTTAGGAACTGTAAGATAGATGTCTGGTAGAGCTTGAAGGTTGTTATGAGCAGTGCAGAGTCCTATTGAAGGCCTGTAGCTAGTGGTGTTCTGCAGGGGTTGGTACTGGGTCTGGTCTTGTTTAACATCTTTAACAATGACCTCAGTAAAGGGATAGAACAAAACCTCAGCAAGTTTGCTGATGATATGAAGATGGGAGGAGTGACTGACACACTGGAGGGATGAGCTGCCACTCAGGAAGACCTGGACAGGCTGGAGAATTGGGTGGAGAAGAGCCATATGAAGTTCAACAAGAGCAAGTGAAGAGTCCTGCACCAGCGGAGGAATAATCATATGCATCAGTATACGTCGGGGCTGACCTGCTGATAAGGAGCTCTGAAGAGAAGGACCTGGATGTTTTTGTGGGCAACGTGCTGACCATAAGTCAACAGTGTGCCCCTATGACAAACAAGGGCACGGTTATCCTGGGCTGCATGAAAAATAGAGTGGCCAAGCAGGTCGAAAGAGGTGAGTTTGCTCCTCTACTCTGCCCTGGTGAGTTCACATTTGGAGTACTGTGTCAAGTTCTGGACTCCCTAGTTCTAAAACGAAACTTCTAGAGACAGTCCAGCAGAGGGCCACAGATAAGATGAGGGTCCTGGAGTACCTCCCTTGAGAGTCAAGTGGAAGGGGCCAGACTCTTTTTGATGGTGCCCAGCAACTGGGTAAGGGATAAGTGTCACACAGTAAATAACAGCAAATTCTATACAAACATGAGAGAAAAAACTTCCCAACTGTGAGGGTGACAGAGCACTGGAACAGGCAGCTATGAGATGTAGTGCAGTCCCCTTCTCTGGAGATATTCAAAACCTCCCCAGATGCTTTCTTGTGCAGTGTATTCCAGGGTGTTAGGAAGGAGCTGGACTAGATCACCAGAGGTCCCTTCCAACTTCTACAACTCCACTAGTCTGTGATTTCAATCAGATCAATTATACACCTATCTAAATATGAATGTATAATTATAGTATTCAGTTTTAAAGACATTTTGCAATTACGTACAATACATTTTGCACTAAAATAATTGACTGCTGTTGTACATTTATGTATAAAGAAGAAATTTTTGACTAAAATCTAAATGGCTTAGACCTAAAGTGCTTGACATTTAAAGATCTTATATTTTAAATATTTGATGCATATACACAGGGATTTCTTGTGTATTACAAACTAAAATGCTCAGCTAAAATTTTGTGTGCCAGGTTTTGAGAAGTAATTTAAAAAAATGTAATAGAAACATCATCTTGGAAGTAGTTCACATATAGAGTCTTCCTCCTTTTAACATAAATTCAGTACTCTTATGAGCAGAGTCCTTCTACGGATTCTTTCCAGTGAAGTTTAATTTTCAGTAACCCAAGAAACATTCACTAGTATTGTCACTGGAAACCACCAAATTCAGCTGTAAGTGAATGATTCAATACTATTCAGAGAGAAGAACCTCAGTGTCCTAACTTAAATAGAGGCTTACCAATTTATTCCATAGTTGATCATCTTCCATTTCTGAGTATAGCAGTCCATCTATGTTTAATCACAAAATTAAATTACACTTTTAATGGATTGAGATAATATATTTGAAAGTGTGTGAAGATAAAAGCAATGAACAGCTCTTTTAGATCCATTTTAGATCTATACAACTCATTCCAGACCATTAAAAAGTGAAAGAATCAATTATAATCAACAGAATCAGTAAGTGACAGTTTCTGAAAATGCAATGAAATATCTTGGTTAGATATGAAGCTGAGGTAGTAATTGACTATACACCATAATGTGTTAGATGAAGCCTCGGAGATCATCTTATATCAATCAAATAGTTTGTAAAAAATATAATTATTACTTCCAATTCATGTTATAGTTCATTGATTACAAAAGAAACAATTTTATGTTAAGGTTAAAACAATGCTATTTTACTGAAACATACTTTTTTATATATTAACATTGGCAAACATAGACAATGCACACATTCGTTTGAATTTACTGTATCTTAAAAACAAAACAAAACAAAAAATAATAAAAAAAGCTATAAAACATAAACACAGTCTTGAGACAGATTCATGCTGAAAATCAAATATTCACCTCCCAAGACTTCTTACCTGCCTCCATCATAAATACAACTCTGTTGCATGTCTGAACAAAGAAATACAATAATATAACAGACAGTACATGGAATCACAAAAAGGCCTGGAGTAATATGAGAAAAGACAAAACAACAAGAGCAAGCATTTGTGACCTGTATTTGCACGCACCTAAAATAAAATTTTAGGTTTTCCAGTCTGACTTCACCTTTTCTTGTTGTAGCAGCATCAGTTTTGTTACAAGAAACAGTTGTTTTGTTTTTAATTTTGTGGCTATATTAAATGGTGGAAGCTGTTCATGAGAAAAAAAAACAACAAAAGGTCCCTTAGCAAAATGACCTCTGAGTAAACTTAGCATTTCTTAGAGGAGGCAGTGACATTATGGTTTGCTACTGTGAGAAGCTTCTGCCTTGTCAGAAGCTACAAAATACCTTCCTTATTTCCTTCATTTCTTCTCATGCACACAAGTTCTGGCAGTGATGAGTGCTTATATCTTGTAGAAAATCTGACCAGAGATATTTATCTTATTATAGATTTTCAATCATTAAGCCACATTTTGTCAACAATTTTTATGCTTGTGCAGTGCTTCAGTTCACTTTAAGGACTTAGAAAGAGCCCCAGGTCTTCTACCCCATGCCTTCCTGATCTGTCAGCACTAGATAACAAACGCATTCATGTGAGTGGCACTGATACCCGTTGGCATCTTCCCAAATAATTTTAGATTCTCAAATTCTCATCACACTGTCCAATCTTTGAACATGTAGCTTTTGCATGAGTGACGATTTCCAATATCACAAGAAGAGTGACAGTTTTACTGCTTGTCATCGTGCAGTACTGTAGCTGACTGCCCCTGGATAAAGTGACCCGAGGCTTCCCAGCTTGACTAAGCTAGTGTCCGGTCCTGTTTACTTTTTCAGGATTGTCCTACTACTATGGTAGGGCTTATTGGGATACAAAGATGTCCCTGGTTTTATTCTCACTCAGTCTGTATATGTCACACTGTTTTATTGTCTCGAACCTTGTCATATCTGTACTAACTTGTCTCAATACATTTACAGCTCTGAATGCTGCAGCAAATCTCAGATACAGGTTTTTCCTGTAAAATCAAATTAGTTTATGTTATTATTCCCAGCTTACAACATAGTGAAATCAGGAGCAGACTTTGTGGATGCAATGAACTGTGGTTTATTTTTAAACTGGGATCAAAAGAGATCAGATTATGCAATAGTAAGTAAACCAGTTTTACGCATGCTCTTTTCAATGGTCGCCTCTTTCTGAGATGAATATACTTATGTACACAAATTGCCATATATATATTACTGGTATAGGAAAGAGAAAATTCAAACTGACAGATTAATTGTAAAGCCCACAGCTTGCACAGCACCTGCTCTGTCCTCTCTGTTCCCTTTAATCTACCCAAACTGTAGAGCTGGAGAATGAAATTCTGCTTTTACCTAAGAAATGCATCTTCTCCTCAATTTCATTTTGAGACTCAGACTTAACACATGCTTAAAATGCTATGGACCATCTCATAGCGGAGAAAGAAAGAAGGCAGTTGTTCATGCCTCTGATTTCTTTTTATTTGGTTTAATGGGAGCTACTTTTTAATGGCTTCTATTTTTTTTATTTTCCATTTATATTTTTCCATTTGTAAACTTATGTAGCTATTTTCCAACTCTTTCCTTCTGAAATGACAAAACTTTGACAGTAATAGCTAAGGCTGTATGATTCACTGTATTTAACTACGTTCTTCCTAAGACAGTAAAATTTTGCAGACAGCTATTTCACCTTTGAGTGGTCAGTGAAGAGGCAGTGCAACCAAAATTTTCTAGAATATGCAGCCTACACAGACAGATTTTCTCATGTTATTTTACTGTACAGCATGCATCTCAAGGGTGCTGCCTAAGTACGCTTTTGTAATATTCCTTAGGCAGTATCAACTCAAAGTAGCCTGAAGTCCTTAATATGTATGTTAATCTGTATCAGTCATAGAAAAAAAACCCAAATGTATTCATGTTTACCCTTTTTGTCACCTTTCCCCAACTACCTTGGCAACAAGAATGGCAATAGTTTCTGTTCCATTCCTAGGTAGAAACTGCAATGTTTACACAGCTTCTCTATCAAAATCCATTTGTGTTTTGATGCCATAAAAAAAAAATTATTTCCAGTTATTCCTGGGTGTGTCATACAAAATCTAGGACAGGAATCTGCATCATCAAACTACTAATGAAACCTAAACAGTTCAAAAGTATTTTCAATTACCTGCTTTGGTATAAGTAAATGATAGAACATTAATCCCATGAAAACCGAATCTGTCACAGCTGGCAACTGGCCATGCAAGTTGAAATGGCTGTTTGTGACTCCACTGCCAGCTGGCTACCTCTATTAAATTAAAATGCAACTGTCTGAAAGAAACATCCCTCAATTTTCTACAGAAAAAGTACATCACTGTGCATTTTTCTGAAAGTATCCAGTAACAACACAGACATTTATTTTATCAAAATAGATGCTGGCTTTAGAATCTGTTTGCTTACTTACATGGTATAAACACATATGGAAAACTGGAAGAAATGTAAATGCATGAATCCTAACAGACTTGGTTGGACCATGCTTTCTTGTAAACTTGATGTATATGCTTTTCTGCATCTTATTAGATATACAGATATATGTGTGAGCAGGTCACATAAGCAGACATTTACTGCTTTATTTACCATTTCAGCAATGCATTCCAAATTAAAACAAACAAACAAACAAGAAATACCATATAAAATACACTATGTTATTTAATCATGAAAAAATAAAATCAAGTAGAAAGATTGAAGGTCATAGAATGAATTCCTTGTAACTGTGGCCTCAAAATGGATTAACTGAAGTTTGCATACTGACTAAATGCACTGCCCTGATCTGTTTTCTTTCTGGAAAAAAGAAGACTGAAACTATCCACATTTAGCATTAGTATTTAATCTTGACAGTTGAAGTTGCTCTTTCTTACAGATAATAGTCATAAAGCCCAATGTAATACTTGAATAATCAAGAAATAGATTTCATTAGAATAATTACTAATGACCAAAGTATCAAATTAACAGATTTCTTTCTTCACGCCTGTGTTTTCTCATGATCATAACATAACACACACATACAGGTGACAGGATACAGTAAAGTGTTTTGTAATTTCCCTTTTTAAGTAAAGTAAAGAAAAGTGTGGAATCTTTTAGAATAATTCTTGGTTTGTTTGTTTAAAATATGTTTAGGAAGAATCACACACAGGAAAATATAAACTGTAACTTTTCTTTACTCCTCTAAATAATTTCTGTGACTTTTTAACATGTAATAACTGTTGGCTTGATTTTAGATACACAAAATCATAAATTACCTAAAAGTAGCCTAATATACACAGATAATATTTTTTTCCAGAAAAAAAAAAAATATTTTAGGGGAAAATATGACAAAAATACATAAATTATTTCAGCTAATGAAGTTCTTTATATCCTCTTTAAAAACCTCAAAAACTGAGGAAATAATTCTTCTATACTTCCTATACCTCCTTGCATGCCTGTTCATCATCTAGTACAATTTCAGTAGTAGGTATAAAGTAGCAATGATAGCAGGACAGATAATATACAAGTATGTGTTTTGGCTCATACAATATATATATATATATTTCCAATGATTCTCAACACTGTGAACCAAAAGGACACAAACTACATAACCTTAAAATTACAGCCTGCGAAAGCTTATTTTTCCTGCTGAACTTCATAGCAAGATTACCCTCCTATTTGGAACCCTAGAACCTTAATTTACCTTTTTCTTCATTTCTTTATTTCTTAAATTGCTGTGTCCTTCAAAAGAGTTGAAATAATGCAAGTCATCACAGGGAAGATAGATAACTGAGATTCAGGCAAATGAAGCAGTCGAATATGTAAATTAAATGCAATGCAGCAAATGGATGTCATTGAGAAGATGTGTAGTGAAAAAGACAGAAATATGCACAGAAGATTTATCCTACTGCACTGTTTTTAGAAGACAAGTCTCTCGTGGCAAAGGTATTACACAATTTTGGTCCTTAATAAATGTTTATGGGAATCCAGTGTTCCTGCAGTTTTGTAAAGAACAGCATTTATTTTGCATGACTGCTTTCTCCTGTGCATTCTGCTATCTCTCACAGGCCTAATTCCAGTATTTTGCAAAGGTGATCAGCTTTAGGCAACTGTTCTAAAGATCAAATCGAAGTATTAAGTTTTAATGGACAACAGTAAGTGTGAATGTTACATCGTGATTCTCTTAGTATGGATGTTAGAAACTCTAAATGGATATGTATATAAATGAATTAATTGTAACAGTAATTGTGCCATAACAGTCTGCTAGGGGTAAAAGGTGAAGAACACCAGTAAGTGCATTAAAGAATAGTGAGCTGGGCACCACTGTTGCAATAAGGACAAATCAGAGTGCTAGGGAACTGAGCTTAACTTAAATTTCCCAGAATACCTCACTTCCAAAACTTGGCAAAACAGACAAACTATGTACCAATCAGTCAGGCATTGCCATTTAGGCTATTTCTCATCAGCTGGTAATCATCCATTTCCTCTGAATGGCTTTAAAAGGTGATGACAGTACTGCTGCTTCTCAAATAATTCAAGAAAGAAAACACCTATTTGTACTCATTAAGACTTACAGTTTCACACATATCGAAAAATATATTTCCTTGCAGATCAAACAGGGGTCTGCCTTAATTT
The DNA here is from genome assembly GCA_023055505.1 of Callipepla californica brunnescens. Classification (NCBI taxonomy): domain Eukaryota; kingdom Metazoa; phylum Chordata; class Aves; order Galliformes; family Odontophoridae; genus Callipepla; species Callipepla californica. The sequence goes on from JALIRH010000026.1 coordinate 1,487,569, forward strand.
CTCACTGAAATGTCTTCTTGTTTCTGTCAAGTATTGCAAACACTGTAAGCAAAGAAATTGTCCTCCATCACTCTATGACAACAAAGAGAACTTCATAACACTGTTTAAACTTATTAATATGGTTTATTTATTTATTTATTTTTATTTTTTAAGGTAGTTATCTGCATTTCCTCTAGGTATACATTCATTCCCAAAGAGAGAAGATAAAAAGCTATCTTAGGAAAAGAAAGTTTTATGCAGCTTTCTGTCTTCCTTTGGATAGTCAGTCATCATTTTATCTAGGCTGTGTGCCTTTTATTCTGGCTAGTTCATGTAAAAGTTTGTCAGTCGAAGAATATTCTTACTGTTGCTTACCACTACCATCACATTTGCAACTTTCCCCTGATTAGTCTCTACTTAAATATTGTTAAAAGGTTATGGCTTCAGGACAGTAATTAGCAACTTAGAGATAGAGGAAGTCTTCTGACTCCTGAGTAGTTTTGTAGAGGTCATCTGATTCACTGTAATAGTCCACCCAATGACAAGCTTCCCAGTATATTTTACCTTCTACAGCACTCTTCCAAAAACACAGAATATGTAATTAAAATTGTCATTTTAAAACTAATTAGTACGGTTTCTTATCTCTGTGGTAGCATTTCTTTATTTTCACCCCTTTTGTTCTTAACAGAGAAATCTTCACTTTGAGCTTTTGATGTCTTAAACATTCATCTTGGTATTTTCCATTATACACTTTTCTCTGCATATGAAAAAAAGCAGTAAAGGAATGATTCACTTGCAGTCACAGATCTCTTGGCTATACTGCAGTTCATGCATACTTTCTATAGTAGAGCTAATGGTATCTCCTCTCTCACACAATTTTTTTCCAACTATTTTCTACGGATAGTATTAAATTAGTACTCCACTGTAGCCTTGCAGAGCTGACACAACAAGGTTGGTTGGTTCACACCCTTCTGATGCACCATCGATACCAATTTTCTCCTAAGGCCTTCCCAGCAGATGAGTCAGTCACAGGACAAGCTCCAAGAACAGGTGTAGTACTCAGCTGGCTTCTACAACAGCTTTTGACCCAGGAAGCTGCACGATTTGCCTGCACCTAAAAAGAGAGAATAGACAGTTTCAGCTTAAAAATCCTTTTTCCTAGATTGCCCAACCCTTTTTTTTTTTGTTGCTGTGGAAAAAAACTAGTATGTTTACAAAGGCAGTCTGAGATTTTCCCTATCATAGAATGACCAAGGTTGGAAAAGACCTACAAGATCATCCTGTCCAACCATCCACCTATCACCAGTAGTTCTCCCTGAACCATGTTCCTCAACACTTCCTTGAATACCTCCAGTGTTGGTGACTCCACCACCTCCCTGGGTACTCCATTCTAGTGCCTGACCACCCTTTTGGAGAAGAAGCATTTCCTCACGTCCTGTCTGAATCTCCCTTGGTTCAATTTGAAGCCATTCCCTCTAGTCCTATCACTAGTTACAAGAGAGAAGAGAATAACTGCTAGCTCACTACAACCTCCCTTCTGATAGTTATAGAGAGCAATAAGGTCTCCCCCGAACTTCCTCTTCTCCAGACTCAACAATCCCAGCTCCCTCAGCTGTTCCTCATAGGGCCTGTGCTCCAGACCCTGCATTAGCTTCATTGCCCTTCTCTGGACATGCTCCAGGGCTTCAATATCTTTCTTGCAGTGAGGGGCCCAAAACTGAACACAGAGCTCAAGGTGTGGCCACACCAGCACGGAGTACAGAGGGACAATCACTTCCCTGCTCCTGCTGGCAACACTATTTCTGATACAAGCCAGGATGCCATTGGATTTCTTGGCCACCTGGGCACACTGCTGTCTCACATTCAGCCAAGCATCGACCAATACCCAAAGGTCTGTTTCTCCTCTGCTTGTCTTCCACTGACTTGTGGATGGTGGCAAATGCTTTATGGGGGTGGTTGCAGTAGTAGGAACAATACAACTGGCAATGGAAGGGTAAAGCTATTTGGGCTGTTGAACTGTGGAAAGACATCACTGCCCAAACAAAAAATATGGTTGTAAAGGTATGTCACATAGATGCTCATGTGCCCAAGCGGCGAGCTACTGAAGAACAGAAAAATAACCATTAGAAAGAGCAGGCTGCCAAAACTGAGGTGGCTTCAATAGACCTGGACTGGCAGAACAAAGAAGAATTATTTTTAGCTTGGTAGGCCCATGAGACCTCAGGCCATCAAGGAAGGGATGCGACCTATAAGTGGGATAGAGATCAAGGACTGGACTTAACTACGGATGCCATTGCACAGGTTATCCATGACTGCGACACATGTGCCATAATTAAACAAGTCAAGAGGATGAAACCTCTCTGGCAGGAAGGGTGATGGCAAAAGTATAAATATGGGGAGGTGTGGCAGGTTGATTATATCACCTGGCCACGAACTCATGATGGTAAGCGCTATATGCTTACCATGGTGGAGGTGACCACTGTGTGGCTTCAAAAATATGCAGTACCCCATGCTACGACCCAAAACACCATCTTAGGCTTAGAGAAGCAAATCCTGTGGCGACATGGAACCCCAGAAAGATTTGAGTCCTATAATGGGACTCATTTCAAAAATTCACTTGTGGATATTTGAGCCAAAGAACACGGCATTGAATGGATCTGTCATATCCTCTACCATGTACCAGCTGCTGGTAAGATCAAGAGCTACAACGGGTTGTTAAAAACCACACTGAAAGCACTGGGTGGTAGAAAATTTAAGCATTGGGAGAAAAATCTGGCAAAAGCCACATGGTTGGTAAACGCTGGGGATCAGTCAACTGAGATGGCCCTACACAATCCAGCTCCCTACTGACCATAGAGGGAGATAAGGTCCCTGTGGTGCACATAAGGAGCATGTTGGGGAAAGTGGTGTGGGTCCTTCCAGCCTCTGGAAAGGGCAAACCCTTCTGAGGAACCGTTTTTGCACGGGGATCCACCTGGTGGGTGATGGAGAAAAATGGGGATGTCCAGTGTGTACCACAAGGGAGTTTGATGCTGACGGAGTGCAGTCTGTGATTCCACGTGTATAAACATATTTAGATATGTTTGTATGTAATACATGTTATTACTGTTTTGGTTCTATATAGATATGTTTTAAGCATGATGTGATGATGTGGAATAAGAGGTGGAATGTTGTGGTTTTGTGGTTTTGATGCCGGTATTCCACATCAGAACGTCAGGCAGGCAGTTAAGGAGTTAATGCTGTGGTGGGGAGTGGTAGAGGGGCGAAGCTCCAGAGCAGACGCCAGGCTCTAGCTTTCAGCTGCAGCTGAGATTCAGCGCGTGTGCTTCCCACGCAGTTTTTTCCTTAACATAAGCTCTCAGATTTGGTTTGGAAACTTTGTCTCTCTCAATTGTTCGATATTAGATTTAGTAAAGTTACCGTTCCTCCTGAAACCGTGCAGGTTTTTTTTTTTTTTTTTTTTTTTTTTTTTTTGTAGACCCATCTAATATCTCTATTCCAAATATGTAAAGAGAAGCCTGTCAAGGTGAGCTGTGCTGTAGTGGGCCAGCTGCCAGGGTGTGTTAGCGACTGCAGTGAGGGGGCTGCTTGAATGCTCGGATGCTGTGGGGAGCACTACTAAGCCTGTAGAGCTGTAGGAAGCAGGGCAGCTGCAACCGCAGGGCTGAGTGCTCCCCTTAGGGGTCTCTACAGGGTCCTCTGGAAGCATTTTCAGCAGGTCCACGTGACAGGCTAGGATCCTGCTAACTTAGATGTTCTCATCCATTTCTCTTGCAGGCGAGTGGGCTGGAGCTTGGGCAGGCACTGCCCCACAGCATACAGCTGCTGCACAAACACAAGTTACCAAACCGCCCACTCTGCAAGCACCAGCCTCCATTCATTTTGCAAGAGGCAGTGAGCAAGCCAAGAGATCAACAGCCAGCAGACTGCCTGAGCTTGTCCTGTGTCCTCAAGGCAATGCTCAGACGCAGGATATGGCAGTGAGGGCTGAGAACTTGGAGGCAGATATGATAGTCCCTGTGCCCCTTCTCCAGCCTGCACATGCCACACCCGAGTCACTCAGGCTGGAATACCACAGGTGTCCAGTAGCTGCAAGACCAAAACCCTGCCAGAAACCGGCAGGTCCAAAGAAAGGTGCACCCTGCAGCACGCTGGAAATCACCAAGAAGAACTGCCCAGGTGTTGGCTCCCAAGGCTAAGAGTGACCCCGCAGATAAAATACAGCCAGATCCTAGTGCTCAGGAGGGCATAAGATACATTAGCTGAGTTCCTGCCTCACATTCCCAGGCAGCACAGCAGGCAGCAGATGATGGTGCCAAGTGGCTAGCACTCCACAGAGTATGCTGGGGGCCAAGGCTGCTGAAGAGAGGGCACACTCCAGCAAGAGAGAAGGCAAACTGAAGTTCTGCTGTCTTTTCAGTTCTCTGTGTTGTTCTAGAGGATGTGCAGGAAGAGTGGGAAAACATCCCTGAGAGAGACACAGCAGCAGAGGCAGCCAAAGTCCCATTAAGAACACCACCTGGTGTGGCAGAGTCTCCAGCCTCCAGCTTCTGATGTGGCTGTGCATACCAGGCGTGAGGGGCACCGTGCACCTACCCCCACTTCACTGGAAGAAGATATTCTGACTTGGGAGAGCCCAAGCCAGATCTTTTTTCTACGGGACAAGTGGAAAGACACCCTTGACTAAAATAGCAGAGGCAGACAACATCATAGCAAGCATGTCTCGAGCATGGAGCAGAGGCCAAACTTTCAGCTTCAGGTGTGGCTGCGAGCCCTCTGGACCAGGTGGGGAAGGCTTCCAGCTCTTCCAGTCTTTTGGGACCTTACCAGCCAACCAGAAGTGCTGAGAGATAATGGAAAGTGGCTCAACTGTCACCTCCACCAGTTTTTTCAGCACTCTTGTCTGAATCTTGTCTGGCCCCATGGACTTGTGGTAGTCCAGTTGGAGTAATAGGTCTCTGACTGTTTCCTCCTTATTCGGGAGGGGTTTATTCTGCTCCCCAGCTGAGACTTCTAGGTCAGAGAGTGGACTACCCTGAGGATAACTGGCCTCTTTTTTAAGGACAGACTTAAAGAAGGCATTGAGAACCTCAGCCTTTTCCTTATCTTTGGTAGTCACATTCCCAGCCTCACCCGGTAAACAATGGAGATTCTCCTTGGTCCTCCTCTTATTGTTGATATATTTATAAAAGAGTTTCTTGTTCCCTTTTACTCCAGCAGATAGTGAAGTCCGTGTCTTCATATTAGGACTGTTATAGAGTCATTGTGAACTCCGTTGTTTTCCTCCTGCAATTGATTGGAGGAGGACACGAAAGATGCCGTGGGAGAAGCCACAATTGGAGGTACTGTCCTGACTGGACCAGGAAAAGAAAAGAAAAAGTCAAGGGAAGAGTCTGGAGGCACTGTCCCTGCTGGACTGGAGACAGGGAGGTAGTGTCCGAAGACACAGGGAAAAGTCATGGCATGATGGAAAAGTCACCCAGAGAGGTGAGCAGTCAGGGGCATGATGAGGGCAGATGCGCCTGCAGAAGGAGCAGCAATTAGCAAACCCCTCCTGCATATTCTCTCCAAGAGAGGCATATTCTGTCTAAGAGAGTGCATATTACTTCCCTGCTCCTGCTGGCAACACTATTTCTGATACAAGCCAGGATGCCATTGGCCTTTTTGGCCACCTGGGCATACTGCTGGATCATGTTCAGCCAAGCATCGACTAATACCTTCAGGTCCATTTCCTCACAGTCTTCCATCCACTCTGCCCCAAGCCTGTAGTATTGTCTGGGGTTGTTTTGGCCGCAAAAAATTTTAAGCAAAGCATATTCCCCAAGCTTTCTTGATTATAATCCTCAGTTCTTGGTCTTCCTTTACTTCCCTCAGAAGTAAACAGGAATTAACTCCCTGTGCAAAGTAGAACTAAGGCAATAGAGAATAGGCAATAGGCAAAAGAAAAAGCTCATTGTGTAGGAGAAGAGGGAAGAAAACTGAAGGAACAAAAAGCATAAAAATATACAAAAATTCTAAGAACGCTTACTGTGCTGGGAGACATAGAAAGCACTGCATACGGTTTAGATGGAATGTACATAAATAATCTTGCATTATGATAGGTTGGAATTAGGTACACTTTAGATCTACTCTCTTTTCTTTTCCCTCTCAGATTTTCCTTGCAGCCCTCCTTATATTCACGAGGTGAATTGCAGTATGTGCTAGAAAGGGAGCTGTTATTTACCTAACTAGTCTGAAACATGCTGAGACTCCAGCCTCACTGTCGGGATGTGAAAAAGTACACAAATAGGATCTTACACTTATTTTCCCATTTATTATTAAAGGCACAATCTCCTAGGCATTTATTCCACTGTCCAGCTGTTGCAAAATAACAGTATCTCAAATATCATTGTTTTTGTTTGTTTGGTTGGTTGTTTTTAATTATTCCATTTAATAATTCCATACCATTTCATAATATAAAATCCTGAATGGCACAATTTCATGTTTTCCAGTAATTTTAGATAAACATCAAACAGTTAATAACTGTTGCTACAGAGTTCATGGGCAAATTCAACACCATTTTAATCTATTCTGATTAACCTTGGTGCAACCTGGAACCATTTGCTGATATACTATAGTTTTCTGAATGCTTTGGGGTAAAATAGAGACCAGAACATTTATGTACATTCTGGTCTTTGAGTTGAATGAGTTGAATTATTACTTTAATTCTCATGTTATCTACTTCAGTATTAAAATGACGTGTCCTTTGTGATCAAACTCTCTTAATACATAGTAAATTCAACTAGAAAGAAAACCAGGCCAGCAATGCCAAGTAGAACAATCCAACATTCACTCTTCATAGAATTTGGATTTTCTTTCAGAGGTAGGTGAGTTATTTCCAATACCTGTCGATCTCTGCTTTTAATCAGATCTCATTTCTGTACAATTATCATTTCAGGCTTCTGTTGATTGCTTTTGCTCTGTATAATGAGAAGAAAGAAACAGTATCTCATTGTGCAGAATATTGGATTGGTTGGTGTAATAGACTCAGTTCTATTTTTTGCCTTGCTCTTTGAAAAGTTAATTTTCCCTTTCATCAAATAGCTAGCAGACTACTAATAGCATATAAGGTTTTAGAGGGATTTGCATTAAAGAATGCAGCAGCTGAGTGCCTTATCTACTTTTGGAACCAGAGTGACATATGGATGCTATTTTACTGTTGAATACCTAAGGTAAAGTTAAACATACTGCAAGCCCCCCTTAGTTTTAAATTCATGGAATGGGAATGTAGATTAGCTCTCCCTGAAACATAACCATAGCATGGGAAGGAGGAACTGGTGGTGCATGCACAGACTTTGCAAGCGTAAAGTTGCAGGTTCAAAGCCTCATGAAAAAAGCAGAACCCTTCCAGTTTGAAGCTCAGAGAAATCCTCTTAAGTCATTTGTCATTGTATCAAACCTTTTTTTTTTTTTTTTTTTTTTTTTTTTTGAGTGAGTGATAAGTACCATGAAGGACAGCTGAAACCATTTGCCAGAGAAGATGCTTTTCAGTTGGTGGATGGTGCCTAACTCTCTACTTAGCTCAAAACAGGTAGAGGCAACAGTATAGATTCTCTGAGATTTTCTGCAGTCAGTGTGTCAGTGTAGCAAGAAAAAGACTGCATGTGATACCTCTATGTGCTCTTTTGTTTTATTTTTTTGAATAATGGGGCAGAATTGCACCAGGTGCACAGACAGACTGGCTTCCTTAGAAAGCATACTCTGCATAATACAGCCTCCAAATGCTCTGAGCACTCCCAGCAGTCCAGATGCAGTGGGGAACCATCCAAAAAGACAGATATTGCAAGGAATAATATCAAAGTATACCTGAAATACATCTAATTTTTCCACAAGAAAACTACTACTGTTCTACTCCAATTTGGTATGCATACTATCAATTAAATGTTACCATTTTATTAAATTCTATTCCACAAACAAAATGAATTCCAATACTCCCTCAAATAGTATTTGTAATACACAAGCTAATGTCTTTGAACAGTTTTATGTCTAACATTCGATATCTTCTGTTGCAATGAATTTGAACACTCAATCTCAGAACACAAGAAAAGCACAATTTCTTATCTCCTGAGGAGTCCAAAGAACACTGTTCTAAACTTATGTGTGAGTATATTTCCATACATCAGTCCCTTTTCATGCCATGGTACCTAGTTTAGATATCATATTGCTACTAAGTTTGCACAATTCTGTAATCTCTAGTCTACTTGCCTCTATTGTAACCCTGACATTGATCTTCCTTAGGCTTTGCTGTGGCTCAGTGGAACTTGGAGGAATTAAATAACATTCTTCATAGATTAATCTAATAGCCATTATGTAGGAACTACTTTGGAGAGAGTATATCTATTTGAATTTTACTGAAATGTACTTCTCTACATTACTTTTTCTGAAATCAGTATTTAAAACTTGCTTTACTAGATGTAGCTATTACACCACTCCTAACTCCTACCCACGATGAGAGTAAAAGGCCCTTCAGTGGCTCCTAGGGAAATGACATTCCTTGTTTCTTCAGTGAAATTTAATGGCAGCTGTCCTAAAGCAATTCACAACTTTTTCCCCTAAGCATTTCCATTCATATTGCATACACGCGTCTCGCTCCAATTTATAAGAGGGAGAAGAGGTTAATTTTACTCAAGAAAGTTTGGATTATTAACAGTAGCAACTGAATATAAACTGAAGTTTGATTATAAATAATTAACCTTAGAACTTATGTACACGATGATAACTGGGGCATTTGTTTCTTGTTGTTCATCTATGATTTTCCATACTAAAGTAACATGCCATTTTTCTGATTTTTATATATTTTTAATTTTTCTTCTCAGGTGCTAAGTGCTTAAAGACTATTTTCATAGTAAATCATATAAAATACTAAAATAATAACTGACTGGCATTCATGTTTATAATACGATATTAAATGTTTGTATTTATTGCATTTTACATATCTTTATAATGTGCAATCTTGGAGTCCTCCCCATTCTTTGCCTTTTTTGCTTAAATTTCAAATCCTTTCCAAATAATTAAAAGGTATGTAAAATATACAAAAACAATATGTACAAAGTACATTATATTTTGTATATATAACTGTCATTAAATAATTTTACAAAAGCAAACATTTTCCGTTACAGGAAGAATGTGTCTTGCTTTATTTTAATGAAGAACTGATTCTTGTAGTCATTACTTATTCACTGCTGGCTCAGAAATTTTCCTTATGAGATGAAGCACACTATCTTTTAATTCAAAGTCTAGCTTCCAGAGTTTAAAAATAAACAGCTTTAAAGACTTGGAAGACCTAGGTGTTCTGAGACTACAGACAACTAGTGCAAAACAAACAAACTAACTAACTAACAAGAAAAAAAAAAAACAAAACGATATTATGCAATTCCGTGTTATTATAAGGTAACTATTACTTCTTGAGAGATGTGGATAAATTTACGAAGGCAAAAAAATACACAGGCGTCTTGCTAGAAAATAACAATAAAAGGCATGATATTATGATAGAATAAGGAAGAAAGATACAAAACAGATCTATATCACTGTTTTCACTGAAAGAAACAAAAATGAATGCCTGCAACACCAATAAATTTATGTTTATAATGTAATTCATTAAGATCAACATATGTAAACTATTTGCCATTTTTCTCCGTTAGCCCGACTTGTGAAAGTATACAGTCTTTCCTTAAACGAATAAATTGCAAATTTTATACAGAGCTAACAGCAGTTTTGGATACTGTATTTCTCATTTTTTGCATATTTTTTCATTTGGAAGATTTGTTATATTCATTAGCTTTTTCAGGTAAATGCTCGAATGAGACTGAACATTTTTCGTATCATTAGTTTTCCCTAAACACATTCTGAGTGCTTTTATGTGATGTTAATAAAAGCTGAAACACTAATTTTTAGAAATCTTATGGCTAACACAGCCTATTAAGATGTCGATTCCAATTGACAGTCAACAGATTGCAGGATGAAACCACACATTTAAAAAACAAAAAACAATCAAGTCTTTGTAAGAAGTTTTTGACTAAAATCTCCAATTTAGATTCAGTGAAGTTAGATAGACTAAGGTATTATACCTCAATTTTAACACCCGTAAATCAAAATACAATCCTATGACAGAACCAGCTGCCACCCATATGTGATATTTAAATAAGAGTGAAGATGACATTTTCCAAATACAACTGCAATAATGATTATGCTTACGAAGATAAAGACTTGAAACAAACAAGCAAAAAATTGAAGCAAACAAAGAAAAAAAAATTAAAATTCTTTAGATGGGAAAAATTATAATTATTAGAGAGCCAAATAACTGTCTTATGCTAGAATATAATAACTTTCCTACCATCATTTGTTGAAATTTTACTTCTTTTCTGAGCAAAACAATTAAAAAGATAAAGGCTACAACCTTAAACTGTGTTTCAATATGCTAGTGTATTGTATCTGTATTGAATGTATTCAAGACCACAAATGGTTTTGGGTCTCCAGGAAGGATAAAACAGAAAATTTTATCCTTTTCATCTCTGAGAAGCTGCAAGATAAACTCCTCTGAGTTGAAAAGAATTCAGATAAACTCCTCTGAGCTGGAAAGAATTCATGGGACACTTTATAAAAAGGTATATCACGAGACCCCAGAATTCTGGCCCCAAGTCAGTGATGTCATCATATCTTAATTGCTATTTTTCATTTCAGCAACATATTATTTTGGCTACATATGAATTCTGGAAGATTTCTAGCTTTTATTTCTAATAAAAATAAAAGCAAGGAATACCCTCAGTATTTGATTTATGTGTAAGTAGTAATTCCAGTGAGCCAAGCTTATAATGTACATTCAGGAATTGTTCCACGCAGAGAATTAATAATCTATATAATTTGTTTGAAGATATATAAATCTGTATGTCCTGATCCAAAAACTTCGCAAGGCTTCACTTTTTGTTTTGCTCTGGAAATGTATCCACATTTAACAGTTTAAAGTTGCTAAATAGTTAAAAAAGAACACCATAAGTACTATCTGGAGAAAATGAATTCTACACAAATGGTGTAAAATCACGGAAGCTTTCAAACTGTGGCAAGACTATTGCAAAGTAGATGGCTTTGAGCTTGGAGGAAGGAGAAAATACTTATTTTATCTAGTTGGGTATATGCTTAAATGAAGCATAACTAGAAAGATTCACACCTTTCATTTCTTCAGTACTTGTGATCAGTTCAGTAATATCTTTAACGTAGATCAATCTGGGACATTCCTTAGTCTCAAATTAAATTCTTTTAAATTATAGTTTGAATTTAATTCGTAGCATATCTCTATTCTCATATCTAGATGTCTAGAGCACTCAACTGTTATTTTAAGGAAATTAAACTCTTTGCCAAAGAGAACTCTTAGGTAAATATTCACATGTATTTAGTATAAGGTTTTATTCAGAAGTAAAAGTTCAAAACAACCAAGTGAATTAAAATGCAGGTTTTGAAATTACAGGATATCTAGTTCCTACCCATCCATTTCTGAATGTCATTTCCTAGTAAAAGCTGTACTGAGTGATATTTGTGCAGTCTGCATGAGACCATGAAATCAAAGCTTAGTGCATCGTACATCAGGTGTGATGCTTTCACATAAATGTATTCCTTCCACTGAAGCACATCTTCATAGATCTTTCAACCATGGAGTAGCTTCCAGATGGACTGAAGGTTTCCAAGATAAGGCAATAACTTTTCTGGTTAATAATAAAGTAATGTATAGATGAAAGCTCATTTTTTTCCCCCAGACTTTCCACGTATGATTCATTGCTCTTTTGCAAGTAAAGCTATCATTCTTATGACCCAAAACCAACAGTGATATTTCATAAAGAAGTTTGAAGCTCATGACATTGACATTGACTTTTTCTGTCCTTAAATACAGCTCATTTTCTACATTTGCAGTATGGTTATTTATATTAGTGTTTTAAAAATTAACTGGAAATACAAAAGTAACGTTTTGTTGATTTTTACAACACAAAAACTAGTTTTGCTTAGAAACATTCTTTTGCATTTCTTCTTGAGAAGCCAAATAAAAATTTCACTGATTTAAAAAAAAAAAAGAGTTTAATACCCGAATTCTAACAAAACAGGAAAAATAAATAGGCTGCTCTGAAAATAATGCCTCTTATTCATTTCCATGGGAACCACAACAGATAGAAAAACCGTAATGACACTTTTTTATGAAGCAAATCCTCAGCTACAAGATATTATTTTTCAGCACAGTAACCACCATTAGTTATGCATTTTTGCCAGTGAAAAACAAGAACCACAGTCGTAAGAATCTGCAATAGAGAAGGTGAGCCATTGTTTTCAGAGTCACTATGAAAGATATCATTGTTGATGAAAGGCACCAAGCACTGCCTTATTGTGCTCACAGCCATCATCTACAAAAACATTCAGCAATCGTTGAGGAATTCAGTGAATTTCACAGTGAGGTGAGGAAATGGTGCTCACTGACATTCATCAATGGTTTCTGAACATTTATGGAGACCAAGCAGTGGATGTGAGAAGTGAGGTGGTGGGTGGTGCCTTTCCAGTGGTCCACCTCTTCTGGTGTAGATATTTATGAGTGTGGCATGCAGGCACTTGATCATTGATGACAAAAATGTATAGCTAATGGTGATGTCTATTCTGAAAAATAGTATTTTGTAGATGAGAATTTATCAAGAAGTGCTGCTATGCTTTTTACATTTGTTGTAGTTTCCATGGAAATAAATAGAAGGCAAAACTTTCAGAACAGCCTGTGCATTTTGCAGTGGGTTGTTACATCATGTAGAGTTCATACCAACTCATATCTAGAAGAAAACCAAATAATCTCACCTTTGCTTGAAGCAGTGACTTCAAAGCTGAATTATTGATCCAATATTCCAATTAACTTTATTTTGTGTAGGTAGGTAATCCTTTAACATCAGATGTAGGTGGGTAATACTTCAGAACAGGTTCGGACTCTCAGCTTGATGCCTATTTTCATCATTGCCAACAGCCTACTGTTCCTGTAGCAAAAAATTCTGGAAGCTATTAGTGCTTTTACAGATATTAATAGATAATGTTGCTGCACATTTACAGAGCACTGTTACATAAGATCAGTGCCAAACCAACCTACTAAACCAAAATATTCTGAAGAGCTATAATACATGAAAATCAATGTGCTATTGAAAAATACTTCTGAAAACACTCCTGATGCAGTGTTCCCTTTAAAGGAGAGTAGTGACTTTCTCAACATACCTTGTGAATTTTTATTTTACTGTAAACTGAAGGTTGCTTTGAAAGGACAAGTAATAAATACTGCACAGCTTCTCAATATTCCTGAACATAGATGTGAATATAAGTAAATCTATACAATCAAAGAATGGTAGTAAAGTAAATGCCACTAAGCTCACAATTTTACACTATTTATTGAATTGACATTCATCACCACAGATATTATGAAGGAAATTAAACAACAGTATATATAACTTAAGAATAGGATGCTATAATCTTGCTGTTCTGTTGGTCTTTTGTTCTTTTTTTTTTTCTTGATGCACTGTCGAGCTTAAAGTTGATATTTTCAAAAACTTCTTTTTCATTATAAGTGAAAACTGGTTTCACGTACAGATTGAGCCCTAAATAGTGGACCTAAAAGAAAACTCCACACTATTTTAGGTAGTAGGCCTAGCAGTAACGTGTGACAAAGTGAAAAGGAAGACATCTTTAAGTGCTTCAGTTTGAGGAAATTGGTTAAGCTTGCTTCCAAAAATCTATGCTCAGTCTGAACTATCAAACTTAAAATGATTCACCATTTATTATTTATATTTATAAAATGCCATTTTAGCAGCTTGATTCCTGACATTATAGCCCTGGCACATAGAGCTAAATTAGAGCTATGCTTAGAAAACTTTAAGCAGAGGAGAAATTGATAGTCTCAGTGCACATCATCAGAAAACATAATTTCAATTAAACCAGCCTTCATCCTGAACTGTTGTCTTGTTTTGAGGCTCCAGCTTTTTCCCCAGTTGAAGATTTCCTCTTGATGCTTTACATAGAGGCAAGTTCCTCCATGTCTTTTTTTTCCACCATCTGTCTGGCCTTATTCTTTTCCTGTTCACTTATGAAGAGACATTAAACAACCCCATGTCCCTTTATTTTGTGTACACTCAGCACCTTGCACCCAGGGAGGCATGACTGCATGCACCGGTACAGGTTGGGAGATGAGCTGCTGGAGAAAAGCTCTGAGGAGAGGGACCTGGGTGTCCTGATGGATGACAGGCTGGCCATGAGCCAGCAGTGTGCCCTGGTGGCCAAGAAGGCCAGTGGGATCCTAGGGTGCATGAAAAAGAGCGTGGTCAGCAGAGCCTGGAGGTGATCCTCCCCCTCTACTCTGCCCTGGTGTGGCCTCACCTGGACTATTGAGTCTAATTCTGGGCTCCTGGGTACAAAAAAGACTGGGATCTCCTTGAAAGAGTACAGCGGAGGGCTACAAAGATGATGAAGGGCATGCAACACCTCCCGTATGAGGAAAGGCTGAGAGACCTGGGTCTGTTCAGCCTTGAGAAAAAAAGATTCAGAGGGGATCTGATCCACGTCTATAAATATCTAAGAAGCGGGAGGCAAAGGGCCAAGGATGGACTCTTCTCAGCAATGTGTGGTGATAGGACAAGGGGAAATGACCACAAACTGAAGCATAGAAAATTCCACACAAATGTGTGTGGGAACTTCTTCACAGTGTAAGTGACAGAGCACTGGCACAGGCTGCTCAGAGAGGTGGTGGAGTCTCTGTCGGAGCGCGGCAGAAAACTGTCGGGCCCCAATGAAGTTGGCGGGAGACAAAGACACGATCAGTATGATCAAATGGTCTCCTCTTTAATCAGAAGGCTGTGTACATTTATAGTAGTGGTAATGAAGTTCATACATATTGCAAAACCTGAGTTCCTAATAGGTTAAAGATATAAGTGCACAGAAGTTTCTGTTACACATTCTTGTGGCTAAGCAGAAGTTTCATTGGTCACTACTTTCTTAAATCTTTACTCCTACCACCTTCACTTTGCGGCAAGGTTACCGTGCCCTTGTCTGTAATTGGATGGTGCCCCTTCATCTTTTTGCTCAAGCTACTGCAGCTGGTCTTGCACCTGGTTCCCGTGGCCTTTCTCAGCAAGCCAGGTTTCAACTATATTCTCCACAAGTCTCCTTCTCTGGAGACATTCAAGACCCACCTGGACACCTACCTGTGCAACCTGGGCTAGGGAGCTGCTTTGGCAGGGGGGTTGGATTGGATGATCTCAGTAGGTCCTTTCCAGCCCCTGCAATTCTGGGATCCTGTGGTTCAGTCTAAGCTTGCTATTAAGAAGATTTTTGAGGAACAGTATTAGTAAGTTCACTGAACCAGTTAACAATAGTCCCTCATATTCTCAGCTTCTGAACACCTTTGAAAATTATCTTCTATCCTACTGTCAGGAAAGATTTTTTGTTTAACATTAAATATTAAACATTAAATATTTATTAGTTAAATAGTTGTTTGTTGCCTCCTCTGCTGCATAGTATTATTTTCATTATGTACTACAATATCAATTTTCTAGTTCTACTAGAGAATTGCACTTAAAAATATAACATTCCTGTTATTAAACTGTACGGTTTGCATCATAATAATTCAGCAAAAAATGAACTGAATTGAACTAACAGAGTCGTTGTGCCACAAGGGAAAATTAATCTGTATCAAGACATCAAATTGGTTTCAGGAAAACAGCTGAAGAGACCACGCCAAAGAATGCTGCTGTTGCATTGTGTTTGCATTTCTGTGATGGGATTTACATAACTCAACATGACATTATATTGGCTAAGACACAGATCTAGTCTTTAATCCAACAAGACGCACAGAGATTGCAGTGTTGTGGCACCAAGATCCTCTCTGCCAGACTTCTGTATCTTACCAGCCAATAACAATCCTTATGCATATTTATCCATTTTATACTTGCTGCACATCACCCACCTCATGCACGCCCATAGAGTTACAGTATACAGACATAAAATGCTTTCCTTACAGACTAATTATTTACCATTGATACATAGGCACTTAAATGGCAATTGCAATTCTGTTTATACAGTGAATAAAAAACCATTTCTCCTTCAGTGGATTATCAGTGCCCCTTTAATCTTCCTGCTTTCTGTCATTCCTTTCATATTTACTGACACTTAATGAGTTTTTGCAAGAACATTTAGAATCACGATTTGACCATTCAGCATACCAATAAATATGCATTTTTGCAAAATGCTAATGAAGACTGAAATTCCAAATCTATGTTGTAGAGTTCTGGTTCTGTAGTCTGTGTAATTATTTTGAAAGAAAATACCTACTTGATGTTTACTTGGCTCAGTTTTTGTCTTAAACTTCAGTTTGTTGTAGAAGTTTGCCATAACCAAAACTTTTGTCTCCCCCAGGGAAGGAAGATAACACAAATCTGTTTCTAAGTTTATGAGTGGTACAAATAGCAGTATGAAATATACCATTACTGTGGTCAGAGTCAGCTTACGAACAACATAATAGAAAAATACAATTCTGATAGTCTAGTATTTAAACTTAAAATAGTATCTGTACTCAAATTATGCCTTTTAGAGACATAAATATGCATAATAATGACATGTAAATTTTTCCCATAGATCTAGGAAATACTTATGAACTGTCCATAAAGACAACAAGAAAATCTGACTTAAATACAGTTAGTTCCCTGTTTTCTCACTAGAAGTTCTTTAAAGTATATTCCTCATTTTGTCTAATCAGATTGCTTCTTATTCTCCCACTCCACAGATACATTTTGGTTATTATTAAAAGCTTTTTATTCTTTGTAAGAGTATAGAGCTGATTTTCTTTCTGTGCTATGTGCCATTTCTCTTAACTTTTTATGTCTTTTCTGTTTTCTCGCCCCCAAAATTATCCAGATTTCCCCTTGAGCCTATCAAGAACCCATCCTTGTGCATAGACTATCTTTAATCTATGTTTAACATTTATGCTATGTTATCCTGCAGAGTCTAAGACAGTTCCTTTCTTTTGTTTTCTTAGAAACCCAACCTCAATTTCTCTGGGTAAAACTACAGTCAGGTAATCCTTATTTACTTCATAGCTTAGTCTTCAAAGTGGATGCACTTTCAAGCTTGTATTTGCAATTCTCAAGGCTTAACTGAATTGAAAACTGCAGAGGACGATGTAGCTGAGATTTAGCCCATTTTCCTGGGAGATCCTTGCTGTTTGAAATTTTTTCTCAAGAACGTTGTGTTTAACAGTGTTATTTGGGCATGTAGTGATCCTAGATCAGAGGAGAAAATACAAAACTGATTTAAGAGGAAACAACAACAACAAAACAGAAAACAGAACACAATATCCAGAAATCACCAGTATAATCCATTCTGACAAGAAGTTTCAATAAGTTTTTGAGTTCCTATATAATTAATTTTGAGACAAAAAAAGAACCAGACTGTCAACTCAATGCAGTTAGATTCAGGCAAGAATATTCTGCAAGAAGTTCATCATTTTTCTATGAATTCAGTTCAACACAGTTGTGGAAAATCCTTAAAAGTTTCTCTCTGCTCTGAGGAAAAAGTGGAGGTCAGCTGAGGTCAGCTAATACCTCCTGGATCACAATCTCCCTAGTTAATAGGGCCATTCTTACTAAAGATCTGTCAGTTAAAGATTCACTTTCCCATATGCTCTAATAGACTTTAAGTCTGTTGAGTGTACTACAGAAGTCCATTTCTCACACTCTTTTCTCACCTTTGAAACACTTGTGACTCTTGCAACAGGGTGTGTATTTTCTTTCCTGTAGGAATAAAAATAGAGGTAAACAATATTAGATTTTCCTTCAGTGCTCAAATGTTTATTAGAAGGGGCAGTTTGAATAACAGAATGGTTGAAAACCTAGCAACATACAGGAATATGAAGCAAAAAATCTACCCTCAAATTTCTAAAGGAAAATAGGGTTATACTGTTTCAAACTTTATGAGATGCACTACAAAGCTACGACAAAGGAAATTAAAACAAAACAAACTCATGAGCTCTTATTAACATCTGTCACCATCCAGTATCCCAGTAACTATACCTTTTTGTAGGTTACTGCATCTTCACTCTAAAACACCATCTGTTCTGATATGTTCTAATATAAACAGCATTCATAGCTTGGTAGGAAAGGATGGTTTTTACAAGTTAGAAATTATTTGTATCAGCTGTGATAATAAAAAATGTACAGTTAAAGTGCTGTATTGGTTATAAGTAAAATAATCCTATTCTAAGATGGATTTTGGAACTGTACTGTAATTTAGGAACTGCTAGTGTTGAAGATTTTCTTCTGTTTCAGTAAACATAAGTGTGCTATATTGTGAGGGCTGATATGACTGTTGGTCTCAGAAGAAAATGGTTAGTGTTTATGCACTTGTGGACTAAAAAGATAAGGAAGCAAAGTAGAACTGTCAGCATTTGGAATTAACTTGCAATTAGAATTGTCATAAAGAGTATGCTTGTAAAAATGAAAGCTCTGGTTCACGGAAACATTTTTCTGTCTGGGAAAACAGTATTTCAAGCACTTGGTTACAGTACTGTAGAGTTTAAAAACAAAACAAAACAAAACAACTTTGTGCAAGCAAAACATTGAACAACAACATGGTTGAAGAAAACAGTGCTACCAGTGTCAGTATTTGCCACTGTCACTCACCCTGCACAATAATGTTTTCTAGTTTAAATTTCTTACCCATAAATAACATGCAGGCAACACAATACTCAAAGCAATAAAATCTGGCAGAGCTCAACAAACTCTGAGCTGCTTCTTTGCACTTTAAAGTAACAGTCCCTGCACTATCAGAAGCTTCATCAGCTTCCTTGAAGTTGTGTCTTGAATTGACCTTTCATAGAACAGAGAACATACTGGATATTTCTCCTAACTTTTTTTGACATATATCACTTTTGCCAGAAAATCAAAACTAGAAAAACAACTTAGAAACAAAACATGGATTGCTGAGTTATTTCCATTGTGTTAGAGGCTCATATGAAATCTTCGCAAGCCAATGATAAATTCTTAAGGCCTCACATACTTTCACAGTCAACATTATCAACGATTTTACTGTTTGGAGATTTCCTGATTCTGTCTTTTTCACAAAAGACTGGAAAAGATTTTCATTGCAAGTAAGTATTAAATGCAGTACATATGCACACATCGAAGTATAAAAATTTATTAATGAATCTATTTAAAAGGTTAAGAGTTAAGGAATGCATTTCCAATCTCAATTTTGCTGGCTTTTTAATGTAAAAATCTTCTAAACTAAAATGAAACAGAATAATATTACAAAAATTACAGAATTGTTTAGGAAAATCAATATGAAATGCTTGGGAAATTGTTTGAGTTATAGTTATTAGACATTACTATAGCAATTGATATAAATATCTTTAACCAGTAAATGCCATTCAGTAATTGCAAGAAATCAAAATGTCTTGAGTGTTTTCATCAGTGAGATTCAATACTGAATCAGCTTTTCTATGGGTTAATAGTTACAACAAATACAGCTTCTGAGCAGCTGCAGGAGAAAATAGCTTATTGATGTTATGCTGAGAAAGAACATGAGTCTTGCAATCTGTGTAGAAACCAAATGCAATAACAACTGCATGTTTGATTTCAGATGAAATATTCATTTAAAATGTTTACAGTTGTACAGCTTTTATCCAATATTTCTTTCATTGCTATAACTTTGTAGAAACAACTTTTGGGAGGTGGGTAAGCTTCCAAAATATAATAAATGATAGAGGAAGAGAGAAAATTTATAGTGAATAATAGATGGAAGAACAGGTTGCATCAGAAAATGTTATATTTTGTACAGACTGTAAAAGATAAATACTTGCATGTGACTGGATTGTAAAGTCTGTTGCAGAGGTAGGTCAAAGAAACAGAAGTAGTGCAAATTACACTGTATTTGACAAATATTCTTGATTTGACTTGAAATACTAGATCGTAGTTAGAAACATTTGGAGAGGGTGGACACACTTGAAAATAAATGTTGGGAAACTTCCCTTGTTTACTATTTCTCCTTCTTTTTTTTTTTCTTAATATTACTAAAGCAAGATCACACTATATTATGAACAATTATACCTCTAAATGCAGTGTTAAATCAAATCAATAGATCTTCTTTAGACTTCAGTTAAAATGCCAGAATGAAAAA
Organism: Callipepla californica brunnescens; assembly: GCA_023055505.1. Taxonomy (NCBI): domain Eukaryota; kingdom Metazoa; phylum Chordata; class Aves; order Galliformes; family Odontophoridae; genus Callipepla; species Callipepla californica. Next base: position 1,507,753 of record JALIRH010000026.1, read on the forward strand.
GATGCTATCTCATTTATCCCAGCCAAAATCTAAGCTCTGGAAATTACTTTGTAATTGATATACAGCTGCTGCAAATTGCTAACTCTTGAAATCAGACCTAGTGTCCTTCAGGTCTTTGCCTTCTGGAACTCCCTCATTCCTCTTCTACCTCTTCAAAACCCCTTAACACACCATCTAATTGCTGGTACCTAATTTTTGTTGGGCACATTATTCTCAGCAAATTTAGCTAGGAAACTCTGGTGGTTCATAAAGGTACAGGAGTGACCATCACATAATCAGGTTTGTCATCTTAAAGGGGCAGTAAGCTTGGAGCCAGATTTTCCGCTACAGTAAAATCCATATTTATCATGAAATCTTTGAAGTTCCCCAGCTCTTCTCTCCTACTGAAGGAGTTAAGATGAAGACTACTTAAGATTGTTACAGCAGTTGGGAACTGATAGAGCATTCCTTTGACATTTCTCGCTTAGTCTGCAAATATATGGACTGGATTACATTGCTTTTGACTTGCTGTAGTTCCCTGTAATGTCATAGACATCCTGCCACAGTCAGATTCTACTTAAAAAGAAATAAGAAAAAAGCCTTGTGCTAGTGAAAAGAAGCAAAATGTTCTTTAAACTGTGTTTTCTACTGGCTTAATCCTATGAGGGGTTATAAACTGCTAACCATCTTTCAATGTTATTGGTTTAGGAAGAATAGAAGATACTGAGAAAGTGAAAGTAGATCTTCAGTATCTGGAGGTTTCTCTCAAAATTATCAGGCCCAAAATATTGTGTTCAGAGCAGGCGGGGATACTGGAAAACTTTCTTATAAAAACTGACAGTATTACATTTCCTTCTGCTCAAAATCTGTGCTAACTTACACATGCCACTATGTTCATACCTCCTTCACTCACATTCCTAACTTCAACCATCTTAATGAGTTTTGGTTTATTTGCTTCTATCTCCCTTGATCTTCTACCTGTTTAAGTTCTTGACAACACTGCAGGAAAAAATTGCCCTACATCTATAGGTTATATTTATTTAAACCTGCAGCAGACTTTTCTCTCTTGACATTTCAAACCAAATTAACTTGAAAGCTTTATAGAGCCTTAAACATTTAGATATTGTAAATCATAGTTACAATTTGTTAATCCCCTACTTTCATTGCCACAGTATGCGGTTTGCCTGCCACAAATATGTCCTACAGAACTGTGTACTGTTACTGTTGGGATATCCTTGCTGTTAGTGACATATACTAAATGGAAATGTGAGGCAAATTTACTTGACTCATTCTTTAATCTACAGAAATAACTGACTAGGGTCTTAATGATTTGGCCTGAAACAGTTTAAAACGTAAATATTTGTATATTTTTAAAGAATATTTTTTTAAAAAATGAGGAAGGATGCTTTTTTCTCCTTCCAACTGATGAGAATCAAAACAGGTTTAATACACACCTTTGACACAACCTTCATCCTAGGACTCTATCCCGGATAGTTATTCAGCTGCACACAAATGCATGCTGTAGCTTAAGCTTTTCTGAGTATGAATTATATATCAGTTTGCTTTTATTCATTTTATTCATTACTGACATGACTCTGAATGCTTTGAGCTTCAGCCTGTTTTAAATTTTCTTTCTCTATTACATGGACTTAATTTTTTTGGAAAAGATTCAAGGGCATTTTTTTTTTACATTTCAAATGCACAGCAATTTTAGTTCAGAACTAAGTATATGAGGCTTAAGTAGCAATGACTGGCAAAAGTATAGCTGAAATATTTCTTAGCTTTCTTTTAAGCATAAGTATAGGATGAAGTATAGGATGAAGTAAAAGTTCTCTGAATTAAGCAGTGGCATGAACTCATTTTCTAGGTTATTCAGATTGCTGTAGAAAGACTTTTAATATAACCTTAGTGGTAAATGTATATTAAAAAAAAAAAAGTATATCCACTCATATCTGACTGAAAAATGATCTACTCTTACAAAATCTTGATATAAAAAAAAATCACAAATTTCGTACACTGTACTGTATAAGGATAAATCCTAAAACTAACTTTGAAATTTTTGCAAGAATTATTAGATATTAATAATTATTTTGAATTCCAAAATCAGCAAGCATGCAAACAAGTCACTGCTGAATAAGTTAAGTTACAAACTTGCAGGCTTTATCTATATTATTCAATTGAAAGGCACCATACAACTCTCCCTGTCACTGGAAGTTATCCAGCCTCTGTTTACAAGTGTTCTTCAGTGCATGTTAAATTTATTAGCATAAGCATTACTAAATGAAAACTGTTTTTAAGTAGCTCTGTGTCCTCTGAAGTACAAATGCTTAAAAAAATAAAAATATAAAACTGGACACCTCTAAGTGAAAAAAATACTGAGGAGGGCATTTGTTCTTTAAATCTAATGTTTTACACTGTATGTTATATACACACCGTTAAAGTGTATTTCTTACTATTGCAGTCAAATCTAAACTGGAATATTGAGATCTTCTCTCCTAATCTCTCTCATGTTAATTAGTAAAAAACAAAAAGTAAGAATGTATCTTCTCTTGATTAAAAAAATATCTTACACACTGAAGAACAATGTTTACCTTTCATTTTAAAATATTCTCTGTATAGCAAACCAGGAGAAGAAAAACAATTTATATTTTAGATAATTATTTTGTGTTTAATTCCAATATTACATTTCTCTGTGATAACTTTTTAATTAAAGTTGGACAAATTACTACTTAGAAACAGTCTAATGAATTTGGTCCAACTTTCTGCCCAAGACCAGATGTGAACAGTTTTTGAATTTTATTAATATTTGCTTAAATCATGTAGGCAAACAAATTTCAGCCACTGAGTTCTTGATGAATTGCTCCCTTTCCTACTCACTCGATAATTGCTGAGTGCGTTGTGAGATTTGATATCTAAATTAAAATATTTCTGAAGCGGAGCATGAAGCAGAGTACTAAAAAAAAAAAAAAAAAAGAGAACAATTAACACTGATCATTCATTCACATACCAATACTCTTTTATCAATTTAAATTGATTAATATTGTCTGCCACATTTCACAAAAATATTTATACTAATAAATTAGAAATATTACATTATGTATTATACAAATTATGAACATTGGTAATTTGATCTATTACCGTAAATACTTTTATTCTAGTACAATATAGTTATTAGGTTTACACGACTGATTAGGTACTTTTTAAAAACGTTTGGAAAACTGAAAAGACATTTTTTACCTTTTGAGATAGAAAACATCTTTCTAGAGTTACACGTATATGTATACAAAACTGGAGTCACAAAGTAGGTTGGCATGATAGCATTGTATCTACAGTTCATTGTTTTTTCCTTGTTTTTCTAAGTGACTCTTTCAGGTGTTTTTTGTTTTGTTTTGTTTTTCTTCTTTCCTTTAGAAATTATTCCTATCTTTGATTCATAATAACTCTGCAGTATGGGTTCTGCTACAGCTCATTTGTCCACAAAGCACCATAGCCTCTCTCTAATTGAAAATCATTGCATTTTTCCTCACATTTAATGAGTTCACTAAACAATGTCTATCCAAACAGAATTACATGTATGCTTACAAGTAACTGGTCTTATAATTTTGTTGTTCTTGAAGATGCTTCCTAAACCACCTTTTTTCTTTTAAACAAAAGCTCACAATTTCATCTTTCACATTTACTTTTTCCACTGCAAATCTGAGATTATTTTATTTATTTTTTCTGGAATATAGTTCAATTAGATTTATACTTTTGCAATGTTATTATATATTAACATATTATTGTAGATCAGATTTAATAAAATAGAGAATACAGAATATATATTACCACTGTGGAGCTATCTTCCTGCAACCTTGAGCAAGACACAGATATTTGCAGTCATTAACATTTACAATCTACACATTTTAGATGAAGAAGTAGATTGAGTCGAAAGTGTAACCCAGAATCATATAAACCCTGTATTTCATACTGGGTAAAAAGCCAAGATTCCTAAATTCAATGTTGCCAAGTCCATGCTAAGAATTGCAGTGTCTGAATTTTCCTATTTTCAGTATCTGTCAATGTAGTCATATACATTCATATTTAGATTCTCTGTGCCAAGAAAAATACTACAAATTAGGAGAACTGGAGGAAAAAAAAAAAAGGAAAAAAAAGGAAGATGGGATTAAAATAAGTGGAAGAGTAATTTCCATGACATTTTGAATTATGTCTGTATAGAACATGTTAAATGTAACGCTTTTAAGCATCAAACATTATTATTATTATTATTTTCCTTGAAAGCTTCAAAGTTTTAGTAGCAGACCTGTGCTCCAGAAAATCTCAAGATTAGGACTTCTCTACTTAGTGCTTTTATGTCTGAAAAAGCACTTTTCTAACTTTGATTACCATGGCAACTCTTCTTAGATACTTTATTAACAAAGTTAGAGCTAGGAAACAGATTACCCTATTTCATATAATCATGTCTTGGTTAAGTAAAGTTGAATAATTAATGCAATTTTGAACAAATTTATTTAAAAGATTTCAAGGCATCATTTTGCCTGAAAAAGTATAAATGAACATTTAGTTATATTAAGGGCAAGGAATAATATACCCCCCCCCTCCAACACACACACACCTTTTAAAAAAAGAAATTACACCCCAGGACAGCATTGGTCTTGGTCACAAGGGCACACTGCTGGCTCTTGCTGTCTGTCAGGGTGATCATTTCTTTCTCTGCTAAGCTCCACTTCAGCAGGTCATCCCCTAACCTGTAGGGATGAGTGCAGTTATTCCTCCCCACGTGCAAGACTCTACACGTGCTCTTGTTATGAAGCATTGTATTTGTATGTCATAGGAAAGAATATCCAATAAAATCCCAAGAAACCCATACAGATCAATCTGAGTACAAATATGAGTTTAAAATATGAGTTTAAGCCGGTTGAAGTCAGAATTTCAGGTAAAATTACCCTTACAACATGATCTAAAACACCTGCAGGTTGTAGCCTGACACCCAACAGCATAGTTCTTGATGTTGAAACATAAAATATGAACAGGTGCAAATACATGAACCATCATATATTTATTATATAGTTCCTTAAAGTAATTTTAGCTATGGATTCAACAGGTATTTCTCGTGCAGCACTAAAACCAAATCTTATCATTTATATTTATATTTTACAAGAGAGAGAAAAAAGAAAAAGCATCAGTGTTTTCAGCAGAAGCTCTCTCTCGTAATGCGTATATGAACAAACATTTGAAATTAGGAAAAAAATATTTTTCAGAAACCATAGGATATGAAAACTATTATGCATCTGGGTATTAAAATCTTGGGGTTAGAACATTTTTCAAATCTTAAGAAGAATATGACATTAGGAATCTTTTTGCTATCTTTTTCCATGCAATCATCGATCCATTGAAATACATTGCATACTTGCAGTTTATTCATTGGTATAAGAGATTAAGATGGCTATTCTCCAAGCCTTCACTAATGGCATTATTTTTGATGAATTTCTCTTTCCTCAGGATACTCAGAGGATATAAAGTACTCTGAGGCTTGATTTATGCCTGACAGGAAGCTGAAGTCTGGAATATTTCTTCAGTGGACTAGAAAGATAATATTTTACTTAAAAAATGTCTTCATTTGTCTGCACAAAGGAATGTCAAAGAGACTGGGTCTCAGAAACCCTATTTACACTTAGTACTGGAATGAGGGGAAGAAGATATCCATCTAGTAAAAATCTTGCCTGTTGTTTTTATTTAAATAATACGATGCCAGACAGAAATCTCCATATATTAGCCATCATGTTAGTGAACAACTCTTACTGCTAATATTAAAAGAAAGACTCATTTGCAGAAAATAAGGTATTCCCTCTCACATTTTTAACACTGGCTCTTAATTTGGAAATTCTAAAATGTTTATCTTTTTAGATCTACAAAAATAGAGCAAGCTTCTTTTCCCTTTAAACTCCTGAGATAAGCTGATCAAACTGACTTAACTTTCCTGAAAATTATGTTTCAGCTGGAAAGAATCTGAATCTTTAGAGCTTATTTGAAAGTTAAGTTTTATTTTGTCAAGGTGAACAGAGAAAAAATTTACTGTCAAAAACTCTTAAAAAACAAAAACAACAACAAAGCAAACCAACTAAAAGACATCATACTTATTCTGCCAAAATGTTCAGCTTTCTTTGTGACTATGCTCAAGCTTACAGCTAATGCTTTAAGTTATCAACCCAAAGCAGTTTGGCATGCTGTTTAAGAAAAGGCACATTAACTACAGTCCTAAGACAGTTACTAACTTAAGCTTCTCTTATGAGAGTTTCTAATGTAATAAAATCCTTACATACTAATGTCATGAGTGCACTGTGCTCAAATTCTGCTGTCTGGTTGCCAGCACAAAAGTCCATGCACACGTTATTTTATAACATCCTATAGACACAAACATTAGGGCTGAAACTGGTAACAAAGAGACTGAAGCTTGAAGTGCCACCCCTGAAACAAGGAAGCTAAACCAGCTTAAAAATGTTATGAGAACAAAATCAATTTTTTTGGAATTCTGATGGCCCAGGTGGATGCTAAAATGATTCCCAGAACTCAAAAAGGTTCCTAGTAACAATTTCTGTTTTAAGACATAATAAGCAACATCTGCTGCATAAACTGGGGGAAGGAGCTAGAAATTAATGAAAAATATTAAAATGAGAAGCTCTACAGGATTACTCAATCATGAATTTTTAAGATACTGATGTTTATATAAAAAATTAATGAAGTGCATAACATTAATTCCTACTGGCACCTGGGGATGGGCTACTAGATATTTCCTCAAGCACATCTGTTTTGTTATTTTCAGAGAAAAAGCAGTATCCTCATCCATTCACACACACAGGTAATTCTCATTACACAGCAAATCTTCACAGATATAGTCAAGTTCCTTCCTGATCTTCACCTACTCTCTTTTCAAAAATAGAGAGTAAAGCATTTTGTACATAACTGTGAAGCACCTGTATCATCCACCAAAGTACATAATTTACTCTTAGAACTTATGAACAATTTAGTTCACTAGCAAGTAAGGAATAACAACAACATATTTTCTATTACAAATTTGTCACAGGTTTTATTAACGGAGCAATGAAATATTCTGTAATGGTACCATGATTATCAAGTCATTTGACACCACAGAACTACAATGTAATTAGAATACTCACATTACATTTTCATTTTGTTTTTAATGGCAAAAATAGAAATAAAAATTAAAGTGAGAAGTTAAAGAACCTTCATAGCATAAGAGTACCTAGAGAAGTACCTTCTTTTATCAGAAATACTGCTTACACATTCTCAAAAGTCTCAAGTTGTATTGTTTTCCTCATTTAGAAGAAATCTGCATGGCAAGCTGCAGATAATTGATTGCTTAAATACATAGGGCTGACTATCAATGGTTTATGGGCTGGTTCAGCCTAGTTCCATGCCGACTGGGGCAGGGGGACCCATGGACCCATGCCCTGGGAAAGGGGAAGGGGAAAACGGAAAAAAAGGGCCTAAAAACAAAACAGTGTCAACGATCTGAGGAGGAAAGCTAATTTGATAAATAAGATATCAGAATGCAAAATAACACAGCATAATACAATATAACTGGAATTGAAGCTAATAAATCAAACAAAATGAGAGAGTGTCTGAAAACTGAAGGCCTTATTCTAACAGTGAAGGCGAGACAGCTAGCAAGCACCAGCTGCTGGGTCAATCCAAACAGGAAAGAGTCTGTGTCTCATGACACATGAACAGTTTTTATCTTTCCCTCTGCCCAAAATCATTTACCAGATTATAAACCTTCAAGTACAAGAAGAAAAATAGGCTTTTCTGATCAAATTTTTCTCAGACAGCAAAAGAATATCTCAATACAATTAATGGAAAAAAAATTATGAGCATTCTTCTTTTGAAATAGAGGTTAAGAAGGACTCTTACTTTGAAGAAAAAGTAGCCAGTAAATTGACTAATAGGCTCTTTATTCTTGTGATTGTTATTACTTATTACTTAAATTTTATCTTAGTTTTTGATATGCACTGCTTCTTTATTTGAAGTACCTGGTTAATTTTATACTAAAGAAATAAAACAAGCACTGAACTAACAGCAGAGATACTTGTTCTCTCAAAGAAGTCCTGCATTCTGGTAATCATAAAGGGCAATGTCACGATAGAGGAAAATTGCATGGGGAATATATTCAAAATAGTCTTAAAATAGTACTTAATGGAAAACTAAAGAAAAAATTATGAGACCTACTTACCAAATGACTCTTTGAAAACCTGTACACAAATGATTTTAAAAAGGTAAAATGCAGTGCAATTCGTTATCTAGTAAGAATAAAAACACATTTTGTGATCTAATTCATTTTTCTTCACTTAAAAAAAAAATAAAATAAAATGGAGTGACTTAAATGAACACTCTCAAAGGTTACACATACTGTAATGCCATAGAATACTGGTGTTTGGAACATTTAAAGGTCACTCAGTTTTTTTCATGAATTTTAATTTTATTTTATTATTTACAATAGCTGTATTTCATTCAACTAAGGAAGTTATGAAATGCCCACTTTGTACATGACACTCTTAGAAAAGCAATGGCAGGGGAAACAATGGGGACAGCATATAGAACTCTCTCTCCCCCTTTGTCAAGTCAGTATTAGAACGAACATACACAAATAGCATCATAGCAAAAACAAATACTTAAGAATTTCTGGCACACCAACACTGAGATAAAAATTTATGTCAGAGTTAGCACATGCACCTCAGATTTTCACATCCCAGTAAATAATAATTGTGTCAGGTAATATTTTGAGATCAGGATAAAAATACATTTTGAGTACTTATGCCCTCTTTTATCTACAAAGGAAACTCGTGAAAACAAACTTTCAGAAGATTACAGGAATTAGAATTATTCATTTTTAAGTGATGCAGTGAAGATTTAGAAGTTGCTAAGCTCCAAATTGCAGACAACTAGTGAAATTAATTCTCAGAATATGAAGCAGGCCCCTATGGTGGCAGAATTAAGAAGAAAGGGAAATAACACAGGGACAAACACAGGCAATGCAATTGTGAATGTAGAAATTTCAGAATTTCTAATTGACTCCCAACTGATCAATTAAAATCTGAACCTTCAAATTGAAATTTTAGCCAGTGCTAAAATAGAATATTGGTGCAATATATCATTGGACTTTGTCTCTAACTTTATTCTAATAGAGAATCTTTTCACCATTTTTTGCAGGAGTTTCTTCAGCTGTCTTTTATTCTGCAGGCTTAAACCCTCACTTAAGAAACTGAATGAATTCTTTAATTCAGGAATTTGCTCAATGGTACAGAATTTTGGGTCCTCCTTTTTGATAGGTTTGTTCTAATGGGTTTATGTCCCTGTTTTATGAAATAATCAGTGTAATTGCAGAAGGCAAAAGTAGTAGCAAATAAAGTGCATTTGATTTTTCTGATTTGTATATAAGAGCTTAAAATTTATTAATTTTTTGAGTTATATTATCTTAAAATACAAATGAAAGTGATTCATAAGAAATAACTACTATAATGATCTGTAGAAATTCATCTAGTGATAAAATGCAAGCATACGTACACAAGGAAAAAAAAAACAAAACAACTATTACCAAGACCGAGATTTTAAATTCTGATCATTAGGAGATCAAGTTGCTTAACTCAGATGGAACAAGTAATGCCCTTTTCTCTCCCTCAAAATAATGAGGGCTAGAAAAGAAAAATCCAAGAATCTATCAAAATCTTTCAGCAATTTGAAAAGATTTTTCTGTATGAAAAGGTAGCCTACAAACATCAGTAACGTTTTAAGAAAATAAGGGATTCATGTTTCATATCCTCTCAGTAAACTTAGGGAGGTGAGAAAGCATCTTGCTATTTATTCATTCGTACTTTTATGGGTATAATATTTCCATATTTGCCACAGAAGTAGTGCTCAAAGCTGTTGGTCAGTCAATCAGTCCATTTCCTTTCCTCTGCCTATATGCAACACAACATTGGTTTGTCTTGCTTTCTTAGAATCAAACTAAAATTACAATGATTTTGGGGGGAGGGAAACTTTCACAACCACTGTATCCATCCGTCCTTTGCCTACTCACTCAGTAGTCTCAGTCTTCAAATACACCCCTGAGTAATTTCACTTCCACTATAATTTTTTGGGGCTCAAGTATCTGTAGGATTCAACCCTTGCGAGTCATTCCCATCTACTTTGTAAATCCTTATGCACTGAGGAGACATCCCTCAGCTTCTTTGCATGTTAATATAAAGCCTTGAGAAGAATGGGAATATGTTCTTCTCAGCACTGTCACAGTTACATATCTTTAATTTTAAGCAGGTAGACTTTCTTTCTGAACTACTTTATCAGCTAATGGCTGCTGGGTCTTTTCATATTGTTTTTCTTTTTCTTTCTTTTTTTTTTTTTTTCCAAAAACAGCTTCTCTATCACTATTGCAATTCCAAATCTTCTATTGCCAGTTACAGTATGAAAATCTCTCGGAGAACAAACTCATGGACTCAGCCAAATTCAAGTAGGCAGTTCAGTAAGACATTCAAATTTGTTTAATACCTTCAGCCCTATTTCTAATCCTTAAGTTTAATTAAAGTCACTGCTTTCCAGTTACAACCATATACTCATAATTTTATTCTTCTGGAATCAAAATAATGAGCCTGAATCTCAGTCAGTGAGTCTTCGGAGAATTTAGCCATGCACAAATATTCAGCTTGTTGAGATATTCTAAATGTAAATTTATTTATAAAGGCATCTATCTTGATACAATTAGATATATCTCAGTATAAATATAAGCAAAACTAGATCGACAATACAAACGCAGTAAATATTTAAGATGAACTTCAGTATAGGAGGGAGAGGTCAAAAAATTGGGAAATAGAATCCAGTCACGCATTTCTCACAAAGCAAAACTCGAGCTTTTTTGTTTCGCAAAGGTGAATCGAGGAGACTCGTATAGACTTGATAAAACTAGGCCTCGTAGCTTGCGCAAACAGGAATCGTTAGGAAGGAACGCAGGGACCATAGAAATGCGTGGTCCATTGAAGATAAGCAAAGACGAGTAGAGCTGCTGTTTGCAACTCAGCCTGGGGCGATCTCGTGAAGAGAACAACACAATGGTGGGTAGGGTTGCTGTTTGCAACACAATGGAGTTTCCAGTGAAGGTAAGTGGAGCTGCTGTTTGCAACTCAATGGGGGAGTCCCACGAAGATAAGGAGGCAGAGTTGCTGTTGTAACACAATACAACCCCCTAAAGGTTTTGAAAGGATACCACCAGGTGGGCCCAGAGGCCTTCCCCACATTCTAGATGTAACCTAACATCTTGGAAATATAATAAATACGTATACATTATACCTATAAATGTTTAGTCGCCGCTTTCACTGGTGTGCGTGTTTGGTGAGTGATCCCTGTGAACCCAGCGCTATAATAAAGGGAATACCTGCTGGATGTAACTCATTGGCTTTGTCGGGTTTCTCAGCTTCACAGGGCTACAGACTATTTGCATCAGGACAATTTTAACATAATATCTTAAGAGTTAGTCAACAAGGTTGTTGACCAGTGTTTACCAGGTCTCAGAAGATCTAATACTATCTAAGCCCAACCTCCATCTTTCAAGTGTGGACTTTAAGAAACAGCTTTATAGACTTTTGTCATCTTAGAGCTTCAGACAATTACAGTGGTATTCTTTGACTTCCTACTGAGTTTGTATCCAAAGAGAGCTATCAATGAGAAAATTATTGGACTGAAAAGAGTGAGAGCAAAATAGCAGGATGCCTCTCTACAATTAATAGGAAGGAGAAGAGGTTCTTTTGATACGTGCATACCCAACAGCGAGATTAAGACACAATGGATCAAATGTTACTCCAACCAGTTTATTACAAATTCTACTAGCTTAGGGAGATGGGGGAAGGAAGATGGGTGATAGACAACAGATAGGAAATGAAAGCAAGAAGTCTTTGTAGAAAGCAAGAAAGAGATACGTCACCACTGGGATTCCGATGTAGTTTGTAGGTCAGATGCTGAGCTCCTGTAGCAATGAGTCGTGGGAGGTTTCAGTTGACAGTGACTTCTTCCACACATCTTAACGACAGTACCAACTCATTTATAAGTCCAGAGTGGTCGAGTCAGCTCCTTTTGGAGAGACAGCTCCAGGCTTTTGGATGTCCACAGGAACTCCTTTACTCCCATCTTCCAGTCCTTGCCAGCAGATAAGAAGGAGAAAGAAGATGCCGGATTGTATCTTGCCTGCGCAGGATATCACCTCCCAGTCTCCCATACCAGTAATTTGGTTATAAGCCAGATCTTCCACCAGTAAGCGCTCCGGAGCAATCTAAATAAATGCTTTCAAATGTAAAACTGTCCACAAAGCAATGCCAGCTGCATGACACCCTCCACTCCCCTCCTAGACAAACCAGTTTTAAGCAAAAAAAAAAAAATGCCTTAGAAAGCAAGCTGTGAGACGTGAGAACAAACGGTTGTTTTCTTTCACACAGATGTGAATCAGTAGGGTGATTGCAGTACTCAACTAGAACTGGAAATATGTTAGCTACAGATCCTTCTAACAGGATTATAATTCCATTTGTTTTTATTTAGTGCACATAAGGAGAAAATTTTAACTAGATTAAAACAAACATCAAACATCAAAATCGTCTCTAGTCATTATCATCTTATAATTTTACATTAGCTAGAAGTTACTGCACATCATTCTTACTTTCTCATTATCATATTATGGGCTACTAAAGTCACCTGGAGCAGAGGATGGGTTGCAGAAGGAGTCTACTTGTATGTTATAACAATCACCTGCCACCTCCTGCAAGTCTAGGTTTAAGGAGTTTCTTCGGAAGCAGTGTTTGTGCAGGAACAGAAAACACGGAGTAGTCCCCTCTAACATTAAAATGGTGTGTATGAATAAATGCTACTGCACTAGTAACAAGTGTTAGGAAGAGAAACTGGGGAGTTCAGAAGTGCTTTATTAAGAGCACTTATTATTATCACTCGTGATAATAGCTTTTGTGAAAAAGTACTGCAGGTTTAAATGTAGTCTGCAACGGTTAGGATTTGATATGTATTACGTAAATAAAAACAACCTTACAGAGGAGATGGATAAACACATTCTCATCTTTTTCAAAAGAAATCTTAGCTGGTCCAAGACACATTTTTTTTTGTAGGTGCACTTCACCAGGAGCTTTTATGAAATAGTAGTTTCTCAGTAGCACTCACACTGTGATTCAATTTTACACTAAATAAAAGGAAATACTACATTATATACTTTTATATGATTCTTGCAAATGTTTTGAGCTTTGGGTTTTAACAGAGTTTGGAGAGTATACTTCCTTACAGAGTGATGCACCAGAAATCCTCAGCCAAACTTTGAATTATCCATAAGTGAGAAGCCAGTTAATACTTCCTTACTGAAAGATTTTTCTAAAACTCCCATGGTACTATTTTTCCCTTGAACACTTCTAACAAGAATGTTAATGGAAAGCTAAGCTGCTACCAAATCATCTTACATAACCTCTTCCACCTCCAAATTGCAAACAGCCATCTACAGTAGGAAATAAAAATAAACTCATTCCATTTTCTTTTTTTTCCTATAGCTTCTGTCAAGTATTTAAAGTACATTTTCATGCACAGCTCTTCCAAGGCCCTCCCACTTATTTTCTCTCTGTAAAACAGAGGTGTTTCCCACCCCTGCCCCAAGAACTGCAGACTAATTTCTATATTATTAGGAATTATGGATTACATGTTGAATTTATGCTCACTTTGTTAAGGTTGCATTATCACTGCTCCTTTACATCTATAAAAAGTATCTTTGATCATAAGATTTTCTTTGACAAGCTAGAGAAAAGTCTTCAGAGGTGCATTAAATTGTTCATGAGAGGGTGGTGTCTCTATTCTGCTCTTTAGTAGCATTACTACCAATGAACTTTTGTTGATTTATTATTATTAGCAGAATGTTCTCCTTAATCATTATTATTTCCTCTAATACATAAAGTTGTTCTCAGTTCTCCCTTATTATTGCTATTGAGAATTCTGTGCTTCACTTCACAAGACTTCACAAGTCTTTCTTGACTGGCTTCAATGTCTCACAGTATGTATTCTTAGAAATTATTAGAAGTTAGTAGTTTAGATGGAGTTCGCCATACAACAAACAGCTTTAATCTGGATAACCCTTTTGCACCCAAATGACAGCAAAATAAGAGCAGAAGTAGCCTAGAAAAAAATCTGTGATTCTTTACAACAATGCCCTGCATAAGTGTATCAAAAAGTGATTGTACAAAAGCTAAGTGCTTGATTATACCAGGAATCCCAGTGCTCAGAGAGAGTCACAACCACAGTGACTACAATTTACATTAAACTGTCTGTGCTCTTTGGATTTCATATGTCTTGTTCTTCCAAACTGGCTTCCAGGGAGTCCTAACAAAGCTCTCAGTGAACCCTTTTTTCTCAAATTTCTCCATAAAAATAAAAATTAAAAAATATCCCAAATATGAATGAAAATGTGCAATCTCATTATGAAAAGGACTTGACTAAAATTATTACAGAGATTTTAATTTTTCAATTCAACCTGCTTTGGCAGAGGGGGTGGACTCGATGATCTCCAGAGGTCCCTTCCAACCCCTACTGTTCTGTGATTATGTAATTTCAGTTATCTAATTTTTAACTTATTATCAGTTTTGTTAGAGATTGCATTTTTTTCCCTGAGAATTTACTGAGCACAATGAAATACAAATATTATTAGATTTCATTTCTTTAAATTTTCTCCTCTTAAGAAACAGTCGTTTTGAAATGACTGGTACATATTATAAGCTTTATGCAAAGAAATTCTCCTATGGAAAATTTAGTCAGCTGTCTAATTATCAAATTAGAAGATCTGACTTTTCTTTTTCCCTATCTGATTCATAACAGTTTTAAAAAAATAAAACGTGTTCACTGTAAGAATATGTAAAAGATTTTTATGTACAAAGAATCATGTATTATAACTGTCCATAGCTTGAGTCAACACTGGAAGCATCCATATCTCTTCCCCTAAGTAGAAGTTGAATTCTGTAAAGATGCTTGGGTCTGTTAAGTTTTTATCGGTCTTTGCTCCATTGCTCGTTTCTCAGCCTTCTAAAAGTCACCTTAAATGATACCCCTAGGCATGTGAGAATCGTCTCTAATGCTTGGAAATCCTGAGCATTGACTGCTTGATTTGAAAGTTAATGATTTATAATCTAGTTTTAAACTCACTGCAGTGAATGAGTTCAAAGAAATGAACACAGTATGTGGGCATCTAATTTTTTAAAAAAGTACTTTAGAGAATGCATTTCCAGAAAATGTATGAAGCTTGTTTTTTTCTTTTCTATGCAGTTGAAGTTTATATATTCACACATTTTAAAACCATTCAGTAATCTGTGGCAAACTCAGAAACGGAAAATAATCGTATCTCCTGTCACTGTTCTAAGGTTCCAGGTTTCTATCTGGAGACAAAACAATAGAACACTTTTTCATTATAGTACGAGCATAAGCATACCACAGATTTGTAAATAAAACTTCATTATAATATATTTATTTTGCTTTTTGTTATTGTCACCTCACATATTAAATATTACCTTTTTTGGTAATTCCAGTCTTTCAAAAGTAAGGTATGTGAAATACACACAATAATGTATATAATTCCTTTATCTTTGTGTGGAATGAAAGATCTTTTCACTAATGGGCTAATAAATCTATCAATTTTTTTTGGTGAAAATGTGCCACTGGTCATAGATATGTGGTGAACAGTCTCATGACATAGATGTATCCTTTTAGCTTTGAAATTCAAGATTAGTTTGTGAATAAATTACTTTAAAAATAAGCAGGGTCTGAAGAAAATTGTAATAACAATGGAAATATACTGTTCTTCAGTGTTACTGAACAGACTGCCCAACCCATAAAAATCATCGTTTAGTTTATATGGATGGATACATAATTTATGTTATATATGCACATTGGAAGTTCAGCTGGGATTTGAATACTATGGTGCAATATGCTGGGACCAAAAGCACTCAGAGACTTACTTTCAGTGGTATTAGTAGTCTGAAATACTTTTTTTTCTCTTTAATGGCATCTTTTTATGTACCTCAAGTTTCTAATGTGGTAATGAAATATCAGCATGTCATTGTACATATACAGAAAGAGTATTGTAAGACTGGATCTATACAGGCTAAGAACAACCACACTAAAGTAAATCCAAAATCAGCCACTGCCAAGAAAGATAGGAAGTATTTTTTACTATTATTTTCTAACTGTACAACAAATTCAAAATTAAATACTAGAAATTACTTAAGAAAATTTACAAATTTTCACCTCTGTTGAAACTTCTTAGAGAACTGAATTATGTATAAATTGTTCCAGTTTAATTTGGCCCCTAATTATTATCAGTGGTCCTATCCTTATTAAGATTTCTTCAGATATATGCTATGACAATATAAATTTATTGATTGATTTGAAAAGAAAAAAAATCTTGTTCTTTAAAAGAAAATAAATCTCCCTCCATTAAATGAATTCATTAGGTTTTTATTCTTTCAAAATAAAGAAATAAATAAATAAAGATGCTTGTCTTACCTTTAAATTGTGGATCTAGCAACATTCAAATGTAAGATGAGAGAATTAGATTTCCGTGTTAGGATCAGTGTCTTACTAACATCTCCTTATCAGGAGTTATGTTTTTGAACTTTTATTTCTTCTCTGAATAAAGTTTAAAATGAGCTATTTAAGAAATGGGTATCTAGATCTGTTACTTTCTCGTGCTCTACAGTACGTAGAAATACTCCTACAGAAAGAAAAAAAAAAGTCCAGATATCTACAAAAGCTAAAGTGCTTCTTTGTTGTTTTGTTTTCAGGCAGAATAGTAAAACATCTCTTCCCCAAAAGCACACAAAATGCTGATATGAAATAACATTTTTACATATACTGGATGTACCCAGCTTGCTGAGGTGCCTTAGACATGATGAAAGTCTCTTTGTTAAGCAAGAATTCAATTCAGATAGTGCTTCTGTGTTTGAATTGAGAATTTTACTGCCGTGTGGTAAATTTTCATGCAGTTTGCATAAGGAAGGGCAAATGCAACTCAACTCTGAATCACTCAGGTAAAAAAGACAAATATGTCTTTTCTTTCTTCAGAGTTCCACTGGCCAGGGTCAGTTTTAATTTTCAGTAGAGCTTCGACAGTAGCCCTTGAGGCAAAGACTGTCAAAAGGTATGTACTGACTTATTACAAGCCAGAAACTGCTCCTGCTTCCTGAACATAGCCGCCTTTTGCAATTTTTCTCAAGGTAAAGGAGTCTGCTGCTTTTGACTGTTTCTGTCTTCCCCTGAGATCTTTAGGCAGGACTTCCATATAACCTGATTTATGTCCATAGAGGGAAATTACTGGAAGAGTATGAAACATCTCATGGCAAAAGATGTTCCAAAATTAACAATAAATATTTCAATTAAAGATTAGATGTGTCACGAAACCACTCAACCAGCATTTTAATAGGATATTACATGGCCTAAGTAGAAATGGTTATGGTTTATAGTTATTTGCAATGACCTATTTTATAACTGCTAAGGCAAACTTTGATGCCTAGCTACCTATTCATACTGAAAAAATCTAAAATGCTGAGTTCGTAATCTCTGTGTACAATTTAGGAAGAACTTGCACTGATTTCTCTTGGAACTTAGACAAAAATCTAGGTCAAGGAGATACAATACAAAACTGAAATCAATGAGGACTGACTGTCCAACTTTGGGATTTTACGTTTTACAATTGCAATAATAACAAACCATTTCAAGCGCTGCCACGGAACATTCTGATGCTTGAAAATACCAAAATCAGAAAGGTTAGTTTGACAAGACTTGTTCTAGTGCCAACTGAAGCATCACTTACCTTACCAGCCCACCTGCCTGGAATGTCCTGACCCAGTATAACTGAAAGTGTAGGCACCATGACACCTACATTAGGAAAAAAACAAATACATATATATATATATAGGTATCTGTTCCATTACAGGGTTTAAGCTGTGACCAGCCAGTAGTTCTGCTGAGATAGCATCAGAAAGGAGAGAGATGCAGGAAAAAATGGAAGCCAGGATAAGCTATGTTTTAAAACATATGAGAGCTAAGAAAGTTAAAACAAGGATTAGTGTATGTACAGGAAATTGTTTCGTCCTAACAAGCAGACGTTTTCCAGCAAAAAAATATTATCATCGATTAGCAAATTCAATTACCTCTTGGAAGACAAGTATTCTGTTTGTTTTGAGCACTTCTACTTTTACATATTACATAATCAGAAAAATCTGAAGAAAATAATTTTCTCTGAAATAATTTATACTTGAATGTCCAATATTAACAACTCAAAACAGTATGTAGGTAGCTTTTTATGTGTCCCTGTAATTGAAATTCAGCTTTACAGATCAGCTTGTATAGCAAAATTATTTATCTTGGGATTGAGAAACTTGGGAAGTTATATCCAGAAGCTTTGCAACAGTACTAATGAGGTCCCATAACAACATTCAAAACCTCTGTAACATTAAAACAGCATTAGAAAAACTCTTCCTAATCCCTTTTCATGATAAACAAATTGATATCCAAAGCAGGTATTGGGAATCTCTAACCACAGAACTGATACAAATATAAAAGGTCAATTTTAACAATTTTTCACCTTTCTTGACAACTTTATTTATTTAAACAAATTAAACTTCTTAATTATTATGAACAAAACTGAAAAAATCCGAGGAGGTATTTTCTCTGTGTACCTTAATAATTCATTCATTGAAGTATTTCACTGATGTATATATTATTATCTATTAAAAACACTAATGCAGGTATGTAAGAAAGAAACTGTATATAATGAAAGGCTAACAACCTTCAGGGTATCCACTCACCATAAAACTAATTTCACACCTAGTCTATTACATAATGTGCTATGAAAATATTCTTTGCTTCAAGATATCTTTCTTTATATAGGTCAGACTATATAAACTCAGTTGTCCTCTATGTTATGCAGATTAATGCTACAATAATCTTAGAAGAAGTGAGATAATTATATATATCTTTCATTTTATAAAATAGCAGCTAAGGTGGTTGGTGAAAAGAAAAAAAATGGCAGCAATCATTTTTCCCTTATAACCAAATATGTACCACAGTTGCCACTGAAAATATTTGGACTGTTCATTAATTTGATGATTTGTGAGCTTTAATAGATTGTGCTGAGACTGATGGAATCTAATGAATGAATTACTTGATCATTAGGAATAAATTATTGAAACAATCTATTCTTTCATGTAATCAAAGAAATAGAAGAAACCTTTACTTGTTGAAACTGACTAATTGCCTTGTTTTCTTTCAAAGCTCTATTTTGTCTTAACCAGAGGAGGAAAAAAAGTCAGACAATTTCCCCAGAAAATCCAGAGCATACCTGTGAACTGGAACACCTGAGGACAGACAAACACAAGCTCTTACACAATCCAGTGCCTACTTAAACCAATAAGTTTTTCATCGATTCAGAAATAAATTAATGGTTTCTCAGATTAAAAATCAACAGTCTTTTACAATGAAGACTGAAAGGGAACACACTGAATGTTAATGTGGTAAGCATAAAAAGGGGTGTTGTCTTTCAACATTTCTGAATTTTAAATAAATCTGTTATTCTAATTAACAGCTATTTCAAGACATTTAAATTAATTCTACAATGTTGATTTATTTTTCTTCCCTTCAAATTCTTCTGATCACTGGTCATGACAATGATGAGGATATAATTTAGAATGAAGACAACTAGTAATTTTTAAGTTAAAAATTTTGTTTTAGGCCTACCATGGCATTTCTTATGACAACATAAAGAAAATAAGGATTGAATCACAAGTTGACTAACAAAAACAAAGCAGATGATAATTATATTTATAAAGTAAATATAATTCAAAATTTATAACTGATGTCTTAAACTGTATCATTTTGTCATCTGTCAGCCCAAAATCCTGATATTTCTCTGCTGCTAGGGCACTCAAGCTAAATAAACTCCTTTCCTGGCTGCTTCATTTATGCATTACTGAAGCATTTTCATTAGGTGAAGAGATTATTTTAACTGCAAATATTATTTTCCCATCAGCAGTTATTGAATAACGGCACATATGTATAATATAATATGCTTAAATTTATTGTACTTTTTAAAGATATGCATATACATTTTTGACATGTATGCCATGAAACAAAAAGTTTCGCTATGACTGACAAAGAATCAGTATGTGATATTTTTCTTATGAATATTCTGTGTCTGAAAAGTGTACTGAACACAACAGATATAAGCTGGCCAAATTATTTCTAGTGTAAAGAAACAAGCACTAGAACAAACAAGCAAAGAGATACCATGGAATTTCAGTTAAATACTCACATACTAATATACTTGAAAGTACATGAGAACTTTACTCTACTTGAGGAAAAAAAAAACAAACTTTCAGCATATTTAACTAGAAAAGGATTTTTAGTCTATTTAAGTGTCACTATATTTTTTAAATACTAGTATGTGTATAAAAATATCACGACATATATTTTTTCCCAGATATATGTATTGTATTGCTTTAGATCCTCATGTTTTAACCAGTAGAAGATGTAATAATAAATATTTTCAGAGATTAATGTATGAAGATTCTGGATTTTGATTTTTGTCATACTTTTGACAACAACCTCTAAACAGTAAGTTTTCAACAACAGATATTTTTGCAGTTGCTGCATCATCTGTGAACATTCTTTTTCAAAGTCTTATCAAAACTACAAAGGAAATAATCTTATAATCAGAA
Source organism: Callipepla californica brunnescens (assembly GCA_023055505.1). Lineage (NCBI taxonomy): Eukaryota > Metazoa > Chordata > Aves > Galliformes > Odontophoridae > Callipepla > Callipepla californica. The sequence goes on from JALIRH010000026.1 coordinate 1,528,533, forward strand.
TTCTTACACTATTTTATTCCATTGGTCCACGGCCCATAGGGTTTGAAACTTCCCACAGTATTCTATTGCATGTTGCTGCTGTGTGACAGGTGGAAGCAGAGTGGTTATCTGACAAAATGGCATCTGATCCAGAAGTGCATATGAAGGTGTCACGCTCCAATATAAAGGAGGGAGACGAGGTTCTTTGATTATGTGTATACCCGATGGCGAGATTAAGACACAACGGGTCAAATGTTAGCCCAACCAGTTTATTACAATTACTAGTTGCTTAGGGATATGGGGAAGGGAAGGTGAGCGATAGGAAAGGGATAAAAAGCAAGGAGTCTTGATAGAAAGCAAGAGAGATATAATCACCACCGTGGATCCAGCGAAGTTCGTAGTCTCGAGAACTCGTCTGGTCACCGCGGGGGATGGGAGATGACAGCAAGCAGGCCTCAGGGTCCGTCTGCAGAGTTTCCCCCCCTCAGGGAATTCTCCGTTTCCTCTTCGGGAGTTCTCCGTCAAAGATTTTTTCTTTGGGAGTTCTTCTCCAAAGTCGCTAGTTTAGTGAAGGCCTTTTATCCTCCATTTCTCAGGTTTTTTTTCTTTTTTTTCTCTGTTGTGACATACCTGGCCCAACAGATAAGCCAGCAGGGAGTGGTACCTTCATTGCCATGCACAAGCATTATCGCCTTTTGCAGTGATCAGCTTCTCCAAGCCGAACCCCGAAAAAGACAGGCTTGGCCCCACTTCTGCTTATCTTTACAACAATAAGCAGAGGCACTGTGGCACGGTGACACCCACCCAGATAACCTGCAGTTCTCACTTAGAGTCTTATCACCAGAAAGGCCTCACGAAGCAAGCTTTGAGACAATTAATAAAAGAAAACAGTTTCTGTCTTTCACACCACCCGGTGGCTCAAAGATTGCTTGAAACTGATGCGCAAACATTCGTCCATGGTGGTGAGGGGAAGGAAAGAAAAAAAAAGAAGCAGTAGGGAAAAAGGGGGTGGGGGAGTAAGGGGGAGTTAAACGTTATACAATTGCTATAAAGGATTTTTTGGGCTTAGTTACAATTGTTGCTCTGATCTGTTGGACTTGTCCATGATCAGTTGAAGTGGTTACAATGTGCATAGAAGATACAACACGTTGTATAAGTTGAATAAAACATGGAATCATGCAAGGAATAAACAAAAGAGTTGCAACAACACACAACAGATAAAACAGAATACGTTTCACCCATGGGCCACCCGGAAGCCAGGAGAAAAGATCAGAGTCTAGGCCTTCCCAAGTCTGAACAGGAACATGGGCAATTTTCCGTATACCCTGGGCAATTTGTTTAACAACTTTACCATTATCATCGCTCTTTAGACAACAATTAGAGTCATTCAATTTGCCACAAACAACCTATTCCTTAACAACTAACCAAGCACTAACTGGTTTTGCAATGCCATTATCAGTACTTGTTGCATTTGTGATTTTAATTCTCAGAAAGCATATAATCTAGTACAATTCAACAATACGTGGATTTGCCATGTAATGTTTTCAAAGATCATTTGGTGTTTTGCTAGGACTATAGATGAAACAAACATGTTTTCTAATAGGCTGAGTGAAGGCATAACTTCACCACACAGCAACACTGCATGTTGCTTCATAGTTAAGTATGAACAGAATTGTCATTTAAGCATCTCAAAAGCAATTGAAATGCTGAGAGAGATATATACTAGTTTGGCAAGTTCAAGTATTGTTATAGTGTATACAACTTTCAGGGGATAGTGTGTTTAGGATATCCCATAATATAAAACATTAGAGAAACATACACAGAAACATACACTTAACAAAACATAGACACTTTCCAACAACCATGTTTTGGATGGAACTCCTGGACTGGTGTTAAAATAAACATCTCTCTGACACTAAAAAGCATCAACAACATAATGGGTTTCTTTTTTCTGACAAATATTAGATGTGTCCCTTGGTTAATTTCCAGACCTTTTTTTTAGGAAGTTGGAAACACCATAACGGAGTTACATGCAAATCATAATCAGTTTGATAAAAAGAGGTAGAAGAAGGGATCAAAAGGAACAGCGTTACTGTGCAGGGAGTAGCCAGTAAGCCAGCAAAACCTGTGAAAACTCAAACCCAAGCGTGAAGTTTAACAGACCTAAAGACAACACCCACACCCACAACAACCTGAAACATGATACTATGCAACCAAAATACAGTGCATTCAGCGTTCTAGTATGATCAATTCTTTAACATTTGTCCCAAAACACAAATGATTAAAGTCAGCTGTATTCAATCGAGGTCCAACGGGGGTCTTCTGTAAGACAAAATGAGACATCGGCTTGCCCTTTTGGGGCTTGTTAATATGGTTAAAATGAGGGAATAATCCAGTGAGTGGTACTTTTGTATTCTTTTTCTGAGGCATGCTTAGCCTTCTAAGGGTATTTAACAGGTCGTTTCCTTTTGCTGTAAGTTTTCTAATGTACATCCACCCTCCTCCCCCCCACTCACTTGAGAGGGGCGAGGGAATCAGTTTTCCTGCAGTCCTAGTGCCTGTGTTGATTCCAAAGTTGGGCGCACTCGGAGGTGGAGTGTCACTTCTTTCAGACTTTTGTTTTGGCCATCCATTAACTAACTCCTCTAATTTGTCAGTAGATAAACCATCCATTAGTTCTCGTGGAATACCCTTCTGTCGGCCCAGCATCCAAAAACTATTACGTTTATGATTTATATTTCTCCCACTTGGTTTCACTGAAAATGAGACCCTTTTAGATCCGTTTTTCTCCCGGTTAGATAAGGGAGGGGTCAAATTGGCCACTGCACGCCTTACTCCCTTTGTCTCAATTTTACTGGAGGGAGAAATCACCGCTCCATATTTTCTCCCATAGTTAATTAATTCTTGGGCAACCTCCCTCCATGTCCATGCTTTGTACCCTGACTGCAAGTGGTTAGGGGTTGCAGCTCCTACTAACGCTGCCTGAATTCTTTCTCCCTGAGGCATAGCCTGTATTCTTCCTTGTAGTTGTATGCCTATAGGTTTTAATGATTCAGGAAGCCCCCTAATTAAAGGAGTCATCCTCTCAGGATCAACAGAAGTCATCATAGGTGATTCATGATGTGGCTGCAGCTTTCTATCATACATCATTTGCAGACAGGCAGCCTTTTGAACACTTTCCACTAATTGATCAACTGTCCCAGTAATGGCAAGGGGCTCTCCCCTTTCTAGAGGGTTAAGACCACCTGCCCAATAGGCAGCTCTCTGTGTGAGGGACCAAGGAGCACGATTGTTGCCAGTAGTTAAAAATACTCCTGGTCCCCAATAACCTTCAGCTTCCTTTTCAGTTAACAGTATTTGGTCTCCACCACTGAGACTAACTCTCCATACAAACTCAGTTTCTGATTCTTTTGGAGAACGGCTAAAATCTCTTTTCAGTTTTGCTAGTTCAGTGGCTGAAAAGGGAATTTCCTTAACATTCATTTGAGGGTCTAGATCCTCACCGTTATCAAAAGTATATTCAGTTTTTATCAAAGGACGTATTGGAGCTGGAGAGGCCTCTAATTTGTCTAGCCTTGCCTTTATTCCTTCCAGTCCTTCTAGAGGATAGATTTTTTCTTGAGGCAAACTATGGGTAACAGTGTCACTGGTATCCTTACAGTTACCCTTCAGAGCCTCTAGTAAGAGGGCTGAATTATGTTTCTCATTTTCTAATTGCCTTTTGAGTTCCTCTGTCTGATTCTGTAGAGTTTTAACCAACTCCTGCAGTGACTCTATAGTTTGGTTCTCTGCTTTAAGCTGCTGGTCACGGAATTCAATGGCTGCAACCAGAGCCGAACCCAGTACAGCACAAATAAATGCCTTTCCTTTTCCAGCTCGGGTACGAGCATTTTTTTGCAGAACACTAATGCGGTCTGAAACACTCTGCAGGTTATGCCAGTTTTGCCGTGCCTAGTCCACCCCTGTTAACGAGGGCCTGGCACCGTGCTTTTCTAAAAGTTCAAATAACACATCTTCACCTTTCATTGTGACTACACTGTCGCTCATTTCTCAATATGCAGAAAAATCTACACGGAGAAAGAGAGAGGGTAAAGTATCCAAAAAGTTCGAGCCAAACAAATGCAAATACTCAGACCACTCCTCTGTTTACTGAGAGGAGTGTGCAAAAGACAAAGAGGATCAAAGGAAATGCTAATACGTAAATCACTTCTCACTTCTCTGTGAAGCCACACAGAGAAAAAAACTTCAAACCTCACGACTAAGCTAGGAGGTACCCTTACGTTTCGAAAATGCACAATAATCTTCACGGGTCCCAAAATCACTTAATAGGTTCCCGAGAGGCACACACATAAACAGTTCCAAAAACACAGTTAAGTTTCAATATGCGGAGTGATCTTCCTGGAGAGGTACACACGCTTAAATGACCAAATTATCACAGTTATCACTCCTCACAACTCCAGGAGGTACACACAAGGAAAGAGATTCAAATTTCACAAAGTTGAGGTTCAATATGCGGAGTGATCTTTCTGGAGAGGCACTCACATATAAATTATCAAAAATAAATATCACTCCGGACAACTCCAGAAGGCACACACATCAACTATACCTGGAAGGGCAACACTCTCGCTGTCGGGTATCCTGCCGACTACGCCATTAAGAAATGTCAGTTTTCAATATAAAAGAGGGAGGAAGGCGAGTCATGGAGATTATCCTGCCGACTACGCCATTAAGAAATGTCACGCTCCAATATAAAGGAGGGAGACGAGGTTCTTTGATTATGTGTATACCCGATGGCGAGATTAAGACACAACGGGTCAAATGTTAGCCCAACCAGTTTATTACAATTACTAGTTGCTTAGGGATATGGGGAAGGGAAGGTGAGCGATAGGAAAGGGATAAAAAGCAAGGAGTCTTGATAGAAAGCAAGAGAGATATAATCACCACCGTGGATCCAGCGAAGTTCGTAGTCTCGAGAACTCGTCTGGTCACCGCGGGGGATGGGAGATGACAGCAAGCAGGCCTCAGGGTCCGTCTGCAGAGTTTCCCCCCCTCAGGGAATTCTCCGTTTCCTCTTCGGGAGTTCTCCGTCAAAGATTTTTTCTTTGGGAGTTCTTCTCCAAAGTCGCTAGTTTAGTGAAGGCCTTTTATCCTCCATTTCTCAGGTTTTTTTTCTTTTTTTTCTCTGTTGTGACATACCTGGCCCAACAGATAAGCCAGCAGGGAGTGGTACCTTCATTGCCATGCACAAGCATTATCGCCTTTTGCAGTGATCAGCTTCTCCAAGCCGAACCCCGAAAAAGACAGGCTTGGCCCCACTTCTGCTTATCTTTACAACAATAAGCAGAGGCACTGTGGCACGGTGACACCCACCCAGATAACCTGCAGTTCTCACTTAGAGTCTTATCACCAGAAAGGCCTCACGAAGCAAGCTTTGAGACAATTAATAAAAGAAAACAGTTTCTGTCTTTCACAGAAGGAAAGGACTATCATTGAATTTCTTCATGCAGAAAAATGATACCCATTGCTATTCAACTGTTGCTGAACATTTATGAAGATCAAACAGTAGATATGAGAACAGTGGTATGGTAACTGTTTCAGTAGTGGCAACAGTGGATAATCAGTTGGTGCAGATTTTTATGAGCATGCAGACTCTTGCTCATCACTGGCACAAATGAATAGCTAACGATGGTAACTACATTGAAAAATAGTGTTTTACAGTAGAGAATTTTCTCTATCAAATAGCATTATTTTTCTGTTTGTATCTACTGTTATTTCCATGGAAATAAATAGGAGGTATGAGCTTCTCTGTGACCTACATATATTTGTCACATGTTATTTCGATAAAGGAGAATGTCATAACTCATTCCTTTTTTACAAAGACTCTGATATTGAAGTAGTACAACTTCTCTGAGCACACTTTTAGATTCGGAGGGCTTCAACAGAGCTGTGGTTGGGATTTAACCATAGACGAAGGTGTTCAGAGACAGTAAGATTAAGAAAAACCTTGTGTCCAAAAGCTTTCAATATAGATGCATGTTGCCTGAGCAGGGTGCAATAAAGTAGGCAGAAGTTTTCAATATCTCAGCTTTGACTCTTACTCATGTATACATATATTTTCAATGCATCATTGTAGTTCTTTTTATCTCTCCTAAGTCCTTGCAAGCCAACATATAAATACTAGCTGTTTTTCAAAATGATTCTGGGCTTACATTCAGGCACACATTATTTCCATTTCTGCAGCTTGGTTTTTACATGAGAAAAATTCAAATGGGAGTTTACTGGCTGCATATGAACAAACAGATCTAGATCCAAAGATTCATCATAGAGTATCCCATCAAGTATTCCTGGCACACACTCACTTAGCTGTTATTAAAACAGGTACAGTTATCTCCATATAGTTACAACATTTTGAGTGGAATTTCATTATCCATTGTGACATGTTAGCTAATGTGGTACCAAGTATCAAATATTAGTAGGTAACATACTTCTGTAATGGCGCCACTATTTTGAAAGCAGGATTACTGCAATGTCAGAAAACAAAACAAGCTTTGAGACACAAAGGAACAACATTACTTAAACTTTTCTGTCTTTCATCTCTCTATTTTATGAGTATCTACATAACTTCAAGAACATTTTAAAAGCAATGATATTGTCATTAATATTTTAGTGTTCTGAAAGGTTTAGAGAGGATCTTTGAACTTGTATCTTTAAAATGAAATTATATCACTAATAAGCAACACTAGTTTTCTCATTGTAGGATGCAATATCATATTGGAGGAGATACCTTTTACTCTGCAAAGGAGTTATAGTATGTACATACACAATCAGTTGATGCTTACAAAAATGATCCATTCTCCACTGCTGACTCCAATAACAACAAATCAGAAATTTCAATGAGTTGTGGCAAATCTATCATTGCAACATTGCGTCCACTGTTGTTACTCTTTTTAATTGAAATTCTGCCTTCGAATTTGACCTTTATTAATAAGGCAAACAAAATCCAGTGAAAATTATTGTGGCATGACAGTTTACTAAGTACAAAAGTTCACAGAAAGTTAAGATTAGAACTGGGAGCATGCAAACACCCAAAAATGTCATGTAAAAAAGTCCCTCAGCAACAAAACTGTATTTTTTTTAATTGAAGTTATGCAGTCAGATCTGCTACATAATATTCTTATGCTTCTATTTATAAAAGAACGTATTCCAACAATTTAAGAAACTTTTCCATATCTATTAGCAGGTGTTATAACAGCCAGCTGGAATCCAAACAATTTAATTTTCATTTTCTCTTCCTCCATCTGTCTTTTTATGCTTCACTGTTTTCCTCTTTATGCTTTTTTAATGTCATATCTTATCATTTGAGAACTTTTTATTTTAGTTTATCCATTATATTCAACATAATTGGTCACAGACCAGGCAAAATTTGCATGTACCTGAAACTGCTGTGTCTGCTTTTAAACATACAAAGAAAATATTATATTTCAAGCAGCATTTGCACACAACACTAGCTTTCTCCAGTGACCAATTAGGTATAAGGCTGAGTGTGCTAATAAATATTTTGCTGAAGAGTGAATTGAATAGCTATATTAATTATAATGATTTCTACTTAATAAAATTCAATAATGGTAAACACTATTCAGAAGCTTCGAAGTACATGATAAAGGACCTTCTGTAAGAAAAGAAATGTTCTTAGTCATGTCGAGCCAGACACTAGCAAGATGACTTGCTAATAGATATACCAATACCAATTACCCACTGACAGCTGGTAACCGACCATGGTTTTTGAAGTAATGGAATAAGTGCATTCAGTGCATAAAAATGAGTAAAATAACAACTCCTGCTTATTCTATAGAGTCTGGTAAACAGAGTTAAGGTCTCTGTTCAGTATTTGACCTCTATAAACTTTCTAGTTTTTCTCCAAAAACAAAATTACTGATGCCAATGTCATTCTTTGAAATCTGGAAATGATTGATTACATTTAAGAAAAGTTACCATGAAATAGAAATCCAGCATATAAAAAAGTGCTGTTATTTCCTTCTCCTCACATTTAATTAATTGCTATGAGATGTACTTAGCAATGAAATACTTGATTTTTCTTCCATCCACCAATTCATAAAACTGAAAGTAGGAAGTAGAGCTACTTGATTTTATTTCAAATTTGCAATTCTTCTGCTAGATTGACTACTGCTATTTCTGAGAGGTGTCTATCATTTCTTGACAACCTCTATAGCGTTTGCAAAGCAAATAAAACATCTGCCAAATACAGCTAAATGGTGGTAAAATTAGTTTCAACATTTTTCCCTGCCTACTTTAAGAGGAATAGTTGATCACTGCCAAGTTAAAAAAATTTCAGAATATTTGAACAGTTTATCAGGACTCGTGAAATAAGAACTATTCTATCTTACTCCTTTCCGTTCACTGAGTTGGCACTATCATGACAAACATATATGTCTGGTTTTCATTAGCTTGAACACATTCTGCACAAGGTGTTTTACAGACTGAATGTTTTTCAATGTTTTGTAAACTTTACTGATAGGAAAGTGAGGCTTACTGACCTACAATCCCCCTTGGTCTCCCTTTCTAAGGTGACAATTATCTTTTTCCAACTTTAGTCTTCTGGACCCTCTGTCATGTAAAACCTGTCAGAGGTAATTGCTAATGGTTCAGGAATTATTTCAGTTAGACTTTTTTTGGAAGTCATCTGGGCCCTGCTATGTAAAACCTAGTTTGCATAATTATCAACTCAATAGTTCCACCCAAGCTGGTAGTTCTGCATTTCAGTAGGTACTTATCCTTTTTAAAAAGTCCTCTGTTTTGAGACAGTACAAACACATCTCCAACAGTAATGAACGCTCTACAAAATAGCAGATTGACAAAAACTGGATTGAAAATACATTAACCTGATCTATGTTCTTCCATCTGCCATATTTAATTCTAGGGTTTGGATAAGTTTGATAAGGTATATAATTAACCATGACATTGTACTTACTGCTAGTATCACAGCAAATATTAACTCTGCAAATCCAATGGAATACCATTGTTTTTTGTTTATCTTATTTTCCCAGCAGCCTTTGTTGATAATAAAAATTAGGCAGCTTACCAAGGTATACTAACTCTTTCTATATTCAGATGTAAGGTGAAGGAAAAGAGGTACAGATTTTGCATAGGACAGGCAGCAATTAGAAATAAGGCCAAGATTTGACTGTGAGTAATATTTCCTGCAATTGTGAATAATATTAATGTAAATAGAAAGTAGAGCTTTGATGTCTTCCCAGTCATTTGTTCTTTGAATTATTTATATAGGATGGTTAAAATTAATCCATTACTTTCACTTGTGTGCTTTTTTGATTATATGATTCTTAAGCATTCCTACTTTTCAGTCATTTGGAATAAAATGTATAAAAGATTCTCTTTCAGGCTTTCTTGCTTTCTTTTTCCATTTTTTTTTTTCTAGCTTGCTCAAGTTGTTGTTATAGTATCCTCAGTATGGAAAATAAACATACACGTGTATATATTTAATTTAGATTTTCCCCAAAATACCTTCCTTGTACCAGACTACTAGTTTTATTTTTGGCATTGAATCTTTAAGGGCATGTTATATCTCTATTGTTTTTCAGTAAATATTTCAAAATTTCCAGCTTAGCTATTTAGTGGTTTTGTTCACGTGAAGTGCTAATGTTTAACTGTTGTCTTCCAAGACTTTTTATAGCAATCCAAATTGTCCGTGGGGTATATTATGATGAAAGTAATGGTGAGAATGAGAAAAAAAATGGTATGTATGGGGAATATTAAAACAACATCAGAGCTTTGACCAAATCCCTTAAGGGCAGCATGCCTTAAATCATAGCTATTGAGCGAGCACAGATGCAGCAAAACAGATTGTTAGAAACAAGGAAATTTGGAAATTGAGGTTTGAGAAACTTTGCATATGTGGATAGCAGGATATAAAAGCAAAGATATTTTAAGCATGTCACATTGCAGTGATGTCTTTCTACCTTACTGCGGAGTAGAACAGACTGCAATAAAGGAAAAAAAGGGTCATTGGGAGAGCAAGTAGTCCATACTGATTCTAACACAAAGAACAAAAATCTTTATGAGAATTTACATCTCTTACTCCCTGTTCTTCACACACTAGACCATCTGAAAGGAACAGAATAAACAACAGTGAAAGGTCAATAATATCTTTCAGGAGATCATCAATTCAAGCTTAAAAGTTGAACCAAGCAGACATGAAAAACAGAGTTGAACTATATGATCATTATTGGACCCTTCCAATCCAAACTATTCTACAGTTCTATATAAAAATAAATAAATAAATAAATAAATGGTTCTCTCAGATAGGAAATGTTGAGTTCTTAAATTCTGGTAGAACTATTAAGCATATTAATTATATCCAATAAGAAAAATAAAAACAAAAAATAAAAAGAGAACGAATTCACTCTCTAATAGACTGAAAAATCGGGAATAATAATAAAAACACTCTTTCTGCCGTACCAAAGGTTTTTATACAATCTGTTACAAGCCTGGAAGAATGGTTCTAACATGGACTGAAATCCAGTTGAAGGATACAATGCAAAGGGTAGACTTAATGGTCAGTTTCCAGAAGGAACATTCACAGAATGGTTTTGGGTTGGAAGGGATCATCTATGTCCAGCTCCTCTTTTTTATAGGCAGAGACATCTTCCTCTAGATCAGGTTGCTCTAAGCACCAACCAACCTGGCTTTGAGCGATTCCAGGTAGGGGGCATTAACAATCTCGCTAGGCAACCTGTTGAATGTCTCACCACACTCAAAGTTAAAGAAAAGACACAAAAACTAGTCTTGAAACTAGTTTTACTCAATTTCTAATCAGTGACCTGGAAGAGGAAATAAAATCTAAGAATCTGTGGACTGATAATCAAATTTCATTCAAATGATGAATGACTTCACAAACTGATTGAACATACAAAAAGGTGGTATTTGAATTTCAGCAGTGAAAAGTGATCTAAGCTGTGCATTTGCAATACTGAACTCAGAACTGGCTGTTACAGGTCAGGAAAGACATTTTGTATCACTTTTTAGAATTATTGGAAATCCTCAGTTCACTGTTTAGAATCTGGCAAAAAAGGCAATGAAATATTGCACAATATTGTTCCTGTACTCAGTAACCCACTAAATTTGAAGTAAATAAGTTTTTCCTCATGTTTATACCAAACTTCCTGTGTTCCAGTTTGTGTCCAAAGAGTGATACTGTCTAGTGCTGTTTCTTAAAACACTACAATGACCAAGTATTTCTAGAAGGCATTTTTTGGCCTAAGAAGAAACTATGGAATCAATGAGAAATCAAAACTATTTGTGCAAGTTTCCATTAAATTATAAACTATAAATCAGTGGGCAAATACTAGTCTCAGAATCTGATTTTCTTTACCAAGAAAGTTTCTGCATGACTAGAGCAATACAGCCATGGTCTGGAAATATGTTTCTACTTGCTCAACTCTAACTTCTGACAGGAGCACTTGAGTGTTGTAAAATTATTATAATTACTGTGGTGTGCATGTTACCTATTTTATGTTGTCTATCAGTAACTCACTGGCAATGCTGATAAAAGGAGTTTGTCTTAAACTCCAGACAGAGTTAGAAACTTTTCTACATTCTTGAATTTAGGATTTGTAGCAGTGAATCTTTTACTTAAAAAATGTTTTTGAAAGAACGGTTGCACACTGAACATGCAACACTTAAAAATACCTTAATTACTAATACTTAAATTAATTTCTCCTCACGTTAATAGTTATAGCACTCATCTGAAAAGACTGCATCACTCAGTTTCCTTTGTAGCAGTAGGGAAGAGTTTTGAGTATACTTTGCAGATTAATACTTTCTTTGTAAACTTTTTTTTTTAATACACTTCAATTGGGTACATGTGGCAAAGTGCTGACAGAATTGAGTACATGTAGGTGAAGAGGAGAATACCACTAAGAATTTTTGTAAACAATAAATGGATTGCTCTTTTCTGCTTTGGACTTCTGTTTTCACAGAAGGCTACTATGAATCCTTCTAATCTAACTGTAACATTAAATGAAAAACTTAGGACAGTTTCATTTAGGAGTTAGAAAAAGAAAATAACATTTGTAATTCATGCAAGGACTAGTTTATCTTCATTTATAGAAACTCCTTTGAATCACAAAAAATGCTGATAGTACACCTAGAAACTATATGTCATAGAAACTATGTGTCAGTAGAAAATCATTTACAACTTAATTAACCTAGGTTTCAGGATCATTCAGCTGGCTTACTTGAATTAGGTAAAAATAAAATATAATACTGCATATATACTTTGTAAATGACAATGATAAATCTCTATAAAATGTAGAGATCATCTTGCCTAACTGTAAAATGTCTTAAAATCATGAAGAATTGACTACTGTATCAGAGCAGTGAATAATTACATTTGGATTTTTAAGGAGATTCACCTGAAAAAGTGCTTTCAGGGCTTATATTAAATTATTTTTAGTATATTCATGTAATAATTCTAAAATGCAGATGTTCTGAACACTATAGTTGGGGATTAAATTAAGAAAATTAAAATGAATGGCTACTATTAAGATGTTTTACTAAAAGATTGTTAAGAGAGGGATTTTATACATAATTTGATTCCATAGTGTGGAGAAAATTACCTCTCCGATATTTATGGCTACAAACCTTTCACCTTGTAGTAGCAGAATATGTATTATGGTGGGTTTGTGACACTTTAGTGAATCATATCAATACTGCTGAGGCAACTAACCCTAATATTCTGGAGATGTAGTGAGAAAATAAGGACAGTACTTTGGCAAACTGGAGGCTAGGAATCTATTTTATGTTTACTATGGAATGGTCTTGTCAGTAAATCACAGTACATATATTTTGTTTCTGGAGATGACGAGAAACTTACACCTTCTTTCTTAGCAAGTTTAACTCAGTACTTGAATGGAAATATTAAATTGAAAATCCACTAAATAAATCAGTAAGAAAGATTAAATCACTTTGTCTTATTGAGCTTGCTTTGGCAAATGGAAATGGGTTTTCTTTTACTTTATGTAGAAAATGTCAGAGAAAGTGACCTGATCACAAAGCTGTAGATTCTACTGTATAAGAAATCTATTAAATAGAAATCAATTTAGACTACTGTCTAACATACTCATATATTTAGATAAGAGAACCAGAGCAACTTCTGCATTTAGCAACCGTGCTTGCATTTACACAGTTAAAAACCACAAAGTATTTCTGCAGCACATTCAGAATTGCTACTACTTCTGGTTCACATATTTCAGTTTAAATTTGTATGTGTCCAAGCCTTTCACTATTCTCATATAAAAATTTCCATTCAACTGCAGACACTGAATTTTCTCTGGGATACTACTCAGATTTAAAAGAACTAAAGCAAAATGAACTAGCATCCTTGTGATCACACCACAGTATTCTGGCATTAAATGACAATTAAGCACGCAGGACTATTCATTCAGATTCAGTTAAAATGGCTCTGACCTCTAAGTTTTACATGCTTGGCTTTTTTCATACTAACAGCATGTTCCCTGGAACAACTTCCTCTATCTACCAGCAAGCCTTCAAGAAAAAATATTTTCCCTTCTTTCCCTTTCTTTTTGTTCTAAAAGTTAGCACCCTTCATTATATTTAAGCTTTCTGTTCCCTATATTTTCTGGCCTGTGCTCATGGTTTCTAATATCCTCTGGCTGGGTCAAGTGTGCACTTACTTCCTCACTCCATGATGGACACCACATATTAGTCCTGGCTGTTAAATGAACCAAGGACGAGGGACAAGTTTTTCGTTAAGAAATTTTCATAGGAAACAGATGTACAACTTATCCTTCCCTCCTTAGGTGAATCAAATATGAAACACTCCTACTGGAATAATTTGTATAGTTTGAGCTCCAGGTGAATACAGGTAAGATGTCTGCTATGTTGGCTGATGTCATTAACAACACAGTGCATTGGTTCTATTGTTTTTTTAAGTTTTTTAGTTCAGCTATTCACCCCACCATATTAAATCCAACTGTGCTGATTACCTGCAGATTATCACTGCAGTGATATTCCCTTTCAGAGGAGTTTAAGATCTTCTTAATAAGATACAAGGAACACCTTGCTTAGAACCACATAGAAAGCAGATATTTTTAAGATGTTTATTACTTTTGTGATCATTAATAACTTAATTTCAGCACACCATTCTACTTTAAAAGATAAAAATATTTACTTAGCTTTTATTTTTAATTTCAACTATTTTTCTTAGATTGCATCTTCAGTCTTAGGACAGTAAGCATGCCAAGTAAATATACTTTTCTATTTTGCTTAGCTTCCTATTCTTCAGGAAATAGTATTTTTTCCAGAATTAAATTGGCATTAAGACATTTTTCTTTGCTAGACTAGATGGTCTTAGATATGAACTAGAGGATTAATGGGCATTTATATTATCTCTCTCTTCCTGCTCTCATATTACTTTTCAAAATATTATTTTTGTCATTTAAGTCTGACAGTTTAAATAGAGTGTTCCTTTCTGGTCCAGGGTTCCCATGTATCTTATCTGAACTATACAGATACCAATCCTCCTCTTCAGTATGCGTACATAAATTTTTTCCAGCCTAGAGTTCGTAACTTTCTCCGTATCTCTAAATACAAATATTTTGCCAGCTGATATTGTTTTTGTGGCATAGAATCTCATTTTATCTTAGTAAGTTAAGATGTCATTAATTTTTTAAATGGTTTTCATATTATACTTATCCTTTAAAAATGAAAAGCAGCTGGTTTATTTGTATCTATTGAAAATCTTGCAGCATTGTAATATCTCTTTTCTCTTTTTGCTATGGAAGCTGAACAATTTTATTTATAAATAGATACACACTTATGTAAGTTTAAATTGCCTCCTAACACATACTCTTGAAGCTATTAAGTTAAAACTTCCTTACAGAATGACAGAAATTAGAATATCTATATTGCATAGAAATAAAACACAACCAATTTTAAATGAAAATATGCTGCTTGAGGACTTCTGAGAAAATATTCAAATTGAGAATCTTATCAATTATCTGATGCAGCTCCCTGGGCTTTTAGTTCAAGATTCAGTAAGTTATCCTTCTCCCTATAATATTGCTCAATTTGTATATCCTTCTCAAACAAGAAGTTTATCATTGAAATATTTGATATTAAATGAGGAACTTGCTTATAGTATGAAAATTATATGTATATTTCAATTGATTGTACAATGCTCATGCTATAATACAGTACTTATCACAAAAAGATCACACAGTCAAACCAACTGGGTTTAAACATTCAGATAAGCAAACTGGTACATCCCATTTTCTTTACTAATATTATCTTCAAGCTTGCTTTTACAGAGCATTCTCTCTCACTTCTTCAGGAGTGAAGGGTACTACGAGGATTGTGGAATCATGTTAATACTGAAGGATAAGTCAGATGGGTTAATCATCTGTAGAATTCAAACACAGAGACAATGCCTGAGCATTGCCAATAACCCTGAAGAATTTAATTTATAAATTTAGAGAGTACAGTTTACAAAACAAATAAACAAAAAGCCCTAAAAGCATCACCAAGCATCAAGTAGGAACAACAGGTCAATGCAGTTCTTCGATATTCCTGCAAGCTAAATATTACTATCACTAGAACATACAAAGAAAAAAAAAAAAAAGCTCAAATACATTCATAGAAAAAAGGAGTTCAGCAGCCTTGATTGTAGCTCTGGCACAGATCCTGTGGCAGGTGAACTGTTCATCACAGATGTCTTCAGTATGTTGCTTTGGCAGTTGACATCTGGTATGCAGCAATTGATCAAACAAAGCTGGCAAGATAAACAACAGTGAACTTATGTTGTTCAATAATTTTCTGGATTGTAAGAAAGAGTTTGCACTCAACGCCAATCTGACAAGTCATGTTGGAAACATCAATATTTATAAGGAGGGAGATTTCTCTCTGAGTGGCTTTGTGTCTCTGAGACATGGTACCATATAGTAAAATCTACAGGATTATGTCCTACAAGTCTAATTTTGACATGATTATCAACATGAGTGCATTGCTGCTGTCACAAAAATTTTGCCAAATTTCATTTGCATAAATACAGAGAAAGATCACCAGCTGGAAAGAATTTTTACATCGGCAAACCATGTTTGTTGTGGTTTTTGTTTTAACTAACACACATTTCCACAGAGCAGAACACATTGACAATAAAGATTCATGACAGACTTTCCCAGAGAGATCAAACTGACTGGAAAAAATAAATAAATGTAATGGATTTATAGCAGTGAATTCTGAAGCTTCACAATGATGACTTCAAGAAAAAATTTGATGCTGATAAAAAATCAAAAAATGAAAATGTAATAATCAACCCCCCGCCCCCCCCCCCCCCCACACACACATTTAAAGAAACAGCATCATTAACAACAGTACCATTAATGACAGTTATGTATGTAATGTAGCTGCAGAAGGATGCTGTGGCAATCATATATATATATATATATGATATATATGCATATATAAAAGCAGTGTGATTGTCCTTCCAAAGCAATCTCTATACTAGAGAGTAATCTCTCCCTCACCTACCAAGCTCACTGCCATGAAACCCATTTTACAGGTGTGGCTCAGTAATGTATCTATACATCCATACCTATATTTATTTTTGTTGGTTTGTATTCTGTTACATGATTTACTATGTCTAAAATCTTTACTGACTTGGTCTGTTTGTTCTTGGTAATCTATCTGGATTGCTTGTCTAAGCTTATTTTTCCATGCTATAAAAAGTAAACTTCCAAAAATTCTGTAAACAGGAAAAATGCGACAAAATACAATATTTTCATGGTAAACTTAGTTTTGATCAGTTCAGTTGTTTCTAAATTGCAGCATAGTTTGTTTGTCTCTCTAAATTTCGGTTTACTGATAAAGAAAGTGTTAAAATATTCTGTCTATATTACATAAAGAATTCACGTATATGCAAATTTAAGTCATCCCAAAATGTAAGTATCATTACTACATAGTTACTGAACATAACATTTATCTGAAATAGCTGCAGGAAGAAAACTGTTTTCAGATAATGAAAATCACTTTTAGGGTAGTCATCTCCTCTTTTGCAATGGTCTTTTTATCAGGGACAATGACAAGTAACAGAACCTTCTATATATTTTATAACATTTGTGTTCTTTTATTCCTCATTCCCACCATACATTTTTAAAATCAAAGTCAAGGATCCAGGGAGAAAATGACAATGTGTTAAGCAACAGATTTAAAACATACAGGGTTATTTTTACCTTCCTATTTAAAAGCAAATGGTGTGGTCATCAAGTTAGAAATAGATAAACTTACATGCTGTCAGATTACTCTTTACGTAGATTTATTACCATATTGGAAGAAATCCATTTTACAGAGAGCTGCCTGTAGTAACTTTTACAAGTTCATAATTCACATTAGAACATTCTTCTCTTGCAATTTAGAATTAACATGAAGACAGAATATTAGGAAACCAAACAGAAATGAAGCAACAACAACAAAAAAAGACAACAACAAAAACCATTGGGTCAAATTGATCCTATAAAGGCAAAAGAGTGCTTTATTAAGGTAAAAATACTATAAACATAACAAAATACAGAAGCCATGAAACAAATCTCAGGTACTTATTAAAAAATTAAAAAAATTAAACACTGTTAATAATTTATGCAGTGTCTCAAGTAAACTCAAGATAGGATATTCCTCATGAAACAATTAATAAGAGTGGGGAAAAAGCAACAGAAATATCTCAGATGACATTTATTATGGTTTTTTTTTGTTTGTTTTTTCCATTTCTTCAATCTGTAAATCAAAGTCCATAGTATGTTCACATACTTATTTCAGTTTACTCACAAAGTATGGAATGACTCCTTGGTTGCAAAAATCTGTATCAGATCTAAAGATATTTTCCAGTCAGATATTTACCATAGGATCTTTAAAATGTACTGGTAAAGAGCTTTAGATCAGTCAGGAATAGCGTGTGGTTTTATTCAAGATTATAGTATAGTCATTAACTTTTTTAATCTAGGAGTGGAAATAACTGTTAAATAGTTCTTCAGATTTCTTATTAAGGTATCTTAATTGATACAATTACACTTAAAAAAAATCAAAGGCAAGTAACTGTTAGGACAATAAATTAATCACAGAACATTAGGTATTGCCATATGTCACAATCCTATATTAAGAAATCATACTGAAGGAATACACATTATCTTATCTGAAAATGCAAGGGACTTGAGACAAATATTTCTTCAAACCACCAGTCAAAGTGAGGATTCAAAAACAGTTTAACAAAAGACCTGTATAAGTCTCCTAGGCTTATCTTCCTGATGTTGTTACTGTTGAATGAAAAATGGATATGATTTTTGTTGTTGTTAATCTTTCCAAAACCACTTCAACTTGAAATCCCTCTGAGACTTATTAAGTTTGCAAAAGGTACTCTCCAAATGCAAAGAGATATTCACTAAGAATTTCATAATTCTCCTTGAGACAACAGGGTAGCACAGATGCAAATGGAACAACGTTTTGATATATGACAGAGCATGTCCTATTGGTATATACTGTCTGTCTAGTTTCAATAAATTTATTTTGTTGAATAATCTAATAAGTATAAAAAGTCACATAAACTTTTAGATTACCTTTCTTTCCACCTATCAGTTACCATCAGAGAAGTCAGACTTGCCTAGATATTTTTCAAGTAGTACAAATTATTTTCACTCAAAAAAAGCAAAACAAAACAGTTACTAACATCGTATATTTCTTACTGAAATTCTCTGTACAGTGCATCTTGTTCTAACACTTTACTGTTGAAATACTGTATTGCACTGAAAAATGTGCCCCACAAAAAAAAAAAACATGGCAAAAATGGACTGAATAAAATGCACACTGAATGCAAACTACATATAAAATATAGAGGACACCACAGCAGCCCTCACTAATGTGCAGTTCCTTGAGCACTTGCTGATCCCAAATAAGTAGAAGTCCACAACTCAGACTGAGGTGCCATATACACCTGCAAGGCAGTTCCATTGACAAAACAGACATTAGATGTACAGGTACCTGAAACCTTGAGG
This sequence comes from Callipepla californica brunnescens, assembly GCA_023055505.1. Lineage (NCBI taxonomy): Eukaryota > Metazoa > Chordata > Aves > Galliformes > Odontophoridae > Callipepla > Callipepla californica. Next base: position 1,547,606 of record JALIRH010000026.1, read on the forward strand.
TCAAACCATGTCCAAAACACTTGACCAGTTGTTGATCTGTTTCAAAATACATTCTTCTTGTCTTTTGTCTTTAAATAACAGATGTGAAAAAAGATGTTGCCTTTTTGCCTTATTCAGTATCCCAGAAGCACTGTCTCATTCATAAAATAGAAGACACACTATCTCCATCAGTGAGTACAAAAACACACTGAAGATATTTCATTAGGGAATTTTCTAACCATTAAGTTGGGGGTTAGCACTTTTTTTTCAAAGTTTTTTTCATTGCCTAGCAAAGAATGCAAAATTCCTGCTTGTAGAAAAAGAGCACGGAAAAGGCTGCACAGTGAAGCCAGAGGAGAAATGAATAAGAATAAGAATGAGAATGAGAATGAGAATGAGAATGAGAATGAGAATGAGAATGAGAATAAGAATAAGAATAAGAATAAGAATAAGAATAAGAATAAGAATAAGAATAAGAAGAATCTTGAATGGAAGATCTTCCTTTCAGATATAGTTCAGATTTTCCTCTAAAGGCTGCTTATTGTAAAAAACCCACTAGTTGAGCAAATGCTCTGGCTTTCAACTTTTTAAATATTAAGTAATGCATACCTCCTCCTGCTCCCTCTTTTTAGAAATTTTAACACCACTGAGTTGTCCCATCTGCCATAGCTTATTACAAACAATCACGTATAGACTGGACAGACACCAAATTTGGGTGCTTACATCTCAGGGCATGATAGAAGCACAAAGTTTTGAGAAACTTCACTTAAAATTTGCACTTGACCTTTATCTTTCTCTAAGATAATTTATCTCAAGATTAAAAATACTCAAATATTTGACAATTCTTTTCTTGCAAATGAACATAGATATTTTGAAATGTTATTCAGACTATTGTCTACTACTTATCTCCAGAACAGAAGTTTTAGATTAAAAACTGTATCTGACATTAGATTGCATCAATTACAGTGAACTTGGTTGTTTGGAGCACTGTAAAGGAACATACAAAATTATGATTTCAGACATGATAACTATGTGACTTTAGCTCTCAATTCACTTCACAGACTGATAGTGCTACTGACTGATTATTTTCAAAGCTGCTATCAAAAAGGAAACTGCAAACATCAAGATTAAGTGTTCATGGGGAAAAGAAAAACAAAATAAAACAAAAGCCTTAAGATCAGAAGAAAAGTAGTTTATTTAAAGCAGTGTGTTTACTTTTCTATAAGAACAAACTTCTTTAAAAACCTGTCTCCCTTTCTAACGTTTCTAACAAAACCATGAAGAACATGGCAGAATGCCAGGAATGTCAGACCACTAGAAATAACATGCCGATGATATCAAAGAAGGATGAATAATAATGGGGGAAAAAAGAAAGGTCATACACCTTGTCATAAGAATAAGCAAATAATTTTAATCCTTTATATGAAGAGTATCTGGAATACCCAATGAAAATAAAATTGAAATGGAGGAGAGCAATAATCACAGTTCACTTGGATTGCTAAAATTCTGTAGAAAACTTGAAAGAATGATGTGATATTGTTTCTACCACAGGAAATGTGGACATATTTAAATAGAGAGGAACTTATTTTTCATGAATATTATTAGAAGGAACAAGCTCTCATAGAAAAAGGAAGAACAAAAAAAAAAAAAAAAGGGAAAAGTTTCTGCTAAAAATTCACTTGAATTTAAGAAAAAATCCTTTAGCTTGTGCATAAGTTATGAGAAAAGGGCATTAAATGAGCTCAGTACAATGAATTTAAGTATATTTCATACAAATTAGGCTTCTTCAATACCAAAAGGAATATTTAGAACATTAAAATATCAATTCAGTTTTGACAAAACTGATAAACAGTTGGATATGTACCAGTGTACATATTCAGATGAGTCTCAGAAGTTAAATACTTCTGATTTCTTCAGTACCAGTCCAGTGAGAAATACCAATGTGGACTGTAAACTGTTGCACCTAGGAAGGAATAACTGCATGCACCGGTACAGATTGGGGGATGAGCTGCTGGTGAGGAGCTCTGAGGAGAAGGACCTGTGTGTCCTGATGGATGACAGGCTGGCCATGAGCAGTGTGCCCTGGAGGCCAAGAAGGCCAATGGGATCCTGGGGTCCATAAAAAGCTGCTGAAAAGATGATAAAGAGTGTGGTACACCTCCCTTATGAGGAAAATCTGAGAGACCTGGGGCTGTTCAGCCTTGAAAAAAGATGATTCAGGGGGAATCTGATTCACATCTATAAATATCTAAGGAGCAGGAGGCAAAGGGATGAGGCGGGACTCTTCTCAGCAGTGTGAGGTGATAGGACAAAGGGAAATGGTCACAAATTGAAGCACAGGAAGTTCATCAAAAATGTGTGTGGAACATCTTCGCAGTAAGGGTGGCAGAGCACTGGAACAGATTTCCCAGAGAAGTTTTGGAGTCTCCTTCTCTGGAGATGTCCAAGACCCACCTGGATGCCTACCTGTGCAACCTGGGCTAGGGAGCTGCTTTGGCAGGGGGGTTGGAGTCAATGATCTCTAGAGGTCCCTTCCAACCCCTAAGATTCTGATTCTATGAAACTCTTCTAATGTATAATTTAGAGCAGAATCCAAGAGGAGAATTATAATATTATAGTGTTATCCACATTGCCCTATTTTGGAGTAACCATGTTTAAAAAAAAGAATAACAGAACTGTAAGAACAAAGTGGTTTTTTTGTTGTTGTTGTTATTTTTGGTTTGTTTGTTTGTTTTGTGTTTGTGTGTGTGCATTTTCTGATGCAATGATCTTGAAAACTGGTAAAATTTTAACAGAAAATTGTATCAAAAGTGTGTCTAAAGTTTCTAAAGGAAAATTAGCAAGCCTATTTATTCAGCAACAATTTTTAAACTTGGTAGAGGTAGAAAATGAGGCAAGCTTTGACACTGTTCATGAGATAAACAACCTGAGGGCAAATTTTCTGGAAACCTCCCCCTGTAAAGCCATGATTTGAAAGGCTTGTAGGGCTAATGCCATTTTATGATATATTTTTATAAACATTTTCGAATTCTTCCCTAACATGCTGAAATTCAAAATTTTACATTTGAATAACATAATAGATATGAAATAAAGACCCTCTTTAAAATTCAAAAATAGATTTATAGGAATTAATATTAAAAGAGGAAAAAAACATGCCTACTGACAAGAGAAAGTATTCATTCATGAAATAAAAGCAATGCATTTTGAAACTAATTTATGTATTTCTACAAAAGATAATGAAGAATTTAATGGGAAATGCCCTTTTCAGTTCTAATCATTTTTAACTTTATAATACCAGCAATATCAGAGAAAGCACTGCTATTCTGGTAATACTGTAATATTAGCTCTAACATACAGAATGACTGAAATTAATTGACTAAAAACATGGTAAAGTTAAACAGCTGAAAAATGTTTCCAGCCCCTTCTGCCAAAATGCTGTTCCAGATATTTAGAAAATTAAGAATAACAGTTAATTACAGTATAGTGAAACATCGTAGCATTTTGAGTGTCTACTAAACAAGACAAAAATTAACATTTCTTTTCTCCCCACACGCCTGTCCCCCCCATTCTTCTCCTTGCCTACACAAATAGTCACATCTAATGGTTATTTTCTCAAGTCTGTGTAATTTTTGAAATGTAAGCAATAGGCAAAGAATTTAAATGATGGCATCCATGCAGACATGCATGTTGTCAGGACAAGACAGCCATTTTGTTGTAAGGCAATGGCTGCTCAGAGCTGCAATGTCCATATTTTGATTTCTGCTGGTACACACAAGGCAGGTGGACACCTATCACAAGAAAACTGATGGCCAGACACCCTTGACTCAGGACTGCTTCCAGCACAGACAGCCCCAGTACCTTGCTTCTGGGCTGTGGACCTGGGCCTAAGCCCTCAGCTTGTGCCTGGGATGGCCCAGACCACAGAAGGGTATGCTTGGTGCTGAACTCAGACACCGTCTTATGAAATAAGGGAGAACTTGTTGAATTAGAAGACCCTTGTTATGTTGATGCAGACCTGCAGATATGTTGCTCAGTAAGCAGTGATGGTGAAGCATTCAGGTGCTTAAGAAGGCTGAATCTATTTTCCCGGGAAAATATCTGGAGAAGTATGAGCATCCCACTGCATCATTTCACAAGCACAGCAACATTTGGATGATGCACAGCAGTTAGAAGCCAGCTCTATCCCTCTCCTCGCTCCACAGGTTTAGGAGCTTTCATCTGCAACTACCTCTTGTGCTGCTTGTCAGGTAGGAGGTAGTGCCTCAGTGCCCTCACCTAAACTTGCAGTGTACTGTCCTTGGTGCACCTCTAGAGACCTGTTTCTGGATGCAATACAATGATTCACCCCGTTTCGCTCTATGGCCTAATCAATCTCAGCCTATTTAATATGAGCTTTTCTGACTCCAAATGGTGCTGTTGATCTTCAGAAATAAGCATCCTGGCAAAGTCTACTGCATTAAAACAGTTATGCCTGTCCTTTAAAGTCATGACAACAGAAAGAAGTACTTAGAGCAAGATGTATTTTTGAGAGAGGTGCAGCATCAAGAGTGCTATTATCTCTTGCTTAGTTGCACAAGTCCTTGAGCAGAGGCCCACGATCAGCCAGCCATTGAGTCCCTGTTTGAGGAAGCTGAACACTGCACAGCATTCACTTACAGAAAACTTACTTCAGCCTGGATGATGCTGGCAAAAGGCAATTTCAACCCTGCTAACAAAACTTTAATCAAAAAAAAAAAAGCAACCTTATTCTTGAAACCACTGAGGAAGCCCTCAAGACACATTGTTTACATTACATTATTTATCATGAAAAAATGTATTTGTCTATATGAAATAGTGCCATCTGGTGAACCGCTCTAAAACTACCTTAAATAGATCTCAATTATAACAGTCTTTTCTATCCTTGCTTACTTAGAACTATTCACTCCAAGAATTTGAAGTGTCCTTGGTCAGTGGAGGCAGGAATATATTTGAGAGGGCACTTTTAGTCCTATTGCTAGAGTCTAATTCAGTCTCCTTATAAGGCAGACTACACATAAAGGGGAAAAGAGAATAAAAACCAGAAGATAAAAAGAAATGTGCCTTTCTCAGTCAAATTTCCTTTCCTGCAAAGTCACAGTTGAAGCTGACAGCACAGACTCTCAGCAATTCTAAGGCCTTCACCTGCTACGTTTGGTAAAGTATTTGGTTTTCATTCGTTCCGCTACAGCCTTTGAAGCAAAATTCTTTGTCTCCTATATTGAGATATTTGACTTTTTTAACTATCGTTGTTTCCAAATTCTTGTGAACAGCAAAAAGGCATGAGTACTGAAAGGTAAGCAAAAACAGAGTTGTAAGGCAAGATGAAATCAGGTACTGCAAAGAAAAAAGCTAACAATGTTCATAGGTGTATCGAGACTTTTTCTCCCTCTGTTCTTTATTCCTTTCCATTTTCTTTTTTCCTTCCATTCTATCTTGGTCTTTTCTAGAACACAGGGAGTATTGGAATGAAGAGACAAGAAGTGCAAAAACTCCTTAAAGATTGAGGACACCTACGATGGAACTGCTGAATAAGAGTTATTTTGCTCTTTTTTTCCCACTGTGATTAACACTTTGGTTATCAAAGACTTAAATGTTCTAATTAACATTAGTGTCTTCAGTGTTTATCCTGGATTTAAGTTAAAAAAAAAATAATAATACTTGTCTGGAAGGCAAATTCAAATAGAGCAATGCCCAGATGAAACTCTGCAGGCTTTTAAAACCCAAGAACATTTTAAAACTTTGTCTTAACCTTTTTCTCCAGCTACGTGAACAATTTCTTCCTCACAAAACCTGCATCTCTACACTCCTCACTCCCATCTCCAGACAGTGTGAAGAACAGATAAATGTTTTTCAGCGGCACTACCTCTGTTCAGAGTTCAGCAGAGACCGACAGTCTATAATTTCAAATGCATCCAAATTTTTATAAAAACTACAAAATATTTTTCTCTCTTTTTTATTTTATTACTCTTACTGGTGTAGGCATGTAAAGACTGAAATTATGCCATCTCACATCATCAAAAGATGATCAGTGCATGTTTTTATCAAGAAAAATATGTAACATTTTGTTGTTTTGAGCTGTTCATCCATGAGAAGCTTGACTCTTGTTATTGTCCACAGAAGAAGTTTAATAAATAAGTAAAGAGTGATGAAGAATTATTTTCAGGGCTTTTCTAACATAAGATCAGCAGAAGCCAAACTTTCATTTTAAGAGTACATTGCAACTGATAGAAAAAAATGGAAAGGGATGAGAAAAAATCTCCTTCACTTTGGATTAATAGAAAAGGAAACTTCAGAGTACCTTTCTAAACCTAAATAACCTAGACCTGATGTATAATTAAATACATCTCTTAGAAAACGTACCTTTATTACTGCTCTAATAAAAGAAGATCTATGCCTATGGGAAATTATTCCACTGAGGGTCTATTTCCAGAAGCAATGCTGCAGGTGACCTCTGGCAATAGTAAAGGAGAAAAGCATACAAGAAAATTTCTCTCTTATCTTTTGAGGCGTAAAATAGATGAAGAACACTAAGATCATTAAAAAGGAAAGAACTTTCTGTATATGCCCTCTACCCCAACCTTGTCTAGAGCTCAGTCCCACTTGTGACACTTTAAAGTCAATCATAAAAAAGTGTTTATGAAACCTATCAGCTACTTTAAATGCAGAAAACCATTTTTCACTCTGTTCTTTCCTTTGTTGCTTTGATCTTTTTTTCTAATACAGAATTTATCAGATTTGGGATTTCGTTGATCTCTGCAGAATATTATCGGTATCATTTATGTTTCCATGGTAAATTCACACCTTGAATAAAGGTGTTTATATTCACATCTACAGTGGGCTTCAGAAGACAATTTTTTTTTCGTGTGTTCCTTCTGACCCTATAGAATCTCATTTTTTAATATTGTAGTTTTACAAATATCTGAAGTCCTGTAACAAGATAATTTTCCAGAATAATAGAAATAGTAATAATCTTTCAGTTTTCTTAAGATAACTTAGCTATACAATGAGTGACTATTTTTAGAAGGAATGTGAGTGATTAAACATTTTAGGTACTGTATGTATTCTAAAATGTTAAAAGGTTTCTAGATGCAAGCTCAATCTTTATTAAAGAAGACGCACACAATGTAGATCTGTAGCATTAAGTTGATTACAGTCAGCATTAAGCAGATTACAGTTTTTTTCCTTTTATTCCTTGTAGGAAAAGGTCTCCTGCAGCCATAAACCTCTGCTGTTTTATCTCCTTCAACAGGTGTCTCTGTTGTCAGTTTATAACAAAAGTAAAGAAAGTCTTAAGAAGATGTGATCGTGTGATCACTATAAGTTTCCACCTTAAAGCTGTTTCTCTTCACTATAGGTGCACCACCATGTTTTAATTAAATCGTTGTACAATTCTACGGTGTTCACAGGTACTCTTCCTGATCTGTGCTTCTCTGAAACTTGAGAGATTGACAGTGAACAAAAGTACGAAGAATTTCAGTATTAACCTGATTTAACTCTTCATATTGAAGATGGTCACTTCAATAGTTTCAATATTGCTGTTTACAAAAACAAATAAACAAACAAACAGACACAAATGGGTTAGAAACATAGTAAGAATTAATATATGGGAAAAACAGAAACACAGAACATGCCAATAAAAAAAAAAAAAGACAAAAATATCTGGCTATCCCAACATCCCTCAAATTTTGCAATTTTGATATAATTCTTATCTCCACAGCACTTGAATATCACTGTACAAAATTTATCCCCTCAACTTCATAGAAAAGTAGGAAAGTAATATTGTATTTTATAGGCTCTGAGCTGCGGGAATATTTAAAACTAATCCATAAAGTGTATCTTACTTTCTATTCACAGTTGATATCATCATGCCACAGCTTTCTGAATAAAACTTATCACTAATATAGGAGCTTGAGCCAGTTTAACTCATGAGCGTGAGCAAGAAGAGTTTTATTTTTCTTACAGTTGTCAAATGTGACAAGACAATTTGACTCCAAAAAAATTGTCTCTCAGGAAATCATTTCATGTTTTAGGAAGATTTGCCTACTTTCCTAACAGCTTATATGTCACTACCCACTTTTTTCCATTTCATTTCAGACAACTCGGCAGTCTGCCAAGAAATTAGGACAAACCAATTTCCAATTCACCATACGCTTTGGCAAGGCAACAGTAGAAACATAGCTCCTAAGCTTCCTAGCAACTAAGAAAATCATCAAATAGCTGTCGTAAAGTCACTGTTCTCAAGTTCTCTGGACTCTAATTCTTTCATTTGGATATTCAATGGGAACTGAACACTCTTGAAATTAATTATTTCAGCAATTAAATTCAGTGTAAATGCTCTCTTCTGAGCTTCTGGTATAATTGGTTTTTCTAAAAGTATAAACTATGTCATATAAGTGAAATTAACTCCTCCTTTAAAGGGAATTAATTATGAGATCCAGGCACTGGCAGATTCAAAAGTCAGATGTTCTTCAGGCACAGCTCTGAAGTGGGAGGTAGAAACCTCGAAATATCATAAGCATTTTATTGATTTTCCTGAAGAAAATAAATTAATCAAAACCTCTCAAAAATATTTCATCTTTCCTAAGTGACTTAAAATTTAGTGACATATAACAGCTCATGATGTAGTTATTATGCACTTTGATATGAAGGTGAAATGCATACACAGGAGTTTAGAAAAAGGCTGGAAAGAGAATGAACAACATCAAGAAAAGCTGAGAAACACAATGCTTACAGTTCCTCTGTTTTAAGAGTGATATTTTTCTAAATTTCATTATTCTGATTTAGTTAGACTTAACCTTAAAAGTGACAGAATTCAATATGTTTTGTCACATTGAATTTACAAGAAAAATGAATCAATTTCATTTTCTCACTGTGCGAGACTAAGGTCATCTAAACAACAGTTACTGCAAATATCTTGCTAATGTCCAATTGAAACAAGAAAAGCATTCTAATCATGCTATTTGTTTGATTTGGCAGTGTGTTCCTAGGTCTGATGAGTGGAAGATGATGGCACTGATAGTCAGTTCATAATTTAACTTGTCAACAATGAATGGCTTTTAATATGGGAGGAATAAACCAAATATAATGACAATATCACCCAACCTAACATCACCTTATTAGACATACTTTCTAAGTTCCAACAAGTTAATTTGATTTCTGATTTTTTTTAGTGCAGTAACAGTCATTACAGATTGATGGAGTGAGATGAAAATGCTATGTCCTGTATAATAAGATACAAGGAAGATTGGGTGTGATTTTTATTTCTTTTCAGTAGGAATGCAAAAGTGCCGTCAATAAATACAACAAATAACCAGTAGCTTCACAAACAACAAAATACAGACAGAAAACACTAAAAGTTCTCAAAAATATTTTGTAAGAATCTGTATAAGGAATTTGCTAAAACTGTGCTAAACCATTTAGTGAGTGACACATAATTTCTAAATGAAATAATAAAAAAAATGTCCTTATGAAAAGCCATCTATATTTCCTGAAGCAATATGTATCTGGCATGTAACTTACTATTTATAGTTACCCATGTCCAATTGTACTGGGACTGTTAATTATAAGAGACAAAATACTACAGACAAACCTGCTGGAAAACATAGCATACCAGTGCATAATAGGGTTTACAGTTTCATGAGATTCATGAGCAAATTCAGCAGAAAAAAAGAATCTGAGTAAATTTTGAAATATTCATACTTTGAGATAATCAAGACTAATTAAGTCACTTCCTTGCACATGCTGAGTCATCCACTATACATTTTTATGCTACATTTCTGCTGCTCTGAAAACTTTTTTAGTGAAGATTCAGGATAACCCTCTCTTGCAGTAGTAGGACCATTTTCTCACTATCTCCAGACACTGTGTTTAGTTCCCTCTGTTCTTAAGGGCAAAAATCACAAACAATTTCATTTTTTTCATAAGTATCTAAACTGGTGGAAGAACAAATTACAACTTACAATCATTAATAGAAAAAAAATGGTCATATGCTTTACCTTGTAAGCATTAGGTCTCACTATTATTCTTACTCATGCATCACAATTAATAACTTATTAATAGCTTCACTCTTTTTCCTTGATGGTCAAAAAAAAAAAAATTAAGGAAAAAAAAAAAAAAAACAACCTACAACAGAACTCAACATCTCTTCAAATGCAGTAGCTGGATTGCCTGTTTATATCCGTAATCATTAAGGTGCACAATGCTATAAGAGCATCCCAGAAAATAAACTGTTCTTCAGCTATTTACCTTAGGCAAGGAATGATCACAAGCTCCGTGACAAATATGTCAGAACTCATTAAACAGGAGGATCATAAATACCAACAGATTATTCAAGCCATGAATTTGCAGTGGTAAAAGCAAAGTATTTCTATGGGCTTTGAAGCAGCTGTTAATGGTGTGTATCCAAATCCTCAGGAGGTGTAAACTAGTGTAGCACCATTGACTTCAACAGAGAAAGATACTGGTCTGCTTCAAAGAATTCCTCTTTAGGGAGCAGTTTATGATGTGAGATTTGTATCTAATTCTTTGATTTATTCATTCATATTCATCTGTACATTCATCAGATTTTACAGAAGAGCCAAATTAAAAACCCTTGAGATGGAGTTCCATGCACAGATAAATCAGAAAACCAGAAATGTCAAACAAAAGAATGTAAAATATTCACAAATTGAAAACAAAATTACCACTACTGGCAAATAATTTAGATGATATAGAATCAGAAGCATTCAGGTTAAACAAACAAACAAAAAGAAACAATACACAAGTAGTTCAATGAAACTACAAAACAGGAATTAATGAAGTTGTCCTCTGATATGTGTCCTGCAATGCTTTTTTTTTTTTTTTTTTGAGTAAAGAAAGGTGTGAATAAAAATGGAAGCTTTCCTTGAAGATTATTCACTCACAGGAGTTATCTACTGGAGGGATTGGCTGAATTATCTAGTAACAAGAGCTTACCTTCAGTCTTTTCTCTCACCTGAGGCATTTTCACAAGTTGCATCCCAAGTATCTATTTTCATTCATGTGTAAGGGTTAGCTGTCACTGGAAAATCACCACTTCTGTCAGTTGTGTTTCAGTCAAGACATTTATTAGACTTATATACAAACAGGTTATTATATGAGGGCTTTTTGCCACAGGAAATCAACACCATGCTCCCAAAATATGTAAATAAAACAGAATAAATAAAAATACAAAGATCTAGTGTCCTCAATATATCATTACAGAACGTATTATTACACACTATTATCTTCTCCTACTTGTTCATCAAAAGCGATTAAATTCACATCTGATTATTTCCTGAATGTTGAACATCAGCAGTAACTAAAACAAAAAAAAAAGGAAACAAATAAAGCTAATAAACAATAAAATAGTACTGACGTGGTGTCAGTTTTGTAACAATTGATTCATTTCAGGTTACAGATGGGGAATACATGCTCATTCCTGTGAAATTCTTGCAGTGTAGGTTGAGATCGGGTGGACCTTTGGTATTCTATTAAAAATCACACACCACTCAGTTTATTAGAGTTAGAACTCTGATATAGACATCAGTATTTTGGCCATAAACTATAAAAATAGCCTTAAACTGCCATATACTAGTACTACTTTAGTTGCAGACTACTCAGATGTTCACACATGCCAACCTGATGAACTTGTACAAGTCATTAATTATTCATTTCTAATTAATTATACTGAAGATTTTTTCTTGTGCTGCTGTTCATCTTATGCTTACTGCACAGATGCAAAGTTGCATTTTAAGATTGTTAATATGTGTCACTAAGACTGGTGAATCTAAGTCAAAAGGAAGAGTATTTGATAGGTACATGGTGTTGTTTACCAGTAAGTCTTGGATGAATCTCCACTATTGATCACTTTTCAAAAGTATCTATGTAAGCTTTTAACTCATGTACTTCATTGCCAAAAATACATCATTTCCAAAAATAATTTCCTACTTCTGAAGTAATCCTTGTAGTTGTAGTCTTACAACAGCTTGGTCAAATTGATCTGTTCATATAGACCAGAAATGGTATAAAGCTGTTACTAATCCAGAACTTATAGACAATGCTGAAACAATTATTAGTAAATATTAATTGATCCTATGTTAACTCATGGATATTCAAAAGTGTTTCTATCATTAAATAGCAGGATACATTCTCAAGTCAACATAGCTCTGCTTCAAAGAAAGTAGAAGCATTAAATAATTTGAACTGCTAAGTACTTCTGTACAACTTAAGGCTTTAATCATGATGTGAGCTACCCTAAATGCTTGTTAGGCCTGTTATTGCAAACTAGAAGTAGTGTAGTGAGCACTTACCAGTGTAGCAGCAGCAAACCATTTCTTCAGCAAAGGACTACATGTAAAATGCAAAAACCAAATGTGCACAAACTATACAAGAGCTTGATCAAGAAATCTTACATTTCTTTCAGATGTTGATTAAGCAAAAGTACCTCTGATAATTCTTAGCAAGGAAAATGAGAAAACAATACATTGTGGTTTGTTAGTTATTCCTGTTTTGTGGAATTCAAGTCACTGGGAGCCTTGCCCAGCATTCATATTGGACTACAGTGCTGTGTAGACCTTGAATATGAAGGACTTTGAATAGTCAAGGAGATTAACACCCCAAGAGGAGGACTGTGTTGTTTTTTTGTTGGTGGTGGTGGTGGTGGTTTGTTTTTTTGTTTATTTTTTTCTCATACACTCTCATCTGTTCCTAACAGTACAATATGAATAGATATAAAGCACATGATCGCGAATCAAGAAGAATGGTGGAATTTAAGTAGCAGTAAAGTAATTGGCTCTACTCTGCTTTCTGAAATTAAAAACAGAACAATACCACTACCACCACCACCAAAAACAACCCCTTTGACTTCCTTATTGTTTTAATTCATTCTTGGATAATTTTTTTTTTCCCAGTCTATCTATCCTGAAATGTCTCATAATCAACACTTCCAAGGTAAAGATTGTTGTAGAATGATGTGCATGTCTCACATGAGTGTCTTTGAGAAAACCAATTTGCTGTGGTTCCTCAAATATGTGGAATGTTGGTGGAAACTTTCTTCTCCCTCATCCCAACACTGATAAATCAATCCTGTTTAGCCTCACTGGCCTCAGTGAATGTTTCATATACTCAAGTTTTTTGTGTCATCTTACCAAAACTGCTCATCTACGAGATGTTATCAGAATATTGTGAAACAATCTAGAGGGACAGCAGAGTTTCTGAAAGCTCTGTGTTGAGTATTTAAATTCAGCTACACTAGGACAGAACAATGAGAAAGAAAGTAGTAAATCCTCAGTAGGGCAAGACAGTTTATATTGAATGTTTGATACTGCCTCCATTCTCTTGAAAATAATTCCAGTTTCAATTTTGAAATTATCTCACTGTTAAGATTAATAAGTCCTTATCCATGAGATTTGTCTGGGAACAGTCTTTAGTAAAAAAAAAATATATATATATATATATATATATTTATATATATATATATATATATATATATGCTGAATCTACCATTAATCTTCAGAAAAAATATTTTAAAAACTGTTTAGCAGTCCTTGTTTTTGTAACTTAAATTGGCTTTTTTTCTTTTTTAAGTAGGGAAAATATCAGCAAGTATAGTAATGAACAAAGATTTTCATTTTATCTATTACAAAGCTTTATTCATTAATGACTAATTTTTGCATTGTTATAAAAATCTTTGATCTTACAGCCTTTAGCTGCTGTCATGGAGAGCTGTATCTCAAGCCTGAATCGGTATTGGGATTGTTAACATGCTTAGTTTACATAATGAGCAGCTAAAGAGGATGCAAAAATCAGCAGCATAATTACTTACAAATGAATAATTAATAGCTTGTATTCAAGTTAACAGGTTCATCAGAGTGACACAAATTCATGAACATTTATGAGCAATTAATAACTGAAAGTCAATGATAGATGGGCCACATAATAGATGCAGAATCTTCAAATGCATAATACCACTTTTCCAAGCCATGAGGTTGCCAGTGGTGTGCGTCAGAGTGGTGGAAGGCTAAGTAAGTGTCAGGGATGAAGTGCAGGGATGAAATGGAAGAATGGAAGATCCTGGTACTTCAACATAAATGGTTCATTTGTAAGGATTGAGCAGCAATATAAGCCTTTCAAGAGCAAAATCAGTCTTGACATGCTTTAGAGACTGAAGCAGAAGCTGAGGAAAGAGAAGTGAGCAGAGAGAGAAGAGCAAAAAATAGCTTTCTTAAGAGTCCATAAATGTTCTAATTCAACGAGTTCTGAACCACAGCACTGTAAATATCATCTCTAATAGGTGTAAGTAATAAAGGATTTCATGAGATTTTTATTTCGTCCTGATGGTAACTAAATGCAGCAAGAACAAATCATAACTCCTGCACTGCTATGGGAGGTTTTCTGCAGAAGTTCTGCTTTTGCTACATGTTCCCTGAATCCTGTTTGTAGCACCTGCAGAATGAACTATAATAAAAGTCTGTAAATTAATTATTGGATGCTTAATTGAAAAATATTGTATAAGGCAACAAATGCAGTTTAAAATTAAAAATAGTGTAGAACCTACCTGAAAATGTTTATCATTTCAGCTTTTGAATAATATGCATGCTTAATTCTATCTACAATTATTAGACTTATTAATGAGGTGAGATTTTATTGGATTTTAAGAACAAACTTTTAGAGGTTTAAAATTTCCATTATTTTTTTAATCACTTTTCATAATAAAACCTCAGAAGAGCCACTAGGTAGGAGAGTTTTAGCAAAGTTGTAATGACTTACAGTTGCTCATGGTTGGTGAAGCCTAGAAGCAGACCACACGACAACCAGTGTGTCTGTGCGCCTTTGTGTAGGAGCTGTAAAGAGATTTCTATGTAGTCAAATACTTCTGGAAAAGAAGTGATTAAGGATTCTTTATTTTTCACTTCACTGATGCAAAAAATAAATAATAAAGGAAGTAAAAGTAGAGATGGCACATTCCCAGATTTAAAGGAGACTGTTTAAAGGGTCAAGTTCATAGTCAGATGTTTCTGAGTACCATTTTTTTATTCTTACCTATCAAATAACAGTGACTTTCCATTACAAAGTGCTTTTACACGTGCTTTACTGCAACAAGAGAACATCTCTCTAAAATCAACCATCAAATCTTCCTGTCATCATCAGCTATTCTTTTCATTGACAACTTCTCCTTTTACTTTTCACAAATCCCATCAAGCAATTTCCCTATGAAGTATCTCAGAAGGGTTTTTCTGACTTTGGCCATGATAGTGAGAGAAGATGACTTTTTGACAATTAGATGAGAGTAAGATTTAACACAAATCAAGGAATTCTCAGCAGCTGTGGCTTTTCATGAAGACAAACAACTAACATGTGGGACACAGGTTCCTACCTGGTCTAAAGTAAATGAACTGGGACATAAAAAATAAACAAACAAGAAAAACCTTACCTCTCTGTCAGAGTCTGAATACTAGATAAATAACCTAACCAAATTTTCCTTCTCTGCACAGAGAAAGAACTGATGAAATTATTTTTTTCATTGTTAAATTATTCCCATACTTGTGGCTACTTAAATCTGCATTGTGTAAATTTTAACCAAAAAAAGTAGTTTTCTTAAATACCATAATCTAAAATAAATATACTCCTAAACTACTTGTGATTTTAAAAAGAAATCAAGGAACTAGATAAATTCAAGCACTACTTCCTGTTCTCTTTCCCTCCTCTATTTCCCTCCTCTAAAAAAATAAATAAATCAACAATCCTTGATCAAAAACCTCCTCTGGAAAACATATTTATTTTTCTTTTCCCATCTATACAAAGATAGAAAAATCAAAGAGTCCTAGAGCTTTGTGTTATCTTTGTATTATCTTTAACAGAAAGCTAATTATGTTTTATAATGGGTATTTCAATATATAATATGTATATATATGCTTCAGTTGTCTCAGTTTCTTTATGCTCTACTATATCCATTTTCTGATGGCTTTATTTTCTATAACTGATGTACCTAAAAAGATGTTTCATTTGGTAGTATCTTTATCAAAATATCACAGGGGAGATTATGAATTAATTAAAATGCAGAACCAAATGGACAAAAATAACCCAAACTATGTCATTGTTTAGGATTGTGTCAGTCAAAATAATTGCAGAACTTTAAATTTAATATAAACTTTTCTTCTTAACTTACTCTTTCTTCGTGATTTTCAACAGTGAAATTTTCTGTCTCCTCTGGCTAGAATAATGCCTTCTCTACACATAAAATGAAACCACAGGTCGGTCTTTGGTACAACTTGGGCATAAAGCCGATTTTATTAGACATTTTGCAAGGTCTATTTAAGGACTCTGGAAGAAAACAAGTGTTTGAGCTAAGGTCACAGATTATAGAGCTTCTAGGCAGGACCCAGCCTCTGATTTAAATTGCACTACAAGCTATTTCAACTCCCAAACTAAAACTTTGAGGAGATTTACCGTTCCACTTTTGCTGTTTGCACTGTTTGCTGTTGTTTACATCAAAAATGCACCAAAGATCATAAACAGTATGTCTCAGCAACTCCTTAATCTCATGTCATTTATTCTTCATTTAAATATTTAGCTCAAGAAAATGTTCCTCCAATTTCAGTTACTCAGATTCTAGAAGATGGTAAGCCTAGAATTTAAAGTGGTGGCTGTCATAGATTTTGCTCCTCAGTTACAGATTGCATAAGATTTACATGAGAAAATCACAGTGAGATTATGAGAAAAAGAAGAAAAAAAATTGAATAGCTTTTAAAATTTTACACTAGGAAAAGTTTTAACTTAATGCACTTGAGCAGCACTTTGAGAATTTTGTTCTTTGTGAGACCAATTAACAAAGGAGATATGAAGAATACTTGTTGCACCTTTTATTTTCAGTCAGTGAATTGTAGTTTATTTAATTGTGATTGCACTTCAAGAACAAGAACTCAGCAAAAAAAAAACAACTGTAGTCATAACTGAAACCTATACATTGCAGTGCATACTTCTTGCCAAATTCTATATCTTAATATAGAAGTTACTTATAAGAGAATTTTAAATTAATTCCTATTTACTTCAAAGAAGTAATATTTAGTTTTCAGTAGGGTGATTTCTATAGGCTATATTAATCCTGGAAAACCACCAAAGTAACAGCTACTATTAATTTCCAGAAGAAGGCTGTTCTAGTGTCAGTCACTCTTTTCAAATTGTATTGAATCGAACCAAATTCTTGCCAATAAAGGTACATTACATCAAATATGGACTCTTTTTGGAATGTAAATATTGTTGGAGTGTAACATATAGTGATAATTCTAAACAAATTCAAAATTTTTTCTATGAAATCATCAGGCTTGCAGATGCATTAAGGTGTTCCATTATTTGTAACTGTATAACTTCAAGGATTTTAAATAATTCATCTTATTATATACCAGTGCAACAGGTGAATTGAATTTCTGGAATGCTAATCTAGGAAACCAGAAAAAAAAACCCAACAACAAACATTGTAACTATTGATACTATTTTTTAAGACACTAAAATCATAAAGAAATACAAGTATTCCTTAGAGAAAGGCAAATATTTTTTCTCCTTTTTCATTTGATAGAGAGAAAAGATGCTAAAATATTTCAATGATTTGACAGAAAACAGAAGAACATGATAATAATGGAACAGAAGTCTATAATCTTTTTTCATTAACCTAAAATCTCTTGTGATTTCTGTCTAGTTTTCAAAAGGCAGATTATCACAGGAGTTTGCCTAATCTGTGTCAAGATGTATATTGCATAGACTAAACTTTCTTCAGAATATCGTGTACGTTATTCTAATATTGGTACGCTGCTTATTCCATAGCAGTCATTCATTAACTTGTCTTTTGAGGCTGAGTTCTCTAAAACGCTCCCATTAAGAAATTTCTAGAATCAATGGGAAATTCATTTATCTTTTTTGAAATCTTTCTGAAAAATCTTTAACGATTTTTCAAATATATGTTTGTCAGAAGCAAGCCCGGTGTTACAGTATTTGATTCAATATCATTAGTGTAAGTTACAGCATGTAAGCACAATTAGCATAATAATAAAGGGGAACTAATATAATTAATAAAGAAGAAGGCTACTGAAGAAAAACTTAACTCTTTATTTTCAATAATTAATGATAAAAATACCTTCGTATCAGTCCTTTCTGGAAGATATCATCGAGAGTTCATAGTAAGGGATACACGTAGTTACTTGCAATGTTTTCTGTTACACATTGTCTATCTCTACAGTGGCAAATGGTGCAGGCCATTGTGAAACTAAGTAGACAGGCAGGGATGATGAAGAGATTCAGGTAAAAAACATTCCATGCATGGAATGATTTTGGATATATATTTTGCCTGTCTGGTCTTCAGGTGTTTTATCTGAGTTAAAAATTATTTTGTTTCTGTGGATTTCTGTGATTTGATGACATGAGAACATTCACTCTAATTCACAACATTTAATCAAACTTGGCGTTATTTACAAATAAAATCATAATATGATTTACATTTAACATTAATTTTTCAATCACTTCTGAAATTCTGAGATTATTACCATGCCTAATACAAATTATCATATTATCCCTCATTCTAGCTATTTGCTGTTACTCAATATAAGAATTTTATATACATATATATATATATATATGAGCAAATTTACGTTCCTTTGAAATTAGTGTTTTGTGTCATTTTTTTTTTAAGTACTCTCTTTTTTACTAAGGAGCAATACCTAATTGCTTTACCAATCAGACATAGTGAATAGAAAATTAAAAGAAATTATTAAAAAAAAAAGAAATAAAGAAATTAAAAAATACAGAGACTTCATTTTGCTAAGACATTTTCTATTCAAGAAAATGAATCCTGAATCTAAAATCACTCAACCATGAATAAAACAGTCTTTTGTTAGAAAGTTCTGTAATGTGTTTAGGAACAGAAGTTAATTTTTGCTGAAACTTTTAAGCAACCTTTAGTATGGAACTACCGTCACATCGTAATTTACCAGACTTTGTCAAGGAGAGGTGGTTTGTTTTGTTGTTGTCTTTTGCTAATTACACAGCTTACATACTTATCATTTGACTAAATGCTCTTTAGAAAACCTCCACTTGTACTCACTTTTTGACTTCTATACAAATCTACAAGAGCATGAGATCATGTTGCTCATTAGTCAAAAGCTTTGATGCAATAATTGCATCAACAGCTCTCTTTGAGCCAGATACCTCATGCAGTAACCACCAGAAAGTAAGAGAGACATCATCGTTACTTAATTTAATAATAGTTGAATACTCTGAAGCTTCTCATTTCTGATTACGTTCTTCTCTGTAAGTAGAAGCATTGTGACAGTAAATTGTTTTAAGTTTGGAAAGCGCTTTGAAAACTACAAGAATTTAATCCACCCTAATTAACAAAATGTTCTAGTTGTATTCTTCATAGAAAATCAAGTGATACTACAGATACTTTGAATTTGTGGTGCTAAAAAAATTTGCAAAACATTTAAAGTTGTAGATTAGTTTCTTCAAGCCTTTCCAATTGTTTGCATATGCCATATTGGATAATTAATTAATATATATATTTTTAAATAAACAAGGTTGGTTTCTTTGTATTTATTTTGAATGGGGTTTTTTAAAAAATACTTTTGCCTCCCCCCAAAAAATCAATTTGAATCGTCTCTAATAGAAACATGACGCAGTCCAAAATCTCAGAATAATGACAGTCAAATGTTAGATAGTGATAAGAGTTGGAAAGAAATAAGTTCTATTTTGTTAAATAGAATAGGATTTTGCTTTCGAGGATAATATTGTCAAACTATTGATTAACAGTGAGGTACTTCTTGACTGCCCTTACTAAAATGCCTGAAAAAAAAAAAAGGTAACCTTACTTGGTTAAAAAAATAAAGCAAAACAATGCAAATCATCACATTTAAATATTAGTAAAGAGAGTTAAAATAATTTAGATATTTAATTCTACATCTGAAATCCTTTAATATTAAAATCTTTAGGCATTTTCACTCTGAACATTGAAAGTTCATCACATGCTACAGGCTCAGTTTTGAGTACAGGAATAACTGAATTAGGTATTAAGTATACCTGGGAGAACAAATAGAGGGGGAATGGCAGGGAGTAGATGGTACATTTGTTTTAGCTCTATGCTGTTCTGCACTGCTGTGGAGGGATTTGTAATTTGACTCTGAAAGAGATTATGAAAATTTGTCCAGACTAACCACACCAAAACCCAAAGACTTAATCCCTCTTCAGACTATCCTCAGACAGTGCATTTATCCTGTGTTTTGTACACTGAGACTAGAAAAAAATCAAGTGGGTCTTGCATAGTCTGGGGGACTTAATGTCTCTTCAGCACTCCTATGTGTTCAGCAGAGCTCCAGGTATCTAATCATCTCTCTCTCCGTTTACTTCAAGCTATTTAATCTGACAACAGAACAGACTAAGGTGAAACATTTAATCCTTCCCAAAGGTCAGGAGATCTAAACAGAAAGCGCTTCTTACTTGCAACAGATAAAATTAAATGTGAAAGAACTGAAAGTGCAGGGTGAGGAAAAGGTTATGCTTTGTGCTACAGACACCGTTGCAAGGCCAAACATCGATATGTCAACTTTTGGGTGTCTTTGTTATGACAGTTTCCCTGCATAATTCTTACAAATAATTATTGTTTCTGTAGACTATATGCTAAAAAGATAGCAGTTCTGAAGCACCCATAGTGATTTTTTTTCAATATCGTTATCAGAAACTGGACTGCAAAAGGCAAATACTTACGGTCAGAATGGATTGTCCCAAGCTCTCTCTAGGCTTTAGACTTTTTCCTTTATAACACAACTGAAATTGAATTTAGAAACAGTTTTCTTTCAAAGCAGTATGATAAAATATATACTGATGAGAAAAGAAGTATGTACATTTAGACACATGAAACTAACATATCAATTTTCAGAACATTTTGTTTTGCTGTGAAATATTTGAGAAAAATTGTAGCTTCTTGATTTAGCAGATATCAAAGCTACTTGTTGAAAAAATGGCAGCATGTTTTAGATTCTTCTTTTAATTAAAAGGATGTTACGTTTGTTCAGAAAGATTAACAGGTTCGCATATGCTCTGGCTACTCTATCTCCAAGCTCTTTACTTAATAGAGAATCCCTTTTTTCATCGACAAGTTAACAGAATTTTCTCAAAAGTCCTAATCTAATTCTATTTCCAACCAGCCTGTTCATTCATTTTTAGAAAAGGGAGTGGAGGGAAAAAAAATGTGGAGAAGGAAAGGAGATTTTGGGCAAAATAGAAAATTCTTATTGTAAACTAAATGATCTTTAGAAAAGAAAGGAGGTGACTAATTAAATTTTCTAACCTTTTAATCATTTTTAAATGGAATTCCTAATTTTAGAATGCTCACTAAGTACCGTCTGCTTGACAGAGCCTGTCTTCTTTCTTATGTAGTCTGTGATGACATAAGCTAATATACAGTAGAAACTGATAATAATGTAGCGCTCAACTTTCTTCAAACTTTTCTTCTATTTGTGTTATATAAGCACACATCATCTTGCTGTTTCTTTTTACCTAAATACCTTGAGAAGTTGCAAAAGACAGACAGGTTAAAGGGAATAATGCATCTTCTCATTGCACTAGTTTGAATGTATCTTGACTACCCCCCTTACTTTCAGAAATTTGTTGCTATGAACAACGTTCCTAAAGTTGCAACTTTACCAAACTTTTCAGCAGCCTGTGTTTGACCCAGAATGGTAATATCTTCTCTATGTGATAAAACATATCGTTTATTTTTTGAAAAATATTTTCATGGATATTTATTGTCTTTCTGCCCTACTCAAGAAGATGCAGTAGGAGCAGCAAAATGTAAACTTTCAGAAGACACTGAAATACCATGTAAATATTTCTCTCATGTACAGATGGTAAAATCTATTTGGTATCCTGATAGACAATACATCCAAAAAGCTTTTAATCTGAGATTATGCAGAGTCTCTGACTTTGAGATCTAAGGATACAGATGCTCTCAGATGCTGTAGCTGCATCTACACCAGTGGGTGTCAGGTAACAGTCATCTCAGCTGCACTGAGCATGTAGCTCTCCAAGTCCATGGTGAAAGACAGATGTTCCTGTCCCCTGGACTGCAGTATTTGCTGAGATTTTAAGCTTTGGTTTACAGTCTGTAGATCTCTGTTCATTTTTGAGCTTTTACCAGATTCAGCTATTCCTGTCAAAGACCATCCAGTGGATAAGCCAACTTGATGTCAATTTTTATGCATTTATGTGGGAGAGCTGATTTGTTTCAAGAACTTCCAACACTTATTTTTAAGTATTAAAATATTAATAATATTATATAATTTTGTGGAATAAATAATAACATATAGAATAACATTTATAATTAATAATAAATAGACCTCAGCACAGAGTTTGCCAAGGTCTACATTTAGACTTTAATTTCACATTTGTCTGCTGTTGAAACTGGATACAACAAAGCTATGCTTCTCAGCTTTTAAAGAATAAGAAAGCTCTCTTTTTTTTTTTTTTTTTTTTTTTTGCCATCTGTCTTTCTGTTTTAGTTTTATATTACATGTATTTTACCGTAATTCTGAATGTGAACTCTCTCACAGTGTTTAGTAAAGCAGTGACACATTACATTAGCATTTTTTCACTTGTTTTGTGGGATCAGTGATGGGCAGAATCCGCAACATAGTTCCTCATGAAGGAAAAAACAACAAATTCTTCAGTAGCTCTTAGTGTTCTATTTCAGTATTACCATGAAGATTTTTAATATTGTCATGTTTTGAACAGCACTATCAAATGAAAGTACCATTTCGTTCTTATTAGTTTAGTACCCTTTAATATTTGAGCCAATATTACAGTAAACATAATATGTATTCTGTGCATAATATACATACACGAGTGAAGAAATCAATCAAACATTATTTAAAGGATAAAAGCAGAAAAGAAAGTTCATCTCTCTCATCAAGAAGTAAGCAACTCACATACATCGATCATCATGTCTAAAAGTTTGGGTTTTTTTTTTTCCTTTTGTTTTCATATACGGACACAGAAAAACAAACCCCAAACTAACAAAGGGAAATCTTGAAATAAACATAGCAATCAGGCCTGGGAAGAAGCAACAACAGAGAAATTAGTATCTTTTAAAGGATTTAGATCTGCTGCACAGTTTGGTTGGCATGTGGCAAATAAAATTTAATGTTAATTCATGTAAATTTATTAGACTCTTTCTTTACGGTCCTCCATGTTTTTATTGTGCATTGTGTTTCAGTACAGATGATATTAAACTCATACAGATGCCACCAGTCATCAGTACAACATTAATTACTAACTTGCTCAGAAAGTATTTACAGCAAAAGTTGAAACTGACTGAGCAGTGCTGGCAATACTAAGCTACCATCACATTAGCTAGAGAGACAGAAAATTGTACAGCAAATACTGCTTCAAATCACTAAGAGAGGAGGGAAATAAGGGCACAGGGAAGGTAAGAAGGTCACATTGGAGATATATTCTCTGGAATTTGAATTACCACACTAAATGACAAGGCTGACAAACATTATCTCTGCTAGCCTCAAAACTTGCATTCCAAATGCAAAAAGTACCCAGAAAAGGTCTATGACTTTAACAACTATTTTGTGATGTGACCCACCACATCAGATCCCACTGGGAAGATCAAAAATAAGCCTTTAGGGTTAGGATTCAGGTGAGAAAAGCAGAAGGTGGGAAGGATAAAGACTTCTAACATATGACAAGTCTGACCCAGGTGTTTCAGGTCTTTGGAACAAATGACTAAAGGCTTGCATTTGCAGAGCACACTAAGTAGGATTTAGGACTGATCTCTCTACAAATGCAGAGATGCCCACCTTTACCTTCATCAACTTGTTGGGATCACCATATCCATTTTATGAAACAGACTAATGTGCTCATCAGGGAATTTGAGTTCCTGGTTGTAATTACCCCAAGGATACACAAATATGTAGCAGTCCTTGAGGCAGCCAGGACATTGTACAGCATGCTAGTTGAAGACATTTTCCACCCTTCTGAGGAACTTGATTTGAGATAATCAAGATATGTTAAGAAATAATTTACTGTTTGTTTCCATACATTATTTCAACCATGGAGAAATATTACAGAGTAATTCTCTCTATTCCTTACATATGAAGAACTGTAGAAGCCAGATTTACATGTTTATCTCCATTTTATCAAATGAAATGGTTACCTCTCAGAGCAAGAACGGAGCTGAGTCGTCAAGAAGTCATCGGATTTTTCTTCTCAGAATTTAAAAACAACACAGATGTAGCAGTTGATTGCCTTAATTTGTATCTTAATAATCACATCATCAAAGTATACTATATCCCAAGAATTTCAAGTGCAGTAGGCTGAGCATACCAATATTAGGGAATGTGAAATTTCTCCATTCTCTTGCTTGAGTTCTGTCTTGCTTGGACAGAATTTCTGTTTGTTTTTTTTAACTGAATATATGAAAGCGGTCAGACTGATTACATATATACATACATACGTAATTTTAGTCAATCATCATTTCTGTACAAAATGCATGTAGAATATTCATATGCTTCAATTATAATATTCAAGTCATTGACACATCAATTCAGTTAATAGTTTAGTAAGTGATCCTAAAATTAATAAGATCAAATATTCCCTGCTGTTTTCTTGCTGGAAGAATAAAGGCTAGGACAAAGAAATGAGGAAGCCAGGAGAGAAAGAAATGTAGCTCTTAACATTAAATCTCAACATTATCAACGACCACCGTCTGCCTAATTAGTCATAGCATCTGGCAAATCTCTAATTCTAGTTTCAGTAGTGTATATAACATTGAGGCGACAATAATATGACATTATTTAAATTGTGTATTTTATTTATTTGAATATATACATGCATAATATATATTACTTTATCATTTCCTGCCCTAGAATAAACCAAACCATTTGCTGTCACTTCTCTTTGCTGTTGCATATATTCCCTGCCTGTCACAGTTTGTAGAGCGATGCCATTGTTTTCCATGTGATACATAAACCTAGAAATACCTTTGGACCTTGTGAGTTAAACTCAACTTGAATGCAGTCATAAAGGATTTACCATGTACTTTAGGAAAGAGAAGCTGTACAGACAAGGTAATTCTGTTTCAAAATGATAGCTGAAAGCATCCTAAAAAGACGAGCAGTCCTCCCCTCTTAGCAGAAGCAAACCACAGAAATCTGAAGCCATACCTGCTTCAAAGAACACTGTGTAATGCAAACATATAGGAAACAAAGTATTTGTGTGCACATTGGTTGATGATGGCAAAAGTCACCTCAGAACTCAAACTCCTACTTTGGAATTTTCCTTTCCCACTAGAGATCTGGGGAAAGAGCAAGGTATTTCCATTAAATCTATGGAGGGCTTAGAATTATTTTAAGAAGTCCTTACTCAACATTCTGAGTAGTTTTCTGTCTGACATTTAAAGTTTAATATAATTCTACTGAATTCATGATTCATTAGATTATTTTTCTCTTGCTAGTAGATTGTGAAAATGACTGAATGAACCAGAGATCTCTGGCAAGAGAAGAAAAAAATAGTTGAGAGGGTTTACATTATGGAGTCACATGGTATATATATATATGTTTTAGTAATAAACTATGAATTCATTCCATCTTGATTGTGTCACTTTACTCAAAGATCATTATATATATAGACATAGTTAACTGACATGACTATGATAAGGAATGGGATATTATATCACTATTACTATGGTAAAACCATAATTAAAAAACCATAATAGTTTCCATATAGCTAACAAAGTGTGAGTCTTGTTTCATTTTTGCTCAAAATCAGCTGTTTTCCAAGAACTCTTGGGAGTAATGACCTTGTTGGAGAGTGGGTTTTGAAAAAAAGCAGACATGCTATTTGGTACTACCAGAAACACTAAAGCCAATTATTACTTTTTAAAGCATTTAATGTAATGAAGAGAGCTGTGTAATTATTTTTCAGCATAACTGTTTGTTCACTTGTATGTTTCCAATAAGATACAGGAGATGGAGATATAAATCTGTATATTTTACCTGAAGAATTTACATGTATTTTTCTCAGCACTGTTTGACTTATTTACATGTTTTTTAGAAGGAGATGTACTACAAAGTTAAGACACTGCAAATGGTTTAAAGGAAACTTGCAGTCTATTTCTGCATCCAGTTAATATGTAAGAATCAAACTCATAAACAGAAAAAATATATTTTTAGTAAAAGAATAAACAATAAAAATTTCACAACATTTGTACAAAATTTAAAACAACTACCTAGGGCTGGGTAATGAGATTTTCATATCATATCATTTCATATCATTAAAATTTGTTCTCCATCATCATGCATCAGAATGAGTTCATCTTTCTGTTTTTGTACAGAGAGTATCAGGCAGAAAAATAAACCCTTTGGTTTTGTGTCCTATCAGTGGACTGTTGGCATTTTTTTCATCTGGGTAGTTTTCTCTTCAGACTGTGTATGAGCCGCTCACCCACACCATCATACCATCAAGAGGCAGAATAAAAGTATCTCATGCCCACAGTTCACAAGTGAAAGAGAATATTCTTTCCTCAGAGTGTCTTGCTCTACACTGAGCAATCTGCCTTTCCATACACTGAGAGTGAAATGAGTCAGAAGGTCATTTTCTAGCACTCCCTCACTGTCAAGTGGCCATGGCCAATCTTGAATCGCTTAATACATCTTCAGAAACAGATACACATTTTTGCAGCCAAAATTTTCAATGACGTCAGTTGAAGTTTTACCTAAGAATTACACAAACAAACCATCAAATTTCTCTAAAGTTTTAATACTTCTGAAACCACCCTTATTTAAACTGAAGCTGGAAAAACACTGGTAGCTTATTTAATCATGCAATATGTAAGCTCTAATGGAGTGTAAAGGAACATTTCCTGAAAATGAATGCAAATAGGCAAACATGAAACTAACAAAGAAGTCACAGGTATGTTATTAGCTGCAAAATCTGTAGAAGATACTACGTAAGAACTGACTTATTTTTCAAAACAGATTTCCTGTGTTGAACTTCCCTCACAGCCACCATTCAGTTTTCTAATACAGAGACATTAGCTGTCTCAGATATAGTAATCAAGAATATACAGTATTTTGATCTAATTAGCTCAGCCTTAGTACTATTTGGGGATTCATATTGCAAGGTAAGAGCTATTGCCATATGCTTCAACGTTTCTGGAATGTTCATAATGTTTTCAATCAGCACTTCAAATATTTTCAATTATATGACAACTCTAAAACATTCATTTACTCCTATCAGTTTGTCAGATCCACCTAGTTTGATACTTGTTCATCCCTGCTTCTCAATTATATCTTAAATCGCCTGTTCTTCTATGTATTCTCATTGCTAGTTCTCCTATTAAAAGAATTCATCTATGGTGGAAATACTTTTTCCTCCTTCTTTACCAGAACATTTGTTTTTATATCTGATATAAGCTACTTAAAGTTCTTGACAAGCTTTCATATTAGAGATGCTCTTTTGTTGTACAAGTATCACTTTTATTATTTTATTATACTATTTAGTAGCATCTATGCTTGCCACTCGGTGAGGAAAATGTAAGAGCATTTGAAAACTCAGCGTAGTCTCAATTTCCTTAGTTTTGCAAATTTTAGTAGAAGAAGAATTCTAGTAGAAGCAATATTCTAAAATTAAGAAGCAAGGTGATGAATTGTAACTCTTTTATACTGGATCTGAAATCCAGAGTAGGATTTCTTAAATGATGAAAATGTAGAGTTTCAACTCTAATCATATGCACTAAGCACTTTCCAGTGATTGTTAAAGGATTTCAGGAGAAAGTGTGTGTGTGAAGGAGGGTGGCACTGGACAGGGCAGAAATTAAAAGCAGCGAGGACAGATATGACATTTTCAAAGAATGAACTTTGGGTTTGTCACTGTCTTCGTCAAGTGACAATACTGGAACTTTGAAAGTCAACAGCTTGACTGAATCAAACATGTAAATGTTCCATTACAGGAGTTTGCAGATGTAAGCAGAAAGTTACTCTGTCACACATGTGTGCTTGATGATAGAAGGTCAGCATAGGAATTAAAACTCTGGACTCAGTAAAAGTCATGAATCAAATACCTATGTCACTTTCAGTAAAAAAACAACAACAACAACAACAAAACAAAACAAAACAAACAAACAAACAAAAAACACTTCACTTAATATTTTAGAATATTTGCTCCATATCTATATGGAAGAAAATTCTCATTTCTTAAAAGTATCAGACTGGGAATAATGATTCTAGCAAATGGTTTGTAACCCAGGGTTTAGCATGTTTAGCTCTGATTTTTCATGTCGATATGCATCAAAGATAATATTGTGGTCTCTGGTATTAATGAAAAATATAACAATACAAGAGATCTAAAAAAAATTTACAAAATCACACCACGCAAACTTGATTTCTATCAGTGAGGCCAATTAACAGAGGCACTGGGTACTGAAATCAACATTAGATATGCTAAACTAAGTTCAACCGTTGCTTAAGCCTGCAGAGAGGTAGGCGTTCAATATTCAAAGCTCTCTAGGCAACAAAGTTGTGATTATGAGCCGGTACATCTGCCTGTCTGCAAAGTACAGAAGGCCTTTGGGAATGCACAGTCCATGTCATTCACCTGCCTTGCCTGACACCCCTGCTCTCATCAGCCTTCTCCTCCACATCAGCTGGGTCAAGCTCCAGCAAATAGCAAACATGATTAAACTGTAAAGGAGGGCATCTCTTTGGGATCTGCTTTGATTCAGTTCAGAAGTATTTTTGATTTCAGTTTCCTGTGCTTTCAGGTTTTGGAGCAAGGGTAATCCTGTTTGTTACAAAACTTACATTTCCAAAAGTGTTCTCTAAGTATCAAAACCAAGATTATTTGCCTAATACAGAAAAAGAACTTCATTATATTTCATCTGAAAATGATAGATAGATGTCATTAAATATATATATACATATAATGTTTTTCTCTTGTCCAGATGCACTGTGGTATACTGTAAAGATAATAGTGTATCTGGTTTAGTGAAGCTATGAAAGAGATGTCCACAATGTTTCAACACCATGAAGAAATCTGCAATTCACAATGTGTGTCAACAAACAGACATTTCTTCTCCATTTCCTTTTTAGAAAGAACCTGATTACTGACATTTTTTATCATAAGTTCAACAGTTTAGTCTGAAAACATTTGCCATTACTTAGGGAATTTATTTTGATAAGAGAACACTGGGATGCTGAGACCAGCTTTGACCTTTTAAAAATAAATTTATGATAAAGAGGAAGGTGGTGGTGAAAGCTCTGTTTGCTTTATAGACAAAAAGTTCTGTTGTCTTACTGACAAGACTGCTATGTGCTACTGAACGTTAAGGCAGGCAGGCCTCCTCTTAAGCTAGAAGTTAGTCTTGCAAAATCTTTGCAATGTTCTTCTCAATTATTTTTTTACAGATGATGTGCAAACTGTCAGTGGGCCATCTAGAAGAGCTATTTTCCATTTTTCAGTTTTGTATCTGAAGCTCTGGAGAAAGTGTGTTACTTGCCAGGAAGTCTACTCATGATTAAGAAAAAAATAATATGTAATTATTAAAATAGCACAGACCCCGTAATCTGATTCACAAAATTAATGTATTATCATTTATTTTAAAATGTGTTCTATGAGTTTCATAAGGAGGAAAAGGTTATGTTAAGCATAACCAGTATTCTCATAGTAAAAAGCATTTAGTTCCTGTACTCCCGAACATTTAAACAAAGATCCAGTACTAACAGTACAACGAAAAAATCCATAATTTCCTTTGTGAGTGATGACAAATTTTGATCATCTCACAGACTCTTTTTCTGACATGCTGAAGCCTGAAGTGAGAAGTTAAATGCTAACTGATACTAAAGAACAGTTTACATTTATTACAGATTTGAAAAAATAATACTACATCTTAAAATCAACTACATATAAATGACCTTTCATAATCCTTTGTTCATTTGCATGCTGCACATGAGCTTTTACGAAGTTGCATGTGCTAATATACACTGTGTGGCTCTGGCACTGACCTGCTGTATGAATCTATGCAGGTCTCTTTTCGTTTCTTTTGTGCACCTTATTTCTTTAGGTCAGAAGTTCTTCAGGGAAATAAATGATGTGCTCATTATGTCTGTAAAGGTGATAAACTGCTGTACCTTCTCACTCTTCACTGTTCCTTATAAAGACAGTCTCTTTTCCTTTAGTAAAAATATATTAAAATTGCTCTACAGCACCAAATTTATTTCTTCATCAGTATCTATGAATCTCTCAAAGAATTATGCACAGGCTTTAACTTCCCAGCCTATGAATATCCCACTTCTTAGTATGGAAAAACTTCAAAAGAAAACATTCAATTTCAACCTGAAATGCAATGAAATTTTTTCCTAGGAAATATCTCATTAATGTTTTACAAATAATCAGCCTTTGTGAATATTCATCATGTAGCACAATAGAACAAATTCAGATTTTGAGAAGATCAGACTGAAAGAAAAGATATTTATAAAATTGCAAAAGAAACAGAAAATGTAATTCATCTTTTGTTGACTTTATTACACAGAAACACTTAGGCAAGATTATCAGTCTCACAGGGGAACACTTACCCCTCATGGTAGCAAACCTAAATGAATTGCGGACAGAATATAGCTAGGTAATTACCAGTAGAATAGGTGTAGAAGGTTGCTTATCTGCTGAATACCTCCTTTAAAATAATTTATCTTTATGTTATATATGATTATGTGCCAAGCCATCAGAATGCATTTTGTGTGGAGGCTATTATGGTCTCTGTTTTAGTTAGCTATTTTTCTTTTAAAGTTCATAACACATAGAAAGTATGTAGCATTACAGGAAAAAAAAAAAAGGTTTGTGTACTTACACCTACAGCTTTTCATGTTGTTACTTCAGATCTCAACTGACAAAAGGAGGTATAAGAGAGCCATTGAAATGTAATTAAATGTTCCAGACTTTAATAATAAATTAGAAAAAGTCACAATGATTTTAAAAAGCATTAAATGCATGTCTGAACATATTTAAATTATGAATGCTACTGCTTGGTATGTCATCTTAGAATACTTAGTTGATACCAAACAACCACTATAGACTAAGAGATATGGTAGCTCTCCAGATATTTGGTTTGGATTTCATTATTTAACAGCTGCTGACAACGACTTGAGTACACTTCCTTAAGGTAACAGGATTAGAATTAGAAAGCTTTGTCAATTTATTTTTCTTTTCACTTGATGAAACTTATTACAGAATGAACAGCAGTTATGTAAAACATGGTTCCAACCCATCACCTCCTTTGTTCCTTTGTTTCCATGGATTCAAAAAAAAAAAAAAAAAAAAAAAAAAAAAAAGGAATAGGCAAATTACTAGGTTAAAATCATCATTCCAAACTTCATAATTCTATAATTAGAACAAAAGCCTATATTATAAATCTGACAGATGCAGCTGTGAACTCTTGGACTAACTTGAAACTTTCATTTGCATCCACCCCTATTAAGAATTGAACCTACTCAGACTCATTTTCAGCGTGGATGTCATCAGCACCACTCTATAGCCTTGGATATTTTCTTCACCCAAACAGATCAGGTTTCAGTAGAATTTGGAGCAGTTGTGAAGCCTGACCTTATCATGCTCTTTGGAAGCCACATGCATTTGAATAAGGATTTCTGGGAAGGTGCACAAATAGGCAGAATAGTAGCAGAATTGCAGAGAACTACATTTTCATTTAACAACGATTACAGGCAGACTCTAAGATCACTTTACGTCCATGGTCTACTAGCATTGACTCAATACCGCCGTCAATTCCTTCTCTCCACAAGCAGTTCTACTTTGAATCCAAATCATTTCTAATAATAGTGAGAACTTTTGTTTTCTGTTGAAGCTGACCCAGATAATAACTGTCTTAAAATTAGTTTTTCCTTCCTATATTCTTTGTTAATATGCTGTTATTTTGCTATGCTGTTGAGGACTAGACTGATGTTAACTCACACGAAATATCATAGCAGAGAAATTAATTGCTTAATGGTGAAATGGTATAAAATGCACACGGTTTGATGTTTAGCACCAATCATCACCAGCACTTAAAGACTTTTGAGTGTCTCTTTGTTTTAAAATGACTAAATCACTCAGTGCAGTTACTGTACTTCTGTTTAATTGCTTGAAACCTTCTAAATTCTAAGCTCAGAGCTTCATCTTCCTTCTGACAATACCAATTTAATAGTTTTTAAAACGTCTTGAATTTATGATGGGTAAAATTAACATCCTGGATGCATTTCTGAGATGCATTCTGAATGCTACTTGGTATGGTGTTAATCTTCACACTTTTCAGTGTTATTACTTCAGTTTTGCATGAGCTAGCATAATTAATGGTACCCATCCCTACTAAAAAGAAAAATTACATGAAACATATTGTTTCAATCCAGATTGTATTTTAATTTCTTCCTGTCCAGTGTCAGACTTTCTGCTTAAAAATAAACAAACAAAACCTGAAACTTTTAAGTAAAGAAAAAAATGATTATGTTAAAAATAGCTTCCGTATTATTTCAGATTTATCCATGTCTTTCTTAACAATATCTTCTAAATATGCATGAAAGGCTGAATAATCCTTTATTCATGATTATTTTGTGGTTAGACTTGCTGATCTTGAAGGTCTATTCCAGCGTGAGCAAGTCTATGATACTGTGCTTATGCTCTCCTTTTTAGTATAAATATAATTAGTTTTACAAACCATTCCCTTGAAGAAAATAAGATTTTTAATCTTTTATTTTATATAACACAAGCATAAAAAAAAAAGACATGATATACTATTCTTCAGAAAACAAAACTCTGTAACATGACTGTGCTTGTTAATGCTTAAGAAAATACTGGGTGAGCCTTCATAAAATAACTTTATGCACCAGAAAGAAATTATAAATGGGAATTTGCAGAAGTCAGTAGACTAGAATAGCCTTCAATAACCTGTTAGCAAAAAAAAATAATAATAATGGAGTTGGGGTTTGAAATTGGAGAGGGCAGGAAAGGATATTTGGGGAAGTTGAGTTATATCAACAGCGAAACAGTTGTGAATTTGTGAGCAGCGCTAGAATTCCTTTAGACATTTTCTGGTGTTAAAGGAGAAGATGATATAAGAACTGTGGAGCAAAAAACCCCACAAAATAATAAAATTCACATTTAGGGTTTTTGTTTGTTTGGTTGGTTGGTTGGTTGGTTTTTGTTTTGTTTTGTTTTGTTGTGTTTTTTGTTTTTTAATTAATCACTTTGGCTGTACAGCTTACTAGCAGAAACTTGACTTAAGGCCTTTAGGACCCATGTAGTTACTACTATTTGAGTAC
This sequence comes from Callipepla californica brunnescens, assembly GCA_023055505.1. Lineage (NCBI taxonomy): Eukaryota > Metazoa > Chordata > Aves > Galliformes > Odontophoridae > Callipepla > Callipepla californica. The sequence goes on from JALIRH010000026.1 coordinate 1,580,950, forward strand.
TATGTAAATTATGAAATGCCTCAGAACATTAAAACAAGATGAAAAATGGTTTAAGTCACTGTACGTTCCAGATATCAGAAAGAATCTCCTGCCTCATGTTGAGAGCTCTCGATGGGAAGGGAAAGAAAAATATAAGAATTAATTTATACAGAGAGCTACCAGCACCTCTGTTTTGTTGTCATTGCTGTTACTTTTAGTACACATTTATCTGTTCCATAATTGTTCTGACATGTTCTCAAGAAATTGTGAACCATGAGGCACGGCTACATAAACACATCACTGCAAGTTACTACAAAAGCATACTAAACATGCTATTATGTTGTAGTATCTGTCTACTTACATAGACATGATACATTTTCCCACACTAAATTTTTGTCTGCTGTCTTTAAGTAAAGAGTAAACTAAATGACATCTGCTGCAAGATGAGGGCATTCCTGAATAGTTAATAAATAATAATAATAAAGATACAAAAACTTTCTGTATGTCTAATCACTGAACCCTTTCATGTTTGTTTTCAAAACATGTTTCTGATTAGCTAAATGTCTACATTAGTTATTTCTCGTCATATGCCATTTAAACATATATATATATATATATACATATATATATATATACATACAACACATTAATTATGGATGAATATACAGTGGTTAGCTGAGCTCAAATTTTCTATACCAGCTGAGGTAATTTAAATGTTTTTCAAAGGCTTGAGTTTGAGTGCAACTGTACTAAGTCTTCTCCCCTTGCATTTGTTGTTGGGAGCAGTATTGATGTTAGGAGGAAAGACAGTTGTAAGGCTTTAACTCCTGAAGACTGAATCTTTGTAATTCAAGGCATCTATGTTTCAGAAGAGCATAAACCAGCAGTTTCCAGAATACTTCCATCTGTCCCTCTCATCTGAGATGTGGTGTGATCACAGCAGGTAGTAGGGAGCTGTAACAAGCTACAAAAAGCAAGACAAGAAAATACAATGAAGAAACTTCCCTAAGTATTTTCTCTCTCAGACTCAGAAAAAATAATTGTCAGGGGTTTTATGCCAAAACTGTCCCAGGAAACCATTTCAACTTACTCTCTGATTTACACTTTGTAGTACATATGTAAGGCAATTTTTTATCTCAGACTGTTCATGTCTCAGTCTCTCATAAGACTTCAAAGTAGAAATGAGTCTGCCTGAATCTCAAACAATGGAGTATCTACTGAGATGGAGGCCAAGAAAAGAAAAGAAAAATTAAGTCAGGTGAAACTTAACCTCTCTTCTTCCTCCTGTTTCAAAAAGCGAGGTCACAGTAATGCAACTATGGTAACTTTCATTTCCACAGCAGCACCTTATGGTACCCCAGTAAGCAATAGGAATACCTTCACTGTCAACTAAAGTGAAAAAGGAAGAAATATTAAACAAATAATTATTTTGCCAAAACAAAAACATAAGAAATCCAAAAGTTAATACAAAAAGAAAGATGAATTATAAATTGGTTACTATTACTATGTACTCATTACTCAAATGTGATTATTCAGATGATGATGCAGAGTTGTTCTGAGTTAGTACCTAAGGCCAAAAAAAAAATCTTTCCATAATAATTAACATAGTCAAGCTTGTCTTGTCAAAATCATGATGATAGAGAGCATCATCTTCAGCAAACAATTATAAATCTACATTATTGAAAACTCAACCCAAGATTCACTGCTAATTTGCAGGAGAAAGTGTCTATACTATTTAATATTAAAGAAAAAATTGAAATTGGTTCAAATTGGTCCCTCTGTAGGACACTGAGTGATTTCCTTATACCTTCCCCTCCAAAAGGTAATTAAGTAACTCTTTAAGTATATTCACTTCACAACTGCAAGGATTTTTTTCAAGTCACTTATCTTTCTCTGAAAAAGACTGTCAAGGCCTATAAAATTATTTTTCGTTTCCCTACCAAAGAGGCTGGGCATTTAAGGTTTCAACTGATATTTTTGTTTTCTTTTCCTTCTGTTCTCCTACAGTAAGTAAAGATAAATGATGAAACATTCCATGTTCCATGATTGCTAAGCAGACAAGTAATTTAAGTTTCAGTGAACCTCAGGTGGCATGTTTTGATAAGTAAAGCAAACTACCAACTTAAGTTTGTTTGTATCTGCAGCTGTGAAAATGTGTACATGAAGCTACTTTTAAACATGCATCATCTAAAAATACTAGAATTATGACTTGAAATGTGCTAGTTTAAAAAAGTATATAAGGTGTATAAGACACCACTCAGCACAAGTCAGAAGTCAGAAACAAGCTCAAGGAACTTCAAAACAAGATGAAAAAAAAAAAGGTTGCAGAGTTTTTCATCCTTCCCAGAGAAACTTTACCTACCTCCATCTTCCAAAACAAAGTATGAATCCGTGACTTTAACTGCACTTGTGATTAGGTATTGAGAATAGGCACTTGTACAAAGGGGTATCAGACTTCTACAAAGGTCCTTTTCCCTGTTGAACTTCATAAATCTGTCATATTCTATGAATTCAAAGTAGCACATGAATCAATAGCCAACAATTCTTCCTTAAAAATTTGTATACTTGCCACCAAGCACTTTAAGTGGAGATACGGATTATGTGAGCAAGTTTCAAAAACTTAACGGCATTCAAAAATCTTTGTTTCTTATATAGAAAATGAATTTTAAAATCCTGGAATATTACATAATTGTAAGAATATCAAAAGACTACATTTGCTAAGGTCATTTCATAAAAAAAAAAAAATCAATAAGAAGAAATTGAAGGTTACACATATAAGATTATTTTACTTAGGAAAATAATGCCTGAGAAAAAGGTTGGAAGGTTACAAGAAAAATAACTGAACACGAGTTCTATGTACTATACACTGCCTACAAATCATGAAGTAATCAATTGAAAACCAAGTCAAATTACAGCAGTAGCATTAGAAACATCATATAAAAAACATTTGCCCTTTATATAGATGAACCTCTAGCTATAGAAGAATGCATAGTGCTTTATATTTGAGTTCTCTTGCTTTATATACATTGCCTGAAGTTGTTTATACCTGGATTTAATTTAACTTCAACATTAATACGTCTTGTGCTATTTTGTTCTGTCTTGTCTAATGTAATCAGCAGCACGGGTCTTTTGTCATTGTCACTTCTTCTCAGCACACAACAAATGCTCACCAAACAGAATTCTGGAAGCTTGCTTATTGTATATCACCTCTGACTTTACCTTCTTCTAAAATAGAGTGACAATATAAATATGCAAGATTTCTTTCTTTATGAATTTATCACAAAATGTGTCAAAATCACCATTGTATTCACACTGTAGTTTTCATATTTTCTCTGATCCACAGATAGATATAAGCTCAAAGAGTAACTTAAGAGAGGCAAATCTTTAAAACACACTTCTCTGTTCATGCTGGATAAAGAATCTACTCCTACATCAATCATCCATCATCTATACCAAAATGTTATGGCACATTATATATCAAATGTTACGTCATCTCTGCTGGATATTAGAATACATTCAGTACTTTAAAGTTTAGATAAACTTAAATGCACTAGCAATACATATCACATTTCAAAGTTGTTGTTTAAGCATTGCAGATGAAACCCTGAACCTGTCTAAAGTCAATGGCAAAAATCCCACTGACCTTAGAGGAAGTCAGATACCACCCTTTATTGCTGCCTTTATTCAGTGTTACCAACCAATTGACAAAATATTAATAAATGCACTGGATATTGCTTAGACTAAGCAGAGCAGGTACGAACTAGAAAAGAAGCCTTTCAAATACATATATAAATCAAGCTGTTATCTTTTGAACAATTTATTCAATGAGTTGGCATTCAACCAGATAGAGAGCTGGCAAATACTGCAGAAGATAATTCCTGAATAATTTATTTAATGAATAATAGCTACTCTGGGAGGATAATGTATTCTGTGAGTAATATTCAGCAGTTTACAGCTGAAAGCATTTTATCCAATATTAGTCACTGTCGTTTGTTTGGGGAAGCATAGATGCATTCTATGGCTTTGATTGTTTTTCTTACATCTTCCATCACTGCACGGATACCTACATTTGTGTAACCACCAGGTTTCAGTTTTTAGAACCTGCTGACTTTCATTTAAACAAATAAAGGAACATTCTAACATTTTGTGCATTGTCAATTCAAGTAGAAACTTATTTAAGAACAAAAAAATAAATAACTTAGATAGATAGATAGATAGATAGATAGATAGATAGATAGATAGATAGATATGATAGACATAGATATAGATAGATATAAAGTAGGAGAAAAATAACAGCCTCCAAGGAAGTTAAATATAGATAACATTGCCACATTATTGTTTCTTTCGAGAACTACCTGGTAATGTCCATATTATGATTTTCTAAAAATTGAGGTTTTTTTATAATTTATTATCTGATTTACCTTAAGTAGTTATGTTTATTTATACAAAAGCATGGAAATAAACTGTGTAGTTTAAGTATTGTTTCTTTCCTTGCAGAAATTTTAAGCAAGTCTTGACATCTCAAAGACAGAGCAATGCTGTTGTCAGTTCCCTCAGCATTTTGGTATTCATACCTTTGATATTTCTGCTTCACCAGACACAGGCAAGAACTTTCACAGCTAAGATGTACCACAAACAATGCACTCCAACCCTCTGTCAAACCCTCTCAGCTACCCTTTAATGTGCAGAGCCTCTTACACAGTGATTTTCTTCCATCATATCAGTAGGGTATAAAGTACAGAAACAGCTCATTAAAATCATGACAGAACTGCAGAAGAGAATGAAGAAAACCAAACGGGGAGTATAATTTTATTTTTTATTCTTTTGTTTTTAATTAGTTACTGATGGATAACAGCACTATAACCATGTGCGAAGGCATAATCATATAATTTCAGTCATATTTTATATATGCTGTACTTTCCAGGTTGAGTATATACATATCTGGTTGTTTCAAGCTGGACACACAATTTGCACGTACATGGATGCTCATAGGTACACCTGCACAAGACACAAGAATTCATACATTTTTACTGAAAGGTTACATAATTTAAAAATCTGGCTTTCCTCCACTGTAATGGAAAGTTTATTCTACCTTAAATTTTCTCCAAGTGAGTGAATCTCTGTGGAAGATCGTAGTCGACCCCATGGTGCTCCACGGTGCTGTCCCTGTCCTACTTATAAGCTATGTTAAGGCACATGAGAGACAAGGAGATGGACCAAGACAGCCAGTACAGCTTCACCAAGGACTATGCCTCATCAAATCTGGTAGTCTCATATGATGGAGTGAAGGCATCAGTGGGCAAAGACGTTATCTACCTGGACTCTTGTGGTCTAACACCACATCCTTGTCTCTGAATTTGAGAGATATGGATTTGAAGGCTGGACTATTTGGTGGGTAAATAATTGACTGGATGGTCACAGACAGAGTGACAGTTGTGGTCAACCGTTCTATGTCCAGGTGGCGGCCAGTCATGAGTGGAGTCCCTCAGGACTTGGGGCTGGTGCTCTTTAGCTCTTCAACAATCTAGACAGTGGGACTGAGAGCACCTTCAGACAGTTTGCTGATGACACTAAACTGAGTTTTGCACTTGATAAAATAGCAGGAAAGAATGCCATCCAGAGGGACCTAGGCAGGCTTGAAAAGAGGGCTCACCATAACCTAATGAGGTTTAGTGATGGCAAGTGCAAGGTATTGCACTTGGGTCAGGACACTTCCAGATATTTATACACACTGAGAGAAGAACTCATTATCAGCAGTCCTGTACTGAAGGACTTGGTGGACAAAAAGCTGGACATGAATTAGCTGGGAGCATTAACAGCCTAGAAGTCCAGCAGTACCCTCGGCTGCATTAAAGGAGAGGTAGCCAGCAGGGAGAGGAAGATGATTGTCTTCTTCTACTTTGCCCATCTAAGGACTCATCTGGAGTACTGCAACTAGGACTGGGTTCCCTAGCACAGGAAGGATGTGCAGCTGTTGGAGTGGTTCCAGAGGAGGTCATGAAGATTATCAAAGGGCTGGGGCATCTTTTTTATCAAGAAAGATCCAGGGAGCTGAGCTCCTTCTGCATTGAGGCTTTTTGGTACTTAAGGGGAGCATGTAAACAGAAGACTGACTTTTAACACAGTGAGGTAGTGATAGGTCAAGGGTGAACCTATAAGAGGGGAGATTTACATTAGATGTTAGGCAGAAATTTTCCACTCAGAGGGTGGTGAGGCACTGGCACAGGCTGCCCAGAGAAACTGTGGATGTCCCATCCCAGAAGAAGCCCAGGTTGGATAGGACCTTGGACAAAATTATCTACCAAGTGGCAATTCTGAGAACAATAGTAGACTGGAACTATCTGATCTGTAAGGTCTCTTGCAATCTAAGACATTCTATGATTCTGTGATCGCTGGGTGATCAACTGCTGCTCTTCTCTGGAGAATGGGGTTCTGCTTTTGTCTTCACATTCTGGGACATATTGTCATTTATTTTTTCACAGAATGAGCTGCCAAATTAGCAGCCCACAGCTACTACTTCCCTGCTGAATCCAGAGATGGTTCATCCTCACTCTTGTCTCTGGTAGGCAACTTGCAGTTTCAGCTGTGATGTTCAGCTCCATCAGTCATCTATAGCAAGAGCCAACCTCCCAGAAAGAGTGGAGAGACAACTAATCACCGGGAAGTCACCAACTGAGAGTGTCTCACTTGCCCATCCACTGCCCAGGTTAAATGAAGCTGAAGTGAACAGATTCTAGCTATAGCGACATAATAAATCAGGCAGCACAACTCTGAAAAAGAAATACATATGTATATTTAGGGCAGATCTGCTGTGTTTTGTTATTATGTTGACCCATTCTGTGCATGATTTTTAACAAACAATAAATAATTGAGATTATTGAGATATCTTCTGAGAAGTGTCATATTTTTATTGTCAAATCAGTTCATATCCCCAATGTACATATAAATATATGCATTATGACATTTAATATTTCTGAAATTTAATGTTTTTCAATAACCTGACTACAGGTGTCACTTATTATTGGAAATAATCCAGTTGGTATTTTTTTTCTAGGTTTCTACAAAATCTTACAAAATTGTTACAAAATTCTTACAAAATCTAACTTACAGTTTTTAAGTAACAGAACCTTTTCTCATTTCAGATACCTTTACAAATTGATTTGCTTAAAGCCTATGCACAAATGAAATATAGAACTTGAAAATACAAAATATTATTTCAGGACCTTGTTCATCTTCTGCTGAAGTGCTAAATCTGTTGCTTTCTCTCTTTCAAAACAAAAAAGAAAAAAACAAAACACCACCAGAACAAATAAAATCTATTTCAGTCCATTGGCAAAGCATAGAGGTTAAGAATTAGTGTGTAAAATATTGTAATTTTACTGAAAATATAGTCTTGAAGTTTTCATCTATTTAAAAAAAAATGAAAAAAATGTAACATTTCCAGTAGAATCTCCAGTTTAAACATATTTTTTTGAGAGAAATTAGCAAAATTATGCTTAGAAAAGTTATCTTTGGTTAAAATGCATTTCTTTTGATAAATCATCTCAAAATATATTTGTTTCAAAATGAATTCTGTATTAGTGAACAATTCAACACTAGTTGCACAGGGCAGATTCATTTAAAATAAGGATGGGAAAGTGATTTATTTTTGTATTTTCATAGATAACTTAAGCAGTTTATAAACATGCAAATGTAGGTAGCTAATTAAATAAAGAACCAAGTGTTTGAAAGGTGAAGTATTGAAAAGTTGTCAAGACTGGCAAATTAATTAAAACCATGTCATATCCACTATTTCATTTACTTCTTTATTTGTGAAATTCCTTTGTGAGATTATTTGATTTAAAAGATTTTGTTATTTGACTGTAGAAACTGTTACTGTCTTAATTTGAAGAAGTTTGAAAATGTGTAGTTTCTAATATATAACATATTGTCTCTCTGCCATACTAACCCTTATTTCCAAGTCTTAATTCTCATGTGTCACTATAAATGCAGAAGTAGCAATCAGCAAAATATATACAAAATAAAACTAAGTAAGTTATCTTCTCTTGAAATTGTTGCTTTATGTTGCCTTACCATTACATGGTAATGGTAAAGGGGCAAGATAGTAAACCATATAATGGATCACAGAATCATGGAACATTGCAGTTTGGGAGGGACCCACAAGCCACCTCACAGTTTCACGAAAGACCACACAAAAAATAAATTACATGGGACGTTGTCAAAATGCTTCTTGAACTCAAGTAGGCTTTGTGCCATGCCCTGGGGGAACCTGTTCCAGTGTCTGAATGGAAGAAGACAGTGATCGAGCATTTGTGTGAGTGCTTAGCTACTGGTGAAATCTGGTCATTAGACTCGACTAAGTTCGATTGGAGGCTGGGTCCAATAACTCTCTCAAGATAAAGCTTTCCTGCAGTGACAAATGCAGCCCCAAATTCACACTTGCCAGGATCTTTGCTTTTCACTGTGGTTTGTCATGACAGATGGGCAGGAAGATATCTGCAGGAAACGGAGAACTATGTTAACCAATAGGTGTTTCTCACTGACCAATCTTATCTATGCAAGCGTGAGAAAAGTGTACAGTAGAAGTCAAAACTTTCATTTTATAAGAGTTACTTTATAAGAGTTTTAAAACTAGTTACTATAACTACAGTTTTTTCAAGCTTGTATTTTGTAGTGTGAATTCAATAAAAAATTCATATTTTACAGTGATAACACACAAATTTAATTTCACTTTTATTAAATGCAAATAGCTTCATCTTTCCATTCTGCCTACCAGACATGTTTTGTTAATGAATGATTATTCTTTTAGCATAGATTCAGCTATAGAGTGAATCATTTATTTATCTGACTGCTTCAGAAAGCAGTATTGAAGTTTTTTCATTCATGTTGAAAACAGAATGTGATAAGTATCCAAAAAAAAGAAAAAGAAAAAAAAAGAAAAAAAAGAGGAGAAGGAGAGAAAATAAGATTCCTGTGATCTGGATTGATCTACCAATAATAATAACAACAGAACATGCTCTCTATTGTGTACAGAACTAATGGTGTGAATTCAAACTTATGGAAGTGTCTTGAAGTGGTACTCATAACTTTCTTTTATCAAAGATGCTGGTCAATACTTTATAGATTCCCTGAGCTTTTTTATTCTGATCAAAGTATGGAATATAAAAGATTAAACTCTTCTACTAATTATATGCCTGAAGGCACATTAACAATGCAAGTGTCAAAGCTCTGCTAAAAACTCGTTTTGCATTTTTAATAAAAACTGATAGCAAGGATTTGAATTCATCTAACCGGAAAAAAAGTAATTTTTTTTTCTGTAGCTTCTTTCTGGGAGAAAAAAAGAAGCCTTAAAACCTTAGAAGACTAGGTAATTTGTGCTCTGAAAATGGGTTACTAGAAGTTTTCTGGTTGTACAATTCACGGTGAGCTTCTGCTTAATGGGACTGAAGGTAGCAGTCCTGACAGAAATCTACACTAAATTTGTGATATATGATACAAATTTCAAAACTTTCAGATATCCAAATAATTAAAATGTTGCTTTTCATTTTATGGAACAGGATACATTCATTATCTATATCAAAAGCAGTGACTTTTTTCATGCCTTAAAATTATATCTTAACTATGTCAACATTTTCACTCCTCTCCATGTCCTGGTTCAGATAGTAAATTTCTTAACTGCACTGAATGAAAACAAGAAACAATGTTATTTCACAGAATTCTTAAAAACCACATTAGTATAATAAAGTTCAGTGAAACTTGGTCATCGGATGGTTAAAATATTGCATAAACTCTTTGTCTTTTGCCATAGATCTTGTTTATTATAATTACTTACCACGTTGTACTACATTTTCAGTTAAGTGGAATTGACAGACCTTGCTATCAATAGAATGGGTGTTATGTTCTGAACTCAATTCAGTTAAATATTCTCTCTCATTCAGAACAGAGCAATGAAGAAGCTGAGGTGTAAGACATGATACAGGCTGACATGTCTGTTGATCCAAATGGAATACAAGGGTTGTATATACTGTGCATCCATAATTTAACTGCATCTCCTCAAAAAGACAGGGATCTCCTCAAAAGAGTCCAGCGGAGGGCTACAAAGATGACAAAGGGTGTGGAATACCTCCCTCATGAGGATAGGCTGAGAGACCTGGGCCTGTTCAGCCTTGAGGAAAGAAGACTCATAGGGGATCTGATCCACATCTAAAAATATCTAAGGAGCAGGAGGCAAAGGGATGAGGCTGAAATCTTCTCAATAGTGTGAGGTGATAGGACGAAGGTAAAATATTCACAAACCGAATCATTGGAAGTTACAGAAAAATGTGCATGGGAACTTCTTCATAGTAAGGGCACATAGCACTGGCACAGTCTGCCCAGAGGGGCTGTGGAGTTTCCTTCTCTGGAGACATTCCAGACCTACCTGGACACCTACCTGTGCAACCTGGGACTAGATGATCTCTAGAGGTCCTTTCCAACCCCTCCTGTTCTGTGATTCTGTGATACCGCCCAGTACTCTAGGAAACAAAATCAGGCCAGGTAAAATGCCATGAATTCTAGTAAAAATCTAAGCTATATTTGCTAACAGATAACTTTTTTTCTTAAACTGTAAATGCTGTCCGTTAGGATTTGTAATAAGGCAATCTTCAGGTTACCCAGACTGTGAAGGTCTTAGCAAGCATTGCTATCAGTTTGTTAACTGGATATGAATGAAATATTTCCAGATTACTTGAGATTGTTTGCTGCTTTGATTATAACATGACTTTTTTTGTTAAACATAGTAATGTGGATTTGAGAAAGAATTGTGTTACCTCTGAAGACCGTAATTTATGAGTAGTCTATGAAGACTATCAAGTAGTTTGCAATGGAGTTCTGTTTACTCAAAGTCTTCAGGCAAAACCATAGAATTGCCCTTTAATCACAAAGAAGAATTCAACAGCTTAATTAAAATGCTGTATGAACACTCATGTCAAAAGCTGAAATAAACAAAAAAGCTAACAATTATAGGCACTTATGTCAATCCTGTGACAGTTTTCTGACCCATCTGTTTCTGATGAACCTCAGCAACTGCTGAATATGGAAGCAATAATTAAAAGAAAAGCTTATTATTTTGCTTTAGAGGAAAAGTGAAACTGTTTTCAATTCCATCCTCCATTTTAATTTTAGGAGATAGAGTAAGACAAGGAGAGACAGTATGAAATACAGCAGATGTTTTCTTATTTAAGTGTTATGTACTAAATCTTCCCTCAAGGGAATCAGCAGCTCCATCAGTTTTGTCAAGCACTGTCAGAGAGCCAAAGTGCACCTCAACGTGTCTAATCACCCTGCAGTCTCCCAAACTGAGAAATTCACTTAACACTTTCTCTCTGCAAATCTCCTCAGATGTGAAAGAGAAAGTAAGAGGCACAGGGGGGTAAAGTAAAGCCACCACAATGGAAAGCAGAAGTGTTTTACAAACACCAGTTTCATCCCTAAAACACACACACTTTTTCTGCAATTAAGAAAATATGTAAATAATTCTATTACATTGCAGAAAAAAAAAAAAAAAGACAATGCCAAACCAGATAAACAATTCCAAACAGCTACTGCTTAAGAAACCATTTTATAGCTTGCAGAAAGATTTGTATGCAGTTTCCTTTGTCCATTCTACAGTATAATCAGATGTTAAAGTTTAATGAATTCACAAGTTAGTTTCCCCTTTGTGTCAGCGGTTTACCGGGCTGGATCGGCCCGGTTCCATGACGATTGGTGCGGGGGACCCATGGACCCACGCCCCAGGAAAGGGCAAAGAAAAAGGGAAAAGGGAAAAGAGAGATGGGCCCAGAAACAAAACAGCGGCAACGATCTGAGGAGGAAAGCTAATTTACTAAAAAAGATATCAGAAAGTAAAATAACACAATATAATACAATATAATTGGAATTGAGGCTAATGAATCAAAATAAAATGAGCAAGAGAGAGTGTCCGATAAACCGAAGGCCTTACGCTAACGCTGAGGGCGATACGGCAGCAAGCACCCATTGCTGAGTCAATCCCGAAGGAAAGAGAGTGTCCCGTGACCGCTGAAGGTTTTTATCTGTTCCCTCTGAGCGGAAAACACGTAAAAATACAAAGCATCGCAAAGTCCTCTGGGGAATGTAGTTCTTCTTCTCTTCTGAGGCAGGTATACCTGGAATTATCAATGATCTATGGAGCTGGACCATTAGCTCCCCAACTCTCAATGCAATATATGATGTTATGATGTGGAATACCAGTACCAAAAATCATAAAACCATGACACTTTGTTTACAAAAGAAAATATAATTACATTTTAATACCCCCATGTAACTATGAAACAGAACATTAAATAGCTGTCATGATGACCCACAACACTTCTGTGGCTGCTGTGCCATCTGGAACATGTACCTAAATCATACAAAAACTATGACAAATGGAAGGATTACTGCATTAACAGTGAAGCTTTCTTGAGTTGTGCCATTGTATATATCATCATCATTTCACTCTTACTGTTAGGTCAAACTGCACCGTTAATGTCTGTTCTCCAGTTTAGTTCAAATGCATGATACTGAATCAAAAGGCGAATGACAGACAGACTGAGGTATTGAGACTCTAAAATATATGCTTTTTTTCCTATGATTATATGAATTTTCCACAATTAGCATAATAATGTGATATAAAAAAAGAATATCTCATTGAATGCACCTAAGGTAATTAACTGTGTTTCTCATGCCGTTAACTATGTATATTCATGTCATTCAGGTTGACAGCGAGCAACAAGAGATCAAGTTTTCTGTAATGCAGCATGTATTATGTATACTGCAGTATATATTCTACAACTATTGATGGATGTAGCGTGGCACATAACACTATTGGTTGGCTAAACGTTTTGTCTCACCTGAAAAATGACTGGGAAATTACTGGTAAAATTGCTAACAGTTAAATTAAATAAATAATTAATAAAATTATTGTAAAATTATCCAGTAGTAACAACTCCATCAGGCTTAATGATAATAAGTATGCAACTGAAATGTTAAAAGAAACAATGTTTTAGTTTTAAATAAATCTTTAGCCATAATTTCAAACTACATATTTCTTGAGATATCAAGAAAGATTTTGGGTAGAACATTAGGAATAAAATTTGGAATTACACTCTACACCTCTGCGCAAACCACTGTGCTGTATTTCTGCCAATGTGCATTCTGCTAAGGTCTTAGTTTCAGAGCAGTCTTATTTTATTATCAGTTATAACTATTATGTGCCAGCTACAAAAATAAAGATGACTGTGTCTGACTACATCAGTGAGCACTTCCTAATTCTCCTGGTCATCTTTTATGTAAAAGCTGTTTATAAAATTAAAGCTGGTGTTTTTGGAATCTCTGTACTGAAATAAGCACAACAGCAGTTTGCAAAAATCCAGAAGCAAACAAAAATGTTTTTGTTGTTGTTGTTGTTTGTCTGTTTGTTTTCTTTGTGTGTAAAAAATCAGTAATAAGCAACAGCAACAACAATCATATCTGTAAAATCACCTTGTCTGCCTATCTGGTTTGGCAGTAGTATCTCCACCTATGTAACACTCAAATTCAGAGTGTTATTTTTGGTATGTTATGAGTCAATAGGCCAATGAGTCAGCCCATTCAATTGCCAGTAGTTCATTGATTATGATGAATCAGCTGGGAAGGTACACAAGATTTATTTGTGTTTCAAATATCAATAGCAACACTACATTATTGAAATCATAGAAGAATTCTTAAAACATGTCAGATAAGTGGTTCAATGCAGCTATAACTATGCTTTGCATGGTCACTGCCTACACCTCCTACACATTCAAAATGTTTATTTTAATGCATTTCCCCAGAAGCTCTGAAGTATCTGAAACTAAACACTTATCTTGTTCTGTTTCATATTTTGCTTTCTGATGAAAAAATAGTTGTGTAGAATCTGGAAACTCCTGATTGTCCAGGATGTGATTAACTCCTGGCCACACTGTCATCTCATTAGAAAGAGGATAGCTACAAGCTGGGCCTTACAAGATTCAAAACTTTCAAATCTGAGTATATCAGAAAAACAATGAAATCTTTTAAGTAAAATTTAGGTACTTCCTAGACAAATAGAGCAAAAGGTTTATTCTATGGAATGTACATTATGCAGGGAACCCAGGTGGTCAGCACAGGGGGCTGCTTCTAGAGTTCTCCATGTTGGAGAGGAGAGGGAAGGCAGGGGAGAAGCTATCTGGTTCAAGCATCTGTTCAATTTACCTGTAACAATTTCATTTCAAAAGGTTAAGGACTGAAGATGCCATATCAGGCAATAATTGATGCAGCAGAAGAATAAGCATCCATAAGCAAAGGTGCATCTATGTGGATTGCAATGAAGTGTTTACTGTGTTCCCGTTAACTTCATGCTGTATACACTTAACAAGTAGAGACAAGGTTGCCTGTTTGCCTTTGCAGAGCTGCTGCAAACTGACCCTGGTGCACTTGGCAAAAACAAGGAGAACTTTCCCCTATCCAGTGAATAATGGTAGATGGAGACTGAAAATTTCAGTAGTGTTCGTTAACAAAATTTGCTCACACCAAAAATAATAATATATGCTAGAACACCTGCTTTGTGTATTTTCAATGGTGTAACTCACATGGGATTAGAGGCTTCATATAGTATGTAGGTACGATACATAATTTATTCTTCGCTCAGCTTTTCTAGTTAGCTCTGAAATTGGACTAGGAACAGTGGAAAAATTAAAAGGTATCTTAATAACAAATGATTTTTGCTTTAACAATTCATAATTGCCTGATGTTGTTTGCAAAATACTAATGGAAACACTATACTTTCTAAAATTTATTAAAAAAGAAGACAATATACTTGCTTTTTGTTTATTTCCTTCTTGCATAGCACAATTTGGGTTTGGATAATTCACAATTTCATCTTTGATTTTTATACATACATATATATATATATAAATATATACAACTCAGTATTCCTTCTCTATCAAAGATGCTGCAGAAATACTAGACAAATTTTATTGTATCAACCATAAGCATGCAGATCTGTGAAGATATGTCAGTATAGCTGTATACTTACTCCGTTGGAAAGTTCTTTAAATCCTTCCTGGCTATTGCAAATTACTTATACATGACTAACAAAGACTGTCTAGTTGCAAACTCATGTTGCTTAGGGATGAAGATGAAATGATCTTCAGTTTCTCAGTATTCTTTGTTTTTCTTTTGGTGATATACAATTGAATATGGAACTCATTTTACAGAGATCAGTGCAAAACAGAAATAAGGGGAAAGGCTAGCATACAGAACAGTGAAGTAATTCTCAAATGCCTCACTTGATGTACAAAACAGAATAAATAACTTTACCTTGTCAAAAAGGTTGGTTTCAAGGAATTGGAAGCATTGCTGAAAGACTGATTTTCTTGCCTAAAATAACTATACTTGTCCAAATAACACTGTATACTCAAGGACTGCTTAAGGCAACTGCACAGCTTTTACTGTAACAATCCAATACTCTGAATGTGAGCATTTTGAATTCATTATGACAGACATTATGTCAGATCTTATAGACCAAATGGAAATACTGTTTTCATTCAGTAAATGTTTTTGGAGCTGTTTGTGTTGTTTTTCTTTACTTTCATTTTTAATATATAAGGCAGATAAAACACGGACATAAGTCTGTTGTGTTGTAGTTTTTTAAAAATCCATGAAGCTGGAGAAGTAATTATGGCATATTACAATACCTGAACTGTACAAATGTACAAGGCTGTAGGGTTGCACATCAAGAGAAAACCAAAAACAAACAAAAAATCCCAGAACACATTCCCCACTTAAAAATATTCTCTTTAAATCATTATCATGAATGACAAATGTATAAGTTTTCCCTCTTTTTCAATGACGTGTTTAGCACCAGATTACAAGGATCATTTGAGCTTTCCAAGGTACATGCAGCTGTTGTATAAATAAAAAAGAAAACCACAACAGCAGACATATTTTAGTAACAATAGTCAATGACGATTTGCATTTATAAAAGGTGTATATGTCACTCTGAAAGTAATGTCTCCTATTTATGTCCATGGAAACTACAGCAGACCAAGAGAGACCAGTAACACTTGATAGTGGAAATTCTCAGCTACAAAACACTATTTTTCAACACAGCCAGCTTCGTTAGTCAATTTGTGTCGCTGAGATGATCGAAACACTCTTCCTTTGTTGGTGTGACAGCACTACATGGCTGCCCGGAATGTGACTTGTCTTTCACATCTCTGTCACCACTGCTAAAATGCACCACTCATCACCTGTCTCTGCTTACATCCACTCTCTGCACTCCACAAATGTTTAGAAAGCATCAATGAATGTTAAAGGGTGCCATTTTTTTCCTAATAGATGAATTCAGTGCCACTCCTTTGCTTCATACATACTTCCATGTCAGATGCCATTTTGTCTGAGTACCCCTCTGCTGCCACCTGTCACACAGTAACAACATGTAACAGGATATTTGCAGGAAGGCTCATCCTCTACTGCCATACCACCATCATCTACCTCTGACATCATGGGACAACGTAATAAAATAGGAGGCATTGCTTTCAGAACAACCCTCATGGAAATCTATTATGGTATGTTAGCATTTCTATCTCTGAAATATGGTTATTTTTCATACGTAATCCAACTAGCTTTGATCCTTAGAGCCATGTTACTGGAAGAAAAATAAATTCAAGCATAATTTTTTCTCAGTGGTTTTTACTGCGTTTCAACGTATTTCTCATCATCTTACTCTATAAAGAAAAGCACTGTTCTAATGTTTATTTTTTACAAAGTATACTGCAGAAGACAGAAACAGTATCACATATTTTCCAATAAAGAAGCCACACAATTGCTAGCTTAGTAAATAAGGTTGTTAGAAAGCAAAAGAGGAGCATGCTATGTTTATATTTTTGATACAGATGGTTTTGGAGGATAAACATTGTTTTTTTTTTCTGTTTTCCTTTCCTTTTTAACTAGTGCAATGTTTAGGAGTGGGCTTCTTCAGTTTCTTGAATGATCCCACAGGTATTCTCTGCCTTAGAAACCGCGATGAAAATCTTTGATAGCTTCCTTTTGATGGCTTGTTTTCAAACATACTGTACTGCTTATAAAAATAAATCCATAAGTTCAATAAAATTCTTAAGACTGTTTCATGGGAGGTTACTGCACAGCTCTGTATCCCTTCTACAAGAGCTTTTCATGCAGCTTGCAAATTGAGTGACATTTTTCCCCACAAAAAGGCTCAGACCCCAAGGGATTTCTGTAAGGAAAGCCTCAAACTTCTAAGCACTCACCTTTACAGACTTTGTAAACAGATGGAAAAAAAAAAAAAAAAAACAGCCCTCTGAAAGAAGAGCAGTAAGCTCTGTGCAATCCCCTGGAAGAAAGTTTTCAGGTACCCTGCACTAAGGAGGTAACTCTGGGAAGAGGGAATAATTGATTTTTTTTTTTTTGTTTTTTTAATTATATTTGTATCCAAAATTATAGATTTCAGAACTCTGAGGCAGACTGTATTGCAAAGTAAAACTAGCACCCACTCCAGAATAGGTCAGACTATTTAGCCCTTTAAAGTACAGGAATATTTTTGCATGCCACAAAGCTCACACCAATGCCCTCGAAGATTGCAGTCTTTGCTCATCCACGCAGCTCATTACAGTTCTTTGGTTCTCTGCTACAGGATCATGACATGACATTTTAACATGCATATGGTCTGCTTCGAGCATTTTAGTTGATTTAAAACTGTAGGTAGCTTTTTTTTTTCTTTTTTTCTTTTTAACTGTATTAATTTTTTGCTTCAGTGTAAGTCAGCTGAAAACTTTGCCAGATACAATATGGTCTCTGAATACTGATGAAGAGAAGAAAATATTTATATGATGAGTATTCATGAATTGGTTTGGGTTTTGTTTTTTTTTCCCCCTTCTTTTTTCTTTCAGCTGCAATGCAAAAAAGGCCCAAAGGCAGAGATTTACATCTTGTGGAAACATCATTTTAAATAAACTATCTTTGTACTATCTGTTTCAAAATAAATAAATAAATAAATAAATAAATAAAAACTGAATAAAAATACTGTGAAAGTTTAGCACATTTTACTCACCTACACTTAGTTCTACTAGAAGAGTGGTATTGTGAACCTTCCAGAAGTTTTCATTGCACTGTCCTCTTCCCTGTCCCAATAGCAAATGCACACCACAGAACTAAAGGATCTTCTCACCATCCATTTTGAACCACAGGCTTTCCTACAAAACTCTTTACTGCTACTCCCAAATGAATCACAGATCATTAAGAAGAATGATACTAAAGTGCATTAGCTCACAAAATTTGCTCCCTCCCAGCACTAACCAGGCCTTGGTGAAGTCATCTTCAGGAGGATCTATTTCTAATCACATCCCACCTGTAACGTTCAGGAATTTCTCAGGACAGCAACCAAAATCCATCATTTATGAAGTAGTTTCTGTTCTTGGTAACAGAAGCAAGTGTATTAAATACACACACCCCAAAAAATAACCAAACTTGGAACATGCTTTACACCATATTGATCAGAGATTTTAGATCCTAGAAACATTATCAAGCCCTTGGATTTGCCAGACTACAGAGCTCAATTGAATGATACTACTTTGGAAATAAATTGACAAATAATCTGAGGAAATAGGACAGCTCTCTTTGGAGATGAAAAACAAAAACACTATTTATGTAAAAAAACTCCATGTATAAAGGACCAAATCAGGAGTGGCATCTTAAGTTTCAACTTCACTATTATCACAAGTTTATATCTGCTTAATTTCATCCCACTATCTCAGAGTATTTTCTCTTTAAGATTAATTGATATTAGATCCAAACGTATTACATTTTTATACAGAAAAATCCTTCAATGGAAAGAGCTTCTTCCTTGATTCAACAGTCTCCTAGGCACTTCTTTGGACTAGAAGGCAGAGATAAAGTATTACTCCCTACAAGAAACAGATTTGTGCTTCCTGAACTTTTCAAACCTACACTATTTACTGCTTTGGTCCTGTGCTGATGCCTAGTATCGGGACAGTTGTGATAGTTCACTAGATTCAGTCACATGGGGAAAGAAGTCTTGCCCTTTTTCTCTAGCATAAACATTAATTTTCTGGTTGCCTGATTAAAAATAGAAAACAAAAGCAAAAAAATCTGTTTTTCATGCTGCATAATGTGCATATAGGAAAGATAATCAGAATTCAAATTTTCTTTTGGCTCTGAACATTTGATACCCGAACCTTTGCACTCAGGCCATTTGCTAATCACAGCATGTCACATTTATGGTACTTCAAAAAATGCACCTTTTTTTTCTGATTTTCAGCCCTGACCAAGTTTCCTTCATGAATAAAACTATGCTCCTCTATGAATTAAACTAATAACCTCCTCCTATTAACTTCCTGTCCTCTGAGGAGCAAGGCCTTTGGCTTCCAGCCATTATATCAATTAAGAGTGGGGTTGCTCAAATCTATCTATAAAGTTTCTTGTCTTGCCTTTCACTAATTGTTTTGCACAATACTCATTGGTTTATGTAGCTCTCAGTTGACTATTCTTGCATGGACATTTTAAGAAAACCTCTGTCACAAAGTATGAGTTATTTTGTGATATCAGTTCTCAAAATGCATCGTATTTCTACTCAAGGCTTTTTTTTAAATTAAATATAAAGTCATACTAATTAACTACAAATAAAATTTAAGTAATACTTTAAATATATATCTCACATACAGACCTCAGTTCTCAAGGCATGGTACACCTTACTGTGTCATTTTTTCTGGCCATCCTTTGAGTATGCACTGTTTTCCTGCCTGCAGCACCCGATCCTCTTCACTGCCTTGTTGGATTGCCTGGAGCTTCCCAGATGTGAAGGTAATGTAGCATGTTGATAGACTTTCTCTCTTGTTCTGCAGTGCCATCTGTGTTGTGCTCAGGAAGGTATGCCCTGCTCAGAATGTCTGCCACCAGCAGTGACTTTCCCCATCAGAGCTTTATTTTCCCATCATAGACTAAAGTCTAAATAACACGCAGTTATCATGAGGGTGCATTCAGCCGAGGGTTTCATGATATTAATAGCCCGGATCCATGCTCTAACATTCAACCTGTGCCCAAAGATGAATCAATGCAACGGTTTTGCTGCAAAAAAATACTGCTAGCATCTCTTTTTCTCTGAGTATACACCACTCATGCATCTGTTAGTGCTCTACTGGAAAATGATATGAGATGTTGTCTCATTTATGGTTTATATTGTTTCTACAAGTCTCTAATTAAATTGATCCAGCAAACGTTTTTCTCAATAGTCTAGAAAGATTGTTGAGAGTCTATATTGCTGAATTTCTTTTAAAATACTTGCTCTATGAATATATATGA
This sequence comes from Callipepla californica brunnescens, assembly GCA_023055505.1. Taxonomy (NCBI): domain Eukaryota; kingdom Metazoa; phylum Chordata; class Aves; order Galliformes; family Odontophoridae; genus Callipepla; species Callipepla californica. Next base: position 1,601,305 of record JALIRH010000026.1, read on the forward strand.
AAGATGTTAACTCCTAAAACAAAATCAGATTTGGAGGTAGATCTTTTTTGTTTTTTTTCATTTTTGGCAGGTCCAATAAAGGTAATATTTTTTGGATTACTTGTCATAATTTGCTGGATTACCTCTTGGTGTATAAAACAATATTGTCAACACCAGTAACTCTTAAAAGCACAAATTATCTGGTACCTATTTAAGTGTCTGAGATGGATAACTGTCTGCATCCTCACACTGCTTCTTCCTTATCCAACTCTTGCATACACACACACACACACACACACACACACACACACATATACATTACATATATATATATATATATATATATATATATATATATATGTCATATATAGTTAGATTACTTTTCCTTAAAGAGAATGCAGCTGGGAGAACTAAGAAGGATGAGTTTTCCAGTTAAGGCAGATAGATGCGTACTTCTTCCAGGAGCTGATATTGAAGAGAGATGAGTATGAGGACAGACTAACTTAAAAATACATGGAGTCAAACTGGCACAAACTGAACCAACAAAGGAAAAACCTGAATATGATGATATATGATTCTGAATATACTTTGAACTCTAAAGTTCATACTACACAAGAATTGAAGGACTAGTGGGAGTTTATTTTAAAATATCTTGCCTTTTTTCATTACAGCTGTTTTGTGCTATGTAATAAGACTTTATACATTTTTGAGGATGGTATTCATATGAATTGGCTACCAGAGTCATTAATCTCATATGCTCTTTTTGGCTACATAAATTTGATAACTGCTGGCTTTTGGGTGTTATAATTGCAGTTAATTCACTCAATCAATTTAATTTGGTCATTGTATTGTCCAATTTTAGTTAGTTTAACAAAACAGTAGTAGCTGTTTTTGTTAAAATGGCTGTTGCTTTTAATAATTATTTGTTCTCTTTCATTTAATTGTCTATCATTTGGATGGGGAAGGTCCTTTCAAAAGAACAGTCTTGACACCAAGTAATTAAACTAAATGGTCACAGTTCTTGAGAGCTCTAAACTATCTCCTTTGTCAAACCTAAAATTTAAAACTCAGCCTATCTTAAAGTTTGAAGTTTTCAGTCTCTGCAATTTTAATATTACTGAGTCACATGTAAAATAACACCAATCAAAACATCAGATAATAAAAAATATAAGAAAAACAAAATAACAGGGAAAAAAACACTGCTTCTATCTCATGCATTCTGCAGGGACATTACTAATTAGCAACATTTGCCATTTGCTGATTTTGATGAATTATTTTTAACTTCAACACTATACGTATTATTGCAGTAATATTGAATACAGTTTGTCCCTTGAGAACATAAGCTACCCTTACTTCAGAAAATGTGGTTACTTTCCACTTGGCAAAGCTTGATTTGTTTGAAAAACAAAACAAAACAACAAATATTCAGTTTTGCTTTAATAACCCTAGTAAAGCTATTCTGCCCGTGTAGATAACAGAGATACAAATAAAAGAACTGCTACCTTAATCTCACCTTGAACTCCCATGGGAATCTCATGAGGTTCAATAAATCCAAGTGCTATGTTTTGCAACTGGGCCTAGGCAATCTCCACTGCCAATATGTGCTGGGGGATGAAATGATTGAGCACAGACCCACTGAAAAGGACCTGGGGGTTCTGGTGGGTGGGAAGCTGGACGTGAGCCAGCAGTGTGCCCTCAGCCTAGGAAAGTTAACTGAATCCTAGGCTGCATTGAAAAAAAAACATGGCCAGCAGGGTGAGGGAGGTGATCCTGCCCCTCTACTCTGTGCGGGTGATGCCTAACCTGGAGTACTGCATCCAGACGTGGAGTCCTCAGTACAGGAGAGACACAGACCTTTCAAAGAGCGCCCAGAGGAGGGCCACAAAAATGATCCAAGGGATGGAACATCTCTCCTGTAAGGACAGGCTGAGTGAGCTGAGGCTGTTCAGCCTGGAAAATAAAAGGCTTCAAGGTGATCTGATATCATCATTGCAACAGAGTTGGACTAGGTGACTTTCAAAGGTCTCTTCCAACTCTGTGTATGGATGTGGTAGGATTTGTATATTAGAAGAACAGATACATAGGATCACAGAAAAAAAGTACATAGGAACACTTATTTTTACAGTTATTTTATGAGTGGAGGAAATGTGGGGGTTTAAAAGCCAACAATAACCAAAAATTAGCATCAAATTTTCACAGTAATGAATAAACCAGCCTTTGTTATTAATCAAGTGTGTGGAAGATTTTTAAGCACTGATTAAAAAGACTAATTTGAACTTTAATTACAAATTTAAAACTTTTCAAATTACACTGTCAAATGTTTAAATAAAGTTAAGTTAAGAAGGGCAGAGAAACAATTATATCATTTGCATCATTCACGACTGACATATGACTAACATAGATTTCACCATTCACCTATGTATAGTGAGTAAAAAGATTTCAGTGTTACAGCAAAATTGTTAATTAAATTCTTGCACAATCAGAATTTGTGACAACTTATTTCAAACACAGATCTTTAGACAAAAACCCTAACATACTGTAAGCTGTACATATACTATCCATATATCTTGTCATATCATAATGAAATCCCCTTGCACTCAAAATACAAAATACTACATGAGCAAGAAAATATATCCTATTCAATCAGACATACTCACTCTGAAAAGTTGGAAAGCTTATAACCAAAATGGAAGAGTTCAGCACAAAATCACTACTCCAAAGCATCTCATCTGTTCTTAGATTCAATTAAATGAATGGGAATTTAACTTTGCTGTCAGGAAAACTCATATTCGTAGTGGCCCATATAATTTTGTGGTTAATTTTCCAGAAAAGAATGTGATAAGTGGGGCCAGTATTGAGTGCTGTTGTTTTCTCTTGTTTCTTTATTTATTTACTTACTTCTCTCTTTCATATGAAAAAGAAGTCAACATATATTTGAGATCTATCCCTCTCTTCACAATGATGATAAATCTTTCAAAGATTACTCTTTCTGTTTTTAATTTAACTTGTTTTCTTCTTTTTTTTTTTCTTTTCTTTTCTTTTTTTTTTTTTTTTGGCATTGGTTCTGTCTTCTATTTTTTTCATGCATCCAGCCACTCCACTTAATTTCATTAAGTTTTATTTTTTTTCTTCAGAGACATTCTTAATCAGCTAATTATAGTTAATACTTCAAAGATTCTATCAAGATTTTTTTTTTAAGCCTATTTTCATTTCCTTTTCTATTATGATTAAAGTATTTGCAACAGTGTGTCTTTTAGAGAAATCCGGATGTGTTTCATACACTATTCTTCAATTGTGTGTTCAGACAGTTCTGGTAAAGATGTGTCACTTCTGTAGCTCTGCCTATTTAATTTCATGCCCAGTTCCAGAATGCCAAGATAATGTAGCTGTTGCTAATGCCTGAAAACACTTTCCTGTCTTTTTCTGACAAATTGCTGGGCAAAATATGTCTACATCCCTTCTGACTTGTAGCAAGAAATGATGCTCACTTTTCCTAGTCCAAGGTATGTTTGGCTTATATTTTCAACTGGACATAATAATATTTCCAAGATGACTTTTCTTCAAAGTTGACTGCTCTCTGACTTGGTCAATTAAACAAATCATTTGCATAATCATTTGTCTTGGGTTATCATAGCAAGAAAACTGATGGTGCATTTCATTCTCACAGAGAATTGTTCCTCATTGCTAACAATGGAAATATTGTTAGGAATAAGTTACGTTATTTGTATCATAGCTACAATTCCTCACACACATCAGTTTTACTAGCTAAAATGAAAAGTCACTTCCCTTTTATATCCAAACTCTAATGCTTAAAATAATGCTACCCATTATGACACAAAATTTAAAAATGTACTAAAAAAATGCTGCATATTCTTTTGTTAGTTAGGTAATTTATATCTAGATTTTCTCATCTTCTTCATGTACTCAATTATAGCTGAAGTTAGTACGTGAAGTTTCCAAGCACTGTGTGTACAAAACTACATACAGAAGTGAGGATATACTCAGAAAGTGTAGACAAAAAATCACCAAGTCTACTACTAATATGGTATTAACATAAAGTTTTTCTAACAGTTTTCTAATCAAATTGTCTCTGCTTGTAATAATTTTAATTGAAGCTGAAGGTCACTTTTCTGAAGATCAGACATGCATATGATAATGGAAGGGCTGCAATTTCCAGAAAATTCTGACTTAAATTTTCAGAATTTTACAGCAACCCTTCGCTCCATGTGTACACCTGGCTTTCATAGTAGCTATACAACCATAGAACTTTCAAGATAATACTTTGAAATACCCTTGTTCATTTAACTGTTAGTTCTTTACGCCCTCTGTGGAAAAGTTTTTTTCTCCACAATGGAAATTTAATGCTTTTTTTTTGGTTGATGTAAGTTCATAATAAATGTATATTTCAATTCTTTTTCAATGCTTACTGATTCATAACAACTTCATGAAAATAATACAAGCCTTTCCTTTATCCTTTCATCTCAAATCTTTCTTTTTCTATTATTTTTCTTCTCTGTCTGTTACATTTCTTTGTGCAAACCTTATAATCACTGCAGATTTAGTTCAATACTTCTTTTGGTTAGATTTCGTCTGCTGTTTTCTCTCACATTTGCTACTTTTTGTTTCCTCTTCCACAGATGCTGAAACAGTATGACACTGTTTGGATGACAGCCAGTCTTGAAAAATTCATGTCTTTGAAATCCCACTTTAACCTATGTATTCCTGCTGTGGGTGGGAAAATGTCTGTGATTTCCACATACCTGCAAGGCAAATTCTTTGTCAGCTTATATCCCTTTCAAAAGCACTGAAGTCTGCAAGTGCCATCAAAATGAATTTATTTGTTTTGGAAAGCATTGTTGTTTTTTAAGAATGATAGATCTTCCTGGTAAAGAATTGATGTGCAGCGCTCTCCTTAGTATACATCAAAGTTCTTGATGTATGATGTGTTTGATGATGACATCAGCCAATGTTAAACTACTGAAATAGGTTTAAATGTAAGATCCAAGTGTAAATTCTACTATTAAGCTGATCAAAATTTCAAAACCTTCGAAGATATTTTTTTGGTAACAAATCTTTCATTTAGAAAGGGGAAGAGAAACTCCAGAGTTGTTCAGATGCTTTGAAGTACAGTTTTTCTTACTCATTTTCTTGCAACAAACATCTAAATTATTTATCTTCTTTTTTTAGATTCCAATGAGTTGTCTTTTAAAGTAAGGCATTTTCTATGAAGCTCTGGAGGACACTAGCACTGATTAGTTTGTTGTAAATGCTGTCAAGGTACCTGGTGAATTTCGTGGTTCCATATTTGAAAATTCTTAGGACTTATTGCATTTGCACTCAGTAAAAACTGTACAGTAACTCATCTATTCTTGAAATCAGAAAATCAGCGCCTTACAAACTGCTATGACACAAACTGCAATGTTGACAAGATCAATGTTTTGGTGTTTTTTCCTGAATACTATGAAATCCAGTTTAAAAATAGATAAATAGGTAGATAGATAGACAGACAGACAGATAGATAGATAAAAAAGATATAAGTATAGCAGAGTTACATGGTCAGATGCCCCACAACTCATAAAATAAATACACAAAGCTGAATATTTAGTAATGCTGTATTTGAAACAGGTAATTCCTGCTTACATTTTTCCCCATGCTTATTCTGTGTAAAGCAGATTAACTCAAATTAAATTTCACACTAATCCTTCTAATGCTGAGTGTGTCTCATTAAGCTTTTCTGGATTCAGACAATTCACAGAAATAGTAAAAGCATTGCAATACTGGATTTTACAGTATAAGGTGGTGTTGGAAACACTAAAAAGAGAAAATTAAATACTTCACCTCTTAGAATTTAATTTGAGCAGGGTACCAGGAATATATATACAAATGTGTTTTTAAGTAGCAACTTAAAATAATGTTCCCACAAAAATGTGAAGAATAGAAGAGCTGTTTCGTACAGAACTGTGGCTCTTATTTTCATTTTCTTCATATTTTTTATATCTCAAAATCCCACACCCTAAGAAGGTAGTACAACTATCTGATTCACGATATATATGAAATTTTAATTATTGCATCTTCTAGCAGGTAAATATCAACTTTCCACAGGAAATGGAATGAAAATTAGGTACCAGTGTCATTTGAAATCACTAAAGAATTTATGTTTTGATTTTACCTTTTCCATTGTTTCTAAAGTTTAGAGATATTTCATTTAAGTAGACTGACACAGATGTGAAACAGCCACAGGAAACATTTGAGCTTTTCTTTGGGCTTATTGTACTACATAAATCAATTAAGCAATTTGGAGTAAAACAGTGATTGCAACTAGAGAAATATAAAAGACTGTAGGAGAGAAGGAGATGATTAAGTCATTAGCTCTCTTGGACACAGAGAGAAAGCTGAATATTGATTTTAGAACTCTGAAGGTTTAGTTGGAAGTTGGGTGTGAAGAAATTTATGGTGTGCCAGAAAACTAATATATCTGCTGAGTCTGTGATTTCTAATTAATTAATATCCCTTAGATTTATGAATCCATGGTCAGCTACTGAAGCTTAATTGTAACTTAGCCTTAGGAATAGGGATTGAGGAAACAGAGAAGGAAAGGATAACATTTTAAAACATGCCACCTAATATAGGACTGTTTTCTTTTTGTAGGTTCCCTGAGTGTTTTCTTCTGCACTGTGGTTGAATGATTCTACTCACAGAATTTGTACTACAACATTTTTTTTTTCCTGAGTAAAATGAATTGCAATCTGTTTGAGTATAGGAATCTATTGCATTCTCTTGTGTGGGATTTACTGCACAGTTAACAGATATTAATCAATAAGGGAACAACAGTTATCAGCCCTCCAGAAAGACTCAACTTAGACTGCCTGGGAAATGCTAGAAGATCTTCTTCCTCACAGTTCTCTAATTTTAACCTATTAAAACCGAAACTGTCAGTCAGTAGTTAAGTTAAAAGTGAAGCTCTGCCATTTCCTGGGCATCCCTGGATTGTATACAGCACTGATCTTTCTAGAAACACACTATTTCTGGACAAAACCTTCTACATTTTCTCATTCTCCACATAATTCTTTAAATAAAGAAACAAATGAAGAAAAACCCAAATACTTCCATTAGGAAAACTGTAGTCCACATACAGGCTGAGCAGCCCAGGTCTTGTTTTTTTTCCTTTATAGTTTTACTACAGATTAATCACAAGCAGTATTTCTGCAATCCATTACTATTTACTTGCAAAGTGTATCTGTAATATGGTGTGATAGCATGAAAATACTTTATATCTTATACCTTAGCAATTTGCAGCATAGGTTCAGAAAAAGCCAAATAGTAACCATTATTTTCTTTCAATGATTTTGATATTAAATAATTAGTGACTACAGTTCCCTTCATCCTGGCCACTACCTTTACTGTTAAACTTCTTTTGAGTTAAAATGTGTTTTGGATGCTCACAATGCTCACTACGAACTATTTACGTCAGGATTTACCTGACTTGAATTTAAACTGTTTTTTAGCACTCTAACAATGTGATCTTAATTTCTCTTTTGCAATTCTTTGGATTTTATACAAACCAATTAAACCTCAGAGCACACAATTTAAATTATAATCAGAGGACAATCCACATTTCTAGTGACACTGTCAAAAAAAGAAAAGAAAAGAAAAAAGAAAAAAAGAAGAAAAAATACAAAAGGCATTAAGGCTAAAAAATAAGCGTAATACTGCGTTTCAGGTCCACAACTAGCCACATAAGAGGTATGAAAAATGAAGATAACATTAAAACACAAACACACCACAGAACACAATAGAGTAACACCTTAAAAATGCAAACTATTCCTCTATCTGCTTCAGAAAAACAGAAAATTAATTACAATTTATCATAGTGATTTAAGTAATTAAAAACAAATTTCCAGTAATTAAATGCTCCTTAAAACTCTGGAATGACCAGCATTCCAATAGTCTTTAGAACACAATAGGAACAGAACAAAAATAGAACAATTCAGTTGGAAGGGACCTACCAAAATCATCTAGTCCAACTGCCTGACCACTTTTGATCTAACAAAAAATTAAAGCATAGTATTGAATACAATGTTAAAATGCCTTCATGCCTCCTGAACACTGACCAGCATGGGACACCAATCACCTCTCTCAGAAGCCCCTTCCAGTGTTTGACCATCCTCTCACGGTCATTCTCCCCTGACAGAGCTCTGTGCAATTCCAGTATTGCTGTTGGTTCCTGGGACCAAAGCTTGTCACCTCCCTCTGCCTCCTTTCCTCAGGGAGCTGCAGAGATAAAGAAGGTCAACTCTCAGCCTCCTCTTCTCCAGACTGGACAATAGAAGTGTTGTCAGCTTTTCCCCACAGGACGTGCCCTCCAGCTCTGTTACCAGCTTCAGTGCCCTCCTTGAAGAAACACAAATATCTTCATATCCTTATTGTTTCACGGAGTCCAGAACTGCACACAATATTCAGGGTAGGACAGCACCAGTGCTGAATACAAAAGAAGACAAACACCTTGTCTGACCATCTGGCTCTGCTCTGTTTTAGTACATCCCAGAATGCAGTTTGCTCTTTTTGCTGCTGGGGTATTCAGCTTAAAGACAGGCTGTCCTAAAGACAGACTCCACTGCCACTGGGATTGTATTCATAACATACATCTTTCTTACTTTCTTTTTATTTTTATTTTTTTGACATCATCTTACAGTGTTGTCACGAGCAGCGAAGAAGCACAATGGTAAAATGTTACACTTATGGCTGGACATAAAGTGGCCATCTCTCATCTAGAAAATGTCTGATGAACTACAATTTGGGTGTTTGGTTTTTGGTCCCTTGGAGGCAGAAAAATTATTTTTTTGAAAAATACTTTTAAAAAATACATTGACATATTTCTTTCAGAGTAATAACTACCAAAATAATAGAATGAAAAAATCTGGAGCAACAATATGGCAGCTCATTTCAAGAATGACTTGGAAACTGCTGTATAAGGCAAATAATTTGCCTTCGGGATAAAAGACCATTGAGCATTCCAAATGATGGTCTTTTTCTACAGCATTCTCTTCAGCTGAAACAAGCAGTTACATACTTTGGAGGAATTCCAGTTTTCAAGACTATGTTTTGGTATTCAATGGCATTTGTCCATCGTATCATTTTCTACATGTTTAGATTGGCTGAATAAAGAAAGTAAGTATATTCTGTAAACAATGAAGCCTGTACTTAATTGTATAAAAATAACTTATTGACATTTTTAGTACATTTTCAGATTGCTGTTATCATCCACAGTAGTATATAACCACACATGGTCAATTTGCAGAACTAATCAAGATGTTTGAGAACCAAGTACAAGATATTCAATTAAACAAAGGAAAGAAAAAAAGTTTAATAATAATAATATAGCTCTTTCTGTTCAATATCAATAAAATATACGGATGAACTTAATACCCCTGAATGAGGGAAAACAACTATATGTATATACCAACTAATTCCTAAATAAAGGATGTTGTAACAACTGAACATGTCTGAAAAAAAAAAAAAAAAAAAGAGAAATTAAAGGCAAGTTTACAGAGATACACATGCTTTCCATATTGCTGTGACAGAGGAATTTTTTTTTTATTTTTTTAATGATCCATCCAGGAGGGAAGGGAAGGAACAGTCCTCCTAAAGAGTGTAGCCTGCACCTTTATTGCGGATTTTTCTATTTTTCGCACAACAATGTGATACTGATTCAATTTAGCAGGTCCAAAATTTCTCTGCTATAAGTATGAAGCTTGCCACTATATTCAGAAAAATCAGAGAATCATAGAGTGGCTAGCTGTGGAAGGCACCTAAAGGATCATCTAGTTCCAGCCCCCCTTCCATGGGCAGGGCTGCCACCCACTAAATCAGACATCAGATCAGGCTGCCCAGGGTCCCATCCAACTTGGCCTTGAACACCTCCAGGGATGGAAATTTTATCCATTAACTGGAAAAAAAAATCATTAAAAAAAAAAAAACAAAAAACAAACAAACAAAAAAACCCCCAGCAACAATCATTTGAAATAAAGTTTAATTTCACTGTAATGCACTTAGAGCAGAATAAAAGGAAACTTATAATCTCTAGACATACTGCTCATAGAAGCTGCAATATAAACTTCAGTTTATTTACTGTCACTATTATAGTGCATGCTACCATTCTGCTGTAGAAGCTGACCGCACAACTTTACAAGACTGTTATAAATGCTACAGTAACTTCACATAATTCCCTGAACCAAAGGACTGCTCAAAAAATCAGTGCGCTTAATTATGTTTCCTTTTTTATCCACCTGGGATATGAATCTTGTGATTGGATACCACTAAGACTACATTACAGAAATGGATCTCTTCCTGTGTAATTTGATGCCAATAGCCCAGAGAGAGTATTTGATTTATGGTTGTCTTCATACTTGAAAAAAAACAAAACCTACAAAAATAATAAGACACGTTAAACATGGTTCCTTCATTTATCATTGATACAAGACAAAAAGTATAAATAAATCCCTTCTGAGATAGCATCCATAGATACTGTTTATCTGTGTAAAAACATACACAGATAGTATCAGTAATTTCTTCCACCGCACTACATCTAATACAAAAGTTCATTTGAACCGTCAAAACAGTTTACTTAAAAACTGCAAAAGTTCCATGTGCTAAGAAACAAGTAGTACAGTGAAACTGTTAAAATGCACAGACAATTATTGCTTCAGGCTAAAAGGGAGATCACTGGGAAGATACTTGCAAGAAGGTACTCTTTGTGGTTGCACACTAGACAAACACTTTGACAGCTAAACATCTAGAGCTAGCAGTTTCTCAATCAGACTTAAACAAAAATCCAAAGTCAACATTCACAAAGGAGAGCAAGTTGGGAAAACACTGAACACCTACATCCCACCTCTGATTTCTGCAGATGATAAACTAACCAACTAGCCAATATCCGATTTTGCTGTGAAGGGGAAAGCATAGAAACATTGCTTAGGAGATAATGCAGACGTATTTTCTCATTCCACTTAAAAAAAAACCAAACCACAAGTAAAACGCTGTGAATTCTTGTACAAACCTCTATTTACTCTGCAAACTTCCTCCAGTTGATAGTGCTGACCTAATTTAATGACCAATACCATTTTCATCTACCTTTATTTTACACTTGCATTTCAGTTCTCACTCCCCCTCCAGTTATGTTTTTCTAATACCTGACCAAGAATTTCCTAAAATTAGATATGATTCAAAATAAAAATCCTACCTCCAAATTAAGATTCTGATTTTGACAGAAGAAAACTAAAAGGGGGAGATTTAAGGTAACTCATAGAGAATATAAACCTTTCTGGTATCACTTGCCCATACTCAGAAGCGTATGGAAAAAACTGTGATCCTTTACGAGCACAAAATAGAAACCAAATGAAAATACTTAAGCAGAGCTCCAGAATGCAATAAGTAACCTGGATATCATAAAATTCAGTTAATTTCTGGAATAATTAGCCTTCTGGTGTGGTGACAAATTAAAAATTGTACATCAATGGATTCTGCTTTAAAACAAAACAAAAAAAATTAACTATAATTAATTTAAAGTTATATATATATACATGTAATTAATATACACACATGAGTACAGGTTATGCATAAGTAGAGTTAACTTATTTTCCACATCAAAGAAAACATGCGTATCTTCAATGCTTACATCAAGAACATATTGTATCAAAAAATATTTTGTTTAAAGAAACAAGAAAACAGGAAAGAAAAAATGTCATTGGATAACATGAATCCACTTCTGGAGCACCCGACACAAGGACATGGAGTTATTGGAACAGGCCCAGAACAAGGTCACAAAGATAATCAGAAATCTTGATCACCTCCCCTACAAAGTCAGGCTGAAAGAGCTGGGGCTCTTCAGCCTGGAGAAGAGAGGGCTCCAAGAAGGCCTTATATCAGACTTCCAGTATCTGAAGGGGAACTACAGAAAAGCTGGGGAGGGACTTTTTAGCAGGGCAGGTACAGGACAAGGGGAAATGTTTTTAAACTGGAAGAAGGTAGATTTAGACTAGATATCAGGAAGGAATTCTCTACTGTGAGGGTGGTGGGACACTGGAACAGGCTGCCTGGATTGGCTGTGGATGTCCCCTCCCTGGAGGCATTTAAGGCCAGGGTGGATGGGGCTGTGAGCAACCCGGTCTTGAGGGAGGTGTTCCTGCAGGGGTATTGGAACTGGATGATCTTAAAGGTAATTTCCAACTCAAACTATTCTATAATTTTATGTGGTGTATCTGAAAACATCTACTTGGTCTGGATTACATGTGAGGTTTTATTAAAGCATTTAAGAGAAAATAACTCTTCTGAAACGCAAAAATCTAAACTCAGGAATTCAAGCGTGTTCTGAAATTAATTAAATCGACTTGAAGTGAAAGTGGATGGCTGGTAGCAATTAGCAGATATTTCTGGTAGCTCAAGACATAGCAAGGACTGTACTTTGTAATTAACAGATTCTTGAGCTTGCTTTCTTGGATTATTTCCCAGCAGCAGAGCTTTCTCAGAAACCTGAAACCAATTCGCAAATGTCACTAACTCAGAAACTACTTTTTATTACTATGACATGTTTATTTTTATTTATTTTTTAACCAAATTACATGAAAAATTTCCTCATTCCTTGAGATTCATTCTCTATGTTTTCAGAAAACTGTCTTCAGGACAAATTTCTTCCCCCTGTTTCTGAACTGTTATTTGATTTTTTCGCTTTGTAAAGTTTGTCTAAGAATATTTTATAGTGGAAGAGAAAATCTAGATCTCATTATACATACACTGATAATGAAAGAGCAGTATGTAATTACAATACATTTCAATAGCTATTTTGTTGGTTTTTTTTTAATAAAATCAGTGCCTATAAATATTTTGAAAGACTACATGTAATTATTTTAATTACTTATTTAGAGGGATTCTCATAGAAGTTGGAAGAATTTTCCATTGATACGGAGTTAGAATCCATGTGCAAAAAGACACTACCATCCATTTTGTAGTCGAGTTGTTGGAGGTTGTATCTATATATTTAATGTAATGTGATATTATTTTCTGGGAATGGAAATGCAGCTTAACATTGAACCAGATGTTTCCAATCCTTAAGTCCTAGAGTCTTAGTGGCTTGTTTGTTTTTGGTTGATTGCTTACACCACAATTATTTTTGCAGAACATATGCAACAATATGTAGGACAAATTTACTGCAGTTGTTGCTAAACTGTATTTATAAAACAGACACTTGTACTAATTTTGAAGAGCTTTGAACTGTATTACGTGGGAGCAAGCATGGCCTGGATGATCTGTAAGAGCCATAGGTTTTATTGACTGACTTGAGCTGCAGGTAGAAGTGGAGAGCATGCGAAGAGTTGTTGTCCTCTCTTCTCCCTTTCAGCCTTTTCACTTATCTTCTATGCTCAGTGGCGGCATAGGAAGGCTCTGTGACAATCCCAAATAAGAAAAGAGTTGAAATGGACTGCAAAAGTCTCTTTGGTTTTGCAATGACATAAAACCAAGCAGACAAGACTAAAGAGAAATCAAGGACTATTCACACAAGAATTGTGAATTCTGCAATGTAGAAGGGTAACGTTATTGTAGAAAGAACATCTGAAATGTTATACCTTCCTGTATCACCTACAGTATATAAAAGTTCTTAGTATCCTAGGAAAGTTTTAGCAATCAAGTACATGAGGGAAGGACAGATCCCTCCAATGGGATACTGCACAGAAAATTTCTTCTACTGTGATAATAATACTTTGCTTCTGGGGAAATCTTTTCTTTCTGACTTTTCTCTAGCAGGTGATCACAGCTCTTCAAGGTCAAAAAATAGGTTGAGATTATTGCCAACTGCTAGAAGCCAGCAGTCAGCGGTAGCTCAGATTCCCCTGAGTCATCAACAATTCAGCTTCTCAAACAAAGCAGGGGAATGAGAACATGCTTTGATAAGTTGCTTTAGGTATTTACACTAGGTGGAAAACATCTATTTAGTTACTGACTGCAGTTGCCTTCTTTCAAGACTAAACAGAGCAGTAGGAAGAGAAAGGAGAAATTGGAAGCTGTTCCTCTCAAGACAAAAAGTGAACAGGAGAATAAGATTACAAGAGAAACAAAAAGTAAAGCTGTCTAGCTCTAACTCATGCTGCCAGCTCATGAGGCTGCTAATCAAGATCATCTCTGTGTTCTCCAAGAGTTTAAGCCTGCATGTTTCAGTTGGTATCTAACAGCCATTCCTTTATTGTTTCTCATCAAGTAAAAATATGAGACAATGATATCTTAAGAAGCAAGGTTGACTTCATAACAAGTACATTTTTTGAAGTCTACTTTAGATTGCTATTTAATTATGCCTTGTTTGCAGTCTGTAGTTTTATCTAAGTGTAGGAGGAGGTCACCTGGCTTTCTGTCTTCGTTACTGGCAGTAATAAGCATTCACTTTGTCAAAAGAGTAAAATAAAGTATGTAATGAACAATGAGTTTCTGCTAAAAACGCAACTCTCACTTGCTGTTTCTATATTATTACTTTCCTAAACTGCAAACATCATCAGTCATTGAAGACAAACTGCTGTGCTATGACAGAATATATATGCTTGCCATACAGTCATGCTTTTCCTTTTTTATAATGGACATTATTCATAATGGAAATAGTAAATCTTAATGTCTGGTTTCAGAAAACTTGGCATCAGACAAGTTCATATTTTATGCATTACTTTAAGAGTCGTTTTTCAGGAAAAAAAAAGGTATAGTAAATCAGACCTCAAGAAAATGATTCACTCATAAAGATTCAGAAGCTATTTAGGTTGATTATTTTCATCATTAAATTTGACACCATACACACCATGAGCACCATGAGCTGGTGAATTTCTCCATTACTGAAAACTAGATTTGAAGCAGTATATACCTACAAGTACATGGTTAAATCAAGCCAGAGGTAAATTGGCCTTACATCTGTCTGCTAGTTCTTTCTTTTAGTGTTGAAGGAAGAGAAATTCATTCATGGAAATCATTATTCATTTGTATACTGGCATATTAGCCTTATCACCATCTTCCTTCTCCGTTTATTTAAACCATCACATCATTACAATTTTTTTTCTACTAAAAAGAGAACAAACCAACCAAAACCACATAAACAATTTTTTTTCGCAGTTTTTTTTACTGTCAGGTATCCTTACTTTACTTTCCCAGAGAAATCTACAATTTTCTTGACCAGTAGATATTGAATTTGGACATGGAACTGAAATTATGCCAGTTTCTTCTCACAATTATTTGGTATGTGGATATTTATGATTACACACAAAAGAAATGATACAATTAATTATAATGTATAATTATTTTAGCCATAATGTCAAATTGGGAACTCATATATTTAGTCAAAGAAAGGCATCTTGTAGAAAGAATTTAAAGCTTATTGATAAGACTAATTGGTGGGACTGTGCAAGCATATAGTAGTTTTGAAGTAATAAAAAACTCAAAATTATAGAGAAATCTAATCTGTGTTTAGATTTTTCCCTAGAAGAGCTTTTTAATCTAATACTCCTCTTGTTTATTATTGAACTAAGTAGAATGCAAGAGCCAGTCTAAAACCTATGAAATTTGTAACTAATATATATATGGCATGATATTTTACACATATCTGGCTCCTGTATCACAGCCACATATTTAATTGGCTTCAGGTTTCTTACATAATTTACTAGAAGAGTTAAAACACTTCAAAACAGAATTAACAAGACTGGGGACAGGGAGCTACTGAACCTAACACATTAGTGCACAGGGTGGTTTAAGATGAATTTGTCTTCAGTACATAGAGACACACTCATAAACTTGAAGGTTGAATTCAGAGCTAGAATTTGTTGAGACAAACTGACAGAGGACTTATTTCAAAGACTTCTTTTAAGTTAATGAGTAAATAAAATATATTTTTAAGCAACAATTTTTATAGTTACTTAGAAGAAATTTGGAAATCATACTTAAATTATTTTCTCTAAGAGGATTTAAAACATTTTACCTTTTGCAAACTGTGAACATATTCCATGTTGGGCACCAGGAATGAGATGACCGCAGCCCATCCTCATGAAGATAGTCCCCTTTGTGTCAAGCCTTAGATGACTGCTTCTCCAGGATCAACACTGTCAAGATCTGTAGTAGAAGTGCTCATCAGAAAAGGCAGAATATTGTTCTTGTCAAAAAATAAATAAGTATATATATAATATGCTTATTAATAATTTTCACACAATAATGTTGAACTCGGCTTTCTGCATATTAGCTTAATTAGTAGTATTTAAGAAATGAAAAAGCTACACAATTACTAACACAACCGATTTGTACATTTGAGGGCATCGCTCAAGGTAGCACCTTCCTGTTCCTTTTTTTCATTTATCGTTTTTGAAAATATTTGTCTTACATTCTCGACAATGAAGTCAAATTAATAAGTTTAACTCCATATTATTATTGTATGATTATAGTATAGATTTGCTTTTATAATATTCTATCCCAGCATGGGACAAAATCAATTAATTGCAGAAATGCAAGTTAACAGTACTGTAGTATGGTGCATTGTTCTACTTAAGGCTACAAATACATCCCAGCATTTGCAGCATTACTTATGGCAAATCTCACTAAACAGCTGATTTCTTGCTTTTTATTAGTCAAGCAGCTAGAAGATAAAAATGATCATGAATAAACACAATAATGTATAGAAGAGAAATAGCATCCAAAAGAAAATTTTCACCTAGACAGTTTCACTGAATGTTTACTCTTTGTGATATACGTGAATAGAGTCAATTCCAATTCAGTTAGTAATAGAGTTTTTTCATTAATTTATATGTAAAATGCAGTTAAAATTTTTGTCTATTAAGAAAACCTGAAAAAAATTAGCTACTGGATGCAAAACCACAAGAAGTCATAAATAAATAGGAAATATTAGAGTCATTATTTAATTCTTGAGTCAAAACAAAAGTGTTAACTGGTGTAAGCAGTGACTATACCCATGCTGAAGTGAAATGTGTACAAGAATAATCACTAAAAATCAGTTTTATTGTCAGTCTTGTATATTATTATCATTTTAGATATATAACCCTCCTCAACCAATTTGTGAAAGTAATTCCAATAGCATGAAAATGGATGAGAGTTACAGAATGAGTACCAAAATGCCTGAGAAAAAATGTTTAATATAATTTTCTACTTAGAAATTACCCAAATATTCGTAATTCCTTTATCTCTATTTGCCAGGTAACAATGCAAACAAATCACGTAGAACCTGGTCATGAGATGTGGCCATTGAACACATTTTTTAAATATTAACGTATTTGATATGCGCTGGTTAATAATATAAATTTATCTTCCTGTGAAAATGAAATCTGTTCTGGTATGAAATATTCATATGTTCAGCACTTCTGCCAGTGAAACTGTCAGTTCAAGACTGCTTGTTTATACCCTTCTGCAAAATGTCACTGACCAAATTCTTTCCTGATTCACTTCAATAAATTTCTACTTGATGGAAATTCTTCTGCTGAAACAGGCAGAAAATATTTGTCTACAGGCTTTTTGTTTGGTTGGTTTTCTTCAATGTTAGTATGTCTTCTTTTAAATTATAAATCAGTTTAAGTTTGGATGAACACTATATAGTACCTCTTGTAATTGTCTGGGAAGTACATCTGCATTGAGGATTAGTTTTTATTCAAAATATACGTTTTATCTACAATCACAATTTTAAGAACAAATTTATTTTCAAATAGAATCATGTATCAAACTACTAAGATCAAACAACAAACATCATCGCTACCAAATTTCTCTTCCTTTTTGTCAGAAAATGAGCACAGGTCATGGAAATGCATTTCTGGCTCTTACTAGTAAATTGCTAATGCCAAATACAAAATATAACTAGAAGATGAAAAACTTCAACGCTTTTGCAGAATGATTTGCATTTACAGCAATGTATATGTACCTCCTGAGTATGACCTCTCTGTGACAGACTTGAAATATTATCTTAAAAGCCCTACAGTACTTTACATGACTGAAAAGCTCAAGAAAACAAAACAGAAACATAATAATTTGAAAAGAGAGCTCACACAGCCCCTCCCTTAAATTAGTGAATAAAGCAGCAAAATAAACAGCATGCAACCAAATCACTCATCGTCTTTATCACCAGAAGAGCAGAGAGAGCCTCAGGGACTACTGGTGATCTCCTCAGGCTAGTCAGAAAAGCAGGGAACTTCACCCAGTTTTCTGTTTAGTGAGAAAACTATGTTTTGTAGTTTGGTGACTTCCTTCCATACCTTAGAGCAAACTCTTCCCGGTCAAAATATCTGCAAGTGCTAGAAATCAAAGAGCAAAAGAAGCTCAGTGCTAACAATGTACACACAAAAATCCAAACAGCTGGGCATCGTCATTTCTTCACTGTTTTTTCTTTATATAAACACCACCTATGTATACATGCATATAGGCAGGTGTAGGATGACAAAACAAAAAGCACTAGGGTGATATGTAGTGATGGTTTTTTTTTCTGTGCGTGCAGAAACTGGCATGACCTGCTGACATGCTCAAGTTGCACTTTGAAACAAAGAAGAACATACTAAGCCAATAACCTCAGCAGAGGAAACCAAATCTTACATTTCTTTCTTTTCTAGAACCACCGATAAAAACAAACCAGCATTCTACCTACCTTCCTAACTGTTACTTAAGACCCAATTTGGTAAGCCCTTGTTATCATTTTAGTTGCTCAAAATACAAAGAATGGCTTAAAAGAATGATATAGGCATTTCTCTTTAGAGATTATAAGGAAGTGAATTATGCAAAAATGTTTTGTCTCTTATAATTAAATCACCTAAATTTAGCTTTACTGAAATAAATTTTTCAAGGTGGAAAACAATCCTAATAATTTTTCATTGAAAGTAGAAAGGATGCAAATGTTTTATCCCCTATATTGCTGAAGATTATATATGTGCATTTTTTTAATATATATTTAACAAAATGATAACAAATGTCATAAATACATTCTTTGGCACCTGAAAAGAGTGTCAAATTCCTTAAACAAAACCCTACGATAAATTTTTAACAGGAAAAGTGTGAGAAGAAAGGAAAAGCACTGTCAAGTGATATTAACCAATGTTTAAAACTCAATCTATAAGATAAATGAAGACTTGAGAAAGTTTGAGTTTGTACTGCTTGCATCAGTTCTGATTCTCAGACAGAAGTAACATTACACTCCTGTGGTTAAAAAGCTACGACTGAAACCAGTAAAGACGTGAAAGAATACAATTTTTAGGCACTATTTAGAAATGGAGGAAATAAATGTCACATCCTAGGAGAACAAACTCCTTCAAAGAGTTTTCTAAAAAATGATTCATTAGTTTAAATTTGAAATGGAAGATTTAAATATAAAAATATAAAACCTAGTAGCACATGACAAAATGAAGAAATATAAATATGGAAATAAGTAGGCACTCTATCTTAAGTTCAGTTCTTTTGCCTTCACTGAACAGAATGTTAGCTTTAATTTTGCATTTTCTCATTTAAAATGGTTACTATTTTTGTTGCCATTTTGTGAGCTAAACAGAGAATTTTATGTTAGATTATCATTACATCTGAAATTTTTTTCAGCAAATTCCAAGGTTGTACAAAATTCCAAAAATTTATATCAGCGTATTTAAACATACCAGCAGTACAGGCTATGCAAAAGTAACAGTACTCTCTCTAGAAGCCTCTGTCCCACCATGCTGTGCACCATAAAGTGAAGCCAAACTGCATAAACCTAATGGAAAGGAAAGATGATCATGTGCTAAGCCTTTCCCTTTTCTCAGCGTGTAACTATCAGCAGTTCTCATGTAAGAAGAAACAGAAATCTATGCTGTAAGATGAGCTTAGTCGTACCTTTATGTGACATAACACTGTGAATAATTTATGTATCAGACACATATCTTAGAGATGTTAATCTTTCATGGAGCAACAGCCAGAGCCCAGAGAGAGACTGCAATCATTATATCACAATCCGTGGTGGCACAGCTGCCTTCCTGAAACCACAGAAAGCAAGGGAAGGAGCTGGCGTTGCTGCCAAAATTTTCCTGGCAAGGGAAGGTGAAGAGGGCAGAGAGCTGTATTTAGGCAAATGGTTTTCCCAGTTTTGGCTGAAGATCTGTGCAATCTGCTTGCTTCCTGTGGGCCTTTGTTCACAGTACAGTGTACCAAGTAGGTACAATAAGTCATAGAAGGGTAGTTAACATCAGATGTCAGCTTCACGCTGAATCAACAGAACTACAAATGGCATTAATCCTTTGCCTGGTCTTAAGATTTATCATGGAAACTTCCTAGCTTTGTTGGACTTTCATCTAAAATGGAAATCAGACCTATAGCAATTTAATGAATAAGAAACATTTAAGAATGATTATTCCTCATTTTTCCTTCTTGTTTTTTTTTATTTCTTCTATCCTGGACAGTTTTCACCAGCTAATAATTTCTATAAAGTGAAATAGTTTTCAAGGTTTAAGGAACAGTGGAAAATATATGTTGTCTCTTGGTAAGGGAAAGATTTTCAGGTAGCAAGTAATCTAAAAATCAGTAATACCTCAATGCTACCTAATACTCATATTAAATAGTGACGCTACATGATTATTATGTGGATATTTAATTGCACATCGCATGAGTCATCTTCTCAGGAAATATTTTCCATGGTTACATGCCATGCAGCAAAAAGCACATAATTAGTATGCAATAAGGGCACAATTCCAAGCTGCAATGCTTTAGTACTGCAAGCAAATAGTTTGGGTCATTAGACTCACGGCCATGGAAAAGAAGGAGAACAAATAAATCTTCAATTACTCTTGAACATTAAATTCTATGTTAAGAGATTGTACTGAGTGTTTTCAGGATACACGGAGATTATATCTGTACTAATTAAGATAAAAAAAATAAGAAATTATGACAGAGCTATTCAAAATTACCACAATTATGCTATCATTCTTTACTGCAAAAATATAATCCAAAAGTGGTGAAAAGGCTTTAAATTAAGACAAATGAGGAAAAGAAGAACAAATATGAAAATATGCTAAATGAATAGAGAAAATAATTAAATAGGGTGACAGAATTAAGATTCCAGTTTAGTGAAGTACAACAAACTTGCAATCATCAGACACCTTCTTAGTGAAATTGGAGGACTTCTTCAGGAACACAGATCAGCTAATCCTTACAAAGAACAAGCTGGAATAAAAGACCTAAAAATTACATTACATTCTTCCTGACAATGAATGTTTGGGAAAACCATTAGGAAAATATTTTAAATCTTGTAATTATAATCAATGGAGGGATTAATTTATTACAGTTTGCACCAATAACAAGATTATTCAGGGCAAACTTATAAGTTTCAACCTCAACAATAGACTGTATAAACTACAAGTTGGGTTGGAAATGAGTAATCACTTTAGTCTTCAGAAGAAAATTAAATGTTGGAAACCACTTCTATTAAGAAATATACTACAAATCTACACATCTAGACCATTTGCAGCGGTAACTTGAAGATACGTTCTTTTCTATAGGACAAAAAATATACATATTTTTAACTACAAATAAAACTACGTGCCTATCTACAACTGATAAAAGTAATAATAACATACTTCATTTTGAAGATAAGTGCTGTTTTTTTGTTGTTTTTTGTTTTTGTTATTTAAATAATTTTCAAGGTAAAAATATCTATATTTTCCTAGCTTCTCTAAATTCCCTATGTCAGAATTGTCATGAGGTTTGTGAAGCATACTACAGCTATTTGTTACTTGTACTAAGTTTATAAGTGAAAAAGGACCCATGTTAAGACAGTTTCTTCTTTTACATGTGAAAACAACAATAGCAACAACAACAACAACAGAAAACCAGCAACAGAAAACTACTGGAAAAGGGAAGTCAATTATTAATTATTTAGACTAAGGTGTTTACTGCAATTGTTCAGAGTCAGAATGTTAATTTCCCCTGAACTGTTTCCATACTCACCCACCAATGACCCTAGACTCCTTTACTAGTTTAACATCTCAAACACCTTTCTACATATTTACATCCATTTAATTGGGCTTTAATATAGCTCCAAATGATGTTTAACAATTTTCCCATCTTTCTTAGATAGCTTCAAAGACCTAGGATTTGCATTTTTAATGAAAAACATATGAACATAGCAAAAATGATGCTTTTATTTTTTTTCTTAACTGTCCCTAGAATTTATGAAAATATGCATCTCTACTTAATTATTCATTGAGCATCTCTGGAAAGACAGAGAAGTCTATTAACTTATAGAAAAATCAGATATTCTTTCCTTTATGTCTTCAGAATCACATAGTTAAAAAAACACCTCAAAGTTAGCTGTAGGCTAGTAAGACTATTCATAGTATGTCTCTTTTCACAGTAAAAAGGAATAAACATGCAAGAAAAAAGTCTACTAGAGCAGTTCTTGTATACAAGGAATGGAAAAAATATATTGGAGTTAAAGCAACACTATTTAAAGAGAGACCAACTAATTCAGTAGTAAGAACAATTATGAGTGAAGAAAGGAAAAAAAAACACACACACACACAGAAAAGGAAGACACCTTTACTCTAAGGCATAACTACTCAGAGAGTGGGAATGCACTTTTAAAACGTTCTGAATGTGGGAAATAGTGCATCAAATAAAAACATGTTCAATAGGACCCATTTCCTCTCCACAAGAAATCATACTCTGCATTTTTTTCTTGCCAATTGTGTTTCTGCTGTGTCAGAAATTAAAATTTCAAAACTAAGATTAAGTCTCATGCACTGAGATAATCTTATGTAAGTGGATTGTAAAATTGATTTCTACAAAAAACTAACCCATCGAAAATGAGAAAGAGATTCTATGCTCACCTGGGTGTAGGCACATATAATCTACCTACCTGATTGCATTTATTTTTACAGAACTGTGATAAATGCTGCTATAACAAGCAAGTCACTAAATTTAGTTACAGAATTTTTAAAGAAACATATATTACTTTCCTACTTTCAGGCACATCTTATCATGAATTCCTCTTTCTTTTTTTTTTCCCAAAAACTTCCTTTATTATTACGTAGAATATGAATTAAAACAATATGATTTTTTTTTTTTTTATTTCAGTAATGTTTACTCAGTACTGCTTGATGACTGCCTTCAAGTTTGTGCTGAATCCTGTTGGAAAGACAAAACAAAAAATGCTGTCGCATACATGTCACTTATAGTCAATTTGTGCCCTTTTTTTTTTGTGATTTCTAAATTATACGGTACCTTGTCATAGCACTGAGTATGGAAGGGACCCACAAGGGATCATTGAATCCAACTCCTGATTGCACAAGACACCCAAAACTCAAAACTTATTTCTGAATGCATTGCCCAAAGGTTTCTTGGTTCCTAACAGCTCTCAGTGACATGGCCACTGCCCTGGGGAACATGTTCCAGAGCCCAACCAACCTCACTATGATAAAACTGTTATAGGCATCCAGTGTGACCTTCCCTTAACAATCAACTGAAGAAAAGAAAACATAAAATAGCATTACTGGAATTACTGTTAAATACAATATAAAATAAAGAAAAAATAGTAATGTACGATAGTGTTCAAAAATGAACATTTTGGCAGATGGGAGAAGAATGTAATTTGGCACTACAGTACCATCAGAACACCTCATTTTTGTTTTCTGTAATTTGTAAATGATTATAAGTGCCATACATTTTAAGAATATAAATGAATATATGAAATACATGAATTTAAACAGTAAAATATCACATGTATTAGAATAAAATCAATGAAAACCATACCTGAAAAAGCACTATTGAAAGTAGTTCAGCAATGCTGAGATTCATATATTCAATCTTTTGTATAACGAAAAGATTTAAAGCTGTAGTGTCTCTGAAATATTTTGACAAGACATACGTATTTTTTTATTGTAATGGTCTGGCTGACAACAATTATATTTTACTTTGCTATGCAAAACAAAATAATTAAAAAACTCTGACAGAATACTAGGTAGGTGACCCTACTTTAATGTGTAATGTTATAAAGGAAGGACTTTTTAAGTTCCTCTGTAGGCAGAGAGGCAGAAAAGACTGGTAGAATAGCAAACCAGTATCTCCTACCTAGCTCGCAGTGTGCTAAAAAACATGACAGAAATAGCATTGCATTTGAAAATATAAAAGGATAAACTGATGACATAATGGAAGGATGACCATGCTTTCATGTAAGGTGAGAAACTTCAAATGCGCTTTTTAGAGCAATTGGTCACAGTGATGGAGCATCGTTTATGGATATTTTTCCATCTTGTAATGGAAGATTTTAAACCTCTGATCAGTACAACAAGCATCCAGGGCCATGAATTCTTGACAAGAAATTTGTATGCTAAAAGGTAAAAGAGAAGGAGCAGTGGAGGAAGATGAAACAGAGCAATGATGCATAATTTTAGCAGCATATTTGAAGGTATATGAAAGAGAGGTAAAAGCCATTAAGTCTAGAAAGGCAATTTCAACTCTGAAGATGTAAAATGATCAAGGCTTGGCAGAGATATTAGGCTTGAGTAGCTAGGAAACACCAATGACCTTTCAGAGAGAAGTAAGAAAAAGGAGAAGGCATGAGAGTAAAGCTCAGGTTCTCTACTCTGCCACTATAAGTTTTGATTGATTGATTGCTATTGTGCCAACAGTTCTGAAATACATTACTTAACCAACTCTGTTATTGCAACTTTCCATACATTAATTTAATTACAGAAGGAGAAAAAGTAAATTAGGACAGACATGACAAAATTCTACTGACAGTAGCAAAGATAAAACATCTGGAAATTTTTGTTCCTTGCTCTAAAAATTTATATTTTTATTTTAAGAAATAAAGAATAATATAGGTAAGACACATAGCAAATCTTGAATTAGTGTTGCTCAGGTTTCATAGTAGTAGCGGTTATTCTTCTTGTTTGTTTGTTTTTGACATCTGAAAGTACATCTCATTTATGCTATCCTGTATTCTGTAATGTCATTTTCTCTTTTTCAGCCAAACAGAATCACAGAATGACATGAGTTTGAAAGGAATTCTGGAGATCATCTATTCCTTGTATAAGAATACATTTTTTATGATACAGCCGTATTTTAATGGCATCTAGTAAGCTAGGATAAATAAGGGTAATGAATTTACTGTTTATCAATGACAAATCTGCCCTTTGGAGTCTACATGACAAGCATAACATTTAAGTAACTGAACACTTTGAAGTCCCGTGGAGACAGCTGAGAAGATTATTGCTTACTACCCTCAGAAACTATGAAGCAGTCCTCCCAGTGCAGTCCTACCCTCATGTTGAGTGCCAAAAATCAAATGCATGGTGTGAATTTCACACACATTCAAAGTGCCAGCACAGGGTTAAATCTAGGTAAATCTTGCTTAATTACTCAAAATAAAGATTTAAACAAGATGTTTAAGACCTGTTTGCTCAAAGTGCTGGGCTTTGCAATGGATTAATGCATCACTACTAATACTGAAAGTAGTTCTGCAGTACTTACTCAACAAGCTCACTAATGATGCAGAAAAGCTACAGTTGCCAAAAATTATACAGAGTACCAATTTCAAGGTATCTAATATGGATATATATACCCTTGCAGGCAGACACAAGCACATTCTGCCTGCGTTCCAAATAAACCAGATGCCAGCCTTCTCAAAATCAAAAACAATTAGTCTCGGTTAGCATGATGTTGAGCTAAAGAGCTGAAAGTTGAGACTAGAAGCAACTTTTAAGCATCTTACAGGGAAATTTTTTTCTAACCTGTCCCTGTTGCCAATGTTCTCATTGCCTTTTTATTTTTATTATTTTTTTATTTTATTTTGTGAAGAAAAGAGATTGGATCCAGATTTCTAAATTGAAGTGATGTCCCTGTTCATTAGCTTACAGAAATTCAATGGAAATGACACAGTCTTGTCAGCTCAAATAAACAGTTAAGTTCTTTAAGAGAGAATCACAGCCTTTTCCTCTCTATTCTCTAAGTTTACTGAAATCTATAAACATATTGTCTGATAATTTTTCAAAGTTGGCTCCGGGGCCAAACAGACGCATTAGAAACCATGTTTCCTCTATCAACCAGCACAATTTAACTTGGAGAGTGTTAAAGATTAAGCATTCTTCAAAACTGTACAAGTCAACCAAAACTTGGACGTGTGGTTCCTAACACTCTGCAAAATGTGACCTATTTACCAACATATATAAGAGACAAATGAAATGCTCAGAAGACAGAAAAAATCCAGGCAAATCGGAGGATAGCAGAGGTATCCATATATGCTGTAAGTAAAAAATGCAGTAAATAGTCTGAGCTCCCTGCTGGTAGTTATGCTTAGACGATAAATTATTTTCACTGGGGCAACTATGCACCAAGCACCTGTTTTTTCACCCATATCATGATTTATTGAGAGAACATAAAAACAGCTTGTTTGCTTCGGTACATAGACCACCCCTACCTGAAAAGAGGAAGAAAAGTATTGCTTTATTCCTCTGAAGATCTTCACCTTTCAAATATGCATGAAAACAAGACAAACTAACTACTGGAGATTTGTTCCAGTAAACTATTTCAAGCAAAGTGATACTATAATTATTTCACTTAATGTGTTCAGCGTGCATTCACAGAACGTCGACATTACTCAATGTTCAGATCTTACTCAATATCTCTGAAAAATCCTTCTGCAAGTATTTTATATTTGGTTCTGAATTTTTAATTGCCCAGCCAAGTGTGCCAGAGGAAGTCATAAGATTCCTTTTAAATCTAAGAAAGTGGAATCTGGCTATTTATCTGAGGAGACTGATTAAAAGATTAATGACACCTACTGCATCATAGGAAAGGAACAATTCAAGCAGGATGTCAGATTGTTTCAGCATGATCGTGGACTGTAGGAACTATAAATGATGCCAGATAAAGAGTAGTGCTATACAAGAACATTTCTAGATGTTTTCAATAATTCACAAAAAATATCAACACGAAGCTACCATGGTGGTTGCTAGCTTATTATTATATTAAATCTGTGTTGGAGTGAATTGTCTATTTGTGGACTACACAGATTAAATCGCTGATACTGCAATTAACACCATGCGTGTTTTACTTAAAACACACCTATTCTCGTGCACTCAAGGCACTGAGTGTACATAACAAACAAAATGAAGAAAGTATGGAGAAGATTGGATCTTTTCAATTCTTTGAAAAGTACTTTAAGACTTAAAAATAAAATACAAAACAAAAGGAAAAATGTAGCAAAAACAAATGTATTTTCATCTTCCTTTGTAACTGAGGACCAACATAAATCAGATGGACCTGTCTTTAGGCTCTAGGAAGTAAAAAAAAAAAAAAAAGAAAAGAAAGCTGAATTTAAAAAAATATAAATTCCTGTGTGAATTTCAAGACGTTTTTCAGCTAGCTTAATAGCTTTTATTTTTTCCTGTTTCACTGACAGTAATTTCAGTACATCTGAGTTTTTCTCCTTGACTAATTTTGATTCATATGGTAAATTCTTTGTTTTTCACAAATACTTCTGCTGTTTTAGATATGAATTCCCTGCAGGGAAAGGACTACTCTCAGGTGATTGTCATTTGTTTTGTGAGTCATTCTTGATGTGATGTCCTTCAAACCAAAGTAGATTAAAGAACATAAATTGATTGGAGCTTATTAACATGCATGTTGCCACTTGTCATCTGTTTTGTTATCATAACTGCTCAAAAGAGTCCCTGGTTGTGGATTTTTTTTAATGGTAGGATTTTTTCCAGTTTAATTTTTTTTATTCTTTCTCTAGCTCAAAAGTCTTATTTTTTTATAGATTTTATATGTATAGTTTATATTATATAGTGTATTATATGCACATCTGAAAAACCTATTACATAACAAAAAGTTATTACTTAATTTTCTTGAGACTCTTTTATTGAGAGTTTTATTGACATTCTTTGCATTTTATCTTCTAATATCAATGGACCATTTTTAATTACCTTTCTTCAATTGTATTTATTTGCTCCTTAGTTATTACTACTTAGTAACAGATTAAATCTTCCGGGAAGTTTTTTCTGTTGTGCGCTCTTTTTTTTTTTTTTTAAAGTTCCTAATTTTTTTCCACACAACTTCTATCTATAATGAAAAACTGTGATTCGAAACTACAAATTGATTCTACAAATACAAAGAGCACAAGCACATTATCAGCTATGAAACACTACTTTTCAACTTAGTCACCACCATTAGCAACACATTTTGACCAGTGTTGAACAAGAGCCTGAATGCAATTTTTGTAATTATCTGCACCAACAGAGGACGTGACACTGTCATTGTCACCACTGCTGAAATGCCCCACCCATAACTTCACTGCTCACATCCACTGCTTGGTCTCCAACAACATTCACTAAATGCTGATCAATGTCAGAGGGGGCTTTTCCCTGCATGGAGGAATCCAATCACTTGCTTTTTCTTCATACACTCCTCCTTCTCAGGCTCCATTTTGTCAGACTGCACCTTCACTGCCAGCTGTGATAGTGAAACAACATGCAATGTTGTATTGGTGAGAAGGTTCCACCAGTGTAACAGTACAGTAGGCATTCCTTTCAGAACAGTCCTCACATATTCAATACATATTTTAGGTATATTTATGTGTTTAAATATTTAAATTAATATGAATTGAGTATATTATTGTCTCAGTACTGACTAGCTAGATTGTACTGAAAGAATAACTAAGATCCTTTGAAATTTGAACATCAAAATGTGCTTTATATAAAATGGTCATACACCACATGAAATCTGTCTAATAGTGATAATAATGAAATCGAGATTCCTATTTAATTTTTAACTGATTATATTGATAGGTTGTGTTGAAAAAAAGGAAAATCAAGTATCATGTATTCTTAATTGTTCCAGAAACTTAATTCCACTTCTACAAGTAAGACTACCTACAGGTATCACTACAGAAGTAGGAGCTAGTTCATCATTTGATGTGTATACATATGTGTAGACTATACACACACACACACACACACACACACACCACATAACAACCAATGATAATCATCAAAAGGAAAATATTCTCTAGGATTCAGAAAACCTGATTCAATTCTTGTGATGTAAATGTATGGATGGAAAACAAAATCTAATAATGCCAGCATAATTACACTACTGTAAAATTAGTATTAAATCAAAACGTTACTCAGAATTGCTTCTCTTTATATCTTCTGAGCATGTTTAAGATTTGCAATTACAAGTCTCTTTTCAAGTACCTTATATCAATTAGAATTAGTGCAGAGTGGAAGCTGACAGATGTAGAGTTAAGAGCAGGAAGGTAGAAAAAAGTAGTGAAGAACAGAAAAGGTGAAGATTTTATATCATTTAAACCCTTTCTATATGAACTCTTCCTCATTTCTGCCCCTAGAAGAAGGTAAATACAGTGGGTTTTTTTTATCAGTTTGACTGTAGGCTATTTAGTGGTGAGTAATAAGATGCCAAGACATTGGTGAAATTGATGTGAAGGACACTTTAGTGTGAGTACACAAGTGTAACACAAACACAGTTCATGGACTGTCTTCAACTCTGTATGCACGAAGATAATAATCTTTTCATGGTAGCTAATAAAGAACACCTCTTAGTTATTAATACCTCTATAAGAAATAGTTTACTAAATCTGACAAATTAACTAAATATCATATCTGCCAAGGACAGCTTTTGCATTTGAGTGTTATCCCACACAATGCAATTCTTATCATAATCCAAACGATCAGCCCAGCTTTATCTAGTTTTACTAGTTTTATCTATTATACTAGATACTAAGACGTGCACAAGGAAAAATACCAGGAAGCTGCAAAATGAAAGGTCTTCTTCTTTTAACATAGTCAAGTGTTCTATACCTAGAATAAATTAGATACTTTGGAGTAATATTTATAGCAGAAATAAGTCTACTTCCCAGGATTAGCAAAATATTTCACACCTTGTTTAGATGATCTCCAACGGAAGACATAAGTATTATCAAGCTGCTCTTCTCATTCCCAACCTGACTAAAATTAACAAGCAAAAAATCATTATTTGAAAAGAGAAAATTGATTAAAAAAAATATCATCGTGCAACTGCATCATTTATTTCAAATACTCTTAAAGCAACTGCATTCAACCTTGCAAGTGCATGATGCGGCAGTTAAGCATCATTGAAGGAAGAAAAACATCAGCAGAAGTAGTTTCAGAAATAAAGCCTATTCTGGAAGATAAGAAATTCATATGCCTTGTGAACTATAAATAAATATCTCTAGTTACCAGGTAAACATTTTTTCTTCCAAACAGATTTTGCATACAGATTTGTCTTTGCTATTAGAATGCTAAGTGATTTAAGTAGCACCATCCACTTTCCACACATAAGGTGATAAAAGATTATCATCTCAGTCACTAACAAGACTTTTTATGTAAAAATTGCTGAATCTTTTGGAGCAGCTTGAATCATTGTTCTCCTAAACTCCAAATGGCTACCTTCCCGTTACTATATTTTTCTTTATCATTCCATTATGCTATAGCATGTACTGACAGATAATGACTATTTACCTTTTTCATTTTCTTATCCCACCTTTGATTTCTATTTCAACTATTTTTCCCTATAAAAACCCATATCAATGTCACATGAAGGAATAGTTATCGAATGGTTATTCTCCCTAATGTAATCTAATTAAAAACAAATTCTAAGACTAATCATTGAGACTTTTTCTTGAAGAGTTTGATAAGATATAATTTTTAATTATATTTTACTCCATGCAAACAATAGCATATTCTTCTGACATCTGTTTTCTCAAACACTACTGTTAACACATTACTAGGTTTTATTTTATTTTCCTCAAATAAAGTTGTCCAAGGGGTGAAAGTGTATAGTATATCTTATCAGTTTATGTATTATGTTGGATCAGAAGCAAAGGCAACCACAGAGAGTATGCTAACCATTCTGTTATAGAGGAGGATAACTGTATCATCATCATGTAGCTCCCTGTATCATCATCATGTAGCTCCCTGTATCATCATCATGTAGCTCCCACAAAGACATTCTACTCCATCTGTTAATGAGTTGCTACAGTTTCTCATCACTGTAAAGAATAGGGACTACGGAGCATTTCTTTGGAAAACAAAACAAAACAAAAAACAATCAAACAAAAAAAAACTTCACGAATTATAGACGAAAATCTTGCAGTACTATGTAATAGCACCACCTGGTGACTTCAGTCTTGATGATAGAGAAAACATCAATCTACATTTTTACCTGCATAGATATCTCTTTCACAAGTGTCCATCCCAACAATCTTTGTTTTAATCAAAGCAGATAATCTTCATTTATATTTTGTTGCCAAATATCAACAAGAAATTCTGAATATTGTAAATATCAGACAAGTGTTGAAAATAAAGGGTATACTCTTATCTCAGGAATCTACAAGCACATGCCTAGGGACAACAAGACCTTTAGGAATAAAAATGGATATTTATGCTTAATGCTATGACATTTTCTTCACTTGATCTTTATAAGGAATTCAGTTGATTTATCTGACATAAATTAAGTGCACTGAACAGGAGATCAGTAAATAAAAATATATCAAGGCAATCACCATGCTTCTCCTTATTCCCCTGTGTTCCTTCAAGTGCCTGGAACTCTGGGATATGTCCTTGCAATGACTTAACTTGCAAAATGCATGTAGAATTTTAAGGAGGTTCAAATGAGAGGAAGACTTGATTTAGTGCACAAGAGCTTGGCCTTATGTCTAAAGAAATGAGATGTTATAGGTTAAGTTCAGCAAGATGAGTAGATTTAAAATGTCATTATAACTTATTTGTATTGCAGTAGCACCTTCACAGACAAGCCAAAGACCAGGACATATTGTACTAGGCTAGCACAAACTATTAGTAAGAGACAAACTGTGTCCAAATTACCTTATTATGTAGAGCTTTAATATATTTAAAATCCAGTCACATATACTTCCTGTCTCCTACAGATGCATAGTATCAAATGTATTTGTAATGCACTGTTTCTTCACAAGAAAACATTAAAAAAGTCAAATCTAGAGTTCATCTTTACACGACAGTAATGTTGAAAATAAATTTATGTCGTTAGTAAGAGGGAGCTATTCATTATGTTAAGTTCTGTGATATGCAGAACAGAGCAGAATTTCTAAATGACCTTGAACGTTTAGCTGCCAAAACACACAAAACATGCTTGAAAGTATAAATAATATTTGAAAGAACAAAGTGATGCTGAAAGTACAAAATAATGTATGAAAATAATGTCAAGATAACATTAGCTTCAAACAGCAGATACATTTGTTCTTCTTTATATTAGGGAGCAGTTATATAGGAAAGAACATACTTCCAATTAGGCAGACTTGAAAATTCATTTTTAAAGTTTTAATTGTTTTCAGAAGCAAGCTTCTTCTCTTTAAACTACTGGAAAGGGACAGGAAGGGAAAATAAATAAATAAATAAATAAACCACAGGATAAAAGAGTAATTTAATTTTTTGGTGGGCAGCTTTTTTAATAGCAGCTAGTACGACTTAAAACAACTGTGCTCACAGAAATAAAACCTGAGCATAGTAAAAGGAATATTGAATAAAGAAATTGTACTCATACTGCAAATTAGAAAGGCTTCAATTGGAACAGACCTTAAAGATCATCTTGTTATAATCCTCCTGTGTGGGCAGGGCTGCCCCCCACCAGCTCAGCTGCCCAGGGCCCTCATCCAACCCAGCCTTGAGCATCTCCAGGGATGAGGCACCCACAGCTTCTCAGGGCAGACTGTGCTACTGCCTCACTGCCCTCTGAGTAAAAAAATTCCACAAAACATCTAAAGTAAATCTCCTCTCAGACGAGAGATATTCCCCCTTGTTTTAGTACTGTCTGCCCATGTCTAAAATCAGTCTACCTCATGTACTGGAAGGCAGAAATGAGATCTCCTCAGAGCCTTTTCTCCAAGTTGAACAAGCCCAGCTCCCTCAACCTTTCTTCATAAGAGAGGTATTAAAGCTGTATTTCTCTACATCTTCTAATATCTCTTTATGACATCTCATAATGGTGTATCAGACAAAAAAGGAAATATATTCAATGCACAAGCACTGCTCTGAAAATAATGGCTTCTATTTTGTTATGTTGGCCCATGACACAGCCTTCCACTGACTTGTCAAAGACAAATCTTACATTAGCAATAACCAGAAAGACAAAGAAGTGACAGATTTCTGAGGTTTGCAGAAAATAAACAACTTATGTGAAATAACATATATATATTTAATTTCTAGATTTCTTGAATCTTAATCATCCTATATACAGGCCAAAGAGGCTTAAGTCTTTTGCCTTGTGTAGTGTTTCATTTTTGTGTTGTTTTTTTGTTTGGTTAGTTGTGGTTTGTTTTCCTACTTTAAATAATGACTCCTGGTATGATATTTTTTTTCCTTTTTTTTTTTCTTGTGTGTTTGTTTTGGACAGGATAGAGAGCTTATGTAAACAGAAATTATAAATGCACAACTTATCCTTTTTCAAATGAATCTAAGTAATGTTTATATACATTTTAGACATTCTAGAATGTATTTTGCCACTGCTCTATGTGTTCTGCTCTAAGAATGCAGGTTTCTTCTTAAGCCCTGTGAAATTCTGGGTTCCTGATATGGTTATCTTTAATGTTACTCACTACACACCAAGGCAACTGAATCACACTTTATTAAAGAGCTGCAATTGACTTAAGGAACATTTTTACCTGAATTATTGTAAGTTATATTTGTCCAGACTGAACAGAAGTAGAAAAGATATCAGCGGCAGTAGCATGTCATGTTCCCATTAATGGGAACAGATCACCGACTGAGTAAGCTGTCATTGCTCCAGTGAATTCAGTGAAACTTCAGCACTTACTACTAAAAGTCTGCCGGAATGTCTACTGATTTATTATTTATTCTCTACAGAAATAAGAATTAAGGAAAAAATAGCATCTCCCAGCTTGTGTGATTATAAAATTCAGAAAAAGTGACCAGCTTCTTTAGGCACAATCCCTTGGTATATTACATAACAAAGCTTTAAGGTGCACAGGAAAATCAGCCTGAAAACATCTGTGATGCTATGAGATGAACTCTAACAGCAGGAATATCTTGTCATGTCAAAACGTTAACAATCTACAATGACTCTTGTCAGAGTGAAGAAAATGAGGAATGAACCATGACAACCTTGAAAACAAAAGAACCTACATTACCCTGCACCATCTACTCTTTACACAAACAAGAAGAGCAGCAACTACCATGGTTGTACAGCAATCATGTCATTAATATGTAGAAATTAATACTCACATATCCAACTTCTACTTTATAATCCTAGCTGTGAAAACACAAGGTATAAACTGTTTACAGAAAACAGTATTGTACAGCATTAAGTTCCATACTGACCACAAAATGTGACGCAACCGAAACCTGAGAATACTCTACTTCTTAAAGCAAGTGTAATTAGCTTTGCCACACAGCTATATTGGTTTTGGAACAGATTTATTTTTTTCCTAGACCTTTTTTGCATCCCACTTAACAATGGTCTAGTTTGGAAGTCATCATCTCTGAAGTTCCTGATTCTGCAGATAAATAACAGAACCATATAATTGAACGGGCTGGAAGGGACCTCATGAGATCATTGAATCCAACCTCCCTGCTAAATCAGATTCCCTAGAGTAGGCTGTACAGAAAAACATTCAGGCGGATTTTGAGTATCTCTGCAGATGGAAATTCCACAACCTCTCTGAGAAGCCTGTTCCAGTGCTCTGTCACCCTTACAGTAAAGTTTTTCCTCATGTGCACCAGTTTGTTTCCACTGCCCCTTGTCCTGTCACTGGACACCACTGAAAAGTGCCTAGCCCCATCCAGTTGACTCACACACTTCAGATATTTATAAGCATTGACGAGCTCCTCTAAGTCTTAAGAAGGCTAAACAGTCCCAGGGCTCTCAGGCTTTCCTCATACGGGAAATGCTTCAGGTCTCTTACTTTTGTTGCCCTATACTGGAGACTTTCCAGTAGTTCTCTGTCTTTCTTGAAAGGACGAGAACAGAACTGGACACAGTAATCCAGATGTGGCCACACTAGGGCAGAGTAGAAGTGAACAATAACCTCCCTCAATCTTCTTTGTATTTTTATATATGTATATAGGACTATTAATATAAATAATAGCTTTGCCATTATTATCAGATTAAATAAAAGGCAGCAGGAGCAACTTTTTCCTTTAATGAATAGTATGAAATGATGAAAAGATGCTAAGGACTGCTAAACTCCCACTGACTATGAATTTATAGATCCTGCAGTAACACTTAGTCAATATATTTTAAATTGATAAAAATACTCAGTGAGAAAAATCACATTTACCTTCTTCTACGGCTTACACCCTGTTCCAGGGAGGGCACAGGTGATATAAGTACTACCTGTCAAATATAGAAAATTAAAATTATTTTTAGAAGTAATTAAAAAAAAGAACTTGTGTTGATTTAATTAAGTGCTACTGATGAAATCAGGAAGATTTAACACTGTTGGATTTTCAAGTCAGATAAGATAAGTTCACAAGTGTCTCAGAGACAGGTGAATGGAGTTCGGGTTTCGTTCTATAAAACAGTCTTTGGTTGTGCCATCTAATTGTACTGTGGTGCTTAGACTAAGGACCTCACATCAGAATCTCTTTTCTTTAAGAGGCTGAAGAGGGTCAAGCACAAGTGGCAAGTGAAAAGCGTATGATCTTTATTTATCTTTTAAATTTACCATTAGAGGTAGAATCATTTTTATCAAGTATCTGGCACAGAAGCTGAATTAATTCACATGCTCACGCTCTTATTTTCATCAAAGGAAAATACTTAGCTACATAAGCAGAAAGGATTTTTTTGCACAAACAGCTTCATTTCTAAAAAAGAAAAAGGAAAAAAAAGAAAATCAACCAACCAAGTAGAAATTAGAGTCCCCTTCAAGGAAACAGAAATGTATTCCAAGTTCACAAACACTTGTTCACTGCAAAATATGATATACTCCAAGTGAGTTAAAGTGCTTTTAGTCAAGATTTGTTTCTTCCACAAATACATTTTCTATGATACATGCAGTTTTGATTCTAACCAGAAACTGCATTTCAGTTTTGCAATTCCAAGCTGTATACTAATATTATTAATTGGAATAACCGAAGTCTGTTACATTTTCTCCTTCTGAGTAGATCTTATTCTTTCTTATTTCTGTTTTCAGTAGAATTGCATTGTGCTTTTTTTGTGCCTGTATGTTGGGTGGCTTTTTAATTAGTTTTTTAAGAACTGAAAACACGTATCAAGTGTAATCTGAAAACGTTAACGTGGCAAAACTACGTCAGATAATATTTTCTATGCATTTGACAACATGTATTTTATGTTGAGACTCTGTTCTATACATATACAAGATCTGAAAGACTTGTAAATATTCCATATATCTCTATTTGATTCCAGACTAATTTTAGTTTCCGTGGAAAGATATTTGCTGATTTCCAAGGTCAACTTGACTAGAGTCATCTCTCAAAAGTGGATAACCTACAATCTTTTCTTATAGTGCTCCCAATTCCTCCACTCACTTTGTTTCCTTTAAGAGGCTTCCATCCATTATTAATGGTTCCCAACACTATTTGTAGATCAAGGCAAATTTCTGAAGTTATTTGAAATACTAAACAGATCTAAACACTTAAGGTAGTCACTAAGGAATTTTTTTCGAGACTTAAAAGATTTTCTTTATTTTTTGCACCTATCTTATTTCACAACTAGATGCCAGATGTTAAGCATTCACTTAGTGTCTTACCTATAATGTACAAAGCAGTATCTTTTTCTCTTCTGTATTACATTCTTGTCCTCTTAAATATTATAGCGTTATCTATATAAACTCTCATGAAATGTATGTATTTATCAACAATATACATACAAACACATATGTAACAGCCTCAGACACTTTTCTTTTCTAATTGTCCCTACATCACAAATGGAGATGAAAGCACTACACATTTCACTTATAAGAGAAAGGCAGAAATAAATTTATTTATAAAAAAAATAGATATAAGATAGCATTTTGAACAATTTAGACAGTGACTTCACAAAATTTATAATAGCTAGATAACCTTGACTGTTTGCTACACAGAGGGTAGGTGGTGCATAACAAATCTAAGAACAGATCTGAACAAAGCTGGTATTACGTAAAAACAGAACTGATAGGCAGAAAGGCGTCACCACAACCCAGGTGATTCTCTGCACAGGCATTAGTTAACCTCAAGAGATGTCCCTGCTCAAGGTGAGGTTCTGAGGTGCAGCCATCTGCTTCCAAGAACTCTCAAAGGGGTTCTTGCCTTCTCTCAGCTAATGCTGGGAAAAACTGATTGACTCACAGTCATGCAACTTAACATCGGATCTATTGAAATATATGTTTCTTATCAGTTCTCAGAGCATTCAGTTTAAGACTATAAGGTGGTCGTTAATCATCTTCTGTGAAACCCCGATTGATATCAGACCCAAGGACAAGATCTTTCGCACCTCACTGTATATACGAGGCCTTTGGCATATCAAGCAGGCTGGGTGGGTTGGTAAGGAATGGACCATCACACCCTATCACATAAAAATGACTGCTCGAGTTATATGACTTTGTGTTTGCCTATGCTGTTTAATTGAAACTATGTTTCCAAAAAATATATTTCACTTTGTACATATGAATTTCTGCTTATCGTTCCACTAATTTCACCGGCACAAATAAACAAATCAATAGGGAAGATAGTGGATTTGATTGGTCTAAGAATAAATTCTTGAAGGAACTACCTGGAAATACATTGATGGAGGAAGTTTTCCTATTATAAGATTTCCTACTATCTACGAAAACTCCACTTAATCTAGGTATATTGATTTTCCATAGTGCATATTCTTTTAATCAGAATGTCACACAAGAGTAACTCAAGCAATCTGCAGAAGCTGACATTAACACCTTTACATCTGTCAATTTACAATCTATAAACAAACACATTAAACAGAAATCACACCTACATTGACGATGAGTATTAATAATACTTATTTGTTTTATCTATTACATCTCAAAAGAGAATTTCCATGCAGCAGTCCAACAGTTCATGCTAATCTTTTTCAAGCAGCTTTTATTTTTTTCTATTTTTCTAGTGTATATTAGCACAAGAGTGCTTTTGTTCATCTCTCTGGCATTTTCATCAGTATTTGAAGCTTTGATAAATATCTAAATTATGTTCAATGGTTTTAATCTACTTGGAGCAGTTTGTCTAATCCCCCAAAACTGAAGTGATAAGATAAATTGTTCAAACTCCTTTCAAGTTACTAATAGAATATAATGTATACAGATCTTGGATTTCAAATCTACAACACTAATTTGTAAGTAGTATTATGTAAAAAGAAAAAGCCAACAATTTTTAAAGAGTTCATCCAGCACATGAATTAACCTATAGTATGTTTATTGCAGATTTTCTCTATGGGATTTTTATCTTTCCAACTTAGCTTTATCTTCCTATCATGCAATTATGTATTTATTTATTTATTTTCTGTTTTTCTTCTTTTGGTTGTGGGAAATACTGAATTCCACATTACAAGACTATATATAAAGAATATGTTACGAGACTATAACAATTACAATTTTTTTAAATATCTAGATAGCATCCCATAGTATAAAAATAAATTATTTTCTTTTCTTGTTATATATATTCCTTTTTATATATAGGCTCCATATATTGTTATATACATTACAACATATTCTTCTATTTTTGTTATATTTTTAATATCTGTTAAGAGAAAAATATAGATTTTTATGTAATAAAAATCAATGCAAATCCTACCACAAACTGAAAGATGGCCAAACTGAACTTTAAAAGCATTAAAACAAACAAGCAAACCAAGACAATTTTTAACACCTAATTACCTTTTTGCATACATTTTCACTCCCTGATTCTAGCTGAGATAAGAAGTAAAAGTGCAGATACACCACAGTAAAGCTTATGTTTGTAGCTGGTCCAGCATGACCTGGAACAGTAGGTACTAATGATTTTGGGAGAAAACCAATTCTCATTAAATTAGTTTAAGCCACTTTGCAAAAATTAATAAGTTTTAAAGTTCAGATAAATGTGTAACTATTTTCTGAGTATTTGTCTGAATCAAATCTTTCTGGTTTTATATATTTCCTTGATTTAAAGGTTTCCTGACCCCATGGCAGTAAGAAAGAAATGGTCAGGTAGACAAAGATATGAGGAATGTTGCTGCTACCTCAACCTCAGTTGCTCAGAAGGGGCGTTCCCAACCCTACAGCTCAGATTGGCCAACCCTAAAGAGACAGAATAAAGTGTAATTAACATTTTTCAGTAACAGGCACAACACTACTAATTATTTGGAGCTGTAAATATCCAACTAAATCAAACAAATTCTAACAGTAAAAGCAGAAACTAACCAAGGAAAAATATATATACATATATCTACCAATAGTACTGATTTGGGAAAAGAGTGGGTTGAGAGACTTAAGGATGGTTCAGGATAAGAGAAGAAAGATTACTGAAGGCAAGACTGATGAAGGTACCACCTCCTAGGGAGGACAAGACTAATGGAAGTTGAATAAAAAAAAATACGACAGCTGAATGGTAGTTGAGCAAAGACAATAAACTGCTAAACCATGGCTAGCTGAGAAACAGATGGAGCCGGATTACTTCCTCAAACTGCAGTGGGGTGAAAAGTACACAGCAAGACCTTCATCTTCAAGATCCCCATCCACAACCACTAGGAGGCTCAACTCACATTCAACCTAAAGGAATTCAAGGCGTACCCATGGAAATGATTTACCGGACCTGATTGTAATATTCTGTCCCACTCTTTGGAATGCAATGAATATATATGCTTTGTGCTCCGAAATATGCTACTTTTTCCTCCACTTTGTGCAAGCTAGGCAGGGCTACCCCCCTTGCAACCAGCATGTGTGTGCAGTGCTGAATAAACATACCTGCTTTATAACCTAACCCCAGATTATGGAGTTTGATTCTGCAAGTCACTACTGTATGGCTACTACTAAGTCACTGCATGGACCACGGCTTGAGTACCTGGAGAAAAGTTCCAGTCAGACCTGGGAGCATAGGTGAAGGCCAGAAGGGGTAGAGCCAGGCTTCACTCCTTTTAGACCTCATTTAAGGGCTGATTCCCACTGAGGAAAAATCTCTTGTTGAAGATCCCTGCTTTGTAGAGTTTTCCCTGCAAACCTAGATCCTCAGCGATGGGTGAGCATTCCATTTTCTTCTTTGTTTGTAATACCTTTTCGTTGTGTTGGTCCTGTTGCCATTACAGCACAAAATGGAGCATCCTCAGCTACTACTATGACTACTTTTGTAATATCCTCAATGGCAGTTCTACTATTTTTTTCATATCCATTATTAATGAAGTAGCAAATCTGTGTGGGACAAGATACAAGAGCAAATGCTTTGTAATAGCCTGGAAGCAGACTGCTTCTCAAAACTCTTTCCAACTGGATTCCAATAAGAATTCTTCATTTCATTCCTATAAAAATATTATCTTAAATCACATTTGGTTAAAATCATATGTCTATGGTGTGTGCCCAGTCTGACTTAGATATGGCTAGAACAACTCCAAGACAGAAGGGAGAGTGGATCACAATTTTCCCTGTGAGTTGCTGTACCTCACCATGCTTGCTTTCAAGCTTTGCTCAAGGCACAGCCCTGATCACTAATATTCTGCAAATATTACCTAAATGTCAAAAGTCAGAAATAATATATATTTTTTTTAATGTAACAACCATTCACAAAGAAAAGCAAGAAAAAAAAAAGGTAGTAACATATAATTACTTCAGCCATATTTACTCACTAGGGCAAATCCCAAAGTTAGAAGCTTTCATAGAACAAGTAACTGTCAAGACAGATTAAATTGCCAAGCTCAGCATAGAAATAAGTTAATATCATAGTTATAAGTGCATTCACCATAATTGAAGTTCTTCTGAAAATAAATAGTATAGTTACTATGAAAATATACAGGTTAGAAATATAAATATACATCAGCACTTCTGGTAAAGTCTGAGTTTAGAAGACATAGGAAACCAAGAGGAAGATAGCTAGTGAGCTACTTGCCATAAGAAAAAAAAATAAACTTTTTTGGGGGACATCTCTAAATTAATGAAATGAGCTTTTGTAGTTCACTTAAAAACAAATATCTAGTTTCTTCTTCAAAACCATCTGCCATGTAATCAGATTCTGTGGTCATCATACACGGACTACATAAAATCAAAGTACAGATGGTGGTTTATTATAAAATAACATAGGAGGCTTAGAATAGATGATACATTTGGTCATTTTTTGCACATAAACTCCCTGATTAAGTATGAAAAATGCGAACATTTGTTTATCTTGGAAAACCTGCTATTACTTGTCAAGCATGACCAATTATGTATTTCTAAACTGTTATCCATATAATTAAGAAAAACAACCATCTGTAAATTCAGAAGTTTGCATCTGTTTTCTGTGGATTTTGATTGAGACTCCCCCCTACCCCAATGCATATATGATTTATTTAATCTGATTAATTCATAAAACAGTAACAAAAAAAAAAAGCCTATTGCAACTGATCTATTCAAAATTTCCTTAATTTTGTCTTTCTTAATCTTTTTTTTTTTTTTTTTTTTTTTTTTTTCAGGCAGATGTCAGTAACAAGGAAGAAAAATATGGGGACTTCTAACAAATATTTTTATTTTTCACCCTCTACTGCACCTAAGAGATGCATAAGATCTAGATTACAATGAGGAAAAAACAAACGCCTTTGTTATTTTACAGTTGCTTCATTGTTTGAATTTCAATTGAGAGGAAAAAAAATACAATTTATTTCTAGAATCTGTATTACTAAGGCAAAACTTTGTCATAGAAATATACAAGC
This sequence comes from Callipepla californica brunnescens, assembly GCA_023055505.1. Classification (NCBI taxonomy): domain Eukaryota; kingdom Metazoa; phylum Chordata; class Aves; order Galliformes; family Odontophoridae; genus Callipepla; species Callipepla californica. The sequence goes on from JALIRH010000026.1 coordinate 1,643,161, forward strand.
AAGATTAACTGCAGTTTAAGTCGATGTAACAAGTATCTGTAAAACAAGGGGAAGAAAATCAATAAAAGCCCACTCCAATGTTTTTCAAGGCAAGGATGGATGTGGGTCTGGGCAGCCTGATCTAGTGGTTGGTGACCCTGCCCATGGCTGGGGGGTTGAAACTAGACGATCTTTGAGGTCCTTTTCAACCCAGGTCATTCTATGATTCCATGATTTTTAACACAGAAATCAGGTTTGAGAAAGAGTTGCTCTCTGGATGTAGTTTCGGTGACTCTGAAATTTGTGAATGAAACTTAGAAATATATTAAAGTTTGAACACTATCAAATTTGTATCTGAGCAATAAACATTGATATTGAACAAAATCCAAAACTAATTCTGACTGGTCTAATACCTCCCCCTATAAGCCTTCTTTTTGAATCAGGTCAGAGGAAAACTTTGATTAGAATTCTCTAAAGAATAATTCTAGAGTAATTGAGTAAAACTATGTTATAATCATGGAACTGTAGGTTAGAAGGGATATCAAGGAGTCACTTAGGGGGCAGCCTAAGCTGTTCATGTGTTTGACAGCCGTCCTAACAAAATCAGAGAAACAAATGGAAACACACTAATCATGCAAAACACAGTCTGCTTTTGTATCTTTTCCTAAGCTCCTATGCTGCAAAGTATCTGTATTGCTTCCTGATCACCTCTGCAGTAGACAAAATGGGGATCAGTTCTTGGGCCCTATCTTCCCTACTCTGTATGAACCTTGCTCATCCAGTTTTTCCTCATAGGACAAGCTGCGTACCTTTTCCATGACTCTAACCAAGTCATCCATGCTACTGACCAACCAGCCTTCATTCCCTCTGCCTTTCTGCTGCTGCTAGTGTGCTAAATAGAGCCTTATATGTCACACATGGAGGCTAGTATGTGACACACTCATATGTCACTATTCATATCCCTTCCTAGTTTCACAACTAGCAGAACGTGATTTTCCTAACTGTCCTTGCACGTTCAGATAGTGTCTGTATAGTCCTCCTGGGTAAAGCCTCTTTGCTTTTACCTTCTCTATACTTCCTTTTTGTGTTGAAGATTTATCTCCTGTTTCCCTGGCCATATATGGTTCAAGTTATACTATCATTTTTACGAGAATATTTTCATTTTCTGGGCAGCTGAAGCTTAGAAGGATAGAATGGCCTCATTTAGCTTGTTCAGGCTTTTCAGAAGTTCTACAGTTACACCTGAAAAAGTACTACCTGCAGACAGGAACAAGTGACTACAATACACGTTCTTAATACCAATATTTAGTGTTGAAAGACAGTGATTCATTGTAATCCAGTTTACAGAAATCTCCAACAGCCATCAGCTGAGAAGCAAAAAGATTATTAGAAACAGCAGCAGTAATTGAGCTAGATTTCAAACTATGTGTATCTACACCAGAAAATATTTTGCAGAGTTCTGAGCCAGTCGTTTCTAGTGCTTGAAGATTAGAAAGAATGAAAAAAATACAACCAAAAATCCTGGCATGTTCACAGAGGATTTTGGTTTTATCATCAGAATTGTGCAGTAACTCTAAAGAGTACAAGCTGCAAGTTTACTTAACAGGCGTAACATGCCTCCTTACGAGAGAAAAATACAGTCACACACTGCATATCATCAGAGAATGGTAGATTTCTGTCATGCACTGTCAAAATTATTTTAAATAGTACTATTTTCTCAAGGCTCCTTCTTATAAATTTGTGTACCATAAAGAAAGTCTCAAATTCTTGTGCTTCATTGCACAGACACTTCCTATGTTGCTATAGAAGTTTGAAGGGTGATGGGTTTTTACATACCTCTCCCTGCTTGCTCAAGAAATAGCGATACAGAAGTTAGTACTTACCATGTATTAAAAGCAGTTCATTAAACAATCTGGAGTAATGGATTCAAGTTTAGTTGGTAGCTATTAGCAATAGTGTCTGTGAAACAGCTGCTTGATTTAATTGGCAAATGCTAGTTCCTTTCATTTATAGGCAGAATTGGAACCTCACTGCTTTCCAACAAGCTAAAGATCATACCAGTCTTAAACCAGATGCTATTTAACCTGCCTTATCATTAAGGAAGAAAAATCCCACCTCAAAGACTCCTTAGCATATACTTATTACAAACTGCTGACACTTTCAGCTAACAGAAACCAACCTGGAAGAGTCTTCTAACTTGGATTCACTTCTGCAATGCTCATACTTTAACTATACAAAGCAATGAAAATTCAGCTAAGTCATAAGTTGAAGAGGACAGTTTAAACAAGGCGAATCAGTTATGAAGTAAGAAGTAACATATGTAAAGCTTGACTGACACAATAGTATTACATGGTGAGACACACAGCCAAAATTCTTGTCATGTTTGCTACTGGTCTCTCTTCCATCCTGATCTTATCTATTAACCTATAACTTATAACTAACACAATAACAGTGGTGTGCAGCTTAAAAAATTCCCAAGACAGGTGTTGTATTTTTGTACTTATCATCCTATTCATTCTTCTTTTGTCTTAAAAAAAGGTATGTATAATTAAAACTAGAAAACAGGTTTCACATATTCTGTTTACTGTTGCCACATCAGGTCTTACCCCAAGGTACCTAAAACCTTTATTATTTGAGATTCCATATCATCATGCTAAGAAGGTAGTTCTGTACTGCCTTTTTGTGCCTATATAGAGGGAAAGTGCCTGTCCCTTCAGTTCTGCAAGCCCAGAAACAGTAAAAATTTACACGAAAATACTCATTCAAAATGTATGGTTTTCTTTGTTTGCTTACCCGAGTTTTATCTCCACGAGTTACTACACTGTAAACTTCATTCTTGAATTAGATTTAATGTCAAGTCTGTAAAGTCTTTTGTCCATTTCTGTGATCAGTGTTATGAACTCCTTTGTACTGATACAGCTTTCCTCTGGGAGGCTATCAGCTTAGTGTGCCAGGATGAGAACAGATAAGAAATTGCATATTTAAAATTAAAAATGAAATACAGTATTTTCCTGAAAACATAATTATCATACAAGTGAAGAAGCAAATTTAATCTGTGGCTTCTAACTTTTGTATGGTCCCCAGACTTCCATCTGACAAAACAAAGAGCTGAATCTCCCTGCAGAGATGGCTACAATCTGAATATGTGAAAAAGACAACCGGGGACCGTTTTGTTTTCTTTTAAGCATCATTACACTCAAATGTACAAAGAGGCATCTGTCTGTTATTTCTTTCAATACCATACAGGCCTAAACTCATCTTTCAAGAACAGTGCTGTCACCCCTGAGAACTGTTACATATTTCAAAATCTACAAAGCAGGACCTAAGTCAGGGAAACAATATTTACTTTAACAAAAAAAGCTTTCTTCTCCCACCGACACTTTGGACTATTTAGGTGACATGCTACATATGCAACATTTTGTAAAGCTCGTTGCTATTACATTTGGAATTTATTTTCTTTTAATGACATTCTCTAAAGCCGTATCTCTTTCTGTAGGAGTTTCAAACTGTTAAATACTCGTGTAGATACTTACCACGCTCCACAATAAATTACTGACAGTTTTCAAAGACAGTTGTGACAATGTATACCATTAGTGGTTTAACAGATTCTAAATTAAGTCTAATCAATTTGTTTGAAAAAAGAGTTTCAAAATAAAAGCGGTCACAATGTCATTGTGTTGATGGACTACAGAGCAGTAGCATCTTGCATTATACACTGACAATCAATTCTAACTTAAAGCCTGCAGCGGTCCATGAAAAATTACAAGAGTTTTCATTAAAACTATAATTCTACTGGACAGCAAGGTCACATATTGTGCTTAGAAGGCAGAATTAAAGAATAAGAAAAAATTAAAATGCATTTAGCTTTATGTTTTGTTTTGCTTTTTTTTTTTTTTAATACTGACAGGTATTTCAAGGAATGCAAGAACAAATAATCTTGAAAAAGATAAAAATGCCCAAATCTCTCTGATGTAATGCTGTCTGATGCTTGCAATATTGCTACTACAATATGTGTGTGTGTTTCTTTGAGTATGAATTTCACTAATGTCTCTGTATCATCTTTATCAATATTAAGATTTATTATAGATTACATAGCATTCATCATATTCCATTTTGCTGTAACATTACTGTAAATATAAGTAGGCCTTTAAGAAGCTTCCTACCTATTTTTATAAATTCTTGTATTGACTGTCATCTATTCTACTCATCTAGAGTCAACTCCTAGTGCCTGTCCAAGAATTTTACGCACAGAGAAGTGCATGACTGGCATACACAGTATGGACAGACTAAAATAGTAGAGGAAAATAGGAAATAAAATTATTATTTTATATTTCCTAATCTTATAATTCATAATATTAAAATAAATAACCTTATATGTGAAGAAATGAGAAAGGAATTCTGGAGTTCAGGAGACGGAAGACCCACAGAGCATAGTGTACCCAGACCTAGCACAAAGACATGATTAGAAACACAGATGTGGAGTAATAGCTACACTTCTTATACAGCGTCTTTTCCTATCAGCAAGTAGTGTAAAAACCTTAGCAAAATACATGCCATGTCTCCCTCTTGTAGTTGATCTTCATAAAAGGTCACAAATTATGTACAACTTCTACTGCATACAAACCTTATTAACTGAACTGAAAGAGGTCTGAACTCTTGGTTTGAGGTTTTGAATCAATTTTAACTGTAACTACATGGGTTTCCAAACCAGCCCCTCGTGATAGCCATTTAGAGTTACTTTCAACTTACTTTTTAACAAACATAGCAAGTTATATGCAAAAACTGTTAAAAGATCATTAAGTCTGCAAAGTCAAGCACTGAAAAATGAAGAAATGGTAGAATTAACACTGACTGTGCATTTTTAATTCCCTATACTCCTGTGTGTATGCATTTTGATACAATTTTTAATTACTTAATTACATCTTGTGTAGGACAGACAGCGCTCCAGGGATGAATTAGGGCTGCATGTTGAATGAGGCTGTCATCTGTGGGACTTTTGCCTTAGCTGATATAAAAATTGGAGGGTGGCAATGGAATACACATTCAATCATTTAATAGAAGCACAAGTTTGACTAGGAATTTAGTATTCAGCCAGATTATGACCGTCCCATGATGCTGGTCACTGTATTGGCATTGAGCATATAGCAACCTCTCGTAGCAAAATCTCACCTTAATAAATGTGTAACATGAAAATGAGCTAAGTGAATTAAAATAAAGGAGGGAGAGTCAATAGGTTGTAGACATGTTAAGCTATAAGGAGCAATCATCATAATCAGACCTCTGCAGTGTTTGTCTACATGAAGAAAGCGATGCACTTTTTTTGCTGTTTGTTTTTGCTTGGACCTGTTTATTTTTACTTGTAAAAAAAATAGAAATCCATTCTGCCAGCACTGTTTTGTTCAAGTTTGCCTTAATTGCCAGAAGGCAATTGAGCTTTTTATTTATTTTTTTGTTTGTTTTTTGAGGGGTGGGGTGGGGGAGCTGAGTAGTTGCATGGTTTTTTTTCAGAAAACAAAACAAGTCTGCAGCTTAGTAGAAGAGAACAGCAACTCAAAGAGCAAATTCCAATTACTATAACTTGTATTCTGAAATCCTAACCTTAACCTTTGCAAAGGTTCTGACAAAATATTACCAGCTGAATTAATTTTTATGTCATGAGAGAACTTCAAGAAGTTCAGCATAAAAAAAAATGTCTATGGACTTCATTTTGCAAAATGAACTGAAAGTCTGGCAATAGGATTATAATACTTTCCTATTTTAAAAGCCAACATATACCTATACTGAAATTTTGTGACAATTTTCAATACTGCACATGCAGATTGAAGGCAAATTGAAAAGAAATAATTTCAATATCCCAGAATGCCAAACAAAGAAATAGTTAAATTGGTGGAAATAATTGGTGCAATTTTATCTTTGAGTTATAAGCAACTAAGACAATGCAGCATCTCCTGAGTACTCCCTCAACTAACTCCTGATATATCACAGATTTCTCTTAGAGATGTGGCAGTATCTATCTTAACTGCCAAACATTCCCTTCTTTACTCCACTGGGATGGCATGCACAAATAATGGTAGAGCTGAAAGATGCAATATGATTTTCAGGTAGTGTGTAAAAAACATACAGGTCCCTCCCTCCAACAGATAATGATTGCAGGACTAGATGTACTTGTTATACTATATTAAAATAAGAAAGTTAGAAATAAGATAGCATAAGTCAAATTTGAGCCACAAAAAAAAAAAAATAAAGGTGGTAGTGTGATACTAGTATGACTTTCAGACATCTGAGACATATCTACAACAGTATGAGATGTTCCAAACTGTTATTCTTCTTCCACAAATAAACTTCAGCAAATAGTGAGCAGCTTCTTTGACACTTCCATTTTTGTTCAATTTCATGCATTATGTATTGATATAATCTCCTAATAGTTTTAAAACAGGTTTATTTATTATAAGAATCAAAGATCTTTATCACTAGTACATTTTTTTTAATTTTATTTTACATGAGTTCGCTCCTTTCTTAAAGGTTACAATACCCTGAGATTCTGAAGAAATGAGTCATCTGAGTATTGATCTTAGACTTTTTCACAAAACTTATGAAAGAATGTTCTTAGGTAAATTAGACTCTGAGCAAAGTTCTTCAGGGTCAAGCGCATGAAATGGGGCCAAGCCTATGAAATGCAAACTTCTCTTGCAGAACTAATATTTGGCAGAAATTGTGAGGAGGCTAAGGATCATTTTGACCCTCTACAATGGGAAAAGTCTAATGGTATACTTTTTTTTTTTCCCTTACAAGATATGAAGTGCTACACTCAGTTCAAAAGGGTAGTAACTATATATATATATATATATATACACACACATACCTATATATGAACATTACTCATCGTATTTAGAAAAAAATACGCAATCATGAGTCTCCTTGACTGTTTTTTCTTTTCTCCTTGAATCATTTAAGCAATGTTATTTTAAAGTGCATTTATTATTCCATAGTATTTATTCTTTGCTAACATCTCCATCAAGAGTCTCCCCTTCCTGATTAGTAATTAAGAACTATATTCTCTTTAAATATAGGTCTGGTAGCTGCATTTTTTTCTCCCCTTCCCAAGACAAAATTTTAACCTGAAGGAGAAATGAATACATCTCAGTCATAAACCGGGGGGAGGCATCAACTGTAATTTTTGAAGATAGTTTTTTGTGGACTCCTAATTAGTATGGAGCAGTACAGTTTTGCCCCTTTAAAGCAATTATTCAAATTCATATCGAAATAGAAAAATGCAGTCAATATGTCAAAGATTGATGTTTTTCCTATGGCAGACAAATGTGTTAAGTAGGACAAAAACATGAGTAGTAGCACAAAATAATATACATATTTAGTGATCAGAAAACCAGATCTATTATGCCAAGACACTGAATCAGTATTTAGAAACTAACCTAAATTTGGAGGAATTTGATAAAAGCTACTATCTGAAGGCATGCATAATAATGCATACTCACAGAATTGTAGGGGTTGGAGGGGACATCTAGAGATCATCTAGCCTAACCCCAGTGCCAAAGCAGGTCCCCTGTGCTGCACACATTAGTAAACACACTTTAGGGAAGCAACAGGTGCAGGTATCCCTAAAGGGACACAAGATTTCAGGTGGGGAATTAGCAATGGTAACTCCTCTGGGGAATCCTCACAGGATTCTACACGACAATACAGAGATATTTCCCTGCAATCTCCTACAACAACGACATCCCCAAGCCCTTCTCTATCCTGTTGACCTTCACCCTCTCCCCCATCAGATCTAGTTCACAACTCTGAACTAACTTGCTCCACTCTATCAAGCGACATTTTCTCCCCTTCCCCTTTCATACCTAGTTTAAAGCTCTCTCAACGAGCCCTGTCAGATCCGCTTTCCCTTCAGAGATGGGCAATAGCCATCCACAGCCACCAGGCCAGGTCCTGAGTAAACTGCCTCCAGATCAAAGAACCCGAAGTTCCTATGGTGGCACCAGCCTTTCAGCCCCACTTATTCAAAGCCTGAGATATCCTAGGCTGCTCCATATCCCTCCCCACCCCAGGAAAGGAAAACACCACTTGTGCTCCCACTCTTTCAACCAACTTTCCTAAACCCCTGAAATCTCTTGATAGCTCACAGGCTTCCCTGAGCGATTTCATGACTACCTGCCTGAACTATCAATAATGGATAATAATCAGAGGACCAAACCAGATCTGGGAGTCAATCTCCTGCTAATGCTCCCTGATGTCTCTCAATCTCTCCACCTCCTCCCTGAGCTCCACCACCAGGCTGAGCAGCTCATCCACAATTTGAAAATTTCAGATCTAAAGGCTTAAACAAATAAACTGATGTTTATTTTTCTTCTCAAAACAAAATAAGCAATGATACTAAGATGAAGGTTTCATTTTTGCAGCAAGAAAAACAGGACTGTATTTATACCTCTGGTACAAGTACTACTTTCTGACTATTTTTTCTCTTCTCAATTTGTCTTTTCTATGACTTCTGAAGCAGTTACAACAAGAAGCTGAAATTTTTTTCTTGAATTTTCCTCTGTTTCTCTATCAAAATCATTTTCTAGAATGGATTAAGAAACCTGTAGAGAATTAGTACCCAAACAAGGAAGAGAGACATTAGCCTTCCCCACAGAAAGCAGCAGAATATAGCGCCCTTTTTGTCTATACATAGCACACATAGAACACAGTGACATTGCCAGTCTCATTTCAAAATCAATAGATGTATGCCTATATCATCAAGGACATGCGCTGGAACCTCTTCCCTTCCCATATTAGTCCTCATCAAGCTGCTTATGGCTGCAAAGATGCCAATCAGATACTGAAAGGGAAATTCACTGTGCCCATAATAGCTTCACTGGCTGAGTATGTCAATCAATACAGACATCTAGACGTGCATTGCTCTTGACTCTGTCAATTTATGCTGACATGTGGATGATGTTCACTGACCTAGTCTACAGGAAGAAATTGAGTGCCAAATTTTAAATGTTAATTTAGCTAAATAAACAAAGAAGCATGAACAGAAGAAAGAAAGAACGGAGAGGCAATGGGAAGAGAGAGAGCAGCAACTGCTTCAGGACAGACAGTCTCATGGTGGAGAGATCCTTCCTTCTGAAAGTCTGATCATAAGAGAAAACATTGTGTATCACATCTCCTTGACCTAAAACAATCCTGACTTTTCCCAGGCTCTAAACATTGGAAAGATTGAAAGTGTACAAAGCAAACTTTGCTTTTTACAGGTCTCTACACATGAGTTATTATATATTTGCCAACCCAAAATAGCCTTCATTTGCCACATCTAGGTACAGAGGCTAGATTTGTGCAAGTTGGTTCTCTCAACAAAGTGTTTTGTTGATACATTTGCTATCCTCTGAGAAACAGCTGTTTCAGCTTCTTTTACTGACACATGAGAAATAGGTCAAGGGGCACTACTCGGTTTCTCACTCTAAAAGCCAGTAATGCACAATCCCTGTCTTCAGTGCATGAAGAAGCTGCAGGTGAAGATTGCTAATTTCTCCCTAGCCTCACAGTACCAAACTGAATGGGGAAAAAGATGTGGGCAAGGAGCTGATAATCTACAATAAGGCTGTGACCTGGAGTATTTAATCAGCACAAGTTTGAAGAAAAGTGAACTCAAACAAATTGAGACAGATGAAGTTTCAATCTATTTCACAAAATAAATATGTTTGAAAAGAAAAGCGGAGATGAAATATGCACAATTATTTGACTGGCTTTGAACTGTCCTATCTGAAGAATTAAGACAAGAAACAACTTAGTAGCAAAAGCAAAGAACTAAAACGAGTTCACAAGATCTGATCCCCACTGATATTTGATCCACTCTGACCTTGAACAAGTCATTTTATTGTATGTTCTCAGAGATGTTTACAATTAGGGCTATTTGGGGGTGGGACTAGACAATCTCCAACCCCTACAGTTCTGTGATTCTGTAATGAATTTTTGTGACACATAATTTTTCTATTCTATGCATTTCAGAAAAAGCCTTTTTCTTTCATTAACATCCTTAACATTTCCAATAACCCTTTCCACATCTACACTTCTATTTTTATTGTCTCTGACAGCTAAACTCATCCTATCAGTTAAAAGAAAAAAAAAAGCAAATTAAAAAAAAAATCTATTTTATAACGCTATCTCCATCTGAGTATACCTGGAAAAGTTTAAAAGCTACATCCAGGTGGTGGCAGATCAATAGTGGGTTTCCCTAGGGCTCCATTTTAGGGTAGTTATTTTTACTGTTTTCATATACGACTTTGATTGAGGACTAGATGTTTCAAGTTTGCTGACATTACTAAATTGGGAGGAGCTGTTGACTTTATCGAAGGTGGAGAGGCCTTGAAGAGGGATGTAGAAGAATTAGAGAGTTGGGCAATCACAAGCTGCCTGAAATTTAATGAGCAAATGCCAATTTGCACCTGGGAAGGGGCAACCCTGGATCTATGTACAGACTGGGGGATGAGATACCGTGAAGCAGTCCAGCTGAAAGAGGTTTGGAGGTCTTGGTTGACAGCAAATTGAACCTGAGTCAACAGTATGCCCAAGCAGCCAGGAAGATCATGCTGTGATGCCACAAACACATCACTGCTAGCAGGTCAAGGGAAGCAACAGTCCCGTTCTAAAATGCACTGGTGTGGCCAGCGCATAGTTTTGGTGCCACAGTACAAAAAGAACATACAACAATTAGAGCGTCCAAAGGAGGACTACAGAGATTGTAAATGGTTTTGAGGGAAAGACGTGTGAGGAGCACGTGAAGTCCCTTGTGCTTTTCAGTCTAGATAAGAGGAGAAAGAGGTTTTTACCACAGATTGTGGTATCCTCACTAGGGGGAGCAGAGGGTGTCAGTGGTTTATGGGTTGGTTCATCCCAGTTCCATGATTAATGGGGAGGGGGACCAACAGACCCACACTCTCAGAAACAGGAAGGGGGAAAAGGGAGAGGGTAAGGAGATGGGGCTAAAAAAAAAAAGGTGGCAATGAACTGAAGAGGAATATTAATTTTCTAAATAAGATATTGGAATGCAAAATAGCACAATATAACACAATACAATTGAAGCTAATTAAAGAAAAGGAGAGAGAGAGAGTGTCTGAAACCAAAGGCTTTACTCTAAAGCTGGAGGTGAGATGGCTAGGAAGCTCCCACTGCCGATGTGCAGCAAAAGGAGGCAGTCTCAGAATCTGTATGCAATTTTACCTTTCCCTCTGAATGGAAAACACAAAATAATGAAAAGTCCTTTAGGGTATGTAGTTCTTCTCTTCTGAGAACCAGGTACCCAAAAATTCGGCAGTCCGCAGAACTGGAGCACTAACTTTTTAAGTCCCAGTGCCTTACATGATGTTATTATGTGGAATACCATAACAAAAATAATAAAACTATGACAGAGGGTCAGGCAGTGATCTACTCTCTCTGGTGACGGAGCCCCGGGGAATGGCATGAAATTGCAACAGGGAAGGATCAGGTTGAATATCAGGAAGAAGTTCTTCACCAGAGGGAAATACAACAGTCAGAACCAAATGCCAAAGGCTGTGATCTGTGCAGTGAGCTTGCCAAAGTTCAAGAAGCATTCAGACACATGGTTTGATTTTCGCATGGTCCTGTGTAGAGCCTGTAGTTGTACTTGATGGTCCTTATGGGTTCCATCCAACTGGGGATTTTCTGTGGTTATTTAGCTATCAAGTGCTTCCAAATAGCCCACAAATATCATCTGGCCCATAGAGATATAAAATACCATCCAGGATTGCTAAAATTTATGGCTCATCTCCTTAAAAATCCCTCCATAAGATCAGCCAGTCCAGTCAGTGAAACAGTTTCAATTTGATGCCATTTAAGAATTACAGTGTAAGCTATTTCATGAGTACTGCCCGTGTACTAGTGGAGGGAGAAAGGACTGCTCACTGTTGTTCAGCCTGCACCACTTATCCCTCTGCTCTCACATTTTCAGTGGCTTGATTTTTCCAGATTTTTTTACACATAGAGACCCTTCAGCAGAACAGATCCTAGCTACCTTGTGCTTTCCCTTACTAAACAGCCTCTACAACATAAGGAGTGAAATGACGTCTTAAAGACAACTGTGTTTACTCCTTTACCCATTCACTATAGGGGCAGAAATTTTGCTCTTTATGGCAGATCTCCAGAGCCATGGAGGTTAGGAAAGGGATGTTTACAGATTTATTTACATTAGTAAATAGAATATTTAAGTGGGCAGTCTATCAGCATGACTGGTGCATCACCACTGTCTTCTTTGCACATAAAGTTTAAGTCTGAGAGAGGAGGTAAACCAGCAGTTTTCTAAAATTGTTTCTTCCCTGAATTCTTATGTAAATTCTACAAAATGTGTTTGTACAATTAGAGCAATTTTTATGTATAAATCCTTAACTTTGTTACAAGTGAAGTACCTTCTAATAATGTATTTGTATTGCCCATGCAGTTCTTAACTAATCAGATTTCAACTAGATTAATCTCTTTCATACTTGCTAAGCTGAATAATTGTTTTTGTAAAAATCAATATACATTTAATTAATAGCAAAATAATTGGCTTATTAAATTAGAGTTACTTTCCCCTGTTTTGCTGAGTGGTTGTATTGAAATGCCATTTTTCACCTCCTACAGGAAGTTTAAATTTGGAGATATGGAAGTTAAACCCATAGGCTATTTTCCAGGTTTAGAAATCAGCAGGAGTTATTCACATGCAAGAAATTTAACAGTAGGCCAGGTTATAAAACATTTGATCGCAGTCCTCAGATGTAAATCAGTTTATCCTCAGTTCAGGAGTTCCAGTACATCCCACCCAACTCAGGATATTCTATGATACATTATCAATTCTGAAATTATTGTTATATTTAAGTCTATTTAAGAGATATCTTAGTTTTCAAAAGATCTAAGTTCCTATAAATGAGTGGAACTAGGTAAAAGTATTTTCTGTTTTCTCCTTTACAGGAGTCTATCTGCCAGTAGGAGGTATACTTATTAAAAAAATAAAATAAAATCAAGAGGAAATTGGCATTCACAGCACAATAAACATCAAAAGATTAGGTCATGAGGCAAAAACCCACAGGAACTTAAATTTCCCGGTGAGTTTGCCTGTGGAAGTACTCTCAGTATGTAAACCATCATACTGTAGGCTGTTTATTTAGTTTAAAAGAGAACTCTAAACTGAGACTACTTCCACAAATACTTGAATAGTAACCACATGGTTTTTATTACTGATATCGCACATCACATATGAAGTAGCTGTGTTACAGCAGGATTGTTGTAGGGACCCATGCAAGTCCCAAGCATTACTGCAACATGAGGTAATGATGCAAGGTCATACAGACATTCAAATCTATCCATGTGGATTTGAAATGCAGTCATATGCACTCACTCTTTTTCCACATTGGAAGCAGTCAGAAACAGGAACTAGGAAACAGTATGTAGTTTTTATGCTTTCTGTAGACTGGTTTATGGAGCTGGTAGTTAACATCCTACAGTGACCACTCTTCCCAGAAGGAATAAGGTCACAATCAAGCTGAAAATATAGAAGAACGTTAGAAATGAAAATGTTTCTCTAATTCATTACCTCTGTTTCATTCCTATCTTCTCTTTTTCTGAATTATTTACACAGATTCCACTTTGTTTTTCCTTAGACTTTTATTTAAAGTCATTTATAAATATTTCTCAAATTTTAGTCATTCTCATCTTTTACTTTATAAGATGGTATTCCAATAAAAATACATGATTTAATTTTTGACATCATTTGATGTTATGTATCAGTAACACAATTATTACTATAACTTGGAATTGCCCTTCTTCCTCCGTTGTGTGTCTTAAGAGAGGAGCCAGGCTGAGTCTTCCTCTGCTTAGCCCTTAAACCTCATTGTCTGTCATGGGTTTTTCTACTGTTTTGTCAAGGTCTTTAACACTTCTTTCCTTCTCTAATTAATATTCAATACTCTCTCTCATTATTTCCCTGAATCTTCAGTATTAAATTCATTTAGAGTTGGTACATAGTAAAAGATTTCAGACTCATCTACTCCCCACATTATGAGAACTAGATTTATACCTTGAAAAGGCATACTAATGTAAGAATTTATGGAAGTGATAATTTCAGTATTTCTTGCTACTTTAAACAGTCCATTTAAAGAACAAATGATAGTGGAAATGTATTTTAAAGTTTTACTGAAGGTAATATAAATTACTTTTGACCTGAAACTCACTGATTTTCAGCACAAGTTTTCCAATTAAATATTCCATAAAAAGTATAATTTTGTTTTCCACAGTAAATGATTTATGGAAATCTTTCTAAAACATATTTAGACTTCTTGTCTTCTTGTTCAATTTTAGGATGCTGTGATTAATAAATACATATAATTTCAAGAAGCAATCAATTAGCCATGTACATGAATGCATGTTTTAATTACTACAATTCCTTAATTTTAATGAGAATGGACTTGGAGAAAGCTTATGGGGAGGTCAAGTTGAATGTTTTGGGTGTTTTAACTGCATTGAATTAGAGTTGTTTTACATTGAGTAGACAACAGTTATTTTGAAACCTAATACTCTGATCACTATCATACCTTTCTACTAGTATACCTCTGAGAAAATAGTATCTTTGAATACAAATGAAACAGGCTGTGTTTCTGTCTTGCCCGTTATTTGCATAAAAATATTCGGAATATTATTCATTCTGTTAAGTTTTTTAATTGCACTGTTTGTCATGGGAAAGAGAAATGCTCACTTTTCCAAGAGATGTGATGACTTGATTAAGAGACTGTTAAGAGGCACACATCAAGCCAGATGACAGGAAAAAAGTGGGGTTTGTGATTAGGACACCCTTACTATAGGATTAAAGATGCTGTGGGTTCCTCTTTCCTCTCCCTTGTTCAGGGATGCATCAAATATGTTTATCAGCCTCCCAACCACACTTCTACTAGCAATAAGTATTTCAGGAGAAGGGGAGAGTCTGAGAACAAGAGTGAGTATCCTTTGATCCATACCTATTTTGAACAATTCAGCTGGGCAAAACTTTGATTGCAGTATAGCTACATTTATTCTTTAATTCGTTTTAACATCTCAATTTCTGCAGTTACCTTGCTTGCTGAGATGTTCATTTACATATGCTAAATAGTATGGAGAAATAAGAAAAATAATTTACTTTTGGAAGCTCATGGATATCCACAATCTCAAATGAGAGATGAATTTTGGTTTTGTGCTCTCTAGCACAAATCATTCAGTTTCACAGTGTGCCATAAATTTTCAGCCCAAGTTTCTTTCAAAGGATGGCCTTTGGGCATCGAAAGCTGCTGAATTTAATTCTTTCTGATTGCAAAACCAAGCAACAACTGACATGAATCTGACAGCTTATACTGACTGGCCCATCAAAGCAAATAGGCCAAGAAGGATCAGTCAAGGTAACGCTCAAAGGAAAAACAAATTAAGAGAAAATTAAAAGTTATGTGTTCTGTCTCAGTTACTGAATGGGTTAATTAAGCACTTCATATTGTCACAGGTAATGCTGTTCACTGTACTAGTATAATTAAGTATTAATCATTACATATAGTATATTTTCTTGCTACATGATACAGTAAGATGTTATGAACTTATGTACATTCCTTTTAAAATTATTGAATACTCAGCAATTATTCCTTGAATTAATGCAACTTGTTTCATCTTTTTTTTCTTTTTATTCTTGGTCTTACCCTTTTTAAAAGTGCTAACAATTGGTTTCTTCTGTACTTCCTTAGCTGCAAGTAGTCAGTATTATTCACCAGCAACGACCGTATTGACCAACTGCAAAGAAAAACTCACTTAGCCTAAGACTTTTTAGATTATGACCAGTTAATTGTATTAGAGAGCTCACATTCAAAGAAATGTCCTCAGAGACTACAGATGTAACTTCATATATCCTTCAGTAGCTCAATATATTCTGTACAGTTTTGTAAGATATTGGTCATTGTCAGAAATTTAACCCCAGAAATATGCATCCATTATTGAAAAAACAAACAAACAAACCAAACAACAACAGAAAACATCACCTTCCTTTCTTCAGAATTCATTGATTTCCATGGCTGTCAGATTAAGGATGTCAGAATGTATCCAGGAGCTTGGTAACAGAACATTTTAATAATAAAGTCAATCTTCAGATGTTCAGATTTCAATAGTGGCATTGCCATCACTGTACTACATTCTTCCACACGCAGTGAAGTTTAGAGATACTTGAATATCAAGCAAAAAATCCAGGCAGACATATTCTAAAAGAGTTATTTAGACTTAAAGATTCTATTATTGAACGATTTTTATTTTTTTAAATAAAAAACAAAAAATCATGTTCAAGGCTGATCTCTCTTGGGACAAACGCTACCAGTTGAAGATTCTGGCAGTGGAAGCCCTCAAAACAGCAAACCACTATAACATATTATATAATTTGACTTCAAAAATATATTCCTTTCATCCTTGTTTTCCAGATTGCTTAATTAGTAGCTAAGGATCCAATACCCTACAGATGGAAAAAGACAGAATCATTTATACAATAAACAAAAACAGAGCTGTGTTGCTCTGGATGCTATTAAAAGTGGACCCTGTTATAAACTGAACAGGGTGAAAGTGGTATATGGGTTCAATTATTTTTTGTAGTATAGTTCCTATTAACTTTAGTATTGATTTTACACCAACTCTGGATATGACCAAATGTTTTTAAAAGAGTACATTACAGTTCAACCATAAAAGTGCATTCTCTCAAACAAACTAACATTTAATTTTGAACAGATGGACAAATCTTTCTTTTATGTGAAACAAAAGAAAAACTTCAGTTAACACGTTCAGAATTGCAGGCATCAACAAGTAAAAGGACACTTAAAGCTGTTTAGTCTAGGTTTATCCCAAAAGGTATTCATTCTCCAGCAACTCAGTTCTCACTGGTATTTCAGAAACAAATTGTCCCACCTCAGTTTCAATAGAATGGCACCTTTCTAATTCATATAGGAAAAGCAATCACTTCTTCCTACTCCTAAGGGTTTTAAAAAGAATAATCCAATTATCCAGAATTATAGAGTAAATTAGGCTGTACACTTCATTCAGCATGAAACAAACAAGCAAAAATGAAAATCATGCAATCTTAAATAAGGGAACAAAAGCATGAATGTGCAGTAGTGCACAGATTAAAATCAAAACTGATTTACCTTTCCTTTCCTCAGGGGATAGGAGAAACAAAGCATTCGTGTTCCAGATATCTTTCACACAGTTATTTGGAATCATTTGAACCTCTTAAGGTAGTTAAATACCTTTCGAAATCCAATTTATATCAGTAATTTCAATGACAGTTGATATCCACTTCAAGCACTTATATGTTGGGGGCACAAAAACAACAGTAAAAAAGATAATATGGAGACTAATCAATCTAAGAATTTTGTTAAATGCTTCCTAAGATTACTTCAATAACAGTCACTCCTGGCAATGAGAATTACTGAAAGAATTGCTACCAGAACATGCAGCAGGAAATCCACAATATGATTCCAAATCCAAAAGTCAAGGCCAAAAGGAGAGAGACAAGGGATGGTAACTTGTATACACATTACTTGATGTTGGATACCACTGCAAAAGATTCAATAAATTCTCAGCAAAGTTTATGAACTTTTTTTGTAAGTGCTACATTAATACATACAGTTATTGGTTTGCAAGCCATTTCATGTTGGTCTGTTATGTATAGAACAAATGTACTCTTTGCTTCCTGAAGTTTAATTTGCGCTTTCAAGTAATTATGGAAGAGCATGGAAGATGAACTGGGATTTTTAAGCAGCATCTTTATTCCTTTCCCATTCTTTAAACACAAAGAATAATTCTAAACCTCCTTCCCCACTAGTTTCTTAAAAAATATTCAGAGGAATAAAGCAGAGTAGACTGTTAAAATATTTGACCATTTTTAAAGTGTTGACAGGGTGTTTATTATAGTGAAAACTAGTTAAGTTTCTTTTTCAGTGTCTAACATGTGGAATTCATCAGAAAAGATTTTTCACTCACTGGCATTTTGAAAAATTGCAATTTCAAGTCTATTAATTAAAACATTGAATTGAAAAATAATATATATATATATATATATATATATGTCTTATGGGAATAACCACTTTCTTTATTTATGTAAAACCAGAACTTTATAAATATTGGATTGCAATGATACATCATGATGTCTCAAAGTTTTTATTCATCTGAACAGTCACTAATAATAATTAGCATTAGCTTTGATCTATTTTAATCCTGACAGGAAACAAAGCAATCACTGCCAAAAATTCCCTCAAATTAATTCCAGTGGGGTTGGAAGTCAAGGCAGTTAGTTGAAGTACCTATTGACTGGACCAGAGGCAACTTCATGCCCATTTTTGAGAACAGGAGAAAGGACAACCCATAAACTACCTTACCTCTGTTGCAGGGCAGGTCATGGAACAGACTGTCCTGAGAGCTGTGCTAAGACGCATAGAAAGCAGGGAGGTGATATAAGATAACCAGCACGGCTTCATCAAGAACAAGTCCGGCCTGGCCAGATTAGAAGCCTTCTATGATAGCATAACTGCATCAATGGACAAGCAATGAACCAGCGATGTCATCTATTGGGACTTCATTAAGGCCTTTGCCATCATCTCCCACAACATCCTTCTCTTCAAATAAGAAAGATACAGATTTGATGGCTAGATTGCTTGATGATTGAGGAACTGGCTGCAAGATTGTACCCAGAGAGTGGTGGCTACTGGCTCAATGTTCAGATGAAGATCAGTGACCACTGGAGTCCTGCAGGGGTCAGTACTGGCACCTGTGCTCTTTAACACCTTCATCAACTCTATTGTCAGTGGGACTGAGTGAGCTCTCAGGAAGACTGAGGATGACACCAAGCTGTGTGTTATGGTCAAAACACTTGGAGGATGTAAACTTTATCAGGGTTTGTTTTGACAAGACAAGGGGAAATTGTTTCAAGAGTGGAGATTTAGATAGGATATAAGGGAAAACGTTATTACAGTGAGGGTACTGAAGCACTGGAACAAGTTGCCCAGAGATGTGGTAGAAGCCTCATCCTTGCAGAAAGTCAAAATCTGCTGGACCAGATTCTGAACAACCTTTGAGCTGTAGATCTCCCTGTTCATTGCAGGGGAGTTGGACAAAATGAAAGTTAAAGGTTCCTTCCAACTCAAATGATTCTGTGACTTTATGCTTTGCTATAGTGGTTACAATTTTCAGCCCTAGATCACTAAATCTGCTGAAGCAGGGGTAATTCATCCAAGTGAAGGATGGCTTAGTTTCTGAGTCAGTTTCCAAGTCAGTTTCCTTTTCCATTTCCCAAATGTTCCACAAAGTCAAGGCTGAAGCAACAATTGTAGCGACCACTGTCTTGTTTCTGCAAGCTGCCTTTGCCAAAGTACACACTAATCTGGATTTGCTATTAAAGCATGTCCCAGAGTATGGTAAAAGAATTACCTGAATGCTCTCTGTTACTGAAGATGAGATTAAGGAATCTGTAGGCCAACCTTTCTACTTCTGTGTCAAGAAATGATCAGAAACATATCACTCTGAACAACAGCACGTGCCTCACACCCTGCAAGGCATTAAGGGCCACAAACTGTCTATTCTTGTACCTTTGCCACCTGCAGCTCTTGAGCTGAAACAATACTGTTTGTAGGCAAGGGTTAAAAAGCATCTAACCTGCAATATCACTTCCCTGTTCAGAGAAATGCAAACCTTTGCTTCCTCTTTCGATCTGCTTTATGAAACAGCCTCTTATTGTGATATATACACACAGGAATGAGATGACATAAATTGAACAGGACATTTTCGTTGTGCCAAGCAAGTGATTGTATCAGTAGAACAGGTAGTTACCTTCATTTTGTTTCTGTGAAAAGATTAGGAACAGTTCAAATACTCTTAGAACGGGATAGCAGTTCTGTTTCTTGATGATAAATGAATCCCCCTGTACACTGCTGCAGTAAAGCTCCTGGACATACCACCTGGCCTTGTGTCTCAAGCCTGGCACTGAGTTGTGAGGTTTAATGGGTGTATACGTCTCCAGAAACAATAGACAACAAATTCCAGAGTTAGGGTATAGTATTTAGATACTTAAAAGTTAGTTACAAGATCCTTGGAAGACCTAACACTCTATTTCGCTAGTCAGTCATGTTGCAGCTAAAACATATTTGAAAATTATTCTTACATAATAAATAATAGTAGCAATTTAAACATGTATCAAGCTAAATATAAATATCCAGAACTTCAATGGTTAGTAGAAGAAGAAAATCAAAAAATAAAATACAGGCTACATAAAATAAAAAAAAAAATAATGAGAATATGCAAAATAGTATTTATCAATTTTAGATTTCTACTTCAGCTGTTTTATAGCTGAATCCCAGGGATACAATAACAGACATATTCAGAACTATTTAGAAAACTTGTCTGTATCTTTCCTGAAATGACATCTGAGTCTCAGACTAATATATTTTTATTAGTTTTACTATTTTTTAAAGTTTATATAAATTACTTGTAATTCATTGTCTAATCCTATGAGAGTTTATTTTCTGATTCTAAATCTGAAACAAACAAACAAACAAACAAACAGTTCTAGTAGCTGGAAAACAAAACAGGAAAACAAGTATCAGCCAGTAAATTTCCTAATCTTCACATCAGTTGAAGAGAAATAAAACATTTTTTGAAGTAGCATTAATCATTGGTTCCTTTGAAGATAACAGCAGAAAAGGGATTCTTCCCTCCTCCCCTTCCCTTCACACCCTCTTTTTCATTTTCATCTTCTGAAATGACAACATAATCTTTTATCAAGATCCAAACTGAATTCCAGCTGCTGGGAAACACAGGGAACAGTTCCAAATTCTGCTCAGCTTCCTTAATTAAACTTGTTCAACCTAGAGAAGCATCCCTACGGGAAACAGTTGTGGCTTTACTCAAGGTTAACATTCTTTTAACCTCTTTCAGAGCCAGTTATCTTGTTCTACTGGCCTCCACATTTTGAGCAAGGTCTTACTAGCTCTGATGGATTACTCCAGCAAAATCTCTTCTAGTTAAAAGCATTTGAAAGACACCCAAGGGGAGAAATAGCATTAAAGCAGTGCTTTATCTATTTATTGCCAGGCAGAGACTCCCTCTGAAAGAAGTATATCAAAGGTAGCTCACACATTCTTACACATGACAAGCGACAACTCTTTTCATGGCACTTGAATCAAGACAAATATTAGTTTGAAAAATAAAATAATATTAGATAATTTATAGGTAATCATTCCTTCAGGATGCTTGTATAACGATGCAAAAGTTGAAATGTACATATGTGCCTGTAGTTACAAATGTCATAGGCAGAGCCTGTATTTAAACTGTCACGGATTGGTTGTTCTGTAAACAACAAGAAAGGTTAAAAATGAAGGTGCAATTTAGAGGAAGGCGTTTTACTACACTTCGTAATCATCACTCTTCTTAGGGAGAAAACTTATTGTCATGGGTTCGTGATTTTTTTTTTTTTTTTTTTTTTTTTTTTTTTTTTTTTTGTTATTGGTATTCCACAGCATAACATCATTTCGTGCACTGGGAGTTAGAGAGTTAATGCTCCAGTTCTGTGGATCGTTGATAGTTCTGGGTATTCCTGTCTCAGAAGAGAACTACTACGTACCCCAGAGGACTTTGCATTACTTTGTGTTTTTCCATTTTTCTCTCAGAGGGAAAGATAAAACTGCTGGCAAGTCACAGGATCCATCTCTTTATTCTTTCTGCACAACCCAGCAGTGTGTGTGCTTCCTAGCTGTCCTGCCTTTTGCATTTTATGCCTTTGGATTTTGGACTCACTTTTTATTTGATTTATTAGATTCAGTTCCAATTATATTGTATTATATTGTGTTATTTTGCATTCCAATATCTTATTTAGTAAATTAACTTTTCTCCTCAGATTGTTGCTGTTTTGCTTCTAGGCCTGTCTCCCTGCCCTTTTCCCCTCTTCCCCTTTCTCTTTCCTAGAGCGTGGCTCCCTATTAGTCATGGAACCAGGCTGAACTGTCCTGTAATCCACTGACTCTTCTCAAGAAAAACCTTAAATATACCTGTGGGAGATAAAATGCACTCTAATGCAAAACAGTAATACAGTAGAATGAAAAGCAAAATCCAAATAAGACCTCTGTAGCTGTGAAGAAAAATAAAATAATCATATGATCTATTTTCTTTTGTCTTAACGAAAATAGTCATGACTTGACAACCTGAATTTCAATGGCACGCACCTAAACAGAGAACTCTTATGACTGTATCCAGACTAATTGCAACTAAATACAATGTAATTAGTAGATTTCAACTGACGAATGCAGCATTTCTCAGTAAGACTTTTGGTATGCTAGTCAAACTCCATGTGAAATCTTGAAATTTTTCCACTCATTTCAGTAAGAGATGAAATGGATCCTTTATAATGTCTTTATCCTTTTTTAGGGCTGTGAGCCCATTTGTACTAAAATAATCCATAACACAGCCAAAGAATATCTATAATTCACTTTTTTTCTGTAATACTTAAAGGTAATGTTCTTGAGCGAAAACATTAACATGAAATCTTTCTCCCCTCAGAGTTAATAGTAAGAACTCTTTCTTTAAACTAGTCTGGATGAACTCAAGACAGAAATCAAAGGCACAGGCCTCCTATAGCTTACAAAGATCTTTAAAAATAGCACACTGCCTATAGCCAGTGTCATACAACTAACTGCCTTCAGTTCAGTGAGCAGGTCAGTGCACGACTCAGGGACAGTCTGGTTTCTATAACAAATCAGCTTATCAACCCTGTCCCAGCTTCTACAAAGTAGGGTAGCTAAGCCTCAGAAAAAATACATTAACTATTTCAAAGCGTCAGTATTTTTATCCAGATAGAGACCTAGATTTTCAAGTGTTCTATACATATATTTATTAAAACAAAAGAAAAATAAGTGTCAACAGATTACAAGCCAGTTTGGCCCAGTTCTGTGACTGAAGGGGCAGGGGTCCCCACAGACCCACACCCCAGGAAAGTGAAAGGGGAAGAGGGGAAAAGGCAGGGAGATGGGCCTAAAAACAAAACTGAGCCAACAATCTGGGGAGGAAAGTTAATCTACTAAATAAGATACTGGAATGGAAAATAACACAGTATAATACAGTATAATTGGAATTGAATCTAATAAATCAAATAAAATGAGAGAGAGAGCATGTCCAAAAAAAATGAAGGCCTTACTCTAATGCAGAAGGCAAGACAGCTAGGAAACACACACTGCTGGGTTGAGCAGAAAGAAAAAAAGAGAAGGACCTTGTGACTTGTGACCCTTATCTTTCCCTCTGAGCGGAAAATGGAAAAACACAAAGTAATGCAAAGTCCTCTGGAGTACGTAGTTGTTCTCTTCTGAGACAGGAATACCCAGAACTATCAACGATCCACAGAACTGGAGCATTAACTCTCTAACTCCCAGTGCACTAAATGATGTTATGCTGTGGAATACCGATAACAAAAAAAAAAAAAAAAAAAAAAAAAAAAAAAAAAAAAAAATCACGAATCCATGACAATAAGTTTTCTCCTTAAGAAGAATGAGAATTATGAAGTGTAGTAAAACGCCTTCCTCTAAATTGCACCTTCATTTTTAACCTTTTTTTTTTTTTTTTTTTTTTTTTTTTTTTTTTTTACAAAACAGTCAACTAAATAAACAAACTTGAACCCAGGATCAATTTCACAGACCCATACAGATTATCTTACTAGTCCTATTGATAATTTGAAGGAAGTTTTCAAATAGCTTATGTATAGTGGATGAAGTACTGTGTGAATTAAAAAGAATTACTAAGTGCCCACTATAATAACTCTAAGCTGTCAAGAATACCAATTCCTTATTCACTTCAGGGACTTGCAGATGTCACAACAATCTCATCAAATTGACAGAAAAATTCTGTTGAGACAATCTATGCATTTCATTGTCATGATGAAATGGAACAACACTTGTGATGGTCTACAGAGACCTGCTCTTACTATATAAGAATACTGCAACAAAAAAACTGGGATGGACTTTTATGTCAACTATTCACCTTAGCATCAAAACTAGTTTAAAACAGTAGAAAAATATGGAATCGCACACAGCCAAAAACAACTCTGGAACTATTTTCTATAATTAAATTCTGTTTATAGCTCTTTTATTTGTGAAGAGAAATTCCCATTTGTGAGTGACAGTAAATATTTGCTCTTCATTATAAATAAAACATATTTTTTCTCCATAATGAACTAATAGTACTCATTTTTACAGGCCTTTGTTCTCAGTTTCAAAACATGAGGCTAGATGAACAGAGATTTCATTACAATGAAATATTTTGTTTTTGTTTTAATTCTTGAAGTATGTGTTTATATATGTTTATTTTACCATTTGTTCAACATTGATAGTTTGCTGTTTCCTACATAGTTATGCTAGATAGACAGACATAGTTTTACCTAAATTCTTATATTTGCAAAAGCATTTTCATACCCATATCCTTCAATACTGCAATTCCACCACCAGCAGTGGAAGAAAAATGGATTCCTCCATCCCTTGGGATGTCATCTTATTCCACATCCTTTCTCTTTCCTACCAAAATATATATCATGGGAAATGTCATGTGAACTAATATAACAACAGGCTGTTCCACAGTGATCAGAATTCCAAAGGATTTACTCCTTACATGATAATGTGTACACCTATCAGAGAAACTACTGCAGCTGACATGAAGCTCTTTGATATAGTTTCAGGAGATACTGGGTGATATTTAACACAGAGCAGCACTGGGAAGCTTGCAAGACATGATGAAATTATTTGTTTTCTTTTGCTTTGTTATTTTTACTGTGTCAAACTAATGAAATATTTGAAATAATGAAGCACTATATTTTCATGAAGCAAATCAACCTCCAACTCAGTTGGGTTTTTTTTTTTGTTTGTTTTTTTTTTAAAAAGGGAGGATGTTCTTTTGCATACAAGTATGTATACATACAATAATCTTCCACATACAATAATCTAAATTTCAATTATTTGGCTCTCTGAAGGGTAAAGTGACAAAGGAACAGCAAATAAGATATTTATTCAACATTCAATCACATAGCACAGTTTCTCTTCATCTTCTCCTAAGAATTCACATCCGCCAGTAGAAGTTTATCACTTAAAAATAAGAATGAGCTGTAAAGAAACATGCTGCGTTTTCCAACTGCTTCTAAATTTACTAAAAATGTAAATGCTAGATCTGCAAGAAATGGATACATGCAAATCAGGTGGATTTTTGCACTGAAATCTTACAGCAGGTATGTATAGCAGCTGAAAGTTATTTAGGATGCTTTAGACTCCCACAGCTGTTCCAGAGAAAGATGTCAGAAAGAAGTTATGACCTTCCCAGAACAAGGTACAGCAGTTTTGGGAAGAATTAAGAGTTAAATTCTGCAATTACTGAACTTACTTTCATCTTGACTGTCTTCATCTGTGCCCTGAACAAAAGGATTACTCAAAAGGCCAAGTGTAAACAGTTTTCCCATTATTTATGTTCACAGCAGCATCACCTGAAAAGACTATGGGAAGAGTGAAACTGCACACTGACGAGGAAGAAATATACTTTAGAAAAATAGTATGAGATCATTGAACACCAATCATTTTCCAACTGCTGAACATTTTGAACACTGCCAGGACTGTAGCTCTTAGAACACTAGACCAAATATGTCTATTAGGAAGTGTTTTGGATCTCATTTGGCCTGCATTTACAAAGCAAGTTTTTAAACATGGACTACAGGTTAAATACTTTTACAACCCATGTGAGTGGTTAACAGTTTGATCCTGGGGACAGTGTGCAGAATCACACATTTCTACTAAGCTTTTCATTTTTTAACTAAAGCAATAACTTCTAAGTTTTTAATAAGCAAGCAGTGTTCTGAGTGGCAGGGTTTTATTTGCTTATATACGTATAATGGCAATTCAGCGCCAGTTTTTCACAGCTGCAAAATATATATCCTGAAGAGTCTACCAATGAGAAGGTAATGAGAGTTACTTTTACCCAAGTAAGAATTATTACTACTATTGAAATTTCATAATAATAATTTTATAAATGCTGTCTAGTTCCCAGGTTTTAACCCTATAAACTACAGGAGATAATGAGTGGAGTAACAATTAGAATAGGAGAAAACCTTTCAAACATTAGATATTTTTTTAAGAACAATGACCTTAAGGCCAGAAAATTTGGGGGGCATTAGTGCCAGAGAGCCACATCTAATAAAATTAAAGCAAGTCCCAATTCAATTAACTATGATTTTTAGAGTTTAATGCATATTTATTGCACATATTTCAGCAATTTATTCTGTTTCCCCTGCATATAAATTCTTTAGACATTAGAAGAAACAAAAATCTCAATGGCCCAATGCTCATGTGCCTTTTTACAAAGTAATTTAAAGGAACAGAACTTAAAGCCCACTACACTGAAATTAATGTAATTTAATTTCCTTCTCTGGAGATATTCAAGACCTGACTGGATGCTTTCCTCTGCAATCTACTGGAGGGAACCTGCTTTAGCAGACATTTGGGCCCCAGAAGTCCCTTCCAACCCTCACAATTATGTGATTCTGTAATGCAAGAGAAAGACATTTCTCTTTTTAAAAACTGTTCTTGTATGTATGTGTTTATGTACATTTGGTTTTGGGATAAGACTCATTGAAATATTCATGGACACAAAATATGAAAAATACAGAGATTTTTCCTAGAAATAAATGTTTTCCGACATGCAAGCAGAATTATTTTATAGATTCTGTACTTGAAATATTAGCAGGTTTATTTATTAAAAAAAAAAAAAAGATTTTTTTTGCTTCAATAAGATTATGCCTAAAATTTAGTGGATTTTTCCTCCACCATGTAGAATGCGTAAAATATTCAATAATAGACATCTTTAACAGAGACACATGATTATTAAAAAAGGTTACAATCACAGAATCCTAAGACTTGGAAGGGTCATCTGACCAGCTCCCCTGCAATGACAGGGACATCCCCAGCTAGAACAGGTTGCCCAGAGCCTTATCTAACTTTGCTTTGAAACAACAGATGAATAACATAAAAAAAATTAATAACATATTACAATTTATCTTGATAACAGATCACTGAAGCAAGATAGTTTATCTGCGGATAATATTGTCAGTTATTTTAATTGAAAGATTTGAAAACAACCGTAACAAATATATATTCACATATATAGTTAAATTCATCTTCCTTCCCTTTCTCTCATAGAGCAGGTATTTTGTTGCTCTTATTTCCTTTCTTTTTTTTTGACAAATCAGAAAAGGTGACTTATGCACATAATTCTTATTGAAAATCTCCAAGAATTTTTAATGCAGAAAGTTTTCTGAGATTCAAGGAAGAAATAGTTTTGAGAAATTCCTAAAAATAGGACACAGATCCCTTCTAGAAGACTATATGCTCAGTTCTTACACTGAACAATCTCAATATTCAGTGCTGTTATCCTCTCAATAAGTCTTGCAGCAGTTACACAAATAGCTCGGCACTGTAAACCAGTGAGAAAAAGTCTAAGTTCATAAATCCAAAAGTGAGGTAGTTAACTTATACAGTGGAAGACTCCCTGTCTGGACTAACTAGAGTCAGGCAGAATGAAGAATTATCATTTGATTCTTCTGCATTGTAGGTGACTCCTCAGAGTACCAGGAAACAATATGTAGTGTGTCTGTCTTCTTTCTCTGGATAATTTCAGCATGGCAACATTTTGAGCTTTCAGAATACAAAATATTTTGTGGAGTAGAAAAATCTAAGTGGTTGCAATTTTGGTGTGCTTTTACTTCATCCCCGTTATTATTTTAACTTTATCAGTAGTGAGCAGAGTTATAATATCAAAAATTGAGCTACAAGGATACACAAAGATTAATAACATGCATTTAACTTGTATGTTTGCAAGCAAAACAGCAGCATTTAAAAAATCCACACTGGAAATAAGAAAGGGGGAAGGAAAATGTGATTGGTTTCATAATAAAATGGATTGAAGTTAAACCCATAAGAAGCCTCATTTCTACTGACAATTTTTTTGTACCATTTCAGAGGTTAGGGATGAATGCAAGTTTTTATGCAGGATTATTTGTAAAGCTGACAATCTCACAAAACTAGTCTACTCAGAACTGTTAGCATTAAAAATAAGTACTCCGCAAACACAACCAAATATGTATAAGTCAATCCTGTGGCAAAAAAAATAATAACGATCTACCAAAGGCAGTAAAAATAAGAGAAAATAGAACACAGAAAGGAAGAAAACAGAAGGAAATTGCTCATATGGAAAGGAAACAGCCACTAAAACCCAAATAGCCTCCAGCCACATTTTCATATATAGTTTTGACACCATTTGTGGAGTGACTTGGTTTGGAAGGGACCTCAAGGATCATCAAGTTCCAAGCCCCCTGTCACAGGCAGGGCTGCCGAACACTAGATCAGGGCCTATCCAACCTGGCTTTAAACAGCTCAAGGGTCAGGGTCTGTTCCAGCATCTCACCACCCTCTCAACAAAAAAATTTCCCCCTGACATCTAATTTAATCTCCCTTTCTTTAGTTTAAAACCATTCCTCATTGTCCTGCCACTATCTACCCATGCAAAAAGTATTTTCTCTAATGTTTATAAGCTCCCTTTAAACATTGGAAGGCCACAATGAGATCCTCCATGCAGCTTTCTCCAAGCTTTACAATCCCAGTTCCTCCAGCCTACCTTCATAGGAGAGGTGCTACAGCCCTTAGACCAACTTTGCGGCCCTCCTCTGGTCTCTCACCAAAAGCTCCATATTCTTCAGACTACCTTACATTATATTCCAGAATTAAATCATAGCATCATAAAAGTAGGAAAAGAAAAAAACTCTAAAATGTAGTCCAACAAACTCATCACCTCCATGCCCACTACACCATGTCCCTCAGTACCACACCTACCCTTTTCTTGAACACCTTCAGTGTCAGTGACTTCACTGCTTCCCTGAGCAGCCTGTTTCAATGCCTTACCACTCATTTTGGCAAGAAATTTTTTCTACTATTCAGTACGAAGCTCCCATGGTGCAACTTGAAGCCATTATCTCTCATTCTATTAATAGTTGTCTGGGAGAAGATGCCAACGCTCACCTTGCCACAACTCCTTTCAGGTTGTAGTAGATAATGGTAAGGTCTCCCCTGAGCCTCCCCTGATCCAGACTAAACAATCCCAGTTCTCTCATTTTCTCCTCATAAGACTTGTGCTCCAGACAATTCACCAGCTTCACTACCCTTCTCTGGATACTCTCCAGGGCCTTATACAGAGATAACAGTCTCGGTAAAGCTGAAATAAATCAGGCAAGGGTTTGGGTCACCTCTTGGAATTAATTTTCAGCAATGATTCACTGCATGTTTAATATAATCAGTATGGCTGTAATGAGATAACACAAACCCAAGAATCTATCATGAAAAACAGTAATCCATTCAAGGATCCACACACGGATTCATTAGCATCTCATTTCTCAATCTTTTTTTTTTTTTTTTCTTTAAGTAAATGGGAACTTATTTTACTGATTTCTAAAAAACGCATAGAAGCTCTTGGGCAAAAAAAAAAAAAAAAAAAAAAAAAAAAAAAAAAAAAAAAATTCCAAGCCAAAGTAAAGGGAAAATCCTGCTTCACATTGTATTAACATCAAAGGAAAAAGTCAACTGATGTTTTCATGAATAGGACAGCACTTCAAGAAGAGTTCCATTGCTTTCACGAGCAAGTAGCTTTGATTCAGTCAACACCAAATCATCAACTGTCATGCTAAATCAGGTGATACAAAGACTTTTTTAGATTATACCACTGTTCTGCAGTTATTAGAACAACAATCAAATATATGTCAGAAAATAAATATTTTGCATATTAAGTGTGTGGTTTTGTCTACATGCTGCTGTATCAACAGCTAAAAAGGGAGTCATAGCTTTTCAAAGGATTAAGAAAGAGGGGTATGTTTCATTGCTAACAATAACTGGAACTTCAGAAATTACCACTTTTATTTCTACAATGTGATCCAATTTTGAATTTAAATTAAATTTACATAACACAAATATATGCAGTATCTTTTGGCTATTGATCTTCGTTGCCCTTCAGCAGATGCTGCTGAACTGCTGCCTTTTGGAAGGATCATATTCTTTCAAAATGCTACTCACAGTTAAGTATCAAGTTTAGAAAATGAACTTTAGACATTGACCTTAGTGCAAATGTAACAAAAGAGTAATAGCCCTCTGGCCATTAAACATGAATGAGGTCAAATTGCATGAATGACTGCTCAGACCTTTAAGTAAATAAAATATTTGAAACTCCCTGAAATGATAAGATCTTGCCTGTTACATATTTTCTTCTTCATTTACAAGATCCTGGAGGCATCACGATGTATCACCTTTCCTGGAATGAGTCTATACGTCACTGGGGGAACTCAAATGAACTTCGGAAATCCTGCAACTTTAGGCTAACCATTTTAAGACAATAGTCAAGGGAGTCCACTACCTGTTATCTGCAGTAAAGTATGAATAGATTTATGGCTTTGGCCTTATGAGAAATAATGGCACACTAGCGAATCAGTTATATGATTTTGCAAGGTGCTAAAGCTGTTGGTCTGAGACCAAAAAGGCACTCCATTATGAGCAGAGCATAAACCTGAAGGTATTCTGCTACGCAAGCAGTTACTTAAAAGCTAGATTTTCCTAAAGATTTCTTGGCTAGATTCAAAGGTATTCAACTCCCAATTAAATATCAAAAAAGATTATACATTCAAAAAAGCTGAGCAGTAAATCTACTAGGAAATTCTCATGAGGAGCATGAGTCTGCTTGAAAAGGTCAGATCATTGAAACTAATGCAGGATTCAAAAAACAAGAAAAAAAGAACAGGATGTAACAGCTCCTAAACTGTGTACTGGAAATACAGATTTCATAAATGCACTAGAAAAAGGGGTTGATAAAAGAATGTGAGATGACAAACAAAAATCATAAAACCCTCTTAAAAAAGGCCTTTAAAACATAGGTGTTTATCTCAAAAAAAAAAAAAAATAAAATAAAATAAAATAAAAAGAGACAAACAAAAAGGGGAAAAGAAAAGAAGGGATAAACCCCTTCCTGAGTAATAAGACCTGCAGGCAGAATGCTCATAGAGTGTAGAAACGTAAATCTAACTTCATTTTTCAAGCCAATAAGTATTGCTAATACAGAGATATCTGAAGGTGTATTTTTCTCCCCCTTTGATAGAATTAACTTTGGTAAGTCAGGTAAATATATGAATAATAAATTCTACCTTAAATTAAAAGGAAAAGAAAAAATAGAGCTTTTATATTCCGCTGTGAGCAAAATTTAGTGAAACTACTTGTTACTTGAACAAACTGAATGCCTAATTAGAAAGGAAAAAGAAAAGCTCCCATAATTTTTCTGTCTCCTTATGGTTCAGTATGTTCCAATAGTACTGTTCTAGTTGTTTAAAGAAGTAAACCCTGGTTACACATGCTGTAATATTTAATCCCAAATTATGTCTATTTACAAATGAGCCGAAGTTAATGCATTTAGTGTTTCAGATGAACCAAAGCAGTGTCAGATCAGTTTTGTCCCTTCTGATTTCTGACTTTGACTGCAGAATTATTACAAATTGCCTTGAGGCATACCTTTCCTTTTAATAACATGCAGAAAATACAAACCTTCAAGTGTAATTACTGTTCAGAACCACATAGTAAAAAAGAAGAAACATGTAGTTATTAAACTGTCAGTCATTAAAAAATGCACAAATCATAAGAAGGCTCACAAATTCTGCGCACTAGCCAAAGTTTACAAATTTGGGATTAGTTCCAAGAGACAGAACATCTAAGTGTCAAGGACCTCACTGACAACCATCTGCGTGTATAAACGTGTACAAAAACAACAATAACAAAGGAAATCAAAGACACCATCTAAAAGAAAAGTTCAATTTTGAGTATATATCACTGCAGAAGCTCCAAATAGAAAAGTAAATTAACTGTGGAGATGGAACCAAACAGTAGCTCATTTACCTGATAAGATTAAATGATTAAAACAGCTTAGCTATTCTAAAAGGAACATATTCTGCAAACCTATTTGACCAGTATACTGATTAATACTAACATAAGGAATTTCTTACCTAAAGCAGAACTTTTGAGTAGTACAAACATAAACATCCATACATCACCAAATATAACGTGTGAAGGAATTAGCATCTAAGCAATCCTTTGAGTCAGCCTGAGTAGTTCTGAATGAATTATCACTGTTCAAAAATAAATAAAACTGACAGATTTTGACTCAAGTGCAGTGATGGAAAGAATATTACTCCTAAGGGAAGTGAAATAAACAATAATGAGTTTATGGGCTAAAAAATCACATCTATATACAAGATCTAACCCAGTTGGTTTACATTATCCCCAATAATTATATATGAGTTTTGAATAAAGTGATCTCCCAACAGTGAGCAAGTTAATATACTTTTTGTATTTAGTCACATACACCATTTGTTATTTTCGGTAGACATATAAAATTCACTATTTTATTGTGGCAGCCACTTATTCATACCTTATTCATGTGCTTATAATCAGGATACAGGACAATGTTTTTTAGCTTTTTAGGCCAATAGCAGTACAGTGCGCTGTACCCACAAATACTGGTAAAGTACTCTTACAAGCATCTAAAATATTTATGACTGTAGGAGGGCATCTAATTAAAATAAATAAAAACAACAAATAAAAACTAATCACGCTTTGCCCCAGTGTACTCACTTTTATGCAAGACTTATACTGTAGACTTTTCCAGTTAAAAACATTGCATCTTACAGAACAATACAGATAAATGCTGCCCTGATGACAGGGATGAAGAAAGAAAAATGCATGATATCTAGTGATGATGAAAAACCAACACTTCTAGCTCACCTGGTTATCGATGTGCTTATTATCACTGAGTTAGATAGGAAAGCAAACTTTTATTCAGTGTCTACTATTTTATTATCTAAAAATGCTGCAATTGTAATTGGGTAGAAAGGAACTGGATGTGACTGATAATGTAAAACTGAGCCCTTTCCCAGTATATGAGCAAATAGCAAGAAAAAAAGGTTATGGTTCAAATACTGCCTGAGTCTTCATTGTTCTGATTATAAACTTCATCAATAAAAGATCATTTTTGTGTACATTGCCAGATTTTTCCAACTAAGTAATAAGCAAAATATTTCTTTTAAAGCACTACAAGAATTCATTTTTTGCAGTTTTTCGGTGGTTAATAAACTGCAAGGTAATGTGGTTTTGATATTTTTTTCCTAATTTTTCCAAGTTGAATACTTGTGTGTTTATAAACATATGGAAAAGGAAAAATGCCCATGTGGTTAGATTTTCACTCTTAATAACGTTGTCAGCCTGTCTTGCAAAGGTCACATCACCAATAGGAAACACCAGACAGCAGAGAAAATCATTGCATGCAGTCATCTTATCAAAATAATGATAAAAATCACAATCTGTCTATTTTATCATAACTATTATTCATTGTTGTTATTACTGAAGGTTTTTAAGATGAGCTGGCCACTATCCTGTTTTCTTTCTAACTACATTTTCATAGATGCAACTGAGAAAAAGCAAACCTTTATCTCCATTTAATAGTTTTCTACTCATAAGCTGAGGGATCATATGTTACACACAAACTGACTTTGAAACAGAAAAATATAGAGTAGATTCAAAGCTAGTTCAACTATATTTAGTCTAAAGCAGCAGGTACTACAGCATTAGGACTAG
The DNA here is from genome assembly GCA_023055505.1 of Callipepla californica brunnescens. Lineage (NCBI taxonomy): Eukaryota > Metazoa > Chordata > Aves > Galliformes > Odontophoridae > Callipepla > Callipepla californica. The sequence goes on from JALIRH010000026.1 coordinate 1,676,895, forward strand.
TGAAGCTGTTCCAACACTCAGAAAAACTGACAAAAATAGAATATTCTCTGTGAAGGGGTTATATTAAATCACATTCAAAATAACTACTATAACTATTTTGCTACACATCTCAACCATGAGTTTCATTTCTTTGTACAGGGTCCATCTCTTTGAACAGCATTGAATGTTGGGTTGCATCTGATTACTGGAAAATTCTGTTACCTTTGGAACTGTCCTTTTAAGCCAAAATCTTATACAAGAAAACTCAATGAAAACGGTTTGTCGGTTTAGTAGAGCCATGCAACTGGTTTTTTTTTTCCATGTCTCTGACTCAAAAGTCTTTCCTCATATGCATCTCTGTCAGCAGCAGAGAACTTCTGAAAATAAAGAAGTTGCAAAACCTTGAACAAAACTGTTCACTCTTCTAATTCTGCTACTATCGCATCCTTAAATAGGAGTATCTACCACAGTATGAATCCACAAACAAAGGCTGAAGAGGTAAATACGATTTAAGAAACATGATCACAATCTTCAGTTAGAAAGGACAGAAGGCATATTAGGCAGAGTAAATAAACAGCAGAGAGAGAAGTAAAAATAAAGTGCAAATTTAGCCTGTACTTCACAAGCTACTTTTTCCAAACTAGGATACACTGAAATATATAATAACAGCTCAGTTTAATCTATAATTGAGTGTTGCTTTAGTTGTCTGTGAGATAGGAGCAAAAAAAGTTAAATCAAATGCTTCTGAGTTATCTTTATTACTGAGTACAATGATTACCTGGAGCTTTCACACACCTCTCCACACATATCTATATATGAGTAAAGAGAAGGTTAAGTAAATTCTAAGTGGATAACTATAATTGCAATTTTAATTACAGAAGACTCACTGTTTTCATCAGCTTCTAATGGCTTTACTTTCCAGAATTCTTAAGTCACCTAGACTGTCAGAAGTACATACTGAGAAGCTATATCACTTATTGGCTCTAATATGTATTTCCCAATAAAATACTAAACTAATATAAAGAAAAAACGCATTCAGGAAGCTTCTTCTCATTATCTGCATTTCAAACCCGCATTCATTTCCACCCTCTCTCCAACACTGGATTGAAATTCCTTCTTCTGCTTACCCTTAACTTTCAGCTGTTATCAAGCTTTCATTGTCCTTCGCTGATCCAGAAAATGAAGTGTGCTTTAAATGAATTCTTATTTGCCCCTACGTTCCTTTGCTGAGAAGTTTGAATATGCAAAAGCTCTTAACAATAAGACATTTCTACATAACCTGCATGAATATTGACTTACCCTGACTTCTCCCCCACCCCTCCCTCTCCCATGCATGATCTTTCGACAAGGCAACAATTTACAGTTTCCACAAAATTTTTCTTCACTTAAAAATAAATAAATCCACTGTTCATTTCTAAGCAATACAGTAATTGAATAGTATCTGGTTTGTGACTACGTAACTTGGCTGATAGTCTAAATTCGTATTTCCAAGTTTCATCCCCAGAAAAATATAAATGAAAAGACTCCATACTTTGAACATTGATGTGAAAATGTGAAAAACTTACTCTTTTAGGTGAGAGAATCCAGGATCAGTGCAAGAACAATAAGAAAAACGACAAAGAATTTTCTTGCAACAGCAACTATTTACAACATCCAGTGAGAATTAGACAGCATTCATTTGTCTTTTCTAACAACACATTTTCCTTAATAGCACCAATATCCCTACCATTAACATCCTAAAACAGCAACATTCTGAAGTGTTTAGAGACGTTCACTTCGCTTAAAAAGAATTAAAAAGTTAGATTTATTAGCTCACAGAATAAACAAAAATCACAAAAACAACTCTGTAAGCTTGTATGTGAATGTTACCACAGATACTATCACGTAAGGGAACAAGCTACTATTTTTCCTATAGTAGCTAGCAACAGTGCTCCAAAAGAAAGGGAAAAATGTTTCAGAAACATTGAGATGAAAAAACATAAACGGAATAAAACAGTTGAAAATAAGTTGAAAATCTCTTATAAAAATGACATAGTACAAGGACTACTCTGAAAGTAATGCCTCACAGCTTATTAATCTGACAGCATGGCAGTAGAAGATGAACGTTCCAGCAAATATTCCATTACATGTTGTTGCTGTGTAACAGATTGGAGCAGAGGGGCAGTCTGACAAAGTGGTGTCTGACATGGAAGTAGATGTAAAACAAAGATGGCTCACTGAACTCCTCTGCGCAGGGAAAATGACACTCACTGACTTTCATTAATGCTTCCTGAATGTTTATGGTCTAGATATGGGTGTGAGCACAGTGAGGTAGTAGGTGATGCCTTTCAGCAATGCAACAGAGATGAGAAAGATAAGCAAAATTCCACATAGACAGGAGTAGCTGTCGTACTATGAAATAAAGAGTGTCTTCATCAGCCCATCCACATCAATCAGCCAATGGTGGTGACAACGCTGAAAAATAATATTTTGTACCTGAGAATTTGCTCTATCAAACAGTATTATGGTGGCCTTTGTGTCTGTTGTAGTTTCCATGGAAATAAATAAAAACCATTAATTTCAGAGTGACCATGTCTATGTAATGATAATATAAAACCTGATGTGATTGAATGCGTTCTCAGTTTCCACCATGATTTTTATGGAATTTCCAGCCATGTATTGATTTTGCTTAAATAACATAATCTAGATATTCTAACAATTACAACAATTGCAATTGATCAAGTTTGTATTAATGGAAATTATGTATACTTTTTAGAGCGTTGCAAATAGGAAATTTAGTTACAATTATATTTAAATATCACAATGCTGGAATATAGTTCTTGAGATGCGCAAAAGATTACTCTTCCTCTTTGTTATATGTTTCATCATATTTATCAAAATAAACATCAAATGGAAGTGGAAACAAATATGAAAGTCTCACAGCACCTTTGATTCAATTGTTAGAGAAATCTCATTTTTCCAAAAGTTAGTGACAGTGATGGATACGTCTGCTGTACTGTTTCTTGAGTAATTCTGGAACAGAAAACATTTCTTAATACTGCTAAATATTGCTGGACATATAATGTTATTACTGCTAGTCATCTGAACATGGGAGTTGATGAAGCCGATACCACCATACATTTTGCAAGACATTTACCTTGTTTCCCACCTCTCTGTAAGTTACAGGAATGCTTTTTGACAGTCTTGCAGCATGGGTGAGGGTACCGTGGGCAGAGCAGAAACATTTTGTCTATTGCTGGAAATATTCTTACACTGCAATGAGCCACCCAAAACACACGTTTCTGCTAGTAAAACTACAAGCCCAATAGGAAGTCCAAGCTAATTTCATTGCCCAGGTATGTTGAATGTTCTCTGTTCTGAGACACCCAGCTTAGGCTGACCATTTCATACACAACCTAGTATACTTCCGCCATAAAAATAGGAAAAAAAACCCAAAAAAAAACAAAAAAAACCACACTGAATTTCTGCCAAGAAAAGACTCTTTTCCCCACATTAAAGATATTATTAGTACAGATTCAATTTGATACATCACTAGATGTATCTAGAGGATCTTGCTCTTGACTGTCTAAATGTGCACCTGTACCACATTGTTAGGATAAAGTCAGAGGTTGGTTATTTCTGCTCATGCTGAACAACAGACACTTTGAGATGAGGATAAAATAGTATATAGGAATTGTTGAATCACGGCCTGAGGTATTTGGTATTACTTATTCTGCTAACTTCACACCTCACAGTTACCACAGTTAAAAATGTTGATCAAGCCAATGTGATAGAATCTGAAATTGTTTCTCCATGTAAAAAAGATCAGAGGAACGAATCTAACACAGGTCTGGTAAACTGTATTCCTTGAAGGTGTAATGTAAAATAACAGCACGATATGAACTGAGGTAGTATGGGCTGCCATCCTGAACAAAAAAGAAATATGGTACTGCCCTCAAACTTCAAAACTATCAAACTTCACTTGATTCAATACAATTTAGGATATATTTCATATTTTTCATGCATTAAAAAGCTAGCGTTACAAAACAAATCAATTCAAAGATTAAAAACATATCATTAAATGTGTGGTGCGTCACCAATTGTGGAGATCGAAATGATGCAGGTATTAAAGTCATTAGGAGCTTGTATCACGAGAAAATGTATCAGTCCATTGAAATTATCATGCAATAATGCTCTGGGAAAAAATTAAACAAGACCAGAGAGAAATTGGTATTTACTTATCATTCTTCTGACAGAGAAGTAGGGTTATATACTACATTTTAAAAACATTATACACCTCTGAGGATTCCATAGTCTTTTCTAGTAATGATTATTGACTTACAGAATCAAATTCTATAACCACAGAGTGGATATAAAGCAAGTTTATTCAGCAATGCATACAGACACTGGGTGCAATGGAGGTAGCCCCACCTAACTTGCACACCAAAGGGAGAAGGAACTACATAACTATTTCCAAGAATTCAGAGGGAATAGTACAATCAATTCCAAGGAGTCATTTCCATAAATACTGCCTTGAATTTCTTCAGATAAGCATGCACTGTGCCTCCTGGTGGTCATGGGCAGAGCAGAGGTCCTGAAGATGAAGGACACAGGTCTTCCTTACTGTATGCTTTTCACCTTGCTGCAGTTAGAGACGCTGATCTTCTGGTTGCTATCTTACTGTGGTTTTGTGGTATCAGCTTGTTCCAGTGCAGTAGCCTACCAAGATGCTTCTCATTGTTCTTGCTCAATTCTTAAGTTTTATCTTAACCTGTTCTTGTCTCATTATAGTATTGTAAGAAGTATGGGGGAACACCGCAGTAAGAGCAAATATTTCAAGCTAAAGGCCATGTGTACATAAACAGATGCAGATATTCACAATGTCTCTTGTTTTGGTCAGACATAATTAGGTTAGTCTAGAAATGATGGAGACTATACTTAATCACAACTTTAACATAAAGCCTCCCTCAAGCAAGAATTGACTTAGGAAGTAATGGCTCTGTACTGTCAGTCAAAGAGGAGAGATTCAATCAATATTTAATTACATGATGTAATTAGATTCAGATGAAACATCATTCAGTATGTATCCTATGTACTAATGTTTCATAATTAAAACACAAGTGACCAACATTAGTTCTATTCACAAATACTGTCTTATTCTACTGAATACTCAAATATTGCTGAACATATTGGCCCTCTTAAGAGTCTACAAAAGAGGAATTAAAAAAAAAAAAAAACGAAAAAAAAACAAAAAACAATGATGACCATTAAGATAAATGATAAAAAAAGACTATGCTAGAAATAAAGGATGCTTCTAGAGTAATGTATCCTATTTATTCCCATGGAAACTGCAACAAAGGCAAAGAAGGCCATAACATAGATGAGAATTTGTTCTTACAAATAAAGACTATTTCATTGTAGTTATTATTGTTAGCTATGTGTTTTTGCAGCAATGAAAAAGTTCGCATGCTATGCTTGTAAAAATCTACACCTGTGACTATAATTCACTGCTGCTGTCAACACTGCTGAAACCCACCCTGTAGGATAAGACACCAATGAATATAGGATAAGACACCAAGTAATATAGTTAGTCAACAATAGATGATATATTTTAAAAGGATTATCCAGAGAAACAATCAATAATAAAAAGAACACTCACCTGTCTCTGATGGTTGAGGTTTGCAAAGAAAAATCCACAAGAGAGGAATCTCCAATAAGAGATCCTTCCCCAGTGGTGGTCAGCCATTAAATGGGGTCTAGCAGAGGTGGAGTCAGACTCCACCCCTTCCAGTCACACAGGTGAACTGCCTTCACCTGTGCTCCCACAGCTGACTCAGGGCTCACCTCAGGTGATCAATCAGTGGCTCAGGCTGTGATTCAACAGTTCCCATACACCTACCCCCACTGTGCTCACATCCACTCTTTAGTCTTCATAATTATTCAGTCATTGTCAGTGAACACCAATGGGTGCATGGTTTTCCACATGGAACAACTGAATGACATACCTTTGCTTCAGATGCAGTTCCACATCATATGTCAATTTGTCTGACTGCCCCTCTGCTGCCATCTGTTGCATGACAATGAAAGGTAATGGAATACTGGTGAGAAGGTTCTAATTCTACATTCATACCACCAGCATATGCCTTTGATGTTGTGGGCCAATGTAATAAACTAGGAGGAGGCATTCCTTTTGGATCAGGCCTCATACATTCAGGTATTTAATGAAGTATCTCATGAATGAGATAAGAATAACATAATTTCCAACTTTACTGCATTTGTTACATTGAGAAGTATCCTATAAGTTCTCATTTATTTAAGCCTGTTCATCTAGATATCACATGGGACCTACATTACCTCAAAACCAATATCATACAATTAGTTGTTTCTCACATCTTAACGCTGATTATCTAAAGTGCTTAAAGGAGACTTCATTAAAGGTTGATTCAAAGAGGCATCATTTTCATAACAATAATAGATTGCTCTTTAAAAAAATCATCAAGAAAATGGTACAACTGTTGACAATTCAGGTTTTGTATCACAGAATATGAAAACAAGCAAAACAAAAAAGCTAAAAGGGCAATTATATGAAATATTCAGAAAGCCCACAAGACTTCCCCTGAAAAGTAGGCAGTTTAATTACTAGGGAAATATAAACTTTCCAAAGAAGACTTAAATTAAGAGTAGGTACATTAAGTAAACAGTATCTACTATGCTGCACTTATCCATGGAGTAACTCGTATCACCAGAAGTCAGTTGTGTTGGTGAAACAATACTTGTACTTGCTAAATTCATGCTGGCTACTTCTAGTGGGAGTTTTTTAGGAGTTATGATGCAAAAACAGACTGGTGGAAGCTATGGATTTTTTCTGTGGCTCTCTGTTATGTCCATATGATAATGTTTCATGTTTTGCTTCAGTGTCACCATAGCACAACACAAACCATCAGATTAGGCTTGTCTTCCAGAACACTTCAAAAATTTTTCCAAGTATTTTAACAAACTCAATCAAATCTGAGATTAAATAGAAAATCTAAGTATCTATCATGGTTTTATAATTTTTTGTCATCAGTATTCCACATCATAACATCATGTAAGGCACTGTGAGTTGAAGAGTTAATGCTTCAGTTCCATGGACTGCTGAATTTCCAGGTTCCTTGTTCTCAGAAGAGAAGAACTACATACCCCAAAGGACTTCACATTCCTGTTTTCCACTCAGAGGGAAAGATATAACTGCACACAAGTCCTGGAGACTTCCTCTTTTGCTGTTCATCTCAGCAGTGGAGATTCCATAGCCATCTCATCTTCAGCTTTAGTATAAGGCTTTCGGTTCTGGACACTGATGGAGACACCTGTCTGGTACCTATATGCAATGACGTATGATTTGAATATTGGCAGTTGCATCCCAGAGGGTGTAGCTAATATTACAAACAACTTGATGCTTAAACCACTTCTCAGGTTCTCCACTCAGTCCCTTACGCATTTTTGGAATGCCAGATTAGTGATCATGTTATTAATCTCTCTTCATCTTTGTCATCTTCGTCATTTACCTTCTCCTGAAGAATTCTTCTCCAAAACCAGAGAATGCTGGGTGGCAAAGAATACGGAGAGGCTTAGGAAAACTATTACAAGCATGTGGACCCCTGGTGTCATGGGATTTCACTCTTGAACACCTGTGGGATCCCCAAGAAAGAAAGCAGATATTTCAGTCAAGGATAGTGTAGCTTAGGTAGATGTGAGAAGGTATGACTTATTTGGGGCTTGGCTTATGCTTACCAAGCTCTATATAAAATTATTTTGGAGAGAGAGAGTTTCCGAGCTGAGATCCAAGACAAAATGGGAAGTCAGCAGTTTGAGCCTGATCAATCACAGGAGGCACCACTATCAATATCAGTTGCCTCTGTGGAAGGAAAGAAAGAAATGGAAACGTGTCATCACATCTATAATGGAAAGAAGAAGTTGATGAAGTAGAGGAAGATCCAGGTGAAGGGCACTTCCCAAAACCACCATCACTGAGAAAGGCAATGAAAAGATGAGGGTGAGGAGGAAGTGACTGTTACTACTACTTGTTCATATCTGAAAATGCCTGAAATCCAAGGCTCAAGAAAAGAGTTTGGATGGTGCCCAAATGAGTATCGTCATCTGGTTGCTTCAGTGTTGGGACACTGAAGCCAATTAGACTTGAAATTATTACAGTCAAATTAGGCAGATAGTAAGCCTCTTCAGGACTTCCACTTCCCACCCATTCCAACTAAGTGTTTGTACACTAACTATCATATAAATATGAGAAATATCATGCAAATGGATTATTATCTCATAGTAGGAGAATGGAGTTTATCATTTATCTTCTGACAGCATCTAAACTTTACATTTTATTAAGTGAAATGTATTTGCTTTATGAGAAATGAATTCACATGTCTGCAGAAGGTTTCAAGTAACAACTTTTTTTTAATGGCCATAAATCACTTAAATGAGATGAATATATTTAATGAACTGGACCCATTTTCTTGTACAACATCTGTTTAGAAATGTCTTTGCTTTAGTATCTTTAGCAGCTGGAACACAAAACCAATTAAAGAGTGAAAAAAAAGAATAGAACAAAAGCATACTCACATACTTCCTAGAAATAAAATAAAAATCTACACTAGCTAGTAGAATTTTCTTAATGGATCAGTTGCCTCTAATATTTATTCTCACTTCTTAGGGATATTTCAGATTTCCCTAATTTGATTATCAACACAATAATATTTTGAATTTCCTTTCACTAAAAAAAAGATTAAGTCTAGCAGATAGCTTTAAGTTCTGTAGAAAATAACATTATGAAACTAACACATTATTCTAGTATCTTTGACATGAATGTAGTAACTTTCAATCCATATTTAATATTTTAACACTGTCTTTAAATAAAGAGAAAAAAAAGGTTAACATTTAAAGCAATCACTTCTGACATCTTTTTGAACCGTCTTTATTTGTTCTTTCATTTATATCAATTCACAAAAAAATGCTAATTGACAGATGAATTAATTAATGCATTGTTTTTAATTCATCCATTTAGACTAAGGGCCATTTTTTTTGGAATTATTTACTTCTATTTTTATTGCCTTATAATAATGATTTAGAGTGTAGTAAGTATGAGGTATGACAGTAATTATGTGAAGCTGAGAAAATATTCTGTATATTAAGATCTTGTTTTAAAGGGTCAGAAGTATCTAAAAAACAGAAGATGAAATCTTATCAAAAAGTTTACCTTTTTATCACAGTTTATAAATCATTTGATTGATTGATTGACTTGTTTGTTTGTGTAATTTGATTAATACAAATGATACCTTAGCAGATTCTCTTTAATTCTAGCCTGACAGTCCTAGGAAACTTCTCATCAACAAGATGTTTTGTTTCATTCTGATTCTCTGGAATGCTTTGGTGACTTGAGAAAATTTAATTAGTTTTGAGAAGATCTGCTTTGCAGAATTAAAAAAAAATATATAAAATTAAATTAAAAAAAAACAAACAAAATATACCACTCAAAACTGGAGAACTTATTTTTTTCAGCCCCAAATATTTTATCACATACCTGTGTTTTTACAAAGTATGTCAGCAAAAACAACTTTGCCAATTATATGATTTCCTTAAAAATATGAATTTCTGAATTTTTGTTTTAAATTTACATGCACTTTAACCCTTCACATACACACCAAGCAGTAGAGAGAGCCTAACCATTATGGCAAAAATCAGTAATTCAAATATCCACTGACCTTTGTAGGAAATCTGGCTGCAGTTCCCATACATCATGATCTTAGACATGGCCATGGTAGTAGTACAAGGCACCCTAAGTGTTCAAAGATACAATGTTTAGCATGTTAATCTTTAAACAAGAACAGAAGTAAGATATTGAAAAGTACTTATGAAAAACAACATCTCTCTGAAGGTACTCACCACAACCTGATGAACTTTGACAATTTCTGACATATTTTTATAAGTGAATGAACACAGCGAACAAGCAAAGACTGAGTTGAAGGACACACAGGAAGTACTCTGTAAGTAGGGCAAGTGACTAACTAATTCATCTCCTTACTCCTTCCTTCATTCTATAAGCAGATTATCTTCTGAATACACATGATTAAGACACCTTTTGCACTTCCCCTTCAAAAGTTTCTGAGCGTTTTGATTTGTGAGAAATATTAAATAAAACAATGTTAAGCAATTACCAAGCTACCAAACTAAGAAATTAAGTAGAGAGACGTCCACTTCATATGAGCACCTTCAGTACAGAAGTGTTCTGTGATCGGATTATCAATACTGTGGACATAAACTGCAAGATGAATGAGAAGGTGTGTATTTTCTATTACTCATCTTACTATATTACTAAAATGTTATGTATAAATCATCTCTGTATTCATATAAATTCTTATCTTAAAGACAGATCTTAATCAACAAACATATCAGTGAGGTAGCGGAAGATATACCTTAAATTAATCTCTAAAACAAATGGAAATTAATTCAAGCTAGAAGAGTAATTCAGCATATCAAAACTGTCTTTTCATTCTATTGCACCACAGGGTAATTCAGGGTTGTTGGGCAATGATTAAGTGACAGAAGTTTTCAGTTAATTAATTGTGTTGTCTTAAAAGGTTCACAAGGGCAGGAGAGATTAATTGATTTATTATTCAACAATGCTGCTATTGCTAATTAAATCTTTCATTAACATCTTATGAGAATTGGAGATATCCAAACCTTCTTCCTATCTCCTATACTCACTGATAAAAGTAGTAGCATAAGTTTATGTCTAAATTCCTCAGTTTCTAAGAGTTATAAAGCCCTAGTAGATCTATTAATTGTATAAAAATATGAAGATTATGAACATAATAGAATGATTTACAAAAAATATTACTCTTTCTTAGAATGGAAAACGTATTTCCATTTATGTATTTACACTTATGCAGGTATTTCCACTGACTTAACCTAGGGCTCTGAGATTGAAGGTGAATCCTCTTTAGTACTGATTTCTTCTACTGATATCATTCCCTTACACTCCCTGATTACTGTTGTCTTCAGTTCCAACGTACTAATTTAGTACACAGAATGTGAAAATCCATTTAAAGACTGAAGAAATAGAAGAAGTAAGGCAAATAATTCTGTTTGGAGACAGTCAAAGTGGGAATGTTGCCTTGGAACTCAACAAGTTCCAAAACTGGTAAACACATTGGTCCCGTGACCATGAAGCCCAGGGAGAGATAAGTGAGAAAAGAGGAATCAAATGATGTGGTGAAGGATTGTTGGGTGTCTCACAGTCGGGCATTGCTTTGTTATGTGCATATTGATCAGAATTCAGAAAATACTTGCTGTTGTTTAGCAGGATAGTTAACCAATGAGCTGTTAGTGGAAAAGTACTGTCTGTAAGCACAAAGGTATAAGAAGAGACCCTGTTCACAATAAAATAAACTTCTTTCTGACTCCTTGACTGAGCCCTGGCGTCTATGTGGTCTTCCTGCCACAATCAATAGGTCTGTATAGATCAGTACATTTTCTATTGTGATTTGAAAAGTAGATTTCATTTTAGACTATTATATATATATAATATATATATATATATATATATTGTATGGGAACTGTTGAATCACGGCCTGAACCACTGATTGATCACCTGAGGTGAGCACTGAGTCAGCTGCAGGGGCACAACTGAGTGTGATTGGAAGGGGTGGAGTTTCACTCCACCTCTCCCAAGACCCCATTTAAGGGCTGACCACCAGTGGGAAAAGATCTCTTGTTGGAGATCCCTCCCTGGTGGAGTTATTGGTGAGCCTCAACCATCATCAAGGTGAGCCAATCTCTTTTGCTATTTATTTGTATACCATCTACTTAAAGCCTACCAAAAATATACCAAATATACCACCTTTCGCACTATTTCCTTGAGTGCTTTCCTTGGGGTTATTTGCCCTACATATATATATATATATATATATATATATATATATATATATATATTTTTTTTTTTTTTTCAAAGTCAAAGACATTTAACTTGTTCACAATGCAGAAATAACTTTACCTACATTTACTGAAATGAGTGGTAATCTTAATACAAGAGGGTGGAATAAGAACATTGGTCTTTTCTGCCTGGGATCCTAAGTGAGGTCAAGAATATGGTTAGAGGAAACTTCTGGCTCACAATGATTTTGTTGATACCAGTGAGTAAAGAAGCACATTAAAAAATAAAGTTGTGTCCATATTATTCACTGCAGACAATCAAATCAGAAAATATTAACTCTTACAAAATAAAACTTGAATTTAACACAAATTCCCTTTTTTTATTAGCTTCCACAGCTACAGTGAGCGTAGAAGCACAAACATCTGTTTGAGGCCCATGGACTAAGGCACTGATCCCTGAGAACTATCTTCCCCATATCTGCTAGAAAGAACACAAGAAAATATCTCTGAAGGAAAAACAAACAAAACAAAAAGCTCCCAAACTTATGCGGGCATTGAGCACCTCTTTTGATCCACATAACAGCCAAAATAGTTTCATTTCCCCTGGTCCTTCTACCATTATTCATATCTCATTAACTTTATGCTGACTCTTTCCTAAGCAATGAGTCGGTACAATTCATTAATGTCATCCATTTGTTGTCCTCTAACTTCAGTCTCCTTTTAATATTTTTGTACCAGAGTTATTTGAAAACAAAACTGCATGATAGTGTTGAATAGTGAAACCAGTAAGAATTTTAACAAATATGATTTATTCATATTTCCCATATCTCTGTTCTCTACATGTATCTTGGAAAGTTATGAAATACTTTCATACTTGTTGGAGTACGAAATCTCCTGGTAGGAGATTACATTAGATAACTGATTTTTGTAAGCTTGTTAAAAATAGAGGAAAATGAATATTTTATACAAGAATATACTGCAATGTGTTTGCTAACTACCTTATTTCCTAGAACACTTTAAAACGTGAAACTGCAAATTCTGGCAGAGACCAGGTGTTACAACTCTCTCATGGTCTTTAACAGAAACTATCAGTTTATAAATAGATACACTCACGACTTCTCTTTTCCTTTATTGTGTTGTCATCTATCTTCTGAAGACTTGGTGCAAATACACGTTTGTGAATGTGCAGTGCATATGAAACACACTTGAACCATTAAACAAGGTGGACCTATTATTCCTTTTTAAAAGAACTACCAAACAAGTCTGTGAGCGATAAGTAACTTCAAAAACTAGTAAAATACTGATTTCATTAGCTATATCTGCAATTTAGCAAGCAAAGTGAACTTCTTTCTTAATAGATTTAGAAAGATTACTTTGTCAAGCTCTATAAATGGAAAATATTCAGAATTAGTCTGAGAAATATCAGCGCTCTTGTGACTCAGTGTTAGGATTCAGAACAACTCTTTTGTTTTCTTTCTCTCAAATCATATAGTCTTTATTCTTGAAGTTGGTCTTCAAGAAGTTAGTTTTGTCAATCAACTTTTGCAAATTAGATTACTAACTTTATTTTATTTTAATTCTGAATCTCAGATCCTTCTGACTAAAATGGCTGGAATAAAACAGAAGTCACATCTTGAAGCTGGCTGTGGGCATAGAAATACAATGAAATTAGATCTCCGAAATAATTTCCAGGGTTTCTTTTAATGTACCTATCTGAACAATATTAAAGGATCAAATCTCTGTCTATCATTCCATTTTTTAATATATTTTTACTCCATTAAAGATTAAATACTTCATCATTGTCTGAATATACTGGAGTGCCACACTGAACTCAATAGTTGTATTAATAAAAGATTTCTGAAGAACTTGTTGAGCTACTTGATAAAACATATAAATACATTTGGAGAGATAGATGAAATTGACAAAAATACATAAAATATCCAAGTGAACATTAATATATTCAATTATTATTAATTTAAAAAAGATATCAGTTTAATTACAATTGTACTACAACAGTTGCTAACAGAATCTTTTTTTTTCTCTTTTTTTTTTTTTCTTTTTTTGCTTTTTTTAAAATGATTTTCAGCCAGCTTTATTTCTTCCAGGTCTTGAGAAGGAAACAAAAAGACATCTTTACATATCTGTTTGGTAGTATTCTATATCTGAATTAATATATAATGCAAAAATTTCAGTCATATTTGTAACTCATATAAACTCTATAATCAGCAATCACTGTTTAGGAAGCTGACACTCTTTTATCTGGAAGCCTAACAATACTTTTTATCAACTGTACTCACCTTCTTTTTTGTTATTCTTAAAAAAAAAAAATAAAGAAGAAACCACTCATACAAAAACCTGGTGGATGGTTACCCTTGATGACAAGGGTAAGCCTTATGCTGTCCATGTGTATCAAATGTAGAAGCAAAATACTGACTACTTTTTTTTGTTTGTTTGTTTGTTTTATCTTAAGGAAGAATTATGATTGCTTTGGTTCTCTTCCTCCACCTACAAGTGTGCAGGTTTTCCTATCTCCCTGGGGTGTATATATCGGGGGGCGGGGTGGGGGAGGGGGGCAGGAGGTGAGTTATAATATTTAAGCTTTCAGTTGAGGTTGAAATGAAGGAATAACAACAACAGCAACAAAGGGATGAGAAGGTTGCGAAAACAGACGAAAGCCCCTTTCATAAACCCTTAGCATCTATGGCTCTGCTTAAATCTTCAGATCTTTTCTTCAGATATCAAGAGCTCAAAAATTTCTAATTTCAAATGGAACAGCTCCTTCGAATGCTCCAGTAGGAATCAGATGGCAAGTTATTTGGAATTATTTAACTGGTAAATGACCCAAGCCTTAAAGCCAATAACCTGAAAGAACTTTTAATTTTACTAGAACAAAACTTTATCTTGTTTTCTTTTAATAATCTAGAATATTCAACTCAGAGTGTTAGTAAACAAGTCAATCTTTTTAGTTTATGGTCAGGTGGCACTTCCAAACATACTCTGTGAGAACAGTTACTTTCATAAGTAAAAAATTAGTTACTTTCATATTTTTCATAAATATGTCACCTTTGAACACTGAAACTGTGCCATGGAAGGCTTTCCAGAGAATATTTATCAATGTTTATCCCACTTTTATTGTCATGCACTATGCCTACTAATATCCGGAATCCTTGTAACCTGCAGTATGCAACGTTTTTAAAATGTGTGGAGACAAGAGCTGACATGAATTCAAAATATAATATCACCCCCTCTACTTCTTCCTATCCCTGTTCTTTGCAGCAGTCTTAAAAAGAAAACAAGACATCAAGGTTCATAAAAACAGTACTAACAACTGTCAGTGAGACCAGGGCAGCAAGAACTTAAGTGGTTATATCAAAACTCTGTTGTGTTGTTCATAAAAGTCTTCTGTACAACACTGCTTGCTTCAATCCACTTAATACAACCCACACTGCATTTTCTGATTCATGCTTTCTGATTGTATTTTTATATTGGATAAGTAGATAAACTGTAAGGTGACTATGACCACAAACGCGTCAAGGATCAACATAAATTTAAAATAGTTATCTGTCAAGTAGGAAGATCTGTACTAGTACTTCAAAGTTATTGATAAAATATAATTGTTTTAAAGATTCCAAACAAAGAAAAATCATTGTTAATAAAGAAAAAAAAAAGTAACTAAGAAATGGAAGAAATAAGGCATTTCCATGTAGAGGTAACAACAGCAGAAAATTATTTTTATTTTGTAAAAGATAAAAAAAAATACATAGGATTTTCTAAAATCTTGAAGAAGAAAGTCCATTCCATGTTATACAGTAGGAAATAGAAACAAAATACACACTGATCACTTAATGTGTTTTCTATTCAATCTGTTCAATCAATTTAACAACACCAACTTGGAGTTGGTGGATTATTAGCTTTGTACACAAGCACTGGCTTCTGTCAGACAAATGGCTCATCTCAATCTTTAAGAGAAGAAGCAAAGTAGTAAAGAAAAAACACTTTCTTATGTAACTCATAAAATATTTTCAAGCTTGTTTTTCATACATGATTTTCAAGAAGTTACTGTTAGTTAGCACTTCCATTTTCACTGCTAAGTCATCATGGACCATGGGATTTCTAACTTATGCAGAAAGGATTGCTGATCAAAACTTTCCCTAACTTTACATTCCTTAAAAGAAATCTTGTTCAGCTGGTCTGGCCAACAGCAGGAAGTCAAACCTGAGGTTTCTCACCTCAGACTGCTCTTAAACGCAGGAATTCATGGCTTTTGAGTGGAGTCCTGTCTCACACATTCCTTTGATAATGCCAGGGTAGATAAAGCCGGTGAGAACAGCTCACATTCAGACCGTTAGTACTTTCTACTTGCTTTGTAGTTGCAGTGGTTCAGTGTACGCGGCAGCCTTCTCTTCTGAAATAGGGTGGCTATGAATTTCTCTTACATGAACACATCACATCTAACAGTACAGCCCAAATTCACAGAAATTTGTCATCTGGCAGGTATCTGCAGCAAAGAGTGTCTTGCATTGAAACTGACACTGAGAAAAAGAAGTAGAAAGAAGTTGCCAGAAATTACCTATTTAAAAAAAAAAAAAAAAAAAAAAAAGGAAGAACAAAGAAAAGAAAAAAAAACGAGCTTTTTCAGTTACAGAATGAAGAATGATCTTTCATCTCAAAGCTTTATTCCTCCTATAAAGAAAGCAGAAGGCCAGAAATATTTCAAGGATCAGGAACTGAGAAAAGCTTTCCCAAAGAAATGTAAACATAAGCAACAGAACAAAGACTCACATTGCCACAGGTAAAGGAAAGTTAATTCTCCATGTCTTGTCACTATATTCAGTCATGGGCCCATAGATGCTTGCCCATTTCCCATAAATTTACCTGAGATATCATGCTGATACAAACATGTTCAACCTATTGAGTTTTGCAAAGCGTCATTATCTGTTTGCAGATTTTACTGTAAAATGGAAATCAATTTTGTATAGCAAGCAGATTGGTCTTTACAATTGAGCCTAATAAATGCGTATCTTTGTTGTGTTACTCATTTTTCAGGAATAAATGCTAGCAAAATTAAGTTCTCATTCATCTTGCAGTTTTACAGAGTAGCCTGAACTCCCAAAATAGTTGCGCATCTGAGGTGGAGAATATATCATGTTCTGTAATTACTGGAGAAGTAAGCAATCTTCAATTTTATTTTTCCTATTCTTTAATTTTCACATCAAAGGCAATATCTACATACATTACAATCACTGTGACATACTGTAGATATGCATTGTAGTATAAACTGTCTGTAACATCTGAAATAATAAAAATTAGATTTTAAGTATCAACATTTTCATAGATTCATAGATTCATAGATACATTAGGTTGGAAAGGACCTACAAGATCATCTAGTCCAACCATCCTCACACCACCATCCCTACCCACCAAGCTACTAAATCAAATCCCTCAGCACCTCATCTAAACGCTTCTTGAACAGCGCTAGGGACGGTGCCTCAACCACCTCCCTAGGCAGGCCATTCCAGTGCCTGACCACTCTCTCAGAGAAAAAATTTTTCCTCAAGTCTAATCTAAATCTTCCCCGGCACAACTTGTGGCCATTCCCTCTCGTCCTGTCATTAGTTACCTGGGAGAAGAGGCTGACCCCCTCCTTACCACAGCCTCCCTTCAGGAAGTGGTAGAGTGCAATGAGGTCTCCTCTGAGCCTCCTTTTCCCCAAACTAAACAATCCCAGCTCCCTCAGCCGCTCCTCGTAAGACCTGTGCTCCAGACCCCTCACCAGTTTTGTTGCCCTTCTCTGAACACGCTCCAGGGCCTCGATGTCTCTCTTGTAGTGAGGGGCCCAAAACTGAACACAGTACTCGAGGTGCGGCCGCACCAGAGCTGAGTACAGGGGGATGATCACCTCCCTGCTCCTGCTGGCCACACTATTCCTAATACAGGCCAGGATGCCATTGGCCTTCTTGGCCACCTGGGCACACTGCCAGCTCATATTGAGCCGAGCATCAACCAACACCCCCAGGTCCTTTTCCTCTATACACTCCTCAAGCCATTCTGCCCCAAGCCTATAGCATTGCATGGGGTTATTGTGGCCAAAGTGCAGGACCCGGCACTTGGCCTTATTGAACCTCATCTCATTGACCTCAGCCCAACTGTCTAGCCTATCCAGATCCCGCTGAAGGGCCTCCCTACCCTCAGGCACATCGACACATCCTCCCAACTTGGTGTCATCCGCAAACTTACTGAGGGTACACTCAATCCCCTCATCCAGGTCATCAATAAAGATATTAAACAAGACCGGCCCCAATACCGACCCTTGGGGGACACCACTCGTGACAGGACGCCAGCTGGACTTGACTCCATTAACCACTACCCGCTGGGCACGGCCCTCTAGCCAATTCTCAACCCAGAGAAGAGTGAACCTGTCCACACCATGGGCTGCCAGCTTCTGCAGGAGAATACTGTGGGAGACCGTGTCAAAGGCTTTGCTGAAGTCCAGGTAGACTACATCAACAGCCTTTCCCTCATCTACCAGTCTGGTCACCCAGTCGTAGAAGGAGATGAGGTTGGACAAGCACGACCTGCCCTTTGTGAACCCGTGCTGGCTGGGTCTGATCCCCTGATTGCCATGCACGTTCCGTGTGATCTCCCTCAAGATCAATCAATCAATCAATCATTTAATCACAAAGCTTCTGAGAATATAAGTTCTTTAGGTTTACAGTGTCAGAAAACATTAACATGTGATCAAATACAACAGTTCCAATACTTAAGTAAATCCACTAGGAAAAAAGTACTCTTTAAAAGTGCACAACATAATGAAACAATATTTTCTTGACTGGAATTTATAACTAGTACTACATTTACACACTTTATGTTCTCTTCTATTTATTAAATGTAACCATCTAAATACTTGTCAATTTATAAGTATCAAGAGTTATTGGAGTGTACATTCTGTTCATTGTCACTTGTTCTATTCTTAAACACATTCTGTAAGTTAAATATACATGCAAGTGCTACAATTCAAGGTATGTTACAGTAGTATTATTTTTCATAAGTCATTCAAAAAAATTCAAGATGAGTGATTGATGTCTTTTTTTTTATTTATGTATGTATTTTTCATTCACACACTACATTTAGGTGCTTTTACTCTACAGTTCTCGTTCTCCTTCTAATTCTAGTTATTAAAATATTCACTAAAATTTGTATTGTTCTCAGCATTCTTAGTCCAGGAATAAGTCCTAATGGAAAAGGAGCTGAATAATATTATTATTTTTATATATTTATTATATTGTATTGTATTATTTTATATGTATTTATATATCCATATAAATAGATATTATATAACATACCATATACAGTCATATATGAGTTTATTATATATAATATATAATTACGTATATTATATATAATATATATAATTAAAAATATTTTTTTTAGGGTAGGATTTTGCTCAGTACAGCCATAAAGTGAAACAAATAAATATCTACCAGTTTTAAGATGCTATATTCTAGGTCTTATTTTTGTCATAGTTGCAAATGACAGTTTAAGTCGAAGATGCAAATGAACCATGAAACATTAAACTGCTACGAAGTATCTTCTGAAGTTCCAGGACATTCTACAGTGTAGGCAATTTTTAGTTGCTTTTGAGAACAGACTTCTTATTTGAATTGCAGAGGTGACAATCTTTTCCAAGATAAGCACTATCTACATATAAAAGCATTATAAAACTAGATGAAATTAAGATTTCTTGCTTTGTGGTAGAATATGCCTGCTCATTTTTAAGTTACCTATATGTCTTTTGTCAATGAACTGTCATTTTATGAGCCACTAGTCTATTTCCTTCCATCACATTCAGATCTGTTATCTATAAACTTAATCATGCTAACTAGATGGATAGCAAAACTAGCACTCAGTCAAGGTGATTTCAGCGTTTGTCTCAGCAAATTAAAGCAGTATAAAAATAAGCTGGGAATTTGCAATTTAAAATACTGCTGTAGGGAAACTGAAAAAAAATCCTTTAATTTCCTTCTTCCACTCAGGGTTACTTGTATGATCTTAAATCACATCATATACAACACAGTATAATGTAATATGGCAGAAGCTGACCCAAAGTAACCCAAAGAATGAAATTTGAATTTGCTCTGGAAAAAGAAATGGGACTGGTCATTTTAGGACATTCACACAGAATAACAGAATGTTTGAGGTTGGAAGAGACCTCTGGAGGCCACCTGGTCCAACCCCTCTTCCAGCAGGGCCACCCAGAGCACCTGGGTGCCCAGGCCAACGTTCAGCTGGCTTTGGAAAATTTCCAAGGAGGAGACACCAGAGCCTCTCTGGGAAACCTGTTCTAGTGCTCCAGCAGCCACAGGGTAAGCAAGTGCTTCCTGATAGTCAAAAGGAACCATGCTGTGTTCTGGTTTGTGACACTAGCCTCTTTTTCTGTCAGCAAGCACCATCAACAATATGAATCTGGCTCTGTCCTATGTCCTCCTTTCAAGTATCTACAGACAATGATGAGCTCTTCCTAAGTCTCCTCTCTTCCAGGAAGAACAGTCCCAGATCCCTCAGCTTCCCCTTCTTTAAGGTTCTCCAATCTACATTACTGTCCCTTTGCTTGGCTGTCTCCACTGCGACTACATCTCTCTTGTATATTCAGGTACAACTGGCATGAACTTCACATTATAATCTCTACTGATGGCTCTGGACCATAAAATGTCTATGTTCTGCAGCTATACAGAGCTGAATTTGGGGAGACCTTTGCTACAATATGCTTTGCTCAGGTTTATTAGAAATTTTCATCTTTTGCCTGGTCGCATTATTTTCTAAATTGGAGACATTTTATTACAACAGTGACCTATGAATCACCCAAAATAATCTTGGAAGTTTTGTTAGTATTCAAAACGTCTTACATGCATGCAATAAACTTCAGAAACAGCCTTTGAAATGACAGTAAAAGCAATAACTCAAAAGGTATGTTTCTTATGATCTGATGAAAATAAGTTTTGAAAGGGTAGGAACAATTATAAAAGTCAGGAAAACAGGCATAAGGCTACAAAAAGTGAGCATGCCTGGCTGGTAATTGGACACAATTTAATTTGAATGACTAAAATCTGAGCCAGCTTATGCAACATGCAGTCCATGAATTCACTGATCTTTTTTTAAATCCCAAAGAAACCACACCTCAGGGATGTTGACTGTTGACAGATGGAGATACAGTAGACCACAGATAACAACTACAAGACAAGGTCTTCCTGGCTATGCAGGTCATGACAAACATTTACAATAACTACGTTTCATCCCACAGATGAAGAACTACTCTTTATTTTTAAGAAAGCTATTAGGTAATTACATAAGCTAGGATCTACCATGAAGAAACTGCTGGCGGTAGATCAGTATAGTATGTGAAGCTTGATGCCCTTTGCTATGTTACTGAAAGTATTAGGGGACTGAATCACTGATAGGAAAACAAATAAGAAAACATTAACCTATTTCCTTTCCAAATACTCTTCATTTCAGTGAGTTATAAATCTCTGAAAAACAATGAACAGATATGAAAATGTTCATCAATAGCTTTACACGAAGTATGTGTTGCTCAGAATACGTCACCAAAATAAATGATAAAAAAATATGTAGTATGTTTGATAAATAACCTTCTTAAATACAAGGACTTCTGTCAGGAAAATGGAGAATGAGAATGGCAAGTCTCCAGTCCCCAGGATACAAGATGAGAGTGTGAGTGAGTACTAGATAAAAGCTGAAAGGCAATGCTAATGCTTGCTAACTGGGAAAGAGGACAAAGCAGGATAAGTAGATTGTCTAACTATTCTTCTTTTTAGGGTATCCCTCCAAAATGTATTTTATTCAGAAATCTGATTTTATTTTTTTAACGTATTTTCAAATAGATAAAGATGTCCCAAATGTTAACTAATGCACATATGTTGCCTACAGCTGAACAGTGCAAAAACACTGCTATCTTCATTTGCATTACCAACAACTCACATCTATATGTCCACATGATATCTGTGAAAGCTTTGAGGCCTTCATTTTTTCTGTGACAGGCTGTAGAGATGAATGTGCTTTTTTTCTTTCAGCATCAAGTATATTTTCCATACGCAAATTTATGGGGTTTTTTTCAAATTCATAAAGCTAAGTACAAAGCCTTTGCTGCTAATAGTGAAGCAAGAGGAAAAAACATGCCCTGAACTCATGATCTACATTCCTGCTTCCTCAACATTTGTTTTGCACTATAAAAACAGATTAATATTTTAAATATTTAATATTTTATTCTATTATACTAATGTTTATTTTATTACTTATATTATTTGTATATTTATAATATGTTATACTTTATATAAATATATTTTATAGTTTATATATTTTTATACTTTATAGTATGAAATATGAATACATTGCTCTTCACACATTCCTACTCTATGCAGTTCTGCTCTCCAGGTTACTTATGGACTTGCACAACAAGTATAAAATCAGAAGGAAAACAATACAACAACAACAACAAACAGCTATCTATCTGCAGCCAATCATATCTATTATTGTAATTTAATAGCATGGTACTAATTAATGGTACTGTGAGATGATCTGAACCTGGCTGGTAGCTAATCTTCAGGAAAACTGAAAAACAGTTTTAGCTATATTTCTTAGAAGGCAAAGATTGGTTACCTATATTAGGACAACTGCAAGGAACACACTGTGCTTCAGAACAAATGTCAACACTGTGTCAATAAGTATGGAAAAATTCCATCAAAAACTTTGCACAAGTATTTGGTGTAAGGGCCTATTTAACCAGTTTAGACTGTGAAACTATTTTTCTGTTTTTAACAGTAACACTGAGCACTGATTGCAGAGTTTAATAACTGTAGGTGTCTGTTTTGGTTTTATTTCCTTTGGAACATAGTAGTCAGGTTACAAATTCTTGTGAAAAGGGAAGGAAGGAAGGAGAAAGGGAGGGAAGGAGGGAAAAAAGGAAGATTCATCTCCAGAGAGAATCAGTATGATACTGCAAATAGGAATGATTTCTTTATTATTTTTTTATAAAATAAAAAAGAAAAAAAAATCCACATAATAAACCAGTAACTAAATAAATGTTAATTTAAAAAACAAACAAATCCAAATTAAAGAAAAAATAGTTTATCTTACCTGATCCGGAGATATTAATTGTTAGCTCAACTTTTTAGAAGCTAAGTCCTATTTTGTAAACTTTAAAGCTCCATTCCATTGCAAGAAAAATAAACAAAATTAATATTTATATGTGTTTTTACATTTATACTTATTAATGTTAGAATTTGAATTATGAACTTCTACTTAATAAATACATAAACCTGCATATTTTCCAAGTGACACACATTTATATTTTTATATATTTTTTATATGTGTATACAAACATACAAGTAACCTTTTACAAAATCCCCTTCAATTTTTGAAGTATAGTATCATTTCTATTTCCCAGGCCTACAGCAAACTTTTTCATACTAGATGAGTCCGAAATTCAGTGAAATGGAGTATGATCCTAATGATGTCTGATTCTGCTGAAAAGATGTTTTTGATGAAGAAAATCTATAAATAGAAAAAGAGAATTTTCCTTCTGGTTCTTTCTTTCTTTCTTTCTTGCGTTCTTTCTTTCTTGCTTGCTTTCTTTCTTGCTTGCTTTTTCTCTTTCTTTCTTTCTTTCTTTTCTTTCTTTCTTTCTTTCTTTCTTTCTTTCTTTCTTTCTTTCTTATCTTCTCTCTCTCTCTCTCTCTCTCTTTCTCTCTTTCTCTCTTCCTCTCTCTCTCTCTCTCTCTCCTCCTCTTTCTCTCTCTTTCTCTCTTTCTCTCTTTCTCTCTTTCTCTCTCTCTCTCTCTCTCTTTCTCCTCTCTCTTTCTCTCTCCTCTTCTTCTCTCTCCTCCTTTCTCCTCTCTCTTCTCTTCTCTCTCTCTTTCTCTCTCTCTTTCTCTCTCTCTTTCTCTTTCTCTCTTTCTCTCTCTCTTTCTCTCTCTCTCTCTTTCCTCTCTTCTCTTTCTCTTTCTCTTTCTCTTTCCTCTTTCTCTTTCTCTTTCTCTTTCTCTTTCTCTTTTCTCTTTCTCTCTTCTCTTCTCTTTCTCTTTTCTCTTTCTCTCTTTCTCTTTCTCTTCTTTCTCTTTCTCTCTTTCTCTTTCTCTCTCTCTTCTCTCTTTCTCTCTTTCTCTTCTCTTTCTCTCTTCTCTCTTTCTCTTTCTTCTTTCCTTTTTTCATAGAAAAATCTGTTTTGAATTTCAACCTTGTCTCTTCTACCATCTTCTTGCTTTCAATGCTTGAGAAAATTTTTTGTTTTAGATGTAACATCATAATACAATTCCACTTACTCAAGTTAGATTAACCCACCAAAAGACAAATCAGTAACATTATGTATGAACTGTGTTTAATAAACCTTAATTCTCAAGGGAAGGCAGGAAATGATTTCACCCTAGTGAAAACCATTTACCCATGGTAAATTAGGGAAAAGTTGAAATGATATATTCATTCTGTCTAGAATGAACCTCCACATACAATAAGAGCATTTAATTCTTTAAGAATATTACTCTTGCTTTGGAGAAAAATATTTAGCAAAATCTATTCAAATTTATGATTTTGTGTGTGTGTGCATGCGTTCTCAGAAGTAGAAGCTTCAGTGAGTAAAGAAAAAGGGGAAAAAAATGTACAGCTTAGTCAATAGTTTCTTCATTGCCATTCTGCTTTAGACTTTAAAGCAGAATGTAGTTCTTATAAGATGTTAAAAGTACTGAGGTTCAAGAACATAGTATAAAAGTATGAAAGTAGCTCTACAGGATTGTGAAGGGAAGGGAAAGTCACTGCAGATGTGGAAATAGGTGAAAATTGTATGATGTAAAAATGAAGGAACAAATTGAGAAAATGAGTTATCAGAAGAAAAATATTATAAAGGAAAAGTTAAATTATTCAGATGAAAGATTTCTGCTCAGAACAAGCAATTGTTTCATTTTCAGTCCTCTACTTGAAGTTGCAAAACCAGTCTTTCACTCCAAGAGGTTTTTTTTTGGAGAAAAAAGAAAGCTAAGATTTAGATAGTTACATAGTAGTTCAATGGGTAAGAAAATGTGCCAGAAATTTAATTCATTTCGGATTCAGAAGCTCCTGAAGTTTGAGAGCACATTTGGTCATATCTATATTTAAATTTGTTAGACTTAGTCATAATTTCTAAACATATTCTCCATAAGTTCTTTTCTTCTTGAAAGAAACATTCACTGTAGAGTAATGAATATGAATTATGCAAGGAAAATCTTTAAAGAATTTTTTCTTGCATATTTTAAGCCTGTTAAAGAGTCGAATTTGAAAGACATTGTCATCCAGAGAGATTTGTTTCATTTTATAATAAGAAAAATCACCACAGAATTGTAGTACAGAACTTGTCAGTTAAGTTCTCTATGCAAAGAAAATTGTGCTGCAGTTATTTTTTGAGTTTTTGTAAGGCTAGAAACCTTATACTATTCATAAGAAGTAAAAATATTTTTGAATTGGAGCCTTCCTTCAACTTGAAGAATAAAAAGATTGCGTTGCCCATCTGAAAAATCTTTTCATGTTTAAGATGGAAGTTAGCTTAGAAAAGTGGTTCAGCCATGGAAGCTGGAAGTCTGCTGCCAGCCTCAGTATTCAGCACCATTAAATTCAGTACCAACTACATACCACTCTAAATCCATCCTCAAGAGTTTTGTTACAAATGAGTCAGGCACCAAAAAAAGCAAAATTAAGTCGATTAATTATTTTTAATCCCAAATTAAAAAAATCCCACCATACTTCAACTCAGATTTTATTTTCATAGCCATTGTGTATCCTCTCCTGCACGCAGACCTGAATATTTACCCTAAAAGCTAACTTTAGCTTAGCGACCTAACTAAATGTACTCTGGTGGTGAGAAGTAACATCAGTCTTAAAATCTGCCCAAAAATCGTTTTCTAAATCTCACTATAATACTTGTTTTCAAGCATTATTTACGTTTATTGCACTTGCTTACTGAGTCTAACCTGATAAGCCCTAGCAGACAAACAGATAAACCAACATGTCTGCATCAGGAACAAAGCTTATCAGAAATTCAGCCATCACTAAAAAATCAATGCAAACCTTGCTTAATCTTAATGAAGGGTCATATTTTGTAGAACCTGACAGATTGTCTGGTAGTAGATAGTATTACTTCTGGAACTCATCCTGCATGACTTTCCCTGATCAGAACAACATCATAACTACCACGCTTAGGTTGCACTCCTGCCTGTCTTTCACCCATACTAGAAGATACTACTCGATTACTGATTCACTTAGTTGGTATATTTTCCTCCCACTTAGCTGAAAGCTGAAATTCAGTCCCTTTTTGTAGTTTCTTGGGAATTTTCTTTCAGTAGTATCTCTAAATCTTTACTGAAACAAGACTGTCCTTTGGTCTTTGCTGATTATGTTTGTTTTAGTAGAAAAATTACAAACAGGCTTATAGTCTGCTCTTACACTCACTTCGTGTTATGCATGTTCAAGGAACACTGAAGCTGAAAACTGTTGTGAGCAATAAAGGATATATAGTCTGAAAATGGTATAACAATGGAAATATAAGTAGTTCCCTGGGTTATTTTTTCCTATAATGGGGAGTTATTCCTAATCGTCTACTACTTAGTCATTATAAAGTGAGTCAACCTGCCTTAGTATCGCAAATAACGACACAGAATAAGACATTTATTAGTTATAGGGTTGGTTTTTTTTTTTTTTTCATTTCAATGGTTATAAAAATAATAAATTAAAAAAACATCTATGGTTTAGTTTTCTTCTTCCAACCTACATGCCTATATTGTCAGTTGGAAGAGTAGTTTTATGGATGCCATTTTAGTACAGAAAAAAAGTGGTACTTGTCTCCAAGGAAAGTTTTTATCTAATTTTATATTATTTTTCAGAAGCATATTCCTCCCATAAGCTCAGCTGTTTTTATATACGTTGAGATCCTTCAGGCTATAGATGAATATGAGTTTCTGCTTTATAAAAGATATTGAGATAGAATTGTACTTTTAACTTCATAATTTTAATTTCATAACTATCGTTTTATCCTTTTTATTATTATATTAAGCAAATTTAGATATCAGTATGCATTTTGGTACTGACCCAAATACCACCTTTTCAAATATTTAACATGTAATAAAGTTTCAGTAAGATTAAAGGAAGCATACAGAAATACCCTTTGCTTGCCAAAGACTTTCCTGTCAGTGCTGCCTGTTATTCTTGAATATTTTTAGTTCGCAAACTCAAAGGCATGTCAAAGAAAGAAGCTATAGCCATCCAGAAAGACCTCTACTGATTCAACGCTTAGTGCTAAAAGAACCTCAGGACAAACCTGATCTATGCTGTGTCACCACCCACAACTCCACACAGAACAAGTCCAGTGACTTTAAAACACCACCTCTTCCATGACATGCATTGTCAGTATAGTTACATGCATAGACTCAGTGTTACCAGTGATTCAAGGAGTACTCATTAACAAAAGCAAATCAATTTAAAGAAAATCTTACCCAAAGACATTTGAAAGCATCATATGTAGAGGGTTGAGAAAAATTCAGATTAATTCACTCTCTGACTTCAGAAATCTGTTTTGAAGAGGTTTTTTGATACTTCAATTCACATTGAAAAAAACAACAAACAATCAAAAAAAAAATACCCTCCAAATTTTCATTTCAGTTTCAAGTTCAACTAAAGTTCATCGAATAAGAATATCCACTTGTCTGTCTTAAATGTATTTGGAGGACGTTACTCAAAGTTCAGAATTCTGAGTCAAGGGCAATTTGTATAAAAGATAAACAAATGAATTCTAAGCATTCTTAGAAAAGAGTGAAAACATTGTGCTAGCAACTTTCAATATTTTCCTACACGGAAAAATCTTAGTCATATTATAACCACATAAACTTAGTTTTTAAAACATCATTTAACTACAAGGAAAAGGAGTATCATTTACTTAGGGAAAATAAGCCAATACAAAATTCTACCACTTACTGAGTGTCCTTGAAGATTTTGCTGACACTTTTTTTCCAAGAGTATGAGTCATTAGCATTGCTAGGTGAAGTATTTATTACAAGCAGTACTGCAAAATGGTTTAATGCTACAGTTTGGTATTTTACGTCTAACAGTGTACAGAGACTTGCTTTCAGAAAGGCTCGCATTTAGGCAGAAATCATTCTTTTTCTTATGCAACCCAGGTTGGTAAGAATGTGTGTAATGTTTACTGCCTTTTTTCTTTCACTTCGGCCTGCCTGCATTTGATAGGAAAGTAATGTTGTCTGTGGCATTTCATCATTAGCAACCAATCTTATTAATTTTTTCTTCAACAATTTCTAGTCATTAATAAATACTAGCAGACAGAAAGCATGATGTAGAATTAATTCGAACTGGAGCAGTTGTTCAGATCTCCTGTGAAATAAAGACACTTAATTTCCTCTGCATCTCTACTTGTAACTATCAAAGTATCTGCAGGATGCCCTGAAACAGTAAGAATCTGATTCTGCAAACATAAATACTGATTTTTAATTTATGAATTCATTGACCTCATTGAAGCTAATTACAAACATAAAGAGAGAAATGGATGTATCTTAAAGTCTTGCAGTATTTGGCTTAGAAAAATGGATTTCTACTATAGACAGCATAGAAATGACAATCTGTAATAACATTTACAAAGTATAATAGTGGATGAAGAACAGATAATCCTAATCATTTTTGGAGAATAAACAAAAGTATATCCAGTATTAGTTCAATTTTGACAGCCTCAGTAACATATGTTCTATAATGCTACTTAATATGACTGTACATCCTAGTTGCTAAGAAGAGAACAATGATTTTAAATTTCAATAGTTAAAACTAAAACTATCAAACCATCTTGGAAACTGCAAATCTCTACAACAATGAGTAAACAAGGGTAACCCAGATTTCAGTCATTTCATGCTGGTATTTTTTATTCCAAGGAGATTTGTATATTTAAAACAAACACATACAAAGGATGGTATTCATGTCCATATATGTTTGAAAGCTAAAGTAACCACTCATCCACACTTTTCCATCTTTTCAGAGCTTAGTCACAAGCATATACAATTGGAGACAAACAATTACTAGCCCTTTTCTGACATTTCAAAGGTCTTGGATTCAAATTTCTGCTCCAACATGAACTGTCTGATCTCATATAACTGAAGTAACTGTTTTATATATCATGTAAAAAGTAGATTTCTCAGTCCCTTGTCACCCTTGAAAGAAAATAGGAAAAAAAACCAATGTTAAAATTAAAAACAAAATTATTTTTAATAGCAATATAGTTTCATAATAGATCAGATTTTAGGCAAGACTAAGAAACCAGCAAGCTGTGTTATGTACAGATGCTGAAATAATTAACATCTGAGAGGTTAGGGCTTTTTGCCAAGCTCATTTGCTACAGGATAATGTAGATTAATGGCAATTAAATGCATTTAATTCATCCTCCATCTACTTCTTAATTCTGAGACCAACATACCTGATACATTAGAATTGCATGAAATTAATAGAATCATACAATCATAGAATCACCAAGGTTGGAAAAGACCTACAAGATCATCCAGTCCAACCATCCACACATCACCAATTGTACTCTCTTAACCATGCTTCTTAACACAATGTCTAAACATTCCTTACATACCTCCAGGGTCAGTGACTCCACCATCTCCATGGGCAGCCCATTCCAGCACCTGACCACTCTTTCAGAGAAATAGTATTTCCTAACATCCAGTCAGGGAAAATACTTTTTCTTGAGTGTCTAAAGGGTTATTCCATAATAAATAATAAGTACACAGATTGCTCCAGACACAGTGTATGTAACACAATTATAAATATCTTTAAAGACACCTTAGTTAGCTGATAAGATTGCAAAGTATACTGTTCTCCTTTTATCCCCATATTTGAAATTCCTACATAGTAAGAACGACACACACAATTCTTTGTGATAATGCCTTATTAAGGTAAACATGTGCTACAGCAAACTGTATCTGCCTTTTTTTCAGTTGCACAGTTAGGGCTGCATGGGCCAGATTCTAAGCTCCTCTAATTCAGTAGCTGAAAGCATTTTATTCTCCTTCACATAATCAGATCTCAGCATGTCAAGAATTACTTCTACAAGAAGACTGCATACCTTCCCCAGCTCTAATTGCAGTGTTACAGGGAAGGCTAGTTTTGAACACTCATATTTAAATGAATGCATGGAGATAAAATTATGTGTGTATTTGACAGTGGTATGCAACTTCAAATTTGCTAGCAACATTCAAAACTTAAGACAAATGTGAGAAAGCTTTAGCAATCAAAGCAATGGTATAATGGAAATAATAATTTGAACTACACAGTACAATTATTTATGTTAGACAGTTATAGTTTTCCTGTGAGTTTAATGATCTTTCACTACCCTCTTTAAAGTCTGTATTACATGCAAACAGAATTACAAAGAGCAAGAATGTGCTTGAAAGACTTTGAAAATTCTGGTACTTCCTGTTCGATGACATAAGTCTAATTACACTAGAAAGAAGGAGATTTAGAGATGAGCTCCAATAATTTCAGTAATTGGTATTCATGCATGCTGGCACAGATAGATTACAGTCAGAATGATAGGCAGCTAACATTAAATGTCAAATTAACATGAAATATAAAGACAGCAGTATGTTACAATTTGTAAAAGGTACATTGGAAAGAAAAGCCTATCTAAAATTGATCCTCCGAGAGCAGCAATACATAGTACATAATTCAGGATAAAATACTTTAATATTTATTGACAAAAATCTAATTGTACAAAAGTAGAGATCTCCTACTAAGTAAAATATTACACACAACAATAACTGGACCAGAAAGATGTAATGTACAATAGGCTTCACTGAACATAAAATGAACGTAGAAGGAAAAATCTTTCCCAATGTATTTCTAGGTAAAAAGAATTTATCAATACAGAATATTAATTAACAGTAAATTAATCTCATGATTTACCCAACAAGGTGTTTGCTGCATTAAAGCATATCAATGTTTCTGTAATATTAGTAGATATTGTAAGAAAAGGCATCCTTAAGAAGTTTTTACATACGTATATATATATGTGAGACGCACCTTCAGAGAGGTTTCAGTTTATTGTAAGTCATGAATTCCTACACAATTTTATCAAAAGGAGACAAAGAATATCCCACATTGAAGGCAAATGTGATAATTATGAGGGTAATTCATTCTTCTGGGCAGTGTTAGATTTATTTTCTAATCCAACTAATTACTATTTCAGCTCATTTCTGCTCAATTTTCAATTAAAATAATATTTCTATGTCAAAAAGGGCAAAAAAATGCAATCTGAATGAAACTTATTGCAAGTAAAAAAAGCTTCCTCAATAAAAATATAATTTGTATTATCAACCTGAAAACAGATATTTGTTGCATTTGCTCAAGTACTGATGGAGATATAAAAAGAAAATTCGTGAGAATAATTTTTTAAAGTATAACTCATATTCCAATTTAAGTAAATTAGTGAAAATTTATCTTCTATCCTGAGATGGACAAAAGACAGCACATAGTTACATGTATTCCTAT
This sequence comes from Callipepla californica brunnescens, assembly GCA_023055505.1. Taxonomy (NCBI): domain Eukaryota; kingdom Metazoa; phylum Chordata; class Aves; order Galliformes; family Odontophoridae; genus Callipepla; species Callipepla californica. The sequence goes on from JALIRH010000026.1 coordinate 1,708,347, forward strand.
GTAAAATATTTTGTTTCCTCCTACTTTAAATTCAGTTTTTTTGTCATGTTCTTTACATACAGAACAACGTAACATTTTACAAGAATTATTTCTGGACTGTGGTCATTCAAATTCAAAATAGATTTTTTAAAAATTAGCAAGAATACAAGAGGGAAACATTGTCATATTATTGTTTGCTATTGAAGCATTAAGTCAGAATTATTTTAATTTCATCTTCTCTTTCTTGAAATTGACATAATTATATTATATATAAGTTAAATAGGAAGCTACTTCTGGAAGAAATAAGGCCTACTTTTACCACTGTCAATCATGGCTTGCCATTAACTATTAGACCTTTACTGAAGATTAGTTTCTCTGGAAATCATCATTGACAATTGTCATCTTTTTTTATTTTTTTTTAACATATACATACATACATACATACATATATATATACACATATACGTGACTTATGTTCTTTTTGCTCATTTTCTCTGTACCATTTTCCCACTGTTTTATTTTGCATCCTTGAAAAAATAGCTATAAGATCCCACTTCAACTGATATGATGCTATGATTCTCAGAGGGCCAATCAGCTGTGAAATGGAGAGGGGGGAGAGTGTGTGGTCTCTTTGCCAAGGCAACTAGCAATAGGAAGAGAAGTGATGGCCTCAAGTTGAGCTAAGAATGTTTCAGGTTGAATACTAGGAAAAAAAATTCTTCCCATGTTCAAGCAATGATAGAAGCTGCCCAGGTTAAGTGGTGGAGTCACAGTATTCAAGCAGTGTGTAGATGCAAAACTTTCCTTAGTGCCGACAGCTTGACAGTAGGTCTTGATGATCTTGGAGGTGCTTTCCATCCTTCATTATTCCACAGTTCTAAAGAATACATATGGCAAATGGTTACCCAGGTGTATGGGAACTGTTGAATCACGGCCTGAACCACTGATTGATCACCTGAGGCAAGCCCTGAGTCAGCTGCAGGGGCACAACTGAGTGTGATTGGAAGGGGTGGAGTTTGACTCCACCTCTCCCAAGACCCCATTTAAGGGCTGACCACCAGCAGGGAAGGATCTCTTGTTGGAGATCACTCCCTGGTGGAGTTATCGGCGAGCCCCAACCATCATCAAGGTGAGCCAATCTCTTTTGCTATTTATTTGTATACCATCTACTTAAAGCCTACCAAAAATAAACCATCCTTTCGCACTAACTTCCTTGAAGTGCTTTCCTTGGGGTTATTTGCCCTACAATTGGCGAGCCAGGCAGGCTTAAAAAGATATATATATATACTTATACAATAACTAACCATGTCTTTCATTTGGAACCTTTTCAAATGGGGCAAGGGGGGAGAACGTTATTCCCTTAGACCAAACAATTCCCGGCCAAATTCCAGGATTTATAGGGTCACCCTATTATGGTCTTGCCACTGTTATTGAAAAATGGGGACCCCTGCGGGTTACAGGCAGTGTTTCTTCTTCTCCAGCCCGGCTGATGGATTATTTTCAAGGCCTAGATAAGGATATACTTGTTACAAAAGAACGTCGGCTAGCCGCTTCTGCAGTGGCTTGGCCTCTAATAATGGCTTTACATAAATTAGATGTAACAAATACAAATATAGAATCTGAAAATCAGTTGTTAAGAGAGCGAATTGAGAAATTAGAACAACAGTTGGGCACATTAGTAGCAAAAAAAGCCTGGACCATTTGGTGCCAACAAGACAAATACGTACCATATCAGTGGAAGACACCCAGGTCCCTGAAGTAGCGGACCTGGATGTTTCAGAAGCCAAGATCTCTAAATCGGATCTCGAAGCTCCATCTATGGAGGATCTGTTTGAGATCCGACCAATCATAACTCAAAAAACAAAAGAAGTCCAAGATAGACCAGCGGGGGTGCCTCCTGACCAATGGCCCCCTGCTGAAACATGCTTGCATGTGACAGCTCGCCCGTACACGGCAAATGAGTTGATGGACCTAGTACAACGGTTCCATCAAAAACCAAGAGAGAGCATACCATCATGGCTCCTGAGGTTATGGGATGCAGGAGCTGAAAGTGTGTTAGTCAGTGGGACAGAGATGTCAAAATTAGCGTCTATAACTATACACCCAGCCCTGAGGCAAAGATTATATGCTGCCATCCATTACACTAATGAAAATCATTCTATTATAGATTGGTTGATGGCAGCATGCCGCCTAACATGGCCTAACAAATCTGATATTCCACTTAATACCGGTTTATGGTCCTCTATGGAGGACCTCCAAACATACATCCGGGAACTGGGTATGAGAGAGGCCATGTATTCAGAAAACTTTGAAAGCCCTGATACAGAAAAATTTACAGCAGGTATGTGAGACCTAATACTACAGCAAGCCCCCTCTCACCTTTATGGGACTTTGGTTTCCATACTAAACCCCTTAGTGGCTTCGGAGGCTATCGTCCAACAGGCAGCCCAGTTGGTGGCAGACCTTGGGGAAACGGAGCGCATAAGAACTAGGCACAATATCCGTATGATAGAAGAAGCTGAGGCATTCCCGATTAAAACTAGGAAGCCTGTCCCACGGATACCCCGATCGGGCCCCATACGGGTATCCCGGAAGACTGTGTTTAATGATCTTATACGGGCCGGGGTTGCCTTTGCTAAAATCAATGGGCAACCCAACCACGTGTTGTTACAGCTTTGGAAGCAACTAAGAAATGATCAGAAATTTCAGAGTACTCCCAGAAAATCGGGAGTACGGATAATACAGGCAGCACCAACAACAACTTGGAATTTGGCTGACTTTATAGTCCCAAATAGAAGGAAGAAACATCCACAAGTGTCACGAGCTACAGTGCCTGAACCACCTGTGGTAAAAGACTTAGACCTAGTGAACTTCATGGAGTAACGAAGAACTCTGGTCCCTTTAGGGCCTCCAGATGTGACCGGAGGCCCTATGTATAATTAGAGATATTTTGGACAGATAAAAATATTCGAAAGGTGATGGCTCTAGTAGACACTGGTGCGGAAACATCAATTATATATGGAGACCCAACAAAATTTAAGGGCAATAGAGTGATGATTGGTGGGTTTGGGGGACAGACCATTCCGGTCACCCAAACATGGCTGAAATTGGGGGTTGGGCGTCTCCCACCCCGGGAGTATAAAGTGTTGGTTGCCCCAATTCCAGAATACATCTTGGGCATAGACATTTTATGGGGTCTGGCTCTCCAGACAACTGTGGGAGAATTCAGACTTCGACAGAGGTACATTAGTGTCCGGGCAATACAGACAGTATTGAGGGGCCATGCGAAACATGAGCCAATTTGTTTGCTGAAACCACGCCGGATTACTAATGTAAGACAGTATAGACTCCTGGGGGGGGCAGGAAGAAATATCAAAAACGGTGCAGGAACTAGAAAAAGTAGGTATTATAAGACCTGCACATAGTCCATATAATTCCCCCATATGGCCAGTGCGGAAGTCGGATGGAACATGGAGAATGACAATAGATTATAGGGAATTAAATAAGGTCACGCCGCCCATCCATGCGGCCGTACCCAATATTGCTTCCCTAATGGACACACTTAGTAGAGAAATCAAGACCTACCATTGTGTCCTGGATTTGGCAAATGCATTTTTTAGTATTCCGATTGCCAAAGAATCGCAAGATCAATTTGCATTTACATGGGGAGGCAGGCAGTGGACCTTTCAGGTCCTGCAACAGGGGTACGTGCATTCACCAACATACTGTCATAACTTGGTGGTGTGTGACCTAGCTAATTGGAGGAAACCTAATAATAACGTCAACCTATATCACTACATTGATGATCTCCTGTTAACATCCGACTCACTGGAAGCAGTAGGAGAGGCGGCAGATTCATTAACTGCCTACCTAGGTGAAAGAGGATGGGCTATCAATCCTCAGAAGGTGCAAGGTCCAGGCCTGTCTGTAAAATTTCTGGGGGTAGTCTGGTCAGGAAAGACCAAAGTGCTACCCAGTGCCATCATAGATAAGGTTCAGGCATTTCCAGTCCCTACAACACCAAAGCAGCTGCAGGAATTTCTAGGTATATTGGGATACTGGCATTCCTTTGTACCTCATTTGGCGCAGCTGCTGAGACCTTTGTATAGACTCACAAAAAAGGGCCAATCATGGGATTGGGGGAGAACAGAACAGGATGCTTTCCAGCAGGCAAAACAGGCGGTGAAACAAGCCCAGGCATTGGGTATATTCGATCCTACCCTCCCAGCTGAATTAGATGTTCATGTTACTCAGGATGGCTTTGGCTGGGGCCTGTGGCAACGTCAGAGTTCTGTTCGGACCCCCATTTGATTTTGGTCTCAGGTCTGGCATGGAGCAGAAGAAAGATACAGTATGATTGAAAAACAGCTATTGGCTGCCTATACTGCATTGCAAGCGGTAGAGCCAATAACCCAGACGGCTGAAGTCGTAGTTAAGACCACTCTTCCAATTCAGGGGTGGGTAAGAGATCTGACCCACCTTCCTAAGACAGGGGTGGCCCAAGCACAGACAGTGGCACGATGGGTCGCCTATCTCAGCCAGAGGAGTAGTCTGTCTTCCTCACCATTGAAAGAAGAACTCCAAAAGATTCTAGGCCCAGTGACGTATCACAGTGATGCACCAAAACAAACCTTGGTTGCTCCGCCAGAGAAGAGTCCCATCCAGGAAGGAAAATATCCCATTCCTGAAGATGCCTGGTACATGGATGGGTCCAGCAAGGGCAACCCAAGTAAGTGGAGAGCAGTAGCATACCATCCTGCCACAGACACAATATGGTTTGACGAGGGGGATGGTCAAAGCAGCCAGTGGGCAGAGCTGCGGGCCGTGTGGATGGTTATAACCAAAGAACCTGGTGACGGTATCCTGAATATCTGCACAGATAGTTGGGCTGTGTACCGGGGGCTCACTCTTTGGATCTCACAGTGGGCTATCCAGGACTGGACTATCCACTCCCGACCGATCTGGGGCAAAGATATGTGGTTAGACATATGGAATACAGTTAAACACAGAACTGTACGTGTCTACCATGTTTCTGGTCACCGACCCCTACAGTCACCAGGAAATGATGAAGCCGACACACTGGCCCGAGTTAGATGGGTTGAGAACTCAGCATCTGAGAACATTGCCTACTGGTTACATCGAAAGTTGCGGCATGCTGGACAAAAGACCATGTGGGCAGCTGCTAAAGCATGGGGACTGCCCGTACAATTATCGGACGTAGCTCAAGCATGCAGAGACTGTGATGCCTGCTCCAGAATGAGACCGAGGTCGTTGCCTGAAACTACAGCCCATCTTGCTAGAGGACACAATCCTCTACAGCGATGGCAGGTTGATTATATTGGGCCCCTCCCTCGGTCTGAGGGGGCGAGATATGCCCTAACCTGTGTTGACACCGCAAGTGGGCTAATGCAGGCCTATCCAGTACCAAAAGCCAACCAGGCATATACTATCAAGGCGCTCACAAGATTGATGGCTGCCTATGGGACAGCACAAGTCATTGAGAGCGACCAAGGGACTCATTTCACGGGTGCAATGATACAACGCTGGGCAGAAGAGAACAATATTGAGTGACGATTCCACCTGCCATACAATCCAATGGGGGCAGGCCTTATTGAGCGTTATAATGGCATTCTCAAGGCTGCCCTGAAGACAGACTCTCAGTCTCTGCAGGGGTGGACGAAGAGACTCCACGAAACCCTTCGAGATCTGAATGAAAGACCTAGAGATGGCAGACCCAGTGCCTTGAAAATGTTGCAAACAACATGGGCCTCCCCACTTAGGATCCAAATTACAGGTACAGATAATGAGGTAAGACCTCAGACTGGCCGTGAGAACAATCTTCTGCTCCCTGCCCCTGAGAACCTAAAACCAGGCACCAATAAAATAAGATGGCCTTGGAAGGTGCAGGTAGGACCACGATGGTGTGGCCTACTTGCACCTTGGGGGAGATTGCTGGAGGTGGGAGGTTCGGTAGTCCCTCCAGTAATTGGTACATGGCCTACTGATATTGTGGTCAACACTCCAGTCTTTATTCCTAAAGGAACCCCTATCATGTCTCTGTGGCAGATCAGGACACCCCCTCTAGTGCCTGATCTAATCGTGCAGCCACAGACATCGGGCCAAAAAGTTTGGTACAGGCAGCCAGGGCATGCCCCTGTACAAGCTGAAGTGTTGACCCAAGACAGGAATACGGCCTGTATCTTACCCTGGCGAGCGGACCTCCCCCTCTTGGTACCTTTGAAACATCTATATTATTCCCCGTGAGTCTATGAGTCACCGGAGGGAACCAAATGATGCTGCAGAGTTCCAGAGTTGCTATAAGATCATGTGCAACATCCGGTGATGGTCTACCTGGGACTGATGAAGAGTAGGACGGACCTGCACAACATGACCGCGTGTTTCCAGTAGGCACCACTGAGCACTGGCCCAAGGAAGAACACGAGCCATATGCTGGTCATCACTCATCCCAGATTACATCGATACACATCGCGATGGGTTATTATGTAAAGCGTCACGATATATTGGGTCTCTGTATTAAGGAGGGCTCAACCTATAATTACTTAATCAGTGGTTCATGTTGTGAAGGGGTGGAGTGTATGGGAACTGTTGAATCACGGCCTGAACCACTGATTGACCACCTGAGGCAAGCCCTGAGTCAGCTGCAGGGGCACAACTGAGTGTGATTGGAAGGGGTGGAGTTTGACTCCACCTCTCCCAAGACCCCATTTAAGGGCTGACCACCAGCCGGGAAGGATCTCTTGTTGGAGATCCCTCCCTGGTGGAGTTATCGGCGAGCCCCAACCATCATCAAGGTGAGCCAATCTCTTTTGCTATTTATTTGTATACCATCTACTTAAAGCCTACCAAAAATAAACCATCCTTTCGCACTAACTTCCTTGAAGTGCTTTCCTTAGGGTTATTTGCCCTACACCAGGAAAGTATTTTGATTTTTGAAATGATATCACCATAGGAAATATTGCAAAATCAGTAGTTTTAAAAAATTGAAATCAACAACTCACATAAAACATAGTCAAATAACAGTCAATCCTAAAATAAGCTAGATGTCAAGAATTATAAAATTAATTTAAGCCACACTATCACAACACAATATTTCAAGAGAATATAACTACCGATAAATGTTATTACTTGTTTAGTAAACAAACTTCACCTACTACACTAGTAATAATCTCTACAATTTAAACTAGACTGTATCAATTGTAGAATCATTAAAGATGGCAAGTTGTCAAATGCCTCAAAATACAACATTTATAAATATCTACCACAGAAAGCATAAAGCAACTGAAGTAATTCCTAAGATACTATGCTATCACAAAACCATGAAAGCTCACCTGAAAACGTAAAAGCTCTCTCCATGTGAGGAGACTGTTAAAGCTTATTTCTACAAAGAAATTTGGTGCTGTGCTTTCTATTTGCACAGATAAAACAAACACAAGCATATACCTGGCCAAAGTATCACTTGTTTGCAAAAGAAAAGTGTAAAAAGTCATGCAAAAATCAAATTAGGAATACTGAGTATAAAACTTATTCAAAATGTATGGAGCATATCATAAGAAGCGTTGCCACATAACATACAGACCATTGGCAATTTTCCAAACAAGAAGCATGGAATTCCAACATGAAATATCTTTTCACGTACCTGAGTGAGTAAATGAAGTACCTGCACATTAGTTAATGAACAGAAGGTGAACAACAACTCAAATTCTAGAAAGACAATGAAAGTTCTGTCATCTGTGCACCAGCAGAGAAATGTTTTTTAAAGTTACTGCTATAGGCTTTATGAGTTTTGTTGAGATGTCCCTTCTTAATTAATAAATAGAAAAGAATTAACAAAAAACTCAGATTACACAGGCACTGTAAAATAGAGCAAGAAAAAGTAAAATTCCCAAAGCTACAAAGAAGTTTCTAGAGTAGGAGTAAAACAACTTCCAGGTAACTGGAATATTCATTTTAAAGACACTGCTCACTATCTCAGACCCAACCAACCTGAACATTAATGTCCTTGGTAACCATTCAGATAAACCATATCAAATCAAATAAGCAGTTTTGCTTTTCCTCACATGAGGGCCTATTATGGTTTTCTTCAGAGCAGATGGAAGAGAAAAATTAAACATTAATTTCAATATCCAAGCATCGTCGGTACAATGCTATGAGCTTATAGGGTTGAGAATTTTATGGGACTTGAAAAAAAGAAAACTTATTTTTCTTATCAACAAAGAGTTAAACATCTATAAAGCTTTTCCTGAACCATCATTTCATCATCGTTTTGTTACACTAAGGTTAAGTTTTCATTTAAATATTTATTTGTATCTATACCTTAAGCCATTCTTTTCCTATCTCTTCATTTCCTGAAATTGAAACATTATTTAAAATCAGATAAACAGCGCTTAACTTTGATAAATTTATTATTCTGCAAATATAATACCAATAACCTCTCTGCTCTGTCAAAAATCTTATTTCTACACAATTTAAATGGAAATTTATTTACTCAAGATGAGAAGGAAAAATAAATTTTATTTATATTTCTATTGACAAGAAAATTGATGAAATAGTCAAGTTAATAAGTGAATTTAACAATCTGAATACTTATTTTTTGTGAATTAGGCTGTCAGAATTCGGAGAAGATAGATATCTTAAGATAGCTTCAAGAAATAGAATTGTTTTCTGAAGAATACTTGAGATATGCAACATCAATACAAACTAAACAGTAATAGAACATATCTGCAGGAAAACTGAGATGTTTTTCTTAACTGAAAATTTCAAAAGCATATGTTTAAAAAACCAGCAGTGTTCATCCCCACTGAAAATACATAAACACAATGGAAATTGCAGGAAGGATGTTAACATTTAGAGTCCAAGTCAGGAGAGTAAGCTGCTTTGAATTTATTAAATTCCTTAGTTCAGCAAAGGGGCAACTCTCTCTTCATTGCTCTAGGAGAGGGGTAAGACATAAAAATTAATTCATACAGACCACGGACTTTTTACAGTTTCCATAGTTGTAAATCACGTCACCTCTACTAGTAATTGTCAGATATTTTATCACATTGATTTAAAATTAGTTTAAACTGAGCATTTATTGTTACTATTGCATTCAAATACCTTACCAGAAAGATCACATTATAATGATATGTTTCTATTTATCCCCAGTAACATGAGCTATGAACTGAACACAGGATAGTCTGCATCAAATTCTTGATTATTTTTCCAAACTCTTCACAAGAAGAGTGAAAATGTGCATGCACACACGTATGCATATGTGCATTTACTTAATAGAAGCCATTTTTATTAAATGAGATGTTCATTCAGACATCGTGCACATTTCATAATACTCCATCGATAACAGTAAAAGCAATGGAATTAGAAAGTATAATTGCACACGTAAACAATTAGGTAGTTTTTCCAAACATACATGCTGACTTAATTTGAATCATCAGCTAACTAGCTTTAGTTTGCATTAAACAAAAATTAATGTCTAACTCCTATTATGTCTTATTTATACTCCTCTACTTGCCAGATTCAATGAGTACACTATGAAAATGTTTAGACCAAGACTGTTGTGTTAGAATAGATGCAATAGCCTCAGGCACTGCTGCTCATTATGCTGATCTAAGTCATAGTTTGCCTTAATGATGGGTTGGAAAATCCATCTCGTTTGAAGTGAATAACCTGAGGTTATATTTAATGGGATGCAGCCTAATATAGTTTGCCTCCATGTGGTATTTGTTTTCTTGTGAGACAGAGTTTTCCACTAGAGGAAAAATTATACTAAAAACAACTGGAGATTACAACAACCTAGTCCATAAGGAAGCATATAGCCACTCAAAGCAGTGGGTTAGAAGAACCAGTTTCATGTCTTATGAAGATACTGTTACACAAATCTTTCTCTTCTTTGTGAGATCAACACAGGCTGCTAGATTTTTACATGGAAGGAAAAGAAATAAGATGGAAGAAAAATAAATAAAATCTAAGAACTAAAATGTTAGCCATTAGGCAACACAACAGTACCTGGCACAAGGTATGTTCATGTTTCTTGTTTGAAACCAAAAAGCTTAAAATATTTCCTTTCATCAAGATTCTACAGATTTTTGTTTTTTTTATTTTGATATCATAACTACTGTGACGTTTTTTTTCAACCTTTTTGGATGAGGTTACTCTAATTAATTTTGATTGATAATCTTCTCCATCTGTAGAAAACTTCTTTAGAAGAATTAAATGTTATATGGAAGAGCAGAAATATGTGGGCTACTCTTGAAAATATCTCACCCTCTAGCAAACTAGAATGATTAAACCTGAAGTCAGGTCACTTTTAGAAATTTAATTAAATTAATATGCTAAAAGCAATAAACTAAGATTACATATCTCTAGAAATAATGCTTATTTACTGATCTGCAGCATTTCACTTCCTAAATGTAACATACAAATTTCTTTTAATTCTTTTAATTTCAATACAAATTTTCTTTTAATTCCCAGGAATTTTCAAAGGGAAAATTCATGAACCTGTAGTCTTTTAGTTACCTCTAACAATTTTCTGACATACATTTTCAACAGTTTTGGTGAAATAACATTTTTATTCATTGTACTCTCTGTTGAATAAATTTACTGTTGTTTAAAATACTGTAGCTTCTACCTAGCAGACTGATGGTAATCTTTACACCTTTCCTATTGGTTCTGACCAAATTTCTTGTCTTGAATGTCTTATCATTTTCAAAATTTCCATTCCTCATTTCTTAAGTTGTCAATACTTTTTAATGTATTTGTTCACACCTTTTATTTTGACACAACGGAATTACTAATTTTCCTCAACTTCCGGATTTCTTCTTTTCTCCTTTTTTTTTGCTGTTTTCTGTATCATTTTTAATATGCAATTCATTTTTGATACCTGCAATTGCATTCCTGTCTATCCTCCTTTGTGCTCAATGCTTGACATTTTTCAGATTACTTTATTGCTGAATAGTGAAAAAACTTCAGTTATTTACCTCTGAAAATAACACAAACTATTTTGCTGCAGATATACAAACAACACTGAAAGATGCTGAGCAGAAAAAAGTCAGTGTAATCATTTTAAGAAACTTCTGAGTTTCTAACTATTATATTTTATTATTAGACATGTTACTTTGTGATTCATCTTCAAATGCACAATATTCCTGCTTATTTCCAACATTTGCCCATTCCTATCAAAATATACTTAAGAAAATTTAATAGAAATCAAGATACATTCCCAATGATGAAAGCCAATGATGGCTACGTACAGCCCAAAACTGCTATATAGTATCTTGCAAGTGAAGAAATGAATCTCCCACAACCAGCTAAAACCTCTTAGGCAGGTCCATCTAACTACTCTCAGAAATGACTAATATGAAGCATCAGGGGAATACAAGGATCTAAAGTAGAGATTGTTGGTTAAAGCCTTTATACTGACTCAAAAGATCTTTGGGCATATTATAAGAGTACCATTAAAGATCATGTCATAAAAATTATCATTCTTATGCTTGAATGTCTGCATGCATATTTCATTACTGAAACACAATCATAGCAAATAAATATATATGGGACCAATTGCGGGATTAGGGTGTTAAATAAGTATACCTTAATTCCATCCTATTAAGTAAAAGAAAGAGAGGTCAAATTTTTTGCTGTTCTAATTTCTTGCAATTTATGTCACATATAATAGGCCACAGAAGGTTCAGAACAAATAAAATTAAGTGTGTCATTAGTTGCACTATTGCAACTTACAAAACATAATTGGAGAATTCCCATGTAGGCTTTTTTCTATTGTATTTCTTTCATAACAGGGTACACATGTCTCCTTAGTGCTTTAGAACCTTGTTTTATCCCGCCATAAATGCTTTTTATGACTACAAGTGGGAGTAATCAGTAGGTAAAGAACACTTAAGAGTTAATTTACAGAGTATTATTAAAGATTTTAATAGAAAAAAGAGAATCAATTAGACTTCAGCTTCTAAGTTTCACAGAACACCTACACCTCTAGGAATGCACAAAAAATGGCATTTAGAATGGCTGCCTAATTTCCTTTTTTCTAATAAATTGCTCAGTTTCTTTTGAGTTTCCTAAAATAGCAGTAAGTGAAAAAATGTCTTAACAAATTTTTGTGATATCTGAATGATCTGGAAATCTCTTTGACTTACTAATGAAGAATTTGAGGATATTAGCAGCAGAAAAACAGATGTGAGACAAGGTGTTTTTTTTTTTTTTTATATATATAAATGTTACTTCTGTAAAATATATTTTATATAAATAAATGTATATAAATCATACTAAAAAGCATACAATTTTGTGTGTATAAATGAGAATAAATTCAAACTATTTCATTATGATCTATTTTTCTTGATGACTACTGTGTGATAGCAAGTTGTTTAGAAGGTCCTTAAAGATACCCTGAAGTACAATCTCACATTTTTCTTTCAAGGAGGGCCTGATTTTCCACCTGTTTATGGATTCACAGAAGTAAAATAAATAAATTAATTAATAGAAAGGACATTGCTGAATCTGTAACTCCATTATTTTTTTCCATTTATTTCTAAGATTGAACAACTTCACACATAGATTGCACTCAGTCTAATTATTCACATTAAGATCTAGTGTGCTAGTTTAAACAGGTTTAGATCTAAGATATCTTCTATTAAAAAAAAATAATAAAAAAAAAGAAGAAAGAAAGAAAAATTGAATTTCTCTTCCAAATGGGCAGGAAAACAATAGCTCCTTCAGACAGTAATTGTGTTTCACCACATGCTTTTTCTTCAAAAGGGTCCAACACAATTTGATGACCTTTGTAACAAAGGAAAATATGAATAGATAATACTTTGCTGGACACTGAACTTGACAACCTAGTTGGTGATATCCAGTTCTTTGCAAAATGTACATGTGGAGCATTTTACATTTTACATATTGAGCAGTAAAGTCTCCATGGACAAAAAGAGTGTCTTTGTTAGTGTCAACACAATGTATGGTATCATATCATTATAATAACACTATTTATACAACAAACTTTTGTAAAGGCAAAGTCTGATCCGAATCCACAGATAATGACTAAAATATCTGTATTCTACAAAATATGCAACTTCTATTGGAATGGGAGCAGAAATATGTGACAGAAAAAATGTTCCACAGAACATTACACATTAATGTTTTGCAGCCATATCTGATGAAAATAATAGAAAACCTCCCTCCTCCACTGGTCCCACCCCCCAAAGGTTTAACAAACCAAGAGAAGGGAGAAGGGTATTTCTACATAAGTCCTGTATAAGCTTGCTATGTGCTATATACATGAAAATCTCTTCTTTCAAAGAAATTCTCAATCAAATTGCAATTACGTAAAAGAAGAAATTTATAATTCTAACATTAAAAAGATTCATTATTACATTGTTATTAATAGATGAACCTTAAGTATAGCTGATTTTTCAGATTTTTTATCATTTATTATATTGTAAAATTTAACTGAATATCCCTTAATTTAATAATTAAGCTTCAAATAATTCTCTTATTAGTATTCACATGACAAATTTTCATAAAGTTTCATTTATACATAAATCACTGTTTTACATCATGTTTCCACTTATGTTTTCAGTTCTTTCAACCCAACTCACTCTGGATGCCCTCCTGTATTACTTGGTTATCTACTCAAAAGCAGCTCTGAATTAAGAGATTTTTAACTTTAAAAATACCTGTGATAAAACTATAGAGAAAAATAATATTGTGAAGTAGATTTTCCTGATGAAAATCTACTCAGTGACAAAGGAGCCCTTTGCAACATTCATATGTGCATGCACAATTTGCCACTGGGCAAGAAAGTAATGGGAATAATGATCAAAAAAATCCAATTTGCAGAGGATTAACTTAATACAGGAAAATCTGGAAGCTTAATGTTACCTTACCAAAAATTGTTAGATATATATATGTTTAATTCAATAAATAAATGTGGTAGGACATGAAGCTTGTGATTGCCTGAGAAATAAAGATAAGTTTAAGAGCAAAGCGCATATGACAAAACAAAACTAAATACTCTCCATAACAAAGATAGACCCTGTACCTGTATACTCCCTTGCCTACTTCAGAGAAAAAAAGAAAAGGAATGACAGAAAAATCAGTTTACTGACCCCTCAAGGCAGTGTTTTAACTTCAGCAGCTGATTTGGACTTTAATTATTTATTTTTCCTAAAACTGCTCACATAATTTCTCCTTAAAGACAGAAAGATATTAGCTTATTTTATACTTATTGCCCTGGTCATTTCCATAATTGCAGTACAGCCTGATCTTTTGTGACATAGCAGTAATGCCAAAGAGTCTGCCTTAGGCAACAATATAAGGATCTCAGGTGCTCTGGGTTCACCAACTATGCAGTAATATCAGGTAAAGACAAAGCAGTTGGCCATTATGAGACAGCTTGTCTTGGGGACACTTTTATTCAAACTGTTAATAGATACTGCTTCTGTGCTCTAAAAGAAAAGAATGATAGTGCTTCTAAATATCCTTATTTTTAAAATATTTTCTACACATCTAATAGTGATATTATAGTGTTCTATACACTTCCTATTCAATAAATGGATGTTTCTGTTATGTAAAAACGAAAGTGTCTGTAACAGTAATCTAGTTGGAGGGCTTCTGTGTTTATACTATCACATGAAGTTTATGCCCTCTTTGAAACATGAAAATTTTTGCAGGATGTTAAAAAAGTAGAACCCAGTCATCCCCATCAAAATGTTGAAAATGCAAAAGCATGCAGTACTGAAAACAGTAAGGAAACATCAGCAGATGAAGGAAGTATATATGACTTTCTACTAGATGATTAGATGGATCTCTGGAATGATTATGATAGGAAAACAAGAATAAGCATTTAATATAACATTAAGGGTGAGAAGAGATAAAATTACAGTTATCATTTTTCATCAGTTGCACAAATTATAGTATTACAAGGTAATCTTTTATCATTCTGAGCCTGTGTATGCATGGAAATTCAGAATACAACCCCAAAAAAATCAAGCAGCTTTATCATGGACATGGGAAGCTGGAACTCAATTCTAATAACCCAGATTTCCTCTTTATTATTTCTTTTGCTACTCTCACTGTACTTTCCTTTATTACCTCACTCAGGATTTACATACACACAGTACAAGTTAGGGGCTGACGTTCAAAAGAAACTCTGCAGAGATGGTGTCCTGGTGCGCCACAGTTTGGCCATGAGCCAACAGCATACCCCTGTGGCCAAGAATGCCAATGACATATTGAAAAGAATGTGGCCAGATGGTTGAGGGAGGGAATCCTCCTCCAGGTTGAGAGACCTTGGACAACAGCTCAGCCTGGAGAAGACTGAGAGGGGATTTTATAAGTGTTTGTAAACAGCTAATGGGCAGGAGTCAAGTGGATGAGGCCATGCTCTTTTCAATGGTGCCATGTGACTGAACAGGGTAAAACAGACACAAACTGGAATACAGAAAGTTCCATACAAACATGAGGGAAAAGTTATTTACTTTAAGGGTGTTAGAACTTTGGAGCAGGCAGCCCAGAGAGATTGTAGCCTGTGCTGGAAATACTCAAAACCCACCTATATGTGTTCCTGTGTAACCTGCTCTAGAGAACCTGCTCTAGCAGGTGGTTGAACTAGATGAACTACGGAGGTCCCTTCTGATCACTGTGATTCTGCAGTTCTCCTGACCACTGCCATTCTCATATGATAACTATAATTATATGGGAAATTAAAATCTGGAGCATAAGGATATCTCATTTATCAACACAGAAAACAAGGGCAAGTGGTAGAACAAGTAGTAAGTCCTAGATGGACATAGAAATCATGTTAAGCAGTATGAGATGTGATTGTGGGAACACATACGACATATTGTGGGACTTTATAAGAATAGCCATTGCTGGGAAAAGAGAAATGAAGGTGGATGACAAAGAAAAATTGAGAGAAGGAAGATAAAAAGGGAAGATTTCTTTCTATTTTATGTGACAACTACTACTTCTGTTCTGCATGTGTGTAAGTGTCTACCATTCACTATCAATCCTTAACTAATTATACAGGAGATCAGCAGCTGGAAAGACCCCAGGTTTGAGTTGAAACTAAGAAATCATCTGCCTGAAGATTCTAGAGAGCCAGTGAGTGATCAGGCATTGGAACAGCCTTTTCAGGTCAGAGATCATGGCTACTGAAATTCAAGAAGTTATCATACATATCATCTGATTTTTTGTATGACTGTGGATGCAGCCAGGAGTTGGACTTGATTCTTGAGTCCCTTCCAACCTGAGATATTCTAATGTATGAAATGCTGAGGAGAACAGGAGAATATTTATGTCTACCAAAGATAAAAAATGAGGTAAAATGAACGCCCTCACAAGAACCAAGAAATATTGCATCTACAAACCTTTTGTGAATATTAACAACAAAGACAAGAGCATTTGCATATCATTATTAAAATAATTGGAATCATAATATTCTAGTTTCACATGCTGCACAAAACCTAACTGAGCATCCATATTAATCCCAAATTATTTCTTTCTTCTCTTAACTTATGAGAAAAGTCATATCTTACAGAGCTGAAATATGACAACTATACTGAGTAGTGATTTTTTGCGAGTATTATTATTAAAAAGAATGTAACTAGCAACAGTTCTCTAATATCACTATTATCACTGTTTTCTTACATAAATTACAAGTGGTAAGGTGGCGATCAAAAGCTCAATTTATACTCATGCAGCTGCATGCAGTCTTATGCATTCAGTATATTCTATGGCAATGTATGTGCAATTTGTTGATAGAAATCAGAAGAGAAAAAAAAAATTAAAAAGAAAACAGCCAAAAACCAAGAACTCTTCTTTCACCTTGTCCCAAATAGATAACTTATTTTTGGTGTTATCCATATTGGAACTCTACATGAAACTCTGTTAATGTATCACTTTGTTGGGTAGCAACTGACTTAAATCTCTCCCTAAGAACCTGGAATTTCCTAGAATAATATATGTCAAGGACAATATTATTTATTTGCTTGTTTACTTCCAAGAGAGGAGCTGCCATAATTCTTTCATCTCTATGTACATCACATCAGCCTTGTGTTCTTCCTTATCTTCTGTAGAAAAGCTTAAAAAATGACATCAGCAAGAAAATTCAGCTTGGAAGCACTCAACATTTCCTGACAGTACCATGCAAGACAATTATTTTCCAGCTTGTACAGTACAGTATGCTCAGCCTTTGGCTGTTCTGAAAGTTTCTTTTACAAAAGTATAATTACTTCAGGGGGATTTAGTACATGGAACTAATTGATGTTTAACATTTAAGAAATGCAACACAATTTTATGCCAGTGTAAAAGAAGTGTCAAAAGTAATTCATAAGATTTGAAATTTCACTGTTGGTAGAATCAATAGCTACACGTGGGAAATTATTGCAAATAAGAGTATCACATCTAATATAAAACTCTTAGTGAAAATGTAAACTTTCTGGGCAATTGTTGTTATCTCAGCTGTCAACAGGTAGCTGTATTAACTCAAAAATCAAAGAAAACATGTGCACGCCTATCAAATAAGCAATCACATTTGCTAGATATTTTTCTTTTCAGTATGGAAATGACTTGGAATATAAACAGGTTATCATGTAAACAACACAGGTGAACCTCAATCCAGGAAGAATAGCTATTACGTTTATGAAGAATACTCTCATGACATGAATCACAACCTGGACATAAGAAGTTAATAACAAAAATAGGGACTTAATTCAGATCCTTCAATATCAAAAATATATCTTTGAGCGAAAAAAATCATTTCGTACTTCTAGCAGAAGACAGTCATATATATGTTGAAAAAATTAATCCTAGCAAGATATCCACATTTCCTATTTGTAAATGTTCACTAGAAACCTAAATAATACATCAGTAGAACTGACTTTTTTTAAAAACACTTCAAACTTTATGCTGAAGGGCATAGAATAAATTCTGAAATTTCATCTTCCAGAAAAATCCAGTATTGTTTATGGAGAAAGAGAAATAGATTATCTTTAACATGGAATTCTAGAAAACTTTAATTTCAATATGTTTGTGATTTTTTTTTCTTCCCTTATTTGAACATGGTATTTTGTTATGTAATTGAGAACCTATGACTTACATCACAGATTAGTAAACCAGTTCACTATTCATAGTCTCACACCATACCTAATTTCTAAATTATTTTTTCCCTCCTCAGTCAATCTATATTTGATCAACTGGTAAGCACAATAAAAATATAAGTTATCTCTGCAGAGAGGTTCCTGGAACAGTTAAGAAAAATCAAATGCAAATTCCATCACCAAGCTGTTCTTTATTTGGTCTGAAAATAAAATTTCTGTTAAAAATTCAATGAAGAGAGATATTTCAATTTGTCATTCTTCCACAAACAGAATGCTCAATTTTCTTAATTATAGTAAAAATAAATTGTCAAAATAAAAATTTCTTTTTACAGTATAGAGAGTTTTCATCATTTCATGCCATTCAATCATTCCTGTTAGAATGATGAAATTGAACACCCCCAGGAACAGGTAATGTGTTTCCCCCTCACACAGTTTTCAATCAGAAAACTGCTGGTGTTCTACTAGCACTGTATGTGGCAAGGACTAGGTAACGTAATGGATTATACCAACAAGAAATACAAGAAATCTCCTGGAATCCTTAAATGTATTTAGATAGAAATACTACTATAGGAATCCCCAAAGTCAGATACAAATTGAGTTCCATCAGTTCCTCTTAACCATTTTTCTTCCAAGCACATATGTACAAGTAGAAAACATTTGTTGATTCTAGGGGGAATAATCAGTGACTGAAAGACAAGGACAGCATAATGATTAGTTTGATTCTTAGTACTGTCTTGCAGGACTAGTTTCAGGGAACTCATCAGTTGGAAAAAAAAAAAAAAACCAAAAGCAGTAACAGTCAACCACACATACAAAGTTCATATTCAGTGGCACACAGTGATTAATAGAATATGGATATAAAAGTAATTATAAGGGATCTTTTCATCTGCTTTTATTCTAGGCCAAATTTGTGTTTTCACAAATAAACACCTTTGATTTATTATATGTAAACGTGAAATAAATCTGCATTTACATCAGAGTGGTACTGCTAATTTCTGCTTCAATAGACAGAAGAGCATAAGCAGTGGAAGAGACAGGGAACTGGAGTTTCCCCTGCCAGTTCACCATGATATCTGAGATAGATTCAAATGAATGAGAGAGGTATTCACGCATTAAGCAGTGAAAATAAAAATAAATATTGAACAGCTGCATCATTAACTGTGTGCAGTTCAATCTGCATGCTAAATGAGGCAAAGATCCCATGGAAATAACCCTATGTCATATAATTAATAACCTCATTGTAATGTTTATGTACACATGTACTAGATAGAGTGTGGCACAGGTGATTATTTCTTTGACTTTTTACTTATTTTTTAGTTATTTCTACATTTTCAGCAGTAATCCTATGTCACAGCAAATATTATAGCAGGACATAAAGCTAAAAAGTTTTGTTAGTCTGGGAGAAATAAACTGCCTAAAAAGCAAAATTCTCCCCAAAGATGCAATACCAAGTAATTAAAATGAACTACACTATGTCACAGTAGAGTAAATATAGCATGTCACAAATTACTTGTAAAACTATTTATTGAATTGTACATGTGTACTTTATATCTGTATTAACATGATTAAATTTCTTCATGAAAAGATAATTCTTCGTAACTCTTCATTCTGAGCAACAGCAAGAATCACATATATTAGATATGTACAGATATTTAAGACTTCAGTTATTTATCATAAGTATCATGAATGTATGAGGGGGACAAAACAAGACAGTTTAGAGAAACTTTAGTGAGATACTTGTAGGGTTTCACAATATCTGATTAGGGCTTGTTTGTTGGTAACGCTAGCAGTAAAAGAAAACATTGCTTTTCTTTCAGTTCAAGCAAGACATTCATTTCTGTGTAATTTTGAAAAAGAAAAAAAAACTACAAAGAATTACAAGGATTATTATCATAAGAATGTCATTCATTGGTATCATGCAATTTTGGCCAATAAATATGTCTGTCTAGAATAGTAAAAAGCTATCATCATCTTATTCAGCTACAGTTTACACTCAAAAGAAACAAAAAAAAAAAGGGGGGGGGAAACAAAAAGTCACACTCCAAAAAGACAATAAGATGAGACATTTGTTTTCTTACTGTGTTGTAGAACTCTTTTCACAGCTAAAACAAACAATGGCATAAAGATATTAAAATTACATATATAACTGAGTGGCTCTAGAAGGCAAATAAGTAGTCTATCAAGATGTGAATCACTATTCACTTCAGCATGTACTATGAATGGTACAGAAGACAAAGATAAGGCAGGGAAGAAACAATGAAAAAGAATACAAGCAAAATGAAATAAGAGAAATGGAAAAAAATACAGAAGTCATTTGGTAGTAATCTTGTACATTTTCAGACCTGCTAGTTCATAAAGCTCAAGAGACTTATTGACAAGAAAACTAGAAATAAGGTAACAATGTCCTGTTTTAGTCTGACCACAACATTGAAATTTGCTCATCTCTTCTTCATCTGAGTAGAAATAGAGTGAAATCTGTATGTGGTATCATATGATTATTTATCCATGAGCAATAATAGAAACAGGGCAAAGTTCCTAAAACTATATGCATTACTGTGGTTGTTTTTCTGGTTAAAACAGATATTAGCTTTTCCAGAAATCTCAGGAGCAGAAAAGGATAAGTTTAATCAGTTTACCATGAAAATAATAAAAAATATTTCTGGTTTCAAAATGAACTACAGTTTTCACAGCTTCTGACATCTGCCCCCTTTCAGAAATCAGGTTCCAGTTATCCAGAAGCCTATTGTCATGGTTTTATGATTTTTGGTACTGGTATTCCACATCATAACATCATGTATTGCATTAAGAGTTAAAGAGCTAATACTCCAGCTCCATAGATCATTGATAATTCCAGGTATACCTGCCTCAGAAGAGAAGAAGAACTACATTCCCCAGAGGACTTTGCGATGCTTTGTATTTTTACGTGTTTTCCGCTCAGAGGGAACAGATAAAAACCCTCAGCGGTCACGGGACATTCTCTTTCCTTCGGGATCGACTCAGCAGTGGGTGCTCACTGCCGTATCGTCTTCAGCGTTAGCGTAAGGCCTTCAGTTTATCGGACACTCTCTCTTGCTCATTTTATTTGATTCATTAGCCTCAATTCCAATTATATTGTATTATATTCTGTTATTTTGCTTTCTGATATCTTATTTAGTAAATTAGCTTTCCTCCTCAGATCGTTGCCGCTGTTTTGTTTCTAGGCCCATCTCCTTTTTCCCTTTTCCTTTTTCCTTGCCCTTTCCTGGGGCGTGGGTCCATGGGTCCCCCGCACCAATCGTCACGGAACCGGGCCGATCCAGCCCGGTAAACCGTTGACACCTATACACATCACTTCCTAGTGGAGGAAATGCTGCAATTGCATATACAGAAAATGAAAATCTATCTCACACTTTCCAACATATACAATCATAGAATCACCAAGGTTGGAGAAGACCTATAAGATCATCCAGTCCAACCATCCACCTATCACTAATCATTCTCACTAAACCATTCTCCTCAACACAGTGTCTAAATGTTCCTTAACTACCTCCAGGATCAGTGACTTCACCACCTTCCTGAGCAGCCCATTACAGCGCCTGACCACTCTTTCGGAGAAGAAATATTTCCTAGCATCCAGTCTGAGTTTTCCCCAGCACAACTTAAAGCCATTCCCCTTCATTACATGAGAGAAGAGGCCAACCTCCAGCTCGCTACAACCTCCGTTCATATATTTATAGAGAGCAATAAGGTCTCCCCTGAGTCTCCTCTTTTCCAGACTGATCAGTTCCAGCTCCCTCAGCTGTTCAACCTCACAGGATTTTGACTATGCCCAAGTGTTACCTCCAGCTAGCATTAAATAATGTTCATACATTGAATTGGTATACCAATTTAGTGAGATTAAGTATTTTTCATCTCTTCTCCTATATGAATATGCTCAAAAAACCAACCAACCAACCAACCAAACAAACAAACAAAAAAACCCACCAAGAAATCTAATACACAAGTAACACAAAAGTTTTGAAGTCCAGACTTTTCTTTTACTGCTCTTCACCCTATAATAGTGACATATAAGATTATACAAGATGTACTGCTGTTTAAAACATAAACATTACAGTCTATGGTTACTCCAATGGGCAGGTAATACTTAAGACATTCTGGAAAGATTCCAATCACTACAACACTCCTGGAAATAATGACCACACTTATTACCACAGCCACCTCTTCTTGAGGGGAGCTGGTTTCATACAACATAACTCAGAAACAGTTTGCAGAAGAAAAACTTCACAGTCTTGGAATTGTGGTGTATGTTCTATTGAACCAATATATGTACTAAGATCAGAAAGCTTTGTTACTACTACTTTCAAGTGAAAGTATCTTTTAGAAAACTGTCAGGAGATAAGCAAAATTATATGTAGGTTATTATCTGTCATACAGGAGTTTGGTACAATGAAATGAAACATATACTGCATGCTGTTCCTTATCTTTGCAATCACTTAATAATCTATAGGCAAAACAAATGAATCAGGTGTTTACTGTTTAATATAAAATTGACTTCAAGTAATGCACTGGCAGAAATCTTTGCCTTCAACCAATGTGAGCCTTTAAAGTTTTACTGGACAGCTGTGATTTCAGATCAAATCCTCATCAAACAACAAATTCTCTATATATTTTGTCCAAGAGTAAAAAACAAAAAACAAAACAAATCAAAACAAAAAAACAACACTAAAAATACTTGTGCTGCAGTGAGATGGTTTTAGGTTTAATAAATGGGTTCTATTGATTCACTGGTTACTTCCCACCTGTCACTACTACTTCTAATATCTAAAAACTTCAGCTATCTCTGTAATCCTTTCCTCAAATTGAAAATAATTTCTCACTGTCTGAAAGTCTGAAATTTGTAAAAAGAGTGACAACCTTCTATGACTCATTTCCAGTTTTATAAAGTTCAGGTCAAAAGGAATGAAGAAATGTCACCCATCTTACGCCAGTTAGATGAATTATAAGAAATTAATTTCATGGATTCATACCTCAATGTGTAGCCATATGTTAAAAAGGTCTCATAACGACTAGAATTCAAACTTAGCAATCAGGTTAAGGTTTTAAAATGTAGCATGATAGACAGGCTTGATGGAGTCTAATTCTGAAAGTTAAAAAAAAAAATCAATTTCACCAAATTAATGATGATTTTCTAACCTCTTAACGTGCTTTGGGACAGTGAAAAATAAATTCTCATCCATATGTATTATTCAAGTGAAAAAATAAAAGAGAAACTGACATCATTATAGTGCCACACAGCAAAATAACAGAAATTGTAGCATTATAAACACAAGATATTAGCTGTTTCATCATCTTAGGCTTCCTCTGAGAGTAAAGGTGAATATGTATACATATGGAAGAGATGGCAAAACACTAAATGAGAAGAAAATTGACAAAAATTCAAGAAAAATGTTTGTGCAGCAAGCTTCATATCCCAAGAAACATTTGTCCCTTATTTGACACAAAAATACTAAGTTGGCCTTTAAATTTGCATAAAACTAGAAGTTCCCTCATTTAAACATTCTAAGAGCATTCTTTGTTTTACAGCAAATGAAGTGGCTTTGCAAGTCTATGGAAAAGTTATTTGAAAAATAAAGGTTATAATGTGAAATATTCCACTGTACAAAAGCAAACAAGCATAACCCAACAGTCTGTTTCACATTAGCTCATAAAAAGCATTTTCCATCAAATGAACAAAGATACTTATCTCATGCATACTACTGGATGTAGGTTTTGATGGTTGAGGTGTGTTATCTGTTCATTTTGTTTCTTAGCAGAAATTTTGTGGCTATAGTTAGAAAGCAAAAAGACTAATCACTGCTGCCAAAGGTAAAACTTAGTTGTCATACAGGAGTTGGAACTGATACATCTTGAGCATAATTCAACTATGACTGCAAACTTCAGGAAGTAACATATTTCTAAGTGTTTATTATCTTTTACCCTTGAAGAATAATTTTATCAGTGGCAGCAAGCAGGAAACTTCTGGAACATCACTAACAGAAAACTTTCTTGAAAAGAAATGATTCTATCTACCTGCAATTTAAGAAGGAACTTCAAATACCATTTCCACAAAGAATTTCAAGACAGTGTGGTATCACTGCTCCATTCACAGTACGGTTACACAAAGCAAGCAGCAGGAAAAAAAAATGTAAAAACATTACCATTTAATCTTTCATTTTCATGCCAAAGTTGTTGACAAAATAGAAAGAGGCAATGATTTACTTGATGAAATAATATCTTCTGAAACCAATAAAGCTTTTTAGTCTGAAGTACCAAGTGAACATATATTAATAACATATGTCATTTCTCTTGAACAAATAATTAATCTGACAGAAAAGTTTCTCAAAATTAAATTCAGGGGTGAGAGATTAAGCATTGTAGTTTTAGAAGACTAGGACAGTGGTGAATAAAAGCCTCTCTCAAAAACTGCAGAATGGCAGCATTGCAAATTTGTCCTGGTTGACAGCGAGACTACCAACAAGATGTTGCAGTAACTCCCATTAAACTGCAACCAAAGGAGTTCTTTCACATGTGTTGTTGCTCTGTTCTGTGACTGAAATTATCGATGTTTTGAGCAATTGCAGAACAATTAATGCAGCTGAAAAACAAGCATAAAGATTTCAAGGAATTTGAGAACGTATTCATCCAAAAGCATTCAGAACTTAAGATGCCTGACCTTGACTATGTACTTGAAACCTTCATAGACCCATGAAATCTTACACCTTCTGGAATACAACTGTGTTTTGCAAATGAGTTATTAGGATTACTCCAGAAAAAAAAAAAAAAAAGAACAACAAAAAAAAAGAAAACACAAGTGGTATATTTTCCACATGACTATACAAAATATTCTGAGGCTAATTAAATAATTGTTAGTGGTTGGGGAAAATAATGTTGCTTATGTCCACTAATGTACCGTTACATATTATGGTACATAATATATAACGCAACTAATAATAATAATAGCACATTATGTTTTGTATTTATTTGTGTGTGTGTGTGTGTGTTTCTTTTATTTTTTAGTACATCAAGTCAGTGTATTTTTATAGCTGGGGACACTTGAAAAATTCTAAACAAATTTTCAAATCCATTGTTAACAGAAGAATTATTAATCTTCTCATGCCTGGTTCTGATAAAACACTTTACAATAACATTAAAAATCAAATCAGATTTGTGGATGGTATTACAGTTTGATGCCTGTAGCTCCAGTTAACAAAAAAAAAAAAAAAGCCAATAACCATAAGGGTAAAAACAGAAACAACGTCTTGGGAAATAATTAACAGCTTTACCTTTTCTATTTTAAATAGAAAATAGATTTCATTATTTATTTCTATGAACAACTTTAAAATATTAATACATTTCTATGCCCGAATTTCTATTAGAAAAATGATAGTGGAAGTGAAGTAATTTGTATGCAAAATAACTAAGTACACTTCAGGTCATTTACCTTATATGCCAGATATATACAAGTATTTGCTATGCCTGAACACTTCACCACTTTCTTTTCATTATCCGCCCTTATTTCATTCTTGACCTAGAAGGTCTCAGGTATATTTTTTTCCAGATTTCCAAATGCTGCTGGCTCAATGGATCTGCTTTTTCACCAAGCAGCTGACCAGACAATGTGCATCTAATGCATATCCACAGTACTTTCACCCATTTATAACAGTCCATGACACAAACTGAAAAAATGTAATATTAAAAACAACTGAAAAATTCAATGTATAAAAAAAATAATAATTCCTGTACAGAGCAATGACTCATTTCACTGTCATTTTACATATGCTGTTACTGCATAGCCAGTCAGTTTCATCTCTTATGTTCTGCTTTGATACAAGGCATTTGTAAACACTATTAGAAAACCAGAAGGTGATAGTTTCAAGGTTATTTTGGTTTATTCAGTGTAACATAAAAAAAGACTTGCAATAATGTTTTTTCCTTGATTGTAGACAGTTTGGAGTTGACATTTAAAAATTATTTGCTAGTGTTCATAACCAAAATGTAAAAAATTAAACGGACAGCTTCACAGCAAATGTTTAAGTTATAGTCAAAGGCTAGGTGAAAAGTGTATTTCCCTCTCTAAACTATGTTTATTAGACAATTTTATACAAATTTAATGTCAAGTATTTAACAGTAGGAACAGAGAGTTACTGATATCAGGTTGATGTAAACTGACTTAAATTTACTTTGCAATAGTAAGACTACTTCAAAACTTCTCATCAGAAAAACAGGTGCAGAACTTCTAAGGCACCATATTTATGCAACGATACTTGAAAGAGAAATAGAAAAATGAATCCCCAATCAGTGAGAAATGTTTTATAACCCTACACTGTAGCTAATAAGAGCTGAAAATAACATTGTCATGCAATAATATTGACAATACTGATAGCAAATTAAAGGTAAGGGTAAAAAAAAGATTAAAAAATACAGTAAGTAGTAAGCCTCTAAAATAGGCTAAATTTTGTCATTTTACTCTTAAGTTCTGCAGGAAGTTGAAGTCTGATCTAATCTAGAAAAGAAACTGAGACTTCCAATTTAGTGTTAATAAATACATAGGAAATAAAAATTGTCAGAAGAATACCTAATTGAAAACATTTCAGTTCAGTTCTTTTACGGTCAATAGATCAGATTTCTAAAAATAGTAATATGTGGAAAAAAAAACAAACAGTACAATTACTAATGTCTCTTTGAAATCCATTAGAAATCTATACTGGAAGACCATTTCATCTTTAGCAAACTATAGCTTTTAAAGTTCCACTTGAATTATTCAGTCTATTACTTTAAATCTATGCAATACCCTGATTGAGTCTTGTATCTCATTTTGAATTTTAGATTGTTAGAACAGCAGTTTTGCCCTAGACTAGAAACAGAGGCTTAAAAAGGAAAGCAATGAAAAGTGAGTGAGGAAAATAACTGAAGTACTAAAAACTTCTTGGGAATCTGCAAAACATAACTTTCTGCTTGCTTAGTCGACATTGCTTTGGAATGACTTGTTCAGATTTCACTTATGGTCAAATTCTACCCTTTTTCTCTTGTCCTTTTCTGTTTGAAAATGCTCATTGATAAAAGAGCGTAGCTACTCCTGCTACTTCTTCCTCCCTCACTTCAAATGCTAGATGTCAGTCATCCAGAGTACTTGTTCCTTTAATCCATTTTTATAGTCAGAGCAGTTACAGAATTTAGACATTAAGTGAAAGTTTATCCAAAACTATTCCATATCCCCAGATTTACTTACCTTCTTTCTGCTTCTACTTTTAACATTTGCTATCTACCTATAGCAATTCTAACTGCTATTCAAAACCATCAATAAACATGAAATATTATGATTGACATTTTATTTAGGTGACAGAGAAAGTATTTTAAAACATTACAAAACAATAGTCTGCAGAGATAAAGTGCTCACTCTTAGGTGAAAAGCAAAGCAAGAACAATGCATCAAAAATATACAATGTATTCCTAGTGACTGAGCACACAATCTGGACACAAGATAATGTTCCTGTAGTTAATGATTTTGCCACTTCTTAAGTTTGTCAACTAAAACTGAAGAAATCATTAAAAGTAAATATATATTTTTACAAATTTTAATCTTACTAGAAAGGATTTTGCAAGAAAAACTATAGGCAAAACCTATAGTTCATATTATCAGAAAAAATATTTCCATATTACTCGAAAAAAAAACCTTATTTGAGAAAACAATTGATATGCAAATACATTTCATTCAGCCAGATTTGCATTCATTCAATCAATTAATTTTTAGTTTTTTTCTTAAAATTCACAATTAAACCCGCTTCAGAGCTTACAGCAGAATAACTGACTATTAAGTAATTATACAGAGATAAAATGTAAATCTCAAATCATTATTAGAATGTTCATGTTTCATTTTAATTTTGTTTTTTTAAACTTCTGTTTAACAGAAGATAAACAACCTTCTCTTGTTTTTTTAGTTAGCAAGACAACTCCAAAAAAAAAAAAAAAAAGTGTTTACTTCATGGGTATAAAAATGAGTTCAGTTGAGCTACTTAAATTTAAAACAGGCAAACAATTTGTTCCAATCTTCATACAATACCTTATATGACCTACACACATGTAAACCAAAAATCATACTCAAATTAGTGTGATGAAGTTGGTCTTAAAGAATGCCTAACTATATTTGCAGAGCCTTAAATAACTGTCAGAACTCTTTCAGTCATTTACATTAACAGCCTTTGTATCAAACTTATTAAGTAAAAATCAACATCATGTGCAATATTCTGTTAATCTTGTCAAGAGAAGCAAGACAGAGCCAGGTTATGAACTGTGACTCACTTCACCGAAACAGTTCTGGCAGTGCAGACAGGTGCTATTTTAAAAGAGAGGTACAGGCAAGGAGGGAATAAATGCTATCCACTGATGCTCAAAGTAAACTAGATTTTCCAGTTTCTTAATTATGAATACACAGTTCACCGTCATATATTAAAAGTTTTCCCCTTTTGAAGGGCAAGGCAAAGCAGATCATCAACTTCTGCAGTGCTCAGCTTCAGAGAATCTGTAATCTCACATCCTGAATGCAAAGTGCTATTTCTCAGGCATTCATTCTAGTGTACTATGTATGATTCAGAGTGGCATACATTAGAAGACATATCAAAAAAGTTCTGATTTAAGACACTCATGTTTCAAGGAGATAGTTCTTTCTAGAGAGCTAACTATAGTAAATAAACAAATCAATGAGATAAAACTCTTGGTTGGAGATATAAAGTAGGTTATAAGAGTGTTATGTAAGATATCTGTAGGGTGTTTAATGACAGCAAATTTTATAATTAGGACAAAATGTAGGAGGAACACATATAGAAACTCAAAACCCTCCATAAATTATTTTCTGCAGCTCTGTTCTATTTAGTATCAAAATCAGTTTTTATGTAAGCTCTAGGGTAATAAAAGATGCTCAGGAGAGCAGAGCAATGGCCTAATGCAAAGATTTTGTACTCCATGTTTCAGGTGGGATTTTATTTTTACTTTGTGAAAAATTCTCTAGTTTGGTATCCAGAAACTTACCACCCTCTTCAGACATTTGCTGATAGAAAAGCTTAAATTGACCGTGAACTTGGAATTCACACCGTGCTTTATGATTCAAAGTTAAACCTAGGCACGAAAAGCTACCAGAATGTCTAATCTAGTGGATTAGTCCATGGTCCAGCTAAGGGCATGTGGAGCATGTCATCCTTTCAGATGTCTTGGATTCTGTTACAGATCCAAGTAGAATTTTTTGTGATTTAAACAAAATAAAGAATACTGTAAACAAAAGAGTTCCCCAAGGTGATTATCTGATACACTTATCTTGTATACAACCTTTATAGCAAAATGATGTGCTTTCCTTAATATACTAAATTTTTATCTGCCAAAGGATTTTGGCAAGAATAAAAATGGAAATAGAAATATTTATTTTATCAGGCAATATATTTAGAGCTTTATTCTACTTCCTCAAGAGGAAAAGCCATGACTCATCCCTGTAATTACAAATATCCGGCAATTCTGCTTAAGAATTGGAGGTATCTGATATGAATCTTAATGCGCAAGAAATTTTTATCTTATTTACTGACTTACAGTTTTTCAAGAAATAAATGGAGAAGGAAGTAAGAACTTCCTCTAAAGAGCTTTTCTGTTTGTTTATTGTTGTGGAAAGGAACTGTCTTAACTCTGAACCTTCCATACTAATTTACGCTTTTTCCTCAGTTATCCCTGCTTACTAAAAAAAAAAAAAAAAAAAAAAAAAAAAAATCCAGCAAGACACTTTTTTTTTTTATTAACAAGACTGGTTAATAGCAGCTTGTCAGTTCCTCAGATGAATGCACTGTTAGCAACTGAAATGTTTCTGAAGATTAATTGAATAATGTCTTAAAATATAGACCTTAAAGGCTAATAATTTATTTAAAAAAAATCATTAACAGAGTTTAAGAGTATAGGCAGAAATTACTGACTTAAGTAATATTGAACATAAAAGTGTTTAGTTACTCCAGAAGCATTCTATTGAAAGTATACTAAACACCTTGCAATGACAATCAATTTGTTCCCTGTTCTTTCATAACTTGTATTTCAGTGCCCAGGAGAGATGCCAGCTTAACAAAAACTTCCATTTATTAAGGACATTTCACCAATGGGTGATGGCAAGATTCTTATTTTTAATGATTATATACTCTTGGACATCGTGCAGTAAATGGAAAGCAATATTTACCATGCTGTATTAAGGGTTTTAAATATGCCAAAAAATGTTCTCTAATATTGTAGTTAAATTGCAATATAAGGATTAGAAATAAAGATATGTTAATCTCCATGAAATCTTTAATACAACTTATAACATGAAAATAAATAAGTATAATTAGTTGGGTTTTTTATTCCAAATCCAAGTTGTTCTTACAGTGTATTAACTCCATGACTTCCATCAATTGCACATGTATGGGTTCCTAATTTTGAAGCCACTTCTAACATTTTAATGCTATTTAACTGCTCTTCTAAGACTCAGAAAATATTAGATAGCATTTGAAATAAAGTAAAAAAAATCATACAATTTATATATGTATATATGGATGTCACTCCAACAATAACTCCTCTTGCTTATTTCCATGGAAAACACAACAGTTACTAAGAGCAAATTCTCATGTACAAAACACTTTTTTTGAACAAGGTCACCTATGAATTTTCACCAACAATGAACAAGAGCCTGAATGCCATGCACATAAAAGTCTGCACCAGCGGAGGTGATCCACTGTTGTCACTGTTGAAACACATAGCCCACCACCTCACTGTGCCCACATCAACTGTTTGGACTCCATCAAAATTCAGTAAACTTCAATGAATGTCAGTGGGTGCCATTTTTTCCACATGGAGGTGTTCAATGACACCCCTTTGCTTCACATGCACTTCTATGTCAGTCACTATTTCGTAAGACTGCCTCTCCACTGCCATCTGTCACACAGCAACTAAGTGTAATGAAATGTTGGTGGGAAAGACTCAGTGTCTACTGTCATGCTACCAACATCAGCTTTGGACACTGTGGGCAAACGTAATAAAATCGAAGGCATATATACGGCTGCTCTGAGAGTAGTATTTCCCACAGAAAATGTTACTACCCAAGATTAAAGAATGTAAAACTCATGTAAACATAAAATCAGTATGAAGACACAAACATTTTAAAGTGAATACTACGAACATTCATCCAGTGGATGAATTCTTTCTTCCAGTTTTTGCTCTATAAAAAAAGTACTTGTCTGGTAACATTATTTCTGATATTCCTGTTTCCACCACAAAGTCAGCATCACAGATTTTCATTCAAAGCAACCCTCAGATATTCAGAAACTAAATCAAATGAGGAATTTCTAGATGTTTAATTTCAATATGTTCAAGAGGAAACTTATGAAAAAAAAAACAGCACTAACAACAAAATACAAATATATTTCACTGCTTTTCAGAGCAACTACAATGTACCCGTTTGTATGGAAACTGTAGAATCACGGCCTGAACCACTGATTGATCACCTGAGGCAAGCACTGAGTCAGCTGCAGGGGCACAGGTGAAGGTAATGTACCTGTGTGATTGGAAGGAGTGGAGTCTGACTCCACCTCTTCCAGACCCCATTTAAGGGCTGACCACCGCCAGAGAAGGAGCACAACGTAAATACCGATATGAAAAAGAAACAATTTAAACTATGTGAGTTAAAATTTGCGTTCTGTTTGCCTTCTTGTAGTCATAATCCCTGGCTAGTCGAGTGAGTTCTCATTCTGGGAACACTGTCACTTAAAATAACAGCACTGACAAATAAAGATAAAACAATGTTTTCAGGGTTGGCTTGGGAGTCTATTAAAGAAGAAATATTTCTTGAAGATGCTGGCTCAATTGTATATTCATTACTGAGGTTAATTTTAAGCACAACTGCTCACTTTCACTATTAAAACAAAGCAAAGGAAACAGAAAAAAGGGAGCATCGACATGTCCAGGCTGACAAATGTTTGTTTAAATGAGTTTTACCATGCATTTTCAGTTCAAACACATGTTTAAGTTTCCCTTTCATGTTTGAGCAAGATCTTACTACCAGAATAAACATCTGTGTTCTTTGAAACGGGCGAATCATAACATAATTGAAATATTTTAGATACTTATCTAATTTATCATTGCCTCTTTGGTTAGATTGTGGATGGAATGTTAAAGAAAATCTTCAAAATTAATCTGAAGAAGGGTTTTATGAAATCTTGGGGAAAAAAATAGTATACTTGATCAGAACAAAATTGTTTCTTGCCAAAACCATAAATTATAGAGAAAAGCAGTAGCTGCAAAGCATACAAATTAGTTCAAGAGCAATCTAGATGTATTTCTGCAGGGAAAGATGGAAGGATATAGTAAGAAAGCTGTAACATGGATTGATATCAGCAACAAGAACAACAAAGAATCATGCTGTGTAGATAACATTTTCACATTCCTAAAATTTCTGATATTCTTATCTTTGCACAGCAGGGCTATGTTGTACTTAATTGAATTCTGAAGATTTACCAAAAAGGTTGTGTGCAACATGTGCATTAAATTCGTGTTAAGCTTGTGACAGAATTTTCTCTCTTTGTTTATTTCTTCATGTAACAGTACGTTTGAAAGTATTCCCCTACTCTGAGGGCATGATTCAATAAAATTAATTTTTGCTCTTACCAAACGCTCTTAAAATACACAACAATTTGAGGCATCTTGGGTAAGTATCATCTTCTTAAAGGTCATTTTCAATTTCATTGTTCCAATGCTACTGCCATACTGCCAACTTGCCATTACATTTGTTACTTACCTCACAGAGATTTTCTTGAACACATATATATTCAGACACCAAGACAGACCTCGAGTAAGAAAGCCAGTTAAACTTTTAGTCTGTCAATTCTGTCTTGTGCTTCTCCTGAGTTGCACTTCAGTTATTTTTTCTTAACAGTGAATTTAAAGCAGAAGTTTGAGTTTTCCCTATTCTGGTGAAAAAATAATATGTTGATTCAGAAGGTGGAGCAGAAAATACCTTAAAGGGCTGGAAAATCAATCAAAGTATTGTGAGAAGATTAGATAATGACTCGGTCAAGCAGACAATACATTTGATAAATGTCAAAAAAAAAAAAGAGATTACTAACTAGTAAAAACATAATCAAACTCATCCAACAACAAAACATAGAAGTAATTATATAACTGCTCCCACAAGCTTGAATTTGAAGGCAGAAAGTAACACCTAGTAAGTTTAAATGTGAGGCTTCCTATTCCAAATGACTGGTACTCTGCCTGTGTTAGTAGGCAGTAAAAACATAAAAATAAAATAACTGATATTGGTTTTGTAGATATTGGTTTTGCAGGTGCAGAGCTCAAACACACAGTATGATTCTCTTTGTGTCTGCCACTCTAATTTGGACTGAACTGCATCATTAGCAATAGCAAAGTCATTACCATTGCACCTAAATTTCCTTCATTAAAGAAAGAAAATTTTGGTTTGAGTTCGCTCTGTTAAAAAAAAAAATATATATATTACATAAATATATATATATATCTGTAACAGATTTTCTTTCCCTGTGCTTCTATGTAACAACAGAAGCAGAAATAACTTCTGTTTGTGCAGCCTTGTGACATTTCTTGCGTGAAACATTAGCTTTTCCATCCAAACTGACTTTTCTTGTACAAGTTGTCTGTATCTTACCCTTTTTGACTGTTAATTTTTTCACAGCTTACCTCTAACCAGTTTTTAAGACAGGCAGAATGTCCCCTGCACGATGACTGGAAGTCCCAATTAGGAAGGAATGTCCCAGGCACTGCACAAGCTGAGAAAATATAACACTGTCCAGTCCTGTAAAACGTAATTCATCATGTGTCTTTCTACTCCTTAAGGACAACAGTGATCAGATTGCGCAGACAATTGTGAAACCATCAGTCAGAAACAAGAAGCAAATTCACAGCGATAACAAAAGGTACAGAATTTTATAGGAAAACACAATGTCTTCTGAGTGTTAACAAAGAGCAACTATTGAATAAGAAGAAAAACTACCATTTCAGTAGTAAAATTCTCCATTATCTATAATAGTAAAGGTATAAAAGTTGATTTTACAACATTTATTTCCAAAAGTTCTGCAACACCTAGTTTGCTGCAGCAGAAAGATGAGATGAGTGACTGCAAATCTCAGTGACAACAAATCATAATAAGAAAGCATCTTCTG
Source organism: Callipepla californica brunnescens (assembly GCA_023055505.1). Lineage (NCBI taxonomy): Eukaryota > Metazoa > Chordata > Aves > Galliformes > Odontophoridae > Callipepla > Callipepla californica. The sequence continues at coordinate 1,742,656 of JALIRH010000026.1, forward strand.
TTAAACTTTCAGATAAGAATTATAGAGAATTTCACATGGGAAAAGCACATATCCAAAAGCATTAAAACATTGTATTTAACTATGAAGTAATTGAAAGATTACCTCAGGAAACAGTAAGACCTCCATTTTATTTGTGGTGGGAATACATGTGAGGTTCAAATACTACTTGTACTATCAGAATGACAGCTTCAGTTATAACTAATAACAGATACACAGAAGAAATACTATTAAATGCGAGGTCCAGAGTTTGTTCTTTGCACCATGGAAACCACAAAGCAATAGCATCTTACTGATTCTAATTCACAGATTCCTTTGGGCCTACTGGCCTCCAGATCAGTATTGAACAAGATCTATCACACCTATTATAACGCATACTAGACAAAGGGTTTTTTGTGTTTACTTCTTTTTTAACCATCCTAATAAAAACCACTTGACTGATGTATACACAGCTCTGCCTCAATTTTTGTATTCTCATCTGGGATCAAACTTTTATGAGTAAATGGAATTAAATATTAACTATTTTTTGCCAAGAAAAAATGCTTTTGTTCAGATTAAAAGGACAGCAGCATGGGTTTATTCATGCTCCATCTGTTGTTCTATTTTCTCCAATGGCAACTTCAAAGCACTTTAGCATTACTGAGTGTTTGCTAAGGAATGGCAGCACAATGGTCCTCCCTCAGAGAGAGAAATCAGAAGAGTTCAAAAGTGAAAGAAATTCTTAGTCACTCAGCTGCTTAATTCACTATTTAATTGTATGTGTATTTATTTCTATCGATTTCTTCCTTTTTTTTTTTTTTAAGGCTGATGGAGAGAAAATAACTTGCAGCCTTCTTAACACAGGAACAATTACAGCAGGAGCCCATATCCTTTACTGAATGAACAATGCTATTCATAAACGATGAAAATTTCAAAGGTTTGTTTCCTGCTGTTAATTTTGCTAGTGAGCTGAATTAGCAGGGCACTGCTGGGAACAGCAGGAGATCTTTATGATACTTTTTCAGAAAAATAAAGATCTGATGATTGGTGTTAATCATTAAAAAGCAGTTATTGTTGGTGTCAAAAAAAGATCTTAAATATGATTCTCACCATTTCAGCTTTCCTTCCCTTCCCCCTTAACAACATAGCTGTAAGTTTAAAAAAAAAAAAAAAGTTGATGAATTAAAACTCAAGCATGCATATAGATTAGATATATTCTTTAAAATTACATTGCACAGGACTCAAAATGAGATCAAATTTTTGCCTCCTTCACCCTCTTCATCATCATTTCAGCTAAGCCATCTCAGTCCCTTCTTGGTCTCTCAAATCTGTCTGATTAAAAGTATTAACAAATAAATCTGTAGATTTCAGTCTACTGAAGGAAAATGTTTAATCTTGCTTGACACTTTACACAAGTTCTCATCCAGAAGCTGTTAAGGAGCTTAGTTCAGAAATATATTTCACAGATCTTCTGGAACATTCTGAAGTGACCTCATTTCCCACCTTGCAGTGTATCAGTGCCTTTCTTCTTATGATTTTAATTCAGATTTCCTGTGTGTGTATATGTATATACATTTTGACACTGTGCTTTAGAACTGTATAACATACACTTACATTTTTTGCTGAGTGGTGAAAATTGGCTTGAGACTTTCCTGTCCTGGTTGCTCAGTCCTGCTCTTACAGTTATGCTGATAAAAATATGTGGGAACATAATATAAACCAAATCACAAGAAATAATCCTGCAGTAAAGAAATCAGTCTTCAAAACCATTGGCTTTAATATATTGTTGATGTGCTGTAACAAAAAGATGTTTCAGAAGAAAGAGACAGCACAACTGAAGGAATGGGAAAAATAAACAGATATTCTCTTCATAATGACTTTGCCCTAAAAAATGATATTATTTTAAAAATGCCGTGGATTATACCTCAAAAACATCTGTGTTCTTTTGCTAAGAGGTACATTAACATAAACCGATCCCCTACAACTACAGTTAAGGGTTGGAATATTTACTGTAAGCAAATAACTACCATCTTCTTTATTACATATTAAAGTAGTTCTTGTTGTGTGCGGATTGGGATTTTAGGAAGGAGGATGAAAGAGATGTTTGCTACGGTTTTGTTACTTTTTTTTAAGCAACAAAATAAGAAGAATACACGGAAAAAAAATAAAAAAAGAAAAAGAAAAAACAAAAACAAAACAAAAACAAAACAAAAAAAAGAAAAAAAAAGAAAATTTAGAGAAAGTGCTAGAACTATAATGCTTTTAGTCACTCCTTAGGGTAATAAGATTCCCCAGAACTAGAGAGATACCTGCCAAAGGCAGCTGAGAGAGCAGATGTCACAGTTAAGCTGAAGATGAAACAGTCCTGTGACTTGAGTGGCACCCAGACTCACAAGAAAAGAGTTTTTCTATTAAGTCATCTGCTATTCTATTCTCATTGTTTCATTTCAACCATAAACCACAAACTACAGTTTAAGGTGTTCTTTTCCCCTCAGTGCACTGGAAAAAAAAAAGGCAAAACAAAAATGATCATTTGTTTCAAGCATGAGGAAATCAATCCTATGGCATGCGTCATGAATAGTTTTCCTCATTCCAGCCATGTAACCTGGAATTAGCGTCTGCCTAGGTGGATAGCATGGTCAAGATTACTTTGGTTACAAGATGATTTTTAGATCTTTAGCTGTGAAATATCTGCCTACAGTCTTCCATCAATTCAGGTTACAAGAAGCAGTACCTGTAACCCTTAGGCTATTTTCAAAGGGTTAGGAGCTAACATGCAAATCTGACTTTTGATCCATTCCTACATCCATCTAATTAGTTCTGACAAAAAAAAACCCATGATGCAATCATACTACTTTTTAACTTTCTTTTCCTTTGGAAGGCTTTAAACTCTAATCTACTCAATATGTTGCCATAAAAAGCAGTCTATTATTTTGGCTGTCAGCAGCAGGCTGCAGCATTTTAATGTGCTGCTATGAGAGCAGTCAGACTCCTGGAAAGAGCTAGAAGTATCAGAACAGAGGTCTTAATGGTCCTTTTCAGGAGTAGAACAGAAGAATTAAAAATATGCTCATATGAAAATCTCACTTCCTCAGATTGTTGGAATTTTTGGTCGGATAGTTTTGCCCCCATCAATAGGATTTCCCTTAGAAATAAGGAACTACTCAACATCTGGTGAGTCTTATTGTCAGGAACATTTTGCTGCAAGAGGGATGAGCATATTTTTCAGACTATGCCATGGGAAGCCTGCTGTCCAGTGAAAACATTTCACTCTCATTTCATACACATTCTGCCCAAAATGCCTGGGTGCTTTGAGATTTAAAAAAAAAATACTAGCTGCACGCACAACTGGCCTTACCCAAATAACAAAAAAGGCAGTTTCCGTTACAGAAATATTTCAACCAAATACAGTATTTCTGTCACTTTGCTTCACAGCTTACTCAAAGCAAACACAGACTTTCATTCAGCAGCATGATTTATACACAGGTGATAGAGAGTTTCTCCCACTTAAGCTAATTCATGCTCACTTCTCTTGCACCCTTCTAACCCAGGGAGAAGGAACTCTATATTACCAAAGCTGTTCAATCCTTCAGCTATTACTGTTTATTTCAGATGTCAAATTACTACATATGTACAACACTGGAAGTCAAAACCCAATACAACTTCAAGAACCTATAATTTCTCTAAGAAATGTATAGAAGAACTCCTACTGACAAAAGGAGGAGAGTTGCACAGGGGTGCTTGACCTACCGCTCTCAATGGTGGTTTGGTTTTCAGGAATCTGTCAAAGAAACATCCCTGAGGCCAGATCTTTCAGGCTTATTAAGATAGTCAACAGATGACTCCCACAGAACATCTGTCTGTTCATCACCTCCAGTTGCAAAGTTTTGCTTTCCATCTTGGGAGTAGTCCGACGCTTACTGCTCAAATGATGAAGGTGACTCCTATCAGAGACCTGTGCACATTATTCTTGTCCTTGCTCTCTCTCCCAGGTTAGTGTGCTGAATCAGCTCACAAAGCTCCAGTAAATGCCAGACCCGATGCTGGGTAAACAGTGACAGAACCCAGCAAAAGCAGGAAACAAGCCAGCATATCAATACAAACCTACCTTCATCCTCAGGGATTGAAGTCTGAAACAGCACAGCTGCGGATATAGATTATTTTAAGTACTTGTTTTCAAGACAAGACAAAAAGGTAAAAGCTATACATCTACTGGAGACAATCAGCAAGATAATGTGTCTGGCTTCAGGGCTTGCAGTGTTAGACAAGATGAATTAGTCGTCCAAAGAAAATTTTAATTTCTTCAAAATATTTTGATAGCTTAACTTTATACCACTGATATGTTTGCAGATCAGGTAATATTCCTTCTCCATTTAAAACAAACTGGCACAAATACTCTATCACATCACTTAGCTAAAATTCACAGAAGTATGACCATTTGTGTCAGAAATACAAATGAAGTTATTATAAAACTGTTCAGTGCACAACCTCAAAGGGAGAGGAATTATACCTCTAAAGCCACTAAATTAAGGTCAGCTACCGTGGTTACTCCAGATCACTGACAAAACTTTGTTTCTGTGAAGAGAATAGAGCATTCTGAAGTAAGCACAATGTTATTATGCATATCCACATCTTTATGTCAGGCAATGAGTTTGTACTTTGATAGCAACATTCGTGCTCAAGATTTAATATCTCTTAAAAGGTTTTCAGGTATATTTACCACTATCTCTAAGTTGTGAAAACCTACCCTCTTTTCTGCTTCTTTTTGCTCAGAAACGGCTCAAAGTATGGATTGACTTTCATTCAAGATGTGTGTTCTTTCTCTCTATCTAGAAGTTGTGCCTATGACTTCTTAGGTATTGCCCCTCTGTCAAAAAATTAATTAAGGAAAAGGGCTATGCACTGTCTTCAGGCACTTAAATAGATTATCCTGGATCTTATGCTGACTCTATTAGGGCTAACATATTGCACAGAACACTATCAGCAAGCCACTCATCATTGTATTGATTTACACTCTGATTGCACTTAATTGACATTTCTTTTTGTATTTGAAACAATAAGAGCTGGGAATATATTTTAAAGAATTCTGTGACTCCTGGGTAAGTTCCTTCAGTGAAAGCAAATTTCTTGTGTGCTCCAGAAATGTGAATTCACATAAAAGCAAGGAAAATTGTTTTACCCTTGCAGCTCTTCTTTCTCTTATACCGCCTCACTCATGTGTGGATCTTGAATGCAAGAGTAGAAGTGCTTGGGATCATCTTCTTGAGAACCAAAGAATGGTTCTTTAGAATGAAAGGCTGTATCTCCTTTCAGCTACTCTTAACTTCATGTTTACAAACTTTGTCTGTTTTTTCTGTTTTGAAAAATTGCTGCCTTACTTTCAGCATGGCTCATTTTTCTTCCCATTATGTTACTAAAGTTTGTTTTCATATACTTAAAAAAAGTAATAACAAAACATATTGTTACACTGTAGGATCAGTGTTATCCTAGTTATTCTCTTAGAGTAAAATGGTAGCTATAGTATTTTGATGGCTTTAACTATTTTTTTCCTTTATTCTCACACTAAGATTTAGTAGTGTTTACAGAATAAAAATTTTATATGGAATATAAAAACTAATTTGGATCAAGGAGGGAAAAATGACTTTATAATATATTTGGAAGAAAGTTACACACGCCACTGCAGGTCTCTGTGCCACACTTCTAGTTTGCCATCAACCACAACGAGCATTACTATACACAGTAAACCATGACAAACCTGCCTGCTATTGTTTTATAATTGAAGAAAGCCACAAGGCATGCCCATTATATTTTGGTTTGTGGTGTACAACTGAAGTCTAGCAACTTAATTGTATGAATCATACAGAGACAGGTGGCATTCTCTTTTTCTGGAAAAAGAATATCTCATTGAGACAGTAAGTGTTTCACAGAAATCCGTGAGGTTTAACAACACTGTGCTACTCAAGCAAGAAAGGATTCTCCACTCACAGTAATGAATGACACTTTGATAAATTAATAGAAAACAAACAAAACAAAACACAAAAAAAAATTAAACACACCACTGAAGGTTATATTTGCCATATGTAAAACAAGGAAATAACCCAATGCAACTGGGATATAAGGATATTGCACAGATGAAGAAGGAATCCAGGAGGCATTAACTTTCAACATATTGCCATCTGGTTGTCAGAAATCTCAAATATCCTTTTCATGGACAGACATTTTTGGTTTAGGTCTTTTCATGCACTAAAGCATGAAATTTGTCCTCTCTCATTTCTTAAGTCCATTTCTTTTACTGAATTTTTCCTGCATTAATAAAGTAACTTCATACCCCAACTGGGTTGATAATGCAGAATGGCCTCAAAAATGGCCATAGTATGTATTTTTGTTTCTTTTTTTTTTTTCCCACTGATTAATAAATACTGATAGGTTCTTACTGGTTCCTGTGATTATTCCAAATTCAAGTTTATACTGCGGCAGAAAGGCTTTTTCTAATCAAAACCTTACAGCTACAATGGATCTTCAGTTGCAACAAACTCTGCTATATCTAGAGTGTAGGTATGGGTAAAGATTTTGCACTTTAGTTTCAGCACACAGAATGCATTTGGAAAAGTAGTGTTCTGCAAATCACAGTATTACTGAGAATTTATCAAACATAAAAGCCCTGAGTTATGATGTTAAGGGTGTAACTTCTGCGAAGTCCAATCTCCTGTTGATCTTGTGATATTCAGAAAACTAAATCTGGGACTTTGGACTGTCCCTACAAGGCAAAAGACAAGACATCTAATTTGCACTTTACAGTGAACACATACAGTGAAATTCAGATTGATCAAGAAACTTGGATTGTATTGAATTCAGTACTATAATTTGCAGTTGCAATAAGAAAAAAAAACTGGAGCTAATGTGGATGCACATATAAGGGTAGCAGTTGAATTAAATAACTGGTTAATAAATACAAACTGTCAAATTGTGTATACTGTAAGCAAAGTAGCCACAAAAAACTCAAGCTACCTCATTATCTTCCCTTTACTGTTAGAGATGGCATGGGGACCTAAAGCAAAAAAAGGAAAACCAAAAAGCTATTTTGGGGGCTTTTTTGAAGCGAGAAAAAGTGCTGTACCTGTGCTGGGGCTGGCAGTTTGTGGGCAGGCTGCTTAGCCAGCAGGAGTGGAGCTGGCACTGTTCACTCTTTATATCTTGACCTTGACCTTTGGCTACTAGGCTATAAACAGCATTAGGGAGGGTAGAAGCACATCAGGTGAGTAAAATCTGTTGCTTGGAGTTCTCTTCCTTCCTCCAGGGAGGGGAAGTCAGAGTATGAGGACAGCCAGGTCTGGTCTGATCCTCTGATTATTGTCCATTATTGCTAGTTCAGGCAGGCAGTGATGAAATCGCTCAGGGAAGCATGTGAGCTATCAAAAGAGATTTCAGGGGTTTATGGAGTTTGGCTGAGAGAGTGGGAGCACAAGTGGTGTTCTCCTCCCTGCCTTCTGGGGGGGGATATGAAGCAGCCTAGGAAAACTCAGGCTCTGAATAAGTGGGGCTGAAAGGCTGGTGCCACCACAGGAACTTTGGGTTCTTTGATCTTTAGTCAGTTTACTCAATGCCTGGCCTGACTGCCACAGATGGGTATTGCCTGTGTCTGAGGGGAAAGTGGATCCTAGGTCAGGAGCTGACAGTGCTCACTGAGAGAGCTTTAGGTATGAAAGGGGAAGGGGAGAAAAAGTCGCTTGCTAGAGTAGAGGAAGTAGTTCAAAGTTGTCAAATAGATCAGATGGGGGAAGAAAGTAGAGGTCAACAGGACGGAGAAGGTCACTGTAGGAGATTGCAAGGAAATACCTCTGGATTGTCCTGTAGAAGCTTGTGTGGACTCCCCAGAGAAGTTACCATCATGAATTCCCCCCCTGAAATCTTCTTGGATCCCTTTAGGGATACCTGCACATGCACACAGCATGGGAAACAAACAGGAAGAGTTAGAGGTCTGCGTGCGGTCACAAGACCATGATCTCATAGTGTTCACGGAGATGTGGTGGGAAAGCTCGTGACTGGAATACTGTCATGGATGGCTACATGCTTTTTAGGAAAGACAGGATGGGGAGGCAGGGAGGTAGAGTTGTTCTTTATGTAAGAGAGCAGACAGAATGTATTGAATATTGTCTGGGGAGGACGATATACCTGTGGAGAACATGTGGGTGATAATTAAGGGGCAGGCTAGTGTGGGTGATGCTGTTGTTGGGTGTATTATAGGCTCCCTGATCAGGTGGAGGAAGTTGACCAGGCCTTCTACAAGCAGCTGGAGTAGCCTCATGATCTCAGGCACTGGTTCTTATGGGGGAACTTCAATGATCCAGATATCTGTTGGGAAAGCAACATGGCCAGGCACGTGTGCTTCAGACTGTTCCTGCAACATACCAAAGATAACATTCTCATACACGTGGTGGAGGAACTGACAAGGAATGCAGCATTACTGGGCCTTGTTCTTACTAAGAAGGATGGACTTGTTAGGGAAGTGAAGATTTGGGGCAGATGGGGATGTAGTGATCACAAGATGGCGGAGTTCAAGATCATGAGTGGAAGAAGCAAACCAAAAAGTAGGATTGCTACCCTGGAATTCATGAGAGCAGACTTTGATTTCTTCTGGGACCTTCTTGGAGCTATCCCATGGGTTAGGGTGTTAGAAGGCAAGGGGGCCTGTGAGAGCTGGTCAGATATTAATCAGTGCTTCTTCCAAGCTCAGGATTGGTGCATGCCTCTAAGAAATCAGGCAAGGGTGGCAGGAGACCAGCGTGGTTGAACAAGAAGCTCAAAGGGAAGAGAAAGGCACAGAAAATGTGGAAAAAAGGTCTGAACACTTAAGAAGAATATACAAAGGTTGTCAGGGCTTTCAAGGATGCAACAAGGAAGGGTCCTCTAGAGGTCATCTAATTTAAACCCCTGCCAAAGCAGGCTCCCTAGAACAGGCTGGACATGTAGGCATCCAGCGAGTCTTGAACATCTCCAGAGGAGACGCCACAAGCACACTGGGCAGCCTGTTCCAGTGCTCCAACACCCTCACTGTGAAGAACTACTGTGAAGAACTATTGGAACTTTACAGGGCTACTGTAAAGTAGTCAACCAGAAAGAAACAAATGAGAAATCTTAAAGCATATTCAGCTTATTAATTTCTCTCTGCCTTCATCCACAAAGCCTTTTGAAACACTATTTTCAGGCCTCCACAGCAAATTCATCTTTTGCTTTTAAATATATCTTAATCAAAATCAGAGTTTTAAAACCTAATATCATGATTCTTAAACCAATTAATCTATTTGAAGTGGAGATCTTACTGCTTTTGATGTATTTGTCAACTGTATTTAAAACAAAGAACTGTGTATGGGTAGGAAAATTAATCACAAAGTTCCTTACCAATAAACTGTTAAGAAAAAGCTGTTTTACAAGCTAAGAAGATCACAGCGCTAGCAAACTATTTAGAGCTAATGGTTTTATAGGGCAAAGCCACTAGTAGGGCATCCTTATCCTGCAGTGTGAATAGGATTATCCCTGCAAACATTCCCCTAACATGGAATTAAGCTGTCAAGTTTGCTTTGCTGCTGCATGGACGCATACACAAAATGAACACAAGTTCAGGTCAAGTGTAACACTGCTCTGCTATTACACATTGCTCATAGGGCAAAAAAACAGGAGGGGGAGAAACATGTCAGAGGCTGAATTGCTCCAGTTAAGCTTGTTTCAGGAAATTAGTGGTATTGGTCTTAAAATTACTGGATCATACTGGAAAGATGTTGACAACCGTTTAAATGAAACTTTCTTTTTTATTAAAAAAAAAAAAGTATTTTTAACCTTAATCTCCTCAAGTACCCTCGACTTCAAATCCTTCTTAGTTTATTTCCAAAACTGCTTACTGTCACATAAACATTTCTTCCCATACTCAGTTACAGAATATTAGTAAGGCAAAAAGTACACAAAATTACAGCTAGAAGAATGTGATTATTCATGAACTCTCCATTATGTTTCACATATATTTCATCTCCTTTGTGATTATTTCTTCTCCCATCCCAATATTTATATACATTTTAGGAACATAAAGGGATTCTTCTCCTCTTCTAGGAAGGAGGAAAACACTGCTAAAGCTTAGTTAAACATACATAGAGAGCTACACTGACACAGATAAAAACTCAACTACATAAAATAACGCCTCTCAAATCACAAACAGCACAGACTTAGCAAGTACAAGTCTGTAAAGCACAAAAGTAAAGAAGTGCCAAAACAAACCATCAGGAATCAGGACCAGAAATGCTAAAACAAATAAATAATAATGCAATAGATAATTAAATGAAGGCAAAATTTGTTTTGTCCATGCCTAGAGGACATGCTCTCTTAAAGCCTATGTAAACACATTTATGGAAAAGGCAGCTCTGCTTATTGAAAACAAAAAAATCTCAGTCATGACTGATGTGAACAGCAAGAGACCAGAGGATTACTAGGGGGAAAGCATCACATACTCTTTGCCCTTTTCCTCGTCTCCAGGCAGTTGGAGGAATATTAAGTAGACTAACCTAAATTATTCTGATATTCCTTTTGGTGTGAGTAAACAGTGCTAACTGTTATCAAAGAAAGTGCTTTCTAAGTTGTCTCAGGATTTTTTTGAAGTTATTTCTATATTCAATAACTAGCCTCCATTTGGAATAATTACAAAAATGCAACTGAAGAAGGATTTTTTATAATTTCAAATATTCTGAGTACAAAAATATCACAATAAAAATCACACAAAAAATGAAAAAGTATTTATAACAAAAACTTGTACAGAGTTTAGAACATGAGCTTTTATACATGAGAATATTTGAGGGAATGTCATCAAAATAAATGCATATTAGTTCAGATTCTCAGTAACATAAGTAAGTATTTACAAATATATATCAAAAGCAAAAAAAGTATGTCTTTATTCTCCAATTGCAATTACATGCTTTACAAGGCAGTAAGTTTCTCATGGTTACACAAGAAAATGAAGATTTAAATAAAGCACAAAAGATGATCTTGAGAGAAATATGCATTTTTCATTCCAAATTTAGGCACCTATATTGCCAAGTTTAATTTTTTTATTTTTCATGCTCGAATGGCAATGTTCTCCAAAAGTGATATACAGATGATATACCTGAAGATATATGACTGGCACTTTGCTCAGCAAGCAGAATTTCTTGTTCATCACCAAAAACGTATTTGCTGTCATGGAAGGTAAAGGATTTGCTGCAACATCTAGTTCTAAAACAGAAGAACACAGCAAAAGTTATTCTAAATTTGAAAATTTTTCAAATATAAAGACTGGATTTTACTTTTCTTTAAAAACTATACAGCAGTTTCTGATCAGATTCTGATCCTCAAGTCTGAAACAAAGAAGCATGAGAATGTTTTGTTTACTGTTGAAAAGCACACTGTCTACAAATGCTTCCATAACTTTTCCCAGAACTTCTCCGTAGTAATTCCTACCACACTTGTGTTTGCTTTCTTTTATATTCATCAGAAATCCTTCTGAATTTCACTGACTCAGGGTTCTCAGGCAAAGTAACAGCTACTTCCTACACCATTCATTCACTTTCTCTTGGTAGATACGATATTCAAAGAATATTGTCATTTTTTCTGAGATGGTCTACAGATAAGTTTAAATTCCTTTCTTCTCATATATCAGAACTTATGTTAACAAAATTCATTCCACAATATCGTGCAAAACATCAAAAAAAATCTCACGAAAAAGGTAAAAACCACAGAAGTAATGAAAGATACGATCACCTTCAGTGTCACCATATATTTTAAGGATTTTATAGATTACCTACAAAAGTTAGTCCCAGCAAATGTTTAGAATGCTATGTAACACTGCTTGAGAGTACGACTGGTTTTTCAAACCCCCCTTCCCCCCCCCCCCCCCCATCAACAGAGTTCTAATCCAACAGATAACAAAGTTGTGATATTGCAACAAAGAATTATGGCTTTAAATGCATTTTCATTGCAAATAGCATTACCCTGGCTTTCCATGTTTTTCCTGCTCTCAAATGTCGTATATATTAATAATGATAACAAAATTGAATTATTACTATGTTAATTATATTGCTGCTTCTTTACAGAGTACAAATGCATTCTAGAATGTTTACTTTCCTCAAAAGAGAAATTAAGGCCACTGATTTTATGTATTTGTATTACTTGCATGCATGAATGTGTATTATTAAAGAAACAATTTGGAAATTATATTTTATCATTCCATATTTTGCAGGTAACTTTACAGCAAAGCTTCTGACTAATGACAAAGTGTACGGAGATTTAAATCATGTTATAATCATATTGTACTAAACTAGTCAAACTACTTTCAGAGATGGTAAAAGATGAAGAATAAATTTTCTGCGTGTTCATATCATTCTGAGAGTTTGCCTTCACTTTCAATACACTGGTCCGATTTCCAGTAATCAATTACAGTCAATTACAATTTATGTTGCAATCAATTATTTCTACAAATAAAGAAAAGCAATCCCTGCGGACAACTTCATATTGGATGTTCTTTCCTGTACATCAGTTTGAAAAGTAAAAAAAAGTAGTAAAATAGACCATGAGAATGCATACTACAGTCTAAAACAGCAAGGCAGAGAATTCAGTGTTTGTTTATTTATGTTTATCATTTGTTTATTTTCACCATTCAATATGTGCGAGCAAAAAATAGCACCACAGTAGTCCATTTATATCCATTTAAAAATATTTACTGTAGGTAAAAATGCATTGGGTCAAATCTCAGCACAGAAACCCATGTCATTGAGGATGTTGGTAGAAGGAATTGACACTTTTAATTTGATCAAAATTGCCTGGAAGAGCAGTTGCATCTTTCAGAAGACAAATATTTTCAATGATACAGATCTCAGGAAAGACAAAAATATTCATAACAGTGTCAGTTTAGAGTTATTTGAGAGTTCCTGTTTGCTTCAGGAATTTTATGGTCCAGCTATTACCATGTACTGCAAAAAAAAACAAGCTGCATCAGATGCCATGTTTTGACAGAAGTTTCTGCCACAAGTACTTTCATCCTTGTCAAAGTACAACAGATGCAAGAGCATGCTAGTACAGAAGATACTTCACAGCACCTGGATATGAAATTCATGCTGCTGTCTACAAATACAACAGATCTGGATGCTTTTATGTCTCTTTTCTCCTGATAGTAGCTATATGAAGTAGTAAAATCAATGGATTTGAGACCTTATGGTTATCTGTAAGCCTGAAATAACCAGAGATATCTATCTCAGCAACCCCCGATATGTAGCTGTGCCAAGCTATCAGCTTCTAATTGCGAAAAGAATCTCTCACATAAATTAAGAATCTCTCACAGAAAGTCTCTCACATGAATGAAGATTTTTACCAAATGACTCCTAGTCCTAAAACTGCTTCAAAAACTTTCAACAAGGTAGATCAATTGCTAATCTACAGTGCCTTTAACTTTCCTGGCCCTTCCCTCAAACAGAGGAGCTCTGTTCACTGGACTAATGCACTGTCCTGGTAAAACCAGGTAGTGTTTTTCTGTATAGTTCTGGGTAATCAACAGCTGAATGTTTGTCTGATTTTGTTTGCTTTATTAAAGAAATGTATGTGATGAAATAATTAACAGAGCTATATTCCGTACACAGATGGTAATTTACAAAAGACGTGATTTCATTTTGATACAATCTGTTAAAGGCTTATCTTTATGAATGGAAAAAAATGGACATGGCACCTAGAAATAATATTCATTAAAAGATCTGTAGTATAAGACCAGTTTAAATTAAATTTCTCACCACAAAAAAGATTTAAAATAACATTACAAAAAAATCCACGTTTTCAACTGCCAGTGATTCATAAAATTCAATAACATTGTGTTTGATGACAGATGAATTTTTTTATTCGAATGGAATATAGACTTAAAAAATTGAGGCATTCATAAAACAAAAGCCTCCTAAAAAGATGTCTTTGAGGCCTTCCATTATAACTGATCAGAGCAACAAGTTCAGGTGCATAGGATCAATAGTAAGCTTAAAATATTACCAGAGTTCTCTGAAGAAATAAACTTATGCTCTCTAAAAAGCTCAAAGCTAGTTATATGCACAGTCACACTATTGTACAGATACATGAATGAGAACAAGAAAAACAGTAGTCAAGGGCAAAGAAAATAAAGATAAAAATGAAGACATTAAAGAAAAATGAAAAAAAAACCTCAAGTGCACTGTCAAGAAAAAGAAAACTAATAAGCAGTAGTAAGAAAAAACTTACAAAGGAAAACTAGTATATAAGGAGTACAAAAAAAATGTAGATTTTTCAGAATAACTTTTACATACAATGTCATCATGTTTTTCCATTGTGCAGAATTCATAACAAGATTTTTACCAGGTAATTAAGTCAAATTCTTGCTTTTGATGCTGTACTTCATGCTACTGACAGCGTGTCATACCATAGTGTTGCACATATGCACAATGATCACATTTTCAACAGTGAGATTGCTTCCAAGTTCCCACAACTTTGATTGAACTGTGAACTGGCAAGTTCAATTTGTTTTTCATTTTCATTGTTAACCTGGCCACTCTGGCATGCTTTGGCATCAAGCCTACACTGACAGGAAAAAACTGTAAACTACTTACACAGATCTCTACGCATTTGTTTGCTTATTGGAGGGTTTTATAATACTTAAGTGGTTATGCATTTAATTTCTAGTATGAGTGGTATTATAACGTACTAAACCTTCACTCAGTACACTCAAGTGTGTGACTGTCATCAGATCATGTAATTTCCTAGAATCTAGTCCATGACCAAATTATTTTATGGAACTGGAAGTACATAAAAACCTCTTATTAAAACAAATTGGCAGCTTCTTAAACCAAAGATTATATTGAATAATTATTTGATGTTCTTAATTATGACATTTTTATGCAAATTTTTTTTTTTGCTATAGGCTTCCAAGATGTCAAGATGAACATTTAAAATGCAACATAAATATGTTGAGAGAAATTATTTTTTAACTACCTTCTTTGCCTTCAAGGAAAATTTTCTCATAGACTTCAGAAGATCATAAACATTCTGAATGGATTATAAATTATATGATTTTTTTACTGATTATTTTTTGCCTTCATCTCTTCGTAAACAATAAAAACTAGCATTTCAGGTTTTCCCTAAATTGTCAACATGCCTTACAAAGAAGAAAGCTCATAATAAACTGCTCCATAGATCAGCAACAATACCTTCAGTAGAGACTAAACCCATTCAAGTAATAGAGATGCAGGAGTCCATCTGTGTTTCAGTAATATTATTAAACAAAGCATCACTAAATAAAATGCATAGTTCAATGCTTGTAAGGAATTTTCAGAAACTTTAGATAATCCAATACAGTTTTACACTTCATAAGTAACCGTGGAAAGCTCCATAAAAAGTAAACTATCGTCTTAAAGAGACTTTTTTTTTCAGACCTTGATTTCTGTATGAACACAATAGCATTTTCTTGTATCAATTAAACTATTTTCTTTAGCTACTGCTGTATAAATTCAGTTCATCTTTACCTTTAGCACAGGGTAAGCATTGGTCATTTCTAGCATTTGATGATACCTCTGACTCAGCATAAATAACTGGATCTGCAGAGCAGCTTGAAGCCTCTAGAATGAGAATCAAGTCAGAGGAGAAAACCGGAAGCAAAGTCATGCCCATATGATTTCATAAAACAACACAGGCTTGCAAAAAATCGAAACAAAAAATAAGAAATATACAGGGACCCTTACTCGTCTGCAGACAGAGGCAAGGTCTGATCAGTCTCTCTGAGCTGTAGTTTTTTTTCATTAGCAAGAAGTAAGCATGGCACACCCTGTAGCTGTTGCAGGCACACAGCACGACCAGTGACAAGATGTCAGTCATGTTGTGCTTTAGAACCTTGCAGCTGTATGAGGAACTGTTTGCCCTTCCTGATACACCCTGGGGACAAAGGTATTCCCTTATTCTGCTGGGCTGGCTAGTGAACAGCTGTGACATTCAGCTGGCATTTGACAGAGACATAGGTACAGTGAATAGAAGTGTCAGCAGGACAGAACTCCACATCACCTCGAGCCTGGTGGTGAGCTACTAGAATGATAAGCAAAGCAAGAAAAGTCAGTCTGACAGTTGGATAAATTCTGACTCCACAGAACTCCAGGGGAAAAAAATACTGTTTGCTCATCCATGATAAAGTCTCCTGCATTCTGAAGAGAGATACCTATACAGGTTTCAGACACAGTTTGGCTTTACACAATAGTCACCAGAAGAAATAAAATAACTTTTTTTTTTTTAGAATGGTAACTCCAAAAGATGTCACTGCTCTACACCTGACTTCTGTATGCTCATAATTTACCTTCTGAGTATGTCTCTCTGGCTCCAGTGAATCTTTGCTGTGCAGATCAATCAGAAACAGAGCCTGCCAATGTTCAAATTGAATTCTCTACCCAAAATATATAAATATAATTTAATGACCATTGTCTAAGGCAGAAATAGTTACTTGAAATACCTATACAGCAATTTAATTCTTCAACTTGTCAAAATTGACAACCTAAACTACTCACAGCTTTCTTTCTTTAATACCGCTTTGTATCTCTGAGTGCTCTCCTCTCACTTGTTTCAGATTTTCAAGATGACCAGCATATTCAGGCAATACAGTCTTAGGAATCAGAAGCACCCTATGTAACACACCTCCTTAAAGGGCTTTCTAATTCATTTTATCCTATTATGTTAATGGAAGCATACTGATCCCATTTCATCTTTGCTTTTCTTCCCATGTCCTTTGAATAAATAACTGTTTAGATAAAGGAGTGATGTCTCTCCTTCATGCTATTTGAGCTTTACTGAGCATGAACCTAAGTTCATAATCAACTCAAACCAAAGCGTTCTTTCATTTTTACAAAGAAATAAAAGCATTGGCATAGAGCCAACACTGAATTACATCTTACTAAAATATCACAAGCTTTAGGAACTTCATCTCTTTCTTCTAGACTGTAATATAAACTTTTACAATAATAGCTTTCTGCCATTACAACAGTATCAGTGTGCCATTAGCAACTCCCTTTCCTATATTTTTTATTTTGTAGGTATGTGCAAATTATGACATTGTTGATTTTCTACTCTTTGTTCTATTTTTCAGCTGTAGCACAGAAACAGAATACTTGGGAACACAGTATTTTTCTATAGCTCCACTAATGTACACAAAATACCTCCTACTGCACATAACTTGATGACATGTTACCAAAGCTTATTCACTATCATTGTACAGTTGTTCTAATAGCAATCAGTCAATAAATCTCCAACACAGTAACACACAGGAAACAGGAGTTTTACTGCCCTAGTACTTACATATGAAATGCTTACTGTCTTTACAGATTCAACTTTTCTATTTAGTACACTACTCATTAACAACTCATTTTGGAGTTCTAAAATTGAAATAAGCAAGTTATTTCTTCCAAGGAAAAAGAAAACTCATTTTTTTCCCCAATCAGTTTTTGAGTCATTTCTATTTCTAAATGTCTAGAGCTATTCTTACAGGCTTCTCACAAAAGCAAATTAAAAATAAGTTCATCATTCAAAATTTACTGTATAATGTGGTAACAATTAATTGAGGGACTTCAAGCATTTAAAAGGCATACTAAGAATTTGATAGAAAATATTTCACAGCTGGATTTCCTTGAGAGTTTAAAGAACAGAAATTTAAGAAAGACTTTTCCTAACATAATCTTCAAGGTTGAAATATTTATTACATAAAACAAAAGTACCAGGGGACCACCTTTGATAAACTTGCTAAAATGCTACAATTTCTTTGTAATTGTTCGTATTTTCATGACTAACAGATTTTATTCATCAATAACAAACAACCCCTCCCCACCAAAAAAAAAACAACCACCCCATTATACTTAACAACCCAGACATGAATTTTGTTCATTAGAAATAAACACTGAGAATGCCATTACTTGTAACAACAGATATGAATAATTCTGAAAGGTTTTTCTTTAAATAGTTATCTTCATCATTACATTAATCAAGTCATAAAAATCAAACATTTAATGAAATTCTTTAATGATTTCTGTTGGTCAGTTAGATCAAATTGCAAGCCACCAGAACTGCTTCAGAAGCAGCATTACTTCTACTACCAGAGTACTAAGGCAACAGGTATTTCTTCATGTTGGCCTTGAAAATGACTTCATAAAAATCATGATTTTGTTGTTTAAGTTATCAGGAGGGAAGTTAAATTGAGACTAGAAGTATAGCTTTCAATTTGTATTGTCAAGAAATTGCTATAAATTTGAGTTTCAAGAAAGCTTTTAGCAATATGCTGAACTATAAATTATGGAGACCTAAGTATTACTGTGCTTTATAGACTTCTCAGTGTCAGGAAAAGGAAAATTGAATTTTTCTATTATTTATCTCTGAGAAAGAAGTTTATCATTTTTTCCTTTCAAAATTCATACTAAATAGAGGAAAGCACAACACTATTCCTGGTCCAATCATCAGGATACTTTTGTTTAATCCTAGTACAAACAGTTAAGTCAGTAATCTGGTCCAAAATATGATAAAAATCAGAGTTAATATTCCTGGATAACATTTCTATCTTCTCAATGCTGCTTGTTCTTATTACTAGCACAGTAGCAAAATTACTTTCTCATTCCTGTACCACTTTCACAGATAGCTTGTTTACAGACTACAGTGGTAATCATTTTAGGTACAGCCTGAAGTAACTCTGACAAATAGTATTACTACTGCCAAGTAATTCCAGAAGTAAAATGAATAAATAAATGAAATTCACAAAGCCATTATACCACCAAAAACAATCCTCAACTGACTTCAGTGGTAACCAAGATAATTAAGGTTACAAAAAGAGCAGACTAATCCATCATTCCAAACCAAGCCTTTCAATTTATTGCCCGGAGTAAAGAACTTCCTTTATTTCTGATGATTCACAGAGTATTTCAACAAAAAAAAATATGTTTATCAGCATTTTACCCATAGAGAATAACGCTATATTGAAAGGAATATAAGTAGGACTAGTTAGTTTCTTTGTTAAATCCTTTATCAGGTGTCATATGTAAAAAAAACCTCTAAATCCCACTTGCAACACAGAATGCCTGTGTTAACTTACTGAACACTCTCTACTCTGCACTGTAGAAAGCAGTTGTTCCAGGAAAACAAAACAAACAAAAAACATCCATGATGTTTCTCTCAAAATTAGAAACTAGAGGTCTTTTGGGCAACAGGACCAATCTCAACTATAAGGAAGGAAGGTGCCAGCAATGTGGGTACTGATCCTGCTTGTGTCAAAGAGTTTCTGTACAAAAATAAACAACAGAATGGAGAAGACCTGATATACCCACAGCACGCAACTATTGGAGATTTCATTCATGTGAGAAATGCACCATTGATTGCTAGAATGCCTTGATCTAGCCTGCTCTTGAAGTGAACTAACAAACAAAAAGATTGTCAAAGGGATTTAATTACTATTTCACACATGCTTCACGATCATATAACAGGATTTTTTCATGGTAAAATAAATAAATTAATAACCACCTCTTAGGAGTTTCCTGAAGTTACAGGAGAACAGCAAAGTGCTGGGTGGCACTTACAAACGGTTTGTACGGAGTATGTACATATTTCTCACCTACTTTTTCCCTCATAATAGACTGCATAAAGTTCTCTTAATGCCTAAAGAAGCATTATCACATGCAGAACCATGGCCAGCATCAACCCAGTTACCACTACAAAGTCTGATGTGGTCTCTCCATCCAGAAAAAAAATCATCTGCATGGCCACAAAAGTGTGATGACTCCATCTCAGAGAAAAATGCAGCACCACTCAAAGAATCTACTGAGAAAGAGATGAAGAAACACTAATCTGCTTGAAGAAAATATACATAGAAATTTAAATATTTAATTTATACCCATCAACATATGTGCATTGTGAATTATCTGTGCTCCCACTTCCTAATTTAACATTGACAAATACCAGAAATCTTGGATAAAAAATTTAGTCTCTCAAAATCACTGGTAATAAAAGAAAACTACTACAATTACTCTAACAAGTTTCTACATCACCTGCTTCTGACATTTACAGTGTATTATATCTTCTTAACACCATCCATGAAAAACATATTTCAGTAGAGTTAACTTAAATCTTTAAACTCTGGATAGTAGCAGAAGAAAAGATAGAATCAGTAAGCAATGGAGACTTAAAATGTTGGAAAGCAAGATGTAGTAGTGGGAGGTACTCTAGGCTAGCTCTGCTTTACCATCTCCCAGCTACACAGGGAGGGAATACATCATAGAATCACTCAGATTGGAAAATACCTTGAAGATCAGCAAGTCCAACCATGACCTAACCATACTACCCTAACTCTAACAACCCTCTGCTAAATCATGTCTCTGAGCACAACATCCAAATGGTTTTTAAACACTACCTCCCTGTGGAGCCTATTCCAGTGCTTGATAACCCTACCTGTAAGGGGTTTAGTATAAGGTCTGAGATTCCAGTTGTACTGAGCTTAAGTTGCAAAGTAACAGTAAAAGGGGGAGAAGAAGAGAAAACAGACTAAAATAGTCAGAAAAAAACTGAAGAATCCGGAGTATGTTCCAAAAACTGCTGGAACACCGTGGATCAATTAATATTTTAAGAGACTCAGGGATAAAAAGTGGTTGTATATTTTAAAGAGGTCTTAGAAGTGCATGCCCTCATGGTCGTTACTATATTCACTAGTTAGAAGGTACAAATTCAGCTTTAGTCAGGTAGGTGAAATCAGTTGTTGTAGCTGTATGGTATAGAAGATAACTACAGAATGATCAATTATTTAATTTACTATTTTTGAGGAGTAAGGTGTGCACACAGATGTAATCTCACATGTATTAACACCTTGTAGAAGTGTAAAGACATACAAAACAATTCAACTGAACTGACGTGATTCATTCTTGAGCATAACACTGCACTAATGCTGCACTATGTTCCCTCTGGCTCTGCAGATTTAGGAAGTCATTTCTTTGCTGATAGATGCAATGATGAAATTCTAGTAGCCCTGGGATTCTGCCAGGGAAACAGAAGTCAGAGATTAAAATTTCTTCTTGATGAAAACACAGTGCCTTGCAGTTCACTGTCATTACCATCTTTAAAAACACAGACTTCTCCATCATCATTGCTATGGCCCCACAACACCAGTCACACAGCTGCACCACCAGGCCCAAACTCAAGACACGCTGGAAGACATGTCCTATCCCACCCATGCCTGTACTTCTTTCTTCCTCACCATCCTGGATAGAACAATTTCACAACCAAGTCTCAAGAAACATTATTACTTAAGGGACAAAAATGCACGGAAAGGGAGGATTCACATTAACATTCCTCATTAACTGAGGCAACTGCTTTGAATTTGCACATCTCTCATTCCTAACTATGGGAATCACCTCATACCATTATGAGTGTTGATTTGCTTATTCTAAACCACATTCCTTCATTTTTGCCTTCTCTTGAAAGATCAGCTTCGCGTACGCTGTCACCTCAGTATGATGACTTCTCAATTAGAAAAGTTCTTACTTATAAGACTTTCACATAAGAAATCACCAGGCTTACTATCATGTTTACTGTCAGGTTTTTGAGGTCTAAGCAAACAGAGTAGAAAAACAATTTTTTTCTCTCCTGCAGGTTGGTCCAGTGGGAATGCTGTCTATTCCTCAAAGCGTGCTGTCAGGACTATCTCTAGGTACAACCACTGTCACTGGTGAGTCAGATGACAGCAATCAAACCAGAAAACATCCTCTCAGCTTTCAACATCTGTGGGCTGAGCAAGAAGTTCAAACTTCTTCAACATGTAGGAGCATTACTCACATTAATTTTTTCACATCTAGAGGAACAGCAAGCAGCACAGGCATGTCCCAGGCCAGATCCCCTGCAAGCCTTCACACAGCCCTTGGAGTCCCTCATGCAGATGTCCCCAGGCTAGAGGCAGTACCACACAGATTGCTGTGTTCTTACATATAATTTATTTTTCTTCCTTGCTTGCACAAAAGGGTAACACCTCTGCAGAGCCTAAATGCAAACAAGTTCCTTCGAGATTACTTCTGCTGTTGAACCCTGTCTTCTAGCTTTCTAAATCTGCTTTACGTGTACACTGCATTTGTTGTTTAGCACTGCATCAAGAGCAAAATCCCTGCAGATTGGTTTATGGTTTACAGCTCAAGAAAACACTATAAAAAAAAACAAAACTTCTAAAAGAAAACTCTCTCAACTTAAACCATTCTTTTACATCATGTTTAACTCTAAAACACACAGCAGAGGCACAGCTCCCAAACACAAACGAGGTGGGAAAGAGCAGCAGCCAAGGAGCATCTCAGCCAGCGCCAGCACAGCGCGCTGCTACCACCTCCTGGAGGAACCGCCGCAGAGATGCACGCAGCGCAGCTGTCATTAAGCCTTCAGCCCAAGAACAGGCTCGGGTAGTACTGTATGTGTTCACAGACATTATTTTAACTCGTCTCATTTCAGGGAGCACCAAGTGGTTCTTCATTTGCCACGCGTCATCAATTAATTTGTCATGCCAGATTACAGGGAAAGCCTATTTTCAGGGATATTTTGGAGGAGCAGAGGGGCCCCTGCTCAAAATGCGTGTTCCCATTTTTAGACACTTAAGACTGTGCACAGTGATTAGGTTACAGTGATAGTTGCTCGCAGCCTTTCTGCAGACATATCATAGCTTAGCAGCCTAATGCAGCACAGGGGAATTGGAAACATCTGTTGCTAAGTGTTCTGCAGAGACATAAAGGGCTGCATTGTCAAAGTAGTTATCCTTTACTGCTCAAAAAAAGAAGGAAAAAATGGACAAACTGGAATAGAACCTGTACATCTATTTCCATGCCACGAAGAAGTAATAATGAGACATTCTTGCAATAGTTGATTCCTGTTTGTGATACTGTTTTTCTTTGACAATGCACTGCTCTGCAGAAGCCAGCATAAAAATGGAAATAATACAGACTTGAACAAAAGTGTTTTGCTAACTTCCAGATAGAGAATAAAAACAAAAGTGCAAAACGTTTTTGTTTTTCTTAAATTCTCTAGGCTATCATGACTACTTCATAAAGACATGCACTTTTCTTTCAGTTATGTACTGCAAAAAGCTTAATGGCAAACCACACAGTGAAGCTGCGAAGCTTACTTACACTGAACTGCATTTCTCTCTTCAGTAGAAAGCGAGAGGAATATTTTCCCCCTTAGAGAGAGAGAAGCTATTCTCTGCAAAACAAGTGTTCAAGACATCATTGTCATTGAGAGAGCTATTCATACACATCAGTAGGTGAATATAACCTTCAACACTTGTGATGGATGCCATCGTTTGAATCAGATCAAACCTTGCAACAAGTGAATCCAATTTTTTGCAAAGTTCTGAGATTGAACTCATGGGTTTGCAACTAGATTCTGAATGACTTTCAGACCATGTTCTTTTATTTTATCTTTTTCAACCTACATACTTAAAAAGTGGCATTTCAGAGCCCTTGAAAGCACCTTTTTTCCCAGAGCAAAATAGAGAAGTTGTACTGAAATGCAGACTTATGCATTTCCCTTAAATAAAATGTCACTGAAAATGCAGGAAATAAAGGGATATTTTTTAAGTGCTAACCAAGGTATAGAAGACCTGGACATTTTTAAGAGATTAGTAGAAAAAAATACTGCACCATATCTTTATTTTGAGAATTTCTAGTCATTTTTCACTGAAGCATTTCTTGTGCTTTTGTTTCCATTTCTTAAATTCCACTATTTCCTTCTCTCCATCTTTATCATCTTCCATTAGCCTTCCAATACCTTGCTGTAACTTACTGCCTAGAGTTCTTTCTTTCTCCTTATCTCCATCACATTAAGACATCCCAACAGATTAAAACATGCTGGATTACCATTACTGAATAAGGTAAGGTTTATTAACATCATTTCATACATATTATACAAGCTACTTAGGCTTGTTACCAAGCAAGTCTCACTTTCTACGCTCACTTATTGAAATCAGCAAGATGTTACAATGCCCAGTTAAAGCCTCAACCTTTAAGTACTGTCAAGTACTCAGAGAAGCAAAGTTGGTTTTTTTTTTTTCCCCCCTGCAGCTATCAATTTTGAGATGCAGATAACTATAATCTTGCTCATTTTGAGGCAGAAGTTACATTTAGAATGATAACTATTTGTGAAATGTGAATCAAGGTCACTCATCTTTATCTCAAAACCACAGCCTCCCTCCAAAGAGTTTAGCACTTACAGGGAAGAAAGCAGGAAGGCATGATATATTCCACAAGTTGCAAGAGTTGTTACTCTTTTTCCTTCATATATGTCACTGCATTCTCAAAATGGGATAACTGCATCCAGTATACACTAAATTTTTCCAAGCACTGTTTCTCCAAACCCCAAGGTTAACATCCATCTTCTCACGTGACAATTTTATCACCTTACTGGTTTGTCTCAGAACTTTCTAGTTGAATCGAACATGTGTCAGAAAGAAAGCAGACCAAAGTGTTGTTGAACATAAAGTCATAGTTACAGTTCAGTTTTATAAAGAAGGCTACATTTATTTAATAATGCAGTCAAAACCTTGGTTGATGTGCCAGAACATCTGTTTTAAGAATCAGGAGTGACAGTGCTCAAAATAATCATCAATATATATTTTTAAGCGTTTAAAATACAGTGCAAAAAAAACAACCCATGCAGAATGAAGGGACTGAGTATGTTCAATAAAACCACCACAAAATATGTAAATATTATGATTAATTGTACATTTGGCCTCACTAGGAATTAAATGCACATTTCTAATTTTCTAATAAGTCAATTCAATATGTTATTGCAATTTTCAAGTATTATTTCTTTGATTGTAGATTCATAAGGCGTTGATTGAACTTCAGTTTCACAGCAGGGAACACATTCAAAGAGTCACTAATGCATTTAGAAATAACAATAGATTTGCAAGAAATCCAGTAGGATGAAATGCTCTGTTGAATCCTAAAATATAAGGATTACGTCACTACCCATACTCATTTGTAATTATTATATTGCATTTCAATTTGAATAACTGAAAAAATTAGCATGAAATTGCAAAAGGTTTATGGGCTGGTTCAGCCCGGTTCTATGACTAATGCGAGGAGGAGGGTGGGGACCCATGCCCAAGGAAAGGGAAAAGGGTGAAAAGGGCTGGAGATGGGCCTGAAGACAAAACAGCAGCAACAGTCTGAGGAAGAAAGCTGATTTACTAAATGAGGTATCAAGAATGCAAAAATAACACAATATAACAGTATAATTGGAATTGAAGCTAATGCATCAAATAAAATGAGAGTGTCCAAAACAACTGAAGTCCTTACTGTAATGCTGAGGGTGAGATGGCTAGGGAGCACACTCACTGCTGAGATGAGCAGTAAGGGAAAGAACTACTAAGACTGAATTCTTCTATTCAGCATGGAAACTTAAAGTCAGAGCAAAATTTTGTTGCTGGAAGTTAGGGACAAAGACCTAACATTCTAGTTTACTAGCAGGTACAAGAATGATACCTCCTGGGTGCTATGTGTATGGACTTAACACACATGGAGACAACGTTATGCAAGACTGATTACATTTCCACAGTTCTACTGAAAGTTAAAAAAACAAAAATAAAAATTTCAGGAAGAGAGAAAAAGTGAGAAAATAGAAACATCTGATACATTGCTCCTCCAATTTCAGTACTGCTAATCTAAGTGCCTCATATTTACTTGGACAATATTTCAAGCAATGACTTATTTTTGCACTGCAAGCTGAAGAATAAAAAGATTTGTCAGCTTTAACTAGAAGATTTAAGCAAAACTTTACCAGATGGTGCTTACAATAACAGTTGTGCAACTGTTTTCTTATATATGTCTGGCCTCTAAATCATGAAAGCATGAAAACATACTCAGAAATGATTGATTTCATTTTAAAAATAGTCTGTAGTACTCCAAACTTCTTCATTTTAGTCAGTCTTCTCAGTCAGTAGAGAGAAATAATCACTGATTATGTGTTTACAGTCTTTAATGGGATTTTATTATTATTTTTGTACTCGGTGAATGTTTCTGGTTAATTTTCTGAGTCAAACTTTACTATTTCTTCCCAGTGCAACTTTTATATTTCTAATCAGGCCCATATATGAAATATGTATATATACTCTCAATATCCTCATTATTATTATTTATATGAACATGAAAAGTAAAAAAAACTGGTCAAGAAATTCTTTGTGTAGTAATCTGGCTGCTGTTTGATACATAACCATTATCATAAGCATTATGATAAGCATGGCAGAAAACAATACTGTCAGTATTCCATCCTAAAAAAATGAAGAAATATGAGGAAATTTAGAAATATGGTGGCACAGTTGCCTTTTTAAGGAGGACTTTTAATAGCTGTAGAACAAAAAGTTGAGCATAAATTAAATGGTTTGGTTTAGGTAACTAGAAGTTTCTTTAGTCTTATTATATAATTAAATAATTCTGGGATTTTTGCTCCAATTACTATCAGATAGTTTAACTTCTACCATTCTCCTCTTTCATTTTGTGACATAAAGGAGTGCCTATGTACAGCTAATTGTTGAATAGAGTTCCCATATGGGGTGCTTGCCATTTGTTTTACATTCTCTTTATTAATATTTAACAACAACCAAAAAAAATCATTGAAAAAAAGTTTATAAAAAGCTCAGAAAAGGAACATGCTCATGTCATCCCTATTCATCCTTTTAAGGATCTTGAGCTACATAAGTCACGCACACTTGTCCCCAGTATGATCAGAATTCTACCATTACGTAGAGGAAAAAAACACCTAGAGAAATAGATTTCTTTTAATAAGAACATAAGGAATAACCTGAAAATATACTTTGTTGTGTAATACAGCAAAAGATAATCAAATTAAGAAGCCCTTCAGTTTACTGATAACACATTAAGAAAATGTATGCATGTTTGTCTAAAGCCACCACTCAACTCACTGTAGCTTATAAACAGCTACACTTTTTTTTTTTTTTTTGGCATATATTTTACCCCCCTCCAAAAATAACTTTTGTTTATAATTCATTTAGGCTTCCTAACCTTTTTGTTAATTGATATTTGTGTAAACCAAGATACAGCAAATTACAAAATTGTTTTTCACCAGATTATAATGCTTAAATTTTCATTGCTTTCACCTCTAAAACTTCATTCTTTGTAGTTATGCTGTCTACATCCACTATTCACTTACATTAAGGCAGACAGGTATTTTTCAGATTTATTACATCATTTAAAAAAAAATTTTAATAAACTTTTACATCCTCTTTGCTTCACAATTTTAGCTCTGCAACTCCTGACAATCTAGGCAAGTTTTCTGCTAAAGATGACCAAAATTCACTTTATCTCTGTCTCTCCTTCTGTGAAAGTATTAATGCATTTACCTTAAAGCACAAGATTAGCCTCATTAAAATGAAATGATAGTTTTAAAAATAATGTTAAAACCATGCTTCAGTTTTTGTCAAATAAATACTGTTAAATAGTTTAAAGCCTTATCCCAACACTATGTAAAGAAACACCTTAGTCCCACTCAAGTCTATATATATTTTACCATCAACTTTTTGAAATGCCACCCTAGGGTGACTATGCCTTTATGCTAAGTTTTTCAAAGCTGCTTAAGAGATTTAAAATTAATGGAAATTGTGTGTTCAAAATGCTTAGGCACCTTTTGAAATTTCAGTCTTATGTCTAAGTGATTACATGGAAGGAGGAAAGGAAAAAAAAAAAGTAAAATTATTCTCAGAAGTTTCATAGCAACTTCTACTCAAAAGAAATAGTAATAGGTATATATTATGTGCAATTACAAAACAGGAGCATTTTTGATTGATGTAAAACTCAAAAGAAATAGATACATTTTATTAAGTAGTTTCCGCCCAACAATATATAATCATACTAATGTATGTGGGCTGCCTCAAAAGCAATGCCTCCTATTTCATTATGTTGGTCTACAACGTCAGTGATGGAAGTTGGCATGGCAGTAGAGAGAGGTTGGATCTTCCCACTAATATTTCATTCAGTTTTGTTGCCATGAAACAGATGGCAGCAGAGGGACAGTGTGACAAAATGGTGTCTCACACAAGTGCGCTAGAACCAGAATTGTGCACTGAATTCCCCCGTGTAGAAAAATATGGCACCCACTGACATTCACTGATGGAGTCTGAACAGTTAATGTGAGCAGTGAGGTGGTGGGTAGTATGTTTCAACAGTGGTGAGAGTGGATCACCTCTGCTGGTGCAGATATTCACAAGTATGGCATGCAAGCTCTTGTTCATCGCAGGTGGAAGTGTACAGCAAATAGCTATGACTCTGAAAAGCAGTGTATCATAGTTAAAAATTTGCTACATTGTCATTTCCATGAAAAAATCAATAGAAGGCTTCAGAGTTACTTGCATGTAATATAAGAACACTATTTTATACATAAGAAAGGACTGTGGCTGACCTGCACAGAAACAATAATTCACTAGAAAATTTCACAGGATATAAAAAGGAATACCTACTTAGAAAAATCTTAGAGCTAGTAAAACTATGCAGGACCTATTGTAGGATTTGCACTGTGCTATTGCAAACTCTTAGGTTATGGGAAAAAAATTTATTATTGTTGAGCATAATAATAGAAACTAAGTGAGGGCAAAAATAACTGGTCTAGCAATACAACTCATCTCAAATATCCATAGCCTGAAGGAAGGCAGCAAAGAAAATCCCATTCCTTCCATCTACCTACCATTAACTCATCAGTAAATGAGAACCAAAACAACAAGGACTATTAGACAATTAGGTAGGAATTAGTTTCAGACTTTATGTAGAGTCTAAGTCCCTATATTTTCTCTGCTATGAACAAAATGTCTTCTATGGTTAAGTCCAACAGATCAAGAAAAAGTATTTAAAAGTCATGAAAGACTCACATCCCTAAACATTAAGGAAGAAAGGAATTGAAAGGATTCATTCATCCCTCTTAAATTTTGTAACAATAAAATTAAAAATCTGTATATTGAGAGAAGAGACTTAATGAGAAAGAAATATAGTCATCTAACCAAGCTAAACAACTAATATACTTAGATGTTTCATAGAGCAGTGGAAAAGCCTGAATTTGCAAGTTTGATGATATATAATTTACATCAATTTCAGAGGTGTATATTTCACACTGTGCTGGCTTGATTCACATATCTTTGAAGCAAGTGATGAACACCTTATTTCTGACTTTTATTCTACTGGAAACAATTCCCACACAATTTAGCTAATGTTTTGTTATAGTTTCTGGATGGCTATTAAGTCCTACCATTTGGTAGGGTCTCCTTCCTCAGCTGCCACGGAACTGGGCCGAACCAGCCCAGAAACCATTTACAAAAACAAACTGTATTTCAGATGGGAAAGTACATATATTTAAACTATAATTGCTTTTATTTGAGTCATTAAGGACAGCATAAAAATAATATAAAATTATCTCACTAGTTTTTCCTGTTTATTCCTTGTTCAGTTAGACTCAACTTACCTGGGACATCCTCAATCATACTGACTGATAGATTAAAAATAATAAAATATTACTCCAACTGCATTACTGAGAAAACTCCACAACAGAGCCCACATTGGCAATGCTGAGGAAAACTGGCTTTATATTTAAGACTTCACCAATAGAATTCAATAATGATAATCATATCAACAAACTGGAAGCAGTGAAGGAAGCTGACAACTTGTTCATCTCTTTTAGGAATGTATTTATGTACACAGTTATAAATAAGGCATATGTGTAAAATGCAATCATATCTTTATAAGCACTGCAACCCACATTCATCTGACTTCTCTGTTCAATAGGCAATGTTTCCCATGACATCAAAGATACAATATTCCTTGTGAAAGAGATGAACTGCAGAAAAGAATAAGTGCTTTATTGTTATGAATGGCCCTTTTTCCTCAAGAGACCTTAAGAACCTAAAGGATACAGATAATTAAATGAGAAAATTGAGAGAATCTGTAAAGACAGAGGTACTCTGCTCTGTCCCCCTTCAGTCAGAAGTGCAAAGCTGCAATTCAAGTAAAGAAAGGCCTGGAAAAAGCTTCAAGACAAGAGACAAACAGCTGCGGTGATTGGAATTTAGCCAGAGCATCTCAAACCTTTAAAGACCTGACTACAAAACACATAATTCAACCATTAGTTAACAGAAGATGCACCATAATTGAACGCTGGACCCCTGCCATCATCTTTATGTCAAAAACTGAACACCAGACGTGAAGGAATAATCCTAAGACAGAATGAGAAAGCGTGCCTTAGCAGTAATAATTAATTTGGGTAGTACAGAACAAGAACAGAGAACAGGCTCAGTAAAAGCAAAGAGTGCACATTTTGCCACATGTGGTAGCAAGCAATAGATCTTATAAAAATAAAATGGTGGTCTGAGGATATTTTTCAGAACAAAAAAAGACAAAATGGACACCCCAAATCAAGTAATTTGGCAGTTCTGTCTCATTGTCTAATTACAGACATAACTTAAGGTAATACTGAACTATTATAGATATATCAGTTAAACCTCACTAGTAATTCCTTGTGGCTTAAAGCACTAAATTTAGTAATTAAAATGTACCAACCATAAAGCACATCTATCCTCTATACTGATTTCAGTAATCATTACCTTTATGATTATATAGCCTTCCAAGTCAAAACTAGCATGTACATGATACTGAAGCATCTTTCTTAGCTTTACATATCTTTCTCACTTCTTTCAGACCAGTGAAGCTTCTTTTAGACCAGTGAGGAGTTGCACATTTCTTAAGTGCATCCTGTTATAACTGGAATTCCACATTTTTCATTATTAAAAATGACCTTTCAAAATCACATCTCCACCCCATACACACACATCTGACAAGCTTCTTAATTTGAACTTAAATCAGAAACTTAAGGAATTTTTGGGCTATACTGAGTGCAATTCCAAAATGTATATGGCAGTATAAAAAAGTTGGAGACCAATTAGAACTGCTCCTTAGAATTTCCATGGGAAGATACCAGACTAAAATCAATTTACATAATGGTTGCTGTGCATAACACCCTTTCAAGATTTTGAAGTTCACTGAGAGCTGAAGTGCAAGAAAACAGATCTTGAAAAAGATGTGGCAAGAAATGGCACACCACTGCTATCTGCTCAAGAGTTTAAATCTATTTATGTTCACATACTCAGAATTAAACTTTTTTTTTTGGGAAATTAAATGTCACAGGTAGTCAATAAATTTCTCCTGAACAACATTTTATGACAAGCTACAATATACCCTTGTACGCTACTCACCTACATCATACTGAAGTGTTCAGCAACCTACAACAGTATCCAAAATTAAACACTTAATACATATTGAAGAACAGTAAGGGAATTAAAATTTCTGTATGTAAACGAGCATTATACCAAGCTTTCAACATTCTAAGTTTAGAGCTTGAGTGGCAGTTCTTCTAAATCAGCATGAGAAAATTTGGCCCTTAGTCCACGCTGTATATTCTGTACCACACAGTATTTGCTTTGTGAACAAGTAGAAGGAACAGGAACACAACTAAAGCATTTCAGAGAAGGAAAATTAGAACCAGTTGTTTTAAAATTCTTAGTATCCTCTTCAAGCACAGTCAGTAATAAGTCTTAAGAAGTCACACTGGAATTACAATGAACTATTTAAGCAGATTTTGTTAGCACCCAGTGCTAACAGCCATTCATATTAAGTGTCTGAAAAGCAGCTGTGATAGTAACAGCAAGACTGAGATCAAAATGGATAATAATACACATATATTCATTTCTTTCCTTAGATATTGTAGTCAGTTATAATTGTTGGTTACAGTAAAGCACACAACCACATGAGTTATTTTCATCCATTTATAGTTCTTGTGGGACATACTCATGCAGCCATTTGAGCTAGAGAAGTGTAGTGAATACATCAGCAATGAAGAATGATTTTCGTATCTCAAATATGAATACATATGTAAGATATTGTAAAACTATACTACAACATCCCAATGTTTGTCATCCCAATATTCATAATCAGTAAATACAGGAATTACATTGCGACATACAGTGAAAAGGAACAAATAAATCACCCCCCAAGTTAAATTCCTACCGCCATAAATGCCACTTGATTATATTTATACACACAACTACTTAGGAAACTCATGGCAAAAAAAAAAAAAAAATTCCAACCTGAAACATAAACCTCTAATGGCAAAAGATATGCAAGTTTTTGTTCTCTATTCTAATATAGCAGTATGTTATTAGAAAACAGCATGGACCCCCATGAATATACAGAAAGTACATGCAGCAACTTGTCTTAGAGGAGTGAAAGTAGTGGTAAGGGAAAACAAAATTAAAAAAACAAACAAAAAAAAACAACACAATAATAAAAACAAACAGAAGTATTTTAAAACCTCCTCAGAGACTGAACATAGCTAACATGTATCAACTGTGCATAGGTACATATATCATTTTCTTTCCTGCCCTATGTTCTTACACTGGTAATGGTTCCTTCTTTAAAAGCAATGATTTGTCTTACAAAAACAGAGTGGGTAACACCTCTAACTGTTAAGGTGTGAAATGCTTAAGATGTACTTATTCTTTTATTGAGCATGATAAATATTTGCTCCACTAGTTACCAAAGTAATTTGAACTGAAAAAGACTTGTGATTTATTGTGATTAAGACTGTAATTTTAAATCCTTTTAATCAAACTATCATCTCTCCACCTCAATGTGAAAGAAAAGCATTACCTCAGATAAGATATCAAGTTCAATCTTTGCTAGATCAGCAAGGAGTACATGGAAAAGAAGTCATTTCAAACATGCTTCTTATGTAAATTATTTAATGTACCTATATGAATATATGACTTGAATTTATTTTTATTTTTTTTCCATTTTGACGTGTTATTCTTCACTTACACATTTCTAAGTCCCTCAAATGATTTATTTTTCTCCAAAATCTTTCAGGAAAGGCAGACACTCATCCATCCCCTCTCTTAGTCTACAGAAAAGTGCTTCTTCAAATAGAGGACTAACTTTAGGGTTACAATCATTGCAAGAAATTGCTAACAGTTCTGATGCAGTTCAAAGGCCTCTTTCAAATGCTTTTACAGCTGTTGATTCACTCTCTTTACAAAGATTGCAGCAAAGCACGCTTAGTCACTACTTAAAGAAAATTTGGAGCCTCTTACAGGTTCTGGATAAGTTAATCTTACAATGATTACCCTTCGCCAGCTTCATTTTCTATTTCATGAAAATTTTAAGATAATTCTAACAATGGTCACTTAAGAATTAAAATAAAATCAACACAATCGCCTATCTTGTGTTTATGTTTTTTTCTTTTTGATATGTAAATCTACTGCTACTTTGTGGTATGTTTAAAGCACAAATAAAAGCCACAGGGCCAGAAGTGTACTGAAAGCTCTTAAACCAATCACTCCGAAATCAGCTCAGAATGAATTACAGAGTAATACCATTGATTAAATCTCTTCTCAGATAAGGTAGTAGTGAGCAAGTAGAGATGAGAAAATCAGACCTTAATGATTAAGCTGTAAAGGACTGCATATTTTTTGATTCTAAGACACACAAGGCTGAAGAACTCTCAATTGAAAGAAGTATGTGAGGTAGTCCGTCCTCAAGCCATTCTCTCACAACTTTTCACTGCTGCTCATGATTTTGCTTCTCACTAAATGACATCTTGATGTTAAAATCTTCATATGAGAATGTTAAAGAACACTGTGCAGATTTAGAAACACAATAGAAACTCAAAGATTTATCAAAATAATTAAAATTTAAGGAAAAATTAGTGTAAGCATTTGAGAAAATAGACATTCTGATGACTTGAAACTCCCTATGAATACACAAGAGAAAAAAAATCACTGAAAATCTTACATCTTGATGTGAATAAACAGACTGTTGATATACCATATGAGAAATTAATTTTTTAAAAACTGTACTCCAATTTTACTTTGGAAAATAAGAGTACAATAACAGAAGTGTTCTTGCTATATGAAGTCAACATTTTTAAAAGCAAACCAAACCACAATGAAGACAGATAAATCATAACTCGGGAGAAGACGCTCTGAAAATCATCATAGAATCATAGGGGTTGGAAGGGACCTCTAGAGATTGACTCCAACGCCCAAGCATTTATTCAAGTTGCACATTAAGATTAAAAAAATAAAAATCAAATTATAGGTTGTGATTTCTTTCAGAAGAAAGAAAAAACAGGCATAAACCCATATTAGATGCTAAGTCATAGGAAAATTGCATGCAGGGGAAGGATGGGTCTTTATTATCATTGTTGGCAATCAATTCCTAGAAGTTTCACTGTAATAGGGAAACTCACAGAAAGTACGTTGATATACACTTGTCTATTTAGTGTCTTTTTTATAGCCATCAGACAGCAAGAAGGAAGAGACTGATGACTTCTTTACTGTAGCTGATCAGAATATTTAAATTGTTTCAGCTGTGTATTAATTTTACTAAAGACGTAATGCAACTATTTAACTGAACACCTTTGCTTCATACATCTTCCTTGTCAGACAGCCTCTCTGTTACCAGCTGTTGCACGGCAACATGTAATAGGATACTGGTGGGAAGGCTCAACTTCTACTGCCATTCCATCAACATCAACCTCAGCTGACATAGGCCAACATAATAAAAGCAGGAGGTGTTACTTTCAAAGAAGCCCTTGAAAAATATACAATATTATCAATATATAGGAATCTTTTTTAAGCTGGTTTGATGGTGGTGGTAGCCATTCTTAGTGAGCTCTCAAGGGGCTCATCAGAAGTTTTTACAGAAGTTTTGCTGTACTTCATTCTTGAAAATAGTTCTTTACATATACACATAGTACCAAAAAGCAATGACAAGGACATGAATAAGGTGTGATTGTGAAGGAAAGGATATTTCTCTCTTGTGAGACAGGGATTATGAAAAACTGGTAAAGAGACACGATCAGATTTTTGAGTTGAATACCTGATTGCAGCTCTGCATGTTTCACTTGAAAATTTGCACGATGTTATTTATATCAAATGAAAAAGGTGCTGTAAACAAAAATTGGTAATTTTTCTTTTTTGCAATCTTGAAACTGTTCTCAAATTCTGTTATGTAAATAGTAAGCATGGCTGCGTATTTTTCACTGTTCAGAGCCCTGTGTTTAGCTGATATATCAAAATGCATACAATTATTTCCCATCACTTCAGTCAGCACTGCCCTCCCTGTGCCCTGGTTTCAGTCAACACCAGCAGTAATAGTGTACCAGTGTTTTGGCTTCTGCTAAGCAATAAGTGTGTGACCAGGATCACTCCATAGGGAAGAAGCTGGCATCTTCATTGCGCAGGACCAGGGGCAGGGCCACAAATTGGACAGGCCTTCTATAATCTCTTGCTTTAGGCTATCTTTATATCAAGTAGGAAATCAGGCATCTCAAGTCTAAAGACTCGAGAATTTATAATCCATGAAGTCTGACACTTGTATCCAGGAAACTGGAAGAATCTTTAACAGTGAAAGTTAAGATTCTCCTGGCTCTTCATTGGGACATGCATTGTTTAATATTTGGTTTCACATTTATATACAATCTGGTGAGTAGGCAAGGTCTGCTTGCAATAGTAAGTTATCCAAATGCTAAAAATGAAAATGATCACAAAGGGCGTGTGATTGCATCTGCATAGAGATATATAAAGTGACAGAAGTAATTTTCAGTGCTAGTATAGTATCAAAGTTTCACTTTGGAATATAAAAGGCAAAAAAAAATTTTCCCTCCCTCCTCACTTTCACACCTATTACTGAACCATCCACATTATCAAAGAAGATTGCAAAACTAATACAACTGGTACTTACATATACAATATTTAACTACTATGGAATGAGTTATGTGCTTCAAACCGAAGATAAGACTAGCAAACATTACTTGATAAGGGCAAACACACATCTATCTTTAACTTGCTCAAGGCAAAGGAAATCCACTTCTAGCTTATCACATGAGGTGTTCAATAAACTGTCTGAAAAGTGGGGTTGAGTTTTTGTGGGTTTGGGGTTTTATTTGCTGTTTTTTTTTTTTTTTAATATATATTTGGTTAGTTGATTTTGTTGTCTGAAATCACTTACAGCTACTCCCAAAATTACAAGCCCTACAGTATGGATATATAAATGTTAAAGACTTTGAACTTTAGACTGATCATTCATCAAAAAGCCTAGGACAAAAATAAGAGAACTGAAGAGCAGCAAAGTTAGCTGAAGAGAACTGCTGATTAGAAAACTAAGAAAGATGGTGAGTACATTTAGGAGGAAAAAGAAAATTGTGAGCAGGAATAATTTTTCCTACTATCAGCAACTTGTTTGGGATAAATCTGCTGAACTAAAAAACAAACAAGACAAAAAAAAAATCAATGCTGCAACTATTCTAAATAGATTGTAAAATACATCAGTGCTGTCATAATTGTAACTAACGACCACAACTAAAACTCATTCTAACATCCAAAACAAGACTGTGAAACTTCTGCAGGTGTAACTTCATTGCACTGACAGTGAAATGTACTTGCTGTGTACTGAAGATAGCACATTCACCGAGATTTCCTTGCCCTTGTTTATGTCCTCTTGACATCATAATCTTTATTCCTACAGTCTTCTTAACCACAGCTTTAATCTCTGAGTTATACATCACCACATTCCAAAAGCTCATTTTGAATAAAATCTTACATCATTCCAACAGGCTAGACCAACTAACGTATTCATTTATTGTACATACAAATGTTGCTCCTTCATTAGAAATATATCAGAATAAACAAAAACATGCAAAAACTATATAAACAGCCACATCTTTCCAGTATCAGCTTTGCATTTCTAATTAGGCTATTTTAGATTCATCCTATGCTTCTCTTAGCATTACTTAGAAAAAAAAACCTGAGAAATATTTCCCTTTCTCTATTGATTCACAACATGTCCTAACTGTTACAGATAGGGAATTACCACCCCTCCACATACACAGACAAAACAAACTAATGAAAAATGCCAACACACACCACTCACACATCATAATGCAAAGCATTAAACAATACAATTTGGGGAAATTTCTCAGAAATACTGAAAGTCCAATTTCTATTACTTCAATAACTAGCTTCCAAAGTTTGTTATTTTATTCCTGTTAATAAAATAGTAGACATCGCCCTCTTTCAGAGCATGAAATAATTCACTCTCCTGGATTCAAATTCTGTTCAGTCATTTCTTCTAGCTTTCAGAAAATATTCAACATAGAAGGTTCAAATATTCAACACTCACAAAGGCTAAAAACTTACTTTTTTTTTTTCAGATGTAGCTTCTTCATGGGACATAATGGAAAACTATCAGGAAGTGTATTACTTTCCACTTTACTCTTACATATTAAAGTTTGCAGTCTTCGTGAAAGGATAATTTTTATTGTGTTCTATTCATTTTAATGCTTGCAAAAATAAAAATTCAAAATGATGAAGTAGTGCACCATACTAAAAAAAAAATATTATAAGACTACTGAAATGCAGAATATTTATGGAAAAGAGTGAAAGTCTACTTGAGTAAGTTCAAAACAAAATACAATTAGATGAAAAACACACTACAAAATCAATATTAATATATACATCTAATACCATTCTGAAAGATCTCAGAAAAATCTCAGAAAATGAACTATATAAAATCCTTGTTGGCTTTACTTTATAGCTCACTATGCGCTGTGAATACACTGAAAGATCAGTACCTACACAAAATACAGAAAGCATATTTTTGCATAGCTTATCCAGATGGTATAAAGACAACTGGCAAATTAGGAAAGGTTCACCTGTCACTGGCAGTCAAGGCTCACCAGAAACCCCACAGGGGAGGCATCTCCAACAAGAGAACCTTCCCTCTTGGTGGTCAGCCCTTAAATGGGGTCTGGGAGAGGTGGAGTCAGACTCCACCCCTTCTGGTCATGCATTGCCTTCACCTGCACTCCTGCAGCTGACTCAGTGCTCACCTCAGGTGATCAATCAGTGGTTCAGGCTGTGATTCAACAGTTCCCATATACTATTCAAGAAAAAAGCATGCTTAAAAAAAAAAAAAATGACTACTGAAGTATCAATTTGCTTCTATTTTACTGAAATAAATCTTGCGTGTGTTTGGGCGTGGAATAATGTGTTAGTGAACCAAATGTAAAAGCAGGTAACAAGGTATCATGCTTCAGGTTCTCACAATAGATGTGGACTCATAATTGGCTGACTTAAGCAATGACTTGTAACAAAATTAATGTGACATGTCAGAAGTTACAGGAACTGTAAGCGGAGTAGGGCTAGCCTCTCACTTACTTGCCACAGATTGAAACACCAGAGATGTCTGCATGTTCCGAGGCATATCCAAGTTACTAAAAACTCTTCTAGACTCTGTCACTCTTACTCACTGGAAGATCTTCTTCTAGCTAGATACTGAGGAGAAATTATCTTAGCAATTTCCCAGTTACAGGTAGCAGGGCCAGAATAGTACTTCCTTACAAGTTACATAAGATTTTGTAGCACTTGTTGAAATTAAAAATAGAAAAATATTAGATGAATTAATGCTAAATTTTTTTCCTCTATGCCTTTCTTACTAAGGAAATTCAGTATTCATGGATAGCATTCATTGCTTTGTATTTGAAGCCAAAATTAAGATTTTGCTCTTGCACATTGAGAATCTGTTTGTTCTAACAACAAAAGTATTTCTAGTCCCAGAAATCTAAATAAAACTGAGTGCTATACATTTTATTTTCTCGCCCAGTGCTTATCCTTTCAACCCATGAGTATTCAGCACATTGTTGTTGCTTAAAATCAATATTCAGAATCACTATACAATTTAACATTAGACTGTCATTGTTCCTCTCTCTTCACAAGTTTTATCCCCCAATAAATAGAAATGTCTCTCTGGTGAGTACAAGTTCTAAATTAATTCCTCTGCAAACCAGTATAAGAAAATTGAATATTGGTAACATTTCTACTCAAATGTTCTCAGTTCTATATTAGAAACAATTAACTGGAAGAGCAATAAGCATATTTGCATATCTGCTTTCTCAATTAAGGATCATAGGAAAAGAAACCTCCTGAGAGGTCTGCTATAAAATCTGTACTATATGAGACTTTAGACAAGCAATATAGACTACCTATATCAATAAAAAAAGCATATTGCCATTTATTAAATGATGCATAAATATACTATTTTTCAGTCCAAAATTGCTCGTGATATAGCCTATTTTTTTCGTTTGGTTTCTAAGAGCATAGTTTTCTGTTTACTTTTGTAAGTTCAATTGACGTTCATGAGTGCTTACTGAATGTTGTTGGAGACCAAAGAGTCAAAGTGAGAACAGTGAAACAGTGGGCACAAGTGCATTTCACCAGAGGTGACAGCAACATGAAGACAAGCCAGTTGTTATGAGCATGGCATGCGGGCTCTTGTTCATCACTGGCAAAAAATATATAGCTAATGGCTGTGATTATGTTAAAAAAAAATTAAAATAAAATAAAATAATAATAAAAATAATTTTTTAAGTATTTTGTAGCTGAGAATTTGCTCTATCAAATAATGTCACTGTGCTCTTTGTATTTTCTATAGTTTCCATGGAAATAAATAGGAGAGATTATTTTCCATGTGACCTAAGTATATGGCTCTCACTGACCCATTGTAAAACTGTTTCCTTACTTCCCTATCTCAGTCTAAGAAATAAAGTGCAGCTCATTGTCTTAAAACACAAACAAGATTAGTTTACCCCAACATTGTTTAAAGCCATTCTGGATCATTATAACCATAACAGGGAAATCTGGGTTCCTGTTTCCGATTTCCAACATGATATAGTATAGAGGCTTCTGACATTTTGGAAGGCATAAAATATGATGAACTGATTAAGAAAAATAGAGCCCTCTGTGTAAAAGTTTTACAAAGCATTCCTCACAGTTACATGAAAGCACTTTCCAGGTCATTATTCACTTCTCCAGACCCCTTTCCTCAAACTTTTCTGTAATTTCATCTTACATACAGTAGTCTCACGCAGTGGATGATATATCAAGCCCACGAAGAGTATGCACACTTTTTCTTTCATTCTCTCTCCCACCACATTTCTACCTTTCAGGTGCACAGTATCAACCATTATGGAATTTTTGTCTCTGTTACATTTGACAACCTCTCTTTTATCAAGTCATATCAGTCTTCAAAGGTTATAGTCTTACCTTACTTCTTCTGTCAAAAATTTCCAATGGCCAAACATGATGGAGATTTCACCAGCTTTGAGCTTCGTGACTTAAATATTACATACTTGAAGCAGTCAGTATTATAATTTACACTGCTTCACAAGCTCAGTCTAGGGAAGTTAAATGCAATTAATTACAGGGAAATATTTATCCCCCAAAATATGTATTTGATATGAGATTTTAACTGGAATGATTCATTCAGAAATAATTGGCTAGAAAAAAAAAATATAGGATAGAAAAAATGAGATGAGATACAATAATGTAGACATTTATATATAGAAACATAAAAATTGATTAGATAGCAACAATATACGTTTCACAGAGTGCTGTAGGCAGAACAACCCCTCACCTGGCATATTAAGAATGCCCTGAAGTCCTACTTGTCTAGTGTTCAAGATTAGCCACTTTGTATGTTACTTCAAAATAATTTCTCAGAATACATTTCTTCCTAGTCTTTCGAGGCAAAAATACTCAAAACTAATAGCAGAATTCGTAGCTCCATGCAACCATGTAGGTCTCATGTGTTTGGAAGAAATGTGTTTTTCTCAGTTATGCATTGAATAGGTGACAAAGTTAACCTCAGCTTTACTCACCAGAAAAGCTGATTTGTGCTCTCTCTAGAATTCCACATTGTGTAATTCATATGGGTATTTATTAATATTTTACAGCCTGTAATATAATCAACTATGTATTTTGCTAGCAGGAAAGTTTTCTGTAAAAACATCAAGAGCATT
Organism: Callipepla californica brunnescens; assembly: GCA_023055505.1. NCBI lineage: Eukaryota > Metazoa > Chordata > Aves > Galliformes > Odontophoridae > Callipepla > Callipepla californica. The sequence goes on from JALIRH010000026.1 coordinate 1,783,597, forward strand.
TGAATACATCTAAGAAAACCTTCGCACAGTTGCCAGCAGTAAAGCCTGCCTATGCTTTATAGTCATTTTATGGAACACTGAAGTTATCACCACCCTCTGTGTGAATTATTCATCATGTTTGCATGCCTCTTAGGTATCTGCAAGATAAACACTTAAGAAGTTGTTTAATTTATTATTTCAATGGAGCAAAAATCTCTCATCTTTCAGCCTTCATTCTCCTCTTTGAATTCATTGGTCATAGTTGACAAGAATTTACCTGAATGATTATTTCATAAATATCTTTTGCCAACAGATACGTTTTTTCACTGTTCAAAATGAGTTTGTTGTTCAGAAACATTTAGTTAGATCAACTGTGAACCAATACTGCACTTTACTGCACTGTGTAAGCAAGCATACCTTATTTAAAGCAGTGCTGGTGCATTACTGGTGCAGTAATAGTCCTAATGAAGGGTACTAGCAGCTGGCTATACGAGATTAACTAAATGTTGAAGTTGAATTGCATAATTATTTTTAAATAAAGATGTACAAATTTATACAAACTGCAGTTCAATGAAGAGTTTCAGATGCCAGGTTAAGATATTGTGTGCATTTTTGTGGAATTTCAAGTATTTTTCTTTCTTTTTTAGAAAGTAGCCTGCAACTGGAAAGGAACATGTTATCCACAGGGAGAATGTTCTATAACCATCTGAATGAAGAACTAGGTAAAACTAGGACAAGAAATTTTCATACTTAAATGCTCTATTTACAGCACTGACCAATTTCTTTTAATAGTAGTTAGATTCTTTACCTTTTCTGCTCTGCTGAACTGATTCTAGCTAGTGTTGATGCTGCAGAAAGTAAATCAGATCAGACTAGGAGAAGTTGCTTAAATAGCCTAATCTACTCATCCCAATACATAAAGTAACTCATTAAGAAATACCTCAAGATTTTAGTTTCACTACATCCTTTGACTTTTTTTATCATATAAAACTCATTGTCACACAATCACTGTAATCAGAGAGGCTCTCCTCTTCCACACTTCCATTTCTCTGTAAGACTAAGCAGATATACTCAAAATACAAGTGCAACCAACTTTTGCCAGTTTGAAAAACTTTTACAGTATGAAAGATCATCAGGGAGCTCACAAGATAGAGTCATTGTACTACTTAAGAAGCTTCAGAAACTGCACTTAAGGTAAAACCTGACTTTCAAGATTATCTGCACTTCCAGATTTTGTTCTTCAAATATGTAAAATACTATGGCCTTATCCTGTAACCAGTGTGAAAGTCATGGTGGCTATAAAAAGTTATGTATCATGTTGACATCATATACATCAACATATATTTAAAGGGACTGCTTCATCGCAATAAGCACTGTATCTGAGTATCTTCAAGTAAGTGTTAATATAGAGACTCTAATAGAATTTGTCTAGGCAAATCTCAAACATTGACAGGAGAAAGGAAAGAAAAGTAGAGAGCCAGTAAAAGGTGATCGATATAAAATGGAGTTATTTCAACCATTTTACAAATAATGATCAACCATAAAATAATGAAACAATGAAAGATTAACTGGACTCAGGAGTAGGGTTATTTTTTTTCGTCCAGAAAGAAGAGAAGATATCTGTGGGAAACTAACAGGTGCCTATCTATTCATATTATTTTCAGCATTTGTCTTAAAATCAAACTGCTTAATTCTCTGCATTCCCATTACAAAAGATAATCCTCATAGAAAAAATAGAACTGATAGCTGGCTTGAATTCAAGACCTACTTGCAAGTGGAAAGCATGATGTTAAGGATCACAGAATGAAGGCCAGAGAAATGACTGAAACAGGAAATTCTGCACAAATGTGTGTAAGAATTTCTTCACCGTAAGGGTGACAGAGCATTGGCACAGGCTGCCCAAAGAGGTTGTGTAATCTCCTCTGGAGACATTCAAGACCCATCTGGACACCTACCTGTGCAACCTGTTCTAGGGAACCTGCTTTGGCAGGGGGGTTGGACTAGATGATCTCTAGAGGTCCCTTCCAACCCCTACAGTTCTGTGATTCTGTGACTGCAAGTCAGAGGTATTTGATTCACTAAGCTGCGCCATAAAATTTGAATTTTAAAAAAGATTTTCTAATGAAAACTACTTATTAAGTCATTTGCCTATCAAAAATTGTTACTCTTCTTTAGAAATAGATGATGTGCACAATAGTAGGATATACAACATGAAGTGTCTGCATCAGTAATATTGAACTGTTTTGCTTCCCCCTTCCCCTCTGCCTGTGATATTAGTGTTTATAGCCCTATGCTATAAATATCAAATAAACAGAAATTTTCTTCTGTCTTCTTTCAAATCTGCATGTATTAATAAAGGCTTCCAACTTACCTGAAGAGCGTAACAAGTTCATTTCAGTTATTAATATTACAAAACAAGCTTTTCAAACTAGTTGTCTACTCAGCTAAATTAAGCATGGGAAATCAGTTGAAGCTATCAAGTCTAGAAAGTGAAAACGTGCTTAAAATAGAATGAGTTCAACAGTTCATCAGTTTAAAATAGAATCTTCGTCAGCGAAGAAATATATATAAATATAAATATAAATATATATATATATATATATATATATATATATATATATATATATATATATATACTTCTTGGGTTTCTGTAATACCAGCCTTCTAAGAGACAGTACTTAGTGTTGTCATTACTCATCAAGAACTTTCTACTTTTAGCTAAATTACAGGAAGGACTGAAGCAGTAGTACCATCCTAAAAAATTGCAAACCTGCAAAACAATTAACATTGTATGTGAAAGTATTTATTCTGCATTTTCCTGCATTTTCTTTCACTCAGATCAAATGTCTTGTTACACTGATAAGAAATTTAGACACATCTACTTTATTCAGAGAATACCATTTAGACATAAAGAAGAGCTTCCAAAGAAACTGTGATCTGAGATGACAAAAGATTGTATGTCTTATGGGAGAAACTGAAATCAGTTTTTACATTCATTTGTAAGGCAAAACCTTTATCACATATGCTGGCATTGCAGGGAAATCCCAAGAATAAAACATATGGAAAATGGTATAGAATGTACATCTGAGCAGACTAAGAAAAAGTCAACAAACTTGATTGAAAAGCATTTTGCTTAGTGTCACTACATGCATGGTGCTTCACTTTTTAGCCTTCTATGAAAAAGCCTCTCATTAACCATTTTGTTGGACTGTCATTCTAATGCTTGCATTGTTATGCTCTCTGTCCAAAGTTAATCTCAAGAACCCTGACACCTTACAACCTAATCGCAGACTGCACATGTGGGAGCAACAAAAAGTTTATTTCAAGAACAGCTGTCATTAATCACAGAATCACAGAATCATAGGGGTTGGAAGGGACCTCAAGAGATCATTGAGTCCAACCCCCCTGCCAAAGCAGGTTCCCTACTCCACGTCGCACAGGTAGGTGTCCAGGTGGGTCGTGAATATCTCCAAAGAAGGGAATTCCACAACTCCCCTGGGCAGCATGTTCCGGTGCTCTGTCACCCTCACTGTAAAGAATTGCTAAATTCAAAATCTGATTATTTCTTTCCATATTTTACAGGACTTATAGAAAGATATTGGAAATGAAAAAAAGATCTAGATAGAGATCTCTGTGTTTAGCAGTGTCAAAAGATAGCAGGTGAGTAGTCATACTGATTAAATAGATAATCAAATGGAGGAGATAATAAGTTAAAGGAACAGGATACATTAAAGCTGTGATACTCCATACAGTGTGCAAGAAAGTGGAAAAAAGTGTTGATATTAAAACTCATGTAGATGTATAAAGATCTGTGCTACTTAGCTGTTAACTTTAAGACAATGAGTTCATACAGCACCTGTACTTTTGATTTACTGGGATTTTTTAGTCATTTGGATAATATATTCAAATGTATGTTGTGAAGCTTAAAATTATGAAAGCTGGAAGGAAACATATAGAAGATTTATAATTATATTTTCAGTTATGATGAATTGTTTTAGAGAAAGCTAAGGTCTGTTTTAAAGGATTTCCAAACAGCTAAATTAAAAGAAAGCTGTTCCAGTCTAACTATCCTGTACTTCAGCTGCCATGATTTACCTGCCAACTCCCCTTCTCTTTTTCTTCTTTTTTAAATACGGGAAACTGTGATAATGATATCACCATGAGAGTGATAATCTAGTCTGAATAAAGGAAGAGAGGGAGTACATTCCTAATTTCCTATTAGGCAAAAAATATCCACTATACATCTATGTTCAAAAGTGACTAAAGATAAGTAATAGTAGTGACTCTGTAGATATTTTATGCACATCAAGATCAAGACATGTAATTTTCACTGATAATATAAGATAGAGCTTTAACATTCACCAAGAGAAAATCATTTCACTTCTTGCCAGGAATTCTACCATGGATATTCTACATGAATCTGTGAAATATGAGTCATTTGGAAAACCTACAAATATACTTTATTAAGGAAAAATAAACCAATTGGTACAATTTTCTTCTGTTTTGATTGCAAATAACAGAACCACAACTTGAAATTAAAGTATTTGTCACAACCTGCACACATTTATTTGTCTGTTGCAGCACATCTACAATAAACCAAGCAACGATGCCAAGTTATTTTTTTATTCTTACCCTTGAAGTATAGCTATACCTTCTCTGAATATTATTTATACTGTTTTCAAAACTCTATGAAGATAGTAATCCATAGAAATACTTTCCCTCTGAATGGCTCCAAGTTCCCCTTTCCTCTTTAAGTTACAAGCTTTCCAGACTCAACTTTAGCTTCAGTTTCCATATACTGATCAGAAGTCCAATTGGTTAGACACAGGGGAAAACTATTAATAGTAAGCAGTCTCACTTTTAAGCACATCTCTCCTCAAGTGCAAGTGTGTGTGGCGGGACAGCTCTCACACTCACAGCTCCCTGAGAATTAATTACACCCCGCAGTATTTTTTAGAAGAGATAAATGAGGGAAAGGATTCATCTATTGGTCCCTAACGCTGCACATACTCCTAAAATGTGACTGGAAGTATTGATCTAGCAATAACACATTGCCACAGCTCTACTAAATGCTGTGCTACTAAATATCATGTACACAGCAAGTCTAGCAATAGCTCTTCATTGCTTATGTTTAATGATGTGAAATATTCCTTGGGTTTTATGCTGTATTTTTTTTTTTTCATTGTAGTGATATGCTATGAATACATGTTTTCCTATACAAAACAAGAAACCACTGACAAATCCAGATGTCAGGTTATTCTCAATATATCAGAGTAAATATTGGTTTCCATGGCACCGATATGTGCTGGGAGTACTCTCTTCTTTAAGTAGGCAAGGGAATTTAAACATCATCTTCAATGTCAAGGGAATATATAAATAATATTTGACTATCAGAAATAAATAAATAAATAAAAAGCTGCAACAACCAATGACAATCAGAGTATGAAAATAAACTGTGATCTTTGTTTGCCTTTAATTGAAATCATTTAGAAATCAGTGCTTTAACTTAACTCATTTCTCTGTTTTAATCAAACTAACATGCAAAAAGTCTTATTAAGGACTAGAGATAAAGATATACCGCCTTCTGAGAAGATTGGAAAGATTATCTTTCTTTTAAATGCACGTCAAGTGTCATAAACACAGTGCATAGAATACTTGCAGAGCTCTTTTAGGAATATTGACATCCCTTCAGCTGTAAATAATGTCGCAAATTTTTTAGCATTGACTTGAATACTACAAGTTAATAAGCCTATATATCTTAAAGAGTGTGAAAAAAAAATAACAAGAGATTCACAAAGTCAATATTAATTCAAGGGTTTGTTTCTAAACATACTTCTTTCAGATACAATTTAGAATACAAACTTCTCCACAGGACTCTTCACCCCAAAAAACTAGTTGAGGTCTTTGAATGAAGAAGGTTTAATTTTTCTTTACCCTGCTTGACTCAGTATTATAAAAATATGAGTTTACCTTTAATTAAATGCAACCAATAATGTCATGTCAAATGGCAGCAGAAAGATACTTACCCTGAAACCAGGCTGTACTGCAACAAGGACGACACTTGCAATCCTTCACTTGAGTTTTCATCATAAATCCAGCAATGCATTCTGAAGATGAAAGACACACACAAAATTAATGCTATCCGTATCAATAAGGGAAAATATATAGTTACATTTTTATATTTTCTACATTTCTGTATATCTTCTGAACACCTCCCATTAGAATCGTAGAATCACCGGGGTGAGAAAAGACCTACAAGATCATCCAGTCCTTCTATCACCAATAGTTCTCCCTAAACCATGTCCCTCAACACAATGTGTAAACGTTCTTTAAGTACCTCCAGGATTGGCCACTCCGCCACCCCCCAGGGCAGCCCATTCCAGCACCTGACCACTCTTTCAGAGAAGTATTTCCTAGCATCCACTCTGAATTTCCCCTGGTGCATGTTGAAGCCTATCGCTCAGCTCTCTATACCCTCCCTTCAGATAGTTATGGAAGGCAATGTCTCCCTTCAGCCTCCTCTTCTCCAGATTGAACAATCCCAGCTCCCTCAGCCATTCCTCATAAGACCTTTGCTCCAGAACCCTCACCAACTTAATTGCCCTTCGCTGGACATGCTCCAGGGCTTCAATGTCTTTCTTGCAGTGAGGGGCCCAAAACTGGACACAGTACTCAAGGTGCAGCCTCACCAGTGCTGAATACAGAGAGACAATTACTTCCCTGCTCCTGCTGGCAACACTGTTTCTGTTACCATCCAGGATGTCATTGGCATTTTTGGCCACCTGTACACACTGCTGGCTCATGTTCAGCCAAGCATCAACCAATACACCCAGGTCTGTTTCCTCTACACATCCTTTCAGCCACTCTGCCTGAAGCCTCTATCATTGCGTGGGGTAGTTCAGCCAAAGTGCAGAACCTGGCTCTTGGTCTTGTTGAACCTCATCCCACTGGCTTCAGCCCAGCAATCTATCCTGTCCAGATCCCTCTGAAGAGCCTCACTACCCCCAGGCAGATTGACACTTCCATCCAACTTGCTGTCATCTGCAAACTTACTGAGGGTGCATTCATTGACTTCGTCATTCTTTTATAGTCCTCAGGCTTCTGTCAGCAACCTCATCACTGCCAGCCTAAACTATCAATAATGGATAATAACGAGAGGAACGGATCAGACTGGGACGTTTTCTAGAAATATCCCCAGGGAGGCTGCATACCTCCCAACAGGTAGGGTCAGTTTGACATATAGGGCCCCCCCTTCCTCTCAGAAGTGAGTCACCTATAACTATCACCCTCCTTTCTTTCTGTGGCAGCCCAAGGCCACATTCTAGCCTTGCCTTGAACACATCCAGGGATGGGGCACCCACAGCCTCTCTGAGCAACCTGTACCACTGCCTCACCACCTTCTGAAGAAAATATTGCTTCCTAATAACTAATTTTATTCTCCCATTTTTTAGTTTTAAGCCATTACCTTTTGTTCTGTCAGTATCATGCTATGTAAAATGTTGGTCTTCTTCCTGATTAAAAGCTCTCTGAGTACAGAATCTCTTTCTCCAAACTTAAAAACTCCCTTAATCTTTTTTCATAGGAAATGTACTCTAGCCCTCTGATTGCTTTCATGGACTCCTTTGAAGCAGCTCCAACACTTGTATTTCAGAACTTCATTGTAAATAGGCAGCAAGGTTTAAAAATCTTCACAGAGCATGAGAAAAAATTCAAGACACTTACTTGCACAGAGAACAGTTAACTTAGAAAAAAGAGACCTCAGTGTATGTTTACCTACTTACTTGCTTCACATCAGAAATCAAGGTCTGCCATTTTATTGCTGAACGCTAATGGGCTATGAGGTATTTTACATGAGCTGTGTATTGCTGAAAGTATTTTATTATTAAGTGAATATTAAAAACCAAAACAGTCAAAAAAGGAGATTAGGGATTCACCTTTCATGCAAGCAGCCTAAAAAATAGAAAAACTAACAAAAAAATACACTAATATTTTGTAGACAGTATTACAGAAGAATGAAAATGTTCTGTAATCTTCTCTAATTCTTCCTCCATTTAAAATTAAACCTCTTCCTTCCAAAGTACTGGAACTGATAAATAAGAATTTATACACCAGATCCCAGATACTTCCAGACAGGTACCACAAAGAATGTTCTCTACATTGGCAAGGCAATGCTTTCTGTCTTTTTTCAAGATCTGAGTGTCTAGCTGAGTGTATCCGCGAAAGCCCTTGAACAGCTTATCCAGAAGATCTGTCTGACAGCAGACTCTACCAAGTACAGTCCTTATCCTTTTATGCCTCTTTCCATTGCCCTTGTCTTCTGATGCATTCAAAATGCTTCCTTTTTTTTGCTTCCTCCGTTTTTTGGTATTTTTTTTTCCCCCAAGGGACACTGGCTATTCTTTGACGAGACAAGCCCCTGTTGCTATATCAAGTGAAGTCAAAAACAATGCCCTATTCAAGCACCCATTGTTAGAAGTAGAAGCTATATTTACATGAACTTCTCTCACAAAATCCCAGTGAGCTCAAAGATACATCATCACAGCTCTCAGACAAGTAAAAAATACTATCAAGTAGATAACCTTCAGGATATTTTTAAACTCGCGGTTACTCTTTTGTCATTGTAGCTTATGAAAAAGCGTGCAAGAATATGTCCAAAAAGAACACAAACCAGCTAGCCCATGTTGAAGATATAGAATTTAACTGAAGTTAGTATACGAGATTATTTAAATTTTGTGGTATTAACTAAGCAAAATCTAGAATAAATAAATAAATAAATAAATAAATAAATAAGATCTGCTCTGGTAACTTTTCTAACAGTATATTGAGAAAGAAATCACATGGGGCTTTCTTCATCCTAGTATACCTGGTTACTTGCAACAAGCTTTTAGATATGTCTATCTGCATAGAAGCTTCTCTATAGCACAGTAGAAATGTAAGTTGGGTTAAAGATTTAGTTAACATGGACTGTTAAGTAACAAATTTGATGCAAAGTCTTATATGTAACATCAGTGAAAATTCTTTAGTATGAGAAAGAAAAAAAAAAAGGAACTGCAAAATTTAAGCCCGATTATTTATCTAAATATAGAACTGTGTAAGCATTCAAGATCACAAGATTACAAATAACTTGACATCATGCTTGGGGCAAACTAAAACTAAAGTTAGCTCCTGAGATACAGATGTGCACAGTCTAACAGGTGATATTTTCTCAAAAGAAAGTTTGTCAAAGCTACCCATACTTATTCATAGATTTCCACTGAATAATTTGTTAATAACTAGAAAAAAAAAAAAATTGAATTAGAAAATCTTGAAAATTCTGTGTCTGTGAAAATAATGAGATAGATACACAGGAGACTATATAGCCATTACAAATTGACTCAGTGGTCATTAGCATCTTCCTGACATTCCTGCATGTTTCCAGTTTTCCTGTCAGGAAAACTGTGGGAAAAGATAACTCAGTTTTCACTCACATCGTAAAATGCAAACAAAAAGAAATTACATTATTTTAATTACTTCTTTAGAAAGCTTATGTGGAAAAAAAATCATGGAGGTTATGTAAATAAAAGTTTCACAGATTTCTGGAGATATTTCCATGTTTCTTAAAGAATTTGTTTGTTGTGAATTGCTTACATTAGGGCTCTAGAGAGTTTAGATTCTGACTACCTGATTAAAATCAGTGACAGTCTCTGATAGACTAATTAAGTCTAGCACAATTGTCATCTGCAAAAGTAAAACACATTTTGTATAATGTGCTGAAAATAATTAAATTATAAACAGGATCTGGTGACAAAGCCACCTCATCTACCTCCTTTCCTTTCTGTTTTCTCCTCCATCTCCCCCAGTAAAAATTCTGCCATCTCTTCTTGTATCCTGCTGTTCCAGAATACAACATAAGACTTTGACATGTTTGTTTCACTTCACACTTACACACTTCCCAGTATTTGTCTTATGTTCAATTAGAAGACAATTCTCTGTCATCCTCTGTACAAATACAAATGCATCAGAGCTTTGGATAACAGCAGGAGTTGAGGGGCAGAGAGAAACTAAAAAAGGTGGGGAAAAAATGTATACTGGTGAATCAATTTCTACAAGTGACGATACATAATTAAATAATAAAAAAGAGTAGAAGTGTTAAGTTAATAGTCTGCACAACACAGTAACAGAGCAAACCTAGAACATATCCCTCACAAATAGTGTGATTATTTCACATGAGAGCCTTGGATCTGTTCAGCCTTGAAAATAGACTACTCAGAGGGAATCCAATACACATCTACAAATTAAACGAAGGAATGAGGATGGACTTGGTGCAGTAGTTCATGGTGATAGAATGAAGAAAAATGTCCACAAAGTGAAGCATAGCAAGTTCTGCACAAATGTGTGTAAGAACTTCTTCACAGTGCAGTGTCGGAGCACTGGCACAGGCTGTACAGAAGGTGTTGGAGTCTCCTTCTCTGAAGACGTTCCAGACCCGCCTGGACGCCTACCTGTGCAACTTGGGCTAGGGAGCTGCTTTGGCAGGGGGCTGGACTAAATGCTCTCTAGAGGTCTAGCCTTCCAGCCTCTACAATTCTGTGATTCTGCGATACATTTTCTTTCACATATTATTTGCAGTGAAACAAACAGGGAACAGTTTCTGAACAATGAGCTCTGAATATGGGACTCTTCAGCATGGCACTTAAATGCATTATAGTAATGTTGTCCAGTCTCAGCAGAATATCTGTACAAAAGATCTTTTATGACAGCAAGTGTCTCTTCCAGGGAGATTTCAGGCTGCAGAAATGTTTTTAGAATTTTTGCACAGCAAAGAGACATGAAGATTAAAAATCAGGGTAAGACTTTTGCTACGTCAAAAGGCCCTAACTGAAGAAAAATTACAAAGTAAAAGGAATCAAGTGAGATGCATCCAGAGGTGAAAAGTGATCTTAGAAAATGAAACAGAAATAATCATTTGAACATAATTACAGTTTTCAGATATGGAGACTTGGACTTCCATCCTGTATGATGAATTAGAACAAAAATCCTACAGTAAAAAAATTTCAAAGGCTTGTTTTATCAAATTAAAATGAACATTTTTTTTCCTTATACAGAAGTGAATATAGCATCATCAACACACAGTTGGAATGATCATTGAAAGAGCTTTTTAAGCAACTCAGTAAAAGAAAAAATAATTTGTTCTTTAATTTTTGTTGCTGAGGGCCGTAAGTCAAACTATCTGATGCTTGAAAATCCTAGGGAACCTTGAGACCTTTTGTCTTTTTTAAGTCTTTGTTAAAATGCAATTGGTAGGTGAAATAAAAATATAGCTTTCTAAGTGGGCAAGTAGTTAGACAGGGGATTTTCTGAAGGAAGAATCTAAACCTATATTTGCCTCTTAACAAGACAAGCAGACAGAAAAACTGCTGTACATTTAATTAAGATTTTCTTTCTTTTGAGATTATGAAGATGATGGAGGAAGGAAGCCATAAACACCTGCAATCTAATTTAAAAATAGAAGGACTCTATAGATAGGTTTTCCAAAGAGTAGCTACCACAGTCAGCTATCAAAGCAATATTTTTCACAATCTTAAGTATCCACTTAGAAATCTCAGCAAAACAGTTATACCCATTCTGCAGCAGATATATCTAGAGTTCACCTTTTTTCACTACAAAGTAAGCATAGTCTTCTATGAAAGAAAAGAAAAATTTTGACACAAGTTTGACACATGCACTGTTTGGTGCAAGAGCATCTTTCTCTAATATAACAGAGATTAAGTGCTCGACCTATTGTATTTATAGCTCGAATCTCTCCTGTTAATTTCTGGTCACTTCTACAGCTTATTCCTTTCAAACTAGCTTTATTATCTGTTTTCTATCTCTTTTATTTTTTTTTTTTTAATTTTTGCATAATAAATTGGTGTTTAAGCAACTGAAACTAAATGGCAAAATTAAATCTAACATTTCGAAGCAAGCCACTTCCTGGAGAAGAGTTTTGTAAGAAATATAGACACTAGCACATTTTCAACAAAAATGACCCATTTGTTCTCATTTTTAGTCCTAACAAGACTTACTGCTGAGCTCAGAGGAGGATTTTGAAGGAAGGTTGCAAGGAGAGTTATTAAAGAGATACAGTCTCCGTTTATACATTTTAAAGGGAAAAATTCTCAACTAATGCAGAATAAAAGCATAAATGAAGAGAAAAAGTAGAAATGCTATTTCCTTCAGAGAAACTGTAAAAAAAAAAATCTTACTCCAAAATTACATTACAATATTTATAAGGGCATATGCAGTCTTGGTCCATTTACTGCATTAATTTACTATAACTCTCTGAACCCAACAACTTCCATTTAATTTCTTGTAAAATCTGAACTCCTTCTAGCCTGTATAATGTTTTAAATAATTTCCTTTGTCTTTTCTGTTCTCATTTCTTTCACTCCAGAGAAGATTTCTCTATCTAATTCTTCTCATCTTTCCCCTTTTGCTCCTCTTAATCTTTATTTCCCGCTGTATCAGACATGAAAACACCCCCTATTATACAAGTAATTATTCATTCATACTCTAATCAGGACATAAAAGTACTTCAAATCATCTTGTTAGCTAAGTAATGTACAAACAGATGGCTAGTCTCTGATCAGTGTAGTTCAAACTGGGAAATGTATTATACAGGTGATATAACTCCATTGGTCTTGCTTGGGAGGAGATAGACAGTGTTCTGCAGATGCCAACTCTAATAACTTTCCTAGAGATAAGGTTGAAAAATTAACATTTTACTTAGTTTACTAATGCAGCTTGAACTCTCATAAGATGAAAATACAGGCTGAGACTTATGTCACAGCTAGAAAAATGAAGGGGAAAAAAAAAGGATAACAATCTTCCCTACAGGAATTATTTTCCAAGATCATCAGTAGTATTTCAAATTTCAACAACAAGAATACTTTAACACTGATGATGATTAATATTTCTGTATTGTGACTTGAGGAGGTTGGTTGGGTCTGTCTAATAAACAGACCAGCATCTGGAAGACTGTACTACTCACATATTGATTAGTTTCTCTTGAATACATGCTACTCTTTTACTGATCACTAGGATCAGCAGGAAATATATGAAAAACATGCTGGATATCTACTGCATATAATTAAAGCAGAAGCATTAAAAATTGTAAGTAGAAGTTCTATACTCATAAAATAATAAACTGCCAAAATAGAAAGGTGAAAGAAGAATATAAGCTGAAGCAATTTCCCCCAGGTCTTTAAGGCAGTGGTCCCCAAAAGCTCGGAGCTATTCTGAAATGGACATAATACTTAATTATATATCATACAGGTTAACATTTATGTTCTTAATTTCCCTGAGCACTAAATTATGCAGATCAACTCTAGTGACTGTGAAATAAATAATCGGATCTCAACAAAAGCTAAATTCCTTGTTTGTTTGTTTGTTTGTTGCATGGCAAACTGTGTTTACCCCAAAATGGAAGGCAATTTTTAATTTACAATAAACATGAAATAGATTAAAGGGTTTTATGCTATTTTTGTTTTTGTTTTTGAGATACTGGAAAGTGAATTGTTTATTGGACTGTTGTTTTTTCTTTTTTGTATGAAGATCACATTTTGAACAGAAAATAATGATAGAGTTTAGTATGAAAGATGTCAGGAATGGAGACCATATGGTTATTGTGAGAAATAACATTTAACCTTTCTCTTGTGGCTGATGGAGACCAATGCAGTATTTTATTATCAACATTGGCAGGTGATATATTACCACTGTTTCTACTCCAGTAAAACCACATTAAGCTGTGCTGGATGTATCATTTGTTATCTTCAAACTCCCTATACACTTTCTGCATGCATAATCTCTTTCCTGTAACACACTTGAACGGAAAATGGTAAATATTTAAGTCATGATTCCAGATTCATCAAAAGCTTTGGGACTGAAATACAGTAGCTAACTGAATTGTATTAGATGATTCTTGATGCTAACATAAAGTTTCAAACTGGGAAAGAAGGATGTAATATATCTTAAACATCAGCCATGTATAATAGTGCATTAAGGCAGATTCAGGAAGGACAGAGAATAGATCATTAATGGACAGGAGACCACAACTTCATAGAATAAATTCATGTTAATTATTACAGGATCATTCGCTGGCAGTAATATAAACTTTAGGAAATCTATGAAATATTACTTTTAGATACAACTATAGGAGGATTTGTGCTTGGATTCCTTGGACGAAAGGAATTAAAGGCCAAACTTTCATTAACTACGACAGGGACAGTATTTTATGTTTTATGATGTCAAAATATTTTCTACTCATAGATAACTGGAAATAAAATGTTCTCAAGGTGACTTTTCTGTTCTCATGATTACCTTAATATTCTTAATATACTTTCCCACAAAAATTCATAGTTTTTAATTAAATAAAACTATCATTGTATGACATGAGAATATCAGGAGCTGAATGTCAACACTTCCGGTTGCTGGAAACAGATATGCAGCATTCTGCCTAACAGTCACACAGTCACACAGTCACACACTACACTAAATAATAATAATAATAATAATAATAATAATAATAATAATAATAATAATAATAATAATAATATAAAAGCAAGAAAGAAAAAGAAACAGGAATTCTTGCAACTTCTTGTGTCATTTTTTGCATCTGATGTGATTTTCACTGAACTGAATCATAATATATGTATTTTTTTTAATGAAGCCCTATTATAAACTTCAGTTCATGTACAGTGCAGAAAAGGTTAAACTTTTGTAGCTTTGATGAAGGACCTCTGTTTTCAAATGCTTATTGTAATATACACAATAAATAATGACTTTTTTCCTGGTTAGAAAAGAAGTACTTTATTTTTCATGAAGTATTATTTGTTGAATATCATCTTATTCAAAGTCCTTTCTTCCCTTGTATAAATTTAATTGTTGGTTGTGGAAAGGAAAAGGGCAGGCTCTCATATTCAATATGCAGTAGTTTATTATCAGACCTTACAGAGTTTTCTTATTTCCCTAAATCTTCAGGGAAACTGAAAGAATTATATAAAGCCAAATAGAAAAGCAAGAGGCCATAGGATTATCCTAATTCTGCAAGTAATTTATTGATATATAGAAACATTATCAGTATTGACTCGTGTCTGTTGCTCTGAAGAGAAGTGTGAGGCACAAGTCAGAACACATGAGAATCTTTTAGCCCAGGAAAAAAACACTGCAAAAAGTACGTGAAGAACCAAAGTCTTGATAGAAATGTAGACCTGCACTGCAGATGCAAAAATTGCTTCACCATGTCTGCTATCTAACTGAGTCTTTATAAATGCCATTGGATACTTGTGGGTGCTTTTCATCTGGTTTCTTAAGGAATTTAAGCATATAAAAATGACAGTTATATAAATGCTTTGTCTGTTTTTTTTTTTTTTTCAATTTAATTTAATTTAATTCAATTCAATTTATTTATTTATTTATTTATTTATTTATTTATTGCATAACTTGAAAACTTTGGCATCTGTTAGACAATTAGTAGTACTTCCATCAAGAAAAAAAAAATGCAGCATGTTACCCACACCTTTTTTATTTATGTCTGCATTGTGAGTTCAGATGTGTTGTTAAAACTACATATGGAAGAGAGAGATAAGGAATAACTCATCGAACAGAGTTTGTCTCTTATCAGATATAGGGCAACCCAACCATGAGGCACAAAGGAAAATGCAAGTATATTTCATAAATTTTATTGCTCAGCCAACTAGCTGTCTAGTCATATATATTCCAGGGAAGTGAAATGAAATGTTTCTTAACTTTGCTTGAAAATGTGCAATCATATGGAGACAAAAGCTTCTCGTCACCTGAGTTAGGAAAGATGAATTTTTGTTTATTTATTTTTCTTTTTTGCTTTTGTTTTTTGAAAAGTACTCAGGAACTAAAGTTCACAAAATTAGGCAGAACAAAACTCAATGTATATTATAACATCTATTAGGTGTTTTATCTCTTCTGATAAGACAAAATCCACAGTTATTTTATTAAAATAAAGCCTTACCTGACAATCAAGACCTATTTTTAATACATAAAGCAGTGACTTTTTAACATCAACCAAAAAACCCATGGTTATGAAAAAGAGATAGAAATCAGTGGAGACTTTCCTCCTTTAACTTTTACAATATATTTTTTTTAATCTTATTAGGCAGTAATAAGGTGTCTGACTTTCATGATGGTAAGGTTTTAATTGTTCTGCTTGTTTTGCCTTGCTTTCAAAGGCTACTAATGGTATATATTGATTAATAACAAAAAAATTTCAAACCAGAGTACTCTCTTTTACCTTCGTCAACTCTCCTTTTTATAGAACACCTCCTGCAACACTGCATATATGTACTATACTTCGCTTTGAAGTCTCATTAGATATGTATGAGTTCATAGTTTAGCAAACTGTTGAAAGAGCTTTTACAAAAGCTCTGCTTTGGCAGTGTGATATTTGACTAAACAAGTCAATTAAACTGAAGAAGATAAATTGCGCTCCAAAAGAAAGGTAGCATTAGATAACTACTGCATATTCCTAGCAATTCATTAAAGAGATCCTCAGTTTATCTTTTCCAATTTAGTATGCAAGGTAAATGTGTTACTAATGAAAACAACACAGATTATTTATTCACTTAATCAGTCAGCTTCAAACTTTTGAATGACAAGATTACTTAAGGTAATTGAACATATAACTTTGCCAAATCCAAACACAGACATATCCCACCATTCTGTAATGCAGCATTCGGAGCTGACACCATGGACAGCACTGATGTTAGGGAAGGCTTTGCTCATGACAATGAAAACAAGATATTTCATTATTAAAAACTAAATCAGCACCATATTCTACCCATCGTACTTTGCTGAAAGATAAGCATTAGGGTAAATAGAAAATACATGGTCACATTTTGAAAACCAGAGAAAAACATAATCTTCCAAAAACACAGCTTCATTTCTTAACATGAACTTACTACTGCATGGAAAGTTTCATTTCAACTGCAGTTGTCTTTAATTTTAAGAGATGGATATTCCACTGAAGTAAAAGAAATCATTCAAAAGCAAGTATCTTGAAACTATATGTCCTACTCATCTGGGAGGGAAAGTAGCCAATTGGTCTGCAAGTTAGTGAAATGAAGGAAAAAAATATTGACAACAATTTAATATTAATTAAAAAGAAAAGGAGAAAGCAACTAGGTGTAAAGTGCCATTCAGCTGCAGTGTGGATTTTTGTGTATATCAGACTAAATTCTAACCACCCCACTTGTTATTCAGAAAAAAAAAAAGAACAGTACAGAGGAAAGTCCTTTGTTTTATTTGGTAAACAAATTTTACTTCACAGATTCATAATGATTTCTCATGTGTTCTTGATGCACTGTGCATCTCCTATTCTTCAGTAGAGTTGAGCTTCTAGAGCATTTGTGACTCAAGCTATCCTTGGACTATTCACATTTGTTTATTTTTTCTAAAGTTTTGAACGCTTCAGGATTATAATTTACAGTTCGAGCCTTGTGGGGAAAAATTATGCCTTGACAACTTGACAATGATTACATCAAGTTCAGTAATACAATCAAGCTTTGAATTTGTTGTCTGTTGTCACATTAAAATAAAGAAGATTATTGTTTTTCCAGAGAAATAAGAACTCCAGCTTTCCCAATAGCATACAACATTAAAAGGATATCTCACATGGTCCTTGTTTAGTTGCATAACATGAGTTCTACTTAAACAGAATACATTGGAAGACAATACAATCAAATGGAACTTGGCTCAGGCACATAAAATAATCTGTATTACTGCCTTTGAGTAATTCAGATCAGTTCAATGAATTAAAAACAAAACAAAGCAAAACAACACAAAAAAAAATCAAGGGAGAGAAAAGACAGCAATTCTGCTGGTTGTTATTTCATGCTGGAAATCTAATAACGAATCTAAGATTATCAAATAACTCAGTAATTCATTATGACAATAAATATTCACAGTGCATAGGGACTCCTGTCTGCGCAGACCACAAGTAATGATAGCTACCGCAGTGATTCACAGTAATCTGCCGTCAGTATAACATTTGGAAAGCAGATAATCACTTGGTTGGGAATCCCCTTTGCTGATGAATATGCTGCTTTGTTCACTTCCTTTATGAGTTATCATTAGGTGGCATATTGTTATCAAATAAATAGTTCACTTTTCAACAGAAACTATCTATCACTGTCATATGAATAATGAACCAGTGAAATTCTCCTTTAACAAAAAGGGAATATTGGCTGCCAGAGTGTGCGTTTTCTGAGCTTGTGCTGTATACAATTTCTCACTCTATCAGGTAGGAATAGTAGGAGACAATAACACTTAAATGAGAGGATAGTATACTGAGGTAAAGCAGATATAGACTGATGCATACCTAAGATTTCTAAGATATCTGACTATTCCAGTTGCCTCTGGAGCCTGAGCAGTAAAACAAACCTCCTGGCATCAAGAGCTATGCAAAATTATAGTGGGAATTAATTCATTTGCCTTGAACAATGCAGCACTGGGAGTGCAAAATAATTCATTAGTATTGGCTGGCTGAATATTTCTCCTCCTCGTTTCTTGCAAGTGAAACATGCATCTGTGTATAAGATGCAGTAAGATAGTGTCTCTGCAATGACTTTTATTTCCATAATCTGCCTACCTCTTCCCATCAGTGATGAAATGATATTAACACTTTTTATCACTCTATCTTCCATAACACACACCATTTTAAAATTTATGAAACTTGCAAGAAGAACGAATTCAAAGCCACAGTAATGCAAAGTCCTTTTGCCAAGAGTAGTTAAATCTGTGATCACATCATGGAGTGATCACACTGCTGGAGAGATTTTAAGAGTGCTGTAAGATACAATACACTAAACCTGTTTCTTATTTTTGCATCATAAAGCCCTCAGAATGCTTTCAGTAGTTCAGACCAAGAGCCTATCGCTATATACTTTGCAAACATTACCCAGAAGAAAATGTCTGGGAAAGAGTAATAAAAACTCAAGAATATATGTAACCCCTCTCATCTGATATTCTCCAAGCTTCCAATTTTTTTTGAAATTTACTCATGCAGCATTTGCTTTCTTATTCTTTGATTTTCTAATACTGATTTTGTCATGATGTTTATGATTTTTTTGTGATAGGTATTCCACATTATAACATTATGTAGTGCACTGGGAGTTACAAAGTTAATGCTCCGATTCCGTGGATCACTGATAGTTCTGGGTATACCTGTCTCAGAAGAAAAAAACTACATACCCCATAGGACTTTGTGTTATTTTGCATTTTTCCATTTTCCATTCAGAGGGAAAGACAAAACTGTTGGCAAGTCACGAGATCCCTCTTTCTTCCCTTTCAGATCATCCCAGGAGTGTGTGCTTCCTACCCATCTCACCTTCAGCGTTAGAGTAAGGCTTTCAATTTTGGACACTCTCATTTTAATTGATTTACTATCTTCAATTCCAATTTTATTGTATTATATTGTATTATTTTGTATTTCGATACCTTATTTAGTAAATTAGCTAATTTTCTCCTCAGATTGTTGTCGCTGTTTTGTTTTTAGGTCCATCTCCCTACTCTTTCCCCCTTTCCCTTTCAAGGGTCAAGGGTCCATGGGTCCCCCTGCCCCATTAATCATGGAACTGGGCTGAACCAGCCCATAAACCACTGACAGATGTTTTAATAGCCAGAAAAATAAATAAAGGCTGACGGGAACATATGAAGAAAAAATCTTTGTTATTTTACAACTTCAAATGGTCTAAAGGTCTTATCAAACATATCCTAGTCTGACTTCAAATGACTCATGATTCTGCAACTTGGACAATTGTGTCCAGATGATCTGGACACCTTAAAAACACATGATAAGTACAAGTGAGCCTCAATGTTTGTGCTCATTTCCTCTAAAAATACAGCAAGTTACTTTCACAGAACTAAGAGCAGAACAGAATGCTACAGCAGCTACGTCTTTTATCTGATCATTAGTTTTACAGTGTACCTTTCCCTTTTGTAGTCATTTAAGGGTTGTATATAAGTTATGAGTAGTCAGATAGTATTAAGTTTTTTATGACCATGTATAATTATATAAAATGAGAATATGACATTAGTATGATTTATCAAACTATTATTTAATATCAAACATCTGTAGCTTCATCCTCCATACTGAATAAATTGTACATCATAGTCAATGTATATTGCACTACTTTCAGATAAGAAACATTATGAAGCAGGTAATTTAGCAGTTGAAAAATTGTCAGCAACACTTGTAGAAGTAACTCGAGATATCGTAGGATAACTCAACTCCCCCCGCCCTTTCATTTTTTTTTTCTATTATTTTCAGTGTTTATAATTTAAAACACCATTTCAGATAGCAAAACAACTTGCCCATGGTCTGTGTGTTCTTAGTCTTGATGTAACCACCATTTGGATTTAATGCCTTTAAATTCAACAAGTGCTCTTCCAGGCACTTAGAAACCTGGTTTCATATGCAATCTACATTCCTATTCTTGGGATTACAGATTGAAATACTCATTCTTGCTTTGAGTATGGTTAAGTTAAGAAGAGTGTGCTGGAAGGTATGATTTCTGATCCTCCTTTTTGACTTAACAGATATTTATATTCTGGTAATGGAAAGTGTGAAATTACTCTGTAAAGTTGAATTGCCTTGGATTGAATCAAGAAGCAGGCCACCTGCAAGCTAGTTTAAAGGTGACCACATTTCATGAAAAGGAGAAGAGCAGCATTGGGTTTGATAGAGTACATACACAATGTTTATTGTCTGTGAAGGAGAGTAAAATGGATTGTAGAGAGAACGAAGAATGGACAACTCTGTTAATACACTTATACATGCCCTAAATTTCTCTGCCAAAACAAGGGATCATCTTAGACACTTTGATCATTTCTGCTTCCAAGTGTGTGATGATAACAGAAAATATGCACTTAGTAATCATACTGTGCATATCTCTTTTATGGATCTAATTTATGACTTAATAGAACATTGGCTACAATACAAAAATATTCAACTATGAGAAAATACAGAACTGTAATTTTTTTGTGTTAATCTCTAAGAAAAATTAGGGAAGTGATTAATGATTCATACAGCAGAAGAGAATTCAGATTCATGTTCCGTAGAGTATGGAAACAAATCAATATTGGTTAATTTTTCAAGTTATTCTATAAATGCTTTTTCATTATTGATTAAAAGGCTATGGAAAATTTAAAAAGGAACTTGTTCCTAATGGATGCTAATTAACATTAAATTAGTAATGTATGATTGATTTTTTATTCTTCCTAGTTGTTTTTTTTGTTTGTTTGTTTGTTTGTTTGTATTTTATGATATTTTACACTTGCTTAGTTCTATGTCTGGTATCTTACATTAAAATGGAACAATCATATGGCAGCTGAGTGCCTCCAGAAACCAGAAGGTTGTGTGTTGCAGCTGTGGCTGTAGAGGTGCTTTGACTTTTAGAAATCAACTATACAAAATAAAAAGAGTTGTCAATGATTTGTGGGCTGCTTTGGCCCAGTTCTGTGACAAGTGGGATGGGGGACCGACAGAACCATGGAAGGGGAAGAGGGAAAGGGAAAAGGGAGATGGGCCTAAAAACAAAACAGTGGCAAAGATATGAGGAAGAAAGCTAACTTGAATAAGATATTGGAATGCAAAATAGCACAATATAATTGGAATTGAAGCTAATAAATCAAATAAAATGAGCAAGAGAGTGTCCAATAAACTGAAGGCCTTACACTAGATACTGAAGGTGAGATGGCTAGGGAGCACCCACTGCTGGGTTGATCTGAAAGAGTCAGTGTCTCATGACAAGCAAACAGGTTTTGTCTTTCCCTCTGAGATTAAAACTAAAATGCAAAGAAATGCAAAGTCCTCTGGGGTATGTAGTTCTTCTGTCTTCTGAGATAGATGTACCCAGAGCTATGGATGATCCACGGAGCTGGAGCATTAACTCTTTAACTCACAATGCACTACATGATGTTATGATGTGGAATACCAATAACAGAAATCATAAAACCATGACAGTAGAACACCATGAGACACTGGAAATATGAGAATTCAAAGATGTCTAAGGAAAAGAAAATTGTTTGGAGATAAGCATTCTCTAACAGGCCAACTATATTTTCATTTATTTTCAAAACAAGAGTATTGGTATTTCACAGGTCTGTGACATTTGACAGATAATGCATCAGGTATGTTAAATTACTGTTATAATAATAGGTTGTCTAGAGAAATTTCTGTTAGGAGGTTTTAGAATTAAAACCAATATACTCAAAAATAAATTAATAAATGCTTGAGAATCTTTTCAAGTGTTCTATCTCATAGAATGAAATGAAATAGAATTTTTCTTTTCAGTGGGACAGCAGCTAAGGAAAAAGAAAATGCTTGATGGTAAGAAACAGTCCATGAGAGAGCCTCTAGAGTCCTTATTTTGCAAAAGAAAATAGCAACCTGGGCCTTCAACCAGTGACTGATTTTATTGACATTTCCCTTTTCCCTTAAGTTCCATAGGATCTGTCTCTGCAGACAAACAACCAGCTGCTTCTACTAGCTTTGGAAAAAAAACAAAATCTCAGCATGCAGTTTTCATTCGGTTTTCTATTCTATTCTCATCTATCTTCTTTCTGTGTCATCCTGAAAAAGTACTTCTTCAATTTTTGAGACTGCTTTGCTATCTTACAGTTGGGTTTTTACATGAAAATGATTTGGATATCCTACTTGTGAAACATGTGTGCATGATATTTGAAGTCAAAATCCTGATAACTTTGGAAATAATCAGCAAGAAACCAGCCTTTCTTTCCACTTGCCAGATGCAGTCTTAGAAAAACTTAATGATGATATCTAATTGTGCAATACCAATTATTTCTGAGTCAGGTGGCTAAAACAAACCCTGAGTCATACTTCTTCCATGTGCAATAGAAATAGGTACTGTATCCTGGTGGATAAGCAGCTCCTTAAAAAGAGAGATTTATAATTATGTCAATGTCATTCTTTCATCTCTTGGAGCCATCTGAAGAGAAAAGTCTAATTAGGAAGACAAATAAGGAAAGGCCATAATGGAAAGATGCCTTTATGCAGAGATAATTGTTGATAAGGATGCTGAAAGCACTTGGGTTCATATGAGAAGACAATTCCCATTAGCAAGTAAAGAAAAGGTCTCATTATCTCCATACCAATAGAGACTTGACAAAAAATAAATACATAAAGGTAAATAAATAAATAAAAAATCCACTAGAAATACCAGACTTCCACAGATTTTCATATATCCTACTACCATTTTATTTCACAATAAGTAAAAAAATCAAAAAGAAAGAAAGAAAAAAAGTCCTGCTAACAGATGGAGGTGGTTCAAACTTGCTGAGTGAAGGAATTACAAATTAACGGTTAATTATCAAACCTCAACATAACTGCTATCAAATCATTAAGATAGTTGTTTTGTGCAATACTCAGTTGTCCAGAAGTCTATTTCCAACACTTAGGTACAGTGAAGATCCTGTTTCAATCTGTTTGACTTTAAGCTCACAGGAAAATGTACACGGAACTCCATAATCTATAGCAAACACTTTGGGTGCTCAACAGATTTCTCTGAGTGCTGAAAATCTCCCTATGGAGTAATGCGAAAGAAGACGGCTATAATTCATTGCAAGTATTGTTAACAATTGACTCATTAAGAAGGAAATCAATTCCTCTCAATCATATAAGGGAGACAAAAGCAACTGGAGATAAAGAAAGTTTTAGTATTCAAGGAACACTTGATATCAGGTTTTCAGGAATTAACTAAAATATTTGCTAACAGAAAAAAGAGAATGCTATTTCCTAATGCTCATGATTTCTATACTGCTGACATCTGTCTCTTTACTATAGATTTTTCATTCCTTTTTACTAAACAGGATGATTACACCTTGTATTCTTTAGTGATACTTCAACACATTTTGAAATCCCTATCAACTGGTGGAATAAATATCTCTCACTCTGTCTTTTGCCCACAGCATGAACCAGAACAACCCCTGGAGCATCATTCCATACTTCGTGACATACATTTGTACAATGTAATGTCATGAAATATCAATTCTATGCAGTTGAGATAATTGTAAAGTATTGTCTGGAATGATTAAAATGGAGGAGAAGAGAAAACTTTCTAAGAAATAATGTGAACATTTCATTATAAAAAAAAAATTCTATGTCATTTCCAAAATAGTCTGCTTCAGTGATTGGAGAACCTTTACTGTATCTCTCAGTTTCCGTGACTAAAACACTTCTTATGCATACTCATAGTAAAGAATCAAAATTCTCTACTAATAAATAAAATAGATAATTATCCTATGAAATGAAAAATATTTTGTCTTACCTAAACTGTCACAAAAGCTCATTTACAGAAAACACAGAAACGAAGACACACATTTGGGGGGTTTAAAATTATATTTGGAGTATTTTGCCAAGACTTGCAAAGTTAAAAAACAAACTGTTCATTGCCATCTTATAATTGATATGCTGATCAGAGTTTTCTCCAGCTCAATTAATTAGCCTCCAGTTCAATTAATTAATCTGTGCCAGTTCTGTTCTGTCAGAAGTCACCTGAGCTGCGGAGGGATGCACAGAGGTTGCTGGTTCACATCTATCTGAATCCTAAGGCTTCATCACCACTTCAGAGTGGTGGAAGGAATTAATTCTGAATGTCAACTAAAGGCTCCTGGGTAACTATTGGAAAGCACTGAATGAGTGTACCAGAAATAGGGGTGGAGGCCACATACAAGAATGTGAAACCAGATTTATTTTGAGTAAGCAGAAGAATGAGAGTTTTTGTCCACTGACATTAGTTTTACAACTTCAGCTATCACCATCCAGCAGATACATGACAAAGAACTCTTTACCCTCAGGAAGCCCCTACCTATGAGGTATGGCAAACCAATTGCAAGGAATTCCAAGAAAGTGGGAAACTGGCAAGAGAGCTAATGAATATTAAAGACTCATCCTAGGCAATAAACTTGGAATGTTAGCCTTACAATATCTTTTATTTCTTCCAGTCAAATTAAAATTAGTCATTCTCATGGAAGAATGAGTGATACTCATCTGCAATATAAATGCAATCTGTATTTACAGTTCTAAACTTCATCTCACTTTTCTTACTCAAATCTTCTAACTGCTACATTTGTTACTTGACATTTTCGTCATCCTGTGTCAAGACAAAGCCTTTCATCTTCGTGTCATTAATAAATCTCAGTCATACCATCCTCTTTATTCTGTGCCAAGATAACTAATTAAATAACAAAATTTATGCCACTAACATTCCTCCAACCTGCTATTTTCCCTTTTCAGTGCAACAAGTCACTACATCTGATTCATCCAGTTCTTTACAATCTCACAGATTTTAGTATGCCAGTGTTTTATTCACTTCAGTTATTTTCTCCCTTGGGACTGTTAAATATTTCTGCTTACTGTAGAACACTGAAGAATTATGCACAGAATTCCAGCTCTAGCTGCTTCTCTCTAGTCACAAGTATGACTGAACAGTTTGCCTGGATTCAACTTTTTTGTCAAAAGAAATGAATTTTCAGTAAAAAAACAACAGTACAAGTCCATAGTTACATAATGTTATCTGGGCAAGTCTGGTGTGCATAGTTAAATTTAACTCCTGTGATTAGTTTATTTTTCAAATACTACCAAATATCTAACTGCCATAATGAGAGCGTGTTTCTATGTGCTAAAATTATTATTTTGTAACAAAATGAACCAGAATAACTCTTGGAGGATCACTTCATACTTTTTGACAATTATGTCAAAAGGAAATATATAAAAATATTATCCAGAAGAAAGCATCTATGTCAGCTCACATCCTTTTGGCAGCAGCAGCCAAAGGGGCACAACAGCATTGCACTGGAGCAAAGTCCACTGGGGTGCTTCTCTTTTGCCACCAACATTCTGTTTCCATTCACATATTTGCAAATATTTAAATACTGCAGTTTGCCAGGAGACTGGCTTCTCTATTTACTTTGTGCTACAGTAACTAATGTACATCACTCTGCTAGCAGTCCTGAAAACAGGAGTCCTGTTTCCACCACACTTCAATCCCATTGTACTAGTTTATACAAAAAGAAAGTGGTTGGTATTCTCTGCAGCATGAAGCTGCAAGCACTGAAGCTTGACTGAAAGGGAAGACATGGTGAGCATATGCATACAGAGGACACAGGAGCTATGTAGTAGCTACTTCCAGTAACTGCAGCATCTTACACTAGCTAAACATATGCAATACGAGGTGCACAGCTGCACAAGAGAGAGAAGCATCCCAGTTCAGACTGCCATACTCCTATACAAGGCCTTACAGTCCTCTTATTTGCTAGTCACACTATGTTTAATACATGGTGGTCTTTTTTGAGTTGGTTTCCTGCCAGCCCATCCAGCTGAGCGGGCACACTCAGTGGTCAGTGTGAACTGAAAAAATATGAGATGAAACAGAAATGGAGGGAGAAACATTGCGTGGTTCTGGAACAGCCAAGGCAGCTTGCATTCTGCAGCTAAGTCACCTAGGACTCTCCCTGGGGAATTCAGAGCTTCTATAAAATAGTGTACTGTAAAAACTTCCTATCTTCCAATTAATAAGGCTATGTTTTCACCTGCTGATGGCTTACCTCTATATCTTTGCTTGTACGTTATGTTTAATTACTCAGGACAACCAGTAGCAAAACAATTAGAAGAGCTGAATTCATAACCACGTTATTTTTATCATGATAATTCCATTTATTTCAAGTACATTTGCAATACACTCAACACAAATATTTAAGATGCTTGCTTGAAAGTTCACTACAAACACTGAATTTCTTTGATCACAAATACTTAAGGCATTCTGAAATCATGAAAACCAGTCAGTCTGTAATTGACTGGAATACATTACAGCAGCAATAAATATTGTTCAAGTCAGAAAAATTGCAACAAAGCATTTCTTATTTGAAAAGACAGCTTTTTGAGACATTAAGTTTATAAAATAGTTTCTCAAATTCAGAGCTGTCACTTAGAGATGTTAAATGTAAACACTGTATAATAATTACCTGAGACACAATTTTTGTATTTCCTCTTAAAGAACTTTATAAAAATAACAGGTTTATAGAAAGATGTGTAGGAAGATGTACAGGATCACGATCAGGTTACTGCTATAATGCAGCACCATGGAATAACAACAGAAGGATTTACTCCATCTTTCCTGGATCTGTGGTGAGTCAGCTTAATATAAATGTACTTCGAGGCAGAAGCAGTACATATTCTATCTAAGCTCAGTAGTTATGGCTTTCATCCCAGAGATATCAACAGACTAATTTTATGGTCAGTGAATCTGTGTTTGCGAGAAGATACTAAAATTTTTTATTTGACTCTTTGTTTCACTTCTTTGAATGGTCCTACAAGCCTACCAGTAGGCTGTGGAGGCATACTGCTGTTTCTGTGTTCGTCACTTTACCACAGTAGGCTCCCTTCTCTCATCTTCCACTTTGCCAGCATAGCCTGGAGAGTAGAATATCATTAAATGATCTATTCTGAATTAGTTTATGCAAAAGATAGATGCACAGTTCAGGCCAGATGCTCCTGCATATATGTGCATGTCACAAACTGCAGTACAATGACTTGATTAAGTAGTGATCTCCAGATTACTCCCCTGGAAATATGAATTAGTTTAGCTTTGGTTTTTTTAATTGTTTTTTGTTTTGTTTGTGGGTGTGTTTTTTTTTTCTGTTTGTCATTTTTTACTTTTTTGTTTTGCTTTGTTTTTACGAGAATGAGTATTTTAAAAAAATTAAACCTTATCTGTTTTATTTTCTCAGTATGCATTATTGGCATTTATTAACTTTGAATAACTTGATCGAGCAAAACAAAAATAATTCCACAACCCAAAATTATCTGCTTTGACAAAATGCATTTGATAACCATACTGTGTAATTATTAGAACTTTTTTATTCTTCTAACATAGTCTTTCATAGGCTCGCTCCAGGATATTAAACTATAAGTTCAACACATATCTTTCTTTCCTACCTTGAGATCAGAACTCTCACCTGTTTTTAACTTACTGAAATAAAGATTAAAAAAAAAATGAAGAAAAAGAATAAAAAGGAGGGGATGAAAGGGAAGTAGAAGTCTATCCCTTTTTTTCTAAAAAATGCAACTTCTGTTACAGTCATATGGGAAACTAAAAAAAAAACAACATGGGCTCTTGTGGTTAGATTTTAATAATAGTTGATCAAGCCCCAGTGCATTCATTTAAAGTTCATTACAAGTGAAATCATAGATGAAGACAAGAACTGACATTTAGTGATGTACCAACCACCAGATCAGTACTTAGCTTAAAATGTGTAACATAATGAGCAGATTTTTCTGTACCTCTAGATGGATCCTCAAACCAAAGCTCAAGTCAGTGCACCTCACAATTAGTCCCTGCAAGCACACACCAAATGTACTCATTTCTCTCCTGAAGGACACTGTTTCAGTTTATTAAGGCTGGTAGCATGAAATGAATGTGCTCAAAGAAGTGACCCTGAAAGTCTGGGTGCCAGTACAAACATGAAATGCTGAAATGCATTTTGAAAGCCTATGAAAATTACTTCTACCTTTGTACTGCCTACATGTGCACATCTCAAGGCAGACTGCCTCCACATGGTACTTTTCCACCTGCCCACAGCAAAGCCCAAATCTTCTGGGAGAAAAGGTCTTCTGAACTCTAACAAACTATTTTAGACGTGGTCTAGCAAATGAGTTTCCCTCCCACACACTGGATTTTATCTTCAGGGTTTATTTGGCAAGTTTGTTCTCTAGATAGGTTACTCCAAGAGAAGTTTCAGAACTGCTGTTCATAGGGGTGATCTGAGGACAGAATAACAGGACTGCTTCTGATTCCTTCCCTCTTTTTTAGCTAGAAAAAGTCTAATCCATTGAGTGTTAAGTATCAAAAAGTGAAATTCTGCTTTTGTTATTCATTTGTAAGAGCAAGACCTTTAATTATACAAGCTCTCTTGGATGTTCATTGGGAACTCACACTGACATCTTAACTGAAATCAGAATCTCTGCTCCTGAACAAAAATAAAGAAAAAAGAGAAAGAAAACCCACATGTAGACGTACACTCCAATTTGGCTACCTTATAACTCTAAAATTAACTCAGATTTTCTGCACATTTTGCAATGAGGTGTTATTTTGCAGCAGGAAATTCCACTTTCTAGCAAGTACTCTAAAATCTGTATGCATTATTATTTAGTGTTGAGATTATTAGGATCAGTGTGATCATCTTTCAACATCCAGTATTAAAGGAAAGGAGTCTTCATCCGTTCTCTAGAGAATCAAAACTATGAAATGCCCAATAGTTGGACTCAGAGGTACATCTACAATGAAGATCCAAGAAAAAAAACTAGAAAAATGCATTCTCGCTATAGTGTGAAAGGTTACTTTAGGAGAAAGATCATTGCCAAATTCAAGTTCTCCAAGTCAAATCCTCCATGCTCAAAGAGCTGTAGAAAAGGACCCACTGAAGCAACAACATCTATGCAGCACACAGCTGAGCATTTGAAGGAATTGAGTAATACTACAAGGTATAGAAGCAGCAACAGTGGAGTTAAGCTGTAGCTATAGTTGCAAGATTCAGTGTACTTCAAGGTGAGCACATTTTTCCATGGTCAAATGCATCAAGATCTGCTCACTAAGAAAATAAATGAGGTAACACCTTGGTCCTGAATTATAAGCATTGCTAATGACAATCCTGCAAAGGTCTCTTTCAGAGTTTTAATTAGCTCTGAACTCAACTCGAACCTTCTGGCTTCTCTCAGATGCTGTTAAGAGATGCAGCCTCTAAACAGGCTTCAAGCAAATGAAAAACAAAAAGTCCTACTTCCAGGGGGTTCACAAACAAACTCCAAATTTTAGGAACTTGCAGCATAGTCACAGCTATTTTGAAGATTCTATTACTGAACATCATATAAAAATATTAGGTAAGCATCTGGTTTTAGGTCTCTTTTTCTCCTTCTATATGTATCATAAAAACAAAGTATATTTTATCTTTCTCAACTGCCTTTGAAGGAAATAAGCTAAAATCTATGACTTTCAAGATCATGACTTCTACCACGCAGAATAAAATTGTTTGAATGTTATTTTATTCTCTTCATAGTTTGCTCTATGTCTGCCAATGATCTCATCATTACACACTGCTGAACTGTATCTGCATGTCATTAAGTGTAGTTTAGCTTTCCAGTCTCTAGAGGTCTCTGCATATCGCATTTTTGCTCAGTGACATCTCTGCAGGAATTGCATCTTGAATGTGAGGCGGAAGAACTGCATTGAGAAGGGTCTGCTGGCACCAGATTGGGCTCTGACAGTGCTGTCACGAGAATTTACCTCTTAGTAATTTATAGAAGCCAAAGATAGGGAGATTTATACTATGGCACTAGCTAATGTCAGCTTTACGGAGTAGTAACATTTCAGTCGGTATTTGGACTTCAGATAACCAAAGCTCTTATTATTCAGCCAGAAATAGTTGAATTTGGTGATCTACAAGCATGACTCCTAACTTCAGATGCCACAGATAATGGGATTTTATATTCAAGTATTTGCTGCACCTGGATATTACCTGCTTTCCTTTCATGGTTGATGACGTTTTGGAGCTCCTCTTTTTGATTTAATAAATTATAGAAAACATATTCTTGTTAATGTGTAGACACAGTTTGTGAATATATCACAAGTGCCTTCAGTCTTCACCTCTGCCCTCATCTCTTGTCCAGGAGCCTGCATGAGTTATGTCTTTGCTGAGTGACACTGTCCTGACATTTATATCCATAACATAACATCTTACAGAGTCCCCTCAATACCTCACTCCAACTTTACATTCAAAAAGCAATCAACTCTGTCTGTGGACAGATTAAGGGAAAAGGACACCTGCGCCTACTCGTAGACATTTCTTATTCACAGGATTTTTTTCAGGCATTGTAGCCTTAAATAACCAATCCACACTACTATCAACCGTAACCTTGCAGAACAGGTCTATGCAAAGGCAGACAGATTCAAAGAGCAGAGCAAAAAAAACTTTGTTGCAGATGCAACCTGTGGAAAGGCAAGAAAGGAATGTGGCATTTAATTTTATTGCTTTTTTTCCATGTTGGAAAAATGTAGGCTACTTATTTTACAACTTGTTTTCCACAGATATGGAAAACTCAGATGAACCTTACTCATAATGTAACAATTTCAACAAACTTTTCATAAATAACACGTATATCTTAAAGTAAAAATTGTTTTTGAGGATTCTTGTCCATTCTGAATTGCTGCTTGAACCCCTGTTTGGTTCCATACAAATCGATATGCAGAAGATGGGATTCCTTTGGAACACTATGTGCCTGTTTTCTTAAGATTCCTCTTTGGCACTGGGAAACAAAAGAGAGGCTCAAACAGTTCACAGAGAAGAGAAAGACATCTTTCAATAGCATTTATTTACTCTGAGAATTAGTCATACAATTACCACTTGTAGTGGACAGTAAGTGAGAAAGTGGATGGTATTTTTTAAAGTGGAAAAATAAAAACAAACAAACAAACAAAAAAATCCAACAACACAGAAACAGGCTATCATCTTATTTTGAATTTTACAAATAGAAAAATGGCTTGAAGAATATACTAACAAAATCTTGCTTTTAATGTCTTCATAAATACGTAAAACCTCAAAATAGAGTATTAAATGTCACTGAAGAGCTGATGTACCACAGCTGTCACAGCAGAGTGGACAAATCTTGGTTGCAAATCATTTGGCCTTACTGTGAATATTCTTCAATAATGCCAACTGCATTCAATAAAGCATATGCATTTCAGCTGGAGAAATCCAATTCATTTTGCAACAGATGCTCTCTCACATGTTCTCCCTCCTACCACTCCTTTTTTCTTTTTCTCCCAGCAGGCAATCACAGTTGATTTTGTTTCTACACTGAGAACATTTCCTCCATAATGACCCAATCCACCAATCCTGGACCTTTGAAACTGTCATTTCCCCAGCTAAGATTTTTTCTTGAACAGATAGACTGCAATGCCTTCTAACCCTCTTTCTCATATACCTAACACAGTTACCAATTCTGCACAAACTGTAAGCCCTTACACTTGCTTATCAAAAGTCTGATGGCTATTTTTTAGGCAAAAGTGAATTAAGGAGCAAGAAGTATACTCAAGTCACAAGACCATTGATTCTACTTCTCTTCTTTGTATATTGTATAAGCATTTAATAGATTTTTTTTATTTGAAATATTAAAATAACCAGTAGACATTTCTTAAACCTTTTTTCTTCTCCTATGAAATATAGTTTTTCCTTGTTGTGCCTTTAGAACATATAGAACACAAAAGCTCTAAGTTTCACTAGAAAGCACTCTATTTTAATCTTCCAATATGTACTTCGGAAAAAATTTTGTTAGACCTAACTTGATGTCTTGAATTGTCTGATCATACTTCTCTAAGAAAGTTCATAGGAGGGCAGAAATTAACCTAAATGTATCTCAACTCTGAACTGCGTACCTTGACGAATAGAATGCATACTCATAAAACCATTCTTGTTATTTTCCAAAAGTCTACCAGGTGGCTCTGCAGTTTCAAGGATGCAGGAGAATGATTTTAGCAATTTCCATTAATAACCAACCTCATGTTTCCCAAAGGAAGATACATGCTACTAATACAGTGTGCATGACTTCACAAATTTATGTCATTTATTTTTAGCTGGAAAACTCTGCCTCTAATCAACGTGTACATCTTTTATAAGAATTTACAGCTTTAAGTAGGTTAGCCAGTACAATAATCAATAGGATATTTGCTCCTATCTTAATGAAAAATGAAACATGTAAACGTAAAGAATTAAGCTGAGTACTTAAAAGAAGGGCTTATGTTCATTGTGTTGCATAAAATCCTGAAATTGAAAACATTGAAATAATAGAATTTTTAATTCTGGGTAATAATACACGTAGTATTTCCAGCAGTGTTGAAAATTCATCACCATTTACTGCTTTTAGACTGCATCTATTCTTTCAGCCACCTAGGTGAGTAATATTTAAGCCATGCAATTCCCCCATAATGTTCTAGAATGGAGGCTGTTAGAAGAACCCAAGAAGTGTTATATTCTGTAAGTAATCAGTAGCTATACATGTGCAGTCGTTTCATTGTAGCAGATGCTTCATGCAGATACAACTCTTCCAGTAATCCTTGCTCAAGTTTTCCAAGGCAAAGAGACTGATAACTGTACAGACCCTTAGCACTCTTGATGGGAGGAAAGCATTAACTGAAGCATCCTGATTATGATTTGACATCAAAGGAAGTAACTTTATGAATTACTTACTTTGAATCCCTAGAACAGCAATGGGGAAGAGGCCTCAACTGTGTCATACAAGACAGTAGTGAACCTGCAAACACTTACAGAATAAGAAAACAAGGAAATCAAAAATGGAAAATAAATGCAGATGCACAACCCACAAGTTTGATTTCAGCTATTTCAGATACATTAAGAACAAGGAGATTAGCGTTTTTTAAAACAACAATAACAACAACAAGCAACTGATATATTTATTCTAGAACATTTGCCATTGGGGTTGATGATGTCATGAAGGACATCAGGAATAGCTTGAGTATGAAAGCAATATTACATAGTAGTAGCCTGAAGAGAGCAGGAACACTGACAGGTTTAAACAGACATTGTAAGACTTTGCCTCTTGAAACGTTAGATTATTCTTTCTTGGTGCAATAAGTTTCTGTTAGTATTTGTTTGTAGAATGATTAATACTAAAGATGCAATGCCAGTCCTGAAAAGGAATTAGTCAATAACAAGCAAAGCAACAGCAGTGGACGTCTTGTCAAGTATTTTTATAGCTTCCATGATATGACATAAAAAAGAAGATTCAACCTTTAAAAGCCAGTAGATTAAAGAAAAAATTAAAGAATAAATTAGCCAGTCTATTACCTTGGACTGCAGTATGATAGCTGACATGCTTTGATGGGTAATGGAACATTTGGGGCATTATGTTTTCTTTTTAAAGATAAAAGTATAACATGCATGAGAAGTCTAGATTGTTAAATATTTATGTGACAGGAACCAGCTAATATTGTAATGTGTTATTCAGAACTTTAGTACATTTCACCACATAATATTAACTCAATTTTTTTGATAATTCAACAAACAAATCTGTTGATAGCTATCCCTCAGAGGCCAGGAGATGAAATAAACAAGTAGCAACTTCCACTATAATAGGATTTAATTTTGAAATAAATTGGTGAAGGCACTATATCTTTCAAAAAACAACATACACAAAAGTAGTAGATGCCTGATAAAATACAATTCCTTTGAAAGATAAATTGAAAGTCTGTGAAAAGTACCATGGTTTGTACAAATGATTCAAATATTGATGCTCGGGTAACCATAAGAAAATTACATTTAAGGGGCAACAAAATGTAGTGAAAGTCTTATGTTAAGCATTCAAGCATATGACTTTTATATATCATTAGCAAAAAAAAAAAAAAAAAAGTCAGGTCTGTTCTCTGTAATAGTTGAGCAGTCTTTTGTTCAACATAAACCTACATTAATTTAAAAAAAATATGCATGTTAACTGCTCACCAGATATTTGTGTCACAAAGCTGTTCAGAAGCTAATAAGTTATGTAGAATGAGTTTAGCTTTGATACAGATATAAATGCATTATAAACAGTGTAAGACTGTACACTGATAAAATCATCTTTAACTTAACTGACTTACAGGTTTTTCTCCCTCTCACTTTACTTAGGTTTTTTTTTGTTGTTGTTGTTTTGTTTTGTTTTTTTTTTGCACCATATTCATTGTATATTCAGCACTGTCCTGTAATGTTTTGGCAAGCAATGAGCATCTTCTCGGAAATAATAGTTTCAATTTCTCACATTTTACAACGTTTAAGTTGTTCACTGTACTCAGTCTTTAAACACAGATGACATTTAGAGATCAGGAAAATCCTCTATGTTTATCACAAAAGATGTTCCAAAATACACTGCAAAATTTGTCTGAGTGACAAAGAACACTTGAACTCATTGCATATCACACTTGGTATTTGAGAAAAGGCTCTGATGATTTGTTTATCAATGTTCTTTTTACTCAGATGGCAAGTATTAGTCCTATCTGAAGTGATAAAATGGAACATAAAAATCATAGACTTGTAGTGCTGATGTACTGTGAAATATACACAATCTCAAACTTAATCATTTAAGTATTTTGTAGATTCTTCCATCTCTAAGGAATTTCTGGTTATTTCATCAGTGTAATTCTCCTCACACCCAACTAAATTTACTATAGAAAGAAATAAAAAATAAAAAAAAAAATCCTGATCGTGACATTTATTACTATAAATAATAAAACTCATGGAGTTTTCCTTGCTTTGAAAGTAGTGTATTATAAAGACACTTATGAGGTATTTCCCAGTTATAACATCATCATTTTAGGATAGATGCTTCCATATACAGCAATTTTTCTCTAGAAAAATCATGACCCCAGCAATAGTAACCTCCTACCATTAGAGGGAGCCAACAGCACTGATTCAGAAATTCACTTTTGGAAGTCTCTCTGGTTTGAAGAAGTCATCATTTTCATCACTCATAATAGATGAATTGTACAGTGAAATGACACAGTACTCTCCACTTTCCAGAATAAAGACAAATTCTAAAAAATAACTGCCTATTCCTTGTGATATAGTCCAGCTGTATTTAGTTTGAAGTATGAAAGAACATTTGTTAAGCTTGAAGCAAGCTATGTGCAATGCATACAACAATCAAAGATCAGCAGTAAGTTTACTTTATAAAGCTAACATCTGTCCTCCATTTTTAAAGACATACAAAGTATGTGTTAAATAAATATTTTAAGTTTTATAATAACATCATATTTTTCCTTACCATCTTATTTAACTCTCCACTTTGAGAAGGTAGAAGGAAGAAAGTAATACATAAAATGTTATGATTTTGATATGTATTTCTTTTGAAAAAACATGCCTATGAAGATAGCGTATAAATCAGCATTTTAAATCTTGTAAGGTTATTGCAGAGAGAGGGAAAAAGATACAACAAAATTGAAATAAATCATTGTGTTTCAAAATGATACAAAGTAATATCAAGTGATGACCCAAAGTGTACATGTTTCTTTTTGGTCTTTGATTGTAATTTTACTTCCATCTAAACCACTCTTAGTTAAAGAAGGCCAAGGAAAACATAAAAGAAAAAAGGTCCAGAGAGCAAGTTAATCTAAGAAGAAGACTTTGCTCTAAAGACCTGAGAACTGAAGAATCAGAACAGAAAAATTAAATTTTGCCTATGCTTGCATATAGAGGAAAAAAAGGAAGAAAAAGGAAGACTAAAACCTCTAAGATTTATGGGCATACTGAAATGGCAAAAAAAAAAAAAAAAAAAAAAAAAAAAAGTGTGAGAAACTGGCATGAGCTATTTATCCTTATTCACTAAAGTTTGCTGAGGTATCATTGGATGATAGGCCTGTGACAACATCCATGCTGTAGCTAATTCACACTTACACTACAATCTGAACTGGTTTAATTTACAGGTTATTTTCCATGTCAGCAAGTTATCATTATAGTACCATTACTAGTTCTCAAATGACTCTCACGCGGAGTTTATCTCAGCCAAAATCCCTCAGTTCTAGAAGGAGTCCTGTTTCTCATTGCTGAATATATCCATTGAAGTTCTGGTTTGGCTGCAGCAGAGTTCCTTGAAACAATGGCCGACTTAGAACTTCAATAATTTCAGGTCAGAAACTTATATTATGCATATTTCAATATTCTTGCACTTTTCTTTGTGCCTGGAGAATCAAGGATATTCTAGATGCAATATTTGTATTAAGGGAGTAACAATTGAATTATGGTCAATATTGTTGGGGATATCAAAATTCTCCAGGTCTTTAAAAGCAGAGATCTTACTACAAGTTAAAAACTATCTTCTCTAGCATTCTAGGCTTAATGACATTAAATATGTTTTTTCCCTTTTGTATTTTAAGAAAATATAGTTTAAGAAGCTAAATTAGCCAGGATGCACCAGTTCCCAAGAAGTATTACGTGCATCGCTACCTATAAGACATCTGTGAGAATAGGCTGTTGTCCTTGATGTGAAGCTTTGAGATACACAATATACAAACTACAAATACATGCAAGAG
Organism: Callipepla californica brunnescens; assembly: GCA_023055505.1. Taxonomy (NCBI): domain Eukaryota; kingdom Metazoa; phylum Chordata; class Aves; order Galliformes; family Odontophoridae; genus Callipepla; species Callipepla californica. The sequence continues at coordinate 1,820,712 of JALIRH010000026.1, forward strand.
TGTTGATAATACTGCCTTTCATCAGGTCTCACTCTTTGAAAGATGTGCTGGTTTAAAGATACAGCCTTTAACAGAAGGATTTAACACAGGAAGGACTGGATATTTGCAGGTGATCTATTCTTAGTATTCAACCCATCTCCTTTTCATTCAAAAAAAATTTATTAGCATCATCGGACAATATAACATGCAAGGAACCACAGGACATCTTTACTCCAGCTTCTTACCCACAGCAGTGACCTCTGTAACTGTAGAGGCTGGAAGGGACCTCTAGAGAACATCAAGTCCAACCCCCCCCGCCAAAGCAGCTCCCTAGCCCAGGTTGCACAGGTAGGCACCCAGGCAGGTACGGAACGTCTCCACAGAAGGAGATTCCACAGCCTCTCTGGACAGCCTGTGCCAGTGCATCATCATGGTTATTTAGTATTACTCCTAATTCTGGAAGGAATATATATGACTACAGCAGTAAGAGCTGCTGAAGGCAGAGGGAGGATGGTACAGAACATAAAGCTAAGTCTATAATACTGAAGGAAGAACAAAATATCACTTGTCTACTTGAACAAAGTAATACCATATAAGATGTAATTATTCTGAATTACAGAACAAAATTACCATAAACAGAGATAGCTTTCTAGTACCGTACTGTAATACAGAGATTACATAATAGTGAAGAATGCGTAGTACACTTAAAAGACACGAAGTGTGTATATTCATAATAAGGCTGACGGAACATTGTGTTGGATTAACATAACATACTGTAATTATAGTACTTTTCATAAAGATTCCCAGAGACTGTATTCTCAAGCATTTATTGCCTTTGGACATGTCCTAAAATTCAAACCCTTAACCATCCATTCACCTAGAAATATTGGAAGTCTGGCTCTAGCTATGCTTTTTCTTTCAAAGACAGTGAATCTGGGACATATACTTGGAATAGAAGTAGGGTTACAATGCACTCAGAGAAAGATTTTGATACTCCACTGTGTCAAGCATGGTCTGCTGAAAAGCTACTGACCTTGGAGTTCCTCAAGGCAGACGCAGGCTTGACCTTTTTCCTTGGTAGATTTTGAACTTAGGAAAGTTCAGAATCACTTGAGAGTGGCCAGCATGGACCCACGTGACATTAAGTAGAGATACATGTCCTGTTACATGTGGCTCAACACTGCATACTCAAGCAGCATAGAGAACAGGGAATATTTATATGATCAATAGTATCTTCACAATTTCATATTAATTGAATATTAAATATATTAAAATTTAGCTACAGTATAGAATTGTGATGCTTGACAAAACCAAAGCACAGAAAAATAAACTTTAAGACAAATACAACAAAAGATGGAAAGCATGAGACAGAGCATTCATTTTGAAAAAAATCATCCTCTATCTTCTTTTCCCTAATACTGAGACCAGTAAGCTTATTCTTTATTTATTTCCCTGATAGCTTTCCCCTCTCAAGAGCTTCGTTTCTGATAACTAGAATAATCTCTTTGATCAGCTCAGACTTCTAAGTGACTGCTAATTTGTAAGGATGAGATGGAAAGCTTTCAACAGTAGGTTTATCAGATCCAAGTTTTACCTCTGACAGATAGTAACCAAAGTATTGCTGAATCTCAATGCAAAGCAACTCTTCACGTTGGTCTAATGCTCTTCCATGAATATGTCTGCTTTTATCTATTTTGAATTCAATAGAAGAAAAAGTTTAAATTGCAGTAGAGACTCCAGGAAATGAGATTTGGCCTTCAGAACAGAGTATTTCTTCTAATATTTCAAACCCATATAGATGCAACTGTGTCTATGCACTAGATTGTTTGCTCATCATAACTCTTACAGAAACTTTTCTGTTATTCTATGATCACATTTAATGTATGCAAAAGTAAACATTACAGTTGAGCCAGCTCTGGATAGAATCACGCATAGCAATGAAAAAGCAAATGGGTTTGAGTTCTCGTTTCAAGCTTTTCTTGTTCCAACTGTTTTCTTTTGGTTGTTTTTTTAGTCCTTAACTATTCAGTTCCACAGAGATTACATGAGATGTATCATGTGAACTTCATAAGAATTTATCCTAAGAGTCTTAGTATTTAGGAAAAGATCAAGACCTTTCTGTGGTTTCTATGGCAGAACCCATGTCCTGAAAGCAGCTCTGTGTGGTTCTCCATGCCAGTATTTTCCTTGAACACAAAAAGGTTGCTTAGTTTGAAAGACAAAAAATAAAACATGGTTCTCCTGTGATCAGTGATTACTCTCAATGAGTAGTATGAGTGGTTGAGATTTTCCTGTAGTTCATTTGAGATACTTCTAGGGTTAGGGTTTTTTTGACTCTACGTAAAAAATTCATCAAGAAAGCAAAGGTTTTTTTCAGGCTATAAGGTAAACAATCATTTGTTCTGTTTCGTTTGTTTTTCTAGTTGTTTGGAGATGGAGGGAGGGGGAAATGAGGATCCCCCTTATGTACATTTTAGAGCTACATGGTGAAGTGCAATGCACCTGCTTTTGTAACAGTATGCAATATATGAAAACATTTCTTTATTGTTAATTACATCTTTTTTATCTGATATCTTTTTAAGAGCCAATAGAACAATCAATGAAGTCAAACTTAGCGAGTCAAAGACGAATTGCTATAATCTATTCTTTGAAATTGCACAACAATATACTTTGGTTATGTGAAAGCATACAAGCTTTGGGCAAACAGTTTCTTTAATAATTCAACAATTTTTCAAATTAACATATCCATGTGGTGCCTCCGAGTATACAAATTTTAAAAGTAAGATAATGAAAACATGCTTAACTTATAATGGTTTTTCTTATAGTGAATTTCTCTTTTGAACCAACCTATTCAAAGAAAAAAAATTAATCAAGGGTGTTATTTTTTGTCAAATTATAACTTTCCCTCAAGATTTATTTAATTTTAATTGTGTAATAATAATGTGCTTAATAACAAGAACTGTTTTTTAATGAATATCTAGTAAAAAGAATAGTCTTTAAGGGGATGTTCAAATTCTTTTTAATACCAAATATAGATATAGCATGTAATGCAGTTTTACTTTGTAGCCCTTAGCAAAAGAAGCTGTTACTACAGTGCTTCTCATTTTCTTTGCATAAAATATTTTTGTATTCCAAACATTCATATTGCTGTGCTTGTAAGAATTCAGTTACGCAGCTAAAGAAAAAGTCATTGCCACATTCTACATAAGAGACAAGTTCCAAATGAATTTCAGTTCTTAGTCCCTATGGTGATACCTCCCGTGCCTCAACATGCACACATGAATGTCCTAGTTAATTTCTGTGGAGAATAGGAATTTCTGTTGCTACAGGATCAGTAATCTCTGATCAGAGACTCCACTTGGAAAATTGTACAGTACTAAGTGGCTTAACTGTTTGGTAATGGAGAAGGCTGAGAACCTGAATAGAACAGGGGAGAATACACAATGTAGTCTCACATACAGGGAGAAGCACAGGGGAGGAGGCCTGCAATTTGCACCAGCTGCAATTGTAAAAACTACAAAGGAAGAATCCTTCCACATGGCAAACATGGTGGAAAAATCAAGCAGCTGGATTAGGATCTGCTGAAACACAACAGGAAACAGAATCCATGTCACTTTCTTTCATGCTCTGAAGCTGGAGACATGGGGAAGAGATGAGCTGGGGCCATGACATAAAAAAAAAAAAAAAAAAGTGCAGGTTAAGCTTCTCAGCTTATGCAGATGGCCTCTAAACTGGCTAGGCAACTCTGGCTGCACAATGGTGTTCTGCTACCTTACAAGGTTGATGGACTCAGCCTAGATTTACAAGAACTGCCACCAAAAAAAGCACTTACAGTTGAACAGAGAGACAATAGAGAAGTATTGAAAAGTGATAGCAGTGATGTTGAGAACAAGTCAATTTTCCACATGTCTTTAGAAAACTTGATCAGTGTTGACAGTTCTATCAGAGATGAGATAAAAAGAAGAGAAGCCTCAGGCACAAACATACAAAAAAGAGATGACGCAATGAACTGATAAAACCTGTTTAGAACTGCAGCAACACTTAAACTAACTCACTAGCAAGAGTTTCCTTTTGCTGAAACCTTTAAATACTTAGTAAAAGCCAAAAATATTTTTCCTTCTGCCCCTTTCTGCTTTCTACATTCTGAGTTCTGAAGTTCAAATCAAGTATAAAAGACTCAAAATCAAGGGAAAAAAAGAAAAAAGATTATGTATAAATATATAGATATGTATTTAAGTTCTATTTTCTATTCTGTCTTTCAGACTGTTAAAAACACACAAATTAAAAAGCACACAACCAACACATATATCTAATGATATCTGCAGCATAGGTGAAGTCCAGGTAACTTACATTTGCTAGTGTTCACATAGACATTTAACTGCAAGTAGGTACAGATCAAAGATAACTTCTTGGCAAGTGCTCTGTAGATTGAAGACTTTCAGTAGAAGCATATCTCACAGACAAAGAATTATCTAACAGAGAGCATATCCTCAGTGTGATTATGCTCTTTTTATACACCACCTAAAGCTGTAGGTTTAAGTACTAATTTTAGTGAAAAGAATCGGCACCTTCAATGTACTCACGAGGTAAATGCATTTCTAGAATGAAAGTACAAGTTCTGACTTTTGGCCTGTCTTCCAGTTGCTACTATTTTCCTCCCTCAGTCCCTTTAGCACTATCCTGATACAGACTTTTCTGTTTCCTCAGACTGGACTAAACTGTATTTTTAATAATTAATAAGAAGGCTACACTTCTAACTCACATTAAATGAATTAGACAAGAGAAATCACTTGCCTGAAAGGAGAACATGGTACTTCAAATGTGTAATTCTGAAGTACAGACAGAATACATTTTACTCATTAGAGCACAAATGCATGTTATTCTGTTTTTATATTAATACAGGTAATAAACAAGAGACAGCATTAACAATTTAGCTATCAACAACAACCCCATTGTAAGCTCTGTATGTCTCAGCTGTGGCAGTATGATAGACATCTTTCAAAAGCCCAGTGCCTCTGAAATATACTGTTTAGTGTGATTTAACAGTGAGCTGTGACCACCACAGCAGCTAATTGCCACATGACAGCTAACCCCCAGGATTCTTTTTCTTAAACGTGTACTCAACCCTGTTATAGTGCTCCTTTGACAGGCAGCGTGGTATGTGCAATCTGTAATATTTTAATATTGTGCAAAGATTATTATTTATGTAGTCTCCATTCAGTGGGATATTACAGCATGTTGATACCAAGCACTTTAACCTACATACAAGGTACGCTGAAAGTACTGACCTCCTATTTCATTATGTTGGCGCACAATATCAGAAGCAGCTGTCAGTGGTATGGAAGTGCAGGCTTTGCCTTCCTACCAATATTACATTACATTTTGTTGCCATGCAACTTACGGTAGCAGAGGGGCACTCCAACAAAAATGGTGTCTGACATGGAAGCGAGCAATAAGCAAAGATACATCACTGAATTCCTCCCTGGGAAGAAAAATGGCACCCAGTGACTTTCACTGACACTTACTGAACAGTTCTGGAGACCAAACAGTGGACATGAGCAGTGAGGAGAATGGGGGGTGCATTTCAACAGTGGCAACAATAGGTCACATCCGCTGGTACAGACTTTTGCAAGTATGGAATGCAGGCTCTTGTTCATCACTAGCAAAAATATACAGCTAATAGTATGAATATATTTTAATATCAAAAGCAGTGTTTTGTAGCTGAGAATGTGCACTATCAAATGGTGTTAATGTGCTCTTTGCATCTGTTGTAGTTTTCACAGAAATAAACAGAAGACATTATATTTGGAGCAACCTACCTATAATAATACCATAGTGTCAACAGTTTACGGGCTGGTTTGGCCCAGTTCTGTGATGACTGGGGCAGGGGACCCATGGATTCACACCATGGGGAAGGGGAAGAAGGAAAGGGAAAAGGGAGACAGGCCTAAAAACAAAACAATGGCGGCAATCTGAGGAGGAAAACGCATTTACTAAATAAAAACAAACAAACAAACAAAAAACAATAAATTGGAATTGAAGCTAATAAATCAAATAAAATGAGCAAGAGAGAGTGTCTGATAAACTGAAGGTATTACACTAAACGCTGAAGGCGAGATGGCTAGCGAGCACCGACTGCTGGGTCAAGGGAAAAGCCTGTGTCTCATGAGAAGCAAACAATTTTTATCTTTACCTCTGAGAGGAAAATGGAAAAATGCAAAGCAATGCAAAGTCCTCTGGGGTACACAGTTCTTCTTCTCTTCTGAGACAGATATATCCAGAGCTATTGATGATCTACGGAGCTGGAGCATTAACTCTTTAACTCTTAATGCACTACATGATGTTATGATGTGGAATACCAATGCCAAAAATCATGAAACCATGACATTCCACCCCTTATTCCACATCACTACATCATGCTTGATATAAATAGAGGAACAATGATTAACATGCATTAAATACACTCACAAATATATACATGTATATACATGGAATTACTGACTGCACTCCCCCAATATCGAATTCCCTTGTGGTACACATTGAACATCCCCACTCTTCTGCATCACCCACCAAGTGGATCCAGGTCCCTGAGTAAAAACAGTTCCACAGAGAGGTTTACCCTTTCCAGAAGTTGGGAAGACCCAAACCACTTTTCCCAACATGTTCTTTACATGTACTACAAGGGACCTTATCTCTCTCTACAGTAGGTAGAGAGCTGGATTGGGCAGGACCATTGCAACTGATAGATCTTTGAGTGCTGACCAACCAGGTGGCTTCTGCCAAATGCTTCTCCCAATGCTTAAATGTTTCACCAACCATTGCTTTCAACATTGTTTTTAACAAACCATTGTATCTTTGAATTTTACCAGTTTGGGGATATGGTAAATCCACTCTATGCCATGATCTTCAGCCCAAGTATTTACAAGAGAATTTTTGAAATGAGTCCCATTATCTGACTCAATTCTTTCTGGAGTGCCATGTCACCACAGGACTTGTTTCTCAAGAATGAGAAACACCTAAGATGGTGTTTCAGGCGGTAGCATGGGGGTACTGCATAGGTTTCAAGCCACCCAGTGGTTGCCTCCACCATGGTAAGCACATAGAGCTTACCATCACGAGTTCATGGCAAGGTGATATAATCAACCTGCCATGCCTCCCCATATTTATACTTTTGCCATCACCCTTCCTGCCAGAGAGGTTTCATCCTCTTGGCTTGTTTACTTGTGGTGCATGTATCACAGTCATGGATGAACTGTGCAATAGCATCCATAGTTAACTCCATCCCTCTGTCTCTAGCCCACTTATATGTTGCATCTCTTCCTTGATGGCCCGAGGTCTCATGGGAGAGATGAGGAAAAAACATGACACCTATGTAGATGCAGTATCTGAAGAAGTATTTCTGCCAACAATTGCACTGAAATCAGCAAAAATTCTTTTTTACCTGACCTAAGGTTTCTAAAGGATTGCATATTTAACATATTTAACCACATGGCTTATTTTGAAAGCATGACATTTGAAAAAAATGTGGACATTTAAGAATAAAGACTCAGGAAAAGAATCAAGTATTGATAATATTTACAGGAAAAAAAAATCATAGAAGTCTTGTTTCAAATAGTTCCATACTAACAGTGTGTCATGGTTTTATGATTTTTGGTTCTGGTATTCCACATCATAACATCATGTATTGCATTGGGAGTTAAGGAGCTAATACTCCAGCTCCATAGATCATTGATAATTCCAGGTATACCTGCCTCAGAAGAGAAGAAGAACTACATTCCCCAGAGGACTTTGCGATGCTTTGTATTTTTACGTGTTTTCCGCTCAGAGGGAACAGATAAAAACCCTCAGCGGTCACGGGACACTCTCTTTCCTTCGGGATCGACTCAGCAGTGGGTGCTCGCTGCCGTATCGCCTTCAGCGTTAGCGTAAGGCCTTCGGTTTATCGGACACTCTCTCTTGCTCATTTTATTTGATTCATTAGCCTCAATTCCAATTATATTGTATTATATTCTGTTATTTTGCTTTCTGATATCTTATTTAGTAAATTAGCTTTCCTCCTCAGATCGTTGCCGCTGTTTTGTTTCTAGGCCCATCTCTTTTTTCCCTTTTCCTTTTTGCCTTCCCCTTTCCTGGGGCGTGGGTCCGTGGGTCCCCCGCACCAATCGTCACGGAACCGGGCCGATCCAGCCCGGTAAACCGTTGACATTTTTGGCGCCCAACGTGGGGCAAACGAGCTGCCTTAGCCGGGCAGAGACATACTCTTAGAGTGAATCTCTGTTTCTTGCTAGCAAGCTTATCTGTACTGCAGGTACTGTACGACATAACATGACCTTGAAGTCTGGGCGTACTGCCAGTTGTTCTGGGATATCTGTAAACTTTTTTGGGTGTTGCTAACTTGTTATAGTAAAGAAAAAAAAATGCTCTCTCTTTTTAAACTGCTCTTAAAGGGGCTGCATTTCATTGCTTTTTCCCTTTTAATGCTCAAAATGTACTGGGACTTTTTCCCTGAGCACCTGCAAGATCCTGAGAACTTAAGCAGATATTTGAGACAGGGATGTTGCGGCTCAGACAGATCTGAGGAGGCCCAAATTATTTGGGGTCTGGCTTATGCCAATCGGACCTTATTCAATACTATCCCAGAGAGGCATAGAGTTTCTGAAATAGAGCGAGAGAGTCTCCGAGCCGAGAGGGATAGTGTCCAGATCCAGAAAGAGAGTCTTTTAGCAGACAATCAAACTCTCCTGACCAATTTAGACAGCCTCCAGTCTGATCAAGACACCCTCCAGACCAAGCAAGTTGCTTTTCAGTTCGAGAAAGATGCCCTCCAGCCTGAAAGAGATGCCCTCCAGTCCGAACTCAACAACCCTCAGTCTCAACAAGATGGTCTCCAGTTTGTGCAAGATGCCCTCCAACCTGAAAGAGACACCCTCCTGTCTGAGCAAGATGTCCTCCTGCCTGAACGGTACTCCTTCAGAACTGAGCGAGGTACCTACCAGCCACAATAGCCCGTGCCCCCCAGCCAGGGGGGGGAAAGGGATAATGGAGTGCATTGGACTGCGTGGATTCGATGGCCTGGCACATCAGAACCACAAAATTACAAGGCACTGGTGGACACTGGTGCACAATGCACTCTAATGCTCTCCAGTCACCAAGGGACAGAATTAATCTATACTTCTGGGGTGACTTGGGGTTCACAAGAGTTGACCATGACTCACTCACCTTTTAACAGCCCCATATGGCCGGCGCGTAAAACCAGTGGAGAATGGAGGCTGACGGTAGATTACCGTGGCCTGAATGAAGTCACACCCCCACTGAGTGTTGCTGTGCCGGACATGCTTCAACTCCAGTACGAACTGGAGTCAAAAGCAGCCAAGTGGTATGCCACCATTGACATTGCCAATGCCTTCTTTTCAATTCCTTTGGCCACAGAATGTAGGCTGCAGTTTGCTTTCACCTGGAGAGGCATTCAGTACACCTGGAACCGTTTGCCCCAGGGGTGGAAGCACAGCCCAACCATTTGCCATGGGTTGATCCAAACTGCATTGGAACAGGGCGGTGCTCCTGAGCACTTACAATACATTGATGATATCATTGTGTGGGGCAATACAGCAGGGGAAGTTTTCGAGAAAGGAGAGAGAATAATTCAGATCCTCCTGCGAGCTGGATTTGCTATTAAACGAAGCAAAGTAAAAGGGCCTGCACAGGAAATTCAGTTCCTGGGAATAAAGTGGCAAGATGGACGTCGTCACATCCCAACAGATGTGATTGACAAAATTATTGCTATGTCTCCACCCACTAGTAAGACAGAGACCCAAGCTTTTCTGGGTGTAGTGGGATTTTGGAGAATGCATGTTCCAAACTACAGTCTCATTGTGAGCCCTCTCTTTCGGGTAACGCGGAAGAAGAATGATTTTGTGTGGGGCCCTGAGCAGCAGCAGGCTTTTGAGCAAATTAAGCAGGAGATAGCCCGTGCCGTGGCCCTGGGGCCAGTGCGGACGGGACAGGATGTAAAGAACATCCTCTACACTGCTGCTGGAAAGGAAGGTCCCACTTGGAGTTTGTGGCAAAGAGCTTCTGGAGAGACCCGAGGCCGACCCCTTGGTTTCTGGAGTCGAGCATACAGGGGGTCTGAGGAGCGCTACACTCCAACTGAGAAGGAAATCTTAGCCGCGTACGAGGGGGTTCGAGCTGCTTCCGAAGTAATCGGTACTGAAGCGCAGCTCCTTCTGGCACCTCGACTGCCAGTGCTGAACTGGATGTTCAAAGGAAAGGTTCCCTCTACCCATCATGCTACTGATGCCACTTGGAGTAAGTGGATTGCGCTGATTACACAGCGAGCTCGGATGGGAAACCTCAGTCATCCAGGAATCCTAGAAGTGATCATGGACTGGCCTGAAGGTAAAAAGTTTGGAACAACCCCAGCAGAGGAGGTATCACGTGCTAAAGAGGCCCCACCATATAATCAACTACCAGACAATGAAAAGAGATATGCCCTGTTCACAGATGGATCATGTTGTATTGTGGGAAAGCACCGCAGATGGAAATCTGCTGTGTGGAGCCCCACACGACAAGTTGCAGAGGCCACTGAAGGAAAAGGAGAATCAAGCCAATTTGCAGAGGTAAAGGCTGTCCAACTGGCCTTAGATATTGCTGAACGTGAAAGGTGGCCAGTGCTTTATCTTTATACTGACTCATGGATGGTGGCAAATGCCTTATGGGGGTGGTTACAGCAATGGGAACAAAATGGCTGGCAACGGAGGGGTAAACCTATTTGGGCTGCTGAACTGTGGAAAGATATTGCTGCCCGAGTAAAGAATATGGTTGTAAAGGTGCGCCATGTAGATGCTCATGTTCCTAAAAGCCGAGCAACTGAAGAACAACAGAATAACCATCAGGTAGATCGAGCTGCCAAAGTTAAGATGGCTCAAGTAGACTTGGACTGGCAACATAAAAGTGAATTATTTTTAGCTCGATGGGCCCATGAGACCTCGGGCCATCAAGGAAGAGATGCAACATATAAATGGGCTAGAGACCGAGGGGTGGACTTAACTATGGACGCTATTGCACAGGTTATCCATGACTGTGATACATGTGCCACAATTAAACAAGCCAAGAGGATGAAACCTCTTTGGGGGGAAGGGCGATGGCAAAAGTATAAATATGGGGAGGCGTGGCAGGTTGATTATATCACCTTGCCACGATCTCGCAATGGTAAACGTTATGTGCTCACCATGGTGGAAGCAACCACCGGGTGGCTTGAAACATATGCAGTACCCCATGCTACCGCCCGAAACACCATTCTAGGTCTGGAGAAACAAGTCCTATGGCGACATGGCACTCCAGAAAGAATTGAGTCAGATAATGGGACTCATTTCAAAAATTCTCTTGTAAGTAATTGGGCCAAAGATCATGGCATTGAATGGATTTATCATATCCCCTATCACGCACCAGCTTCTGGTAAGATTGAAAGATACAATGGGTTGCTGAAAACCATGTTGAAAGCAATGGGTGGCGGAACATTTAAGCACTGGGAGAAGCATTTGGCCGAAGCCACCTGGTTGGTCAACACTCGAGGATCCATCAATCGTGATGGTCCTGCCCAATCCAACTCCCTACCTACTGTAGAGGGAGATAAGGTCCCTGTAGTACATGTAAAGAACATGTTGGGCAAAGCAGTTTGGGTACTTCCAGCTTCTGGAAAGGGCAAACCTCTCCGTGGAACTGTCTTTGCTCAGGGACCTGGATCCACTTGGTGGGTGATGCAGAAGAATGGGGATGTTCAGTGTGTACCACAAGGGAATTTGATGCTGGGGGAGTGCAGTCAGTAATTCCATGTATATACATGTTGTGTGTGTGTATATCTAATTCATGTTAATCATTGTTCTTCTGTATGTATCAAGCATGATGTAACGATGTGGAATAAGGGGTGGAATGTCATGGTTTTATGATTTTTGGTTCTGGTATTCCACATCATAACATCATGTATTGCATTGGGAGTTAAGGAGCTAATACTCCAGCTCCATAGATCATTGATAATTCCAGGTATACCTGCCTCAGAAGAGAAGAAGAACTACATTCCCCAGAGGACTTTGCGATGCTTTGTATTTTTACGTGTTTTCCGCTCAGAGGGAACAGATAAAAACCCTCAGCGGTCACGGGACACTCTCTTTCCTTCGGGATCGACTCAGCAGTGGGTGCTCGCTGCCGTATCGCCTTCAGCGTTAGCGTAAGGCCTTCGGTTTATCGGACACTCTCTCTTGCTCATTTTATTTGATTCATTAGCCTCAATTCCAATTATATTGTATTATATTCTGTTATTTTGCTTTCTGATATCTTATTTAGTAAATTAGCTTTCCTCCTCAGATCGTTGCCGCTGTTTTGTTTCTAGGCCCATCTCTTTTTTCCCTTTTCCTTTTTGCCTTCCCCTTTCCTGGGGCGTGGGTCCGTGGGTCCCCCGCACCAATCGTCACGGAACCGGGCCGATCCAGCCCGGTAAACCGTTGACACAGTGCAAGATTTTTCAGATATTTTTTCCCTGTTTGTCTCAATTCCTTAATGGAAAATTCTTGTCAGTAGATATTATATGCTACAAAGTATCTGATTTGAAACATTATCAGTAAACACAGGCTTAGCTGATGCTGAATTATTGCATCATTGCTATGAAGATGCCAGATGATACTATCATTCACTGTGCATTCAAATTATTCAGGCCAGTTAAGTGTCGTATTTTCCATTTGCAATATGCTTCCTGTGATCACTTTGCCATTTCAGTACTTATTTTCTCTACTTTTGCATATCCCAGTACAGTACATTAAAATCACAGTTGTGTATCAAGCCCCTATGTCCTCAAATATCCGGAAATGTCCTACAGAAATAAATCAGACTTCTCCACTGAGTTAATAATTCATATATGTGTTCTGTAGATTTGCTATCAAACCAGAAAGATAAAGGTAATCAGATTTCTCCTTTGTCCCAGTGCATCAATGTACACTGTAAAAACGTCTGTTTCTGATTGGACAAAACTTTCAAAAATACTTAATAAATATATAATTTACAGCGTATGTAAACTTTCTATGTTTAGAAAAGCATCAGAATGTAATTCCCCCTGCTTCATTTCTGTAATAAATCTTGAAGTTGTTTACACTATATGCACTACCACAAATCTAATTCTTGCTATCCTCAGAGCTTGCAAAAGCCTTTATCTAGCAATTTCTTGTAGTTTACATAGTGACAGTGGAAATTTTATTATGGAATCCTTAAGAAAAGATTCATGTATGCTTAGAAAGATTTGATAACAAGAACAGATAGAACTATGAGGTTTTACCTAATGATTTCCAGAATGACAAAATCAAAAATACTGAAATTTCTTTAAAAAAGGAAATACTTGGTGGAAAAATCGTCAAACCAAATAACTAATAATTAAGCCCTACATCCAACTAGCCTCACCACAGCTAGTCTCCTTGCATGTGGTTTGGAATATCTGTTCTTTCCACTGGTTGGATTGGTCAACATCCCTCTGATCCACTACAAAACATTCAATTCTACTTTATACTTCTTGAATTTCACTTTTCATAAAAATAGATTTCTACAAGTTTAAGTCAATACTATTTTCAAAGTTGCACTCAGTGTAGTTATGGAGCTAGGCACCAAGAATAGACCGGGTAAGAGAAGGACACTCAAAGAGTTAATCACAAAAAAACAAAGCATACGTTAATAAAAAGTGTTAAGACAAAAATGCTGTGCATAAATCTATGTATTTTTACATATACAACAGGTGGAATGAACGAATAAATTCATTTTAAAGTACTACTAGAGAACATGTATATATTTGGGAGAGAGTAGTGGAAGATTTAATAAATACTGATGAAAAGACAAAGAATTTAATGTAAATTGCTATTACACAGCCTGTAATGTCTCACAATTTCAGAGAATTTAGATCTACTTCCAGTTCATCACACAGTAAAAAAAGCAGAAAAGACATATCCCCTATTAATAAATTTCATGCCAAACTCAAGCATAGTAACAGACTAAATCATATTACATGCTGGCATCTCTTGATATAAACAATGTCTTTTACTAACATCATTCTAAATGTAATCAGTATCTCTGAAGCCAAATCACAAATGAATTCAACACTGCAGTACTGGTGAAAACAATACATAAAAAAAAAAAAAACACACACACAAAAAGCTCTCTTACTGAGAAAACAATTTATTTTTATTTAGTTCCATTGGCCCTATGTTTGGAGAATAAGTTTATATATTAAAAACTGTCTCATAACTGCAAATACAAATGTGCTTTTTCTCTGATGATTTCCAAAATTTTTCTAATAATGGGAGATTCATTTTAAAATGCAGTTTCACATTAAATTATCTATATTTTAATGCTATTTTAAGAAGCGTTCCTACATTTTCTGAATACTTATCAACACAGAGCACAACTAATATACAAAAGAGGTTTTACTTAAGCAATACTTGAGTCTTATTTAATGAATTGCTAGATGCTTCACTATTGAAATGTCAGTCTTCAGCTTAAATACACATCTCAGTTAAGAAATTATGTAAAATAGCATCAGCTAAGTACTTCAAAATAGCTTCTTTATCAGTCAAGTATGACCTTGTTAGCAAAGAAACATACCTGAAAATTCAACTGCTGAAACTATTTTTGTTTTAAAAGGAACAGAGTGAAGGGTTTAAGAAATAAATCACTTTGAAAGAACGAAAACCAGCTTTTAAACAAGGGGAGCCAAATCAGCAAACAAGCAGAAAAGATGACCTTTAAACATTGTTCATTAATAAAATAACACCTTTAATCAGCAAGTTATTGCATGCAACAACTGATTTTGAAAAGCAGTATTGGTGAAAGTTATATATTGTTCAGTAAGAAAGCTGTGCAAATAAATTAACAAGTGATAAGAAACAAAACCCAATTAAATTGAAAGTTCTACTACAAAACTGGGAAAAGAAACCCTCCCTTATCTAAAAGGGAATGAACCTAACATCTTGAAAATGATATTTGTTATTCTATTTCTACAGTTCCAAAATTCTACCAGTAAGAAAAAAAATAGACATAAATATTAAAAACATAAAAGAGAAATATGTTTATGTTACAACCTGATGTCATGGAAAAAAAATTCTGACATTCTTTCTTAGGCTGTTTTGAATGAAATTGCTGGCCTTTCAAACTCAGTGTAAATGAAAGGAGTAGATGTAGACTGAAGAGACCCCTTTACTCAGTGTCACTGAGAAACTGTAATCAAAGTCATCTGAAGTCTGTGCACTTCTTTCCTGACCTTAAGAAAGGGAATTTCTTTTTAATTAAAAAAAAAATAACAATTTCACAAGATTAACAAGTAGGAGAGCCAAATACATGCTCATTAAGTATAACACCTGTAATTTGGCAAATAAAAAACTTGCTCTAATATAGTCTTACTTTTCAATTCTGCATACAAGTCAACATTTGTGTAGCTGTGAAGAAGCCATAGAATGTGCTTTCTCAAACAAATAAATAGGGAACATTAAGGAGATGTTGAAGACTGAGCCAGATGAGGTTTTGAGCAACATAATCTAGCATATGTTCCTGCCCATAGCAGGAAGGTCTCTTCCAAACTAAACCATTGTATTAGAAAAGAAACCGTGGATAACTGCAGCCATAATGATAAACAGAGAAATACACTTGCTTCGAGTGATCACATAATTCATCAATGTTAGGTGAGATTTTATTTCCACAGAAATATTAATTTCCCCATTGTAAAGGCAAGGGGACTAGTGCAAACAAGGAAATGTTACAAAAAGAAAGAAAAATGGATGGTCAACCATCTCCAAGGAGCTAAGTATGTGGGGGAAGAACTCCAAAGGAGGGATCTCCAACCTTCCTTAGTGGCAGTCAATCCTTAAATGAGGTCTAATTGGAGTGAAGCCTGGCTACACCCCTTTCAGTCACACGGGTGAATTGCCTTCATCTGTACTCCCAGGACTGACCAGGTCTGTCCTTCAGGTGCTCAATCAGTTCAGGCTGTGGCTTAGCAGTCCCCATACACCCATATAAGCAACTATTGTTGTCTCTACTATTTTGTGGTTTTCAAGTTATTTTCAATTTTCAAGTTAATGAATATTTCACTGGCTACAAGCAGGGTTAATAACCTGAGTAAGTGTCAAAATGTTAAGCTTTATCAAGGTATTTACTATGAGACACACATTTCCATAAAATGTATTGTGTGATACATAGCAAGATAACTATTCAAGATATCTACATGCTTTCATGTCAGTCTGTGTTTGCTCAATAAATAAAAGTTATATGCATCATTTACTAATACTGCTTTTAAATTTGGATATTCAATAAGGCATTTGGATATTCAATAAGGTGCAGATATGAACAAGTATGAATATTAACGATGTATTACTTTCTATATTTTGAGTGATGCTTGTGTCATATTGATTAAAAAATTAGAAATCTGACAAGACAATTTGAACATAGGCTTTCTGTGACCTGAAATAGTGTACTCTTAACATAAACAGACATTTTGTTACAACTGCAATAGGCTTCTCTACATAATATCCCAAAATGTACGGGGAACTTCAACCATTCAGTTCCTGGATATGAGCTGCTCATTACTTGCTGCTGTGAAAGATTATCCTGTTTCCTAGAAAAGCTTTAAGATCTCCACTGTTGGTAGCTACTAGAAGCAGCTGAGAATGCCCTGAAGCTACAGAAACATCTTTTTTAACCAACATTTTCTGAGATTAACATTTGCTATACTCTTTCTGTTGTTCATGATCTTCAGCAAAAATGCACTCTCATGTCAGTCATCAGTAAGGGGATCATAAGGCAGGATACTGCCAGAGCAGCTGGAGCTCAGACCTTCAGCAAGAAAAACAGCATCCCCATGGTGCAATGGCAACATCAAAGACATGCTTATGGCCTGTTCTTGTAAACAAAATAAAGCACATGAACAGTGATAGAAAATTTTAAATGAATTCCAGGACTTTTGGACTTTCCAAGTTTTCATCCTGGTTTTCATTATACAATCCAATTAATCTTTTAACTTCTGGTGGTGATGTTGACGGGCATTAAACATCTGGAGGAAGCAAGCTGTCTATACAAAGCCAGGTGCACATATTTTTTTCCTCTTGCAATTGTAACTGTAACTCCTATATTTAATATAGGAACAATGGAAAAACTGAGAAGTAAGAAATCAAAACCTTATTTTTAGGTCTGATGTTGTATAGTATGGAATAAA
Organism: Callipepla californica brunnescens; assembly: GCA_023055505.1. Classification (NCBI taxonomy): domain Eukaryota; kingdom Metazoa; phylum Chordata; class Aves; order Galliformes; family Odontophoridae; genus Callipepla; species Callipepla californica. The sequence continues at coordinate 1,837,930 of JALIRH010000026.1, forward strand.
ATTCCAGGAAGCAGAAAGACACGAAATTTAAGATGTTAACTTATTAGCAACATCTTCTAAAGGTTTTGCCTTTTAAAAAATCCTTGGCAATCTGTATTTCACAGATGTATGGTTGCTCTGGACTGCTTTGAAAAGATTGCTGTCAGCAGCATAAGGGAGGCAATCCTCCCTCTCTACTAAGTGCTGTTGAGGTCACACCTGGAGTAATGTGTCCAGTCCTCCCAGTAACACAGATACAAGAATACACAGCAGAGAGTCCATTGAATAGCCACCAAAATGATTGAGAGACTGGAGCACCTCCCATAGCAGAAAAGGCTGAGAGAGTTGGGACTGTTAATCTGAGGAGGTTCAAGGAAAGTTCTCATCTATGCACATGAATATATGAAGGGAGGGTGGAGAGAAGATGAAGCCAGGCTATTTTCAGTGGTTACTAGTGGCAGGACACCTCTCTCTGAGCATAAAGAAGTACCTCTTTCCTGTACAGGTTACAGAGATCAGAGGCTGTGGAGTTTCCTCCTTAGAGGTCATCTAAAGCCTCCTGGATGCAGACTGGAACACTCTGTGCTGTGCATCCTCACTGAGCAAGAGCTGGACCTCCTGAGCTCCCTGCCAACCTCAACCATTCAATAACTGTAGTATATAATTTAAATGAAGTAAATTATTTTTCTCCATTCATCTACAAAACTTTGAGCTACCATTATTTATTTTCAGGAGACAGTTTTCAGAAATTTTGGGGTTATTTTCTTGCAGAGAACTTTTCCACTCATAGACTCTTTAAGCCAGAGTCCAATTATTTCCTTTTTTAAAGGATCTGAACATCATTTGAAACACTCTGGAGAGTGAGCACATTACAATTACAAATTCCTGCCAAGTATGCTTAGCTAGAACACTCCTTATTCCTTTCACTCATGCCTAATGCTGACATGTTCATTCAAGTAATAGTCCTGGTGCAGATAGGTAGGCAAGATATCTTAGAAGAGAAAAAGAGAAAAAGAGAAAAAGAAAAAAAGAAAAGGAAAAAAGAAAAGCCATCTTCAAGCTGCAGAAACTTTCTCACACCACAGTTCTGTTTAGGCAACCCCAATTATTTAATAGAATCAGTAAAACTGCTCAACCATATACACTTAGATACAGCTACAAATAAGTTTGTTACAACCAGAAAAAAGAAATTAAAAAAGAAATGATAAGCACTGATGGCATGGCTATGTAATACTTTAGGACTTATGCAGAATTCAGCCAAAAGGTAGTAGAAGAAAGACACAAATAAAGAAATTATGTCTCTTGCACTGAGCAAAAATAAAAAATGAAATTTTGAAATCGATTGGTTCATTCTCAGCTCTGATCCTTGAAACAGCAAAGAAAATCTGAGGCAAAGGCAAGAGGAGAAGCCAGCTAGTACATCTTTCATAGTTGTCTACCCCCAAGCACACAAAATATATATTACATTAGACTGAAAAACAAAAAACACCAAATCTTTAGCTTCCTCGCTAGACTTCTGGTTTCAAAATATTTGGGTTTAAGACTTCAAGCTTTTTTCTTCAACTATATGGATTTGAATTTCTTAAAAAATTGCAAATTGTGAGAAAAATACTTCTTTGAGCACTCCACAATCTGATTTGGAAGAAATAAACATTGCACTATGCTCTTAAAAATGTTATTAAAACATTAATCTTTGATTAACAAAGAGTGGCTTTCACTAATAAATAAAATCTATTTTATTATTACTATAATTTCAGTTCCTTAATATTTTCAGTTTTCCCAGCCACACATTCCAGGCCACTGGGTAGTGATCATGTATGTACCTATTTACAGTTATTTTTCTTTTTTAGTTCCACACAAACATCTTGTAAGGAATAATTTTTTTGTGGTTACAAAAAAAAAATGTTTCTAAATAACATAGCTGGAAAAGAGTGGGAATGCATTGGAACAAGAATCACAGGTGAGGGAAGACCTTGTGAATGGGAGAGAATGAAGAAAAGAAAATGGAAAGAAAACCATTTACCAGGCAGCCCTACTAGCCAAGGATTTTTTCTTCTCCCACACAAAGGAACTGGAATGGCTTACTACAGGCCTCAAATCAAGAACCCATGTGTTGAATATCAGCTTTCTAAAATGAGGTCCAAAATAGTTTTCTGCATCATAGGATGAGCAGTCAGAATAAAATGTCAACTCATATCAGTACTGAATCCTGAAGATAAGATGGAATCTTAACTACATTATTTTGCTTAGGTATTACAGTCAACAACCAGATGTGGAGGTAATAAGGGAAAAAAATTTCCTCTTCTTACAGCAGTTCAGTTTTCCTGAATCAGTCTTTCTGCACAGTAGGTATAAGGTGAAGAGATATAATTGAAGCAATAATGATGCTTTTCAGAATGGAACATCTCCATTAGAGTAAAACTACATGGCTGGCATCAGCACCTTGCTATCCGTTCTGCAGCTGAGCAAACTTTAGAAGCTGGTTGTTCCTAGATTCTTTAATGCCAGAAGAATTCATTGTTTTCCAAATAACAGATATAGCAATTCTTTGCATATCATTTTATATATTCTGAAGTGAATATGATAAGCTTCTATAGTGGCAGCTACCTCAACATTCAAAAAGGGAAAATTTGTTCTTTGTAATTTCTACTTAACATTCTCAGAAAATGAGTTTGAAGAAGTATATTTAAGAATGCAGGATTAGCAGTATGTCTCCTAATGAACAGTACCTTATTATCTCAAGTAATATACCACATAATTCTTTTCAAAACACAACATCTTTATCTTAAAACTAGAAAGTGATTTTTTCCATTAATTCTTCCACTGAAAAACTGTATTACACCTGGTTATATTGATGGCTATGAACAATATTGTAGTATCTCATAAATTACAGAATGAATGTGACTAGAAAATATACACACACGCTTCAGAAAATAATGTGCTTCACTGGTGTGAGCTCTACTATGTATTTAAAATGAGAATCCCTATCCCTCTTTTTAGTTGTCAATATGCTGAATGATGCAACTGCATACAGTGTTGCTATTAGTTATGAATGCTTTTTCAGAAAAAAAGTCAGTGTTAAGAATAACTGTTTTTCTTTCACGTTTTTCAAAATAAAATTCTCTGAGGAGAATTGCAACCATTTTTATTGATTAAGATAATAATAATAACATCTTCCTCCAAGTGTTGGAATTTCTAAGAATGTTTGTATAGTGAGTCAGTGGTAATAAAAATGAGAATAAATTGAATGATAAGCACTGTTTCTTATTTTAATTTTTTTTTACTGTTCATTCCATTTTTTTCTCTATTCATTACATTAAAAAAATCGTGAGTTTGGAATTCATCTATAAAACAAACAGCTTGATCTTCATACTGGAACCTAAACTCTAAAACTTGTAGCCCTCGATCTTTTCCAACTAAAATGAATGTGATAGCAAATCTGAATGAGTTACTCCTGAGCAAAAAAAATCTGTAAAATATATTCTAACCAGCCTCAGCTTCTCAGGTATAGATAGTGTGATTACTACAATATTAGTTATTGAAAAAAAATATAATGCTTGTATTTGTCAAGGACTACCCTAAGTTTTATGACTCCTGAAGGACAACACTGCAGTGGTTGCATCATGGAATATTTTGTTCATTCATTTATTTAAGGTACCTTACAATTGGATGAAGTTTTAAATTTTAAAAAGACATGGCATGTAATTCAAGAGAACTTAGGAATTCTCTACTAAAATCAAACTGTCCATGACACTAAATCATATTATCCATCCTTTATTTATATCAGAAAGCATTCAAGCTTCAACTGAGCTTTTTTTGTTTTAACTTATGCTTTGTGATTCACAATTCTAAACACTGCATGACAGTAAAATAAAGACTAACCAAAGACATGAGTTCAAACAATATTCTATGTTAGGAATTTAGAAATTTTCAGTAATTTGGTAGCAGTGATTTTTCACTGTCCTAAAATCCCATGACTACAAATGACTAAATTGCCCCCTGCTTTTCACATGACTTTCACTGCAGTCCTACTCTCAACACATGAGACTAATTTGAGCACAGGATAATCTGAACCCATGAGAGAAATATTTATGAGAGGTACAGAATCATCATTTCCAAGTCAATAACTACTTTAGAAAATACTGTGAGAAATTACACTTCTGGTCTCTATCATTCCTAATCGGCTATTTGCTAAGCAATCAGCTGTCTGCAAAGGCAAGGAAGGCTCAGACAGGCCTCCTTAACTAATCCTGTAAAGGTTTGTATTTCATATGAATTCCTGATAAAACTTGTCAACACACATTCATTAGCCCTGACCACAGATACCTTTGTTAGTACTGAGCAGCAAACATATTCAGGACTGCATTTTCTAAGTACTGCAGAATCCTCAAAATTCCAGAGATACCCCACGGATTGCCACACAAGTCCATAGATGTGAGGTAGCTGTGAGAAGCCAGGGTTGTCAAAGCAAGAGAGCAAGATTGCAAAGGAACAAGGCTGGGCGCAGCAGAAAATGCAACATAGCTCAGGAAAGGGGAGTTTAAGATATATGCAAACGGAATGCTGTACCAATTACTAGTGCAATAATACTGACAGGAAAATGAAAGACGACAACTTTGCTGTCTCCTCAAAAATAAAAATCCTTATACAACCAAGCATAGTCGTGGCAGGGTCTTTACCAGAGCCTCCTATATTCTATCTTAACATTTTCATTCCTTGCATCATTCTTGGATCCCCTCAAAATATTCCTATCAGAAGTAACAAGAGTGACCACTTTACAATCTCTGCATTTGACTAACAGAAACTAGAAGGTTTTCCCAGCTCATGTCACGGAATCTAATCTTATTGTAGAGAGTTATTTTTCTTCTCCATGCAAATTATAGCTATTACCTCCATCTACTTTTTTTTTTTTTTTTTCTGGTGAGTCTTTTTTTTTGGAAAGACACACGTGCATGCATAGCTGTGTGTATCAATTCTTTAAGACTATTTTGGGTTAAATTTTTAGTGATGTAACCTCAGAAGGCCAACTGCATCCTGGGCTGCATCAAAAGAAGTGCAGCCAGAAGTGTGAGGGAAGTGATCCTGTCCCTCTACTCTTCACCGGTGATGCCTCATCTGTAGTACGGCATCCAGATGTGGAGTCCTCAGTACAAGACAGACTTGGTCCTGTTGGAGTGCGTCAAAAGGAAACCCACAAAAATGATCCAATTGATGGAACACCTGTTTTATGAGGACAGGTTTAGAGAGCTAGGGCTGTTCAGCCTGGAGAAGAGTAGGCTCCACAGTGACCTGACATTAGCCTTCTAGAATCTAAAAGGGAGCTATGGGAAAGGAGGGGACAGACTCATTAGCATAATCTGTGGGGATGCAAAGCATTACAGATAGGCATGCTACATTATTCTATTCTCAGAAGAACTTTTTGTAGTGAGGTGTCATTGCTTTACAGAATTTGTAACTGCACATTTTACAGAATAGATTTTCATCTCAGAATTACATGTAATATGATAATATATGAAAATAGCAACAGACTTTTGCAAAACTTTTAGGACAAAGAAGTTGAATCTGTGAATGTGAAACAGTAAGTATAGAATTTGAGATTTTACAGGAAAAATAACATATTTTAGTAAATACTACTTTCCTATACATAGATGGTTGTAAATAGGATATCTTATATTTTGAAATATATTAATATTTTTGTAATACTTACAGGATTATTATGGTTCAGTGTGATCTGTGGTTCATAATAGTGTATTAAGAAAAGATGGAAAATTTTTGGAATGGGACAAAATCTTATTGTGAGTCACAGTAAGCAACTTTGCATAGTGCTGTAAAATTCTGTGGCTTAACATTTTCTTTAGCAGGTGGCATCTGGCTAATACAAAGTCTATCACTACCTCCAGGGTACCAGGCATTCCTCAGATTTTCTGTGAGAGGAATTTTGGGGGTATATTTGGACTGTAAAGGCACGTGAGCATCAGCTGCCCGCTCAGACTCATTATCTTTGACATAGTTAACTCATGCAGTTCTCAGCAGCCAGAGCCAGCAGCTCAACTTCATTCTTTCATCATGAGCAGTGAATTTAACAATCTGCTTTGTACAAATGCACTATTCAAATACAAGGACATGGGGTAGAGTATATGCAACTTTTGTAAGATCTATTAAACTATAAAAAATAATTTGACATGATCAACCAGGAAAAAAATTAAATATTTTTCATTTGAATTCTGAGGTCAGGATCAAAAATTTTGCATAGTGTTTTCTTCCCCATTAAAGTAAAACAAGACTGACCTGAATTTAAACATTTAATATGAGTTCATCCAGAGTTGGTAACATCTAAAATGTTTACTTCTTACATAGTGCTTTATATTTCTATCAGTTACAACAATATTTAAATGATTTTCAAGTAAAACCAAGTGCAATAAAGTCCATAATAAGCTTTAAAGAATCCCGAACTTTCTCTCTTTTCCGCTTTTGACAATTCTTTTGATTTTATAGGCTGTTACTCATTTATTTTCCTACTGCTATTAAATTACTGACAGCTTTAAGAAACATGAAAGTGATGGGAGAAATTAAGTTAAAGGGAGCATTAGGGCCTACTTAAACTAATCCACTTACCTCTGCATACCATAACTGCTTTCCTTGGAGCATGTTTAACCTCAGTATCTACCCGTAAATTTTTACACCCGTATTTTACCATATGTGAATTAGGGCAAAGAAAAGTCTTCTAATGATGAGACTGTGGGGAAAAAAAAACAAATGAAGTTTTGCAGTATGCTTCTGAGTGTAAACTTTGACTCTAAAAGTATAAACTGGATGGAATGTGATGCCTTCCATCTATGAGCATTCAGTTTTTCACTGCTTACAGTCCTCAAGTACCGAAGAATTTTGAAATACGGAGCTCTGATAGAGAAAAGCATTGTTTGCTTCACCAGACTACGACTCACTGATTCCTGCCAGCTCACCAAGCTGGACTCCTGAAAGATGATCTTCCTGTTCTTTGTTCCCTCTTCTTTAATTCTTCCATCTACAGCATAAAATTTTGTCCAGAATCACAACTTGAAACAAATATTCCATTTGTGTCCCAAAAATCCATTCACTTATGGAGCAAAGACTCAGAAAATACTCCATCAAAATAGTTTTTGAAATAAAAAACAAAACATGATGTAATTACAACCTTTATATTTTCATACTAATAGAACACTTTAATGTTTGGGAATTGTTCATCTCTGGCATTGCTGCAGCACCACAGGATGAGGCTACTAAAAACCGCTGACACTGTTGTGAAGACTTTAAAACTAGAACTTCAAATTTTGTATGCAAAGTGCTTTTGGGAACCCACTGTGCATATGCAAACTCACAACTGAGCAATGTAACGGAAATGGCATCCATTTGTGCCTCTATGTACATATCTAGTCACAAATAGTAGGTACTGAAACTACTTTTTAATAAGATTTTTACTAAGATTATAGGTAGAATTGTTGCATAGATCACGATGAGAAGTTCTTACCCATTAGCAGTAAGAATAACTCATGGGACAGATACTAGTAGATTCTATTTTGGAGGGTTGCAAAAATCAGTCTACCTAGGTTAAGGACCAAGCACATAAGTTGCTATATGTACAATACTATAAATGAAGCAGTGTTACAGGGTGGAAAATGTTATATACAGGACAGCTCCAATTGTTGCCCAGAGATGGTGGCATGTGAACAGGAAAGATGTTGGTAATTTTGAAATAGCTAGAGGGAAAAAGAAATCTCTCTCTTCAGGAGCAAGTGATTCTCCATTTATTTGTTTTTGTTTTGCAGATCAAATCATTTCTGTCTGTAGGAGGATAAACATAACTATTGTCCAAAAACGTTTAGAGAGGAAAAGTTTTCAGAGATTTTTTTTTTACATGTATGCTTGTTTTTAGAAAAACAAAACTGAAAAACTCACAAAAGTTTTCATAAATGATTCCCAATTGCGGTATTGGCCTGTCACAAGGAGGAAACCAGATTACATCCAATATAGTTGTATATTTTTATACCTTTCTTTATCATGCAATGTTGATAGGGTTAGGTATTTTAAAACTATGAAAGGGAATGCACTCATACTTAATGTGTAAATGGTTTCAAGTACCATATGTGCCAAGCATTAATCTCAGATGTCACATTGCCATGCTAATGATTAACAACATCACTTTTAATGAGCCTCTTGGTGACAGGAGTAAATAAGAGAGTAATCTGAACACAGTTAGGCCAAAAACTGAAATAGTAATGAATGTTTGGCAGTTCCTCTCCTTCCAAGGACATTTTGAATAATCTCAAATGAGTTTACCATGAAAGAGAATGGTAGTGGCCCTTGACATAAATCAAGAGCTGGTCACTATTAATTATGCATGTATGCACTATAAAATAAGACAGCTGAACTCTTTTCTACAAAGGTGCTTGATATTGCTAGTTAGGGAACAGATCCTAATTTCAAAGTTAGCTATGATTCTGACTGTGAACACACCTGCTATAATTTGTTAACTGTATTCAGTGTAGTTGTATACTGTATATAGAATTCTGGAAAGATACATCACAAAAGTTATGTAAAATGCATTTCACTCTTATTTCTACCTGTCCTTATGTATGTTGCACAATCATCACAATGACTGCCTGGTTTCACTTTTCTTTTCCTTGCTTCAGAAGTCCACATATCCTCTATTATAATAATTTCTCACTCCGCTTTTAACAAAGATATTTCTCAAACTGTGAGAAAACCTGCTTGCACTCTGCTGACATTTTTAGCAATTCAAGCCACCACCTTAGGGCATACTGACAAAATACAAAAACACACTTGTGCCAGAACGTGGAAGCAGCTTGTTTATGATTTTCTTTTTTGCCAATACCAGCTGGTTATCTTTCTTATGAAGATTATTTTAACATCATATTGGGATTAAAAACATACTTACTGATCCTTCTACAAGGGCTGCTCTAAAAGTAATGCCTCCTTTTTTATTATCTTGGCCACTGATGTCAAAGACAGATGTTGGTGGTATGGCAGTAAAGACTGAACCTTGCTGCCAATATTCCATTACATTTTGTTACTGTGCAACAGATGACAGTAGAGGGGCAGTCTGACAAAATGACATCTGACATGTGAGTGTATTTGAAGCAAAGGTGTGGAGTTTAATTTCTCACTGTGGAAAATTCAGCATCCACTGACATACATCAATGTTTGCTAAACATTTATGGAGGCCAAACAGTGGATGTGAGCCCAGTGAAGTGTGTTTCAACAGTGGTGACAGTGACATGAAAGACAAGCTATGTAGCAGACGGCCATGCACAGTTGTCACACCATGAAACAATGACTGCTTCAATCAGCTCATCCATGCAAATCACAAACAGTGGTGACTACACTGAAAAATGGTGCTTTGTAGTATTATCAAATAGTATTATTGTGCATTCTTTATCTATCATAGTTTCCATGGAAATAAATAGGAGGTATTACTTTCAGCGCAACATACATACATCAAGGTTCAGCTTCATAAGGGAACCCAGTCCTGCTATTCCTTACAACATGCTCACAGAGTTGCTAAAGAGTCTTGCATCAAATTTCCAGATCCTCTCTATACCAGAAATGGACAGAAAAACAGAGTAAAATAATTATATTTTAGAAAGTGAAAAATAATTTAATGGACCATTTTTGAGTGGTTAAAGGTACTCTTGGACTTTTGGACTGTGCAGTAAGCTTCCCCTAACTCTTTTAGCCTTTTTTGGTATGCAGCAGTAGCATCTAGCACAAGCCTAGCAGTAAGAAAAAGAAGTTATTAATATTCAGAAAGGTAAAGACTGAGGAATATGCCATGCCCACACCAGAGGTGTTACTCAAAGATGTGGTGCTCAGGTAGGTTTGGGTATGTAACAGCACTCCTGTTGGAGGAGCAAGAAGTAACACAGGCATTTTTATTTTAACAGATTAGTAAGGAGCATACTGAGAACTGCTTTGAAAGAAGGCTGCAATATTTCATTCTATGGCAAGGCCTAATGAAAACTCTTTCTGAAAGCTCTACAAGGAACCTACCATCATCAAGGAAAACCAGTTGCAGTCCTTGAAACAATATATCCTGTCCTTAAGAAAGAGGGAAAACCACCAATTAAGGCTATATTCAATACTGTCCTGCTAAATCAGCAGTTATGCCAGTCATTAAAGTTCCAGCACAAAGCAGTCCAACAACTGCTTTATCTGGAACAGCACAGCTTTTACAATGAGAGCCACAAATAAATCAGTACTGCCAAACATAAAGCTTGTCCTAAACCAGCCACGTTGCTCATATGCCACTTACTGCTGTCCAAGAGAATTAAGATGTCTTCTGAATAACTGAGTCACATTATCAAGTTGGCAAACATAAATCTTCCCTCTTGGCTTTGTTTCATATCACTCCCTGAAATTAGATAACAGAACTGAGACATGGGAGACTGAAATTGCTTTAAAGTTGCCAGTAACCATAGTATGAAAGACTTCAGACTCTGTCAAATGCAAAAAGAAAGCCTTATCTAAAGCAGATACATCACAAAATACTTAAGGCTAGAAATACTCTGAGGCAGTAGAAGTGTGGGTTTGTATGCAATGTCTAATATTACAGTGCAGCAAATTCTTAAACAAAGTGTTGTATAATATAGAATCCCATTTTAAATATCACCATTTTATTTATGCTGGTACAAAATAAAAACTTTTTTTTCTCCTATTTAAAATATACCTTATTGGACATGACACAGTTAAGTAGATAAAGGAATTTATGCTCCTCAAATGTTGAAAATTAAAATCGTTTTTCTTTAAGAATTTAACTAATCATTTTTTATTTTCTTCTTAAGAGATTTTTTTTCCTAAGAGGTACATCAGCATGCCCCTGTGTAAAGGCAAATGGACCAGAACAGAAAAGGAGGTGCTACAAAAGCAAGGAAAAATGAATGCTACCTTCAAGGATCTAGGCTGGCAGAGAAAGAGGTCCAAAGGGAGGATCTCTACCAAGAGATACTTTCTCAGTGGCAGTCAGCTCTTAAACAATGTCTAAGAGGGGTGGAGCCAGCCATAGATCAAATAAAAACGTTTTTATTAAAATCTGGGGTATGCTGTCCAAAGATGTTTCTGGAGAAAAAACTATGTATTAACCAGGCCTTTCCTCCAAGTGCTAACCAGACCAGGCCTTTCCTCCAAGTGCTCAATCAGTGGTTCAGGCCGTGACCCATCAATCCCCATATGCCCTGCCACTTTTTTATTTTCTGATTGTTTTTTTTTTTTTCAGTTGGACATTTTGAGGGTTTTTTTTTTTTTTTTTTTTGCTTGCTTATTTGTGTGGGGCTTTTTTTATATTTTTTTAATCCATTAGTGTATGGGAACTGTTGAATCACGGCCTGAACCACTGATTGATCACCTGAGGCAAGCCCTGAGTCAGCTGCAGGGGCACAACTGAGTGTGATTGGAAGGGGTGGAGTTTGACTCCACCTCTCCCAAGACCCCATTTAAGGGCTGACCACCAGCAGGGAAGGATCTGTTGTTGGAGATCCCTCCCTGGTGGAGTTATTGGTGAGCCTCAACCATCATCAAGGTGAGCCAATCTCTTTTGCTATTTATTTGTATACCATCTACTTAAAGCCTACCAGAAATATACCATCCTTTCGCACTATTTCCTTGAAGTACTTTCCTTAGGGTTATTTGCCCTACAATTAGTAGTAGAATTTTACTTACTAAGGTACTTACTCAGGTATACTCTTTTTATTTTTCAATGTGTATTCTACAGGAATTTTCCCGGCATAATTTTACTTTCAAGGCATTTCTTAATTTTCCCTGATACTGGTTTCACAAATTTATGGAAAATAATGTATAGGTCATAGTAAAAAAATCTTGCAGTGATCACGGAATATCTGAAAATTTAGCAAGTGAAATGCAAAGAAAAATAGAAAGAACTCAAATATTAAAAAAAAAGTAGATAAAATATTCACAACAGTACAACAAAGACAAATAACATTCTTACAGACTAATACTAGAATAGACTGCATTGTCTCTTCTGTAGGCCTGGTGTATTCCTTATATCTGCCTCCACTTTGTTATTATAAATATTCATAGCTACTTCTCTATATAGGCAGTGGATAGTAGGATGTCCTATAACTGTAGCATGTGCAATGTTTAGTATAATTATGATTTCAGTTTGTGACTATTACACGCTGCACTAAAAGCTTGAATAGGTTACTGTCTAGCTGGTTGATAAATATCTGGCTATACAAATTAACAGCAAATCTGTTTCAGGTTAAAAAAAAATAAAAAAAATCTGTGTGGTAGCTTAGACAGTATCGCATAGATGATCACCAGAAATGCAAGCTGGATACTGTAAGAGAAAAGGTGTTATTATTTACTATTCTGCCTTATTTAGTACAATGACAATACTTGCCTGCTTCTTCTGTATGTCACTTGGCAGTAACACACAGAAAGAAAACTCAGGGTTCTGAGGACACCAGCGGGCTGTAGGATACACCAGGATCTTCACCCATGTCTAGAGACCCTACTAGGATTCCCATCTCTGACAGGAATGAACCCTTCACCATGTCAAGAGCTTCTGTGGACCCTGGTGCCAGCCTTCATCTTTGCCTATCCTGTGTGGGTGCTGTGGGACAGCCCAGCTCCCTCCTGATGCTGGGGATGCCTCAGCATCCGGGTCACTCCTCACGTGGCAGCCTCACTCCCTGAGAGATGCAGTAAGAAGCTAATGAGATGTTTTAAGTAAAATACGCTGGATTTACTGTATCTGCTCTATTTTTCTGGTTACTAAAGGGTAAGATTTAATGTGAAGGATTTATGGAATTAATAAAGTGCAGCCTCTCATAACAGCTTTAAATGATTTGCTATGGATGGCCTGGCTTATGCTATTTTGTTCAGCACCCTAGACAGATAAATATATACCAAATGTTAACAAACTGTTATTAGATGCAATATCTTATTGTTTGTTTTTAAGGGACCTTTATTGGAGCTAAGCCCATTTAACCTTTCCATTATCATGCTGGACAATAGGTGAGGATGAAGGGTGTGCACTCTCACCACATTGGCCAGTTACACTAAGCTGAGAGGACCAGGTGGTGCACAGCTTGGGCAAGGCTGAGGTACACAGGAAAGAAGGGAGACAAAAGATACAAGAATACGAAGGAATATATACATAAAATTTATTACTGGAACAGTTTGTCCAGAATACTTATCCTCAGAGATTTTCAAAAGCTGAATGGAGGAGTATCTGAGCAATCTCATTAAATTTGAGCAGGAATTGAGATCAGAAACCTCCAGAAATCTCTGTCTCAGTCTCACTTTAAAACAAGATTGAATGACCATGGCTGAACTGTCCCTTTTGCTTCACAAACCAAAACACTTAACACTCAGGTGAACTGTCCTATGAAGAATATCACATGTAAAATTATTTTCCTATGTAGAATATAAGAACTGCTATTTAATTAGAGATTAATGCGTGTCTCTAGGCAATCTGTACTTTTAAAATTATCTGCTATATTCATTTATTAATGTCAAACTAGTAGAAAGGTGGGACTGTGACAAACCCTGCTGAATTTTCATCTTTACTGCTATTTTGTGACAATATATTATTCAGACTTAGTCTTAGAAGAAATTATTCGATCAGTTTTCCTTTGCAGGTGGAAAGGATTATGTGCTGCTAGGTGACTCATAGATGGCAGCTGAGAACAAAAAGTTGTTGGTAGAAGAAACAGGTCGATGAAGCAATTTAGTTGGCTTTTAGGGCCGGAGACTACATATTGGTCCCAGAGTTTCTGCAGATGTGTTTATATTATTTCCCAGTCCTCTTAAATACATAAACTCATGAACACACCCATTTACATATACAACTGTGTTCAAGGTAAACACCATTTTGAAACAAAAATAGGCTAGCATGAAACTTTCTCAGCCCTGTGTCAATGGGTAGGAAGCTGGCATGTTGTCCTCTGCTGTACATTTGCAAATTGCATTGATTTCATAGAATAATATAAAATCTGTTTAAAAAATTTAGAAGATTGAAAGTAAAAGAAATTAGAACTGTAGGTATTAATGTTTGCTCTCTGTTAGTTAGCCCTCTCTTTCCTGCTGCGTTTTCCCCAAACCGCAGAAATCGTGTTACAAGTTGGGTGCGTGGCTTAAAGTGGAGAATGAGACACAGTGGATCGAAGTTCTGAGAAAACGGCATTCTTTCAAGTTTGAGAAAGCCTTTACACTCTATATCACGTTTTCCCAATGAGAAGTGCGGTGGTGACATTCCCAAGAGAATCACACAGTCACACACACTTAATAGAATGGTTCTCTGTGGAAGAGCAGAGCCATCCCATGGGTTATCTTGGTTTTTATTCCATAAACAAACATTCACTGGCATTCAAGTCCTCCTGGGAAATGTCTATTTCAAACTGGTATTTTCTAGCAGAACACCTCCTTCCCCACAAAAAAAAAAAAAAAGTTCTGTGAAAATAATCATCCTACATCACTCTCAAAAGTCATGACAAATAGCCACGTTAAAATCTTGAGGGCAAAATTTCTTTATTAATGCTGTTGTGCCCTTTAGCAACCAGCATCTGTAATAAAGGGCATGGAGAATGAATTAAGAACTGAGAAGTCATGACCAACTTCTGCAACAAGAGAGACATACTGTCACTTTCTGGTAAAGATCCTGTTAAGTGAGAGGATAGTTTAGGATATAGTAGGACAACACTTTGTAAACAGTGAGAATAGAGTTTTTTAATTAAAACTGTTGAATAAAAAAAATGATCTAACACTATTAATGTTTTTAGCATATTCTTCAATTCACACAGAAGTTTCAAAATGTGTCATTTCTGCATGGAAAGTAATTGTGTACCTAAGTAATGTATACTATAAGAGGTAATGTGTGCTGCAGTCTTATTACACTGGCATGTTGGCAACCTTATTCAGAGTAGAAAATAATGGTGGTGTCTTTGGTTTTGTTATACTCCAAACATGATTATCTTCTGGTAACTGATTATGTTGTTTCTAAAAGCAACATCAGTCAGAAACATAAATGACATTTATACTTATATATATCTGAGAGGAGCTGCACAAAAGGCTTGCAAAGTGATTCAGGATTTTAGATCCTGAGCCTACTGGTGTCAATAATAAAGTAACCTAATACTTGGCTATAGTAGGAAAAAACAGCTTATTTTCCTATGTGGCATAAAGATATAAGGTTATTTAAAGCTCAATAAACTCCTTTCTTAGTATGAAACTGGTTAAATTTTTCACTCTATCATTTCTATGAATTGAAACTCTGCACAAATGAGTACAAATGCAGAGAGGTATAGTTAGTTGCTCCATGAGACTTCCATTTCAGAACAAAAAGAATGCCTACTACTACTTACAGAAGAAAAAAGAGGAAGGAACATCAAGAAGAGAGAATGTTTCTATAGCAACAAAACTTGCTGGTTTCCTGTTCCTATTCATACTAATTGTTTTATTTTCTACATTTGTGTAGTTAACTCTTCAAATGTGCCTAGCAGGCTAGAACTCCCTTCAAAGGCAGGTATTCTGTGATGGCTGGACTAGATGATCTTGTAGGTCCTTTCCAACCTAATGAATCTATGTATCTATGAATCTATGAATCTATAATCAGGTGTCAGGGTAGAAATGGCATCATAATAAGTTCTGCACAATTAAATCAGAAATCTTCAGTATTGCTGGAAAACTGAATGCAGAGTAAACTCAAACTTATACGAAGAGGAAATTCCAGTGTAAAATGTATTCGGCAGTCAGAAGTGTTAAAAAAATGGAAAAAAGAGAAAGAGAAAGAAGAAAGATAAAAAAAGAAAGAGAAAAAAGAAAAAGAAAAAAAAAGAAAAAAAGAAAAAGAAAAAAGCTTTCTACACTCACATATCACTTGCACTACATATCTTACTTAGCTAGCTAGTCTTTCAAATCTGCTTTATTATGAATTTCTGTTCATCAAACAGAAATTTCCGTCTTTGGGAAAACCTGCTTACACCTACTCATAATGAATGGGTGTTACATCCTAACTTTCTTCAGAAATACTCCTTGTAAATACTCACCAAATCTATAGCTATTGTAATTGTTTTTGTTCTTCTATGGTATAATGTCTACAACAAATAAGTTTCTACACTACATGATATAGGAGTCTTCATATGTGCATGACACTTTTGCAAGATGCATTATAACTCAGTTTTATAGCTTACTACTTGGTTATATACATTTTGTGTTACCAGCACAGAGCTATCCAACCATCTACATCAGTTCTGGCAGTACAGTGAAGACCATAACTAAAAAAATATTTTAACAAGACTGTTGTGTTGTATGTGAAATCCACAAGGAAAAACTGATTCTGTATGCCTAGTACTAATAGAAGGAAATGAGACTTCTATTTAGGATTTTTAAAAATAACCATTATGTAAAAGAAATCTAAAATCTAAGATTCATGATCTAAGTTTCATAAATTCTTTCTGTACGAAGGCTCTTAGAAATTAATTGAAATGCATTGAACAACATCCCTACTTAAATATCTTATATAATGCTGAAACAGCTCATATTTACACACTGGAGGACACCAAAAAATGGAAGATTGTTGAAGTTCAACTCATGTTGTTTGAACTTCTTTGCTCCAGACAGTATTTCTTCTGCTTATGCAGCAGGTTACACGTATAAACAACAAAAACTTAAGAAGAGAATTAGGTTCCCATATACAATAGAATAATATAAAGCATATTTTATTAATAGGCAAATAGCCTAAGGTTTTCCAAGTAGAAAGAAAAAATAATGGTCTTTTCTTAGAAAAAAAGGATTTCCCAGACTCAGATTAAGAGCCACGCAGCACTGATAAGATATGTATGAAGAGCCCTGGAACTGCAGACAGAGCTTCTTAACTGCTCTGAAATGCAACTAATTTCCCAAATGTGAACAGATTTATGAAATATCTCTGTTCATCTTAGAAATCCTTGCTTCTTTTAGAAAGTAACTGCACATTAAATTGTATGAAAAGTCAATAGGAACGGGTAAAAATCAGTGTGCCTTTCAAAGTCTTTCCAAATATCTGTAATCAGCAGAACCTTAGCTGATATTATGCATACACTGCATATTTCAGAAACTCCTACCTTTAAAATGTTGAAGAAAATTTAATAAGACAAGCTTTATCTTGAAACTGTTTTATATAGCCCCTAGAGTAATTTTGCCAAAGTTATCACATCTCCTAACATAAAAGGACAAACCTTTTATTGATAAATTCTATAGTCTTTTAACACGTGAAAACAGAAATTTCCTCTCTTCTTCCTTATTCCATCCCTTACCCACTGCAAATCATTCAAAACCAAATTCCTTTAATTCAAGGCGAGGAGATTGGAAGATTTTCGACTCCTATCTTACAATTCTTCAAAAATAAAATCACTTAAATTGTAGAACAAGTAAAGTTGGAGGACTTGACACAGCTTCTATTGTAAAAAGAACTTCGTATTATATTCTTAGTATTTTGTAGTAAAGGACTACTAATCCTATTTTCAAGTTTGAAAAATGGCCTTTCCAGTGAATACACATAATTTGTGAGGACAGAGTTTAGCCGTGAAGAAAAATTATTTCTAATGGTACTGCCACCACTTTGGATGTATTTTCATGTCATTGTCACCTTTACTTGGACCTACAGCTGTCAGTCCTCCCTGGGGCTTCATTAATGTATACTTTTTTAATAAAACATTGGCACTTATTAGCATGTCAAGGAGTGTGCATTAATTAACCACTACATAAGTTCTTGGCTAGCTGAAAGGAGATGTCATCTGTCACTTAGCTTAGATTTTCTTAGCGTTATTTATAGGCCAAAATGTGTTTAAGTGTGAAGGGCCCATTACTAGTGGTAATTTACAATACACATTAAAGCAAATATTTACTAAGAGAAACGCTTTATCACTCAAAGATAAAGAGCACAGTGTATTAGATCCATACAATATTAGTGGTTTTGATAAATCAGCATAGTAGTTTCATAAATGAAACTTCATTTACTTAAAATTTATTCTGATGAAAGCATTTAAAAAGGTAAATAGAACACCTCTCTGGCCTATTCCAGCACTTTTGCTCTGGTTTAATTTACACAGTACTCAGTTCTACTTGTTTTTCTACACATTTTTTAATGAGTGAGAGACAGTTGATGGTGAGGGGAATGAATGAATGAATGAACAAATAAATAAATAGATAAATAATCAACTTACCCCTAGATGCTAAATGAATGCACAATGATTTAGCTGGATCTACTTTCCTGACACATCCTGCATAGATAAGGCACGTGTGACCTAAACGCTCTTTAACTACGCACACTGCTATGCAAACACCCCTCTAATGAACAAAAACTTTGTACTGTCATCAGTGGCTAATGAAATTTCTTCAGGATAGATTCTCAACCACAGAACTGTGTGAACACCATTCACATTCAGCAATCTGCAGCACAACGTTTATCATGAAGCATTTCTACCGATACTGCTGGGAAATAAGGATTCTGATCTTTCTTTATTTTAATATATCCAGATTACTGTTTAACAGTCCTTGATTAGCATGTTTTCCCATTATTTTTTCCTGGGCACTGTTTGAATTCATTTTATTTCTGGTGACTATATCGTTCTTTGCCAGTGACAACTTAATTACTTCCTTTTCATTTAAATACAGCATTTCCCCAGTAATTCACCTGCTGCATACCCTTGAACAGTCTACGTGATGTCTGAATGAATTAAGTGCTTTGAATGATCCTTTTAATTTCCTATTTATAAGCACCTTCATTTTGATGTAGCTTCCATCTGTAGTTGGAATCTACTTAGATAGTGGAAGTCACCTCTTACATAGTAAGTATATAGTTATATTTTTCCCCTAATTCTCCATAATTTTCAGTACTATCTTCCTCTTACAGAGTTAGACAGAAAGCCCATAGTAGTGTCACCCACTCAATTCCACCCTGTGCACAGAATTCCAATATGCAGTGATTTTGCAGCACTCTAATGACATAGTAAATATAGTCCTCTGCTCTGCTTCTCTCCTTCAATTTATAATACATATATTACCATTATTCTTCCACAGCTATCTACACTTCAGTTTTTCACACCTGATGACCAGAATCTTATTTTATTTCACCAACCTTCTGAATTCTGTCAATACTTGAATTTTTAAGAAGTGTTTTCATTTATCCAACTCTTTCTACATGTAAAATTTTAAGATTCTGTTTGATCTTTTTGTCTTTATGTATGTTTTGTTCCTACTTAAGAAGTTTGCCCTCGTAAAATTTGGGTTATAATCCAGAAAGATTTGGAAGAAAGGGGATCCACTTTGCAATTTATAAACAATAAAATGATTAACTTCATATAAGGATAAAATGTCTCCATAGCAGCTCAGAAGTTCCCTTCGAAGGCACTAATAGATGTTAACATCTATTTTCAATTTTAATTACTCATTCTTTATTGAATGTCAATATTACTTGGAGGCAAATAATGAAAAAGTTTTCTCTCTCATTTTGCACTTTATCAAATGCTTAGCAGTTCATCAGCCTTGTTCTATTTTGTTTATAGTTTCAGATTAAAGTTTGCTTTCACCTTGCCAGATCAGCCTATGAGTTAGTTCCCTACCTTTCACCACAAAGAAAACATGAAAACTGCTACTGAATTACCGAAATAGATTTTTAAGTCTGAAGAACTAACAATCTGAAATTCTGTTCATCTTCAGTGTATTATTAAAGGTCTGAGTTTATATCTACTATTACATTTTAATGAATTTTAACAATCCCGGCAGCTAACTCAGATATTTCTTAGAGGACCTTTAGATTTAACTTTTCTCATCTACTCTGGTTGTGGGAATTTGGCTGTTTTCTGCCCCCGTAAGCATTTACTGCAATTAGCAGTATATCTCTGATGCATGGATGAAGCTATGTTTGTGAACAATAAGGTGATCTAAGCTGCAAACTGTTCAGGTCTACCAGAAAGGAGCTATCAGATGTCAGTCACCTGATAACTCCTGATGGAAAACTCAAACAATTACGCAGCTAAGGAATTTCCACTTCTGGATAGCAACTAGAGGGTAGTTCAGTGAATAGAAGTTTGGGAGTGGGGCACACAGATGAGAGATACCTAGGTCCTTAGGATCTATTTGTACATAAAAAGGATGAAAAATCAACATATGAGATGAATATCTCCAGCCAATCCACTAAGCAGAAAAGAGCTCTCCTCCAGGCTATGTAATACTGAATGTCTTTCCATTGTCACTAACTTTAAGACCAAGTAGATATGAGCCATACTGGAGGTGCTGAAGGAGAGAAAGAAATGGCAAGTACTCCAGTTCAGCTCTTTTGGTTAGTAATTCCACATTGGGAAGGATTTTATATACCTCAGTATGTCTTTTTTTTTTTTTTTTTTTTTTTTTAATTTCTGTCAGCACTGTGACTGTGCATGCTCAGTTACTGTTCCACCATTCAGTTGGCCATTCAATCAGTATTTTCCTGAGAGTTTAGAGTTAATTCAGAGAAATTTCTGTGTAGTCATGTATCATAAAAGCACCAGCACTGGCTACTAGTATTTAGTGTTAACTAATCTGCTTTGGGGAATCCAGTCATCATTCAGACTTTCTTCAGGTAGAGAAGCAATTAGAGATAGTATCTGAGGACAGAGAAATGTATTAATGCATTTCTCTACTCTAAGGCAGAGACGAAAACATTGTGCATTGTGACTTGGGATTGAAGAAGAATGCAGAGGAAAAATAACTGCACATCAACCAGTGCCTACTGGTTGATGAGGTATTGTTCTTTGAACTTACAGAATTAGAAGCCAAATAAAAATGGGTTGCTTCCAATTATGTTGAATCTAACTGTGATATAATGTGTCAATTAATCAAATCCAAAGTATGCTATACTCCAAAGGACCAAAGAGTACGCATCCTCAAAAAATTAGGCACAATACGTTCACTCAGTTACCTGTACATTCCTTGAATGTGAACAGGGGTTTTTACAACAAATAGCAAGAAAGTCAGAGGCACCACTGTTTGGAAGGCATCCAACACACTATACAAGTCTGAAGAACTAAAAATGTTTTATTAACATTCTAAAGTGACTGTCCTACAAACATCTGATATGGATAATTGTTATGTGGCATAACTACCCTTCAGTAGAGGTAAATGCAGATACTAAAAGACTATTGTGTAGATACACTACTGTTTGGCTAGCAACCTACCTCCTTATCTGAACAACCTGTTACACAGAATAAAAGTCAAACACAATGCCCATCAGTAATGCTTATCAATGGAATAAGATATCAGTAAAATCTTATTAAACCTAAGTAAGATTGCATCCTAAATCAGAGAGAATAAAAGTCATTATTGAATGAATTGGATATTATTGGCTCACAACCCTATCAGAGTATAATATTCCTAATACACCAATGGCTTCTCTGTAGAACAGTTTCAAATTCTTCAGAGAATGGTAGAATAGATACTGAATATACCTAATAGATCTGTATATTACACTTATAAACATTAAAGTCCTATGGTGCATAAACAGGTGTTTCCTCAAACAATATAAAATAAACTGAAGGAAACTTTGAAGGTTCGTTTCTTTTCCCCCACTTTTTATATTGAATTTATCAGAAGTTTATATACAGCTCTTTAGTAATTTTTCTATTGAATATACTTTTCAAACTTTCAGTTTCAGAAATGGAAAGTGTTAGTGAGTTGAGGTATTTTTTTTAATTTTTTCTGAATCTGAAGATACTTCAAACTGTAAGATTATTTAAATGTTTGATAACAGTTTATCAGAAAATGATAAATCTGCTGTCACATTCTTTGTGATTCTTAATAAATCTACTGATTTTCCTAACAAGTTTCAGCTAATTTTGTTTTATTTTGCTGCAGCTCTGACAACAGTCTTACTCTCCCTGCATCCCCAAATGGAAGAAATCTACTGAATGGAAAAAAGGTATCTGGACATATTGATAGGAGTATAAGGACATAGGCAGAGCATGCAGGGATACCACAAGGAAGGCTAAGGCCCACTTGGAATTAAATCTGGTGATTGAAGTCAAGGACCATGTGAAACATTTTTAACTTTATCAATAGCAAAAGGAAGACTAGGGATAAATGAGTCCAGTGCTGAATGAGGTGAGCAAATCCATGAACCCCAATGAGATGTACCCACAGGAACTGGAAGAAGCAATTTCTTCAAGCACTCTCCTTCATCTTTGAAAGGTCATGTAGAATGGGAGAGGTGACTGAAGAGTGGAGGATAGGCATTGTCACACCAGCCTTCATAAAGGGCAAGAAGGAAGAGTAGGGAAACCAAAGATACTCAGCCTCATCTCCATCCTCGAGAAGGTGGTGGAGCAGTATATTCTGGATCACATCTCTAAGTGGAGGAGAAGATCATCAAGAGTAGTCAACATGGTCACCACAAAGGAGGAATCATTCTTGACCAATCTGGTAGCCTTCTATGATGTCATGACCAGCTGAGTAAATGTGGGGAGAGCAGTGGACATTGTGTACCTTGATCTCAGCAAGGCTTCTGACTATTTCCCATAACATCCTTGGGAATAAGCTGAAGAAGACTGGAATAGATTAGTGGACAGTGATGTGGACTGAGAACTGGATGACTGGCAGAGATCAGAGGGTTGTGAACAGTGATGCAGACTCCAGTCAGAGTCCTGTAACTAGTGGTGTTTGCCAAGGTTCAGTACTGGGTCCAGTCTTGTTCAACATTTTAATCAGTGGCCTAAATGAAGGGATATAATGCGCCCTCAACAAGCTCACTGATTATATGAAGTTGGGAGGAGTGGTTGACGCAACAGAAGGCTGTGCTGCCATTCAGCAAGACCTGGACAGGTTGAAGAGTTCAGCAGAAATTAACCTTACGAGATTCAACAAGGGCAAATGCAGAGTCGTACACCTGGGGAGGGAAACCTGCATGCAACAGTGCAGGTTAGGGGCTAACCTGCTAGAATGGAGTTCAGCAGAGTGTCCTGATGGAAAGCAGTGTCAATAGTGTACCCTTGAGACAAAGACAGCTAATAGTATCCTGGGGTACAATAAAAATAGAGTGGTCAGCTGATGGAGGGAGGTAATTCTCCTCTGCTTACCCTGGTGAAGCCACATCTGGAGTATTGTGTTCAGTTCTGGGTTCCTCTGTTCAAGAAAGACAAGGAAATTCTAGAAGGAGTCCACTGGAGGACCACAAAGATGATTAGGGGCCTGGAACATCTCCCTTATGAGGAAGGGCTGAGCAACCTGGGTCTGTTCAGCCTGGAGGAGATTGAGAGGGGATCTTATAAATATCTAAAGGGTGGGAGTCAAGTGGATTAGGCCAAGCTCCTATGTATTCAAGTCTTTTAAAACATAGATATGAATAGTTGACTTCACTGTCTGCATACTTCATATCCATTTAACTACCTCTTCTTCTATGATATATTTAATTCACTTTTGTGATTTTATTATATCAAATGCCAAAAAATGCTATCACTTCCAAACAAAAATAGCTCACTTGTTCTCATTACCCACCCTACCAAAAACTCGGTAATTTATTTTAGTAGAAAGGTGTAACTTACAATCTAATATGTGCTGTCTGTCATTCTCTTTTCTCTGCAGCTGTTGGAAAAATACTATGAGACTGATTATACACTCGACTTCAAGGTATATCCAACTATACAGCCAGTAGGTGTCTCTCTTATACACATACAGTAATTATGTGGGTTTTGTGCTGTATATGCACATTTAACGAGGGATATATGCATTGCCATGCGTGCAGGGGAGGGGGGAACTATATTACGTGCTGCATTCCTGAAAGGGTAGAAATACAGAAAAATATATAATGTAATTTTGTTTAAGCAAAGTTTCCCAAGTCATTTCAAATTTATCCATGTCATAGCAGAAAGTTCAGGGAAATCAGATATTTCCCCAGTATTATTTTTATTCTCCATACATTACATTCATACAATTTTGCTTAGCACGTATTGCAGTCCTGTAATATGAAAAGCAGCACGTAACCCCATTCTGTCTTGCACAGCACTAATAATCACGAGCTGGAACAACTAGATTGAGAACTACTTCAGAATATTTCCATTAAAAGTTTCAGATTTCCATAAATCTTAGTGTTGTTTGTTTTGTGGTTTTTTTTTTTAATCCATCCTATTAGACACATTAGACAGCTGCAACACTCCCAAACTGTCTGCAGAACATCCTTTTAATTAAAAATATTTTATCACTAACAACTTGAAAGTTTATCTTGTTTCTAAATTATTGCTAAAAAACAAAACCCAACACTTTTGCAAATAATTATAATAGAGAAATTAAAGTCTCACAAGCTTTAAACACCCCCTTTCTAATTAATGTTTTCTGCATTACACTGTCCTGTGTTCTGCGTAAGTATTAAATATGTCCTGATTTCTGAAAACACTGAAGAGCAAAAGATGAGCATGTTTTCTGAGAACCAGTAGTTTCTCCATTCTGAAAACCAAGGGAAAGAATTTATGAGGTTACAAACACCACGCGAGAAAAGTTATGAATAAATGTGCCCAAAAACAGTGCTTGTGGAAGGCTGAAGCCAGCGAGAACCAGAGGAAACAACTGTAGCAAGCAAGTAATCGTAGCAGGTGTGGAAACTGTAAGCTGAGAAAGGATGTGATTAGAGCAGAAGGAAGTATTGAACAAAAATATGGGAAGGAAGTATTCAAGAGTGAGAGGAGTTTTAAGACCTGGCAAGTGGGCTGAGCAAGAAGGAAGTCTGAGATGGGGAAATTTGCGTGGGAAGGTACCGGAATGAGCATGAGAAAAAAAGCGATGAGAAAGGATGAGCTTCTTCCGGGGTGTGATCTTGAAACAAGTAGTGTATCAAATTGAAAGCTGGGAATTTCAGTCTCTGAAATGGAGGGAGATAGTATGAGACAGAGAGGTGGACTTGCAGCTTCCCTATTCAAGTCCTCCTCCCATTCCCCTCAATCAGTATTTTAAAGTAATCATCCTAGACTTACAGAAGTCCTTTATAAGAAGGGGTTCAATTTCTGCAGTGGATTTGGACTCCTAGCAAAAAAAAAATTAAAAAAATCCCAATATACTGAACCTCAAAAATTTTAACTGCAATATGAATTATGGTACATAATCATCACAGAAATTTAAAAGCCACAGTTGCTGTCAGTATTATCTTGCAAATAAGTTTATTAATATATATATATATAGATACACACAACAACCACAAGGTAGAAAAGGTACCAAAAAAAAAATCTGACACGCTTAGTTGCAGACTGATGATAACAGAAAATTAACTCAGCATTTTGTGGTTTCTCTTAGAACTGGAAAAAAAAGCATTATAACTGCACCTAGTCCAGCACCAAGGCAGCTAAAAACAAGAGTAAACTGCAAAATTCTTGAAGAGCTGAGCCCCAGAAGAAACAAAATCGTTGCTGAATTAAGTTCAGATCACAGAACGTCATCCACCTTTAGTAGTCACTAGCAATGAATAAGAGTAGAGGTGACCCACTGTCACTGCCACCACTGCTGGAACATACCACCCCGCTGTGCTCACATCCACTGTTTGGGCTCCATAGATGTTCAGCAAGCATTTATGGATGTTAGAAGGTGCAATGGAAGAATTCATTTTTTGCACCTTTATTTCACACACACTTAGACACCATTTTGTCAGACTGCCCCTCTGCTGCCATCTATCACACGGCAACAAAATGTAATGGAATATTGGTGGGAAGGTTCAACCTCTACTGCCATACCACCAACATTCGCCTCTGACCTTGCCAGTCAACATAATGAAATAGGAGGCTTTCCTTTTGGAGCAGCTTTCATACATATGTAGGACAAAGTAGTAAATCTTGGTTTGAATGTCCAATATAACAGAAAACAAAAAGAAAAATTTCTAAGCATCTAATATCCTTCAGGAACTAGCTTTATAATTGGTTTGGAAACACTTATCCAGAAATCCCTCTGAATCTGTCAAGGGCTAGATATCATTAAATACTATCCGTAAGCACAGAAGTTACTTTTGAATAATAGACTCATTTTCTTTAGCCTTTTATGTCCCCGTATATTTTTGCTTAAATGCAAGATGATTTTCAAAGTATAGCCAATAAGCAAATATTTCACTGTCACAAGCATCGAGAACCATCCTGGAAACTTGTCAGAAAACCCTCACAAAACTGGTGGTATTTTTCCACTATTTCACACTACTGCAGTTTTCAGTTTCAAATTAAACTCATAAACAACAATTATATATTACTTTTGTCAGTGCTCCTGGCCCAAAGAAACAGGGAAGATATTTCTTTGTCTTTCTGTCTCATTTCACAAGTGTGTTTTCTTCCTTTTCTTTTTTTTTTTTACCCTATTCTTTCAGTCAGCTTTTTCTTTTCCAGTCCAAATGTCTTGACTAGGTTAAATACATGATACAAATAGCTTATTTATCATGCTGGTTGGTGATGGATGCTTTGGCTATTGCCTCCCATTCTTTTCTGACTGTAAAACTGAATTAGATTCTACACCGTGGAAATGTACACAATACACATTGTAATGGCAGCTGGTGGAGTGCTGCTGTAGCCAATTCTGAGTCTTTTTCCAGTCACAACTTCTGTTTCTTGTCTTCTGTGTATAGTTCCCCTCCACTCCCCCTCCCCTCCCCACCAGTACCCTAAAGAAAATGTAAAAAGTACCAGGCTGTGGCACCAGCTGGCCCTATTTTCCGTCAACAGATATTCATGGCCTCTGATTGGAGTCATGGTCCCTAAAAGACACACTTACCCAGGAGAAGAAAATAACACTGTACTGTTTCTCACAAAAAGTTAAACAATTTAGGGAATATGCTCATGTAGCTCCTGTCCCAAAGATGCTCATGTAAATGAAATGACATCTCCTTCAAGACAAATCTGTGTCTGTACAAATACAGTATATGTAGAAGAGTGATTTCAATATCTTTCCCACTTACACGTATTTTTCTGAATGAAATAAACTGCTACCCATTTAAAAACAGTAAGTTAAACTCTTATCTTTTTACACCATAGATACTCTTACTTGTTCTTAATCTTTTTTTTTTTTTTTTTTTTTTTTTTTTTGTACAGTAAGGAATCCCAATGATATTTGCATGGGAAGCATAAAGCCATGTAAAAAAGTGACTTCAACCCTTCCTTCTTTTCTGTTTCGCTTATTTAGATGTTTCTCTGCTTTAACAATTCAAACATTCCATGCCTTTCTTTTCTTTTTATTCAAGCAGTCAACACATCTGCAAGAAAGGCACATAGATGTTTGGCTTTAGAATAGTGGCTGTTTTTTCATATCAAGACAGGATTTTCCAATACAGTGTAATTTTATGCAAGCCTACGGTTAGTCAATATATGGCAATAAATATCTTGATATGGCAGCATAAGTGATGGGAGAAAGACGTTGTGCAGATTAATGCAAGCTGACTACAACCACGATCAATTATTTTACTGTCCAACACTGTAACTGTTATATAGATCCTCTCATTTCAGCTGCCAATTGCTTACAATTACTGAGACAACAGCCGAACTACTTCTCTTTCCTTTTCTCCTTGGTAAAAACAAATCATCTTTTTATTTATACTGCCAGAATGGTGTGTAGTTCTGAAACTCTTTGATGTGCTGTTTGTCTGCATTTAGGAGAGTAGGTTAAACTTCTCTCCATGCATTTTTCCAAGTGCTTTGTGAACATTATAATGACTAGGAATTTCAAACCTAAGTTACCCATTCTTACTGGCCTGTCAGGGAAGCCTTTTTAGTTTTGCAAGTTTGATATTTCTGTTTTACAGTTTGAATGGTTTTGTTTGTTTCTTTTTACAGTGCATTATTTTCATTAAATAATAATAAGCGTAATAATAATGTTTTGAACCTAAAAATAGTCTCAGTTTAAAAGAAACCCCCAAAATTGCCAGAAGATTGTTTTGCCTAACAATACAAGAATAAGGAAAAGATGAGGAGTATGAATTTATCTGTGTACCTCATACACTCTTGGTTGTCTGAAGGCATTTGTAACCTAATATGATATATTGTGCACAACCATGCTTCTCAGTGTTTTTCTTTTTTCCCTCCTATGGGTCCTTCACAACCCTGAGGTAAAAAATGAATCACTGCAAAAACGTTTTCAGTTTTTAAGTCAGTTTTTAATTGTTCCTCTACCTAGTGGGAATTTTCCAGTCCTACTGCACAACTGCTGTTTTTCCATATCATACCAAAGGTCTAAATGAGTTTGTTCAACTGAAGAATTCCATCTTATGACACATCATCCTTAGTAGTTTGTATCTGTTACATGGGACTGAGATATGTAATCTTTTGCAGTAAGCATCATATTTCATCAATATGTTTCACAAAAGGAAGCATTCAGTAAAAACTGGTCTAAGATACAGAGAGAGATTTGGATTCAAACGTTACAATCACACCTGACCTATTTGCAGTGCCATACTGAACTGTCTTTTTGTACTGACAAATGTGTGAGTTCAATTAGTGTACCAACAGTTTCAATTTTCTGCTCTCATCCAGTGATCTTTCCCCAGTACTTTCTGTTCATCAGTTTAATCGTTTGGTAACCTAAGGAGTATCGAGTTTCACAATACTATATGTCATGTTATCCTTGTAAGTTTCACAATGCTCAGAATTCCTGCCCTTTTTGTAAAATACATGGAGACAAAACCAAGAACAAATCATACCCTTAAAAAAAAAAGTAAAAAAAAGTACTGGTCTCATTTGTCTGGAGCACTTCTCTTCCTGATCTCTATGATCATCACAAATATTTGCAAAGCATGAAATCCAATGAACCAGTTGGAGAGGATATAAAAAGAAGAAGTTTGTCAGTTTAAAGTCCTACCACCCAATATTGCGCTGTAAGCTGTCTGCACCTTGTTTAAAATTGAAAGGGAGCAAAACATTCAGAACATACAGATGATAAGGAACAAAATAGACTATAAATGAGAGACAGCTGGAGATGGCAATTCTAAAGCTATAATCTTCCTTATATATATATCTAAAACTGAGCAATCATTTCTCTTCCGTTTACATTCCCAAAGAATGAACGATTCACTGAAATTTTTGAATTTGTTCTGATCTTCTGTATGTAGGATTTACTCCTCTGTGACTCTGTAACTACTGACTCCTTTAAGAATCAGACATTTATACTACACACGTTATCAGAGGGTACTGAGGATAAATAAAAGTATCTCCGACCTACAAAAAAAAAAGAGAAATGGTATCAAAATTATAGCATGATAATTAGTTAGGAGATGTCATAAAATTAGCATCCACATCAGATATAAGAAAAAACTCCCAAGATGGCTTTCTTTGAAAGAAAATACCAAAAACTGTTTTGATCTTCCTTATATGAATTTAGATGAACTGCTTTGAATTGATCAGAGTCATCTTGGTGTATTCTGACATAAATACATTTAAATGGTCCTATGTGAACCTGAAAACTGTGCTGGAATATCCAAACTGCAAAGAACATTCACTGTGGTTCGGCATCATTGAAAAAGGCACAGTAACTCAGGTCTAAGTCAGCAGCAGCAGCACAGCAGCAGCAGGAGGCATATTGGCTGAATACTGAAGAGTAGATTCCAATCCCAGAGATATGAAAATAGAAATGAAACATGAAGCAGAAAGCTGTGGGTATGCAGAAGATACAAGACATTTTATTTGGTAAAATGAGGGAATCCAATTTTCTACATATGAAAGAAATAATCATACGAAAAAAAAATTATTTTCATTTTTATGAAAGTGTAAAGTGTCAGTGTTTTGTTCTTTAGGTAAGATTCAGGTAAAATTATTTACTGAACTCCCCTCAGAGTCCATTTTAATCTTTTTCATGGTAGACGAGCTCAAAATAGTGGACAAACATCAATTTGTCTGGATATAAAATAGGCAGGAAAGCAAAAGACACTTAGAGAAAAGAGTTGTATGGTAAATTACTTTATAAAAACAAGCAAAAAATAAAATTGAACAAAACCAAAATGCTTACTGTAATTGAATAGGTACTAAAATGGCAGGATACCACAAAGGACTCAGAGGAATCTAATGTAGGGCATTAGACAGCTCCATCTGTCTCTTCAGAGCACCCTGGGATGTTGAATACCAGGCTACTTGAGGGTATTTTGACTTCTATTGTAATAAAAGCAACACTTCTCAGTCCTCACTTGATAAGATGAAAAGCTGCATCAGTGAAAACTGCTTTTGGGTTTACACTGAGAGTTTGATTCATTTTCCTAATCATTGGAGTCCAGCAAGGTCTGAGGTATTTCAAGATATCTAAGATATGGCACTTCGTGGACCTAGCAGAGGTGATACTGGATGTATAGGTAACAGGTGCCCTTTTGATCTCATATTTTTCAAGACTGCTATGTGTGGGCAACTGAATAAATCCCTGGGCAGTGGCCAGAGAAGTCTACCTGTTCTCACGTTCCTCCACTCTTCCTTAAAGCATGGCTCAAACAGACATGGCAGCTCTGGAAGTTCTTCAGTAAATTAGCATTAAGGAAATGTAAGTCTAACATAAAAATAATAGTAGGAAAGAAAAAGAAATGGCACTTTTGTTGTCACAGTTACAGCACACAAATAGAAAAATAATAGTATCTAAAATATCCAGATGTATGTATCACCAAATGAGAGAAAAAAGATGTTATATGCATTGACAAAAAGAATTTAAGACTCTTATTAAGCTGCTCGCCAAACATGTCTAAATCTAGATATCATCATATATCATAATGGAAGCACTGTGTGAGGACAACATTTCTTTGCATAAAACTTGTTATGTTTTTGTGCAGACAGAAGCTCCTTGCAAACTTCACAGGTGGAACTTAAATAGACAGATTTGAAGCACTTGCTCAAAAATATGTTTTCTAACATATGTAGCAAGAATAAAATACATATAGGCTTCTGATTTCATTAATCTCACTGTTTTTTTTACAAAGCAGTTCAAATTCTAAATGCACTTTGGAATCTAAATACTTGGTTGTAGTATGCTAAGGTATTTCCTCATCTGAGGAAAATGCACCTGTTTTTGGTGTGTGCATGGATGTATACATGTACACATATAAGCACACAAAAATACACATACAAGAGTGTAATTTAGCCTCATTGGCAGCTAGTGAACAGAATTAACTGTCAGAGCTTTCCCAGTGCTAGTGATAATTATATTTTCACTTCCCAATTTACATAAGAAAACAGTGGAAATGGAGAAAAATCTAGAAAAAAGAATATTAAAAATTTTACTTTACAAATTACCTTTTCTTCACTGACCATGTGCAAATTGCGTTGCCTAGTGCCTCGCAAGCTGATTTCTTTATTGATAAATTATATACAAGAAATAACAACTGGGGAATATTGTACCAAAAGACTCAAGTGGACATATGACTCAAGCCACAGGAAAGCAGAATGAATAAAACAAACAGATTTGGAATCAACCAGATGTAGCATTAATTGACAAAATTTTTTAGCTGGAGTAGCCAAGAAATTACTGTTAGTAATTTAGGTACTTATATTTATTTATAAGACATCATTTTGTTTCAAAATATTTGGGAATTAAAAGACAGTGATGAGGAAATGAAAACAATTAAGTTTGAAACAATAGAGAGAAAAACAAAACAAAAACATTTTCTTTGTTCCTTAAAAGCAGAAACAAATACAAGTTATATCTAAATAATTCACATGTGGTGCTGGGCCTGCTTCTCAGAAAGCAGCATTTCCATTTTCATTTACAAGTTTCCCCAAATGTTTCATTAAAATTCAAAGGCTGTGCTGAAAAACAAACTAAAGCACTTTCAGGTATGGAGGGTTGGGGCTTTTCAGTTTTAAATAGGTTAGTACTCTCCTCCCTTATCTTCTCCAGCAGCTGGCACTTATAAATGAAACAATTTCTTAAAACTGCCCAATTCCAAAATTCTGATCACTAACTAAAGAGAAGTGAGATGTGACACCGATATATTCTGTCCTCCCATGGCCTTTCCTCTACTGTTATGACTAGTCTCTGGCTCAGTCTGTGGCATTTCATTGCAGAGCCTGTTTTTTCTGGTGATGAAGAGATAATGGACCCTCTGAGAAATAAGACACCACATAATAATGGCCTGCTCTGCAGAAGTAGTCCATTTTAATTTCATGGTCGTTGCATTATCCCACATGATTTCTCACAAGACATTACAGCAGGATCACAATAATGCCACCACTGGTGTGTATATAAAACAAAGTTAACTTTAAAAGTGATGTTCTTTCAAGTAATTTCTTTCTCTAGGCCATATAAAGCATTAATTCATAATGATTGAATCACCCATTCTACTCCTTTTTTTTTCTGTTACAAAAGCATATTTATCTTGTATGTATACATGCTCAAAACAGGTTGAGGGGCTTTGTTTTAACATAAAGAGGCTTGAGACCAAGTACACAACATTAAGTGACAAAACATTTTGAAAGATGCACACTGAAAAGAGAGGAATATTCATGCAAGAAGGAAAGAAAGAAGGATGATTTTTAGCAGGGTTTTTTAACCAGTATTTAGTAGTTTCAAGAACTCTGTGCACATGGGTATTTGCTTTGGCCTTTTGTTCAGATGGTGCAGATAAAATTTTCATTATCTTTTTCAAAATATAACTATTTACTTTTGCAGATGCTTATACATCCCAATGCATACACAACTATGATAATGGAATAGTTAAAAAATGATAACACAATAAAAACGCATAAAAACAGGTGCATAATTCTGTTGTACATCTATGTACATCACAAAACCTTTATAAACATCATTTTTGATGTGATACTTCAGTGTCTGTATTTTGTATTGCCACTGGAGCTCTAAAACCAAAGGCTCTTTTGACATTGACCTCAGACTCCTTGATGTGCATGAAACAGTTGTCAGTGTATTTTTCAGTGGTAGAATAACTGTGAATGTGGTAGCATATAAGCTCTCTTTTAGTTATGAAGCACTATCGTGTGTTATTAAAGTCTCAAGAAAATAATAATAACAATAAAAATCCACACCACGAATACTTAATATCCATCAGTAAGTAAAATATCAGGAATACCAGTTATTCAAGGTTAAATTTGAATGTGGACGTATTTGACTTAGTTTCATATCTCTGGCAGTAGCCATTAGCTGATACTTACTAAAACCAACACACAAAAAAATAAAAAATAAAAAAGCTCTCCTGGAGTGTAGCTCCTCTATTTAGAGATCTGAAGTCTGTTTAAATCTCAAGTTTGCTTCTTAGTCAGCATTAACACTTTCTGTTAGACTTCACTAAATTTTTCTAAGCACTTTACTGTGAAGGTTTTTTGAACTCCAAAGATTTGAACACCTCCATCTCAGTCATCTTGAATTTGCACATTTCAATTCACTAAAATGGGCATAAAACAATAGTTATGCTCTTACAGTACAAAAAGGTATGTGGAAGAAGTTAGAATGGTACCTCTTTTTTTAGACAGTGGCACTAAATGTTCATCAGCTGTAAAATCAGTACTACTTTAGTGTTTTTTGTGGTGGCCTTCGGTTTCTGTTGAGGTTTTTGTTTTGTTTTGTTCTGGTTTTTTGGTGATAGCATTTCTGAAAAATTATGAACACATTGGACAGTGAGATTAAACCAGTCAAAAGGTGAAGATGAGAGCAAGTTCATGTGGGTTGATGTTATTGCAGTATTTTTGCTTCGTATCTCACTCCTAAAAATGGTTTCCTAGAGAGGCTATAGGTATTGCAATACACAGTGGCATCTCACCTACAGGCATCCAAAAACTAGCACAGAGGTCACAACTCAGTCAGGATCTACACAAAATAGAGTGTGATATTTCACTTGTGTAGGCTGGAGCCTGCACACTTTTCAGTGTTAAATGGGTCTACAGCAGTTCTACCAAGACAGAAGTAACTGCTGTGTTAGGCAATCGAGACTCTTTTTAATTGTTCTTGGGTATTACTGATTTCTGTTCTGATAGCGTAGGCACTTCTGTTGAATTTAAGTACTTGTGTTTGCTTTCTTTAAAATATCACAGCCAGAAACCATAGTGGTGATATTTTTTCTTTTCCCTACACTTAGATCCATGTTTATTTTATTCATATGTTACACCAATCTAGTGAGGTTGAGGTCCCCACATACAACATTTCCACAGCAGAACTCAAACTCACACCTCCAAGGAACAAGTTATAATTGCTTTGAGGAAGCACTCTATTTCTCCTGCTGAGACTGTCATGCTTTGCATAAAAGAAATAATTAACTGGAGCATGCACTCTTTGGAGAGAAAGTTTTACATTCCCCTTGGTCTTCAGTGTAAGTGTTCTTTTTCTTCCACAAATTAATGCAAAAAGCAAATAATCCAAGCAAGTGTCTGACATCCAAAAGTCTTTCTCTCCTTTCCACGTCCTCTTGTGCAGAATGCTCTAACCAGACAGTCATGATCAAGTTGCTAGTCCAAAGCATAAATTGTATGCACCCAATGGAAAATTTTAGCTTCTCATCATTTGTGCTTACTCTAAAATTAATTTGAGTGTGGCATTTTTTCTCTAGATGAGTTTTAACCTCTCCCCCAAAAACATTTTCTTCTAATCCATGTGTGGTCTTCAGACAGTCAGAATATCTTACAATTCATCCCATATTGCTGAGCTGTCCAAGTCTGCCCAGGAGTTTTAAGAATCAGAGAGCAATGGGGCTTGAGGATATTTAATGTCTAAAAACAAAAGTTCTACAGTGGCAGGATCTTCCCAAAAGATCTCCTCACCTACTCATGATATAAAACTTAAAGATAAGGCATGCACTTGAACAACAGCTCCAGTTGGACATACTAGTCCACGTGCACAGGATTTGGCTTGCTCATATGTGAAATCTTGCCCATTTCTTCACTATATCCTGGCTTGGACTGGATTTTTGCCCACAGAAAATCTAGAAGTAATGGCTAGAAGAGGGCAGTGGGTTTTGGACAGATATTCCACCTAAACAAGTGAACAGTACACAAACTCTAAGCGTTTCCCTGTTTTTTTCAACAGGGCAGTACCTGACATTTTTGAAAGGAGAAATGAAAAGTGTTTTGCAAACGAGAATTAGAAAGACTAACACTTTCAGCAAAGAACTGTCAAGACATCAGTTGAATCCCAGTCTTGCAAATCATTCAGATACTGCAGAAATACAATAACATGGATTTATATCAGCAGATTTGTACAACTGCAAATACAATGCCTAACTGGCATTACTGTCTTCGTTGCTGTGGAAGACCTGTGATAAGACATTTGAAATATGAAGTGGAAAAAAGTGAATGATGTATTATTTTGCTTAGTAATATTTTCATACCCATATTCCAAGCATTCAGAAGAACAAAACTCAGTACGTGTATAAATTAAATCAAAAAAGGTTATAAAAACTGTTAAAACACTATTCTGAATGTGACTGAACTAACCTATTGCATCAGTGCACCTAATTCTCAAGTTCACTGATACCAAAGGATTAAGTTTATGCCACAAAAGTTAATCAGGTACCACATGCCTCCTTGAACTGAATCTTTACAGCAAATCTTAGAAACAAAAATCTTCCTGTGTTTAATGGAAATAATTCATCAGTACATCAGTGACCTTAATAAGGGGATAAAATCCACCCTGACAATACAAAGCTGGGAGGAATGGTTGAAATGCCAGAAGGCTGTGCTGCCATTCAGCAGGACCTGGACAGGATGGAGAGTTGGGCAGAGAGGAACCGGATGAGGTTTAACAAGATCAAGCTTAGAGTCTTGAACCTAGGGAGGAATAACCGTGTGCACTGGTACAGGTTGGGGGGTGACCTGCTGGAGAGGAACTCTGAGGAGAGGGACCTGGGTGTCCTGCTGGACGACAGGTTGGCCATGAGCCAGCAGCGTGCCCTGGTGGCCAAGAGGGCCAATGGCATTCTGGGGTGCATTAAAAAGAGTGGCCAGCAGGTCAAGGGAGGTGATCACCTACTCTGTCCTGGTGAGGCCTCATTTGGAGTACTGTGTCCAGTTCTGGGCTCCTCGGTACAAAAAAGACAGGGATCTCCTGGAAAGAGTCCAGCGGAGGGCTACCAAGATGGTAAAGGGCATGGAACACCTCCCTTATGAGGAAAGGTTGAGAGAGCTGGGTCTGTTCAGCCTTGAAAAAGAAGACTCAGAGGAGATCTGATCCACATCTATAAATATCTAAGGAGCAGGAGACAAAGGGATGAGGCTCGACTCTTGTCAGCAGTGTGTGGCGATAGGAAGAGGGGAAATGGACACAAACTGAGGCATAGGAAGTTCTGCACAAATGTGTGTGTGAACTTCTTCACAGTGCAGTGACGGAGCACTGGCACAGGCTGCACAGAGAGGTGGTGGAGTCTCATTCTGTGGAGGCATTCAAGACCCACCTGGACACCTTCCTGCACAACCTGGGCTAGGGAGCTGCTTTGGCAGAGCGGTTGGACTCAATGATTTGTAGAGGTCCTTTCCAACACCTACAATTCTGTGATTCAGTGCTTTAAAGCAATCTCTTCATTGAACAGCACTTTACAATTAAATGATAGAGGGGGAATGTGGTAGCAAATTCATCAAAGTGTTTATATTAAAATTTAGTTTTTAACTTTTTCCAAGCTACTGTTAGAAAGTAGAAGCCACTTAAACCCTGATTGTGTTGTGCTTATTTATATCAGGAAGGAACACAAACCTCCTGTAGTAAGAATACCTATTTAAGGTATTTATTTAAGGTATTTATTTCTTCTGAACATTTTATTCAGTGTTTCATAAAGTATGAACCCACAGAAAAATAACCAAGGAATTGACATGGCAAGCTTCTTTCTCTCAAATATATTTTTGGTTTGTTTTTAAAACAATTATATAAAGTGCTCTAATTGCTGCTTACTTTAGGGAAGGTTTAGCTCCACAAAAACTCAGACTAGACCAAAGCTATTTTGAGAGATTTCAGAAAAATATGCAGTGATGCCAAACAGTTGCACCTATGTAGCACTTGGGGTTTCACAGTTTTACCTCTTGCAGACAAGGAGGGAAAATAAGAAAGCTGGCAACCATTGCAGTTGTTTCACTTTAGATGATGCATTCCATTTCATATAAATTTGTCACAGTAGTTACACAAAACAATGGTGCTTCTATTCTCAAGCCATGTTATTTTTTAACATATACCAGAGCTGTCAAGCAGGCAGCCTGTTTGCCTGCACTCCAAGAAGGTTTTATATTCCAAAAGGCTTCCACCCCCTACTCCCTCATGGTGAAAATAAATCATTTTCATCTGCTGGTAGTTTCATTTCTTTTTCTCCCCCCAACCCTTCCTTTTTTCCACTTCCTTTGTGGGCCCCTTTCCACAATGCCATATGGCAGCTGAGGGAAGGGTAGAGCAATGATCTGCATTTTCAACTCTTAACAAAAGATGCAATAGTGTCAAAGAGACTCATGAATGCATGAGACACATACACGTATAGAGCACTGCCTCCAGTCCTGTCAGAAAGGACTAAAGAGAAGCCCGATAAACCTGACATCACTTCAGCTCAAAGAAAGGCAGCAGTACTTTTCTCAGTAGTTCATCTCGCTCCCATCCATCTCCCCCAGCTCCCCGCTCCCCTCCCACCCCTTTGGGGCCATGTCAAAATCCTATTAGCTCTATTAATGACATGTGGTTCGAAGCAAAAGCGTGTGGCAGAACAAGAAAGGCACAAGATGAACCATTTTATCTATTCATTTTTTATACATGTATCACGAGTCAGAAGTATTTGAGGAGGGGCTGTGCCAGCTTGGCTACATGAACCGGAAAAAGAAAAAAATGCAGCAAGATGCTGTAATCACTTTCTCGGCTGTCCCAGTCCATCTTCCCAAGTCTTAACATATGAATAGATGGAACTTTATTTTAAAAGACTGACAAAGTTTTCAGTGTTCACATCTGAAATGCAGCTTGGGCTTTGTCTGCCCTTAGCTCTCCCCAGGGCTCTGAGCCATTTCATACTCTCCCATAGGCACTGTGTGACAGAACTAACACACTGTGTATGACTGCAACCACTTACTTGGGACTCCCTCAGTTAAAAACAAAGACAGACATCTTATACCATCAGGGTCAAAAAATAGGAGAAGGAACCACAGTTGCTATTTATGTTGATATGCAACACCCCATTTTATCGCACCATAGTAGCAGAAAAGTATTGATTGACTGTATGATAAACATGCAGATCTGTCCCTCAGAAGGAATCTTCTGCTTATTCCGCGAAAGTCAAGAACTGGTTAAGTCTATTTAAAAGTCACTGAGATTAGCCAGTCTTGGAGACACTTTAAATAATAATAATTTTAAGAGGAACATATTTTTAAAGGCACTTGAATCTACTCCAGAAGTATAAATTCAATCTCTCAACATCTGCGTATAAATTCCTGAGTAGTCTCAAATAATTCAGAAAATAACTGTTGACCTGCAATCGTCTCAGGGGCAAAAGTATAAAGTTGAGAGTTTATATTGGATTTAGCTGCATTTAAAACATGGCTGGATTTTCTGGTCACAGCAATGACTCTTTAAACCTAAAACCAGTTGGAGCAGAGCTGTAAGGAAAAATAAGTCAGCTATTCAACACTTCCTTTTCTCTTCAAGAACATCTGTTTACATAGCTGATGTCCACTCAACAGGCTGTGAGATTTTATCAGCAGCACAGCAGTCAGGTCTTCTTGGAGGCAGAAATCCTTTTTTCCCCTTTAACATTTATTTGTATTGTGTATTTGTTGCATGCAGGTTTGACTATTACCCTTGCTCAGTTTTCTTAGTTATTTTTTTAAAGGTCACAACATATTGAATCAAAGCATGCCTGCAAACAGAAACTACATATCGAAAACAAACAAAAAAATTAGAATCCTTCATGCAGTTGTTTACTACTTGTGAAGTGTTGATAATCCCTGCAAGTTTAAAGACACAAGTGGCTTTGGATTCTTGCATCTGCAAGTTTAAAGACACAAGTGGCTTTGGATTCTAGAATCAAAGCTCTTGCAGACACCAGCTACGTGTTACTGATTTCATCTTGAACTCTGCCAAAAGCTGAGTTTCCCTGAAAACTGGCAACATTTTCTTGATTCCCATGTCTTGGCTTTATTCAGGTAAGAACTGTTAATTTCTCTGGGATGTGAAGCTGCTTGTTATTATTGATGCCAGTTCAAGGATCGTTTGAAGTACAACATTAGATGAATCACAGCATAGAGATAAGCAGACACCTTCTGTGCAAAGATACAGTGTTGGACAGAGTGTTCATAAATGAAAACATACAAGCATTCTGGAATATGCGATTATGGGTAAATCTCCAGCTACAGCACAACCATGAGCTGATTTCATGCTGTTTCCCCTCAGTCCTTCTTTCTTCCTAAATTGTTAGTGTTTGCTCATCTGCGCTGACATCCTGGATTTTGTCCTGAGGCACTGCTTGGAACAGTGCAGATCTTAAACTGTCCTCAGCCTGTACCAGAAGGTAAGGTCCTGCCAAGTTTGCTTGGTTGATACTGTCTCCACTTCACACAGACTGTGGTAGCATATCCATTTTGGCACAGGGACTTGAGATGATCCTCTTAGTTTTGCAAATTTATGTTTTTGTGGTCACATCAGTCATAGTGACTCACACGCTGCTGACTAGAAATTTCTATACTTGTCACAGTGAACTCACCTGAGGTTTGGGATTTAACCCACACCTTCCTTCAGTGCCTGCTTAGCTCTATATAAAGCCAGGAAACTAGTGCAATTGTGTAAATATACTCCATACTCCTATAAAAAAAATGTGCAACATGTATTTCCCTTAAGCAGTACAGCATAATGGAAGCCTATCATTTGGAAACAAGTATTGCAGACTGAGGGATTATATGCAGAAAAAAATACTTTACAAGCCGTAGCATAAAACAGAAAACATTTTGATGGATAGACAACTTCTTGTGACCTTCCATAGGCATCATAATGTATCCTGTCATCACGGCAGAGATATCTCTTTCAGATCAACAGTAGCATAAGCAAAATGACAAGTTTAAAGCAGCGTTATGTTTTACACTGGTATCTTCTGATGAAAATTCCTTATTTTCTGTGCTGCTCAAAACAAAAACATAATCATGCAAGACTTAGCAACACAGGATAACACTCCTTTTGATCACATAGTTTTGGACAACAGTCATCTTTGATCCAGAGAAAGATAAAAAGCATTAAGAATTGAGCAATTTCAACATTTACGTGATAATCTTCAGAGTGATGAACACAAGCAGTTATATTGCTTAGGCATCTTTTTCTTTTTCTCTTTAATTTATTTTAATTTTCACAATTCTATTCTGGTTTAGTCCCCGAAGGTAAAATTCTTTCTGCAAAGCTGTAGCAGGGAAGCATAAAGAATCTAGCTTCTACTTCATTGCTTGGATTAGTCGAACTCAAGTGAGGCCTGAGCATGAATGACTTAACAGAGAGGTTCATCGCCTGCTCTAATAGCCAATTGATGGGAACTATTTGCAGAAGAGTAAGATGGGGTAAATCACAGGGGGTTAAGTTGTGGATTAGAAGAACTTTCTTTCAATGTATTTTCCCTCTTCTTAGCCATAATTTCATATACCAAGCTTGAAATTGCAAGCATGGCACCTCAGGTCTATCTGGCTGTAGCAATTTTTTCCTAGCTAGTAACAGATTCATTTCTGTTAAAATTCTATTACTCCCAGCTATTTCTCTCAAGGATTGTAACAATTCTTCTGAAAAAAGATCAGCAGCTTGGGTATAATCTTACTCTGTATAACTGGAACAAGAACTGCTCCTAGTAAATCCTTCAACTAGATGTGACAAGAATAGAAAAATTATTTTCATTTTCTCCTTGCCACCCAGACAGGTAGTAATAAAAGACATGTTGAAATTTTCTGATTCCAGACACAGCATTAATTGCCAGCCCTCAATAAAGGAATGCAGCTAATGCCATAAATATTTTTCCCTACAGCTTTGACATTAGGAAGGAACAACATCAGTGGAGTTATTTCTCATGTGTTAGATTGATAAAGAAAGGAAGTTAGTGTGGAATAAATACAGAGATCGTAACAAATGAATTAAAAGGGCATTTTCATTATCTTGAATCTTTCTGAAACAGACTTTGCATCTAGATAAATTAAGACCAGCACCTGTAAGTTATATAAGTAAACCTTAAGTATTAATGACATAAAATTGACAAAACTAGTTCCCAAGATGCACGATTTGATTTCAAAGACCCTAATTCTGATTTTTTTTTTTTTTTAATAAAAACAGATCTGGTCTTATCCTGTATACAAGCTGATATTCATGAGATTAAAACTAAATATCCCCTACTCTGGGTAGATTGTCTTCTCACATTTGTCAAGTTACTTGACTTTTCACCAATAAATTATCCATGGACTTGTTTTGAATCTTTGGACTAATTACAAACATATATTTTTGGTATTTGACATTCAAACATACAATATTTCAGATTTTTTTTTAACATGATTGATTGCAAATTATGTGGACTTTAAATTTCCTTTGATTATAGGAGCAAGAATAAAAATTAATTTGAGCTCTGATTCTGTGTGATCATGCAGCACCTTCAGAACAGTGAAAATCTTGAAGAGGATGAAGCATATTAGTTCTGAGCTATGGGGAAACTCATGGTGGCTAAAAGTTCATAAGTACAAATTCAGACATTATGTGCAGCATTTGAGTTTCTGTAATGACTTTCATACAAAACTACGTATGCACTGTCCTCGTTGTAATGGGCATTTTCAAATCCTTGCCCAGATTATTTTCTTCTGTTAGTGGCTCTGAGGAAGAGCTGTTGGAAACAATATTGTATTACAAATTATATTGCAGTAGGTATATTTTTGCCGATGAGCAAAATTCTCCATCTCTGAGCAGAGGAGTGTCAGCAAAACAGTCCCTGGACATTCAAATGTTCGGAAAATTAATACCAGTAGAAGAAAGAAGTTGAAGCAAGTCAGCACCAAATTAACTTTGAAGAGCTCCCACATTTATTTTTACAACAAAACAGATTGCATTCTGTAGAGAATAGCTTATAAATCTGAAAAATTTCCAAAATGTAATCTATAAAGAACAAAGTAAAGTAACTTACTAGATACTCTGAAAATATATCAAAAGACTGAACAGTGGCTTCTTTCAATTAAGTTTTCCTAGTTTGTTAGAACACTTCAGGAAAGTGCAAGTGCTGGGCAAAGTAAGTTTTTATAGTTTTGTAAGGAAGATGGAAAAATTCTAAATAAGGGAGACCTGAAGAGCTCTTAAAGAATGTGCAAAGCTTGTCAG
This sequence comes from Callipepla californica brunnescens, assembly GCA_023055505.1. Classification (NCBI taxonomy): domain Eukaryota; kingdom Metazoa; phylum Chordata; class Aves; order Galliformes; family Odontophoridae; genus Callipepla; species Callipepla californica. The sequence continues at coordinate 1,880,134 of JALIRH010000026.1, forward strand.
GCAGATCCACCAGATTACAGCCAAAGAGTTCTGAAATGGACAAGTGCCATGTACCAGTAGTTTTTGAGGATGTTCAGGACCCTGTAACAATCTTATGGGAGTGTCTATGTCAGGCAGAAGAAATAAAGAACTATACAATAACGACTAAACAGAAGGGCATGTTTGCTCTGCTCTCAGCCAAGGTTCCTCTTCCAAGACCAGAAATAGGCCTGGGTCACAGAGTGTGCACCTAAGTATGAAGTGATCCCAGTTCCTGCTTTGCTGCCGGATATGTCCAAGGCAGGAGGGCTCAGTGAATCTGTGCTGTTCTTTCAGCACAACTCTTAATAAAACTGTTGCTTCAGCAGATATAGCCTGTGAATCTTCATTTGTCCTACTAAAGAAAGGATTCTTAAAAAGGAAATTGCTTCTACAAACTTAGCTATAGATTTAAAGGAACTCAGAGAAATTTTTTAACATGTGAGAGGATCTGAGAAAATATGTTAATAATGGAGGCCACATCATAAACAATCAGGATTGTTTTGCATTCACAAACTGTTCATTTTCACAGGGTTTTGCAGTCAACTTTGACTACTTTCATTCCTGAAGATGAATTCAGAGAATATATCTGATATTACTGCAAATTGACTACAAGTTTCCTGGAGATCTTAGTTAATCAGTACCACCCCTGACCACAGTTCACTGAAAAATATCCTAAAGTGTCAAAAACATTGAGAATCTTCTTCATAGTGATTGTAAAGAAAAAAAAAATCAGAGTTAAAGTGACCTTTACCATACTAGCTTGTGTTTAGTTAAAAATAATAAGTCTCACCAGTGTCAGATCTCTATAAATTCTCAGAAATATAAAACTAATAAGTTCCGTATGATACAGTCTTAAAAGCAGTTTATTTAAAATTATATCCTGATGAACTGGAAAAATAAAAGCAAACAGTCTGGTGAGTCTTGAGAATTGTTAGACCTGATGCATAGGACAACTGAATTATAAATACACATACAGATATGCACATAAAAATTCATATTCTAAGGTCATAGCTACAATGAGGATAAGGAAATTCTGAGAGTTTATATATATATGAGAATTGTTGTATAGTAAATAGCTGCTTTGCCAAAGTTACATTTTGGTATAAGCACACTTTTTAATGAAAAGCAAACAATCTTCGTATTTACACATTTAGTAAAGCTTACATAGAGATGTTCTGGTCAGTCTTGTTTGCCCAGTTTTCCTGAGATATGAAGCTGTTTGCTGCAAAAGTGTTAGTGCTGACAAAATTATCATCCATCGGGAATAAGCATATGACAATTCTGAATGTTGTACACTGATCATCTCCTCCGAAACCAAGATGATGCTAGAATAGTGATGACTATTATTCACTTTCTCATCTCACAGAACTGTATGTGAAGACTGAATGGGTAGACAAATCATCTAGGCAGTGGCTAATGGAATGGGTGGCAAATTGGTTACAACAGGTTTCAAAATGACTGTGATATGATGAAATGTCAGGGTTTTATTTGTTAAGTCTTTATCATCTTACCAACCAGTCCAGTAGACTGCTGCCACCTTTTTACATAATATATATACTTCCTTGGGGTACAATAAAACATTTCATTTTATCATGTCATATGCAGAGTTGTTGAGCTTTAAACTTCAAACAAGTTGCAAGTAAAGGGCTATGAGGAAGAGGCAGAAGCAGGACTCTTCCTGGTATAAAGAAAATTAGACAGAAAAGAGGGATGAGGTATCGGAATGGAGGTATAGTTAATGTCACCCCATTGCTAGCAATTTATTAAATTCATCATATTTTTCTAAGCAGCTACAGAGACTCTCACCAGATGAGCTTCAAGAAACATCTTCTTCCAGAAACTGGAGATAACTCAACGCTAATATATAAACAAGTCCGAATCAGAGTTGTAAATATAAGTATTTCTGAGCCTTGACAATATTCAAATATGGATAGAGTATCACATTTTATTCATTAGTTTTCTTATTCCAAAATGAGATTGTCATGAAAATGAATTTGGAAGTTGACAGAAAATTGCACCTGGGAGGCATACATTCAAATCTGGTATTATTTTGTGTCTCTTGAGTATACCAAACTTCTTAGTTTCTAATTGTAACTGGCTTTTGGCAAGCAACCAAACTATATTAAGAGATGAGTCTCTGAGGTGTTTAAGCCCATGGACAGGAAAAACAGTCCAAGCACTGCATTATCTTTTCACTTGGCAAAGAACAAAATCACTTGCTTTGTTATGGCTTGTCACTGTGATTTTGGAAAATGTTTTCTCAAGCTAAGATGGCAGGAGGAAAGTCTCTTATGTAATTAATAGGGGATTTAAAGACATTATGGCTATAGATTCTGGTGTGCAATTAGAAACTTAAATGTATTTTAAAAATAGTAATTTATATCCTTCAACATTGGTGCTTAGTGTTTGTTGCTCAAGCCTTCTTTGGACCTAAATAAAGTAGTGAAAAAACTGATACGAGATCAGTAGGAGACCTGCAAACTCCTAGAAAAACATCCAGTGGTCAGGTGGGCTATCCTCAGACATCTAAAAGAATGCTACAAAATTTTACCCTACACATTCAAGATGACAGTGTCAAGAGGGGATGCTCCTGTAATGATCTTCATTTACATATTTTTCTGTAGTACAACACATTCTGATTAAAAATAACAGCTTTAAATGTATTTTAAACTTGCAAATGGCTTGAGCTTTCTGTCCAATACTGCAGCCCTCGCAGAAACACTAATTGAATTGGCCTAGGTCACTCAGATAATCTCCTGATGCTCAAGTCATCACTTGGTACCTGTAATACTGGAAGGTACAAGTTACAGCAGCAAGAAGTCTTATCAAAAATAAGCTCTGCTCAGTGTGTATAAACTGCTATGTCATCAAGTATTTTATTGCTTCAGTGAAGTAAAGGAAGGTCTACTTTTTAGATAACAGGTGAATATCACCAGGAAATATCCAAAACAGACAGAGAAACAATTTTAGAAGTAGTATGATAAAGGTAATGGCAATTCAAGATCTCCAAATTACCAGCCCTATTAATGCAAAGATAGTATTGGACTTCTGAAGCAAGAAGAAAAAGCAAATAAATATTAATATAATCTATGCTATATTTATTGATATCATACCCTCTCAGATTTCATATGAGGAAATGATAGATCAGAGACAGACACATACCAGGAGTTGCACTCCTTTATGTATAAGAATTATATATGGGAAATACATTCTTACTGATCTCTGAAGAAGATTTTCTGATTTGAATTAAAACTTAAACTACACCTTATTTTTTTTTTAACTAAAATTCAAAGCAAGATTTTCATAGGTTTTCAATCAAAATGCCATTTGAATTTTTCATCACTTGCATTTATTTTTTTTCAATTCTGGAAATACATAGAACCCTAAAATTCTGTGATTCTTAATTTTAACTGCTAAGTTCATAATACAAACACTTGTAGGGAGTAAAACAATTCAAATTAAGGAAAAAAAAATTCAAATCATTCCATCCTGAAAATGTTAAGTAGTAAGAAATTTAGCCAAGGCCAGCAAGTTCCAACAACTTTTCATATAACAAATGAGGTATTTTCCCTTTGGAGTGATGAGTTCATACTTTTTGGGAATAACGGAATTGAAAAACTATTGCCAGTAACCAAAACATGTTAAGAAAATATGCCCCAAATCTGTCTTGCAGTTGTCTTTCATTATATATTTGTGTTAGTCAGAGTGGGGAACAAATTTTCATCTATTTTAATTGCCACACTGACTCCTCTGGGAATATAACTATATATATAATCTATGCATACATACATTTAACCTTGGTAGAGTGTGTGTAGGGCTGGAGGGAGTTTTGCATCATTCCCACTGCTGCACCTCACATGGCAATCTTTCAGGTTGCTATAATATAACCAAGCCCCTTTAAACAAAGGAAGAAACCATAAACAAACACCTTAATCATACTTTATACTCTGTAGCTGCACTGGAAATATCACAACTGATAAAATAGGAGATTAGACAGGCACGTGGCTATAGGTGTTTTTATTGTGAATTGAATCCCACATCCATTACTTAACAACAACAACAAAAAAGTAAATAAATAAAGTTGACTTCTTTTTAAATTTATTTGAATTTAAGGATTCACTATTTAGTATACAAAAGTCAAAAACAGTTTTTAAGCTAATTCCTATTGACTTCTTAAAAATTCTTTCTTTAAGTCATTGGCCAAAGAAGCCTATCATTTTCCAAGCTAAATATGGGCTGCCATACCTGAGAAGCTGAGAATTACTCAGAACAACTTTCCCTAAACCTTGTACTGCATAGTAATGGCTTAATTTGTCATAAAATTTGCCCTCCTCTTTTTACATACATTGCAAAATTAGCATTTTCCAAAGTTGATTTCTTTGCTTTCCATTTTATGAGCATCTTTATTTATTTTTAAATCATTACCTAGAAGTGCTAAAACACACTTAGATGACTGAAAAGAAATAAGTCACTGACGTTATGACTAGACGTGTGCAGTTTTGTGCTATGGTGTAAGAATTAACATAATTACAAATTATTGTGCATCTTTGCAGTTTAAGTTGCTTTAATAGTATTTTTTTTCTAATGCTAACATCCCTGCAGCCTAATCTGATATCTTCCCAGGGAAAGTGGCCACGTAGGATTGAATTAGAGTGATAACAACTGAATTTAATCTGCTTATCTGGATAATCGTGATTAGACCACCTTGTGTTCATGGTGATATTGTGTGCAATTTCATCAAATTTTCCTTACAGCCAGCATTACTTAATATGTAAACAAGAGCTAGTAAAAATGAAAAGAAGGCATTTTATATAAGATAACTTAAATCCTTATTGTACATTCACAGGAGAGATGTATTTCTCTGTCTTAGTGAAATATTTAGATTCTCTGAGTACATTTTGGACTGTACTGTGGACAATGTAACTCCTTTTGAAGACAAAGGCAAGTCTCTCAGTTATAGTTGCACAAGAAAATTACTTTTCCCACTGAGGTAGAACCCACATGCTCGAAATAATTCTCTTTCATACTAAACTGAAAACGTTGGTTTTCAAACAAAAGATGTTTCCAGCTCATGATCATGTAATTGTATTTCATTACTTACACAAACTCTAAAACTTTTTCTCTGATATAACACTTCTAAATAATATTTTTTCTTTCACTCCAAAACGAATATGAAGCCTCACTAATACAGTTCTTTTGTTGCAATTTAGCTTTCTTTTCTGAAGGCAAGTTATTCTGATGCAACACCATTTTAAGTCTTCCATCAGTGGTGTGTCTTGGACTTACGTCAGTGTTTACACAGAAGAAAGGTCAAAGGGAATCAGTTACCATATTAGTTTCAGTGCTTTGATTAAATTCATTTGTATGAATATTGTCATAAATCAGATATTACCTATACTAATCTTTGGTGATAACATTATTACGATGGAAACTGTGGAAAGGAAATTATTTGCATTCTTATCCAGTGAGGTGAGCTGAGAGAAAGCTAAAACACAGATCTCATGAGCTTCCTATCTAATGAAATGTAAGGTCATGAACTTTCAGTCACTTTCAGTGCATTGATGCATTACACACTTTCTGATGGACTTTATGTTCACTTAATAGTTGATGCAGCCTTCATAGATAATACTTGAAAATCATTTCCTTATCTCGGGTTAAAGAAGAGCCCACCACCGATTCTGATCACTTGCATAATGAATGTGGATAGTTATGTACCTCAAGAGATTGCATTATAGCCTGTAATTCCTTTTTAACCCCGCCAAACATCTGCTGCTATGGTAACATGAGATGTCTTTAACATTCTGAAGTTTTCTCCTATCACTTTCTGGCGTTTCTTCTAACAAGCTTTGCCCACCATCAAACTCTCTGTAAGGACTCAAAAGCTACTTGACAATATAGAGTTACACTAAACATAGATTTAAACCATTTGAGGTACTCATTCATAACATGAATTAAAAATAAATATTCATAAAGGCAACATCCAGACAAAAATAGTTATTTCCTGCAATAATTGATAAATATTTCTTCACTGCTAGACAATGCAGGAAGTTGAAAAAAATATGATACTAACTGCATCTGTTTATATATGGCATTTTTTATCTGACTGGAAATTAACAACTTTGCTTTAAAGTCTAATGTGAGAAAAATCTGCTTGTTTTCCTGCTGGTTAAGTGTTGTTATATGGTTTATTTAGAAAGACTGTCATGTCCTTCCATTTTCTTTCTCTTTAGATAAACATACTTCACTGCTGATTAGTTTTCTTTCTTGCAATCTGTTCTACTGTTTTGGTCTAATAATGTGCTCTACTAGTTAACCCTTGAATTTTCTGTGCTTTTACTATAATTTGCATTTGGTCATTCCTTCACACTGCACAGCACCTTGCCTCTTCTAAAAGAGAAATTGAATTTTCATTCCATTGACTTTTTTAAATGTCATTATCCAAATATTGAGATCTTTCATCTGCAAAATCCCTTTGATTCTGGCTATCATTTGTAACCAAGTCCCCAGTCAGTAAGTGGGATCAAATGTGTTTAGTCTAAGAAGCAAGCATCCTATTCAGACAGCATGGCTCCAGCATTTCCAGCTTCACAATACTAGGGGAATACATACCCACCCAGAGTCCCAGGCTTACTTCCACAGAACACACAGAGTACAGAAAGACACCCCCAGTTCTCAGTTCCCTTAAAGCATTTTCTAATTAGCAACTGTTACACCAGAGGCCTGTTAGAGTCACAGTACACATTGTGTGATTTTTTCTTTACGGCATGGGGCAGAAGGAATGCAGACTAGCTGCCGCTTTTCATACTGCTGTGACATTGCTTAAATTTTTTTCATAAAACAATTTTTCTTCCTAAATTACGTCATTTAATAACTACTCATCCTTACCAGTCAGCTGGAATTCAGCCTTGCACCATAAATTAACATTTTTGTTGCTTGGTAACCACCACCTCATGGTAATTTATTAGGGGCCAAAAGTTGACAGGGAAGAGGGTTCTAAAGTCCTAATTATTAATATATTTGGGACAATTTCTTTGCAGGTTTTTGCTATGTGTTTATAGCAGGTGTCTATCATTTACGTAAACATCATTACTATCTTATCCTATTTCGAAAGCTCTGCATCTTCCTGCGCAGTTTACATGGGTAAACCCTATTTGTACTCACACAAGTAGATTTTTCTACAGCCCACGTACAAACATCAAAAAATATACCCACTGAGAGGAATGTGTAAGGGTCAGCAGAGTGCGGGTACCACTTTCACACATCTATTTTAATTTCTGAATTAATTATTTAATTAATTTCGTGGGAAATAAAATTCAGATTTCTCCATTCCTAGCTCTATTGAGTGATAATTTATTTTAATAGAGAAAACTGTTTATCAAATAATAGATTTCCAACTTTTAGGCCTTTTTGATTTAAAAGAAAATCTACTTACTATGTACTGCCAACATACTTCATTTTCTCATGTAAATAAATCACAATAACAGTCAACAGTCACGGCAAGACTGTATGAACACAGTTCCAAAGATAAGATTAAACAGAAGCAAATGGCTAAACACAACACTAGCATTCCTGTCAAATTATTAAATAGCTAATTCATTAAACCACAGAGCCAAATTAGAAAAGCTGGCCATTTGTGCCTGTAGACACACTGTAGTTAGGATAATTGGGACCAGCTGTTGTACTGCTTTGCTTCTGGAAAGGATCCAATAGTATTTGAAGGCAATGCCACAGCATGGAGGCAGACTGCTAAGTGCAGATAGCATTTCTGCTTCCACCCTTCAAGCCCTTTTTCCTCAGGCAGTTTATCTGACAGCCACAATGACTCAAGCCCTGTCCAACTCATGTAGCAATCCTAAACCAGCTGGAGTGTTTGGACTCAGAATTAGACGGTGAAAAACAAATAATTGAAATCTCTCCCAGTAATCCATTATAGATAGCGTTTTACTCTTCCAAAACATATCTATTTTCTTATGAAACTGCATTAGGACAAAACACCATAACACAGAATAGGATGTAAACTAAGCTTTCTAATTACATATGTTCCAATTTCTAGTTGCAAGTGTTTTCCATACAGAATAAAAAACTGAAATCTCATTTTTAAACTTGGCAATTTAGATATTATTGCACAGCACAGTGTGAGAGCTTACATAAATGTGAGCTACAAAGAGAACTATAACAGTATCTCAGAGACTGCTCATTAAGCTAACTTCTATTCCACGACATAAAGTTGAGTAAAAACAAAAGAATTTATGGAAAATATTAAGAAGCCTATAGTAATGGACATACTTCTAAGAATTTAATTCTTACTTCCAAACAAAGAAGTATGAAGAGCGAAAGTGTTATGTTATAATACCTACATGCTCAGTGTTGATTTACAAGATGTAAAATGTTCTCTTTTAATAATAATATTCCCATGGGTGAACAGACCTGATTTATTTGAAATGGCACAGATCTGCGCTAATTCTGAGAATTAAAGGTGTAAAGATCCTGAAGCATCTCAAGCCTCAGATGTCCTTGTCAACATGCTGTAGAACAAGAGGATGGTAAGCACATGGCTCCATGCTTTTACGCCCTCAAGCAACAGATTATACTAATGCTGTTAACATTTTTCTACTTCTAAACACATTGAAAGAATGAAAACCTCAAAAGGTAAGTCAATTTTGATGTGAAAATACAAAAAAATAAAAAATAAAACCCCTTAAAACTAAAATTATTCTCACATTCCATAAAAATACTTTCAACCAAAAACAAGTTACTCGTTTAGCTTTTTTCCTCTTTTTTTTTTTTTTTCTTTTTTTACCTTGACCTGAAAATTATTATCCTCATCTGCTCTTTTGGTTGACTTTAATCTGCCTCAAAAAAATTCCAAAAGTGAATCAGAGAAGATAGAAACACTAGCATAGGTATGCACTGCAAAGGCTGATGATCTATCCCCAGAACTAGAGTCATGGCACATTAACTCAGTCATGCACAACACCTGAGCATCTTTCTCCCATTTTTAGCCTGTAAGTGTTACTTCAGGCATTACACAGCTTTTAGAAATCAAGCTAGTAACTGTGGCATCAGCCCAGGTTAGTGTTAGCTTGGGCATCACAGCTGGAAAGGCAGCATATCTGTGCTCACGTGCACATCCACAGGGAAAGTTTATTGCCACAGAATATAGCAATCTGCTATAAAAATATTTCACAGCTTATCTTGAGAGACATCAAATAACTTTTATTGCAAATTAAATCTTATTCCTTTGGTCTTTTAAAGTAGATTTATAAGGATATTTTAAAAGTCTTTTTGCCTAGATTAAGGAGTCCATACCAACGCATATCTCATACCTTAAGGCATTCTTAAAGGTCTTTTCCAGCTTTAATGATTCTGTGTCCAATGGATTTTTTAAAAAGCAAAAAACAGGCAGTAATACCTCAGTATATTTAAAATACAGTCAAGAATACACTGAGTCATGTCTGAGTTATCTGAACTATCACCCTTAGGCATTGGCACACTTCCTATAAAATGAATGTAATTGATCATGATTATATGTAGGTTATTCTGAATGTAACACCTCCTGTTTTTTTTCCATAAAAACTACAACAGACACAAAGAACACAGAAACACTATTTGATAGAGCATATTCTCATCCATGAAACACCATTTTTTAACATAGTCACCACCATGACCCATGCATTTTTTCCAGCAATGAAGAAGAGCCTGCATAGTATGCTCATAAAAATCTGCAGGAGCAAAAGTGACCCACTGTGTCCATCAGCACTGCTGAAACACGCCACCCACCACCTCACTGTGTTGTCTCCAACAACATTCAGCAAGCACTGATTAATGTCAGTGGGTGCCATTTTTTCCACATGAAAGAATCCAATGACAAGCTTTTGCTTCATAAGCACTCTTCCACATCAGGCACCATTGTGCCATACTGCCCCTCTGCTTCCATCTATTGTGCAGCAACAAAATACAATGGGATACCGGTGGGAATCTTCAGCCTCTATTGCCATACCACCAACATCCACCTCTGATGTCATGGGCCAACATAATAAAATAGAAAACATTACTTACAGCTCTTTCATCCATGTAGCTAAACTTCCAGCTACTGCCAAAGACATACTCCTCACCAAAAGTAGTTTCAGTGATGTGATTGATGCCCCATCCCTGGAGACTTTCAAGGTGAGACTGGATAAGGCCCTGGGCAACCTGATCTATCTGTGGATAGATCCCTGTTCATTACAGAAAAGCTGGACTGGATGGCCTTCAGAAGTCTCTTCCAGCTCTAAGGATTCTATGATTCCAGGTATATATACTCCACCCTTAGAAAGCAGAATTAAGCATGGCAATAGGATTAAATCACTGTACCACATTGCCAAAATCATCTGTGTAGTTTTGAAGACTAAAGCAAGCTGAGAAACACACTGTAATTCAGTGATCACAAAACACCCTGACAACTATCCCCTAGGAAGAATAATTTCAAATATGCTGTTTCTGGTCTGATTTCATTGCAGTAGTCATCATGCTTTGGGAAAAAAGAGCTGTGTGTTCACTGTACTGTCCTGCACATTTCAGAGACAGGGAAGGACCACCTCCTCATTGCCTTCTGCCAGCTTCAGCCCAGGGGCCAGCACAGAGAGAAACTGCTTCCTGAAACTGCTGCAAGCAGACACTGGATTGCCTCTTCCATCAGTGGGTGCTAGACCCAAGGGTATAAAATGAGCTATCCGAACACTATATTTCTTCTTGTAGAATGAACTACTTGATATCTCTGACAGCCTTTCATAGTCTTATGCCTAACTCTACGAAATGTAGACAATAATCAAAAAGTGTTTAAATCACTGTAGTTACAAACTGTAGTTATTTTTCGCCACTTTTCCCATTTATTTAAATTATGACACATTTGTATTTTCCTCTTGCTGGAGAGATTACATTTTACTTTCATATTTTAAGTTAGGTATCTATCAAGAACTGTTGTTATACAGGTAAGGGGAGCATAATATATATGCATGGTCTTCTGCAGAGATGAAGTCAAGCCGCTCTAGAAACAAAACTAGGTGAAAGAAATCTATTCTTTAATATAACATCTTTTGAAAGGAAAGAAAAAAGATTTTGCAATGTATTGAAAATAGTTTCTAGTGAATCAGTAAGCAAAAGAACTATGTGGAATGAAAACTAAGTTTAAGTCTACTGTGAAACCTTGGAGTAAAGGAAAAATGCTATGTTCTAGTGAGAACACTGACATAGGGAGAATACCCTCAGCTTCTAAACCACCTCCAGCCATTGCAGCAACCATAATTTAGTGTTTTAATACAAAAATTATGGATCTCTCCCATACAAAGAATATTTCACTGAAAGACATTCTTTTAAAGTCTTGAATATACTGCATTCTATAAAGCTAGCATAATTTTTAATAAAACTATTTCAAAAGCTTCAATACTCTATCAAATACTTCAGATGTTAGATGAAATAGACGCATCGCTGAGTGTGAAGATGTCTTTGCCTTGCTGAGTTCATTTGTTTTCTGAGGAGCAGAAGAATGCAAGGAGGTACTAGATCTATACTTTCCAAATCACTGATTTGCGAATGTATAGCAATGACCTGAGAAAAAAAAAATTAATCGTCTATCACATATGATTGAAGATCATGATCTCAAGTGAGAGAGTTTACCTGAAATTTGTCTACTCTTTGAGGTAGAGAAATTCCTGAGAAAGTACCTGCCTTCACTTCCAAGTTTTGATTAAATGATGGTATCAAATCATAGCTGATTTCAGACGTAAGCACTGCTTATTTATTAGATATCCAAAACAACTGATTGGCCAAACAGAAAGGATTCAATCTGTTTATATTTCATTCAGATAAAGGAAATAGTTTTATAATACATATGCTTTCTTATTACTCTTCAAACTCTTCAAAATTACTTATTCATTATCTGATTTGTATAGCTAGAAATGTAACCAAGACCAAAATGACTTGTTGGTAAATCTATTTAGTAGGAACATTTCATAAGATTTCAGAACATGTTTAAATGTTTGCCACGTGTCAGAAAAAGAACTTCTGTGATCTTTGTTGCTACTCATTCTTATCCTTTATTTCATTAGAGAAATTATTTTAAAATCACGTTATTTCTTCTATACCTCCAGAAGGCCACAATTTCTAATCAAGTACAGGTTTGCAATACTCCCTGTGGCACTGAGGTTGGAACTTTATGATCCTTGAGGTCCCTTCCAACCCAAGATATTCTGTTCTTCTATGATATGATTCTATGAACTTGCACTGGTCATTTGAAAGCTTGAGCAAAGGTCATGCCCTGCAGAGTGTCCACAAAAGAGAATAAGGGGTTGTGACACTTCCCAATGCTCAAGGGAAGAAAGCTCTCTGAAAGTCTCCTGTAGCAGGATAATAAAAGAAGTTTCTTTTACCTGCAAAGTGAGGCTGCTGTTTTGAGCTTGTGTTTTAGAATAGAGCAGCCTACAATATATTCCTACCTCAGTACAACAAAAAAAGCAGAGTTAACACAACAGTTTTCTCCTGTTTCTGGAAGAGGATTTCTCTATGACCTCTTTTTACAAGAATGTCTGGGTGTTTTTCAAGATGTAGAGCTGCCAATTTAAGATTTCCCAATACAAGCCTCATAATAACGTACAAGCTTATAAATATTTTTTCCTCCCTTTATAACCATCTCATGCATTAGCTCTGATACCTGAGTTCAGTTCCTTGTCTTAATGGTATCCAAATATATAATGAGATATGCCACAAATAAACTATTTTCCCTAGTTTTATTAGGAACTTCACTTTGGGCAATAGAAGACTAGGAGCTTTAGTAACTTTAAGTCTGTAGAGGCAGGCCTGCAGGTTACAGAATCAATGCCTCTTCCATTCAGCAATTCTTTTATCAGGATTAGCACAGAGCTAACACACTACCCCAAGCCACAAAAGGAAAATGATGAAGAAAGGTGGAGGAAAAAAAAGGTGTATGTGTATAGTGATTCCTCAGTGTTGTGAAGCTGGTCATTCATTAAACTCAAGTGACTGGACGCAAGGAAATGGTCTCAGGCTGTGCTAGGGCAAGTGTTGGCTGGACATGAAGAAGAACATTTCCACAGAAAGGGTGGTCAGACATTGGAAAACATTTCCCACAGAAGTGATGGAGCCTCCATCCCTGAAAGATGGTTTTTCCCCTACATCCCATAGTGAGTCTCATACCCCTTCAAGACAGCACTACCTTCAGCCTGAAAGCAGTTGCAGAGAGCCTTTTCTTCAAATCATCACAGTGGACAACATATCCAAGCCATGAAGCATCAACTTGGGACAACTGCAGGAGGCAGTTTAGGGCATTCGTCTTTCAAGGCTATTGTGGTTACCTGATCTACCTTTGTTCCTCCGAACTCCTTTAGATGTAGAAGATGGTCTTAAGTCAAATGACTTAAAAATAATTGCTTAAAAAAGAAAAATTGTGAGAAATCTGATTAACAAGATATGTTTATAGTTCCTGGATATTCATTAGAGGACTGAGCAACCACAAAGTTACTCCATATGGAAGCCAATACAGCAGTAAAGCTATCCATGCCACAAATACACTTCAAGTTGATTCAGAGTGTAACAAAATAAAGTGAGTTTCCATGACACTGCATACTCTGAACCATGAAAGTAATCACATTACAACGTATTAGTAATCATTTCTGGACACTTACATTTTGTGGAAAGCAAATTAGTTATGAATGTAGAAAAAAAATTTGAACTGTCTTCAATGCATGCTTTGTGTTGATTGCAAAAGACATTTTCCATCTGGTCACAAGCATGAAAATATCCTGAAGTAACCTGCATACATCAGGGCTCAGGTCAATCAAATGATCATGTAATCCCAAAAAACATCTCCAGAGAGGGAAAACGGCCTTTCCACTGGCTACATTCTTCTTTCACTGAAGTCAATAACAAAACTTCGTCTGACACATTTGGCAGGACTGATCCCAAAATGCTTCAGTATCACTTATGATTAACACAAACAGACATGAAATCTACAGATACCACTGTATATAAAGCTACATATATGTACATGTAGAAAATAACTGACATTGATTGATTTTCTATCCATACATATTTGAGAATTATATAGTCCAAATACAGCTAAAATAAAACGGTACACTAAAACAGTGCAAAAAAGGATTTCCAGTTACAAGGAGGAACAGTATTAGAGAGCAGTTGCCATGTTACCAATATCCCTTTTTCCCTCATTATTGTCAGTTTACATGAAATCACAATATAATGTCTTCTACAACACACAGTGAAAGCCAAATAGTGTCTTCTCAAAAAGGCTTATAAACACACTTGTGACTCCCTGAATGAATGTTGTTACCTATCCCAAAAATGGGTATGAAGACCTTGATATCAACCACTGCACAAATGGACTCTAAGAGAGACTAAATGAAAAAAAAAATAAAACAGATAATTCATTTGGATATTCAAATGAATAAAATTAATAATACTGTAAATAGTAATGCTGTAATGAGCTACTGTCTTTTTTATTCATCTCAGGTAATAGCGTGAATAAGATTTTACATTATTCAGATTCAACATGTTCATTTCTTTGTCCACATCTAATTTCTCAAATCTGCAAATCTATTTTCTCAGAAGTGCTTTGTAGCTCTGGATAGAGAGCACAGCAGATGGTTTAGGAGAACACACTGGTTTAGAATGGGAAGAAACATATTTCTTCCGACAATCAGCAATCCATGGTTATTTTCAAAGTATAATAAAATATACAGATGTGTTTCTGATGTTCACTTGAATGCAGCACTTCCTTTCAAGTCATTTCCCACTAAACTTGAAGTATGAGTTTCATGCTTTTAAATATACTTCTTTTCCACAGTTACTTCAGAAAATTTATGTTCAGAGGCTTAAAATACCTATAATTTCATGGATTAACTCCATACTGTTGAAGGCTGAATCATAGCAAAGATACATTAACTAATGTGCTTACTTCCTTACTTACACTAAACTAAAGAAACAGGAGTCAAATAAACATTCTGGCCCCCAGTGAGAGGTTGTTTATCATCCAGAAAAAAAAAAAAAATCAAATGGTAACAAAGTATTTATAACAACTATTACAACATTATGTTAATGAATTTCTAATTGATAATTAATTGACCACCCTTCTAAGCCCAGGCTTTGTAAGGATGCAGGATGTGTGCTCTGTTTTTGGCAAAAAAGGGAACACCACTCAGTGGCAAATCCAGTGAAGCAATGCATCCCTGGGGACTCCTTTCTTTCAGAAGGATCAGAAGAAACTTAGCAGCACTTTGTGCCATACTGCTTTTTGGAATCCAACACATTTCCATCTACGTGGGCTGACACAAATAAATAAAAAAAAAAAGTGAAACATATTCCCTGCAACTCCTCTTGTCTTTTCTTGAGAAGGATCCAAGCATTTGACATCGCCAATACTCATTCACGTCAGGTCCCAGACCAAAGATCTTAGTAAGTCTTTCATGGATGCATGGAGGGAGATTATTTTCCTCCCTTATTTTCTCCTTCAGAGTCAATCTCAGTTAAGTTTTAAATTAATAACTAGAACATAATTCATGCAGCAATTTACACGCAATGAGAGATTATGTGGCCTCACTCTGGAATGTTGCACCACAAAGAAAGTTTCTATAGTTATTTAAAGCAAGCAAGCCTTTTCCCAGCTATTAAAGAAATTTAATCTTCTTATCCCTATATGGAAGCAGTCTTTGTTTATATAAAAAAATCCCCCTGCCATATACTATCCTCCCACCATGTCATTTTCTGGTGTTTTGGGTTTTTTTTTTTTCTTTTGTTTTTTTTTTTTTTCTTCTTTTTTTTGGGGGGGTTGCAAAGATTGTGAAGGAATGTGAAAAACTTTTATTAGGTGTTTATTAACAATTACCAGATAATGAAAACCACTGCAGTTAATGAAAAAAGCTTTCCCCTAGCTTTTAGGTTACATTTCCCTTTTCCCATGGGAAACCCAGTTTACAATGAGAAAATCATCTGCAGTATTTCTCAGATTGCTGCAGTAAGGCTAACAGAGAGACAAAGTTATTTTTCTCTCCACTCCCTCACAGGACAGTCAGGTAATCTGACCACTGCATCTTGTAACTTGTACCAATCTTAGACAATCAGGTGTGTTTCTCAGGAGAAGAAATAGTTTAAGCTGCTAAAGTTACAGAATATTCATATATGCCACAGTAACTTTAGTCCAAAGAGCACATGGACTGTCCTATGGATATAGATGAATTATGAAGTTAATTATAAAGGTAAGGCAGAATCTTTCATCTGAAGTTTTCACCTTCAGTCTTCAGGGCTTCTTTAATGTTAAATAGTTATAATCCAAGAATTCCATTTAAGAGATGAACATGTTTTGGAGTTCTCTTTCGGTAGGATAAGTAGCAGAGAAGCCAAGTTCAAACACAATTCATACGGACACCTTTATACACACAGAAACGGAAATCCAAAACTAATTGCTAGGCATGCCGAGGGGTACATTGGCAATGTTAAATTGTTATTACAACGTGTAGACATTTTATTGCACAAGCCAAGGTTTTTTGAACACAGCTGAGTTCCCTGGGGGGAAGTGTCTGGAAGGCATATTTTAATTTCTAGTTTTACTGTTTGCAATAAACATTTTAGCTTGATATCCAAACACCACTTTACTTTTAGACGTGGTAATCAGTCCAAATGTGATCCTTCTGTAGCTACAACCAGGTCAGTGGAATTTCAACAGAAGAAATCAGAACAGCAATTTAATTTCATTTTAGTTCTACAATAATCACTAATGTCCTGTAGCCATGTCTTTTATGCACAGCAAGACTAAAATACACATACTTGAGGGCCAGATTTTCAAATGCAAGACAGACATTACAAAGAACTAAATTAAGAAGGATATGTTATCAGCTCACTTTCACAGCATTTTCGTTCAACTTGGAATAACAGGAACAAAGGAAGAATGAATGCACTAAAAAGATCAGAGCAGCATGTGAATCTGAAGTCTGATGTATTTGTCCTCAAGAAGTCTATTCTGACAGAAAAAGCAGTCGAGACCATAGGTATCATAACACTCTTGAAGACAGTAGGTGAATAGCAAAATCTGACCATATACTAACTGACTTCTCTGCAACAGCTCAGAGCGAATGCTTTACTGGAAATTCAGAGCACTGAAGCAAGAATTTACAATATAATCATGGAATTGTTTCAGTTCTAGGGGAAATGGGCCTGAGTGTCAAATATCCCACCTACCATCACCTCTTCCACCTCTACTCAATTTCATAACTAGACAAATAAAAGGTAAATCTTCTGCAACGGTTCTTGAATTCATTATAGCAGTAGAAAAAAAAAATACTTAGAAATTATCAAAAAGGAAGAAGCAAAGAAAAAAAAAAGGGTAACAAATTTGGGAGATGCTTTTAAATAAATTCACCTCATAACTGAGTGGAGGGACAAGAGTTGCAATCAAACTTAGCAAGAGAATACAATCATACAAACAGAACTAATCCTAAGTCTATAACCACAACCATACCCTCACCCTTCCCCCTTAAGGGGGAAAGGTCACAGTCTATCATTAAAAATGAAGTGTCACACCAAATCTCTCAGGTCTGCAAGTCCTTAAACAACCATTCATCATGGGTGTCCTCACTTGTGTTGATGTAACTTTATTCCAGTCTCTATAGTTTAGAAAACTTACTATTCTACTACATTTCACAGTCTGGACAATAATTACCAAAGTAACTAATATCAGCATTAATTAGTATACTATCCCTGTGCTAGACTTCTTGAGAACTTAACCAATTTCAATTTGATAAAAGAAAACACACTAACCAATCTCATTGTTTCAAACAGTCCTCCTCCTGCCCTTGTAGGAAGGATATTCCCCCTTTCCCTCTTTTCATCAGCCATGACTGGCTTACTTTCTCTTAACCATTTGCATTGCAAGAAAGACTGTTTAAATGACATCTAATCAGAGCTTAATGATAACAGGAAAGAAAAGTAGATATCTAAGGGAAAGCTTAAGTCAATTAAGGGACTGTAGGCGGGGGCTGAACTGTAAGTTTGGTTGACTTAAAAGGCTATAATATCAGACTTCTGAGGGAGTGGGAGAAATCACATCCCTGGTGGGCAGTGAGGGAAGCTGGGAACACTGGGAAACAGAGCTGTGGTAGGAGGCCATTGTGTGGGCCAGCCTGATCAAAGGCACCAGTTTCCCACTGCAAGCACCCTGACAGGAAGTTGCTCAGCTGAGAACGCTGCTGGAGGAAGGCTGCTCACAATAAGGAGAGTACTTCAGTGACCACAAGACTTTTCTCATAGCCCACAGCATTCCTCCTGTGCTTGCTGGGGGAAAGGAAGTGTAGCAGATAGCCTCCATCAGCATCAGCATTTCATTATATTTGTTATTGGTAGCTGTATTTTCACTCCATTTGTATGGTTTTCTTCAAGTCAACTAACTTCAACTTTGACCTTTTTTGTTCAGTTCTTGCAAAAAGAAATTCATCCACCACCAAATTTCTTAGGAGATGCTCTTTCATTTGCCTGGAATATTTCCTTGGTTCTCAGACATTTTGTTTTATGGTTCACAAGTGATGATACTGCCTCTCTTCCTTCTTTAACTCAAATTTTCTAGAATCATTAATAGCATTTAGCACCTGCAGATGCTGACACTAGGAAAATTAGATAATAACAAATTTGACTATTTTCAACAATTTAATGCACTACTTTTGCTTTTTTAAAGCACCACAAACTCAACACAGCATTTCCAACGCCTGTCCTTATTCTCCAGAGAAATACCACAGCTTCTGACCACCTTTTCCCCCTTTCAACTGAGTAGGCACTTTCTGAAGTTGAGCAATGGCAACCATGTCCCAAATATTGGGTGAAAGTACAAGGAGAACACCCACATGACTGCTTCCAGGGGGTCACAAGCAAAGAACAGCTCACCCAGCAGCAGCCATGGAAACCCAGTTACTCCAGTGGATCCCCCACATGTTCTAGAAAAAGCCAAGCAAAGGTGAGAAAACAAAGGATAATCAACGTCCAGGAAAAAAAAAAAACAAAAACAAACAAACAAACAAATCAAAGAGCTGAAGGAAAGAGCTTCAGCACAGAATTAAATTAAAAAAAAAAAAAAAAAAAAAAAAAAACAGGGTAAAGGTTCTGGGCTGAGCTTAAGTAGGTACCCAGGAGGCCCCTGGGCAGAAAAGGGAATGGGGTCCAGGTACTCTCAGGGCCTCAGCACTTGCAGATGTCTGGCAAAATGTAATCAGAGTAAATCAGCAGCACTGTTGTTAATTTCTAATAAAAAACATGTACAAGCAAAGCTGCTTGTCAGTCTTTTGAGAAATAGCAGGTTCAAAACTCAACATGGGGAAGCACCAACTCTCAGAAGACTAGATTAAAAATAAAGCAAGAAACCTATCAGATCATATCATAGTTTATACATAATAAATTATTTGGTTCTTAAACAGATGATCAATACTATTTTCATAACTGCTTGTCTATGTGTAAAACCATGAGATAGACATACCAGGTAAATTAAATTCTGCACTTTTATGAGGAAATTTTTCTCCAGATTTTATGCACGATAAGAAATTATCACAGGATTATCAAAGGTTTTGAAGTAACACAAACACTGCAATTTCTAAAACCACTTGCTTTTTTACTGTGTTACAAAGCTCTTAATGAAAGACTTCAACACTGGCTCTTCCTATATCACAACAGAATCTCAAAAATGCAATGAGATCTTGAAATGTCAGATATGATTAACCCTGTTGGGTCTGCTTTGGGTGACTCAGTTGTAAGTATTTTATTTCCATATACTTGAAAATGCTTGCAGTACAACTCAGAATCATAATAAACTCGATCATTTGTGGTTTTAAAACAAACACCCTCTTTCACATGTGTCTCTAAATGCAGTGGTTCAGCTTGGAAATATGGTATACTTTTTTAGATTAACAAGGAATGTCTCATGAGTAGTCACCACTATTGACTTATGATCATTCAAAGCATCACGGTGTTCAAAGTGCATTTCAGTCACCATTCCAGGTATTTTAAACACCACATCATGCTCCAAAGCTAAATACATCTGTCTAACCTGGACTCTTATTAGAAAGAGAGCTAAATTATAAATATGATCATCTTTGACTCTGGAGAACTTTAAAAGATTACACATTTTTGTTAAAAACAATAATAAAATTATTCATCAGAGTCTTGATTTAGTTTTGATTTATTTCAAAAGTGAGGTGAAGTACAGATTTAATTTCAAATAAAGGCTTTTCCTATACTCTTCTGTAGCTGTCAGATGTGTCTAATTGATTTCAAACAGCTAATTAAATTAAGTTCTCTGGCAGCTTCAGGAGATAGATTACACCTCAAAGAGAGCAAATAATAATAAAATAGATGAGTGTTGACTCTTTCCTTTAACCTCCCTCATTATCAAATTAATAAGAGCTACGATTTCTGCATAGTTTAGGGATCTTTCCTGAGGAAAGAAAAAAGCCTGTCATTCAAAACACCTATATTAAAACTGCAATTACAAACATGAACTCAAGTAAGAAAGTATGTGGTTTAAAACTGGGCACCCCCTAGCCTGAAGTTATTGATGGTGGAACTCTAACTCTTTATGACAACTGCATTTGGAAAATATAACTCTTAACTGAAGTCATCTAGGGTATTTCTAACTCAGAAACCTTTCCGGAGAGAAAGAATTCCTCACAAAATCCTAATCTCCCTGGGGGAGCACAGCTATTGCTTCAGGCAAGCTGCAGGCCCGTTGCTGTTGTAAACCCTTTTATTTGACACCATCTCTGCATGTGCTTGTCAAACCCGGAGTTATTGTTAAAAACGTCTGGGAATTGCAACGTTGTGACACTGTCAAGGCAGCTACAACAACCCCTTATCTTGGAATAAAAAAAAAAACAACTGTAAAAATATATACTACTAGGCGAATTCACAGTGCACAAAAATATGCAGTGTTATGTTAAATATGGATGTTTCCCACTATTGTAGTGCAGCATGTGTTTATATTTTTGGATGCCTGTCCAGTTTTATGCCTTATGCTATTTATTTCTTTCATTCCTTTTATTATTTTTTTTTTTTCTAGTTAGGAATAAAAGAAAAAAAGGAAGAGATAGTATCATGTAAGCAATTGGTTCCTTATGGACTGCAAGTAAAAATCCCACAGATGGTTTACAGATCACTACACATTATATCTTCCCACTCCACAAATGAGGGTCACAGTGACCCTCTGCACAATCTGGAGGCAGAGAGTTCCCAGGGAACTTTTGGGAGTGCTGTGCTCACATGACATGCTTGCTGTGACATGGACATGAACATGAGCATGGCATATACACTGTGCTACTCACTGCCTTCCCCTCTCACGAAAGAGGAGATGGAAAACAGCATGGACAGCAGCAACGTGCCACCTTGGATTCTGAGCATCGAACCAAGCCCTGCAGATCACTGATACACAACTCACTGTTTTCCAACAGATAAGGGGCTCCATCATGTGCCATACATGCATCCTATGACTCCCAGATGCCTGTTGTATATATTCTTGTACTGTGGTGGCATTTTATTTTAGTTACAAGGCATCAGTGTAGAGGCTAACAGCCTATTTCCTTTGGAGAAACACTGTTGAGTGCCATGATGCATTTTTATCTCCCAGCAGCCTTGTGCCCCTACACTAATAAAGAGAGTTGTTAGTACGTAACTCCATTTCTGCTCACTGTGACTTTGCCAGTTATCCACGAGAGGACAAGAGGGACAGGTCAGACATAGGTATCTTCTCTGTCATCAACTGAAAGTGCGCAAATGGAGAAAGGAAAAGAAATTTCGGGCCTATTCCAGCCTTCAGGCTTGAGTACATCATGATTTCCACATCACCCCTCAGAAAGAGATGGCAGAATGACAAGATCAAAGATGTGCTTACCTGTTGCTCAACTCTGCCACAGGAGCACAGGTTTCTCAACCAACAGTGTACCCAGGAAGGAAGCCAGCACTTCAGTTTCAATAAGTTTTCCCATTTATTGATTTTCCTCAGGTCATAATTTGTCTTCATAAAATCAAAATATCAGTTAGTTCTTATACTCAACTTGTTATTTTTAATAGTATTGTCCTACCTTTCCCGTCATAAGTAAAAATAACCTGAAAAATATTTGCAGTCTCACTGCAAGATCTGTTGCTTTTTACTCTCAGATGCCTAATCAGTATTCCTGAAAGTGCCAACACATTGTGCCTAGATGTATTATAAAATGAACCAACCTTTCAAGGGAAAGATGTCAGGATTTGACATGTACAAACATGGGAACTTTCAAAGTTGTTTTTTTTTTTTCCTTAAGCTGGCTTCAGTTAGCAATTCATCCCACATGTGGTTCATGGGTAAGCCACCTTTCTGTTGTTGTTTTTGTTACTCAGAAAGAAAATCTATTACCTATCAATCTATGTGTGGTGTCCATTTAATCTATGGCAGCAATTCAACTTTTTTGTACACAGCTTTCAGTTATTCACTGCTTGCTGTCAAGTCCAGTGCATGCCTATCAGTTTTCATCAATGCACAGTGGATGAATATGACATTGCATTTTTTCCTGATGTCACCAAGTTCAGTATGTAATAAAAGCTCCAAGTTTAAGCTGAACCATAGCTCCTTGTGGTCAGCTTCCCATGGAGCAACTTGGAGGGAGAATTCTGTGGCTCTCTGACAAGCACTGCAAGGCAGGCAGCAGCATGCTGCTTCTGCTTTGTTCCTTGGACACATAAAAAATATTGGTGTGTTTATTTGGATCACATAGGACCCAGGTAGAGTGTCTTGGTGAAAGGAAAGAGAAACCTGCTTTCTCTCTCAAGACAGTTCATGGCAGAGGAGCAAGTGCTATAAGCGGTTATTCCTGTCTTATTGCACTGGGCCATGAAAGCTTGAGGATATCCACACAACTACAATAAATAAATAAATAAATAAATAAATAACATTAATATATCAATTTATCATCATTGTTTGTTGTGGTATTTCAATACACTGAGAAAAACAATGATTTCAGAGATTATTACTGCTATGTTGATAAATTCATTAACAGTAGCTGCAAAGTTTAGTAACTGTCAGTACAAAAGTAAATTATTACTATTGTTTGATATGTATTAAGCAAGAATTATATCAGCCTGGCCTTACTTATTCATTTACTTATTTGTTGCATTTGTTAGTTTGGGTCTCTTTTTTCCTTTGGTATGTTTTTTTTTTTCCCCCCTCTGCAGAAAAACAGTAGTCATTTGACAAATTGGGGAGAATCATATGGAGAAATACTGCAGGGAATTCTAATAGCAAATAAAATCGCATATACTTAAAATAAAGATGGTAAAACTCATTCAGAAGTAGTTCATATACCATTTAAACTATAGCAAGTATAAAGAGCAACACTTTCTATTGCTGTGCTTCTAACCAAACTGCATGAGACTTAGTGTTTAGTAGCTATTGAAGGTCAGATAGAAACAAGAAAGAAAAACAATAAGAACTATTGCCACATTCAGTCTGAAAACAGGATGTATGAAATTGATGCAATAAAGAAAGAATCTTCTAAGGTTGAATCTCGACTTGACATGCAACGGTTCAGGCCACTCTTGAGGATGGTGAATGTGGTTTAAAATAGCTTAAAGAGTAACGCATAGAGAAAAGTTGATGGCATATTTTCCTGCTTTCAGAATATATCCTTAGCAAGTAGTAAGCCTTGCAGCTTGTTTGCGTTGGCAAGGATGATTGCAGCAGTTTTAAAGCATAGAGCAGCTGAACAGTGGTATGAAATGATTATACTGTTACACTACTTGGTATCACAGAAAAATTAGATGAGTGGGAATTCATCCATTGCCATGACTGTTATGCTTTAACATCATTCCTGGTGCCAAATCAATTTTCTGATGTAAATAAAGATACTTATCAAAAGTATCATGATATGTCATGGGTTTGTTCGAAGCTTGACGCAATGCACTCATACTTAGTCTTCATGAATATGAACACTGGGAACATACAATGCTTTATAATAATAAAGCCTTGTATGCTACAGATTTAAAAGCCTGCTTTGAACTCCTGGAGTCCATACAGTGTGAGACAGATAATGATGAAAGCAATAATGATAACAAAAGCAAACTGAGAAAATGGGATCTGCTGACAGGATTCAGAAACAATTACTTTGTTTTCATTGCCCACAGTTTATCAAGATTTTTATTTTAAAACAAACCTTTTCTAATCTGGGTTCTTAAGCATTTTTACTGCACTTTTGTTACACAGAGAACTCCCTTCTTTGAGCTCACATGCTGTTTTCCAATGCAGATCTCCCTTACAGTATGAACTCCAATCAAAGCTCCATAGCTCGTATTTTTTTTTAACTCAATGTCTATCTTGCATACATCCCATAAAGGACACTTTCCCAGAGTAATTAAACCAGCTGTAGTAATCAAAGATTCCTTGAGGATAAACTAGTTTAAAAAAAAAAAGCCTAATGATAGCACCATGAAAATTTTTAAAATTTGAAAATTAAAAAAGAAAATAGCATACTTATTTCACTATGTTTCTAGCTTAGATACTGAAAAACAAAGAAACAAACAAAAAAAAACAAACCACACAATGTATCCTAAGAAAATTTGTCTTTTGTTCAGTATAATTCTTTATTTTTCAAAGTGACTCATACTTGAGAAAAGGAAAAAAAAGGTTTTAAATTACAAAAAAATAACATCGGGCCAGTCAACATCTATAGTATTGTTTTTGCAGACCCAAATTCATTTGGGACTTGCAAAACCAAGAATTTCTTATCTTTATAATGTGCTCTGTATAATGATCACAACTTCAACCACTGCTGTTTAAGGTATTCTTATATAAAACTTTGTGTTCATAGCTGGGTCAAATGTTCATGTGTGTTCTGAATGCCTGAAGTTAAAACACAGTTGTTCCTCACTTTTAATTCAAAGTCAAGCTACTTTAATGAAATTCCTGTGCTATTTTCCAGTTACAACAGGCGTAATTTGGTATTTTTTTCTAACATGAAAGCATAAATTTTGTAATTAAGTTTGCACTACTTAATTATCATTTCCATGAAATTATCTGTGAAATTAATAGGCATAAAATAATGTTTTCTACAGTGTGTGAGTGGCTTAGAAAAGTAAGTTTCGTTTTCAGAAAAGACAGAAGAGCTCAGATCACTCTGACTTTCAGTAAGACAGAGGCTTTGCAGTCCCTCAGGCACATTTGTCAATAGCAGCTGATTCAGTGTATAAAACATCATGGAATGCAGAAACCTTCCCAGTACAGGGGAGATGTGGACATTCTGCAGCAATTCCAAAGGAGGGACACAAAAATTATCCAAGGGATGGAACACCTCCTATGAGGACAGGCTGAGAGAGCTGGGACTGTTCAGCCTGGAGAAGAAAAAGCTCTCGGGAGACCTAACAGCAGCCTTTCAGGGATGCTATATGAAGGGCTTTAGCAGATTCATTAGCAGGGTCTGCAGTGATAGGACAAGGGGAAATGGTTTCAAACTAACAGAGGGGAGATTTAGATTGGATACAAGGAGGAAGTTTTTTACAATAAGTGTAGTGAAGCACTGAAACCAGATGCCCAGAGGGGTGGTGGATGCCCCATCCTTGGAGACATTCAAAGTCAGGCTGGACTGAGTTTCAAACAACCTGATCTAGCTGTTGGTGTACCTGTTCATTGCAGAGGAGTTAGACAAAATGATTTTTAAGGGTCCCCTCCAACTCATAAGGTTCTGTAATAGAACAATCAAATAATTGTCATCTCTGAAGAAATGGAAAAAGGATTATATTATTATATTGTTTATAAACAAATCATTTGTGAATTGGAAATATCATTGGTTATAGACTGTGTATTTGCATTCAGTGATGTTATCTGCATTAAGACAAAGGCCAAGTTACTTACTGCAGGAATGATGATGTTTATCTTGAAATACCTGAAACACGTTTTTAAAGTTAAAGTGACAACTGAAATCAAATATATCTTTAATTATTCAACCATCCCTCATGTTGCTCAAGTGAGAAAGATACAAATGATTGATATAAAGTCTTTAAAATATGATCGTATTATTTTTAAAAGAAATTTTCACAAAATAGCTATTGATTTGTGGAACTACTAATACATACTAATAAAGACAGTGAATGAATCAAGATTTCAGAGCTAATTATTTTGTCCACTGTGCAGAGTCAACTGGAAAATTTCAGGTCTTGCAAAATATGTTTTCATGCATGTCTGTGTGGAATTAAAGAGTTCAGCTGCTCAGAGTAAAACTCAGAATGCCTTGGTTAAATGAACCATTGATAAATTTAAAAATATAAATATTCCATCTAGATATTTCATTTTTTTGTTACAAAACAACAGAGTTTTATAAAATGTTTCTCACATAAATATTTGCTTTCCCTATAAACTTGTAATTTGTCACTGAAAAGTTAGATACATCTACATATGTGCACTCACCCACCTACATTACATTATTCTTTTTGTCTAAAAAAAATGTTATGCTTTGGCTCAAAGTATTGTATAAATCAAATTTCATTTCCATATTAGATGCATCCATGCAGTGATTTTGTAATTGTGATGCAGCCCTCCCAGTAGATATGAATTAGTGGTGGAAATACTGGTACATCATTAACGATAATGTCCCTTCTCTTCCCATTCCCAAGATCATAAAAATGTATTTCTTTCTTACTCCCATGCAGGGAGTTCATCAAGCCTCAGGAGATCTGAGCTGGAGAAATTTACTAAACAGATTCCAGGCTTGTTTTTTTAAAGTGCCATATCAAGGTTCTTGTTCAGTTTAAGTAGGGTTTTGAATAATTCATGTCTAAATCTTAGTTGTTTCATCAGAAAGGAGATTGCCAAATCTGTCTCTGTTCCTCAGCTGGCTAACATTATGTTTTTTACATTCCCATCCCAGAAGTATGTTTCTAATTAAGCAACATAATAAGAGTTTCCTGTGCAGTGGAAGAGATGGGGAAAAAAAATAGTTTTAAGAGTAGAAGTTTTTTTCCATATAGGCCTCTTAGACATAAGCCACATTCTGTTTAAAATACTAAGTAAAGGGGAAAGATAAAGTAAAATAAGCTTCTATTTCTTTTGCAACATGATTTGTAGACTTATTTGTGGCTTGGAAAAGGGTTCTTCTGGTAGAAAACCTTCTACCAGTGAAGTTTATTTTTCACCACTGGTGGATACAAAAAAGACCAGAAATGTTTCTCAAAGAGAGCTTCTTAGCCTGCTAGCTATGTAAGCTTACAATTACTTGAGCTTAAAGTTAGAAAATAGATTGCAGTTTCATGCAGTCTTACAGCATCCCTTAAGGGTGGAAGCAAACTGAATCTGCTGAGTTTGAATTCACACCCTCTGGGACTTTTCAAAAGATGTTGACTCTGAAATAGCTTTCTACTGTCTTTCTAGTTCTGCCACCAAATTTTAGTCCCCTACTAACTTAAGATATTTTTACTTGCCTTCTTTTTTTTCTTTTTTTTTTTTTTTTTTTTCCCAAAACATATGGCATGAGGATTTCTGCCATTTTGTCATCTTTTCAGTTTCCTCGGTAACAGAGTTTGTTAACTAAAAACGTTTAAGCTATGTCAGGTTTGGTTTGGGATTTACCAGACACAGAAAGTTCATTCAAACCTGTGGTTAGTCTGCCAGTGTTTGGAATAGGAAGTTAAAGAACATAAGTTGTTGCAGTTGTTTTCTCAATTAAAAGCAAAGCTAGTGGAATTTGCTCAGTGCTCATGTGTTCATGAATAACTTATTCAGAACACAGAGTTACTGGAAAAATATCCTCTGGGCTGACAAATATCCACATGTCACTGTAGAGCTGGAAGCTGACAATGTCAAAACGTAAATACCACTCTAACTTTATTTTTAAAGAAGGAACATTTTTAATCTTATAAGTACTGTATGATCCTAATTAAGTTGGCACAAAAATATTCCCCCTTCCCTCCTCCTTTTTTGGTGGTTTATTTTTGGTATTCCTGTCCGTCAGATCATGTGCCAACTGCTCTGTGCGAGCAGAAAACCATTATTTTAGGAACATACTGCATGGTGTCACAAGCCAATTCATAATGTTTGCACAGGATAACTCAGGGCCTTTCCAAATTCATGTCACTAATTTCATATTCTGTGTAAAATGAAGATGGTCTTTCCTGAGCTGTTCATCAAAATGTTCTGACATGCAAGACCTTTTGCCAGTGAACTCCATGCCTTGACATTCAATTACTTCATTGTGTTATGATGAATGCATTATTCTAGCAAGATATAGTCAAGTACAAAGAGAAAATTAATGTTAATGCTCCAAAATTTGGATGGAAGTTGAATAAATATTATCATTAGAAACTATCACAACAAATAGGCTGGATTTCTTGCCGATGAGACGGAACCTTACCATTATGCAGTAGATAACATCTCTTATTAGGCTAACAAATTTAAGAGACAGGCTCTTAGCATGCAAACTTCTTTTTCAGTCTGGAAATAGAATCAGGGTGTTCTATTATAGGAGCTCAGCCTCTTTGATGTGGTCAGGTCAAACGCTTTTAAAAAAATTTTACCTCAGGTAATTTATCACCTGAGTTATCATCAGTGTTCCTATTTTAAATTAAGTATTTTGCAAATACTTATCAGTATGAAAGAAAGATTTCTGAAGAGTAGGAAAATAAAAAGTATTGTATATTCAGAGGAAGTATTACCTATACTGAGGTTATGGTTCTGAGCATGAAAGAGCAGAAAAAGGCTATGTGCTATTTTCAGTAATCAATCCTGTTCACTGCCTTCCCTAATTGAATGTAAATAATCTCTCATCTTTTCCTACTGTCCAACCAGGCAGAAACTGTCCTGTTTTACTTGTTTTGTTTTGTTTTGTTAGTTTGTTTTTGACCAAACTGTTTTTGAACAATTGCAAAGAATCTGGTAAGTATTCCAGTCCTTCACTGTATCCCAGCTTCTATTTTGCCTCTCTAGTACTATAATCTTTATGAGGCCTTTGATCACCATCTTCTTACTTAAACAACCACCTCTAGTATGACCACAAGGCAACAGTGAACACAAAGGAATCAAACTAAGCAGTGGCTTTTCAGAAAGCTGCAATGTACCTCAGGTATTCCCACACTCATCTCCCTTTCTTAATACTGAAAAGTTATCAGACTAATCAAGGGGATAAGTTAGTCTGAGGATCTTTGAAGGGAATAGGACTTTCAATGTGCAAACACAGCTACAACCCACAATTTTGACTGTGAGAATATCTCATCACTCAATGCACAGTACATGCAGAGGTCACACTTCTGATGAAGCTCAACTTCCATTGCAACACATCCCCCTCAACCTGGGTTTTACTTAATATTTTGGAAGAGACTAGATCTTTCTTCTCTTTCAATCCAGTATTCAGAAGGAGACAATTGACTCCTATCTAAACCACAATGTAACTATAAGCAGTCTATAGGCACTTGTCAACCAGAATATGAACAAACCTGATGATGTTTGTTCAACCTGAGTCTGGACTGATCATCAACAAAGAGTACATCAACCCAGGAGGGCATACCCCCCCTAGTAAGCAACACAGACAGGCTGATAACAACAGAAAAGGAGAAGGCTGAAGTACTTAACAACTTATTGCCTTGGTCTTTTCTGCTAACTGCACACCACACAGCCCTCAAATGTTTGGTTTGGTAGGAGGGAACTGGGAAAGCAACATCCCTCCTACTGTAAGTGAAAATCAGTTTTGTGACCACTTCAGAAATCTGAACATCCACAAGTTTATGGGTCCTGATGAGATACATCCAGATCCACTCCAAATGACATTTGAAAAGTCATGGCAATCAGGTGAAGACTCTGGTGACTAAAAAAAGGTAATATCACACCCATTTTTAAGAGAGGTAAAAAGGAGGATCCTGGGAACTACTATCTTGTCAGTCTCACCTCTGTGCTTGGAAAGATCATGGAGCAGATCCTCCTGGAAACTATGCTAAGGCACATGAAAGATAGGGAGGTAATACAGGAGAATCAGCATGGCTTCACCTTGGGCAAATCCTGCTTGACCAACCTAGTGGTCTTCTATGATGGTGTCACTGCATTGATGGACAAGGGAAGAGCCACTGCTGTCATCTATCTAGACTTTAGCAAGGCTTTTGACACTCTATTCTATGACAAGAGACAGACAATGAGATGAAATGGGATAAATGTGCTGAAGTATTGATAGGTGGCTTACTTGTATTACAGCCAGATTTAAAAAGCAGATTTATGTAAAAAGGGAGATAAAATGTAAAAATGTCAGAGTTTAGCCAATATTTTCAAAGTAGTCAAAGTGCTGGTTTCCTTGCAATGTACTTTCAAACAACTTTTGATCTATAAAAATTCATTCAAACCACATTTCTAGCCTAGTCAGAGGATGATCAGAGATTTGCAGACAGAGGGAACATTGAGAGAACATATTTCCTAGAAATACACAGCTTACTCAGGATATATGCATAGAAAGTCAAATTTTGGTGACAAGTGTCCTAGGACCATGAGGAAACATCAAATAAATTAATAAGACCTGTACTGAATTTACTGTCATGTTTTGAACCAACAGAGAAAACAAATGAGACTGCAGAAACTAATGCTCTTTTCTGAAAATTTGTGGTTATGAAAACCATGAAGAACACATTTCTGTTTAAGATAAAATTAATCTAGCCACAATCAGTGTTTAATTAGAGAGCATGAATTATTGAATATGTGCTTCTATTTTCTTCAGGCTTTAAAACTAGAGCCAAATAGACTCAAATCATGACATGGAAAAAAAAAACAAAAAAAAAAAACAGTACATTACACTGAATCATTTCAGAATGTGCTATTTTTCTTTTTGACTTCAACATTTTCAGCAGTAAATTCAATTGAAGCTAAAAGCAAAAATATTAAGGGTGAATCACCTTGTATATGTGCAGGGAAGATATTTTAAATAAACCAAACCTGAACGATAAACCTTTATCAAGTCAAGCTCTGCTGCAGTTAGTGTAATTTTCACTAGCTCCTCTGCTTATGACTACAGTGCCTGTCTGATCCTAGAAACTCTTTACTACTTTTGGTCTGTGTACCCAGCTGTCAGTAAAAGGTACCTGACACAGGTATGGTCTTATCTCTGATGATGTGTATCCTAGGAAAGATTTTGTCAAAAGAGGACTTACTGATACACTGCCCAACATATCTTGGACTTGTATCTAACTGATTCCAAAAAGGGTGAGTAGTCTACTCCGGCCATGCAAGAGAAACCTTTAAAACAGAACTCAAGATTATAGCTCCACAGACTACATAGTGAAATTGTTAGAAGAGTGTTTCAAATAAGAAAGTAAGAAGTCTTGCCAGGCTTTTCCGTTTTTTTTTTGTTTTTTTTTTTTCTGTTTATTTTTGTAAAGCAACCTTTTCCAGTTATTTTGCATACTTCTTCTTTAGTAAAACAATCTACTATCTACTTATTATAAGAAAAGATACATAATTAGATACCATATGTTACTGTCCTCCATTTTTCACTGATTTAGATTACTGAAGAGTCCATAAACTTCTTTTCTCCGGGCATGTTATATTCCCTATGGATATAGCATCCCTTAATACTTCTAGCAAGAGTTTTTTTCCAGATGATATTCCCAAACAATATTAGTCCTTATGATTGTGTTATGAGAAACTGCACCACAGTCACAACTCTACTAGATCCCATTGAAGAGATGGAGTTGTACAAGCATGAAGACGTCAGGTGGGAGAGAAAGCGTTGTAGCCCTTGAAATCAAGAACAAAATTGTGAAGAGCCATGGTGGTATCCAGAATTTGACTTGGAGTGTTTATGATCTAGCAAATTACTCTTGTCCTTTTTCAAATGAGCCTATATTGAATATTTTGGTAAACAGAATCATTCAGTAATAAGGCTAAAAATAAATTTTTACAGTATGAAAAAAACACAATATAGAAAATACAGTGAAATTATATAACATATCATAACAGGCTCTCAGTAAACAAACAGATTGCATCTGAACTAAATTACCCTTGGCAAAATCAATTATAAATATATCTGGAAAGAAATATGCACTCTAAATTTGCATATCGCTTATTGCTGAACATATTTTAGGCATTCATTAAAATATCTTCTAGACTAAGTAACATTTTAAAGACCAAAAAGAGAAGCAAATATTCAAACCAGTTGTGTCTAACATCTGAAGTTTATTATATGTGCTATGGGTGACTGATTTAAAATTCACAAAGCTGCTCTGGTTTGTAGAAGAAAGCAATTTTACATTATACAGAAAAAAAAAAAAAACTTACTCTAAAAAGTAAAACTAAGCATTCTGTCAGAAAGGGACCTCAAAACTGATATATCATCTGGAATAACAGGTACAGGTTTCTTTCTTATTTTCGTTTCTATACTTTTTCACTCACAGTTAAGCTGTGAATATTTGCCAAATCTTCCCTGAAAGCTTTCTTCTGTACTCACCTCAAGCTAAAGAGATTTGGCTACAAATCTGCTTCAGGGCTGCCAAGCCTTTTCTGGGAGATTTACATCTGAAGGTTTTT
The DNA here is from genome assembly GCA_023055505.1 of Callipepla californica brunnescens. Classification (NCBI taxonomy): domain Eukaryota; kingdom Metazoa; phylum Chordata; class Aves; order Galliformes; family Odontophoridae; genus Callipepla; species Callipepla californica. The sequence continues at coordinate 1,912,703 of JALIRH010000026.1, forward strand.
CTTCATTTTGTTTTAAAGAGTTTACTAAGACCTAAACATACTTTTCCACATATTTAATAACAATCATTAATATTTCTTCACGAAGAGCACAATTGCTTGAGCCTGAGTGAAAAAATAACAAAACAAAACAAAACAAATAAATAAAATAAAATAAAATAAAATAAAATAAAATAAAATAAAATAAAATAAAATAAAATAAAATAAAATAAAATAAATGCTTGGTAAAACATAAGGAAGTGATAAGGAATCGTTGGTCCTGTACCTATACATCATCCATGATGCTTCTATCTCCTTGACACAACAAAAGTCAGATGACTTTTGTCATAATTTTCTAATATCTCTTATAAGGTGTCTGAGTCTGGGATCCTATTGTGTTATACAGTATTTAGATTACTGTACTGTCAGATGCTGATTGTTCCTTTCTAACTTTTAGGTACCTCGGGTAGCAGTGTTCAAATTCTCCCTGGAGAACCTGAATAGTAAGATTAGGATTATGATCAGGCTGAACTCTTTTGGACATGGTAATCAGGCCAAGGGAAGAGATGAATCTGAAGTTTAAGGAGCTTCAAGGAAGGGGAAGGGAGCATATGTTCTTTGTGGTTATCAGAAGATTTTAACTACAAAGTGAATATATATCAGTAAAAACACGTAGAGCAGATGCCATTCATGCCCCTGGTCTTTCAAAACTATTGAAAATTTTCAATGCTGAAATTTCAAACGTTAGAGCTAATTTAGGCTCTAGACACAGTTGTCTTAAATCATTTGAACACTAGCTTTACTGAGAAAATTATGTAGTAAGAACTGCCACTCCCTCATATCTTCCACTGCTTTATCTTTTAGCCCTGAGATTCCATCAGTATATATCCATACTATTTCAGAAGCAACATAAGGCTGGTAGGCATCGGCTTTAATATTTGAATAAAAATTACGGGGATTCAAATCTATTTACTGTGGTGCACCACAGAAAATGACATACACAAGGAATAGAAGGGGAGTTTGGTATCTCAAAACAGAATGTGAATATTAAAAGCTGCGTAAAAGAAGTGAATATCCAATGGAAAGAAAAAGGGGTAAAAGGAGACGGCAGTGCACAGATACTACAAGGTCTACTGAAATATCTTGGAAATAGGTAGACTGTTGGTGAGGTTTTATTCATACATCAATGATTAAAACTCAAGGGAAGAACATAACTGAATGCAGATGGAAGTGAGCTTGAAGAATGCAGGTAATAAAAAAGAGGATGAATGGCAGGTGAATGTGGAAGTTTCAGAAGGAGGAGGCAGTGAAATCTCATTTAGTTTCATGGAGGACGCAGAAAAATATGGCTTGAAGAGAATATAAGAGAAGAAAAAGCAATGAAAGAAACTCTGTATGATGGGAAAATCTACTGACAAGACTGTGAGACTTGAAAAATTTTCATATGCACTATATGAATGAAAGAGAACAGTGGCATTTGTAATATGTGTGTGAGCACGTAATTAATGTAAATCTGCAGTAGCTAGTCATAGTTGACTCCAAGGTTTTCCTCAAGGAACAAATAAAACCACTCTCTTTCAATGTTCACATTGAACAACTCATATCCACCAAACAAACATCAGGACTGACCATTTTCATGCAAAATATCCCTTCCCTTACAGAGGGAAAAACAGAAGACTCTCTCTATTCTGAGCTGCATTTCAACAAAATCAGTGCTTATATCAACAAAAATATTCAGGAATCTTATTATGCACTGCTTCAGGTTTTCTTAAATATCCATTGCTCAATTTATAAACAAATCAGTTCTAAGGGCTTTTTTGTCTACTTTAAAAAACACAGACCATATTTATTATACAGTCTTCCTTAAAGAAAGACAAAAGAAAAATTATCTGTGTAAGGACACATCCATGCCTTTCTCACACCTGAACATGAAAGGAGGAAGTTGCCAGGTGCTCTCAACTTAGGTATTTTCTTCACAACCTATGTGATCTATCAATGACTGAGGCACCACATCTTAGTTCTACTAAGACTTTACAGGACAAGCCCAGAATGCCCTGACTGAAGCTCAACTCAGCATTTAAACCATGCTGTTACTTCATACTCCATACAATAAGAGCTGTCTACACCGTAGACTAAAGTAAAGTACTAGCATGACTGCAAATGTGAAGACTGCATACAATTTTTTTTCTGCTGTTTAAAAAACTTGTAGAATCAAGGAAATCAAGGAATCTTTGGAGTTGAAAGGGACATTTAAAGAACTAGTCCAACTACTCTGAAAGGAACAGGGACACCTACAGTGAGATGAGTTTGCTTAGAGCCCTGTTCTGCCCAACCTCCAGTTCCTCCAGCAATGGGACATCCATCATGTCTCTTTGTTCCAGTACCTCACCATCCTTATCATAAAAACAACACAAAACAAAACATAAAACTTCTTCCTTATATCCAATCTAAATCTGCCCTCTATTTGTTTGAAACCATTTTCCCTTTTCTTATCACAACAGAGACGGCTTCCTCAGAGTCCTCTCATCTCCAGGTTGAACACTCCAGTTCTCATAGCCTGTCCTCATAGCTGAGGTGTTCCATCCCTTGGATTATTTTTGTCGCCCTCCTCTGGACATGCTCTAACAGATCCATGTCTCTCTTGTACCAAGAACTCCAAATCTGGACTCAGTATTCCAAGTGAGGCCTCCCCAGTGCAGAGTAGATGGCCAGATCACCTCCTAGATCCTGCTGGCCACACTTCTTTTGAAGTAGCCCAGCATGCTTTTTGGGCTGTGAGGTCAACTTGCTGGGTCACGTCCAGCTTACCACCCACTAGTAAACCCAAGTCTTTTTCGACAGGACTGTGTTTGATCCTTTTCTTCCCCAGCTTGTACTGATGGAGGGGGTTACTATAACCTAGACGCAAGACTGCATTTCTTGAACCTCATGAGGTTCTCCTGGGCCTACTTCTCGAGCCCATCTGGGTCACTCTGAATGGCATTCCACTCCTTATGAGCGTTGACCACACCACACAGCTTAGTATCATCTGCAAACCAGCTGAGGGCGCACTTGATCCCACCATTAAAGTGACTGATGAAGGTATTAAAGATAATAAAGTGCATAGTCCCAGTACAGACCCATGAGGGACACCACTTATCACTGATCTCCATTCAGACACTGAGCCATTGACTACCACTCCCTTGGTAATATCTTGTAATCAGTTTCTCATCCACTGAGCATTCCACACATTAAATCCATATATATGCAATTTGGATAGGAGTATATAGTGGGGGACTGTGTCAACAGCTTTACTAAAATACAGATAGATTACATCAGTGTCTCTTCCCTAGTAGTAAAGCTATTCTTAAATTAAAGCTCTAGCTCTCAATAATGCAGCAATTTCTCCAAAAAAAAAAAAAAAAACAACAAGATTTGTTTTATAGGAATTTGTTATTATAGATTTGGCTGAATCTCTAGGGAATTTTTCTGTCTCTCTAGATATTTTCTTATTTCCAAGTGTTGCACCTGGACAAATAGAAGATCGCTTTCATCAAAATGAAATAGCACATTAAATTTTTGCTGTTTGATTATGCATAAATTACTGTTTATTTCCACTCTATTTATAAATAACAACAGGCACATATTATTCTTTGAACATTTTAGTTTCAGTACAAGATGTTTTCCAATTAAAAATGTCAGACTTCTGGAAATGTTTGAAGATTGATCCACAAGGAATGATTTTCTCGGCCTTCTTTTATACCATGTTATGATTCTCTAACAGCTAAGCGGTTTAATGGATCAATAACGGTGCATAAGTCAAATATACTCACAAGACAATTTCACCAGAATATCCTGAAGGCTTAGGGAAGGAATATACATGCAGGCTATAAGCTGGGTTTATTTAAAAACAAAGTCAGACCAAACATGCTCACTGTCTCCATACACCTAGAAGACACCAAGAGTTTAATTTTGAAAAGCAGAGCTCACTCAACCTCAGGTATTTAAGAAATACCCGCTTTTGCAGTTACAGCAATAAAGCCTAAAGCTTTCCCTGGCCACAAGCAATCAACAGGAGCCTTGCTCCTTCTTGCTGTGCTGGGGATATGTATGGTGCATATGTGAGGGAGGTTGCATATGACAAGTAGACCAAACCAGGGCAAGCACTGCAATAAAGAAAAAAAGAAAAAAAATAACCTCACTCTAAAAAGAGTAAAAAAGGTCCCTACACAACATAAAGCTCACATGTCAAACGTCAGTGTTTAAAGCTAGGGGGAAGAGCTAGGAGGCAGCAATAATACTCAATTCCATCTGGAGATGGAATTGCCCACAAAGGAGAGGAGCAGGATCCTGAGTAGCGCGTGGCCTTGTGTTGTGGGGGGGGGGGCTTCTGATTTAGCCTGCTAATTTACTGCCACTTAATAACAGAAGTGGAGAAACTCGACCCGACATTGCAGAAAAAGGCCAGCCTCCAGCTGGGGTGGGTGTTCTTGGAGTAGGCCAAACTTTCTAGCAGGTACAAAAGAAGCCCGCAGCTGAAGCACAGGGCTGCAGAAAGGAGACCTTCAGCCTGCCATGAATTACACACCCGCGACAGCCCCGCAGCAGCCGCCCAGCTCTGCCTTGGAAGGATAAATCAAAGCTTTAATCGGGCCTGTCAGCAAAGCAGGTGTTTTGACTGCCTTTATGGTTCATTTTTATGCAAAAGGGTTGTGGGGATACAGAAATCATGGGGGATTGAAAATAAATGGCACTGACAGCACCGATCCCACCAGGCGAGGGGGCCAAATTCAGTCTGTCTTTTCATATTATGAAATATACCTAACGGCCGGCTCTGTAAACCCGGGTTGCACAATGCACTGTCTGTGTGCCCTGCACTTTTTTTTTTTTCACCCCTCCCTCTCCCCCTATTCTTCCCCCCCCCCCCCCCCCCCCCCGCCCTCCATGTGATATGCCAGGGGCTCTTTTCTATTCTTTGGTGATGAACTGCCCCAACAGCCATGGCAGGTTCAGAATGTTAAAGAGCCGCCGCTCGCCCGAGCTGACAAAAGGATCCTATGTTACGAGAGCTAAAAGGACACCACAGGCACTATCCACGGCCCCACTTTAGGATAATGTCTTTTTCTTGGTCTTCAGCGCTCAACAGCAGCTACAAATGAAACATCATAAAGTCGTGTCAATGCAAATTTCCTCACGTGTCTTGGGTCGCGGAGCATCATTAGGAAAGATGCTCAGTCTGCAGTGCTACAGGGTTTGTGCTGCTCAGGCTCCCAACTCCCAAACAGAAATTGCTTTGTGGGCTGTGAGGTGGCACCCGCAGCTGCCCAGATTTATGTTCTAGCACCAAGATTTAGCTTCATTTAATTCCTAAGTCTTAATAGGAGGCATAATTTTTAAGTTATTTCAATAAAATGTTTGAGCACACTGAAGTTGAATCATTGCAGCATCCTGTAATTTTTAAATTGTCTTTGATAAATGTTCTAATATAGCATGCTTTACCAGAAAGAGGAAAAAAAAGAGTGCTTTTTCCTCTGATTCTACTATAACTCAGTACTTTGTACATGGTATTCTGTAACATAATTTGAAATATTACTGCGGGGCATTGCTAGTAAATTTCATTTATCATTTACAAGCCATAAAGCAGGCAAGAAAAAATAAAAACTAAAAAAAGCCAAGTGCTTCCCCTCCTGTAGCTTTACAGAGTTATTCATGACTAGTGTCTCAAAGCTCATAAATGACAGTTTCTTGCAGACCTTTCTAAGGAACTGATTCTTTTTTCATATAAATTAAAAGATATCTTAAAAAAGAAAAGATCCACAGCTGGTATTCCTGGGGAACAGACTGCTCGAGAATAACTTGGGGGAAAAAAAAAAGGATAGTGTTTATAAAAAGAAATTAATTCCACCCAACTGTGGTCATTCATACCTAGACAGAAATCTTGGTCTTAGGAAAAATAAGTGTTGTATTTAATGACTTAGTTGCTTAGTAAATTAGACCAGAATCCTCCTTTTCAAGGTAGGTTGATGCCGTTACTCTCTGTAAATGCTTCTGCATGCCTGCATTTTATCCATTACAATATTGCATGAACTCCTATGGAAATTTAACTGATGCATGACAATAACAGTTATCATACTTCCACCCAAAAAACAAACAAACAAAAAAAAAAAAAAAAGGCAAAAACTTTTTTTTTTGCAAGTAATTTGAGACTGATTCTCCAAATACAGACTTTCTCCCATCTTCATCCATGCAGTCGTTCCATTTGAAACAGTACATTTACTTAAACTTACAAAATATGAAAGTTTTTCCTGTTAAAGGGCAAGATATTGTGAATTTTCAGAATCAGTTGCCTTCCTACTCATTTAGTGTCAGTATAATTGCTCATGCCAATGAAGATATTGCTAAAAAGAATTCCATACATGTATGCAGTATTGAGCCCTGAAATTTCAACTTTTTCTAAATATTCCAGGGCTTCAGACTTATTTCAGAGTCTATGCAGACTCTGAAAATGAACTGCTTCAGTAATTTGCTTGAAGAAAGAATACACGTCATCAATCATGGCAAATGATGTTAATGGCTTCATATATTAGCTAATTATTTATTAAATTTTCTCTCTGAAGCCTGCAATGCTCAGTAGTATTATACGTGTTTACAGCACAAGGTAATTCTAATATTTTCATGTCTATCCATCTCTTCAGAACAAAATTTAGGAAACATTAAAAAAACTGTCCAGTCACTGTTTTTGATCACCTGTTTCTCATTCTTTTTGTCCACTGATTATTATCCTAGTCTATATTGAAATAACTAAAAACTAACACAAAAACATTTGCAATAGTCATCTTACATAAAAATGCAAAGTGCATTGTAGACATCTGGTCTACACACAATTCTACATGTAGTTGCACTGCCCTAGCTAGAGGGTTGTTTGTGTTTGGTTGGTAGATTTTTTTTCTAAAAGATAATGCTCAACTAACTAAACCTTTTGATATACACCAAGCGGGAAATGTGCTGTTCTGATTTATGCATACATCACTTGCATGAGCTGAAATCCCAGTTTTGAATTTCAGGTCAATTGTTTTAGATTAGACTGTTGTATCTGGACAAAATTCAGATTTCTGCTTTCCTTTAGAACTTGATCTTCCTCGTAAGTCATTTTGATATTGACAGATTCTCATCTATCACAACCATCAGAATGTCAAATCTTTCAAAATTCATTGCCTCCAGTTGTTTCAGATCTAATCTAACAAATTGGGATGAAGCCTGGTACCCCTATACCAAAAAAAACAGCCAACATATGTATGAATTGAAGGTGAATATATCGCAAAACTGTAAATCAGCTGGGAAATATTTCAGTATATGCTTTCAAAGCTTAGTCTAAGATTTCTTTAATTGTGCACTGCTGACTAGCAAACCTCATCCTTCCAGGCTAGAATTGTCTTTTGTGCACTGCTGACTAGCAACCTTCATCCTTCCTGGCTAGATTTGTCTTTTGACATCTCTGCCTTGAGTCCTAAACCCTATCTGCTTTCACCACTTTCCTACCTATCTTCATTATGTGGCAAGTGCTTATTTTTATCATATATTGCTCCTTTCACCATTAAATTTTGGTTAACTGAAGACATCTAGACAATGTTAGAAATATTTTAAGAAATTGCAAACAATAGTGTCTTCAAGCTAAAGATCTGGTTACCAAATATTATTAGAATCACTGAACATCTCATCCAACATCAGACTAAACCACAAAAAACAAAGTGTCAAAGAAAAGGAGAGAGGCTGAGAAATTTTACTCACTGAAGGTACTGGGTTGGTGTTCTTTGGTTTTCAGGATTGTTTTCAGTATGGGTTTTGTATTCTGTTGTTTTTCTTTTTTTTTCCTTCAGCATCATAAAACAGTTCTCATATTCATCGCTTTTAGGTTTCTAAGTGGATTGTAATAATGTGCATTTTAATGTGAAGATATTTAAATACACAGGCAGCCTAGATTTAAGAGACGATGTCAGCTGATGGGTATTGCACAGTGCACTTGTCATGACCATACTGAAGTCATATCTCTCCTACTTCCTTTAATGAAAAATAAGGTAGTCGTGTACCTGTTTTTATTTGATAAGGGCTCAGTAAGCATCTAAATTTCAGAATGTCTCAGTGGTCCTGATTTCCAGTTCAGTATTCTTGGCAAACTTGTATTTAGCACTAATTTATGAAGACTTAGGATAGTAGTACATATTGTTTTACCTTGGGTTTCTCTGGTCATTTAAACTTTTTTTTTTTTTTTTTTTTTTTTTTTTTTTTTTTAATTACATGAGGTCCTCCATGGTAGCTCAAGTTTGTGAAATAACTAGAGATGTTTTAAGACCAACTTTTCCTTCCCCAGGTAAAAACAGGTTCAAGTTTAACAACAATAGTATTAAATGCACCTTCCATTCTTGTCATATACTTCATTCATTTACATGCTGATGAATACAGAAAGGGTATCATAGGCTTTGCAGAACATGAAATCATAGAATGGCTTGGGTTGGAAGGTATCTTAAAGGCCATCCTGTCCCAACTCCACTGGCAGGATTGCAGCCTACCAGATCAGGTTGTCCAAGGCCCCATCCAACCTGGCCTTGAATGCCTGCAGGAAGGAGGCATCCACAGCTTCTCCAGGCAACTTAATCCTGTGCCTCATCACCCTCTGAGCATAAGAATTGCCACCTAACATCTAACTTAAATCTCACCTCCTTCAGTTTAAAACCATTCCCCCTTGTCCTATCATAATCCTCTGACTCCAACCAATTTTTCATCCACCTTACAGTACCACCTTCAAATCCATCTCTCTCTGGTTTAGAGGTAAGGTTGTGGTGTGGGCCATCTCAAAGACCTTGTACACATCCAGGTAAACAACAGTTCAGTTGCCTTTCCTTGCTCCACCAGTACTATCAATCCATAATAGAAGGCCACTAGATTGGTTAGGCACAATCTGCCCATGGTGAAATCGTGCTGGCTGTCTCAGATGACCTCCTTGTGTCTTATGTGTCTTAACATAGCTTCCAAGAGGATGTGTTCCACAACCTTCTCAGGCATGCATGTGAGGCTCAGTGGCTTGTAGTTCCTCAGGTCCTCCTTTATCCCTTTCTTGAATACAGGAGTGATGTTTCCCTTTTTCTAGTCACCAGGGACTTTACCTGAGAGCTGTGACTTCTCAAATATGCAGAGTGGCACAACAACCACATCAGCCAGTTCCCAGCCCCCTTAGATGGCGGCTGGTTACACTTGGACTGTAGTTTTAAGAGAGATTAATTTTCTCAAATGCAAAATACTGATACAGTTAATGCCCATTTACTGTACAGATAGCCTCCAGTAGTTAAGAGTGAAGGACTTCCTCCAATCTAGCAGTCACAACTCTACCAGAAAAGTTTCCTGAATTTCTACATTTCTTAAGATTACTTATCATGATATAGCTGTAACCTAAATATTTTACAAGTACAGTATTAGCACTGCAAAACAAGCTAATGATGACCATAGGCTTATTACCTGTGTTACTGTTACCAATATCAGTGAGTTATGCTGTACTTTCTGCCTAACGTGCCAAAATTTATCTGAATATAAGTACCTCAGCCTACCACATGTACTGATCTGACAGAAGCTCTTTCTGTAGGTTATTTTGAGCAGCTATTCCTATCTTTCTTTGTAATATTTAAATCTTGTCACTGTTTACTGCTCTTTACATGATGGTGCTATTTATATTTCATAAGACATAACAATATTTTTTAGTAACTCTAACTTTAGTGCTATTATGGTAAGACATGGTTTTATTTACTGAATAAAAGAAATCTTATTCAATAATTCAATTAGCAATTATTATTTGCACATGAATTTTATTAATTGAAATAATGTTAATCTTTTAACTTTAAAAATATTGGAATGGAATGCAAATCACATTTATGTTATCTTTCATGCAAAATAATGCTTCTCCTCTTAAACAATATATAATTAAGCAGAACTTATTGCCATAAAAATTATATTAGAAAGCTTAAAGATATTTTTCAAGTGCAAACTATACAGATAAAACAGTCAACATGATAACTGCATTTTTAAGAAACAATCCATATGTAAGTATAACGTAGATTGTAGTGTCATAAAGCAGAATAGATTGCATTTAATTAAAAAATAGAAAAAAATGTTATCTGCCATATATATATATATATGTATATTTCAAAGCTACATATTAAGAGTCATAAAAAAATTAGTTATACCACTTTCATTACATTCTTTGTTTAGAAACATGACAATAATACACTTGGGTATACTTACAGTTTTTAAACTGAAAAATGTCAAAATGTGAAACCTAACTTGTTATTTGCTACTTGCAAAAAAAAATTGCCCATTTCTAAGGGTTTTTGTAAATCAAAGCAGTTTTGAAATCGTGAACATGAATATTTTTCTCTAGTAAAAATGCTTTGTCTGTCACTGAGTTTTATTACATGCTTTTATGTTTCTGAACACAAACAAACAAATTGCCAAAAACCTACACAAAGACCACGGTAATTCTCTGTCACCTTCTATTCTCAGCTCTGTCAGAACGCATTTTTGGTAAGAGACACTGATCTGGAGTGTCAATATGCATAAGAAACTTACACTAGCCATATCTGACATTTACCAGTTTCTGCTAATGTTGAATTTACTCAAAATATTATGCATTTTATCTGACAGTGAGTATCAATCTTTCTAGTAGGACAACATCATTATTGCATGATTCATGTATATGAATATATATATGTCTCATAATCCATTTTTGTTGCTTTTTTTTGTCGGTGGCACTGTATATTTATTTATCTGCAATAAACAAGTTGTGAATTATTCGGGGGGAAAATAACAGATACTTAAGCCTTTCATGATTTGGTAGTACATAATTAAATTAGAGTTCAATGACTTATAGTTGAATACTCATGGAGTATAGAACAAAGCTACATTATCTACTTTGTTGAATTCTTAAGTTCATAGTTTACAATTTTAATTCCTGTTTTACACACTAAAGAATTTTTTCCTTATTTACTAAGCAGTAAATGAAGACAAATTAGGTACAACACATAGAAAACTGGGAGCTGATAAATGGCCTTTTTAATGGCCTTTCATCACGCAGTCATTAGTACCCTCCCCTACTCTCCCAAGACATCTTCTCTTCTCCTTAGTAGGGTCTTAAAACAGCTCCAGGTGTAACTAGAGTAAAAGGATAATGCACAAAACTAATTTTATTTTTTCATAATGTTCTGATCTGGATATTAAAATAGCTTTCTCCAGTTCTTAGTTTTAATAACAATTGCATTCTATGGACATAGAGTTGGTTGATTTTCACCCCCGGGGGTAGAAAAAATGCCATTTATCTGGCCTAATTTGAACTAGTCTGAGCAGATTCTGTGAGTGTGCACAGGAAACAGATTAATTCTGTGGGATCCACAGGTTTCCTCGGAGCACTGCATCACTCACAGATGTCAGGTGGTTTTATTCTTTACCCTCTCTGGGTCAAGGGAAAGGCTAATGGGATCTACTCTCTTCCTGTGCTAAAGAAGGTGACTAGGAGCTTCCCCAGACATTTCCAAGAAGTCTGGATTTTTGTGGTTGATGTTTTGTTGTCGCTGTTGTGTTTAGTTTTGGTGGTTCTGGGGGGAGGGGGAATGTGTGGTTGTTTTTTGTTTGTTTGTTTTTGTTTTTTGAAACAAATTGTTTACTCCTTACGTGTTTTCTTTCCGTTAAAAGAGTAACAAGCTCATTCAGACACCAGCAAAATAAACCTCTATGGGGATCTCCACTAGCTTCACACAGGAAATACTCAGAGTACAAAACCTGTAGTAACACACTGTCTAATAGGCTCTCTTTTCATTCCAAGTACCTCAGATCAAAGACAAGCCTTCCCCAAAAAATATAGCAATAATCAGTTAATCAGCCTGGCCAGATATTGTTGCTCATATAAATCTGTTCAGCTATTGTAACTTCAAAGGATGTATCCATTCCATCACACAAAGATCAGGCCCCATTATACCTCATAAACTGAAGAAGACTCTCAGATCTGGCTGATGTTATGCGGTAACAATTTCAAAAACATTTGTTTTCCAGAGTTTCTTTTCCAAAAGTAGAAATAGCTTTGCCATAAAATAAAATTGCAGTAGAGTATGGCACACCTCTTCCCAGCCATGCCACATCTCAAGATGCTGGAACAGTTTGTTCACCAACATAAACAACAACAGAAAAAAACAACTTTCATTAACTTTTAAATCTGAGCTCATTTAACAGCTAACTCACTTCAGACTTCTCACTCAACAAGGTGAAATTATTTCCCTATGTGCATGTGTGTGTATATATATATATATACATATGTCTGTTTCTTTGCCCTGTGCAAGCATGCATACTGTATTTTATTTTTAGTAGCTGTATGGCTGTGCCTGGGGCTTCATTTTAAAAAGGCAAATTGCCTCAGAAAACAAAAACAAACAAACAAAAAAGAATTGCTATAATAACTGTGTTCTTTCAAAAACTAAAAAAAAAGAAGAAGAAGAAAAAAACCTGCCACCCTCTCAGGTGGCTTCAGAGTCATCTGCCAACATACTAAAAAAAAGTTAAAAAAAAAAAACAGAAAAAAGGATTCCACAGGAGAACAAAAAATAATAATAAAAATAAATACATAAATAAAAAACAAAAACCACAACACTTGAATTCTTTTCTGGCAGCCTCAGTTACGCCTGTGGTTGGGTGACTGAGAAATGCTCGTGAAATTGTTTTGTCTCAAATTGGTACCTCACATGACCTGGCTTTGGTAGTAGCCGTTACAGGAATTTAACTTCAAAAACAGATGAAAAACAGAACAGAGAACTGAACAGCAAACAAAGAGACAGACAGACCAGCCTCGTTTATTTAAAATTCAGTTATTTTTAGCTGGAAGCAGTTTAAGGCTGACCAAAATGTTTTGTTGTTTTTTTAGGGGTTTTTTTTTTTTTTTTTTTTTTTTTGTCTTTGATGTTGCTTTTATAATTCTCTGTCTACAAGGTGAAAATAACTCAAATATCCTTCTTAATTGCCACGTTTTCTAATTGCTGTCAAGTATCCTATCTGGCACGTCACCCACCACCCATCACAAACTCCCACCACAGCAGTGGTGCGGCCCAAGAGAAGGCAGAGCAAGAGAAGGGGTTTGGTGCATGAACACAGTGAACAGGCCTGACAGCAACCCAGATTATCGTTGCAGCGCTTTTTTTGCTTCTTATGCAAATAAATTAAGTGTTCCAGGTCACAAAGGAGAAGCTTTTACCACTCCACGAGCATCCCTTAAGTTTTGCCTCCCCTCCAGCAGCATTTGTCAGCTCAGCTTCCTCTGGCCAGAAGTACCTGGGTGTGGCTCCCAGCAGGGTTTATTCTGAAAATAGCCAAAGGGGACGTGAGGGTGACATGAGATTTACTTTCTATTTCTTCCCTCCCCTGCTTGCACTGGGAAATGGCCTGCGTAACCTAATAAGCATTTTCTCTCTAATTTCCATGCTGTTATGCTTTACAGGAACTGAATCAACTGCTTAGACACAGCTCCTTGCCAGCCTCTGAACTGAAAGGAGCATTCTGCTGCTCCTCCACTTTGCTCTCCTACCTCTGCCTTTTCCTTGACTTTTTTTCCTCCTCATCACCATATTAATCATTTTTACTACCTTTTGCAGGCCTGCAGTTCCTATAGGTTCTGTTTTCTTGAAAGTCCTAAAATTCTAAAAGCAAAATGGAAACCTAGACTTCAATGTAAACATTTTAGTGGCGTGCATCTCTGTAGCTCATCGTTGTAGTACTCGACAGCCTCCAGCTAAATAAACACATTCAGTATTATGAGAACACAAAATTACCATAACACAGGACAGTACTGGAGTTACCATGGGGATAGATGGTACTGAGAAAAGGAGAAAAGCAGCAGCCAGAACTTTGTAGCTTATACAAGGTAAGCAACTGCAAATGGTAGGGTCTTGTGCTTAGGAGGGTGGGAAGAAACCAGGTCAGGATGGAAAGTACGTGTGAGGAAAGCCTTGGTAGTAAGGCCCTTCTGGGTCACTGGCATTAGAAAATTCTAGTTTGACAATATCAAATTACTTTATTACTATGATTAAGTAATGACTATTTTCCAGACTGCAGTAAGAGAACATTTGCTGCAGGTTCTATTCTGAGCAGTGCTCCTTAACTTGGCTTGAACTGCCTTTCTCTGAATTTTGTTGTGCCTTTGTACAACAGAAGGTTGCATCAATATAGCAGAACTCATCTCCTTCTGAAACAACTCTCTTGAAAACACTTCTCACCGTGTTTTGAGTTTTGGAGCAGAAGGCTGCCTGTTTATGCATTAATTCCTGCTTATGGTTTTCAGTTGTTCTTTCATCTTGCCTGTGCCTGTATCAGTTTTCTCAGCTATAAAAAAAAAAAAAATTGAATAACTCTTACTAACTTTCTGGAGTGTTGTGAATCTTACTCAGTGTTTGTGCAATAAAACTTACAAGTGCTGTTCTCACATCTCAATTTTGGCTGTTATTTTTCCATCTATCACTTGAAGAGTCCATATTTTTCACTTGGACTGTGGTTCAAGTCACTGAACTACTTATACTTGCCCTTTCAGAAGGTCTTAAAAGATAAGTGTTTCCTTTATGGTATGGGATTATCATATCCAAAGAACCTGATGCACTTTCTGATGCACTTGGCTATGGCTGATTAAAGATTCCCTTTAGAAAAGAGTTTTTTGTCAGTAGACTAATTATTTTATTGTTTTGTTTTGAACTGGAGCAGCACTCTTCTTGCACACGTTTGAGTAACCACTGTACTCCCTAACTGAATACTACCCAAAATGATTGCATTCCAAAAACATAAATATACTCATTTGTAAAGTTAGAAACATCATTTCCAGCTCTTCAGAGTATCAGTGTTCAGTTTGTGAAAAGTTCTTTAGTCACATTTGGTCATTTTTTGTTTGTCCTCAGGCCAATTCAGTTCACCTGAAATGCTTTTCTTCCTGCCTTTATCTCTGATATTAAACATACTCTAAACTGATGTCCTCAAAATGCAATGAAAACAAACATAAAAACCAATGCCATACCAAGAAAACACATCCAAAATAATTTAGCAGATACCATTCTTGGTCAAACAGATTGGATCAATGAATTTTGCTGGTCTGAATGCTGTGTTATAAAAGAAATTTGAGTCCCAGCATTTCATATTCTAGGTTATTATTTGTCCAGTAAATTTAACAGTAATTCAAGTGAGCAACCATTACAGGCTGAAGTGAAGAGCATGCTAACAGACAGTGAAGCTCTAGGAGACATGGGAAAATCGTGCCTAAGTAAGCTTACTAAATTAAACTTACTAAATGATGCTTTCTTAATACTTTATTAGAGTATTAAATTACTTAGTAAAATAAGTTCTCATCAGAGAGTTTTCTGGTATGATTAAAATCTTGTGGCTCACAGAATAATTCACTAAAGCTATGGAAAAGTAATCTGGGAGGGGCAAGATGCCTTTCTAGGGAGTCAGAGCAAAGCTTACAATTACAGGGAAACTGGAATAAGAAAGAGAAATCAATTCCCATAATGCTGCAACTGGAATTTCTCTCTCATTGATTATTGCTCCTGAAATAAGGATTTTAAGCTGTGAGGTAAGTAAGAAAAGGTAATTACATTGTCTCCACCAGCCCTCACAAAATAAAGTTTACATTTTATGCATTTGGAGAGATACTTCAACATAGCTCTCCCTTATTTCTGCTTTCAGACATTTCTTCAAAGAATGCTTTATGGGAAGATAACATTAAACCGGGTAATGCTGTTAAACATATAACATTGCTGCTAATGTTCTTTAGAAACAATCTATCAAATCTTATTTAATTTCACCAGTCTTGTACAATGAGTCCCAGGCTTGACATTTAACTAAATTGCCCAAAGACACTCTTCCAACCGTATGTAATATACAATAAGTAACTCTTTAAATTGCCTGGGAACATAGTGCAGAACAACTCTCAAGGAAATGAAAAAAGAAAAACAAAAAACAAAAAAAAACCTGGGGCTGAAGTATTTTCTCATGCACCTTCCATCCAGGTGATGCTTCTCTCTCATTCCAGATTTGCCCCCAGCATGATCAAACGGCCACTAACATTTTGCCCCCCATGTTTGTTTGTGGTTGCCTACATTGCAGAGACATTTATCAGCATTGTATCAGATATTCCTGTAGCAGCAACAGTTTTGGCACAAGTTTCTGTGTGTTTAGGTTCCAAGGGGGATGGAGAGAACACAAGCTGTCTCCAAATTGAAGGAATCAATTTTCATTTCTGAAGTCAGACAGGCTTTCATTTATTGCCTATTGACTCCATAGAGACATAATAACAATGTTGCTACTTTCAGTGAAAAAGACCATTACTGAGGACAATGCATTCAAAGAAAGATGACAGCTCTCTTCATCCCCAGGCTGCTGTTCACTCCCTGAATTATGAGCTAGGCTGCCTCCAGAAGTACCCTCTGCTACCTGGCCAGCTTCATCAGACCCTGGGGCATACAGAGCGTATGACTTTTTCAGATACAGGTCTAGTGACCAAGAAGCTCAGATTCTCAGACTTCTCACACTAGAATTTACAGGTTTCCAGCACTTTTGGGTCCCTAGCCAAGCTTTGAACGGACTGTGCTGGAACCACTCGGTTCAATCAATCAATCAGTTCCTGCATTGTCCATCCAACCCAGTCTTCACCAGCCTCAGCAGAACTGTACTCAGCAAGGCAGTAAATAGCTCACAAGATGCCCCAGTACTAAATTACCAAGTTCAGCTCAGTATCTGACCCAGAGGACTTATCCAGAAATGCATGCTCGATGCCTTGCTGAGCGCTTCCAAACCAGGTTGATGCCTTCTCTGAAGTATTTCAGTGCTGGAGCACAGGTGTGGCACAATACTGGTACTCTCCAAGGAGAGCTCAGGTCTTTTTGCTTCCCTCCCTTTCTGTTAGCAGTCTGTGATAAGCAGCAGCATAGGAAAGGTATTTTCTAACTGCTTCTTCTTAGATAAAATTGTTAAAATAATAGCAGTGTCTTTTGGGACGCTTCCCTTGAGTTTCAGGGAAATAGTATCCATTTGTATTCTTTCACACGCCATTTAAAGTTGATACTGATGATACACAGTTTGTCATTCTTTTTTCAGTTTCAATTAAATACTGCCCTAAAAAGCTTACTTTCTGTACTCACAAGAGTCTTTCAGATGCTGCAGGAGTGAGTCATTACAATAATACCAAATCAAGGTTCCAAGTAGATGACATAACCAAAAACATTCAAAAATCTACACGAATTAATTTGTCATAATAGTTGGCCTTTCGGTCATTCAGAAAAACCAATTTGTCCAACCCAGAAAGATCACTGTCACCAATCTTTTTTATTTTTTCTCCTCTTTCAGTATGTGTTTATATTTCAATTAGGAAAAAAAAATCAGTAAGTTGTCTTGCAAAACAGTAACATGTTCCAAATATAGAATCTCATTTTATATTTGAATATATATATTTCTCAGAAATGACACTGAGAACGGTTTTTATTGCAATACCATAGTGCGTGCGGTCAGTCACATGAAAATGATCTAAATGATAAGCTTTATTTCTTTTTTCTGCAATTGGCTGTGAGTCATCTACATGAACACAAGTGGCTATATTTAATAATTTAGGTTATAAAGCTCCATTCTAGTTTAACTGACATTTAATTATGGTGGCTCTTTTCATACCCACTTTTCATATATGACTATTTTTCCCAAAATCTTGTGTGTTAAGATTGCAGTTAAGGACATTTATGTACCTTTACCATATGGCAGCTTTTATTGTAGCGTGAGGGAACAAAGTAATTTAATCTGATAGATTAAAAAATGCAGAATTATGCATGCTGGCAATCATTCAAGTATTACTCTGCTTAGTTAACCTGAATTGCTGTTTATCACCTATCAATCTGTGTTGAGTAATGCGCTTCAGAACGTATTATTGCTGTCAAACCCTGCTGGCAGAAAGCTATTGTGTTCGCATCTACTTCCAAGTCAATTTTCAGTGATCCATTTCTTTTTTCTATGTCCCATATGAAATCATGGCCTCAAATATCTGCAGCACATCCTTGTCTGTCCTAAGTGCTACAGTGAGACAAGAATCACCAAAGAGACCTGAATTTTGGTCGCCCTTCAACATACACTTCTATGGTTGTCTTGGTTTAACAGGTTTTAAAGATTCTAAGGCACAGTTGTGGTAGTATGGCTTGATTTCTTAACACAGTGCAAATGATGTTGAACTATTGCACAACTGGCACTGTACCACCTGTATTCTATTAGATTTGTGAAAGATTTTTAGTAGAAGTTTAAGTTACAGCACTTACCAGCTCAGAACTTAAGTTCCAAAACAAAAAAATCAGAAGCCCAAAACCTGAGGACATAAAAGCATTTTAACTTCACTTACTGATATTTTGTAAATACAGCTAACAACTGCTTCACCACCACTGCTCACTGGATACAAATCAGCATATGCTTTTTAGTGAGGTGATGTTATTATTATGATAATTTAAGAAAGCAGATGGGTCCAAATCAACCCAGGTGGTCTTGAGTCTGCCAATTTACCAAAGTTATGTTTTCACTATATTTGAGTAAGAAGTGCTCATCATTCTTGTTCAGGGATGCATCAAGCTGCTGTGGTTGTTTGTTATCATTTGTCTAAAAGCCAAACTAGTTACCTGTCAGACTGCAAATACTGTGGACAATACTTGTGGCATTACTTGAAGCAGCACTGGACTATTTAACAACAAAAATTGGATTTTTAACCTACTCCTTTCCTTTATTTACAACGCTATATGCACTTCAAAATGATTTTTTTGCACGTACTCTCTCACATATAACCTGTGCCTTCAGCTAATTAAGAGTACCAAATTCTTAAATTAGCTTTTTCCAGAGCATCAGCAACCAGTCTCTTACAACCCCCATTCACAATTAAACAGTCTGTTCACGATCCACACAGAGAAGTAACATCAAGTCCTTGGCTCACATGCACTTCCCATCCCATTTCAACCATGCTTATAGCAATGCTCTTTTAAACATGTCGTACATCTGTTTACATGCAGAGAGATCAACCATTTTATTTCATAACCAGCTGGAGCCTGTGGAAAGGCAGCAAACACAACACTCTCTCATACAGATTTTGCTTATTTTCCTTGTCTTTGCTATTATAAGCGGATAGCCGAGTGCTCCGGGATCTAAATATAATCACTGCTGAATTCTTATCTTTTTCTAAGATAAAGACACTAAGTAGCGCCAAGTTATTATAGCCACCCACAACAGCACCATATGTGAGAGACTTTCATTTTCCATACACAGCTGAAGAAAGCTTCCTTTTATGGAATAATTCATCATTTCTACTTAACACTGCCACAGTGACCCCAGGACACTGGTTTATCAGTGGGAAATGAGTCTCAAAAAGCAAGTAAATATTACAGTTTAAAAATACTGTTTTGCACTGAATAATTTAGCACAAAAAAAAAAAAAATTGCCAAGTTATCACTTTCCAAATTTGCTGCAAAATCCCTGCGGAGTTTAAGCGCAGAGTGCTCTCCTAGGCCACCAGAAAGAGAATTGCCTCCTTAGCCTCATTACTACAGGGAACATTTGAAACTGTCAGTAAACAAAGTCACTGATAGTGGTATAGACCAAACTTCAACTCTGCAAAGAATGCCTTCCCTCCATAGACACAGCTGAACCATTTTTGGCTGTGCTGCTAGCAGAGCAGCCGTAAAGCCTGAAGACCAGAGTACATCTCCCAGACACTGAGCATGTAAAACAGATTTTGCAGCCTGCCCTGTACTTCATGCTCCAACAGCTGCCTTCTTAGCAATACTCAAATTAGAATGGTTGCATGTTCATTGGTGAGAAAAAGCATAGCTCTGCAACAGCCAATGCCATGAGAAGCCTAGGCCGCTGCATAGTCTGCAAGTGTCATTTGAGCAGCACTCATGAAATCATGAACAAGCACCGACTTGAACACAGATCAGCTCCTTGAACTAGCTCACAATATTCTTGTTTGGCTGGGAATGCCCAGGAGTCCAGGAGGAAGAAAAAGGAATAGGGTCTTGGGTAAAAGTCAGCAGTTCATAAATAAATAAATAAATAAATCTAAATACATAAAACACAAACAAAAAAATCCGATTACAATGGTGTTTTTTTTCTTTTTTTTTTTTTTAGTGTTACCAGAGTTATGAGAGTTTTCAGCTTCAAATCCTTTCCTCTTCTCCAGAATCCTAAACTCGTTGTCCAAACCACTAGCCTACCATATCACTCCAATTCTTACATTGATAATGCTGTCTCTTTTTAATGTTTAAAATATGTATTTTCAGCCCTAAGAGAGAAAACAAGTAAATTAAAAGAGTTCAGGGGTGACCACCTGGAAGGGAAGACAATTGATTTTCTAGTGCCTATTCAAGTGCCTGTTTTTCCCTGTTACTATATTTTCCTCCAGAGTCCAGTTTCATGTACACGTGTTCTGATGGGCAAACCTCCACTACACAGAGGCTGTGAAATGAGGTAGGTGACGGGTCACTTGTCCCAGTGTGCTGAGAGGTTGACAGGCCTTAGCATGACATCTTTACATCTAAAGAGCTCAATGTTGTATTTGCATGAGAACATTATGTAGTCAGCAATCACTCTTTTGAGAATAATAAGCATCTTTAAGTGATAGCAATAGATAGGAGAACAGAAATAGAAGAATAGACAGCCAACAAGAAAGCATCCATGTTTTAACATTCTACATACAGGATTAACATGATAAAAATTGTTCAAGTAACTGACAGTTACTCAGGATATTTTGTAGCTCTAACCTTTAGGCCACTTGAAAATACTTTTGTTCATAAATATGCTAAGAGAAATCTGACTCAAGTGAGATTTTCTTCTGTGACTTTATAAACTTTGGGAGTTAACCTGGCATTCTTTGCATATGGTCATTAACAAGAATGAAAGTCCTGCAAGCAACATCTAAGTAGTGCTTTCTTCTCTGGAGTCAGTAGTAAACCATATGATGAAACTGGAGGCATAGAGATGTTTTAAATGTTCCATGTAAGCTGGAAAACAGTTTGTGTGGCCATTTTGCACTGTATTTCCCATAGAGTTAAGTCATGCAAGTGGGAGGATAATGTGTGCACTGTTCATATTTCAGCTTATATTATTACCTGTTTCTGAATGAGTGTCCCTTGAGTTTTAATTAAACAAGGTATTATTTACCAACTCTGTTGTAAATGTGTGCCTCTTCATTCCTTCCTGTAACTGCCGGCTTTGCTGAAAGAGTGCACATATGCAATAGTCTCCTAGGGATCTCAGTTTAGTACAGTGTTGGCCACCTAATGCTCACTAACCAAGAGAAAGCTCTTGCTGTATCTGCTTTTTAAAAACAACTCAAACTAATTTTCGTGTGTGTTCACCCAGGCAAAGTTTAAGTCAAAGATTTCTTCATAAATCTAGCTTTTTCACAGCTTGCAGACAAGCTTTTTCTAGTCTAGGTGCTGCTGGAAAGTTTATGTTTCATTTATGCATCTGACAATTGAGGTTTTCAGTTCTTCTAATCTGTGGAAACATCTGACATTCTCTGCAGGTTGCAGAGAAGAGGAGGAAATGAAATTTCCTGGCCTTTTCTATGAATTTCAATGTATTTATTTTTTAATAAAAAAGATAGGAAACCGTAAAGGTTAAATATTTTGTGGTAGCTTTTGTTTACTTTCTATTGCTGTTATTAATATAAGTAACTATAAACATGATCAGGGTGCAGAAAGCAACAAAAGCATTATTGGCAGCCACATCCTCCACATCCTTTCAATGTGTTTATGCTAATGGACCCTGAAGAGTAAAGTGCAATGCAGTGGTTATGGAAATACTTTAAACACAAATTAAATAAGTGGTGAAACAGCCCACTAACTCTAATCATTATTTCAGTACATCGAGTGTATTGAATACATTAGTGACTGAAGGAAGAAAACATACATGGAGTCTGGAGAAAAAGAATAGCTATCTATTAGTTAAGCTATTTATTTATTCAGAAGTCATAGGAATTTCACCTATGACACGGGTGACAGAATCACCAGCACACAGCACTCGGCAGCATTTTGTTAATTAACATTTGCTGACTTTCAGGATCTTTCTGTCATTATTGTATCAAGGAAGAAAGCTATTTTGTTTCCAGGATATGCCCGTCTTCTAGAGAACTCATAGCAGTCTAGTGTTCTGGACAGAATAATCATGCTTATGTACGGTGTTTAAAATAAACCACTGACACATATTCCTCTATTAGCTGTCAACATGCAGCAAGACAGGATTTTCTTTGTTTACTTTTTTTGTACTGTGTAGTACGCTTGGCCAGTTCTACACAGGGAAGAAGATTTGCTAGGTGCTACTGTTCACCTATATGAGCAGTGTGCAAGCATGCAAAGACACAATGGAAAATATTTTTCCCTGTTTACGAGGGAAGCCTACAGAAAGAAGAAAGAGAAAGACTAAACTGAGAGTACAATTAAGGCAGATTTTTCTCCATTTACCACAACCTCCAGAACTTTTAACAAGCTCCCTATTGATAATAAACACAGCTCAGACTCTGCTACATTTTAGATTTAATCTAAGTAAACATTTTTGCTTCCAAGAACTGTACTGATTTTATAACTGGTCCCTTTACATGATAAGATCCTTGCAGCAATGCACATACCAAATATTATTACTGTGTGATGGTACAGAAATCACCTCTAGGAAAACATTAGGTATTCTATGATATTTGGATGCCTAGCAATCCCAAGGAAATTCATTTGGATTTATTTTGCTAGAAAGCTCTCTCTGCAAACAATGGCGATTTAAATCATTGAGACTACTAGTGTGACATGGGCCAGTGGGCATAAACTGATTTAAGGATTTTAAATTTAAAACAGGTTGGTAATCCCTAGTGGATGGTGTGACTGTGAAAATGGAGCTTATCAGGCTGCCCTGCAAGTCTGTAGACAGCACAAACCAATCAGACCCTGAAGGTGTAGTATTTTATCCTCTGGAAACAGGAAAAAAAAGCTATCTGCATTTATTTGCGAAGGAGGGATTTGCACCACCTGAAGGCAAGTTTTGTTTTCAGCTTCTGATTTTGTGACGGACAGCAATGTTTTACCCATGTCAACAGGAAACTTCTTAAATAACTTCCAAATGTATTAGCTATTGCTATGTTCCATAGTGTACATTTCTGACATTTCCAATCCCCTGGTGCTGCCTCACACTTTGTGTGTTCCCATGGCTGGAATCGAATAGCAGCTGATATCCTTATCAGACATGAATTCTTGTCTCAGGAGATGCTGCTTTGCCTAAGCCTCCCTCTCACTGGACACCTGTGCAAAAATTATATCGGGGGTGCAATGGGAGCAATACTTGCAATACTGTGCAATGGCCTAATAAAAAGCATTAGTTGAGGAGGAAGGTGGAATCCAGTGTTTACAGCTATATGCGAAAAATTAGTCTATTTGATTGTGTTAACCAGACCAAACTGAAGAGGTATCACCAGGAACTTCTGTCACAGACAAAGATACTGACACCATAAGTACTTTGTGAAGTCAGAAGTACAGCCACAAACCCAAAAGGATTACTGCACTGACTTAAGTAAAGAAGAGACAGAGAGATGAATCAGAAGAAGAACAAGGCAAGGGAATTTGGAAAGTGAGACTAAAACTGTGTACTAAGGAAGATGAGGGAAACCTAGAAGAGAGAGCTGAGATGACAAATAAACAACCTAGCTAAGAAAGAAGCCACATCCTTGCAAACAGCAGGGGTGGTAGGAAAGCTACAGCACTTAGACTGGTAATGAAGTTGACTCATTTTCACTAATAAGGAGAGTCTAGAGACACAGGGCATGAGATACTCTCAGGAAATACCAAGAAGAGTACGGCTGCCCAATAGGGAACAGAGGACAACCCAGTACCTCACTGGCATAGTATCACCCTACCTGAATTCAGGAGGCTGAGCTGATAACAGAGCCTATCAGTAACCCCCACCATAGTTAAGGAAGAGAGCAAGATGAAGAGCTCTCAGAAGGGTCCAGTCAGCAACAACTGGAGATAGGTTTGGAGACATTGTAGTAAATTAAGTCTAAGGTCACTCCAGAAAGCATAGTGAGTCAACAGCCCACAAGCATATAGAGGCTCTAGGCTGAGCTTTAATGAACTCTTGCGGTCTTGGGTAGAGATCAAATCAGGTCAGAAGGAGGCCCAGGTGAGGCTGTCTAGGGTCCGAAAAGCCTATTAGTGCCCTTAGGGCTCAGACAGATGCAAAGAATAAAAGCAGTCTGTGTGACAGGCTTTGGGATTGAAGATGACTTCCTAGAGGGATGAGAGCAATTTGAAGCAGGATGAGGAATAAGAAAAGTTGGATCCAAAATGGTATGCTGGCACTGGCAACAGACCTAGGAAAGGTTCAGCAAAGAGGAAAACAGAGAAAGGTTTGCAACAATTTAATGACAGGGAAGTCATGATTTTGTTTTTTAAGTAACTGGAAGTAGTCGTATGAGACTGAAGCCATGTTGGTGTTTCAAAGTTGCTACAAAAATGCACGGAAATTGAAACAAACCCTCTGCTATTAGATGATTTTTTTTTAATAATGCAGACAAGCCAGTTCTCTTAAATGTGTACAGCATATTGATAAAATGACATGTTGATAGTTTAATCTGCGTGATGATTTCTGACAATGCAAATACTTGGTTAGAATTCTGAGATCTTGATTTTTCTAACCGACTTAGCTGTGTTGATCAACTCCTGAAGTGTAGACAAGCTTTTGTAGTCCTGACTGAAAAGCCCAAATACCAGTTTTCTGTGTGGCTCCTAACAACTTAGCACAATTCCTACATGGACTTCAGTAATCCAAAACCCTTCCGTGTTCTTCATATGTCGATCTGTTTGTTTTCTTTAAGATCAGATCATGGAGCAGATCCTCCTGGAAGCTATGTTAAGGAACATGAGAGACAAAGAAGTGAGCTGAGATAGGCATCAGGGCTTCACCAAAGGCAGATTGTGGCAGATACGGTCTGACAGTATCATTGCAGGAAGGAAGGGAACTGAGGTCATCTACCCGAACATGCACAAGTCCCATACCACATCCTTCTTTCTAAATTGAAGAGAGATAAATTTGAAAGCTGGACTGTTAGGTGAATAAATAATTGGTTGGATGTTCGCAGACATCTAGTGGTTGGAAATCCTGCCCATGGAGGGCTACTGGAATGAGGTGTTCTTTAAGGTCTGTTCCAACTCACGCCATTCTGTGATTCTATAACAAAAAATCTCCCTGCTCATGGCAGGCTAATCAAATATGTTTTTGAATTAGGGAACTAAAAGAACCACACTAACTCTAACTATTATGTGAGAAACACTAGTTACTTCACTGCCAGAGGTGATGGCACAATGGAATAAATTACTCAGTTTTCACTGAGCTTCCTCCAATAAAGGGAGAAGCCCTTCATGTTGCAGGAACTGATTAAGATGGCAAAACAGCTCTATTCTAGGAAGCTAAAGTACTTTTATACCATTTGACATATATACAAGATAGACATAAAACAGACAGAAAATACAGCTACAACTGCTATGTAAAATAATAGTTTTCCTGAGAGATGCAACATTAATTTTATTTTGGTGTCACAATGATAAAGCAGGCAATTGAAATATTTTGTTTACATAGAGTGAGAATTCAGCCCGAGGTCAGAAAATCTAATTTGATTTCTGTCTTTCAAGTATACAGCACTCACTTCCACTGGCTTTGCAGTGTAACAGTGGCAGAACAAATGCATGTTACTGTTTGTTGTTTTGTGGTTTTTTTTAAGAGAATATTGAAAGTTCCATCAGTTAATTCCATGCTTCGTCCACTTGAGGAAATATTTATTTATAATCTTAAGACCCAAGCCTGCAATAACCTATTAATTAAATGGGAAAATGACTATTAACCAAACATCAAAATATAAAAAAGGACATTTTAGCCTTCATGGGAATTGACAACTCTTTATTGTAAGAAAGAAACATTGCAACAAAGTGTTGATCAGTTATTAAAACTAATGTTTGGATAAGGTTTCAGTGATTTGGATTTGGATTTCTAACATTTGAGACTGAAATAATAATGGAAAGCAGTGACTCCCCTTGTTTTGTTATTTTACATTCCTGTGCAGCAAGAACAGTGGATGTTTGACAAGGATGGTACCATCTATATACATTTAGGAAAACATGCTTGCTGTGGGTGTAGAAAAATAAAATTTATTTGTTAAATTACACATAAATATAAGGTACAAATGTATTTTTAAAATACAGATAATCACACTTGCATTGTGTACATATGAAAATACAGTATTTTAATATTCAACATACACAGACACATTTATGATAAATGCAACTCATTGGCAATGCCAGTTCTCCTCAGTCTGTTTTTGTTGGTTTGTTTGTTTGTTTGTTTGTTTTCTTTCCAGTTTTCCATAAACATGGAAAAATAGGCTTTTGAAACATTTAGTTCTGCCGGACATCTTGCAGCAGCTTGTTAATTTCTGCCACCAGCTCGCTGGCATCCATGAGTTCATGTTTACCATCACTGAGGTGATTGAGTACATTGTCAAAATCATCTTCTTCGTAATTCTCTGGGATTTCCTCCATGGCTGGCAGCCATTTAGAGGAAGGCTGTGCACTCGAGTGAGTCCCCAGAGTTGGCCCATTGTTGGCTGGGTTTTGGAAATGCGTGCTGGCTGCCCAGGCAGCCACTCCCTGTGGATAATTCACAGCCTTGGCTGGCAAATGTCCCTTCCTGCGCTCCAACGAATTCAAACGATCCACCTCATTGCATTCTGTGTAGGCATCTAGCGAGGGAGGCAGCAGGCGCTGGAAGACGCTGCTCATCTCAGAGAGGAGAGAGGAGGTACAAGTGTCTCCTGATTCCTCTTCACCCTGACAGTCTTTGCCAAATGTTGAAAAGCTCTTCTTCTTTTCACTGGTGTCAGCAGGCTGCGGATCTTCCTCGAGGCTCTGCTGCTGCTGCTGCAGCTGCTGCTGTGGTGACTGAAACTCCTCCCCAGGGATGAACATGTTACTTCTGTAATCGGACGAGGGAGATGGCAATGGTGGCATCCAGCACTGGTCAGAGTGGCCTAGGACCCTGCATTCCTCCGTGCACAGTCGCATTGCTGCAAGAGAAGAGATGAGAGTGAACATCCCCCTTCAATTGCACCTATCACTTACACTCACAAGGTCTAACACCCAAGGCAGACAAAGGCCTCCTTCTCCAAGGATTAAAGATGTTCTGACCTGGTGTCTGGAATCACTTTCTGTATGCATGAGTTCAGCAATTGCAAAAGGCATGGATTTAAATGTGCTTTCATTCCTAAGAGGTCCCAGGAAAGTTAAGTACAGAAAGTGGTAAGAAAGTGATATAATATTTTAACTAAGATGGCAGACAAACACAAGTTCCAGGGAGATAACTAGCTCTTATGACTTAAAGACATTAATTCCCTTTGTGAAGTGTTTTTACATAAATATATAGTTAAGATGAAGGGGTTTCTACCTTCCAGCTTTTAGCTGTTTTACACAAGTCTTTCACGTGCAAATAAAGAAGCACATCAGAGTAATAACACAAGAATAAACAGACAGAGGAAATACAGAACAAAATCATGCAAAGAAATCTCCATTAAAAAACCTCCTTTTGACCTGACAACAGGGTATATTTTGAACACCAGGTGACCCACTAACATCTGACCTCATTAACTGAATCGTTTAAATTTTAATCCAATACCAGAATATTTAGCTTTTAATCCATATACAGTGTGACCCCAGGGTTTATACAGACAGCAGTTACTCTGAAGTGTATCTGCAGCTCTGTAGTTCCAGTCCCTGTGCTCTGCTGACCCAGTATAGTCACAAGAAAGTCACTAACCCACAAGATGGCCATTCAAGCCAGCAAGAGGACTGAAGGGTTGAAAACTCCCTCACTGCTGTACTTCAGTGGTGCATCATGCAAAAGCCATACATAAAGGCCAGGGATTAGCCCACTGCGAGAGTAGACCATAAACACTGAGGGAAACATCTCTGGAAGCAGAAACAGGTAAAGACCTGCATGACAGACCTGCCAGGGGAGAGGCTAAATTTGGCTCTCCAAAAGGAAGTGACTCTTTATGACACAAAGGCTTGGAACAGGCTGGGCACTGTCTGGGTACCTGGCAGTCCCTCTGGAAAAGCCCAAGCGCTGCATAGGCTGCTAACTTGAATCTGAGCCACGCACTTCAAAGAAAGTTTTCAGCAACGCCACGCTTTACATGATACATATTCTGACTGTAGGAAAATTTTCCCCTAATGCCCCATGGACTAGTGGTTAGATTATCCCATGCAGGATGTAATTTCCTTTTCTTTCTCCATTTATATATTAAAGTCTGAAGAAATACCACTTCTGACACTAAATGTCTTCAGTCATGCCCTGTAGATTTTCCTCATTTTCTCATCATGCTCCCCATTTGGCTCTGGATCCACACAGTTTATCAAAAGTTCTTTTTGCAGTAGTGTAAGCAGAACTGAATAGTGTATCTCAGCTTTGAACATAGCCGTGATTGATAAAGTGCCACCGTAAAACTGTCAGCGTTATTTATCTCTATGCCTTACTCAGCCTATCATATTGTTTGCTTTGCTAACGCCCTTCCCATTCCTTCAAGTACAAACTTGCTCTGCTCCTTACATGAGAGAGTATCAATTGCTTCAAGAACGTGGGCTCAGGCTGGATATTGGACAAGGTATTGCAAATGGCCTACTGATCAGCAAGCTTCCAACTGTAAATAATGAAAAGAACCTAGAAAATATCAGTGGTTGACATCTTGGTATGAGTGACTACAATGCCTTAGAGTGCTTTGTTCCCATGCATGAAAAGCGTACTTGTGCTGTCTTAACAGGAAATGCCTAAGAGTTAGAATGAAAAAAAGATATCTCAGCGATCTGTTGTGACTGGACCAGCTCTCAACTCATTCCAGAGGGCCAAGATAACTCCCCTAATTAAGAAGACTCCTGTAAATTAATGGGAGACTCTCAATGGTCTAGCATATAATTAGCAGCAGCCAAGAAGACCCCTGGCATCCTGGCTTGCATCAGAAATAGCGTTGCCAGTAGGACTAGAGATGTGATTAGCCCCCTTACTCAGCTTTGGTGTGGCCACACCATGAGTACTGTGCTCTAGTTTGGGCCTTACACTACAAGAAAGACATTGAGGCCCTGGAGCACGTTCAGAGAAAGGCAACAAAACTGGTGAGAGGTCTGGAGCACAAGTCTTATGAGGAGTAGCTGAGGGAACTGGCATTGTTCAGTCTGGAGGAAGTTCAGGGATGACCTTTACAACTGCCTGAAAGGAGGTTGTAGTGAGGTGAGGGTCAGCGTCTTCTCCCGGGTAAATAGTGATAGGATGAGAGGTAATGACCTCAGGATGTGCCAGGGAAGTTCAGGATGGATATCAGGAAAAGTTTATTCAAGCATTAGAACAGGCTGCCTGAGGAGGTGGTGAAGTCACCATCCCTGGAGGTGTTGAAGGAAGGAGCAGAGGTAGTAGTTAAGGACACAATCTGTTGGGGAGTACTAGTGGTATGAGAACAGTTGGACTAGATGATCTTAGAGATCTTTTCCAACCTTCATGATTCTATGATTATCTCATAGCGAGTTTTGCTACCGATCTTATCAGGATTGGTTTTGGTAAAAAATTATAAATACAGTGAGCATAAGATCAAAAGATACTCTGAGAAAAATGAGTGGTGCCACAGTCTGCCCTTAAACCACTAATAAAGTACAAAAGTAAAAAATGCACATTTTTTCCCCCTGGAACTTAAAACTTATCAGGGAAGATTAGAAAAGTGAGAGAAAAAAACAAGACTTTTGAGGGCAGTTATTGAACTTTCTGATCCTATCATTTTTGAAGTTTCCAAGGCTTCATTCCTTTCCAGTTCCACCTTAAGAGAACAGAGCGCAAGGGCTTTCTCACAGCATTTTGCCTGTGTCCAGACTGACAATGTAGAAACCTTTCAAAACGGAGAGCAGGAAACCTCCAGGAAGTTTTCTTTTTTTTTTTTTTTTTTTTTTTTGTTTGAACTGTACAGGGGATTCAGAACAGTTCACATCTCATCTGAATGAGCTGAGCATACTTATCTGATGGACTAATACTATGCATCGTGGTAAATGGGCATCTGGCTGAGATTAAATGCACTACTTTACAGCTAAACTGAGTTGCATCTGTACACAGCAGGAGCTTTTCTTACTCTGAATTCAATTAGCATTAGGCAAAGGCCAGGCACTTTTGGAAACCCTGCCCTTAGGCTTCCTGTTTAGAAAGAGAATTGCAGGAGCTGAAGACACACAACAGCATTTTGGTCAGCCCAGAGTGTCACCACTCCTGCCCGCTGGCAGCCCACAGCCACCTAGCAGGAAGGGGACAGCTATGCCTTGGCAGCAGCAGGGCCGGACGCCAGTGCAAACATCACTGCACTTCGAGTTCCCCTGGCAACTGAGAGCTGCAGCAGATCCCTCCCTGCTTTGCTAACCACAAGAGAGAGGGAGACATGTCTCATGCTAGATGTCAGGGGAATTAGTAATAGGAACTGGGGGAGATTAGGAAAAAAAACACATTAGGACTCTAAAATTTCTGATTAAAGATTCCAGAAAAAATAGTACATTTTAAAGGCCTCTGGTTTTGAAATGTTGGGTTCCAAAGACTAGGTTGAAGAGACAGCTGAATGTCTGCACAGGTGATACAAGACCTAGTTCCAAATCCCTGCCATAGCCAGAGATATAAGCCCACTGTTGTTTTGTGTGGCAGCAGAGGAAAGGAGCTACACAACACTGCAGCTCCTCTGTTCCAGCTCTGGGCAATGTCTGGGGGTCACCTCAGGAAGGAGCACATGCTGTACCAGCCTACAAAGCAATGTACCCTCGTACACAGAATGACTGTATTAATCAGTCTTGATGTAAACTTAAACCATACTGAAGTTTTCTGGTCCTGCCAGTCAGACAGGGAGAACTATATATGAACTGAAATCGGTACAAGATCTAGGGTAGAACCAGTGACTGCATAAGAATTTCAAAGTTACTTTGATAATTATGTCTGTCTGCAGTGTGATTTCCCATATCCTCTTGTTCTCAACTAAAAACTGGGCAGAAACTCACAAATGGTACTTCATATACAGGTGTGCATTTATCTTGTTTTCACTCATCTTTTTCCTAAACAATCTCACCAGTGCCCTCAACCTTAGCTTTTTCTCTTAAGCTCCTTCTTCTGTAAGTCAGGGTTGCAAGATTTAGATCTGGCACATGTTAACTTGAATTCATTTTTCAGTGGGACAAATACTTCCCTTTCTTTTGCCATACGTATTTCTTGACCAGCTTCACAATTCATTTCTGAACTGTGCGAGTTTGTATGCAAAGGATGAAACCCACTGTGGAAAATGTATCCCCTAAATTATAGTTCTGTGTATTTTTAACAAACCACAACTGCCTGGCTTTAGAAAAAGAAAAAAAAAACATCCACCCAGTTATTAAAAGTCTAAGGATGTAGAGGAGATCATGCTCTTTGTTGGAGAACTTGGAGGCAGCTCAAGATGATGCAAATAATAGAAAAAAGTATGCATTGCTCTGGGCAGATTTTTCAGTTACATCTGAGTTTTCATTTGCCTAGATATGGGAAAGCTTCAGCTCAGTATTTATCATGAGGCAGAGGAGACAGAAGGAAACACAAGACTTGAAAGCTAAAGAATTTTTTGCTTTCTCAGTAGTAGCTTTATCAAAGTGACAGCTAGGCAGCACTGTAAATAAACTGTTCAGCTTCCATTGTGCTCATACCTGCAGGAATTCTTCCATCTGTAAGGAAAAGGTCACTGAATCCTTCCCCAAGAAGTCTGTCAATCGGAGACTCTCTACCCAAATCATAATCGCTGTCTCCAGCTTCGCTATCACCCCGGCCACTGTCTTTCAGGCTGAATTTATCCATATCTTGAAGGGCATATCTGCAAAGAGAATGGTGGTAATGCTGGAATCAAATTATCTCGTGTACCACTTGGATTAAAAATACATCAGTCTATTTTCTGATCCACATACAACAGCACAGTAGTTCTGATCCTTACCTATAGCTTCTGGAATATTTGTTTCCTCGAAAACTTGGCCTTGGTTGATACTGGCCCTGGTGAAGCATTGAGAGAAGTTGAGAAACCTGCTAAAGAGAAGGTAAAGAGAATGATTCCTTGAAATGAAAGCTCAGACTACTTGTCCTAAAACTACTAATTCACTTCAAGTTGTTTTTTTTTTTCCCTCTTTTCAAGTTTAATTAAATCAAATTCCTGCACATACATAATTCAGTACAACTGACTATTAGTGTAGAGTCTGTCACAAAAAATATCTGAAGACACTTCAGAATGAGGAAATGCACTGCTGTTTGTTGGCCTCAGAACTCGTAATAATTAATTCATTAACAAGTAAAACACATAATTAAGCCGAGATTGTTTTGCTTTGTTTTAATAGATTAGAGTCACCCCTTTGCCATTCCACAGTCACAAATCAGGAGGCATAATGAGGTACAGCACTCATTGAGGCCATTGCAACAAAGTTGGAGGTAAAAGTGAAATGGGTGGTCACAAAGTCTGGGACAGTGCCTGCATGTATCCGACACGCTCTGTCTTAGAACACAGGCACCTAAACTGTGTCAGCACTTAAACTTATGGTTTTCTATCCCCAATAATAAATTTCCTCCGTTCTTCTGGACCCTTTCTAAAACAGCTTTGAGGAGGGAAAGGGAAGGCAGAAAGGAGGAAGCTTCGTAAGCCAGAGTAGATTCCAGTGTACGTTATACTGCACTGCTTCAGCCTTATGGGGAAGAACCAAGAACTGACACTATTAATAACAGATGTAACCCTGCAGTAATGGATCCAGTTGCCACTGGAGTAAAGCTGCAAAGCTGTACCATTTAAAGGGAAATCTGTAATGCATGGGATGTAGATCTAACTGCCTGCTGCATGAAAAACACTCCCGTACTCCCAAGAGAACCTGTGTGTGCAAAGGGAGGTGAGGGCCTTACCTCAACAGCTGGAGTTGCATGGGTGAGCTCCAGTGAGAAGTTCTCAGGCACGTGGTTGGAGGAGATTGTCACCAGGCTGTTCAGCGATTGGTGGCTGTGGTGGCTCTGCCGGCTGCTCATCTGTCCTCTCTCCAGGGTCGGGGATGAGGATGGAGAAGCTCTGTGGTGGGATCGGATGGGTAGCGTGCCGTTAACTGTTGGCACCAAAGTGATGTCCCCTTTGTGGATCTGTCTGGAGGGCCGCTTTGGGTGGTGCTGGTAGGTCGATTCTGCTACTCGGCAGTTGTAGGACCTGGTGTCCTTTTTCTCTCGATTGCATCTTGTCGCAAAGATAACCATGATGACCAGCAACACGGCACATATTGATCCTAAGGATATAATTGTTATCATCGAGACATCCAGGGAGGGTTGGCTTACCAAAGTAGCTTCTGTGCTTGAAAATGAATACACATACTCAAAAACTGTACATTTAAGAAGAGCTTTAGTACTAAGCTGAGGACTGCCTTTATCCTGGACTA
This sequence comes from Callipepla californica brunnescens, assembly GCA_023055505.1. Lineage (NCBI taxonomy): Eukaryota > Metazoa > Chordata > Aves > Galliformes > Odontophoridae > Callipepla > Callipepla californica. Next base: position 1,946,254 of record JALIRH010000026.1, read on the forward strand.
TTACAAAAAACTCCCATTGCTTAGTTGGAACCGATTCTACACTTGCATTGATGGAGATGTCACAAGTTTTGGGATCCATCACAAAGATGCTGTTTTCCTTGTCAGCTGCTATGGAGCAGCTGAGTTCAGAGTTCATACCAGAGTCTCTGTCTGTAGCCCTTATCCTTGTGACAAGGAAACCAATCCCAGCATCTTTAGGGATTGAGATTTCCGCCGTGCTGTTGCGCAGTGCTGGGCCCACGATGACAGGAGCATTGTCATTTTCATCAATAACAGTTAGCACCACTGTGGTGTTACTAACAAGTTGTTGGCTCCCTCCATCCCTAGCTTGAACCATAAAGGCAATCTGATTTACCTCTTCATGGTCAAAGGTTCTCAAGGCGTAGATTGCCCCATTGGAGGGGTCAATGGTCACATAGGTGGTTATAGAACTTCCCAAAACAGAGGTCTCCAATATAGTGTAGGTCACCTGCCCATTGTCCCCTAGATCGGGGTCTGTGGCTGTGACAGATGTGATGTATGCTCCCGGAGAGTTATTTTCTAAGATAACTACTTCATATCTGTTTGTCTGGAAGCGGGGTGGGTTGTCATTTTCATCACCGATCTGGACAGTAAAGTGTTTTACTGTGGAGAGACTTGGCGTTCCCTTGTCCTCTGCTATTACAGTCAAGCTGTATTCAGATCTCTTTTCTCTATCTAGACTGGCATTAGTCAAGATTAAATAGTTATTTTCATAAGTCTTTTGCAGTTTAAAGTGGCCATGACCATGGAGCTTGCAAACCACCTCTCCATTCACACCCGAGTCCTTGTCCTGCACCCTTACCAGGGCAACAAATGTGTCCAGGGGGGACCCCTCAGAAATGTAAGCCGTTTCTTCTTTCTCTGGGGACATCAAGTTTAGACTAATTTCTGGTCTGTTATCATTCACATCCACAACTTTAATTATAATTTTGCAGTGAGCTGGAATAGAATTGGGCCCCATGTCTTGAGCCTGAGCATCAATTTCATAGGATTTGGTAATTTCATAGTCCACTTGCTTCAGGAGGGTCAGATGTCCTTTCTCCGAGTCTATCCTGAAAGTCTCCATAATTTTGGGAGACACATGACTGCTAAAGGAGTACACGACCTTCCCATTAGCGCCCTCATCTGGGTCGGTCGCATTGAGGTCTATGAGCAAAGTCCCGACCGGGGAGTTTTCCAGGAGTTGAATTATATAGGACTGCTGCTCAAAAGCAGGACTGTTGTCGTTGGAGTCTGAAATGCTGATTTTCAGGAGGGATGACCCAGACCTCTGCGGCACCCCCTTATCGGACGCAGTGAGCTGGAGCTCGTAACTCGACTTCAGCTCCCGGTCCAGCTCCCTCACCACGATGAGCTCTGCATACTTGGCTCCATCGGTCCTCGTCCTCACCTCGATGCTGAAAAAATCATTGTCGGAAAGGGAGTAAGTGTGCAGGGAGTTGTCCCCCACATCTGGGTCAAAAGCACTGTCCAGGGGGATGCGAGTGCCCACCGCCGCACTCTCAGATATTTCGATGGGGATGAGAGCCCTGGAAAACTGCGGGGAGTTGTCATTGATGTCCAGCACCTCCACTTCCACATGGAAGAGCTGCAGATGCTCGGTGGGCAGAGTGATCACATCGAACTCGATGGAGCAGTTCAAGTTTTTCTGGCAGAGTTGCTCCCGGTCGATCTTAGCGCCGATGCTGATCTCCCCGTTATCCTCTCGGACGACGAGCAGCGGAGAGTTCCCCCTCTGCATGGCTCGGAACCGGACCGAGGCGGGGTTGGGGATTTTCGACAGAACATCGGCCACGTCCTCCGCCAGCCGGGCGATGACCGAGCCCACCCGCTGCTCCTCGTAAATCCGGTACTTGAGGTTCTTACCCAGCGCAGCCTTATCGAGAGACCCAACCGCCAGTGCAAAAAGAAACACAAAGTGCATTCTGCTGCCAGCCTGCCGCGTTCGTAACAAGTTCCCGCAATTCATTTCTCCCAGCGAGTTAAGAAGCAATCACTCAAACTTCCACCGGTACCTCAAACCCCGCGCGCATCTGCTCCTTCCAGCCGCCTCTCACCACCAGCCCGGCATCAGCGCAGTAGACGAGAAAACTTTTCCATACACACCGTGCCGGGACATCCAAGGACGAGCCGCCGCCACCGAGCTCCTCGCTCCCGGGAGCACCGCCCTTCCCGCAGCTCAGCCGCTCTCCATGTGCCGCCGGCGGCCCCCAGCTCGGCGGCGTCTCCGGGCACGCCCCTCCTCCCTGGGCGGCGCACCGAACGCGGGCGGCGCCGACTCCGACCGCGGCTCAGCACAACTTCACTCGGACAAAGCCGCAGCGCCGCGCGGCCCGGAGCCGGCAGCCAATGAGCGGGGGCGCGGCAGGGGGAGGCGGGGGAGCGCCGGCGGCTTCGTGCCCTTAGCGCGCTCCGCGGGGTCCCGGTCGCTCCGCCGGGTCCCGGTCGCTCCGCCGGCGCCCCGCTGCTCGCCAGCTCCTCGGTGCCGCTTGCGTGCCTGTCAGCTGCTGTGCTCCTCGGTGCCTGTTTGTGCGCGGAGACCTCCTCTCGCTCTCAGCGCTGACGCTTCCCGCTGCCGGCCACACTCTGGGAACTGTACTCATGTTGCAACTTGCACCAAATGAATAAATAAAATCATCTTAGGGACGAGCGGGTGATGCGGCAACCCCAGCAATGCCACAGATGGCTGCGCGAGCCAAAGCAGAGATCTCCTCGTGTGTGTGCTTAGGACGTGATCCCTATTTCCCCTTTACTTTATCATCTTAGCGACTACAGCTTCCCCGCTAACTTCCCCCGCTTGTTTATTGGTGTTTCACGCAATCTCACCATCACTCTCTTTTATTGTTGTTGTTTTTTTTTTCTCTCAGATATTCCCCCTGCCATGTCCAGAAATGTAAAAAGTAAATCTCCGACCAATTTCCTTGCTCTCCGCAGAGCTCAGCCAAAGTCACTAAGAAGGTTCTTGTTTGAAAGAGAAAGCAGAGGAGGCTCAGCGTGAACCCTCCTTCTTTTTAAGCATTCAAAAGCATTTTATAAGCCATTGTCTCTCTCTCTCTCTTTTTTTTTTTTTTTTTTTCACAAACCAGCGCCGTGTGGCAAATTGTGCAGAATAGAAATGCCTATAATGAATGTATTTAGTACTGGGTCACGCCGATGAACATTCTGCCCCCATGAATAATACTGTTTTACAAGTTTGCAGCCTTTTCAAATTGCTGATCCCCAAACCCTATAGGCAAACTAGAAAAGCTAACACAAGCAACTGGGACTTTAGAAACCCATAGCCATCTGGCCTAAATCTCTAACAATCCAAGCCAATAATTATATCAATTCAGGCTTTAGTGAACCCCTTTGCAAACAGCAAAAGAGCAAAGAAAGGAATTAGCGGCCATTCTAAGTTCTGGTGGAGAAAATTCAAAGATAATCTAATTCCATTAGTTCATGAACAGCTTTCTTTTTTTTTTTTTCTTGCAGCTCTGATAAATCTTCCTATAACATTTTTCCAGAACACCAGTGTAAACTCTTTCCTGATGATAACTGGGGAAATGGGTTCAATTAAATGCTGTTCTGAGTGTCAATAAAAAGTATTTGTTGATAAAAGAAGTCACTGCCCCATTACACAACTACAGAGGATGAATAATTCATAGAAATATAATTTCCCTGCTGAAATACTAACACGTTATATATATATATGTTTAAATGATAACATGTTCCTATGAATAACTGTTGGGTACATTTAGCTGCACAGAATTTGCTTCATTCTTATCACTTTCTGAATAGTAATTCCAATTCATCACCTTGGTCATTCTCAGAGACGCCCTTTGAGATACTCTCATATTAATATCTACACTAACAGATAGCAGGATGCCTACAGATGGGAAGAGCAGCATCTCCTTCCTTTTCTTCCTTTCTTTTTTTTTTTTTTTTGTCAAGTTCACCATCAGGTTATTTATAACATTGTCACAGAATTCCACACTGCCATACCACCAAGCATTTACACTTACAATGAAGATAAAGATGTCACTGGCACAGCCCTTATCTGGATTCTGAACTAAAGCAATGGGGAAGCATTCCTTTGCTTTTTTTTTTTTTCTTCTAGCATCCGCCTGAACCTCTGAGCCAGGAGAAGACACTCTCCTTGCTTTGCTGGTGCAGAGGCAGCGAAGTTGGAGTGAGTGGTGTTTGGGAACAATCACAGCACTCCCAGGGCTGATTCCTCACTCAGCCAGTGAAAGGCTTCTGTCTAAAAGTCTCTTAAACTCCCGTCCACCTTTGACATGGCAGACTTCCCTTACAAAGGGGAGGGAGAGTCCCACGTGCAGCCCGCAGACGTTTCTTATGGAGTGTGGTATTTGAGCGCTGCTAGGCACGTGAGCGGAGTGCTGCTGGCCTCCTGGAGACTGAGCCTGGCTATTCCCACCCAATACCTTTCTGCTTGATGCAAAATCTCATCCAGACTTGCATTCAGAATTGCCCAGCAGTGCACCTGTGGAAAGAAACAAAAGCATCTCCCAATTGGACTTCCTTTTGCCGACACTGCTGCACCAGAAGCCACAGCTGCACAGCAGCTTAAATAATTTTTCACTTAGCTGAAAATAGGTTTTCTTCTCTGGTGGAGATGCTTTAATGTCTGTCTTGTTTCTCAAAGGAGTTTTATTGAGCTTTGAAGCATATATTCCCTTCTAAAAGTTAGCAATCCCCTAGACGCATGGTATATATCCAAAACTTAGGTGACAGAGAATTTTACTTTGAGGAACTGCTTTGAGAAACAGTCCCTCGCCAGGGACAGGGGAGAAAGAAAATGATTTTCTTGACAATGACAGAAGCACGGTGAAATTAGCACGGTGCCATTTGGTTCATCCACCCAACCTCCAAAAAAGAAATGAGGTTTTATTCACTTTCAGTATGATTTATTGCCTTATGTTGCAACGTTACAAAATGTCATATGCACTATGCTCCAGTGCACAAGACATAGCAAGACAAAATTTGATTTGACACCTGTGTAATGAATGTGAAAGACAAGTCTTCCTAAGTCAGAAGTGTATTTTAAAAGAACATTTCCATCACAATGAATGACAAAACTGGGGGGCTGTTCTCTCCCTCTTCTCTTTCTCCCTCCTCACCCTCTGTCTGTCCCTCTCTCCTTTCTCTCCCCAACCCTCTTCAGTGAGCTTGTTGCCTGAAGTGTAACTAAAAACAGGGCTCTCTCTCATCTTTGCACCTTACTTTTCCAACTCTTGCAGTAGAATGGACAAAGGGTACTCATGTAGTAAGATGAGTATTGTCATTTCAGACTCACTCTTGGAGCCACAGGGAAGTTGCTAGAGGACTGGTGGGCATGAAAGGAGGCTGACATTTCAGCCTGATTTTTGGCATAGACAACCACATTATAGAACTCATCACAAAGTATTTGTCCAACCTGTTTTCTGTCTCGTCAGCCATGCTTGTACCTGATAATTCTTCCAGAACTGGGGTGCGTTAGAGGCTAACTGACTCTAAGAGATACTAAAGGTTGAGTGAGCCACTGCATTATGAAATATGACCTCCTGTGTGTCACAGTCTTCTTAAGTAAGCCCCATGAGATTAGTTGGGACATTTATTTTAACCTTCTTTTGTCCCTCAGTCAGGCACCAGTTACACAGCAGAGCACTGACCATCCAAGATGGGGACAGAGGATGCTGACAGGAAAATCAGAAAGGCCAGAAATCTTCTTAATACTATCAATCCTGGCTTCCCCCTGATCTGTACCTTATATTACCCAGAGAGCACTGCCTCTGTTGTGCCTCTTCTATCCAACAGGCGAATCCTCAAAGACCATCATCACCTCTGAGACACCTGGAAACATAACAGCTATATGAGGGAAAAAACATCTTCCTGGCCCCAACAGAACAGCAGCTGTCATGTCCCACCCGTAAGTGAAGGGATGGGGTGACCAGAGGGTTAGGTTTAGGGTTAGCCCCTAAAGCAGAAGGGGAGGAGGGGTGAACAGAGACATTTCGTTCATGCTCCTGATCTACACTTTTCACCATTTCAAGTTGCTTAGAGAAATCTAATCATTTGTCAAGATACATCAAACTACAACATTTTATACATTTGCTGATGGTTGAGAACTTCCTTTTTTTTCCAAAACTGAGTTCAAAATTAGATTTTACATTATCATCAATCATTGTGGCAAAGGGCAGGGGAGCAGATTTTCTGCTACATGAGTAAATTTTCATGGCAGTTTTGCAATGCAGCATTGTGTATATAAATAGCAAGTTAAACTTGTACATGGTTCATGCATGATAAGTACTGTACCAGGATATTTAGTCTCTTTCTGAACCAATAAGACCTTTATCTCTCAAAGTTTTACCAAGTGCAAAAGTGAAAAGTGCCTGAGACTAACAGCTTACTGAATCCTGATTACAAAGAAATGACCACAACATACTACAGGTTACTTTTGAATTGATATGAGTAGTCATCAACATGGCACATAATATAATGAAAATTCCATTGTCTGATCACTTTAAATGCATCTGGCATTGTTTTTATCATTCTGTTTAGTTGTTTCCTTGCAAGGTATGACACAGAATACCTCTGCTAGACTTTTACCTCAAACTGCCTTTAAGAGCAAGGTATGCACTCCAGTAAAAAAAGGTTTTCAGTATTATTTATGTTTGGGATATTACTAATAGCACCTTTAAATCTATGCCATGCTTCTTTCCCCCCACACCTGAGGAAACCACGTTTCCTCACAAATGCCACATTAACCCACCTGTGAGTGCAGTTGTACACAAGTGCCCGTTTCCTAATGCATCATTTTTTCTGTCACCAGAACCAGACGCTCCAGAGGGCAGTGGCTATAACATCTGGTCCATGCCCAGTGAGACTGGAGGAACAATGATATAGCTAAAGACCCCATTTCCCCATAAGGAAAATGCTGTCAAGATTCGGGAAATTCCTCGAGTGCAGCCTGATGCACTGATATGATTGCATTTAATTTCCTGTGTCTGCTTTTATTCCAGGTGCTAACAAATTGATATACTATACATATACACATGTGTGTACTGTATATATGCACACATATATATGTACACATATATATGATTGACATACTACATATAATTGATGTACTGCATGTAATTGACATACTTGAGTTTGAAATAAATTTGAAATGCTTTCTGTCACACTGCTGCAGTTCTCTAGGGATAAACATCTTGCCCTAGCACCCCGCAGAACACTAACTCATGATGATATCTTCAGGGCCCTTCTCACTTTTTACAAGGCAGAAGACATAGCTACGTTTGTAATACTTCTTTTCTTCACTAGAGTAACGTTTCTGTAAAGGAAGGGGTTGAAATTTGGTCTAGATGTGAATATAGCCAGGGCTACGGTGCACATTTTGTTAAATTACCAGCTCAAACCAAGCTTTTTGAGCAACTTTAACTTTCTCCACTACCCCTGGGAGTTTAAAAAAGGAGCATAATTGCTGCTTCAAGTATCTTCAGACCAGACAAAGCATGTCTTCAATCTTCCCCTGACAGCCTAAGCCAAACAGTCCAAATCCACTCATCTGCACCCCCTGCTAGCAGCTGCCTGCGACCGACACACCCCGAGGACACTGGACACGCTCATGGTGTGAGCCTCACAGGAGCTCTAGAGCAAAGCTGGGCTCAAATTCTGATGGCAGTGAAGGGACACTTGGTCAGACTTGTTTAGAAACAGATATTCTCGGGCAGACATTTCCTGCAAGAATCTGAACCTTTCCCCGTGGCAGCATTTAGCAGTCCTGTATTACACACCAGGGCCAGTAAGGGAACCTGGTGCTGGTGGCCTTCCCCTCTTCAAAACCTCAGGCACATCTCACCACCCAGCCATCTCCAAGAGCCGGGACCAAATACGCAGTTTGTTTTATTTCGCAATAAATATTTATACAGCACTGCACATGGATATCTGCATTTTATGTTCTTGATTTTGCTGGGGAAAATAAAAAAAAAAGGAATAGAGAAACGCTGTCTGCTTCTATGTCATGGGAAAACATGTGGAAATGTAAACCTGCTGTAGGAAGCAAGCACAGTGGGAGCTGTAATGGGAAAAAGGCAAGCACGGTTTATCAGCAGAATATGTAACATATACTGAACATCCGGCTTCCCAAGTAAGTTGTTAACAGTGCTCAATACAACTGTTTCTCTTTAAAGAATCAGATGTCCTTTTTTTTCTTGTTCTTTTTTTCAATAGATGCAGTGCGGTAAAACTGGTGCCATAAAGTCATTGCAAGAGACAGCAAACAACTTTGTTATCATAATAGGCTTTTTTTTTTCTCCTTTATTAAACAATGGCTCTAGCAGGTGGCATGTGGCTGGGACCGGGTCTATCACCATCTCCAGGGTGCCAGGACGTCCCTTAAAGTTTCTGTGGGAGGAATTTGTTGGTGGGATTTGGATTGTAAAGGCACGTGAGCATCTGCTGCCTGCTCTGTCTCATTACCATTGACACAATTAGCTCCTGCAGCTCCTGACCTGGCAGCCAGAGCCGGGACTCAATTTTCCTGCCTCCCTGACAATGCTCATTGCCATTCATCGCTCGGGCTCCTCTTCTCTGAGTCCAGGCCAAGGGACTGTGAAAACGGTTCGCACAGGGACATGCTCAGGGTTGGAAGAGCAATGTGGCATAACAGCTACTAACAGCCTGAAATCAATGACCGTAGTACAGCACTGCTGATCAACTTCCAGGGTTCATAGTAAAGTTTTTTAGGAAAGCGTAAGCCCCTAGAATGCAAAAATATCCTTATTTGTTTCTATACTTTTGTACACTTTCTGTAAGTATCCTATAAGCTTTTTCAGTCATTCAGAAGATATTACAGAGTAATATCTGCTGTTATTCCATAATCCCAGCCACTTTCAGAGTTGTGACAAACTTTTGATTTTTTTTTTCCATTTTTAAGAGACAAACTCTACTTTCTGATTTCAGTTTGGAAACAAAAATAAAAATGAGACTTTTTAAGATATAGGGAAAGTCAGGGTTAATTGACATCCTCCTTTGACTGCCACAGACTAAACAAAATGTTAACACATATCTGCAGATAAAGCCTTTGCATTCCTTTAAGTGTCCTCACTCCACATAAAACTGCAATTATTTTTCATGTTCCTACAATAGATGCTGCCTGATTCCTCCTTGCTGGCCCCATGTCCTGTTATTGCTTCAAAGAACCCTTTGCCCATAAATGGAAAATTAGAGAACTCGCAGGTTTTTTTTTTAATAAATCACTCAGCTGAAAGCAGAGAAGCAGGGAAGCAGAATGAGAACGAGAACTTAAGCTGATCTACCTCCTGAATAGAAGTCAAGGATCTCTCAGTCTTTGAACAAAGAAAGCAGACAGGCTTCAAGGCCCGAATGTGCAGTAATCTTACAGTTTTTGTATGCTGCATAGATAGCAAGTTGTGACCTCACTGAAAAATACGAGGTTTAAGCAGAAATAAATTTACCACTACGTGTCTTTCCCGAAACTCTGTCTTTGCTTGCTCTTTGTAACACCGGAGGATGGAAAATGTCACGCAGAGCTGGGGATGAGGTGAGGGCATGACATTTATTTTCAGATGTTTTTAAAACTCAGGGCAGTGTTATTGTTTCCATAAATCATTATTACAGCTTTATTTTCCTCAGCCCCCTCACTGTCTTGTTAGGCAAAACACAAGCTGGGCATTGCCACCCTGCAGAGCTAAAATGAAAGAAGTGGTCACGTTTTGGTGAGCTTCCCAAAATGATGACTGGTTCCAGGCACTGCTGTGGTTGTGCAAACCCAGAGCCCGGAGGAGAGGAGGGCCAAGGGCACCTCTCTTGCTGATACTCAGAGTGCATGCTTGTTTGCAGAACTGCCCCAGTTCTTATGGCTTTGTCATGGAAATGTGAACCCTGAAAGAACAGTCTATTATGTCAAATTACAAATTATATTATAGGGTTTTAAGTAATTGTTTGCTTACTGTTGTCACGCACATGTGGTTTATTGAAAGTTGATGTAATCATTTTGGCAAATTTCCACTGCCAAGAATCAGGCGGGGTTAACTCTGAAATCAGCTGTCGTGGGGGCTCGCACCAGGCAGTTAATGGATGAAAGGCTGCCACAAACACCCTTCAAAGTTAATTTGCGCAGACCCATTTTAGAAATACTGCACTATGGCCTAACTGTATGAAAAGTATTGTGTGTGTATTAGTATTCATAAAATTCATTAGAACCCCATTAGTTCAAATGAAAGAGTTCTGTTGCTTTTGTGCTGTAAAAATGAAATTCTTTGTGGCCAGCAGAAAGATATGAAGTGTAAAGAAAATACATCAAAAATGCATTTTGATTTTCTAGAACCATTTCAATCAATATTTCATCTGTCAGGAAGATTACTGCTTCAATCAGATGTCAATTCAATTAAATATGCAAGACTATTCTAAAATAACCTTAACTTAATGGAATGCATTCTCTCACCAGACTGCGTAAACATGGGTACACCCTTTTTTTTTTTTTTTTCTCTTTCTTTGGTCCAAAACATCTATGTCAGACCCTGGAACACCTTATTGTGATGCAATGAGGCAGCTGGCATTTCTTTTACAGAAAGTTTCTAAATTAGAAAATATTAATAACTGGACTAGAACTGAAGCATGATTCTAACTCATTTTCCAAACAGAACTGTGTAGACCTTTTAATGGAGCAAGCTGCAGGTGTCATACACATATATAACGTATGTATTTATGTACATATAAAATTTTTAGAGAAATAAGGAGTTCAGTGAAAAGATCTTTGTAATGAATCTCCATAAGCTACTTTTGCAGCTTTCCGCTGTTTGTAACCACTGCTCATGGGTGTCTTTTCTTTAGGGTGCTCACATCAGTAAGATGTTGGCCTATTTCAGTGGAAAACTTTTTATCAAATTATTATTATTTTCATTAGGGATCACATCATTTGATTTAAGGATGCCAAAAAATACTTTCCTCAGTTGGCTGTAACCCTAGCTATTGTTTGTAGCTGACAATAAGCTCCATCTTCTCTGTTGGTGGGAGCATGAGGAAGGAGCCCGTTGAATGAGGTATTCATGAGCATCTGAATCCAGATCAAATTTGGATACTCCTTGGTGGAAACTCCTAGATCAGAGGCATGTCTCATATTTGCAGCTTATATTATTTTAAGAGTTCAGCTTTTGAAGTTATAGCTTCTATCTTTCTAAGTTCAGTTCACATTCAGTTTGCAATTTCCACCCAGGTCAAACACCCCTCAGCCGTGACAAGCTGCTGACTCGTTAGTAATTCAACATAGTTATGGTCCAGAACTAGGACTTCAAGCAGACATTGTTCTCGTTCTTCAAGCTTCATTTCAGTACATTAGTATCTGACAGGTCAGGATGGTTTGATTTGTTTGCACCATTAGGGAATGAGCTGCACTCTCTTTGGCACCAGTAGGCAGAAAGGGATGTGAAAAGACTTGTGAGGTCACCTGGACTGGATATGTTAACTGACTTGATTGCACCTCTAAAGTCCACATCCCAAAATATCTGCTGCTGGGCCAAATTCTGCTGTCACCAGTGAATGTGTGGGAAACACAAGTCCTCACTTTTAATATGATTAAATGAATGAGATAAACTATTTATCAGTGTATGGCTCATGATGTGCGCTGGATTTATCCACCATTTGCCAAAAGCTAGTGCAACTGAGGGGAACTCCGCTTTTATAATTTCATTTATTTCCTTGAAATACAGTAGAGGTGTTTGCACTATCATTGCAAGAACTCAGATGGAGAAATTTATTTTTTTTTTCAGAAAGAAAAAAAGGAATATATATACATATGTATATATGTACATATATATATATGAGCCTGAGCCTTGTCCAAGTGGAAATGAGGCCAAAATGATTGATTTCTATTCTCAGCCAAGCTATATACCTAGTCTCATGATCTCTACATTTATGAAATGGGAAGGAGACTTCATAGTCCTCTGCCTTTGACAAATCGGATTGTTACTACTTCTCCAGTTACTAAGTTTAATTTATGGTGCCCCAGATCACAACAGAAAACTGGTTAACTATTTTTCACCTATCTTCTATAATACATGAATTGTGAAATTAGTTTATTGGAGCTAAGCACTCTGGAGACTGTCAGGTTTCCATTATATGTATACACAAATATATGAGGGGTGAGGGAGAGAAGAAAGGGAGAGAAAATAGGTCTCTGACATATCACTGTTAGCATTAGTATTTTGCAGGACAACCAACCTACTATAAAACCTACTTGCAAAATATGTGGGGTTTTTATCTAATGTTGTAAAACCATGGAAGCTTGACATATTTTAAATGAAATTCATGCAATGTGTATTTAAAGTAATAAGTACTCCAAAAGAAAAAAAAGTATACACATATATTAAACTGAAAGTGAGCCCTAAAGATCTACATAAGTTTTCATGTGACTCCTACAAAGTCAGCATGACTTTGTTAATAGACAAGTGCTATTACATATCTTTGTTCCAGTCTTTATAACAAAAATTCCACCAAGTCACCTATGTAGAAAATTGAAAAAATATATTAATTCATGGCAGTTTTCAGTTCTCAGGCTCTCAGTTGGTATGCCTGCTTTGCTATGTGGCATATATCATTTCTAAAGGCTGGCTTTGTGTCATTATGCAAAATTGCTTTCACGGTATTTTGGACTGCCCAGTCAATAACCACCATCTCCCTGCAAGCAATGAATTTTACTGGTGACAACAGCAACTGCATATGCAACCATGAGTACTGTGCATACAAATAGCAGAAGTAGATACATACCATACTATTGTGCTGAAACCCAACGTTCCCTAGCTGAAAGTATATATAGATATATTAACTTCTACATATGCATTAAAAATAACAACAGCAAAACAAAACAAATAAGGAAACACCAGAGGGAAAGAGGAGACATACACGCTAGAAATATACATATAATCTATATAATGCATAGCATAAAAAAAAGATTAAAATGAAAATGAGGAAAACACATAAACAGCAGTAGCAGGTATCAATTTTTGATTGCAAAATCAAAGCAAAAAGCCAAAGTCTTGGGTAAACAAAAGTTAATAACAACTGTATTTTGCATTTTTACATGCCAAAATAACATGAGATTGGAAATGATAGAAAGAATCCACTGTTGCTGGAAATCTGACCACAGGCAGGACGACAGAAGTGAGGAAGGGATCTTTGGAAAGGGAATTAATGCTTTTCTAGTTCTGTTTTAATCAATTTGCACAGATTATATTTACAACTGGAAGAATGGGAAGGTAGAAATGCAAGTGATATCTGCTTCTGCTCTAATAGGGGAATTTAACGACTGAGGAGAAACTCTCACATGCACTCCTGCATACAATAACTTTTCAGAAAACTAACAAGATTTTGTATAAATTCTGGTTAGAAAATCATGAGCATTTAAAGCCGTTTTGGTGCTTCTGAATCCCTGAAAGTCTAAACATTAAAATATTGAAAGCTCAGGAGAAATGAGCTTTCAGTTCACTCTACCCATCAGCCTGGAAGCCTACATTAATAAGAAAAAATGAAGCCTTAAATGTAGGAGCAAATATCTCTGTACAAACTGAGAAAGAAAAGCCAAACACTTTTTTTTCTTGATATATCTACAATAATCTTCTTTTTATGATCTTAAAGATTTATAGTTATTAGCATATTAACTACTGTAGGTGGAAGGATTTTATGATACTCTTCACAGAGCAGGCTTCAGTCATTGTCTTTCCACTTTTGTATAAAGAATTACTTTAGGATTATGCAGTCTTCATGCCTGTTACGTAGAACAATTAGGATTTCATCAGTGTCCTTTTCTCACTGTATCAGAAGAAAAAGACAGTGAGTGGCTATCCAGAGTGTTAGAGGGAAGAAATTCAGTTCTGCAAGGGGTGAAAGAAGCTGAGGAAACAAAATTCCAGCTAACTATGCGCAATGACGTGCCAACTAGTCCCTATCTCCTTCTAACATATTATGAGAAAAACTGATAGATTTAAATGAAATAATTTATTTTAATAAATAATATATATTTAGGTAAGAAATACACCGAGCTTGCTTCCATCTTTGTCCTGCTGCATTCTGTGAATAACTTGGTTTTTGAAATGTTACAGTTGTGGGGACTGACAAACAAATCGAAGCCTGAAAACATACAGTCTTAAAGTTATCTCTCAGTCCCAAATATTTTCCTTGAAGGGACCTTGCATCTGAATGCTTTATACTACATAAGGCAAGTGTAGCACACATATTTTACAGCCGATACAATCTGACTTTGCTTTCAAAATTGATGGCTGAGGCAGTTCTTTCAGCTGGTTTGTTGTTTTTTTTTCCTGCTATATCAAGTTAATACTGAAAATGTCTGATACACTCTATTATCCCCTAAGAATCATAGAGAACTACCCTTAAGGTACACATTTTTGTAACTGATCGAGTCTAGAAAGAAAAAGGATTGCATTCGTTAGCTTGGTTTGTGCTGGTTAAACAAATCCTAATAAGGAATACTTCTTTCCCAATTAAGCATTTCTTCCTACCCAGGATGAATTTCACCATACCTTTTTAATTGCAAAAAAATATTAGTAATGGAAACTGTTGACCATTCCCTTAGCCAGTCTGTTTTTTTTTAAATAACTTCAGTGAATCTCAGCCCTTCACGTGGCTTACAGCATTGTTATGGCATACAAATGCTAAGAGCAACATCTGTAGTAGAAATAGGGAATACCTACATAACTAGGTATGAATTTTTTTTTTAAATAACTTCAGTGAATCTCAGCCCTTCACGTGGCTTACAGCATTGTTATGGCATACAAATGCTAAGAGCAACATCTGTAGTAGAAATAGGGAATACCTACATAACTAGGTATGATTTTTTACCTCAATATGGAAAATCCACGTGAAAAGTCTACGTACTATTTTGAGATTTCAGGGATTTTATCAGTTTTATAGGGCTAAAACTTTGGTCTTGGCATCAAATTTCATGAGAATCCAAGAGACAATGAAGCACTACAGTGCTATTTTGTCTTCTGCCTTTATAACTTCACGAGAGATCTGCTGTCGTAAATTCAGTTCTGAATTCAGGGGGTCAGCTGACCAGCAGATAGAGTCTTCTGAGTATAACCAAAAAGAGAAAAAGATTTCAAAAAAGTACTGGGGAAGACTGGCATTTTTCATGACCCTGTGCAGAGCAGGAGGGCTGTTCTGTTGCTGCAGGCTGGCTGGCGCTGGGAGGCAGGACATGTGGGGCTCGTTAAGTTCTAAACATGTTACGAAAGTTTGAGGCAGGAAAGAGTTCAGTGTGAGGAATGAAACATTTGCAAAGAGCCTACAAGTCAAGAAAATGTTTTGTTCTGAAGCTTTTTGCTTTGTCACTTAGTACCGCCAGGAAAGGAAACAAAAGTCAGGAAGTAAGTTTACCTAGCCTAATGTACATAGCAGCATGAATTTCTTCTTCAAAAGACGGAAAACTCAGCCCTATTTGGAGGTGGAATCTATTAGAATGGATGAATCATGGCATATTTCCTGAATAAAGAACTGCCCAAGACATGAAAAAACAATTGTACAAAATGTCAAGGTCTGTCTTGAATTTGCACAGGGAAACATATGTATATCAGTATACGTGCATATGTGTATATAAATATATATATACCAATACAGATAAGCAATAATAAGGTTTGCACTTCAGATGGAAGGCAAGTTTCAGGTCTTCATCGCAGAAAGAATAAGTAAAGTAATGAATTAATACATTCATGAAAACACAGCTGCTTAAGTATTTTTGTATAGAATCTTGTTCCGATCAGAAAATGTCAGAAGCAACACATTGGCAGAAAAAGAAAAATCAGACTTGATAATCAGCATTTTTCAAAATATATGTCATTAAACTACTCCAGAATCACTGCATTTATGAGGAGCAGAAAACCAGGGAACAAGCTTTAATTAGAGTAATTTTCAATCAGGATGGAAAGAAGCGTCACAGAGTAGAAATATCCCCACAGCCAAAACACCACACAAGCTGGCTACAGCCTAACAAGCACAAGTGATCAGGAGAAATGAAGGACATTTAATGCTTCACTAGTAGTAGCCAGCTCCCATCATCTCCAGTCCACATTAAATAAAATTTAAACCTGGCAATAGGCAGTTTTTGAAGCTTATACTGCAAGGGGAAAAAAAGCCACAAAGTAGCCCACTGTCTTCTTGGCCAGCCTAGAGTGATCCATTTGTGATAACTGCCATTACTCAAATGCCAGTTTAGGAGCTCAATTGAAGTTATTTATTCCTTGTAAAGTTTTAACAGGAGACTTCTTCCTTTCATTTTTAGAAGCTTTACTTTTGAAAAATCAATTATTTATATTTCAGATCAATTCCAAAAAAGCATCTGCGCTATCATGATACAAAGTTAATTCCCACAGTACATCCCAGTCCTGTTCATGCATTCCAAGTACTCCCAGCCTTACAGTTCAATTTCTACAGGCTGTTAGAACATCCACTTTTTGCTTATTATATTTCTGCAAAACCTAATAGAGTATAACCCAGTTTCTTCATGTACACTGATATACGTTACCTCAAGGAATAAGTTGCCAGAAACAAAAACATCTTACACACCTCCTGACAAAAACAAGCAATCTCTATGTCTTCATTTCTCTGACTGGTGGGGTCCAGCCAAGAACCCACTCGGGTTCAGATATCTCTCAGTATTGCACAGATTTAAGTACATCATTTACACAGAAGTCACATACATATAATTTCTACTATACCTTTCAAATTCCAACTTTTCAACATCTTATTGATTTGCAAGAAAGGTATCTGACCTGAAAATCCACTTTGTTCCTCTGTGGATGAGATGAATGGCAGATTAAAAAGCAGTAATTTCCTTAGAGAAAAACATGGAGAACTTCTTGTAGATATGAAGACTTTTGTTTTACTTCCTTGGGAAAAAAAAGAAAAAAAAAGAGAAAATTTATGAGAAAATTAAAAAAATAGATTTGAGCAAAAAGTAGGACTTGAAATATATTGCTGGAATTGATTATGAACTCTGTTAGTGGGTATGATCTTAACTTTCTTTCTTAAACTATGTTATAAAACAGCTTCCCGGTGAAACACTGATAGAAGAAAATCTATCTTGAATTATTCTCATTACTGTGGAAAATAAAAATAAGAAGTGCCACAGCTGGTAATGGTAATAATAATTATTAGTTGCTTAATTATATATAAACAGCACAATCTTGAATGATTTGAAAAATTTTACCATGAAAAGCCTTGCCACATTGGCTGAACATAAATGTTCATGTATCTGATACTTCCGAACACTGTCTGCTATTCCTCACCTAAACTACTCTTAATTTTTGGCTCTGCTAACAAAACCATTATCTGTTGTGATTACCTCTTCTGCATGTAAAGGTATAATATATATATATGCACATACCTATAATCAGCAGTGTATCAAGTTAATCTAAAGAAAATGCATCAGGAAAGATCAATGAAGCCAGAGCAGTTATACTGGTTTTATAAGCTCATTCATGCACTCAGGTGGACATTTGTGACAGAAGTCTATCGAATGGAACAATTTTGACCGCATCAGAGATTTCTGCACATGGCATATGTATGTATGCATGTGTATGTATATATAGAGAGAGTCATTTTTGCTTTTTGAACATTGAGCTGTACCTTGCAGGGCCTGCTGGAGGAAGCAGCCATTTTATATTCAGTCTGGATTCATTCAAGGCTTTTCTTTGTTATTTATTCTCTGTTATCAAATGTAAAATAAAATTGGTCTACAGAGGTATACATAGCTCACAAAATGTATAAGTTTTTAAAACTATGAAAGAAGTTTCACATTCTGGAAACGGTGGAAGAGATATGAAAAACATTTGAGTTGTAGAAAAGCATTCAAAGTGCCTGAAATGGCAGAGGATGTGTTTCTGCTGTTCAGATACAGGTGGGTAGGAAGGGGGTACTGTCATAAGTCTGCATACTCATGGCAAAAACACACAGCCTATCACAAGGAGCATATAGCAGAGAGAGCATCACAGCTGTTAACATGAAATAAAATAATGAAAATAGCATATAAAATCTAGTTCACAAATAACTGTATCTTAACTTCAAAAAACAGTATTAAATTTATTAAATGTGAATGTTTTGTTAAGGAAATAGTCTTTGAACCAGCAGTTCAGGGACGCTTCAGAATCACTGAGAAATCAAGCAATCTTTTCTGGAAATTAAAGAACTAAAAGCAGGTTTGGGTGTAAGTTCATGGACACAGTCTGCTAGAATTTGGACAAGATCTTGAATTTCCAAACTCCAAAAGAGTGAAAACTCTGTGTGTTACTGAGCTTGTAAGCTTAGTTAGATTCATGAGCAGGGATTTTACTTCACCAGTTGCTGTGCCCTTTGTTACAACAAGACACCGAATGGCACGATTTGGGGTCCCCCCTTAGCCTCCAGGCTGGCAGCGAAAAAAGGAAGGAAGAAAATGAGAGCACAGGCAGGAGAACCCTTCAAATCTCATGCAGCTCTCATGCAGTGTATTTGACTTATCTCAGTGGAGTGTGCACTGTAGAAAAAAAACATGTCACTGCTCTAAAACTGTCTTTTCCAATTCAGTGCATCCATGTATTGTTATAAATCGGTTTCCCAAACACTGAAAGATACCGAGACAAGAGAACAACTTTGACTGTTAGCTATCAACTCAGATAATGAAAACTTTCTTTCAGCATTAAGCTTCCAGTGTATGAAAACAACAAGACTAAAAATATAAATAAATGCCTTCATGTTTTGCCTAGGAGAGGGTTCCTTCTAAGTGCACACTGGAATCAGGCATTCACATTCATCCCGATTCTGTTTCTAAGGGAGTTTTAAAAGCATCTGGAATTCTGCATTACAAATTGCTGTCCTTTACATTTCTATATCTCTAAATCCTAATTATAGGGTTGTTGACAGATAAAGCTGTCAGACAGTTAAGCTTGAGCACTTTGTATGTTAGTTTGGGTTCTGTTAGTGGTTAGTATAGAAACATATTGAGCACACTACATAGCTTATGCTCAGGTATCATATTTCACAGCAAATTACCTAAGTGTGCACACATTTCAGTTGTTAATTTTACTACGAACGTTTTGTTATGATGAAAGAAATAGAAAATAATTATGCTATAATACACTTGAACATTGTACTTATCCCAAGGTCAAACACATAAACAAGGAAATTTTGAATGAGTAGAGCATTTATGGACTCTGAGAAATGCTTCCTTCCTACATATACCTGTCCATATTAGGTTGTCTGCTGTAAATTCTTGGTCTTTCTGGATGAAGTTATTGTCACTGAGAATATATGCGAGTCTCACTTTGTCACAATAAACAAAATGCTACTATCTGTAAGCACTGCAGGGAAACAATAGGTACTGTCTTCATATTAGCATCTCCACATTTGACAGCAAAGATATATTTTGCCACATGGCTAAGTCTCAGGGCAGACAGCTTATTTATATAACTTTGGCTTACCAGTTTCCTTCATAAAGAATGAAACCTTCTCTAAATGATAATCTTTTGACCTCCATCAGGATAGTGATTTACAGAGCCGCAAAGACAACACTGTGTTTAAAAAGCTTTAAGACGCCATTTAAAGCTTTTACGGTGCAGCAGTGCTTCTAATAATACACTTAGTGCTCCAAGTTGAGACAGCTTGCTGAATAAAGAAGTACTTCTTATACTTTTTAAAGTGAAGAACTTACTCATGATATATTTTATTGCAACCTGTGGAAACAGCTTGCAAAATAGAGCTACAGTTTCATGGTATCTGGTAGTCAAACAATGAGCGGTGAGGGCAGAGTGGGAGGAGAAAGGCTGCATGAGAAACCCCTGGATGTCTGATGGGAGAGAAAATGACATCCTTGATGTAAAAGCACTCTAACAATGTAAACTAGAAGGATGATGTACATAACCATTCTAGTGTAACGCACATGATTTTCACTTGGACAGATCCGTTATTTAGATCCTGTCATGAAATATAAGTCTTCGTTTTCTTTATACATTCAAGTAACTAGATTTTCCACTCAGCAAAGCAGCACCATTAAGTAAGTTAAAGACACGACATCAGATGTTCGAAGTTGAGGTATCTTCTCTCTTGCGGGTCTGTGCTATACTCAGACAGCTGGTTGTGGTGCATTTATTTCTAGAATACATTACTCACTCTCCTTGTGATCATCTCTGGGTAGAAGCTGGCATCTGCTCCTGTTTATTCACCTTTTGTTTTGGAATGGGGAGGAGGAAGCAGGACCTTATCCTGATGAATCTAATTACACTAATAGCCAGAGCAAGCATGGCTTTATTTTTGTTTTTCATGTAGGGAAAGTTGGTTAAGATTAGAAGAGGGCAATTCACTGCATAGGAACGTCAAGCTCTTGTTTCTATATGGTTAAGAGCCTCATCTAAAGATCCAAAGAAAAGTGAGGTAAGAACTTGTCTACCTTGAATGTTGCTATCTGTGCAACAGAGAGGGTATCAGAGTGTTTGTCACTACATCATGATGGATTTCTTGCGTCTGCCCTTTTTCCCTTTCCAGTGGAAGATGTTATTTAGATTCTGTCACAAAATACAAGGTTTCACTTTTTCATACATTAATGTAACTAGATTTTCTCACATTGTGTCACTTTGTGGATCACTTTCCAGGACATATTTTCTCCCCCCGAATTGTAAAAATATTTTATGCTGTGAATTCGCATTTCAGTTAGAAGTGCTGTATTTTGTCTTTGCAGTTTTGAGAACTTATACCTTGATTATGTAATGGTAAATTTCTGTGAGCCTCTGGGATAGACCGCGGTTTTATTCAGGCTACTCAAAGCCCAAAGTGCTGTGATTTTCAAAAGTGCACTGAGGAGCTCTGGCTGCAAGTTCCCCTTCCCATGTTGGACATTTGGACAGAATGATCACTTTCAAGCTCTAGCTGTGTCTTTTGGGAAGAGGACATGAACAGATGAAGGGAAGGAGAAATTCCTTGCTAGCTGGAAAGAAAGAGTTGGTGCAGACATGGGGATCGGCAGAGCTCAAAATGAGAACAGTTATGGGAAAGGGAAGAGATGTCATTGAGCTGCAGGGCACCTCCAGCTTGTGCAATATGGAATATAACTGCACTGGGGCAAAGGGAGCAGGAGAAGAAAACAGTGATGCCCAAATCATAGCTATCTGGGTCCTTCAGGTAGCAAGCAGAAAGGGGTTCCGGCATCAATGCTCAAGAGCAGTGAACAGAGAGCAGCAGAAGCTGGGAGGAAAGCTGCAGGGGGATCGATTGTCAGCCAGTGCTAGCTGAAATAGCAATGAGAAGGAGAGAAATCCCTGGATGCAGCAGGAGAGTTGAACCTGGCAGGACAGGAGGAAAAAGAACTTGATAAGAAGCTGCATCTTTTTCCTTTGCTTTCCTGATGAGTTATACTCAAAGCAGCAGCACGCTTCTACTGCAGGTTCTTAAAGATGTGAAAGCTTACTGAAGTCAACAGACATAAAACAAGCCCAACAGCACAATGTAATTTTTGTGCTCCTACTAGAGCTGGCCAGGAATTTTTCAACTAATTACAGTTTCAGTAAAATATGCTGTTTCACCTAAATTAGTAATTCTGGCCACAGAAAGAATATCTGCTCCAATTTACTTCATTTCTCAAAACATTTGAAAGATTTTGTTTCTATTTCACTTACTTGCCAAACAAAAGTAGACTATTATTCTCAAAAATTTTCACAAGTAGGAATTGGTATCAGAAGACCAAAACAAATCCAGTTCCCAGACCATAAAAACTGATGCTCAAAATCTTTTTTTTATTCTAATCTGTTCTCATCACAGTGCCAAGAAAGGATCATCTGCATAAATTAGCACTGTGTAAGTGTTAGTCAGTGAGTGGGTATATTTGTCATGGAAGGCAGCAAGGAAAACATGGACACTCTTCTCTCTTTGGGTGAAAGCCTACAAAACAGCAGTGCACAAAATTGAAGAAAACTAGAAGATGGATTACAGTTGTGGAAGAGCTTCTGTAATTTGTTTTCATATTGATTTATCAGTACATAATATTCATTTGGCTATTGCTAATCTCATTTCCCTAGACATGCACACACATTTTAGTAGTACTTTTTCATTTAAGACATATGTGCTGAAGTTGAAAAACAATTAACCACTCTGAAAGGTGAAAGAGAGTAAAACTCTGACCCTTGCTCTTTCATCTGCTTTGTGGGGTTTATGGCAGCTTTATTTTTATCTATAATTTTCTTCTTCTTTTTATTTTCATCATTTCACTGCTGTGCCTGCTATCATTTGCTGCTGTGGTGATCTGATAATATTAAATCAGGAAGTGTATTCTTGCTATGATCAGTATAACGGTGATCATTAGGTTTATTTTTGTAATCTTCAGATACTACAATCTTTATCCACCACACAGAGGCACAGATCACAGGAGGACGCATTTATGAACTACTGAGACAGATTTTTTGTTAAACCTGAGATTAAGTTGTATGAGATCAGTGGGATTTATTTTCAGATGTTTCAGAAAAGTTGGGTGTTAATTAGGTTCCTTAGCTGAGGTAAATTAAATAAATGTATCACGCAGTGGCTTCCAACGAAACCAAAGAGAACTGGTAGATATTTCAGAACTGCCTTAGCAACCCAGAAAGTTCCAGCTCTCAAAGGTAAGATTTTTGAAAGATGTTTAAATGTCCAACAATCTGAATGATCCCTATAGGAAAGTTTGAAAATACCCTGAAATCAAGAAGCTGATACCTACACACAGCTAGCTGAATATTTAGAACTTAAAACCTATTAAATATATATATCTGGCAGCTTCATTCATTATGAAGGTATGAACAAGAACCCTAAATAAAACACACTGTACAGTTTAGAAAGGATCAGATTAATTTTTGGACAATTGGACAGATGAGCGGAGGACAGAAAATGCAATAGTACACCAAAACATATCATGCCCTCTGTCCCGTGGACTATTGTGTACAGGCAAGCTCTGTAAGGGTAGGGACAGTCAGAATGGCAAATACAGAGAGCTGAAAGTAGAAATGCCTACACCCAAAAAGAATGCACTCAGAACTGTTACTCTAATAGGAGTAACTGGAAAATCCTCAACCAAAAATTCTTAAAGAATTCGTGCAAGAAGATTTTTGCATTACAGTAAACGCTATTTATAAATCATCCCAGGCCATAGGAATAATGCCTAAGAAATGTAAAAAAATATTTAATACAAAAGGGTGACAGATTCAGCTGTTGGTGAGATCATGATGAAGTGATTTTGATTATTTGCATGATAAGTCTACTCCTGAAATCTACCTCTTTCTTAACAAAGTGAGTTCAATCAGGAGAAAGTTCCTTTCTCCTTAGCATCTCTATCTGAAAATAACTTGTGTTATGAATAAAAGACTATATTGTTCTGAAGGGAAGGAAAGCCTGTTGTATCCCTTGCAGATGTGTTATTACAGCTGACACTTTATCATACTACAGCAACTTGAGGCTTTTTTTTTCAGGAAAATATAAAAGTAGGATTGAACAATTCTGGAGACAGGAAAAAAGGGATAAGAGGCACAAAGGACAAGTTTTTGCAGGACTTTTCTTTTATGCAGCATATTTTCTTTGACTATTTTTTAGGGGGGTGTTTCATTAGTGTAGTCAGCTGGTCAACTGTTGATATATGAAGAATCAGGAATGGCGTAAGAAAACCTTGAGAAAGATACGTTAGAGATTTTTTATAATATGTAAGGGGAGTCATAAGATGAAATCAGTAATAAAGAAGTGAGTTTTAAAAGAATAATCATGTTTCACAAAATGTTTCATTAAGAAAGACATGCATAATATCTCCATTTTTAAATTACTGAATTCTGAATCTTTGCCCAAAGAACTTTATTGCAAAGAATAAGAGAGGCACTTAAACAACTGAATTATGTTCAGATCTCTTTTTCTTTTCTCTCTATTTCTTTCTAGTAACAGCAGAAATGTGCACAAAATTACAAATGTGCCATGGGTTAATCAATGTACCTCATATTGTTACACCTGAATCTATATGTACAGATGTACCCAGCTCCTCTCGCATACACTCTGCAATTATTCTGTATGCAGATCAGCAAGCTATCAAAAATGAAATTAATAGGACCATAATGGAACAAAACTAGGATGTTGATGACAGACAAATTTAATACTGTTGGAGAAAGAGAATTAATTCTCGTCTTTGTACTTCCCGAAAAAGTTAAAGGTCATATCCTGAAGAATGCAAAGGTGAAATGTTAAAAGGTTTTATGATAATGCTAACGCAGACAGGCAATTAAAATATCAGAGGTTTGCAAGGCTTTATAAACTCAAGAAAACTAAAAGCCAGGATCAAGGAGAAAAGAACACGAGTTTTTGGTGGTTGTTTAATCCCTGGTAATGTGAGCAACTCTACATGCCCAAACAGGGTTAATAATTTAGAACTGATATTTAAGAAAAAAATCCTAAATGGATAGTGCAGACCTATGCACTCAGTAACACTAAAGGAGAAATATTGATAAGAATGAGATACTTACACATAATTTAAAGCTATTTGAAATTGCTGAAAGCAGCATGGTTTCAGGAAATAAATCGTTCCTTCTGTGGCATGCATTCTGACCAAAGGGAAGAAGAATCGAGTTAGCCTGTGGGTAAAAGCAAAAGAGAATTTTAAGGACGCTTTGAATTATTCCTAATCTATGGTACAGCTTTTCAAATTTGAAGCTCACAAACTATATTCTAGGCCAAGACTAGGATAATATCTTGGTAGATGAATGAAGCATTCAATGGGCATGTTTTAGCCATGACCTGTTAGCAATTCAGCCAATGCTTCATCCTTACCACTGACTTTTATTTCACATACATTATGGAGCCATGAAAGTTGTCTGAATCTGGAGGAGGAAACACACTATGAATTTCACCTGTGATGGACATTTGCATGGACTCATGATAGTCACTACGATTCAGAGTTTTGAGGTAAGCCTTGAATTTTTGCAGAGAAATTCAGGAGCTGTTCAGTTCCTCAAGAAAAGTGAGAGAAACCCATTGGTGAATAAGAAAGACACAAGTACTTGAAATATATTACAGAATGAACAAGAACAAATGTAAACACAACAGCATGGCAGAAGCCCCAGCTCAGTCCACCAGTGTTGTGAATGAACTTCATGTTGGCAGCTAGTCAGTCTTCTTCTCCTCAGTGTTTATCTTTTCATCTTAACTTGTTTGGCGCCTGTATTACTAGACCCATGCTGGAGATCCATGTCTTCACAGTGACCTCTCCTCCTTGATTTCAAGATAAATGAAGCACTGCACAGAACGGTTTTTAGATTAGCAGAACTGATGTTAACTTTAGAAGCAACTACCAATTTTTGATCAAAGAACTAATTTTTCTAATATCGTTTTGAATCACAGTGCACAAGGTGTGTATTTCTAGGCAGACAAAAGCTTTGCAGACAAAACAAGTGAGAACAGTATTGCAAAGAAGTTTATACTTTAAGAGAAAGGAGACAGTGACTTAAATATATTAGACTCAGAAAAGGTTTCTACAACAGTCAGCACCAGGAGAGCATTTCCTATCCATTTCTGAATACAGATGAATTTGCATATGACACTTTGCAACCAATACTGACAGCAGCAATCCAAGGTACCTTTGACTGGTCTACCCTTCTGCTGGACAGCTGTGAGCTCTGGAGGAAATCAAGGAGGTCTCTTGCTGGTACAGACCCGGAGTCCAGACAGGTTTACTGTTTGCTGTAGCTGTTGATACTACAAAGATGTAGGCTTAGCACACTTCTGTCAGTATCGCAATGGGACTTAAAAATCAATATGCACAGAGTGACTGCTGAATTCACAATGCAAATACGCACCCTAGAAGAGCAGATAGCACTGGACAAGATTCTATCTAGAATAAGCAGGCAATCTTTTTTGTACCCAGAATAATAGCATGAGGCAACAGTCTTCTCTGCTAGAATTCTTTTTTTTTTTTTTTTTTTTTTCATAAAATGTTATTTACTTGAGGCATAGAGCAGTTAACCTGGCAAGAAAACACAAGGTACATCTGGTGTATAGTTAGTGTCTTTTCAGCTCAGCAGTGGCTGGCTCAGTAATTCTCCGAATATTCCTGTTGTGATTCCAGCACAAGGAGAGAAACTGAAGAAGAAACCCATGTAGCTGCCTCTGATGAGAGTGCCATGAGTGCAATCTGCTCACTTGATAATTTGTTCTTTTGTATTAATAGCGTAAACATTTGCATGTGGTTTATCCATCCAACCAGATTTCCTTTTCCATATTTTTGAAAAATATATTGGGAACAAATTCATCTCCTTCCCTGTTTAGGTTTTTTTCTCTTTCAGTGTTAATTATATTAGATCTTGAGTGCTAACTTAAGAGAATTGTCTGTTTTTTCAGAACACCTTGTCTCACAAGAGCCAGAGATCTTACTTGTTAGAAGCATTTGTATGTCTTAACTACACGATAGACATTAAAGAAGCTGAAATTAATGAATTACCCTCATAACAGAGAGTTTATAGATACCCCTGAAACAGTGTTATTTAGAAGTATCGTGTTTCCAAATATATTATATCGGTTGTGCTTCTCCTAGAGCTAGGTGTCATGTTTTTGTCTATAAAATATGGAAATTGCTTTCAGGTCTGGAGCTGAAAATAATACCTGGGTGATATATTCAAGAGAGTGTCTGTACTTGTGTCTCAGCTAGTAATCATGTTTTATAAGGCTGTCATTATTGCTCTTGGCTTGAGCTCTGTTAATATATATGTATTCTTCAAAAGAGAAGTACAACACAACATTTTCAAGTCTTGCAAAGTAAACTATCATCTGAGGCCTTGGTATTAGGAGAAGGAAAGCGAGCAATGAAAAGACAGGGAGCTGCTTCTCATTAACTATTGTAAGATGTCAGCAAGATTAAGGTGTCAGGGTATAGAAAGATGAAGAAGAAAAGAATTACTTAGCAAATAGGCATAAATGAATATAAAATGTGAATAGAGGGTTCTAGCTCCTTCTAAGGGTAAAAATAGGCCAGTAGACATTACATTGTGCTACAATCAACTCATCCACTTGATTCTGACCTTCATCCTCATAGGTGAGAGTAGCGAGAGCAAAATGTTACCACATAGCCAGTGCTGGGAACTTTCAGAACCATTATTTCTGAAAAGAAATGAATATTCAAAGGCCCCCTTGACATAATGAAGGTTAAATCCTATGTGGGGTTTTGCAGGCACATGCAAGTGCTGTCTGGCTTAGCTCTGAAAAAAGCCTGAGTTCAGTCTGTCTGAGCTGCTCTGGGGCTGCACGGCCACGTTAGTGCAACACTGAGCTCAATGAACTGGTGATAAACAGTGAGCATTATTTCACCATCTCACAAACACAGCTATGCAATGGGCAGCGGGTCTGACAGAACAAAAATATCATATTGACATGAAAACACATAGAGAAGTCATTGCCTGCAAATTAATTCACAACTGACTCTTATAAACCACCTTAGGCATCACCAGTTAATAGCAGCTAATTGCAAGCTCATACCATTTAAATACCTGCCACCATTTCCTCCAAAGGAAAGTAATTCCAGCCAGGTATCACCATTAAAAACAAAATAAAACAACAACAACAAAAAAGCTTTATTTATCTATCTATCTATCTATCTATCTATCTATCTATCTATCTATCTATCTATCTACCTATTTGTAAGAGCATAGTAAAAACGTGGTACCACTTTGGAAAAATATCGTGCAAATTATGGACAGTATTTTAAGTTGTTTTCACTTGAACTTAATTCATGTTGGTCAGTTACAAGTATAATGGCCTTTCCACACTTAGGCAGCTGTTCCACAGCCATGGGCAGGCATTGTGTGAAACCTGTATTTCTGAAACCTAGAAGCATTTATTGTGTCTCATACTGATTTAAACTGTAAGCCAATTTAGCCAAGCTGAGGTAAAACACAGTATGATTGCTTGGATCAGATTTATGCAGATAGGAAAAGATGCATCTGTTTCCTCAGCAACAGTTTCAGTCCAGAAATTGTGGAGAAAAAGCATATTAGGTTGTACCCAGCCTTCAGCAATAAAAATTACAGTATTGAGACTGAAGCTGGAAAATGAAAACATACTTACGTTGTTCCTAGGTGACTCGAAATCACACCTTTTAGCACAGATATTAAGTTAGCCCCCAAATAATGTTAGAACATCAACAGCCAAAACAAGCAAACAAACAACAAAGGAAGGATTATAGCGGTATCTTAGACCTGGCATAAAATATTTACCTCACATTATCATTACATTTATATAAAATCTTATATCCATTTCTACCAGTGCCTCTGTGGTCAATGTGTATATTAGGGGCAAATTTGTTTGCTCTCAGTGAGCTGCTGTTTCCTATATGGCTGATAATATTTCTACGGATTGCAGGAAAGAAAGGGAAAGCTTGATCATTATAGCTAAGCTCAGAGTCCATTGTTTTACAAAGGTGCACTTTTTGCTATACTTTCCTCTTTTTATTTATTTAGTTTGGAAGTGTTCCTCTCTGTCCCACTGCATTATAAAAGCTCTGCTCTATTTCCCATCTGCTGTCTTTGTGAGATCAATTGTAGAATATTCATCTGTGGAAATGTGAGGCTTTTGCTAAAGTTTCTCTAAAATCCATCTCCTCAGTCATAAGCAAACTGAAGCAGGTCAGTTTTCCCTGGCCTTGGCACTAAGCCTCTGTGCTCTCCCATGAGCTCTGTTCAGTAATTTAAGAGGAGTGGGAAACATATTATGTGACTATTAATTCCAGTTTTCCTGTTAAGATGCCAGTACATCAAAAATAGATCTCACCAGGCCCGAGCACTTTGTCATGTTATCTGGAGTAACACTAGTTTGTGAATTATGCCTGGTCAGTTCAGTGTCTCTGCCTGGTCACATTAATCTCTTTGACCCAACTGCCTTAATCACTGAACTCTTCCATCTCATTTTTCATCTTACAGAATGGAGCCGTCTGACTTCTTGTCTAGCGCCTGGCACAGTGACTGCTATGTTGGCCCTGCAGTAGCTAGAGGAACCCAGCAGTCTCCTGGGCGGCAGCAGGACCAGCCATAATGGGCACCATCTCATCAAGTTCAACTCCCTCATCCATTCCTTAGCGACCCTGCAAATACCACAATAACCCTAGTTGGTGTCATCTGCTCCATTTGACATACCTCAGAAGGCTAAAATCTTATTGCCCAAGAAGGTAAAAACAACATACCCAGGCTGCAGGAAAATCAAATAATTGTCAATCCACGGACAAAAAATAATTACTAGAGAATTCCTTACTTATGCATGTAAGTTACATCAGCCACAGGATGCTTCTCTGTATTTTCATAATGACAAAAAAGCCAGCTAAGCACATCACATTTACTCTTCATAAGCCCATGCTGCAGATAGAATTTTGAAACCTATTCTTATGCATGTCTATACTTCAATATATATCTTCATCATAAACTAGTAAGTATTAAAGTATATTGTTTGAATAAAGTAGATTGTTTAAATATAAATTGCATATAAAATAGAGATATTCTTTTCTATTAAATGTGTGCAATTAATAAAAACAAAAATATATTTCTACTATGAAAACCTATAAAAGCTATGGACTAGAGACAAATCTATCTTCTTCTGCTCCAAAAGCCAATAATAAACACAAGCACCTAGACACTGTAGCATGATATCA
Organism: Callipepla californica brunnescens; assembly: GCA_023055505.1. NCBI lineage: Eukaryota > Metazoa > Chordata > Aves > Galliformes > Odontophoridae > Callipepla > Callipepla californica. The sequence goes on from JALIRH010000026.1 coordinate 1,975,949, forward strand.
ATTCCCTAGATATTTTAGAAACTAGCTAGCATACAATTCAAGAAATATTAGGTTGTTTACAAAATCCAGTTATCTATAGGTCTTTGGAATGACATTTCATCAAAGAAAATTTGTACTTCTTGGCCTGTTTCTCAGAAAATATCTCAGATCACTGACTTTTATTTCTGCCATTAAGGAATGAGGGAAAGTAGTTCCGAGTGAAAACAAGAGTAGTAGTTTTGGGGTAAAATAAGGACTAACATTCCACTAAAGACAGACAGAAAGCCTAGGTATTCCCTCATGTACTACTTTGTCATCCCTTTCCATCATTTCTCCTTTAGAGTTGCATCTGATTTTTTAGCTTCCGTGCTAAAAACAAGTGTGTGGTGTTTTTTTTGTTTTTTTTTTTCCCCAGAAACTAACCAAATGGATAAACTAAATTCCCATGAGAAAGCAGCTCCAGTTCATTAATATATACTTATGGCTATGGATTCCCTTGAGTTTCTGAAAAAAGCAGAAGCTGATAAACCTAAAAGTTCTAGAGAAACTTAGAAGAAACAGAAACATGCGGTTAGACAACAGTCTCCCAAAGATATGTCACAATTTTGAGAAGTGTGTCAAGAACTGATTTTGCCTTATATAGAAGTGATAAGTTGTCTTAAAAATAGAAATATATTTATAAGTTGTAGAAGAATGACTTTCCAGGACACTGCATGATGAATTATGTGTGTTCATAGTCCCAGTAAGGGCGCTTCCCAATTAAACCAGCTATATCTGAAAAATCTACCCGTCTTTACAAGAGGGACTGAAGCAGGAGAATCTATAACAGACACTTCTATGTTGCTCAAAATAGGACAGAATTAAATTATACAAACACTAAAATCAGCTTTCTAGTAAGTTTATTTTACAACACAGTATGCTTTGTACTGCTGGCTTCTGAAACACAGAGTGAAATATCTTGGAAATGGTGCTAACATTCACAAGGAAAAAAATAATCATTTTTCTTTTTGTTTTTAAATATTATAAGCCAAATAATTAGCAAAAGGTGTTTTTCCTCATGTATTGGGCATGGACGTTTCTTTGGGTACACTAATACATGGGCCTTGCAGAATTTGGTGTTTCACCATGAAGCAATGCCTGCAACAGATATCAAAAAGAACCTAAAATATGGACCAGGGTCACCTTCTAGGGAAATTACTGAAGAAGTAGGATGTGAATCGAAACCAGTAATTCCTTGTCTGAAGGTCAACTGTGTTAAAAATTGTGAGAAATTTAGAGACAACTAAGTTCAAAGTCATAGCCCACAAGACTATGCATAGTCAATCAGGAGAGTAAACCTCCAAAGGCCCTAAGACAGCTATGACCTTTCTGCATAGAAGGTCATAACAATCACTGCATTAGTGCCCTGCTTTACTGAAACTACATTTGACAGCACGCACGTGCCAACAGAAACATGAATGATATAGTGAGAAATAACTACAGTTATGAAAGGACTCTATTCGTCACTGCTTGAGTCGTTTGGCTCTGTCAGTGATGTACAAGTGGAGAAAAAATTGCTGCTGAGTCTTGTTGTCAGTGCCTATAACCTCTGAAGCCAGTGACAGAATAAAAAGTGGGACATTTTAGGAAATTGTATTATAGTCTAGTCTTTGCTCTGGGGAATTCCTTCAGGGAACAGCTGCATTGGAAACAGTAAACTGTTACTCTACCTGCAAACAATTCTCTCGCAGGAAAGACTAGATCCCAGAGTCCATGCAGCATGCTGTAGACCTCCATGCTGTTTGAAGTAGACTTGTCTGTGTATGTGTAGTTCTCTTCCAGACATAGCAGTAACTGATGTCCAAAGCAAGACTGTCAGAACAAGATTTTCTCATTCACACAACATGCAGGAACCTAAACTGCACCTAGACACAGACGTAACAAGATTACACTGCAAGTGTCTGCACTCCTATCTGCTAGTACAGGTTCTGCCTATGCTAGGCAGGTTCCCCAGACTTGTTGCTGAGGTGCAAAGAACAAACATCCTTCTGAAAAGAAGGCTGTGACAGATAAGAAACAAGTCTGATGTTAACGTGGTTCACACTTGACAAAGAAATGCATGTGGTAGACCAAGTGTATATAATCTTTTTTTTTATCATTTTAAAATAAATTTATATGAGCAAGAAGTTGTTACTATCTCTGTGTTGCCCAGTAAAATCATAACTCATTAATTAAACTAACTGATATCTGCCCACAAGAAGAAAGAGACACATAAGAACATTTTAAGGATTGCTAGGAAGATGCAATAGAAGTATGTGTGGGCAAGAGACTATGACAGTTCCTGTGGAGTCATAAATGAGATAACGAGTGTGGCCAAGGATTGATGAATGACAGTCATCTGCACCCTCCATCCTGGCACCTAAGAGGTGCCTATTATTCTTATACAGTAGTAGGTACAACTTTTATTGTAATACTAGGTTCCTGCAATTAGAATAATGAATGTCATCTACATTTGATATGTAGAGGGATTATTTCAAGAATCGATACTACTTAAACTATGATCACCAGTTATTTCAAAAGAAAAGGCCTTTCCCATGGCAGGGATTAAGGCAATATGAGCTGAGGGTCAAAGCTCACAGTTATGCACGAGGGCTTGGCATCATTGCCCACTCCTGATACGAGGCATGCCTAAGACACTCCTGGTATCAGCTGAGCTCTCCCAATGGCACTGCAGTTCATTTAGGACAAAACCACTTAAGTAGCTCCTATTTCTACAGCATCTGGAACTGTCATTTGTGTTGAAAGCACATAATACTATTAGGACATTGCATATACATTAGTACATTGCAATTACATAGCAATTACATTAGTACATTGCAGTATTTCGGGAGGTACCAATTTTGAGAACCGCCCATTTTCATGTCTAATCTCGCTGGCTGAATAAGACTGGTTCTATTACACTGGCAAGGTGAATCTGGTAGTGATGTCGACTCACCTTAGTTCAAGTGACTGTGAAGTTTGTTATGACAGTGGCAGTGCCTGCATAGTTTAGCAGCAGTTATGGCACTGAGTTCTATAAGATTTTGTATGAGTTTATTATTTGATATGAAATGCATTAAAGAAGCACAGAGAGTTACTTCGTTTCCTCCTTTCAAAATTGCAACTGGGCCAGTTACTCTTAGTAGAAAGGTAATGTAGTCAAGATACTTGAGAGCCACTTGGCTCTGCTTCTAAATTCCTCCCTTTGTCCTTCGCAAAGCTCTTTGAAGTGTTAGTCTGTGAGGTGGATGTTGTAATGAGCCTATTTCTAAGAGGATCAAAGTAGCAGAGCTGCCCAAAGCAGCATCAAAGATACACAACAGAGAGCCCTTTAATGAGCAAGAGGGACACAACTGACTTTTCCCCAAAATAAAACCCTAAAACAGGATTTAGATTAAATATTTAAAATAAAAGAATATTTTATTTTTATTGCCAGCAGAAGAAAAAAGAAAAAAAAAAAAGAAAAAAACAACTCAAAGTAAAGAGAGAATTTCTCCAGCTGACACTGCCAAAATTTAATGATTGTCATTTGTTCAATGCTTCACCACCATTTAATGAAGTCCACATACCTGTGGCCTCAGCTAAAGGTGGTGGCCCTGGAAAGCTGGTGCAGGCAGGATAGCAGCCCCCGCTAAAGCAGATTCCTTTCCCATGGATATGAAAATAGAAAGCAAACATTAGGCAGGAAGCTGAGGGAACACTGCAGAGAGGGCAGCTCGGGGGAGGGATGTGGGGGGAGGGTGGGAGAAAAAAAAAAAGAGTGGGTGGGAGGACTGGACATGTAAATTATGTGCCAGGAAATGAATTCCTTATAATGTCACTTGCCAGAAGCTAAATTCTAGCACATGCAAGCTGTCTTTTTTCCCTCTCTTACAATCTTTCCACAGTTCCTCTGAGGGTCAGGGAGGAAGAAGCAGGGACAGGAAGAGGGGCGATACAATGTTTACTTACTTATTGTGTTACTACAGAGCTACATGATCCAGCTTGAACATTAGAAGGCATGCAGCTCCCTATCAGTGATGAACAGGATTATATCCTGCTTCTCATTACACACGGCTTTTCAACTTTCTTTATGTGGGCACAGGCATCCTTCAGTATGATCTAGGGCTGAAATACCAGAAGAAATGTGTTTCTGTTCAGAGGCTGGATGTGCATCTTGCACTGCATTCCATAATGAAAACGGAGCTTATTTTGTTTGACTTGATAGCTATCTGTGCAAATATTGCCTCTGCTTGGGTTTGTGTTTGTTTAAGGAATCACCTACTCGATCAGTCAAGACTGCAGAAATGTATGCCACTGACCTGTGCTTAGCTTGGGGATAAATTGAGAAGACTTGTATTTAAGGTTAAACCTCTACACAGGTTTTTGTTTGTTTGTCTGTTCTCCAGAATTTAGCAGAAACCATCTGGCAGAAGGTTAAAAATACATAGGAATAAACCTCCAGCTGCTGAGCAAAGTACACTTCTAACTTATGAGAAATCAATGATATGTGATGCGGGGAGCAGAATGACTATAACATTTACTGGGCATTAAGAAGGCTAAGCAATGCGGGCTTTCTTTTTACTTCCCAACCTGCACAAACTTAACCCTGTGTATTTCAGCACATGGAAGGCTGTGGACAAAACAAGTACCAGTTTACCTGAAGATCTCTGTGGGTAAAAGCACTGAACACTGCCACGTGCAGATAATTTTTAACTAACTGTAAAAGTACATTCATTTTGGAAGTCCATGTGTAGCAAAATTTCTCTCTTCTGTGTCCCCATTTCCTGCTCCAACAATTTAAACCTCAAAAGAATATGCAGAACTAAAAAGACAGTCTTTGCAATTGCGGGTAGATGTGAGCTAACACAGATACAAGAGCAAAATGGAAAAGGAGATTGAAGGAGCTATCAGGCTTTTGAACTTAGATTGCTGAAAACTAATCTCCACAAAGAGCATCAGTCAAGGCTTTGATACATAGGAATTTGTGTGCTGAAGATGCAGGACCTATATCCTTCAGCTTACATCAGACAGTATGAAATATGCTTGATTTAAGTGATTGTCCAGGACTGTCCTTTCTCAGTGTCAGTTCTACACTGTGTCTTAAAGGTAAATTAAAGTTTGTTTTTAAGATTAACTTATTCCCTGAGTGTTATATCATCTTTGAGCACAATTACTCCTGCTGATTTCTTCTGCTTCAGTATCAGGTATAGTCTACGTTACTGGGTTCTGGTAACAGCCTAACTCATTAACAGTAATACTTACATACAGATGTTTTATTTCCTATATAGGCTGGAAGAGTTCCTAAGATTTTGTTAAGTGCTCAGCTCACATTCTATTGATTTATTTTCATTACCAACACAGATCAATCATATTTAAAACAACAGCAACAGTTCTTGCTGTACCTGTAATTTGGCTACATCTTATTATTAGAAATCTGGGCCAATGAAATGAGAAAGATGTTTCCGAGATAACCATATGATTAGCTAGTGTCAAATTCTGGCATATTGCTCTCCCAGGATGGTTATGCATCAGTTCAGTTAGACTGTATCTGCTGCAGTCTTGCTGATTTAATGGTGCTGAAATGAAAAGGAAAACATGCAGCACTAGGTGCTACAGTAAGTGCTCCAAAAAGTCTTTCATGGAGTATAAAACCAACTTGCAACTTCCTCACATATGTTTCTGTAAGTATAAGTTTTCAGTATTACTACCAAGAGCTTTCAAACGTTTCTCTGGTAAATTGGTAGTCACCAAGTCTCTTCAGAGTAGCCCTTTCTTGTGAGCACACTTAGTGAAGACATTTTCTTCCAAAAAAATCCTAATTCTAGACAAGAAACAAGCACAGCTCCAATAGCCAAACTATGGCAAGGACCTACCTGGAGCCTAAAGGACCATCAAAGTACAGTGGGGCTGTCAGATACCTCTCTTGAAAAAAATCATAACAATAATTACCACAGACTGTACACTTAGATACTAAGTATGCACGTCTTTCTACAAATATCCCCCCTGAAATCATACTGACATTACAGGTATTGATAGGACATAATTTTCATAAAGTGATGAGGCACCTAATGATGATACTTGAATGAATCTCATATAATAATATCTTCATTGTCAAAATCACATATGAATAGCAGCAACTGAAAAACAATGCATTTTGGCACATCTGTGCTACCCAGAATCGTGAACTGAGATGTAGATCAGCTCTCGCCTAATGTCCTGTCAAATGATTTTCCAAGACTCTGTGTTCAGTGAAAATTAAGATGGATTCCAACTCCTTATGCAGTGGCAAGCATTAGCTCAGATCTCATGGCCTCAGGGACACTACATGGTTGCAGTACCGGAAACAAGCCATCTTCATTTCTTCAGCCCCATGGCCCAACTACCCACATATAATACCATTGCCATGAGTTTGTAATAGGGCTTCACGAAATGAAGCCACACTGGAAACGCTGTGGAGGTTGCTAAAATGTTGTAGGTTTTTGGTTTTGTGTGTGTGTGTTTAATCCACCTTTGAAGACCCGGTTAGCTAGCTCCCTCTCTGCTGTTAAGAACAAGAAAATGTTACTAGGCAGCCCAAATACAATATTAAGACAGTAACTATCAGAAACAAAGAAATCTGTCAAAAGTGATTACCATTTGTTTTCATTGCTTCTGATCTATATGGAGACTGACTCTGTGTGAAAATGAGATTGCTAAATGATTTGTTTGACCTTTTTAAAAACTTCACTTTTGAGTTCTGTTTTTTGGCCATATTGTACTGCAGAAACAGTTTACTTTTAATATAGCAAAGTGCTAAGTACTTTGCCTCTTTCTAGTTAAATTCATAAGTACTTTCTTTTATGAATATTTGATCACACCTGACATTCTTGAGTGGATTAAACTCATAGTTATAGCTGGCATATTTTAAAACACATTGTAAATCTGTCAATCTGAACATCAAAACTATTCTGCAGTCAGTTTGGATCTCATGTATAAATCAAGAGCTATTTAGTCAAAAACTGTGGTTCCATAAAACATTTTAAGGTTGTTGACATGACGTGTTTTATTTAATAATTTCCTTTACATTGTAAAGCATTGATTTAAACATATGATAAAAACGCATTCTTGCACATTACTTGCATTCTTTCAAATTCCTTTCTAGGGGGATCAGTAGATTCAGTATTCAGCCAACTCATGGTCAGCAGGTCATCAGGTGAACTAGAAGTACATTCCTGATCAGACCTAAAAGAGCTGGGACCACAGTTCTGGGTGCAAGGTAGCCAAGAGGACTGGTCCACTGGAAATACATTGGTTCTCATGCCCTTTCCTAATGTCACTTCCAATAAATAGACCTGAGATAGACAGGCCAGTGGTCTGCTCCAAGCTCAGTATTTCTCTCTTAAGAACAAATAATGATAATACAAATAAGCCAAAAAAAACCAAAACATATCACTTATCTGTTCTTTTGTGTAAACTTGCCTTTCTCTCCCTACTACAATAATAGGTAGTGGAGAAGAATACTGAATAAACATCTTTGTGACTAACAATGATTTTTAATGCGAGGTCAGAATTTAGCCCAGATGCTGTTTTTCTCTTTTCAAAAAGCAGCAGCATTTTTTAAGGGGATTAGTATTTGCAGTGTCTTGACAATATGAATCACTCCTAGGAGGGAAAAACAAAGACAAAAAAAATGCAACAACAAACAAGCAACACAAAAGCTCTTTTGTGACCACCACCAACTAAAAAAAAAAAAAATGTTTTCCTTCCTTTTCTTCATTTGCACAGGTATTTATTTGCAGAAAGCAAAACATGACTATATAATCATTTAAATTCTTAAAGATATGAAACTTGGATGACTCAGTGGAAAATTCCCAGAAATAATTTCGATGAAGTGATTTTATTCATCTCTTTCTGCTTTTCTCAAGGGCTGACATATGCATAAAAGGGGAACATGATCCCTTGCACATGTTCTCCATGAGGACTGCATGTAGCACAATCATTAACTCAAAACAAGCTTTGCTGACTCTTACTCAAAGACACTGCTGAACCTAAGCCAAAGGAATTCAGACTGGCATTTCTCCATCTACTCTGATCAGGGAATAGGGTGAAAAGACAATCCTGTTTCACTGCACCAAGTATTGCAGGGTTCCGGTGGACCTCTGTGGTCTGTCCCAACACACCTGCTGTGTCGTGTGGGGCATTTAAAAAGTGACCTTTCTTTCTTGTGCTGCTGCAGGCTGAGTACACACACCAACAGAGGGACGGACAAGACAGCTGCCACTGCCACACATCAGTGACCCTCTTTTTCTGCCAGTCCCTCACACAAGGAACCACGCAGCAGTTATTTCATCTACAACATATGCTGTGTATGTGTGAAAGGGACGAATGGAAACCACAGGACAATTCCAGGAGCTCCCACAGTGACAACATTAGTTGAGAGCACAGGAATGCATCTGTGGGGGCAGCAGCTCTTCTGGATTCTTCTGTACAGAGAGAAGAGTGACAGCAGGAACCCTTGTCCCTCACAGTCATTTGGCTTTGCCCTAGCAGGCTCTCAACTGCTTCTAGTTGTTCCAAAGGCAATGCCTCCTATTTTCCCTTTGACTACTTTCCTCATTTGTCAGTTCTACCCTATGGTGCTAAATGTTGACAGGGAAGATCTACCTCCAAGTTGAAACAAACCAATCATACAGAATACTGTTTCAGAAGTGGGGATTAAAACCATCTTTAGGTGATTAGTAAACTGGGTTGCTATTTTGAGTCCTTAAAGAAAGCAATTTGAAATGGTCAATAAACTACCCAGCACATTTTGAGAAACGGAAAACCCAATCTTTATGCAATAGTTTATTCTGCAACAAAAAATTGTAAATTCATTTGATTCAGAAAGAATCTTCCTATAATAAAAGTCATATTGGCTCAAATCCAAGCTAAGCAGTTGATTTTTCAGAAGAGTAGTATTCTGCTTGGAGCCTGTTCAACCTCTTTCAAAACCAATTGAGCTTCCCATCATGTCTCCTGGGAAGTGCAGATTTGAGTATTCCCCTTTGACAGGTCTATCCTGTCTGGTAAATCTCCCAAATGCTTCAACATCTTTTCTCTAGTTAAAAATCAGAAGTGAAATATGGAAGGAAATACATGAATGGTACCTGACAGGATAAATGGAGTAAGAACAGAGTCCAGCTTACTGGAAATGATTGATAGTTTATACGAACAAAAGAATAATTACACTGGGTCAGATAAAAAGTTCATTTAGTACACATTTGTGCTTTTGGCAGTGGTTGGTAGAAGAGGCAAAGAGAAAAAAAAAAATAATTAGAGTTTAATTGCTTCTTCTGGCTTATTGTTTCAGCTTCCAGAAATGTGGAAGCTGGGAACATTTCTGGGACTTCCTGACTGAGGGATTGCATCCAGAGCACTAGTGCGTTAAGATCTATGTTACACATCTTCAAATGAATATTTCAATCTATTTTTTAAACGCACTTATACATTTGGCCTTCAGAATTTCCTGCAGCAATGAGAGCTTCAATTTAACGGTGCATAGTGTGAAAAAGGGCTTTCCTTCGTTCACTTCAAAACTTCTATTTTCAAGTGATATTGGGTGTCTTCCAGTTGTTTCGCTGAGAAACAGAGAATAATGCTTCCCTAGCTACCACGCCAATCACAATTTTGCAAACTTACACCATAACCCTCTCATTGTTTCTCCCTCTATTATCCTCTTTTCCTGTGGAAATGATCCAAATCTTTGATCTCCCCAGCCCTCTTGCATATCCCATGAACTACAGTTCCCATGAGTCTTGTTAAGTAGTTCAGGGAACACAAACACCAAACAAATATAAAACAAAAATTCCAAAAATTCTAAGTAATATTGTTGATGATTTTCTTCCTGTGTATTTTCCGTATTTTAGTCTTTTAGGATACTTATTTTCATACCTATGTAATGTCAGAGATTTTACAAGTTTCCTAGGAATAAGAACTGAAATTTCCATCAGTTTTATCAGAAATTTACCTAAACACAGTTGAAAGGTCTGTTCTTACACATAATTTTCTGATCCATATTGACATCCAAATTGAAGTTCATTTTGCCTCAAAATTCAAATGATCTACAAAAGGAACTATTTTAATTCGACCTGCATGCATTGCTTTTTTAACTTTTTTTTTTTTCCAAGTAGAAATATTTTATTACCGAGTCTGGAAGTAAAACTGACTGCAAACAGATGGAAAGCAGGCTTCCTTTTGAAGCAAAAGGAAGTAAAAGGCAAATGTGACCTGATCTTAATATTCTAGAAAAGAATAAAGAAGGTCACATGGTAAAACAAGGTAATGTCCTGTAGGTCTGAACAAACTCAATTGATTTTAGTGGATTTATCCACATTTAACAGAGGAAATTACCAACTGATGTTTTCCTTCTAGCATTACTTCTCTAAATGTCATGCTGAGGACGGACATCTTTCAGATACTTCTAAGGTTTTCAGACTAATGTTTGACAGTTATGCACATGTGGTACAGCACAGAGATTACATTCTCCAAAAAAGTAAAAATTGCAAGCTGACATGAAGTTGCCGAGGTCCAGTGTTGAGGCATAAGTCATTCTCAGACAGCATTACTAAGATAACAAAAATGTGTATGTTTATTTTCAAGGGCTCAGTGTGGAGAAAAAGCACAGCACGGCTGTCATCTGAACAGCCTGGTTGCCTGCTCGGGCAATGGTTTTCTATTCTGAGGCATCCCCTCTCTCCACCAGTCGCAGTCACTTGCCCCTTTGCTCTGAAAATAAATCAATTTCATCTGCCGCAGTTCGATTTCTTTCTTCTCTCTGCCTCAGTCCCTCGGTCCCAGTCCCTCTTTGAAAGGCTCTTTCCACAGCACCATATGGCAGCTGGGAGAAGGGCAGAGCAGTGATCTAGCTCTTAACAAAAGAGGCTGTGGTGTCAAAAAGCCTCATGAATGCATGAGACACATTCATGTATAGAAAAATGCCTCCAGCTCTGTCAGGAAGGACTAAAGAGAAGGCTGATAGGCCTGACATTGCTTTCGAGTTAAGAAAGGCAGCAGTTCTCTGCGGCTCATCCCCTGCCCTCTCCCTCCCCGGTTTCATGCCAAAATCCTATTAGATCCATTAATGACCTGAGACATAAAGTCAGTGCTCGGCAGAACAAGAAATTAAATTAGGCCACCTTATCTACTCGCTATCACTCTTTTTGAGATAGAAGCATCGTACCAAGAGGAAAAAAATAAATAATCAAGCAGGCCTTAAGAGCATGCCAAAAAACAAACAACCAAGTGCTATTCCAAAAATAAATTGAATCAAGCACACCCCTGTACATTGCTTTTGTCTACAGGTTAGCAGCAGAACTGCAAACTTTCAGGAAAACGCTGAAAAACCATTTAAAGCATGCTGTTTGCTGGGTTTATTTTGCTTTCCCAGCATATTGAAGCTGCTGCTGATACAGACAAAGAACCCTGAGGTTGGAAAATTAACTAGATCCAATATACGTGCTCATTTAGCTGTTGCAGAAGTATTACACATAAGTTCTGAATATGACACAAATGGAAACTGGCACTTAAAAATCATGCATTCCTTTCCCTTCTTCTCCCTCCTGTTTTACTCCTTCTTTTTCTGTTTTGAAGATGTTTGACGTGCTTTAGACAGCACAAAACTCTACAGAATAGAGGCACAGCCTTCACGTATAAACTTAACAAAATGGAAGGCTGCATGCATCTGAAACACATTTCTCACAAACTTTTTTCATTTCTAGAGGCAAGGAAAAATCTCCACTCCTGTGTGCCAGCGTGCAATGGTATTTATTTATGAAGAATTTTCTTACTGAACTGGTACTGAAGTGCTAGTTAAACTCTCAAACTAGAGCTGCATTTCTACTGCTGACTCTTCCCCAGAAAGGCCTCAGAAATCACAAAACTCAGTGTCCCTGGGGTTATTTAAAGGAACCTGGGCAAGCTTCCAAATGCTGGTATATGTGACCTTTACAAGTATTCAACAATAACAGTTCCCTATGAAATAAATCAATGAACATGTGTATAAAAACTCAGCAGAGGCATGAAAGTTTCAAGCTGAAATTCACTCAACACACTTGAATCTTCTCCCTACAATCAGTCTAGAAGATGTTACTGAATGCAGGGCATACATCATTATACAAAATCTGTTTACAGTACCTCTCTCCAGACTTCTTTCTTGGAATGCACTTAATGTACAGCTATTGAGCAGCACTATGTATCCATGCATGTATTAAAGCTACTATTTATAGGCCCATCGTGAGTCACAGACAATGGAAAACGAGCTAGTTTCCAAAATAAACTACAACATTAATTTAAAAGAGTAAAAGTTCCTCTCAAAGTGGCTTTGATGGTGCTGGTGAGAGTTCTTTAAATGAACTCTGCTATACATAGAAAAAAAACTACTCTAAATACTGCTCAGGAATGCCTTGGAAATGGCTCTGGGGGGTGATGTCTGTGATATTTGATAGACTTAATAAAACTTAAATGCACTCAGGTTTGGTGTTGCTTTCCCCCCCCCCCCACAAAAATGGTAACAGGCAGACTTTAAGCTCTCATCTGCCAGTGTGACTTGTGCTGGTGCCTGCTCAGAGCACTGGGAGGCGAGGAACAATGTCGCTATTCAGGCTGGCCCTTTCACTGCAGCCACATCTGTTTACATGGCCTGTGCCCACCTCTGAAAAGGCTGGTCCTCCCACCACCATTCTATCTCCCGTGGTCCTGAATGGCTGGCCGTCTGAAAGCCTTTCTACTGAAAATCTGCAGTTTCAAATGTATTTTATGAGACCAAAGCTGAAAGACAGACTAACAATAACATTTGCACGTTTCTATAGTCTGGTTTGAATTTTATTGTCATCTGAGAAAGACTATAAAATTGTACCAACTACTGAGTTTCAAAATACGTCTGACACACGGGATCTTGATGCTGAACTTTTGGGGCTGAATTTTGCGCTTACTCTTCATTACATATAGTTTTAAGTTTTTTTTTCCTGGAAATATTCTATGGTTCAAATGTTTTGATACAATGACAGTATTCATTGAAGGAATGGATTTTTATAAAGAAAAAAACAAGTATTTTTGCCATATGTGCAAACACGATTAAAGTCCACTGCTTTATGTTCGACACTTCACAAAACTGCTTATGTAGAAATATCTTGTCTACAATAAACGTCAATGAATGTAGATACCAGTACTGCAACTTTCAGACAGCATCACTAGGCATGGCAGATACCTCACAGAAAGCAATATATATAAGGAATTTTAAATTGGTTGAAGATCAATAGACTATCCCCATGTCTGAACCAAGACTTTAAGTGAAGAGAAAATGGCGTGTGGCCTTCTGAGAGCCAAAGGAAGCCCACATTAACCAGAGAAAGCAGAAGCAATGAATTCACAAGTCTACGGCTGATAACTTTCTGCATGCCAGTGTGTGATCCATTTTCTTTCCTAACAATGTATAAACCTGAAGTAAACTTCTCAAATTCAGTGTCAGCATGATTCGTTTCTATCGATTAACTGCATTCAATAAGCTTATTGCAGTTTTGTCTGAATAAGAAATGCAGGCTCACACTCCTGCCAAAGCCACCACAGTAAATGTACTGTAAAATTGCTGAGTCTGCAAGTGTGCTAAAAATCATACAGTGGCTGACATGATGGTAGATGGTTTCGCAATGTGTTGTAGGAACAATACAGAAAAATCCTACAAGATCCAAGGGAGTTCACAAAGAGAAGTTTTTAACGGAAGAGAAGATGCTTCAATACTCATGAAGTATTAAATGACAGAAAATGAGGGAGTAACTGAAAAAAAAAAAAGAAAAATGAGAATCAAAAACAGATTACTCAGGTATGAACTTGTATTCTCAGGTGATTTGCACTGAACCTGTGTATTCCTTGGTGACTCAGTGTGCAGGCCCTATAGTTTAGTTTGCAACTCCCTGCTTCTAGATATCCAACTGTATTCAAGATCAGCTAACACTAAGTTATATATTTTCCTCACGTTATTTTTCTACATTAATTAGTTTAGCATGATTATAGGAAGACTCTGGAAGTAAGAGGATCTGAGCAAGTTTGCCTACTCGGTATTGAGCTTGCTCAGCAGTGTCTGTCACACTGTTTTGAACTTCTCTTCCATGAAGCTATTTAATCTAACGATTACTTTTTGTACAGAGTAAGGATTTATTGAAAGGTTCTGGCAGAACCAGGAACTGTTGTTCAAGTTCAGCATTCCTTCCTCCCCCTTTTATATTTAACGTAAATTGGATGGCCTAAATAAGAATGGGCAAAAGACAGACAGACCACCTGTTTTGGTCTTCACGTTTCTATGAGGCGTAAGCTCCTTGACTCTTCAAAATGAATGCTGTAGTTAAGTAAGGAGGGATTGTCCATGTGTCCTAGACTTGTATGGATCTGCAGGTCTGTACCCATTACCACTTAAGGTTGCAACAGTATCACCTATATCTCTGAAATTAAAGAAAGGGGGACATGAATATCACCAAGCTGTAAACTAAAAAAAATGTTAAGTTTGTGGCTTATGACAGTACATAGAGATTAATAGCCCAAACTCTGTCCTTCACATGTGCTAACATACCCAAATATTGCTGTGCAGTTAGCACATAAGTACTGCTATCTGAAACACTACATTCCAGAGGATAGAGTCATGTACTAGGTCAAACCAAAAACAGTGTGAAATCACAGGCAATATGGTCCCACTCTGAGCTCACTGGGGGCATTACTGCCTTACCAAAATGACATCCCTAAGGGTAACCTCCTCTCTGTTGAAATCCTAACAAATTTTTCCAGTAACTTCAGTAGAGGCAACATATATTCTTGAAAGGTCAAAATCTGGGAAAGAAACTGTAACGTAACATTAAGAGTTTTCCTGAACACATAAGAAAACATGTGTTAGCATCTGAAATATAAAACATGCATTGGATAGGAAAAAAAAAAAAAGTCATCAGAACGGAAATAAAGCAAAAGGAGAATAACAGAGCAGAAAATCAGATCATTAAACTCAACTAGCATTTTTATCTTCTGCATCTATCTTGCATAGAGGCTAAAATGTTACTTCTATTGAAGAAAAAAAAAAAAGAAAATTTCTGTCTATAGCTAAAAGTCAGCAGTCTGACCAGCTGAAAATACAAGCTGCAGATGTATTTTTGGAATTAAGAAAGTGCCACCCAAGAACAGATGGTACTGTAGTATGAGTTAGATTTACGTACAGCCTTTTTTACTAGTATTTTTACTACAGTCAGTATTATTAATTTCAATGTAAAATACAACCAATGGCTCTGATTATTGCTTTTCATGCTCTTGAAACACAGAAAACCTATGGCCCACAAGACAAGGATAAAACTCTATTTATTTACTAAGCAAGTACTACAGATATAAGGGAAAAGAAAGCATCTTCTAGCTCCTCACATCCTCATGTAATGACTTAAAAAGCTGTCTTAAGTAGTATGTAATCTGATAAGATTTACTAAAGAATTTTCACTTATTACCTCTCATGATGATACTTTGTATGTGTTCCTCTATGGAAGTAGCATGTTTAAAAGCAAAGTTCAGGAAAATATTGTTTGCTGAAAATTAAGAACCCCTGTCCATGCTCACAAAGTTAGTTTTACATCTAACTTTCTCTTTCTGATCAGAGAAAATGTGCCATTTGTAGGGGTTTTTAAGTGGCACTGCTTTTATTTCAGAACATCACTTTGTTCCAAAGTTTCCAAAGTGGGCATAAACATAATGATGCATTTTAAAAGAGCCTGAAAGAAAACTAAAGGCTTTCAATGCAAACCAAACAAATGTTTTCATTTTCATCAATAAAAATTAAGAGCACGACTCTGACTTATAGTTCTTCTCACAAAGATAGTGCTACGAGATAGTGACAACTTAAACTGTGCTGCCTGTTGTAGATAAAAACTCTTTAAGCTATGTTTGTCTGAATCCTTACATTACTTACTGAGATATTTGAACTTGTTGCTGGAAGAGGAGGGGACAGGAGGAAGGTGAAAAGACCATATAGCATTGTTAATCCCTTGAGCCATCTGGTCACTTGAGGCCGTGCTTTAGTTTATGCTTATAGTGAAAACCTATTCCTTTCATTCAATTCCCTTCCCTGTGTCAATTTATCATAGGCTTTTTTTGCTGTGTTAGGATTTCGTGCAGTTAATCATAGCAAGAATCAATTGTCTTTTGACACCACAGTAAATATTAGCACTGGAAAGAGATTATTTTTTATTCATTTTTCCCCCCCTCCCCTAGCTTGCAGTGATTTCTGAAAGTTGTTGGTATGTTTTAGCAAAACAGAGTTGAAAGCGACACTTCAGCAAAGAGAAAAATAAGTCATTCCAGAACCATTTCTATGTAACCTGAGAGAGTTCTGCTAGCTAAAAGATACTGAAGCCCCCATATAATGCAGGGTTCAAAAGAAATGAGCTTAGATATCACCTTATAATTTGTCTATCAGAGGTAGCATTTGCATGATCAGTTATCTAAGAACCAATCCATACCAACACCTGTAAGTCACAAGCCTCTCAAACCTCCTAAATTTGCATCCATTCTGGATGGCATACTGCACTAAGCCTGCCCAAACAGTTCATCATTTTCTAGGCCATATATGAATTTCTGATCTATTGACATATACAGTTCTACACAAAGTCAAATCAATCGCATCCCTGCCATGAAGAAGCAGTGAGACTTCACAGCTATTTGACTTAATTAGCTTTCCTACACACTTAACAAAATTACTCTTCAGGACTTTGCAGTTAACTTCCAGTAAAGTGCAGTCTTTTCCACTGCTTCTTGCCTCATGCATAAGATTATTTTTTATACTGTGGTCCCTAAGGTAGCTGCAAAGCAATTCTGTCATAAATGTGCTGGCTTGCTGCACTCAAAGTAAAATCATGTTCTACTGCATGCTCCTTCCGTCTATTAATCTATTAAGTAATTAATCTATTAATTAATTCTTTATAGTGCTCACCTAGCTTAGATGGCAGCTCTGATTTTTGAACCTTTCTTTCTTGGATTATCTATAAAAAAAAAAAAAAAAGAAAAGAAAAACCTGTCCTTTTCACTGTTATAACTGCTTCTGAAAAGCAAAAATAGAAGTTTGTAAAACACAGTGCAGGTAGGAAAACGCAGCCCAAAACATCTGAGGGATGAGGAGGACCAAGAGGCTGTGAGCCTGAGTCACTTTTTAAAATGAGCCAGGGAGGCAGATAGCTTTCTGGAAAAGATACTTGAGACTTTAGCCATTGTTTCAGTTCCTGATCACTGAACCTCAGTGACATATAGCTTAGTTAGAAAGGTGGAGTTATACGGCTCTGCCCATCTACCACATGCTGAATAGTTCTGAGAGACAGAAATTCTGAACTTCTGGAACAATCCTTGAGGCCTGAGAGAATCAGAGCATCAAATTTTGTCTCACAAGGCACAAAGGTTCATCGTTTTGTCATCAAAGGGAAAACAAAGGATAAGTGATATGATTAAAAACTAAAAATAGTGAGTTGAAGTATACAAGCCATTACTAACTGAGCACACCCCACTGCCTGGTCAACACAGTGCACTGTAATACATCTGTTGGAAGCGACAGCTTGAAATAAACTCAGTCTGTGCTTTTTTCTACTTATTCCTGCAAAGACTGCAAATTAAAAACTACTGTCAGATAGTTTCTACTGCAATAGCATTAAGAGGCACTAATGAAGGCAGCACTCCATCACTGCAAAAGCTGAGATCTACAGAGCTTTTGGGATCCAAAATATTAAATGTACTCAATAATCCTGAATTATCATTTAGGATTCAATGTTTTTACATCTGCCCTTGCATCTAAACAGGGCCTGCTCAACCAGCATCCCTTGTACATCCAGCTGTGGTACTCATTAAGATTTTCTCAAGTTTCTACTCCTGTCACTACAAGAACAAAGGCCCACTGAGTTAGGGTGAAATAGCAAGTCACAGCTGAAGAACAGCACAGCCTCTGGAGCAAATAATGAATTAACTCTGTTACTAATAATGTATCCAGAATACCTATACTCTATAGCAAATTTCCTTTAACTCATAAAAAGTAGCATTGAGCAACAGTAAAATTAAGATTATTGGGTAACAAAAAAGTATTAAAAATACAAATGCTCATTCTATAAGGCATAAATGAGCCACTAATTGACAAGAGCTGAAAAAAACTTCCCTTGTTGGCTGGTTATTCGACTGTGGATTCTGCTGCTCTGCCCTCTGAAGCATCTGGTACTGGCCATTACCAGAGATCAAATACAGGACCAGATGGTCTATTGGTTGACTCATTATAATGGTATGACTGCTGAAATGTAAAAGCTCTTCACAGAACCAGAAGGAGAGCATTTATCTCTGAATGCCTCTTTAAAAAAAAAAAAAAAAAAAGAAGAAGAAGAGGACTTCCCATACCTCTGTGAATCCTAGGGAATAGCAATCCAACTTACCCCAGTGACACTCACATAACAAGTCAAATTACTTGAGAACTTTTTTCACTGTGGAAGATCTGGCCTTGGCTTCGAGGCTTCTATTATCACTAAATCAGGGACTCCAGGTGATTTGGGAAGCTAAAGCTGAAGCAGCGACTTGGTGGTGTAACCTGGCAGGACCTTATCATAACATCCTGTTAGGATTGTGCTGGATTCCTGCATGCAAATTAGTGTGTCTGTGATTTAAAAGAAAAAAAAAAAAAAAAAAAAAAAAAAAAAAAAAAAAAAAAAACCACTTTTATCCTGTGGGACTCTTTTGCACCAGAGAGCTCAAGGACTAGTAAAGGTTAGACAACCGAAGGAGTCATATGCAAGCTGGAAAAAAAAAATAAACAACACCATTTTAGAGAAGGGAAGTAGGGGGGACTGAAAAAGTGCCAAATATTTTATTCTGTTTTCTCTCTGGTGGATTTCAGTGTCTTTCTGACATTCTAGGCATGAACCCATGTGCATAAGTTTAATCCTCCTTAAAATTATTGCGGCAATGAAAGCTATGGTTTTGATAGAAGCACTATAGTTGATGTGAAGTAAGTAAAGTAACCCCATATTTGTCCTTGTTTTGTCATAATCAGCCTCTAGAACAGCATCTCTTCCACTATTTGATCTCTGTAAAGGTAGATCTAAAAAAGCTTGCTACTGAATATGCCATCTACCTTAGCAGTGGTGGAGTACAACCACGCATACAACTGAGCTTCTGTATACAGAATTTCCAATATATTTCTTTTTTGTATTCCCCATTTTCTATCCCCTTTAGGCTTCTATCAGAAATTATTTGTACTTTGGTTACTGTTTTCTAAATTAAAATACCAAGAGTTTTAAAATAGAGATTAGCTGAGTTATTATGTAGCCAGAGAAAGTCTGGAAAGATGCTTAGAGAAGAAAAACAAATGCAGACTTTTTGTCCCTGGATTCAGGAACAAGATATATGGTTCGTTGGTCATCACAGTGATTTATAAGGGAGAGCTGCTGTTTAACAACACAAACCTTCAATACGCCAAACCTACATAACCACTGGATTGCATCTTAAGACATCTTCCAGCAAGAACCAAGAAGTTACCACCATTTTTTCCCTTTTTTCTCCTTACTACCCTTACGAATCCTGAACACTCTGAGACCATTTTGTGTGCAAAAGGAGCCTCAGGCTAAGCTGGAAAACTAATTCTCCATAAAAGAAAAATGAACAACAAAATCACACTCAAACATGTAAGAAACAGGAAACATGCTATTACATTAGACATTAACAATGATACACCTAAATTAAAAAATACCAACATAACGTGGAAAATACAAACTCTTCATCACTTGTTTTAGCTGCTTTTTGTGAAAAGAGAAGCTTTTCTGAGTAGCAATGGCATTATTTAAAAAAAGAGGAAATGAGATGTGAGCTGTGAGCCGTGCCAGCCTTCTTGGAAAGCTGCAGTGATCACATGGCAGGGCTGGGGCTGGGCCAGCTGTACCATGATGCATCCTATTTTCTTTCAGCAACAGAGGGGAAACACACATATGAGGACACTGTAGATTCACACTCAAACCCAATCACTCCTTAGTACAAATTCAGATGTCTAGTTTTCCATGAGAGACAAGAAAAGACTTAATAGAAAACACAGAAAAGTGTGTTTGTTCTGAGATTTTTCCTATGAGTTCCCCTTCCCTTGTTTGTTCTCTTACTAGATGGATTACATTTCCAATTTGCAAGCATAACCAGGACCAACATGCAGAGCTGAGGGCAGACAAAAGTGATTGATGCTGTGAAATATGAAATAATAGGTCTTAAAAACAGCTAGTACCCTAGACTGGAATGTTATCAAACTATTTCATGCTAGATTCTGTCTCACAGCATCATATTTCATTTTCAGAAAGCATGTGAAGAAGAGAGGTTGAGTATTCAAAAAAATTCTTCAGAAAAATCTTTACTATATTCATGGATTACCATGGCTTCTCCAATAGACCAGGGGAAGTATAACCATTTAAATTTTCTGTGGGATGGCACAAAGCTATTTGGAAATCTATAGCCCAATATGGTTTTCCCAATACATGAATAATCCCAAGAGCCGCAGTCAGGAACAACAAAGAATTCAGGTGTACTCTCCTATTCCTTAGATGGAAAACTGAAGCAGTACAAAGAAACAAAGTGAAAAATGGATAATATCTGCATTATTATTATTTTTTTTTTTTGCCTGGGCAGCCTCTTAAAAGGGGACATGATTCTGCTTTTCTTCATCACAGCCTGCCATTTGGGACTCAGTGCCAGCCATGTGGCCAGTGGTCTGAGTGGCAATCTTTCAACCAGTGATCCTGGCTTTTGCTTTATACAAATGGGGGGAAAACTGCATGAATTTCTGCACTTCACAATTCCATATCAGCTCCCAAGCCTCCTTCTTCAATTGCTTAGAAAGCCTAACAGAAAACATAATGAAAATACTTGGTACATTCCCAGTTTCTCAGAGACAATGTCTTCAAAGTAAACGAGCTGAGGAGATGACTCCTTCACCTCCTCAAATTAAGGAAGTTTTCTTTCCTACCCATATCATAACAAAAGTGTTTTTCCCAAAGTTTCTGTTTTGCTCTACAGTAAATCCAAAGAGTTAAAATTTCATTTGAAAAATAACATTCCGCAGTTAGAAGACCAAAAGGTGTTTATATTCTTAAGAAGATGTGTTTATTTTCACGGAGAAAATTAGTCCCTTTGTATGTATTATAACATTTGCCACATTCTTGTAAGTATTGTTTTCTGGTGAAGTCATGATTAGTTAATTAGAGATGGTCATAAAACACTGATTTTTCACTCATACTCTTTGCGTTATCCTACCCAGCTGTACTTTATGAAGCTTTAACTGGATGTGGCTCTTCTGTTTGTGTCACTAGCAAACAAACAGTTGCCCAAGAAGGCTTACAAGCAAACTCAGACACTATTTTCACTGCAGTGTTTGTCACTGAATGCTCACCAGATTAAAAAATAAAAAATCTCCACCCTTAACCGATCCCTGTTTGATCCTTAGAGCTACATACTTTCCTATAGGCTTTCAGAGAAAGTAGGCTTTGGATTTACCAGGGGCCCCAAACTGTAACCCTAAAGTGGCCTTCTGCTTTCAGTGAGGCTGCTGTAGGATTTCCCCCCTTTCTTACACCTAAGAAACTGCACTTAGCAGTATGGAACTCTGCCAGGAAGCCAAAGAGAGAGCTCTTCACAGGTGGGCTTGAGGCATTTTGCACCTGGAGTGTTATTCCGCATACATGAAGTTACAGGTGCTGGCAAAAGCTTTGACCAAATCAGCCCATGAGCCCTCTGCAGTTAGCCCCGTGCACCCTTGGCACTAGTTCTCACATCTGGGCACACGAGAGCAAAAAACAGGCAGCTTTCAAGTCAATGTAAAAAGAGTTTCATAAACAACCAACATGACAACAGGCATTTCCGAAAGTCCAGCTAGTGCCAGACCAGCAGATCCATTTGTAGCAGAGAAGCTTGCCGTGCCTGCCTTTCAACTGCAATTCACACACACATTTTAAAAATGGGATAGCAGAGATACATCTGCTGTTCCTATCACTTGGAATGGGATCTGAGTGCACAAAGTCCCATGCACAGAAAATGCACACGTAAGGTGTCTGCTTTTCCATGTGATCTAGATGAAAAAAGAGCAGTCATAAGGAAATCCTGGGAACTTTCACTTGGCTTCCTTTTCATCGGCCATGCATGTCTGGAAAATGCCATGTGATTTGGACTGTGACTGTCAGAGGCAGTCAGTCAGATCATCTTGTGAAACTGAGGGTGATAAGGGAAAGAGGAAAAGAAGCGAACGGAAGTTTTAAAAAAGTATAAGTATAGTTGCTACTGTGGAATAAGAAGTTCATCCAGTCAGAGCAACACATTTGAAAGGAAGGAGGGAGTTGCACATCAAGTTCTTTCAAAAAAGACTTCTGTTTTAATTATTAAAGCAGTGCTATCATACAGAATGCTTATAGGGAATTGCTTAATTTTGTTCTTTTTCTTTGGTGATTGGGGACCACGTTATAAAATATAAATGTGTTATTTTATTTCTTGAATGTGCCTTGTGAAGGACCCTTAACGTTCCACATCTTCTCCACTCTGCCCTCTTTTCTCTGTGTTTTTGTTCATGGTGGTGGGGGAGAGGAAGTATTATTTAAATTTTTTAGTGAGGCTTTCCTCAGAACTGTGCCAAACACATTATTAAAAGGGAACTCTTTTATTTGAGCTCTCACAGGAGGACTCGCAAATAAGAAGCAAAGATTCTATTACCTGTCCTCATTCTGGGGGATGCAACAGCCAGAAACATAAAAAACTGTATGTAATTTTCAGCTAGACTTCCAAATGGGATACATCTGCAAGTGTCTGTAATTTCCTTGCAGCCTTTCAGAACCAGGAAATCTATAAGGTGTTACATAAGAAATCAGTGTTCTTGGCTTCCCTGATTTATAATAATTTTAAAATAGAGCTTATAGAGCAGAAGTGAGACAAACATCATGGAGCTTCCTCTGCAAAAAAAAAAAAAATGATAGTGTTTCATCATTCACCCATGTGGAGTGATTCTTCCAGATTTGGGCAAAAGCAAGTTGGCTGAGATCATAAAGTTAATAAACTCTGACATTACTTAGGAACTGAAGAACCACTTTCAAAAGGGATCTGTGACATGCCTGGACTATAGCATAAACTCGGATAATTGACACTGGGGCCCAGGCATCTGGACTAGCTTAGCAGCAGATGTTCACAGTCACTTTCTAAAGCCATCCTCGTGCTTCTGTGTTCTGGTGTTGCGCTTCTGAGGGGATGTTGCTAAATTTCTGAAGACGTTTCCTGCATGTTGTAAAGCTCAGCTGCTCCTTGCTTAGCCCCCAAGCTGTCCTTGTGAGGACATGGCAGGGAAGTGAGGATTTGGAAGAGGTGACTAGAGGAGCATTAATTCTTGTTGTTTTAATATGCCTCAGTACTACAGAGCAAGAAAGCACAAACAGGAGCCTTGTCCTGTCCTCATTGCCAAGGTAAGCCAGTAAGACAATATTATTACCTGTTGCTGACATATACCTCAAGATATGAGTGGGAATGGAGGAAGTAAGACTAAAAAGAGGGCTCTGCTAATACTGTGGTGACCATTTACCCCTAGGGATTTCTATCTTATTGAAAATCAAAACAGTTTGGCTGCCTAATCCTCTGAAACAATGTCTCCAATTACTCTAAATTCCTCTGAAATTTAGAAGGGCTGGAAACGCTATTCATTTCTTTGAGAAAATACAGCTGTTAGGGTATCATAAGGGTAAAAATGATGAGCCAGAGATAACTGCCTCTAGAACTTCTGCTTCAAATCAGAAACGGGAAGAGATGTATATTTCCTTCTTACCTATCTTTTTATGTATATTTAATTGTAGTAATTTCATAATATCTCACTCCTGGCAATTTCAGAGAGAGCAGGGGAATTTAATCTACTCAGATGGCAAAGATTTCAGACCTGTTGACAGTTTGTTTCCTTCTCTGTCTCTGTTATCACCATTAGGGGGATCATCAAGACAAAGATGCTCAGACTATAAAAAATGCCACTTCTGTAATGTGCCAGTCATTAAACTATTTCAAAAGAAAACCACAATTAAAAAACTAAAAACGACTTTGAGAAAATGACATTAAGTGGAGAAGACAGGCAAAAGAAAAGCAAGGTACAGATCCATTGCAACTATGGACAAGGAAAAATATACCACTGCTTATGGACAACACTGAAGAAACCTGTGGTTTATAAAAACAACTGGATTTCTATTGAAAGTCAGCAGCAATCAGGCCCAGCCACGCAGGCATGTCAGTTTACAAATGAACACAGCTGCTGCTGATTAGAAAAGCATCCAGCTAGCCATGTGCATGTCTGTGCTTAAAGTGGTGGGGAGAGCCCACAAGGCATCACATGCCAGCAAAAGCAATTAGTATATTGAAAAAAAAAAAAAAAAAAGGGGATTAAAACTTGAAATAAAAATAATGAATACATTTAGTTATAGCTTGATGCACAGTTCCTCTGTGTGACAGGACAGATACGATCTGACAGCGCAGTGTTTAGAGGAAAAATAAAATATGCAGCCACATACAAGTTACTTGCTAGACTGCACATTTCTGTACGCACAACAAGGACAAGGAGAACCCCCTTGGGTGACTGTATAATGTAACTTTGCCACTCCATAGCTAGATTCATTACTTTGCACAGTATTCAGCAAAAATGAAATAGCCTCTGTCAGCACTGGAGACAGCGTGATTTCATAACAAACTTACTTTGGAACAATGCGCCTGTTGTGAAACTTTTGAGCCTACTAACTCTTCTGTTCCTGAAATAATGTCTCTGTACCTGAACACGTCAGCAAGGCAAAAGGTAGCAAAAAAATGAACTTAAACATTTGGAGTATTTTGGACATGCTCATAGATTATACACAAGAGCCTAAACAGATTCTTTTCCTTCAAAGACCCGAGAAGCATTTCCACGTGCCAAGAAGTAGAGGGATAAAATGAAATGACCAGTCGGTATGTTTCAAAAAGGAAAGAATACTTATGCATTGGCAGTTCAAGTATAAAAGTCACTACCATGAGAAGCTGTGGATGCCAAACTAAAATGAGGTGCATAAAGAAACTAGACAAATCCATGGGGCAAAAAGTGAATAACTATTAAACAGAAACTTTAGACTTTGATGAGTTGCATCTGAAGGTAGAGGATCTCCTTACTTCTTTTGACATTTCCTCAGTTTCTTTGTTCTTATCTATGTTGTCAGACTACCTCCCAAATCTTTCCAGCAGCCACCAGAACCAAAGCAATTGCCCCTCACTCCTTCCCTAAACTTCTACCTGATCCACATTTCAATTAAAAAAAATTCCCAACAACTAGAAACAGAACAGAAAACTTCAAAATAAATGTTTCAAGCATGAAGTTTGCATGGTAAGTTGGCTTCTTACAGGTGTGCTAGGGAAGGGAGCACCATGTCCCTTCTCCCTCTTTACACCATCTAAAAGCATCCAGTATCAGTTTTCAGTGGCAGATGATTGCTGCAGGATGGGTCAAGAAAAAATATATATATAAGAAATGTCACCACTTTCTCTAAAGCACCCACTGTATCAGTTTCCTCATAAGTTTATTTGTTGCTTTTCTTTCTTCAGCCACCCATGATGTGCAGTTTACAGTGACGCCTGACTGTAAGAGGCTGTCAAAATCCCAGTCCTTATCTCTTCTAAATGGACACAGCATCACACGGCGGTTGTCTTTCTGTCATACTCAGTCCTTCACTGAGGCTTCAATCATCTTGTGTTGTGGTACTCAGCTGTCATCACTCCACTTCAGTGTGCCTGCCTCTGAGTACTTCTGTACCAGACAGCACGTTACTCTGGTGCAGTGCTTTGAGAGCCTGTGGGGAATAGCCAGTGTGACATAAGAGCACATTTAATAAATGCATTTGAATTTAACTTAGCTATGCTGAGGATGATTTCAGATTCCACTCCTCAGCCCACTCCATTCAGCTGTGTAGGAAGTATTAGCTGTTTAAAATTGTTCAGCATTGCTATGGCAACCCTCACTCTCCAGCAGCCTCTTACCAGACTACACAGAAATGCATTCACTTTTCAGGCAAGCTGTGCTGCACTCTCCAGATCTGGGGCTTTCTCCCTAATGAAACACACATCTAATCCCAATTACTTTTAATTTGCCTCATGAGCACATACCAGTTTACTCTGTAAAATTTGTTTAATTACCTGGCCAGATCTCAGAGACATACATGGTAATCAGCTGGTTTAAGTGCAGTTACAGACAGAGACCAGCATTGTGTGGCTTCACATGTGTGATTCAGTGGTTCCTGCCTCAGACCTTACTGTCACTGAAAGTAATTTCCTCCTTCACAAACCTCGGACAAGGGGAAGGGAGATTAAAGGAAAGGAGGAATATCACACACTTGCTGTGTTCGTCACACAAAGAGCACTGGAAGAGAGAGCTGGAGAGGATGTATCATCATGAATCTGTCTTGCAACATTCACAGACAGCAGAGCAATATGTGACCGTCAAATATTTAGATATATGATATATGCGAATCCTTGCACCAGAGCAAGGTGTCCCCAGAACTGCCCAATGACTAAATATAACAAACCATGCAGTAGCTCTTTAAAAGTTACCAAATGGTTTCCTGAGCCGGCAGGTCTGAACATTAGCTGGGATCTATAGCAACCCAGGTTCTTCATGGTTTATGGTAATGCATAATCCTGAATGTTTCTGTGAGCCAAAATTCACCTCTGTTACATCTGTGCCATTGTGTTGAGTGCTGCCATAAATCAACAAAGATAAATTTCCTGCCTACAACTCTTATTTTCCATAAAGAGAATCAAAACACATAGAAAAGAATTTGTCAAGACTCTTTTCCTAAGCAACATCTATGTTAATGAGGAGGAATGACAAAAGAAAGAATGTCATCTTTCTTACAAAGGAGGAACAAGAAAGGTTACTTGCCAGTCACAGAAAGCTGAGACTGTTCCCCTGCCAGAAGTATAATCATCTCTCCAAGGTGCAGAAGCAAGGATTGTTACTACCCCGAGGAGGAAAGGAGTATCCAGTTGTCCACTGACTGCAATCCCATTGTTTGTGAATTCGTATAGGCAATGATTACAAGCTCTTATTCTCAGTGCACTGTT
This sequence comes from Callipepla californica brunnescens, assembly GCA_023055505.1. Classification (NCBI taxonomy): domain Eukaryota; kingdom Metazoa; phylum Chordata; class Aves; order Galliformes; family Odontophoridae; genus Callipepla; species Callipepla californica. The sequence continues at coordinate 2,003,054 of JALIRH010000026.1, forward strand.
TGAGTTCTCTTCCACACCACTGACTATTTCCCTGAGTTTTTGTTCAATAACCATAACCCAACACAAACGTTATTGTAGGTTCTCCTCTTGCAACTCAAAGGGTAATGGCATACTTGGCCCATCATAGGGTTAGCAATTACAGCTTCCTCTTTCGCAGCTGGAAATGTTTCTGCAGCTGTCTGAGCTCAGAGCAAGCTCAGAACACAAAAGTAGAAGCTAAAAAAGCACTATAAAAATGCTTTTTGCCTATGTCATGGGGAAACAGTCATCAGTGAGCGTAGGCAGATGTGAGAATCTCATCCACTACCAGAGATTTCTTCAACAGTAAAAAACCTCAACTTCTTTTGTAAGTGATAGAATAAGCTGTTTAAAAAGACATCATCAAAATAGTTCTCAGAGACAGGGATAAAATTTAACAGTTTTTCCCAGATCAGATTTTTTTGCATATGAAAAACTATTGCATCCAGGGGTCATTTTTGCCCTGGTGAGTAGATGACTCTCTTCCCCAGCAGAGCTGGCTGTAAAATTTATTTCTTTTTTTTTTTTCTTGTTGTTTCGTTCATAGTCATTTGAGAGTGATCTACCTTCAATAATGGGAAAACACCACAAGAAAAGTGTTTTCTCTTTCAGACGTTTTCATTATTGGCTTTTTTGTGAACTAAAAAATGTTCACAAACGTGCTTGTGAGAGGATTAGCTATTGCAATAGCCACTTGAATAGCAATTTGCTTTCAAAAAAAAAAAGCCCCAGGACTAATGTTTCAATAAATGATGAATGTGTCCCTCCATATCTTCCTAAATACAAGTGCATTTGAAAATCTAACTTACAATATTTTAACATTTTGGTGGCTGCGGTTCAGGATATCGCTGCCAGATATATTCCCTGAACCATCCAGCCTTCACTTCCACTCCCCTAGGTGGGGACACAAAGAATATACCTGTTATCTCAGCCAACACACATGCCTTTGGCAAGCCTATCACACACGACCACAGTGTGATCAAGTGAGAACTCAGCTGTGCTGCAAAGGGAAGGTTTGTGCCTACTTGTCCACAAGCCTGAGGCTGCTGTGGTAAGCAGCCTACAAGGAGCCCAGCTCCTTCACTCTTGAGAGAATCATGCTAGAAAATACCTATCAGCAGCAACAGTCAGTAGGGACCACGATAAGGATGCAGCAGTACCCTTATTCATTGCCACTCTACTTTTCCAGACACTGATAATGTAACTAACACCTTTTCAACATATGGTTGTAAATACCCAGCACATTCTCACCTGCATCTCATTGGCTGTAGTCACATCTCCGAGTGCCTTTCCCATGGGCTGATGGGGTTAGATCAACGCAACTGTTAGAAATTATTATGTGAATCCACTCACCAGTGAGTGTGTATGGAATGACACTGAAGGTTACACCACCAAGGCAGCCAAGACACCTTGAACCCTAGTGACATGCAGCCCTGTTCACGTTTCTCAAGTGAATGCACCCATTTTGAGTCTGACAAAGTAAAATGGGACAATAATTTGGCAGTGGGCTAACAGGGGGAGGATAGAAATTGCATCAGTCACAGGAAGTACTGAAGGAGAGACTGCCTCCCACTCAGAGCAAGCGATCTGATTCCCATTATCAAGAAGGATGCATTTACTTCTTTTTGAACTGCAAAGATGCAGACCACGTTACCCCATCACCCTATAAGAGTGATGTAAGGAGTTTATTACAGCTCCATGAGTTTTGCTGGTCTGATTTATTGGAGATGCAAGAACAGACAGGCAGACTCAAGATAGGAAATAGCACGTATCACCCACTCTTGAGTTTCCTCTCTGCAGCTTCACTAAGTGTGTTTTTTGGCATGCACACTGGAAAAAAATACTTTCCATTAATAATCTGGACTAATGCTTTAGCCCAGTGCACTGCCTTCCAAGAACTGTGAGATCCAAAACATGTTTTATTTAGTCTAAATAGGGATCCTATGATCTGCAGTACTTCCTGGATATTTGTATATGCGTGTCATTCTATAGAAACAGGTACAGACATGTGGCTTGCATTTTCCTTTAGCTAATTATTTTTTCAGAGATTCAGCACTAGAACTGATCAGAAAAACACTGACAGAACTATTTTCTGTTGGGAAATGGAAGTGTCTTCAAATGGGGGAAAAAGTATTAAATTCATCACAAAAATTTGCATCAAAACCTTCTTTCTAATCCAGCAAGGGATCAGACACATTCTCCGACCTGCGTTTCCAAAGGAAACAATTTGCATATCAAATACTTGCAACTGCTAAAATGCTTGTGAACAAGAAGCTGCAAATTATTCACAGAAGTTATTCAGCAAGCGAGTGTGAATGAAGACATTGCACAGTCCTGTGATGTGATGGCAAGCCACTTGAGAGCCAAAAGAGCAGTGAAAATCTTTGCTAATTATTATCCCTGCCTACAGTCTTGGACTAAAGGAATGTACTGAGATTTGTATGCATCTCTCTCTCTTTTTGTTAGCTGAATATTGCCATAAGATGTATTTTCCTGTTTTCCTCTTCAGATTTTTCGCCAGGGTTTTTAGACTGCACACGAAACACAGCATGAAATAATCTGTCACCTTTCTTTAACAGCCTTCCCGGGCAGTTTTGAATCAGATGTGCCACTCTTGGCAAACTGAAATGTTAACATACCTTTGATATTCAACTGCATTTTTGCCAAGATGGATGAAATAACTTCTACCGGATGCCCCCATAGCAACTGTCTGTGGAGTATTAGGGTGTCCACACAAAACAGGAAAAAAGCCAGAGCTGGAGAAATTTCAGGCAATCACTGTTTCTAAATGAAAAAATAAATACATAAAAAGTACTGTGCAGAGTTTTAATTTTTCTGACTATAAAAAAGTCCAGCAAATACTTTGGAAAAAGAAGTCTTCAGATGCAACCACTAAAATATAGCAGAAAACTGAGCAGAAAAAATGATGCATTTTAAAAACAATAAGTAAAGCAGGAATGGTAAATCCACGCAAAAATATGGATATTCTCATTTGTTAGATTTAGTTTACTTGAAAGAAAAAGAGCCATTCCCTGGGAAGACACACAGACAAACAGAAAAGTATCTTTTAGAAAAGAAACACAAACTGACATTTTCCCTTCCATGGCAGGGTTTTACTCACAGCTTTTTACAAGAATTTTTATTAAGACCTATGCAGGTTAGCATCACTAAATGTCTGCATGTTTTTTTCTCTTCTCCAACTCTTTATGGAAGAAAAAAAAGCTCTGTCAATCCAGCCCTACTGTTCTGTTGCTTCACATGAGAAGAAACAAAATATCCTCTCTAAAAAAGCAAGTCTAGTTCCCAGCAAGTCCATCTACAAAGGACTTTGAATTTATTATAACAAAGAAATGACATAACATCCCAAGAATGTCATCTAATTTTTTTTTAGTCCAATTGCGCATACCTAGAAATTGGCTAATATAGTATCCCACAATTAACATTTAGACAAATTGCCTTTAATTTACACATACCAGTTTCAAATGTATTTTTCTTTTACCTACTGTTTTGGTCTAAACAAAAATATTTTTTAAATTAAAAAAAGCATTTTCGTTCCTTTTTGGCTGTATTGAAAACTTATGCAGTGTAGAGATTTGCAGTTCAGACTAGGTGGTGGGTTTTAAAGTATAGCAACTATTTGATTTACAATACAGCCAAAACATCAAGCAAACACACAAGTTCTGAATCTTTAGAACAATGGCATCACATGGATTGGGCCAGTTTCTGTATTCTCAGTTTAGCTGCTGAAGTTCTGGAGGGTGGAGTTACAATGAGCAAATAGTGGCAGAAGGAATTGAAGTATCTGATTTATTGCTTATTGTTTGGATTAACTGGACTGTAGTAAGCCGTCAGTATAAAGCATGTTGGAAGGATGCGGAAGGTTTGCTCTTGGTTCTTGTAGCAGCCCCACATGAGCCATCTGCAAATGATCAAAAGGCGTCAAGTAGCTGAGAGCAAGAGAAAACCTCCAGGAATTTATTTAGGTCTTTGACTAAACAAAACTTTATCAAAACTGCAGTTCTCTTTTTATTTGACTCTTCAAGACCTCTCTTCTCGTAATAAACAAATCACATTCCAAATCTGACTATATGGACAACCATAAACATCCTTCACATCCAGTCTGGCTCTGAACGTGCAGTTAAGTTCTAGAAATGTATTTATAAACAAATATTCCCAGATATTCTCTAGACATTTAGAAGTGAATGCTTTCCACACAGGAAATGCTGGGAGGTCGGTTTCTCTGCTTTCAAGACACTAATAGGGAACACATGGAAAGGATGTAAAGTAATTCCTGCATTGTTTGAAGTAAAAAATTAAATACTGATGTGTGCCAGCATAGAAGTGATACATAGGGAATAATTGCTGAGTTGAGGGGTAAAGAACTCAGGGTAGAAGTAGAAGAACAATTTGATTCAGATAAAGCCATCATGTTTAGGATAGCCCTTTTAAAAAGCTTCAGACATGTCTGAACTTCCTGATGTACTTCTGCCCTTTTCAGTGCCAAGCTCCCTTCTATTCAATTCGACCCATCCACTGTTAGAACCTCTGGTATTTCCCCATTGTTCATATTTTCACGATCACAGAATCAAGTCTGGAAAAGATCTACAAGATCATCCAGTCCAACCATCAACCTATTTACCTATATTAGTTCTCCCTAAACTACATCCCTCAACACAATGTCTGAATGTTCCTTGAACACCTCCAGGGTCAGTGACTCCACCACCACCCTGGGGAGCCCATTCCAGTGCCTGACCACTCTTTCAGAAAAGTAGCATTTCCCAGTGTCCAGTCTGAATCTCTCCTCGCTCAACTGGAGGCCATTCCCTCTCATCCTATCACTAGTTACACAAGAGAAGAGGCTGACCCCAGCTCACTACAACCTCCCTTCAGGTAGCTATAGAGAGCAATAGGGTATGGGGTCTCCACTGAGCTTCCTCTTCTCCAAATAGATAAGCATCCTGATCCTACTGTCCCACACTCCATAACAAAGATGCAAGTTTTAGTCTTCCTATTTTTTCATTTATCTTAGAGGTCAAAATTTGAAGTTTAAATTTCATCATCAGATAAATGTAATATTTTCTATCCAATAATTCCTCTTTTGTTCTCTGTCTTTACAGTGAATGCCTTACCCAGGTCATTCAAAACTATGATATCTTAGATTTAAACATGTCTATATCTGTTAGTATAATCAGTTTCTAATGCATTTCATTTGAAAACCTATTAAAATTCACAACTTACTGCTCAGTTACCGCACTACTAAATTAAGATCATTACATGAAGATATGGAGTAGAAATGCACAGCTCCAATTTTTCCCTTCTCTACACATTCTTCTAAAATCTTGACTGTTCAAGAAACTGCTCAACTTCTTGCACATATTTATTATTTTGGCCTGAAATCATTGTGTCTTCCCCAGCCCTCAAAATCATGGCATACTGTTTTCTGTGGGATTAGCACCTCTTTCTAGCTATACATACCTTCAGCTATTTTTATTACAACTGCTTACTATCCTTACCCTAAAAAACAGTGCAGATTCAATGCCATGTAGGCAGAGTAAAGGTGACAAGAATCTAAGATTTATAACATCCTCCCAGAGAAATTTAGCATTCCTCCAGGTTTCTCATGAAACTGCTTGATCTGATGTTGGCAATTTTACATCACTGTTTTAATGGAAAGGAAAACATTAATGGACTGAGAAAATTTGCAATGGAAAAGGCAAAAAGTATATATGTGAATGTATAGGCTTTTCTCAACATCCATGAACATTTCTTCCCAACCTCTATGCATCAATATATGTGCAGACAGCATGCAAAGGAGTAGCAGGATGGAAAACATGAAAGGGGTAAAGTCAGTGTGAAATAGCAAAATTTATCCCAACAAGCTCATTCCTCTTATTTTCCCCTCAGGCAAAACATGTAAACTTATCACTGGAGCCAAGCATAAGCAGAACTAGCCCAAGGAAGCCTTCATTTTAGTGGCCATTCCTGCAAGAACATGACTCCTTGATTCAGGAATCTGAACATCTGGAAGCAGAAGGTGCTAATCATCCTATAGGATCTATGCAACTTTAATTGCTATTATCCAACACAAGTTCACCCAATTTCTATCTTTTACTTGCTACTACTAAAAATAAGATGAAGACATACTATTTGTTTGTATTAGTCTTTTTTAGCTCCATGCTAATATTGCCACATTTTTACTTAAAAATATATTGTACAATGGTGTAAAAATATTTTATAATTAATGAACATATATTTATCTATATATGTGATTTTTCCATTGAGAATCGCTAATTGATGTTGTGTTACTGCCATGTAACAGATTACTTACTTACTGTGTTTATGTCAAGTCATTTTGCCTTAGAACAAAACAGTGAACTCTCAGACTGCTTAGAGCACAGTTAAAGAAAAGAGAAAAGAAAGATTTCTTCCCATAAGCTCCTGATAGGTGTTCAGAGAAAACTTCAGTTAATGTCTGTTAGTGCTGCAGAAGGAAATGTTTAAGCTCCTTTTTCACATTAGCTTTCCAAAAGCAGCAATTAAAAGTAGAAAAGCAGAATAAAAAGAAAGCTGAAGAGCAGCTGAGGGCAATAAGACAAGAGAAAAAAACTGAAATAGGCATAGAGCATAGAAAAAGAGAAGGAAAAGTATAAAATGAAATAGGAAGTCTTCCAATTTAAGCAAAGTCAAAACCTCTGAGGGCAAAAAAGAAACTTTAAAGAACCTGTAACAAGAGAATTGCAAACAATGCCTTCACCCCACACATGGAAAGATGCTTGTTACGACAGGCAAGTATGCAGGGAAAGTCCATTAGGTGAGGTGCCCAGCCACATTACTGTTTGGTGCTTACAGACCTAACCCATAAACAAATTACTCCCATTTTTGTGACAGCAGTTCCCTTTTGAATCTTCTTTCCTTTCCTTTGTTTATTATTCTTTCTTGACTATTAGAGGCAGAGAAGACATATAAATATATATATCAGGAAAGTATTGCACTGAGGAGGACCTAAATGTATCTTGACAATTTCAATCGTAGGTTATTCTTGAGTTTGTGCATTCCTTAGGCATTCATATACAAGCAAGCAAGGGTCATCAGACCTATATAGCAAATGTCAAATTATTCGATGCTAAAGAAATGGAAATATAGTATTTTGTTCTGAAAGAATAGGGCTGAGGGTGAAGTACCATAATTTTATTTCAGATCCTGACATTTTTCCAGAAAGTCAGATGTCTGAAAGAGTCATCAGTACTGACTGGTTACTGAAGGGGCAGTTGTGAAGACATTGAAAGCCTTTCAATAGCAAGGCATTTCTCTTCTGTCATCAAGTAAGCTTTAGAAGCAATTTGCTCTAGATACGTACTTCTGTCCGTTGATCTCTTGGAATAAGAAAGCCCCTAGTTCATCAGAAATATGTTTGAAATGTGAATTCTTCACTAAAGAAGAGCATATACAGACTTACAATTGAAACAGTTCTCGAGAGTCTGAAAGGCCTTTTCAGACTTGAAACACTGTAAAGGGAAGTGCATTCTTCATTAGGTCTGTTAACAAGGCTTCCTCAAAGAAACCTGACGCAGAAGAACTACAAAGAGAGTAGCTTATTTCTGGTCCGTGAAGTCTACCAAGTGACTAAGATGATCCTGTTGCTTGGTTTTGTTTCCATTTATACAGAGGTTTTATTATCAAACTAACCTTTCCCAAACTTGTAGAATTTGTCAGATGACCAGTGTCATTGACAAATACTTGTGTGAATACCAGATCTCCATGAAACTCTAATAGAATTAATGGAAATATATCGACCCTAGAATGAAGAGAAACCTATTTTGTCCTACGTGTCTGTCACAGCCAAACAAGCTTTCATATATGTCAGTAGCTGATGATTCAACTCAAAGCTAGCATAAATCAGAGAGAAAAGTAGGAGCCAGAAACTCAGTAGCAGGAGAGATATCTTAACATAGAAACTTGCTTTTCTCAGCTTAATTAGATCAGTAAACTAATTTTGCTCTCCTCTCAGATTCTGGAGCTTCTTGGCTCAGAATTAAGCGGCATCCCTCTCTAATCCATTGCAGCTTTTGGTCAGATACATATTTTCCTAGAAGCTGAGGTAAAACTGCACTATTTCTTCCAGAGACACACACACAAGAGAAAAAAAAAAAAAAAACGAAAAAAAAACAGGTTCTTGCTATGCACTTTGAGTACCTGCTTCTGGTTTTACTCTTCAACACTGCTTTTTCTCAAGCCAATGCTATTCTGAGGTTTTCTGTCTACCTTGCAGCTTTCACCCTCATGCACTGTAGCTTCAAACTATTCCAGAGGACAATTAGCGCAACTTCTGCCTTACTGTCACAACACGCTTAGGAGCATGTAGAGCAAGGCAAAGTTGAGAAGTGGTGTGGAAATGAAGTCTGAAGGTGCTTTGAACTGGGAAGTGTTGAGCAGTTCCTGAGCTGCACGTGGGTGGTGAGAGATTAGTTCATGGTGACTGCCTGTTCTCAGCACAGCATGATGTAAGCATTGCCAGTTTCATTTCAAACCCATAGGAATTAAAGCAAGGAAAACTGAAATGATAACGAAAGTCATTTTTCCTCCCTTAATGACTTGAACTTTAGACAGTGAACTATAATCCTTCACAAAATCTCAGCCCTGCACTTCCACACCACAGGAGTGCACTTGTCAGAGTTAGTTAGCTGTCAAAGCAGAGGCTAGGCAAAGAGAAGAGGGGAAAAAGCTGAACTGAGGAGTGTTATTTGAGAAATGCCCTTGTTTCCACCTCTGTTTCCACTGGAGTTGTTTACAGAGTTGTGCTACAGATCTGCTGAGGGGAAAAATAGCTGAGGTTTCAACATGCAATCTATATAAATGTCACTTCCTCATGTATTTTATGCCCTTGATTTAAAATAAAGTCAGAAAATTAGAATACCCTGAAAAATTACTCTTCTATGCTATAAATGTGCAATGCTTAAGCCACGTTCAGTAAAAAGGCTTCCAGTCAGCACTGGCAGAGTCCCTGGTATACAATTAACTGCTGGACAGAGAGGAAGATATCTTACATATGCCAATTTGCATGCAGGCACATCAGACCCATTGGCATTTCACTAAAAGCTGTGAATTTATTTCCTTGAATCATACAGTACTCTTCGTGACACAAATGTAAAACAGATACGCAGAATATGTATTCACAACACCCGTACAAGTTATCTTAACCCTTACAGTCCCCCATGGCAACTGGACGTGGAATTGCATATCAGTTTAAGCCTTATCTGCTACTCCCCTCCTGAATTCAGTATATTTCTGTGTCTCTTTGAGGGCTGGTTCAGAAAAGTAAGACTCACTACAGGAACTTAAAATGTATAGCAAAAGTCCATTGATCCTCTCTGCTTCTTTTATGAAATCAAGCATTCAATAAATCTGTGTAAAATAATATGCAATATTTGGGTTCTTCCAATCATGCCAAATAATGTGACTGCAGTTAATTTACTGGATCTGGATTGTGTAAGGCGTTTCTCAGCACATACAGAAAGAAAATTACTGAAATTGGTGCAAGTTTAATTTCAAAAAGCCTTTCTGGGATTCAAAAATCCCATAAGTGATCGATTCTACAAGACTTTGCTTCAAATGCCTCTTCTGCCTTCAGATCAAAATTCTGCAATTCTGCTATTTGCAGATAAAACTGAGACATAATATTTAACACACTGCACTTGGCTGCGCTAAAACATGGCAAATCTGATGGAGAAAATAAGTACTTGAAGCAAAAGAAGAAACACATTATATAGAAGAAATACTGAATTACTTTTAATGGTATGATCCTGAATAAAACTTTCTCAGCAGACTACTAAAAACAACAATGAAAACAAATTAAATAACAATAATAAGAAAAAAAGAATTGTTGATTTTTTATTTTAATAAACGATTGACAAATTTTATATGCCACCACTATTTTTTTTTCACCCATCACTTCCTAACCCTGTAAACCAAACAAATTCTTTCCTATTCCCTGGTCTGCTTCCCAGAGCCCCAAAGCTCTGGGATGTTTGCCAAACACAAGCCTCAGGTAGGCCTTATATCAAAATTATTAAAACAACAATAACAAAAACACAACAACTTTCCAACACTGAGAATAGATAGGATGTGCTAAGCCCATACTTTCAAACTTGGGACTTTACTTTTTGTTTTTATTTTCATTTTATTTTTTAAGTCTGTACTGACTTTGGTGAGTCACTGTCTGACCAGAAACGCAAGTATTTTAACATCAACACAGTGAGTAGCCCAATAGTGTTTCTAACAGTTGTCATTAGTATCACATAGGATTATCCCTGAAGACTGCTGTAAAACTGGTTCCCAATATCATACCCTTTTTAGATGAACAAAGCTCAGAGATGCACAATTATTTCACATCTATAACCTCTTTGATATTAGACAGTTATCAATGATGCAAGTTTTTATAAAATGTCAGAACCTCTAAAAAACTTATTTTAATCTTTCTGTCCCCTTCTCCTTCCTTCCACGTTTCCCTCAGTCTGCAAAGTTAAGCTATCAGAATAGTTTTTAACACTCATTTTTGAGGGAGCAGTAGTTGATCAGAAAGAGACAATGAAGACAACGAATGACTTGAAAAGCCCTGAAGGATATGATGATAACTTCCAGTATGACCTCCTACAATGCCAAATTCTTTGCATTCCATTAATTTCACAGAAAGAAAAGGAAATAGCGAACAAAAGGACACTCTGGATTTTGTCATCATGGAGATAGTAACTAAATGTTCTTGGAGATCCTTTTTCTCCCCCATTTCTACAGAACGCTGAAACTGACAAAAGATAAAAGATTCTGAGGTAAGAAAGCTGGTTCATAAAAATGGAAGAATTCATTCAAAAAATGGAAGACTATATTTTTTTATTCCAATTTTACAAAAGGAATGGTTTTTCCTTAGTTAAACTGCCTCAGCTAAATGAGAAAACGATAAGAAAACTTTCCATTACGAATATCATATGATTCAATATTACTGACATTTAAAGTCATTTCCAAACAAGGGACAGGTCCTCTTTTTTCCCCCCGTTCATTCAGTAAGAGAAATTCTGTGAATAAGTTCTTTCCAGCCTGAAAACAGTTTACCTATATATAGATATATATGTGTGTGTGTGTTTTTGGAGCACTGGCTGGTCAACTTGCGGGGCCACAACATAGGTTAGTTGACATTTAACTGTTATCAGAGAGGCAAGATTTCTGTAACACTGATTTAGCACCATGCACTTATTCTAATCTATCATATGAGTTTCTTCTTAAAATATATCCAACTCTGCACATTGAATTCTGGGAATCATTCAGTTCTTCTTCATAGCTGTCAGGAATTGCTGTTCTAGCACTCTGTGGTTAGAATATCAACTGATTCACCTCAGTGGATTCATCACAATTTGACTTTATTATCTAACTATAAAAATGAGTGCATATGCTAGTTTTCTGATAATGAGCAAATAAGAATAATTCTTATAGAAAATAAAGATTGACTGGCTGAACTTGGTTTTTAAATAGCTTTCCTTTTAGAAAAAGCAAATAACTGAGCACCCAGGTAGATGGAGAACTGTCAGCTTAGGAAATACGTAGGAGAGAGAAATTGTAGACTATTATGATACTGGGTAAAGGGGAGATAAAAGGTCACGTTAAAAGCTGGAACTGGCAGGATGATTTTGACATGGTTCTTCAAGGATCACTCATGACAATCTCATACATATATATATTATGTTCATTAATCATCTTGACAGTAAATTTCATTGTGATACAAACAGAAAATGCATTGCAAATTCAAGAAAAGATATTATTCAGGGGAGATGAAGATGTGAGAGGCGAGATTACAGAAAGGGGATGAAATGCTTTCATAAACAGTAAAAGGTCATGCAATTAGGTATTAGTAATAGTTCTTGCCTTATAGAGTGTATCTATTTGTTAGAAAGAAGAGAAAAACAGATATATTGGTCATTTTTCAACAAGCTACCAATGTAGAGAATCTTTAAAAGAAAGTTAAATGTAGCTCTGTTGAATCAAAAAAGATATTTACTGAAAAATAGGGAAGTGTTTATGCCACATACGGAACACTGCTGGGTCCCTGACCGCAGTGTTCTACTCTTCTCAACACAAAAGATGAGCTCATATTGAAAAAGAGTCCCTTCTCAATAGAGCATCTTACTATCTAAGAAAGGCAAGCAGTATAGTTTGAGTGGTGAACCTATCTGTGAATTCTAAATAAAAGCTCGTATCTTGTTTATTCATAGGTATGAGGTTCAGCAATAGCCATTTGTCCTCAGGAAATTCTCTGTGCAAGAAAACATCATCAAAGACAGATGTTTACTACATGGCATGCTGTTGCACAAGATGAAATTGATGTTTACTACTCTTTAATACAAGTAAGATTAGACTAAGAGAAGTTTTCTAGGAGAATAGTGTGATAACAGAGCAACATTTCTATAACAGCAGTGGAAGAAAAATCTTCCTGCTGGAAGATGAAATTTTATCAAAATATTAAGAAGATTCTAGGACAAATTAGCTTGCAATTACACCAACAGGAAATCGCATTTGCAATCAAATGTCCAATGCATTCCTACAGTCTATAATATCACAATACATGCATCTTTTAACTTTAAAACACACTGCTTATTATTCAATTCTAATCTAATGGCACAAAGGGAAATAAAACATTCTTATTTCCTCCTTCCATTAGGATAATCAGTCAAATTCAAGACAACACTTATTCTGCCACTTTGATTCCGAAGAGTAAATAAGTTCTACATATGTAAACCCCTGGATGCAGTTATTGCTAAGCTCTGGACCACTAACCACAGAACAAAAGTGAGTAAGCTTTTGTTCAGTCAGAAGTGCCTAATGAGTATAATTCTTAGATATTACTTAAGGAATTTCTGATTTCTCCTTTCTGAGCCCCAGATTTTAAGAAACCATACAGAACTTCCCTGCATTGCCTGTAATCTACAGATAATTTCTCTACACACACCAATATGCAGTTCAGAAAAACGAACAGGTTGTACTGACAGTTCTGGGATACAGTTTTGTGGTTCTTGGGCATTCTGGATCATTTAAATCTAATGTACACACGTTAAGTCTAGGGCATCCATTACCTTTTATTTTAACTACTTTTTTTGCACATGCTGAAATGAATTGTACTTCAGGGACTATTTAAAACCATCCATTCCATTTCCATCCTATAGTAGAACAATACACTTTAAAATGTTATCAGTGGGCCAAGGTCTATCAAACATAGACCACATATTTACATATTAGGCAAATTTTTATAAAAATCAATGTCTGTTCCACAGTTCGATACTAAAGTAAGTAATTAATAATGAACCTCCTATTCTAATGTCAGATTATTTTCACTATATTGCTCTAGCTCAGAGATTGTCTGAAAGCTACAGAAATATTAGCACTGTGCTCAAGAACAGAAACAGATTTTCAGGATAGTCATTTGATTTGTTGGTTAGAAGAACTAGCTTTGAATCCCAAAGATTTTATGAGGTTTTAAGACTGAGAAGGACTTCAAAAACATATAGATGTGCAACAAATTGTAATTACATGTGAATTATGCTTTGACCTTGCAGTAGTTAAGCAGTTAGTACACTGGTAAGTGTCACCATGTAAATGGCTGTAATAAGTCTAGCAGAAGTTACTGATGGATATATAGATAAGCATCTTTTTAAAAACTCTACCAAATCACTATCCATATGCAGAGTCCATCTATGTGCTGTTACTTTGGAGAATTATACTTTTAATGTTTCTGGAAGATTTTTGTTTCAGTAGTTTTAAAGAGAAAGGGAAAGAAATAAAAACAATATTTTTAACATGTTCGAATTTATCTCCTTGATTCTACTGGGCCAAATGACCTCAAGTTGCATACACATTCTAGAAAACTCAACTTCCAGTGGTAGCCATACTTATGCCGATCTCCTATGCAGTAAACTGCCACATTTCTTTGTCCACTGAAGTGAATTTAACAGTTTCTCTTTTTCTCATACTTGTTACCCCTATTCCAGTTTGAAGTTACAACAACTGAGAATTTAACCTTCTCAGTCAATATTCCTTTCCAAATATATATAATAGATGTAGTGAAATAAATTGCATTGAAATCAGTGGACTTTGGTGAAGAGATAATATAAAGCATTCTTAATCCTGTTACCACAAATCCTTTACTTTACCATTACTAACTGCTGTTTAGTTTCTGTCCTTCATCCTGTTTAACTGTTTCACAGTTTAATTATATGTCTGAAGAAAAGTGGAGGATTTTACTCTTTCCAGGAGCCGTTCATTGTTTCAAAACTCTTTTTTACACACTACATTTTAAGAATCCCTTCAAGAAGCAAGAATTTTCTGAGCTCTGCCAAAAAAAGCATTATAAGAAAGGAGGAAAGAAAGGGTGACTGAGACTCAGCCAAAAGTAATATTATTAAAGAAATCTTTATAGAACTGCCTGGCCAATTTGTCCTGTTCTGGAGACTCTAGTCATGCTCCACTCTGGCAGAGCCTCTTACCTGACCACACGTTGTTCTTTGGTCCGCATCCAAACCCTGCTGATGGACACTGGAGCCTCTCCATGGATTTGAATGCACTTTGGATCACGGCATAAAAACAGCAGTCAGGCAATTTAAAGGCTTGCTGAATAAGGCATTACCTTCAGGAATGGATTTATGACTGAAAACTTCAGGCAGTAATGAACTATTCTTTATATACTCTAAGACAATGAGAATACGGTTTGTCCTGTCTTGTGTTTAATGGTTGAAGTATTCTGTTATCTCATTTTATGTGAAGAACTTAGGGCTAAGATGAAAAATGCTTCTGAGAATATGGGAACAGTTGGATCCCAAATGGATTTGGAAAATAAATCCCTTTATTTAAATAGATAGCAGAAAGAGGTTGGAAATAATGACGAATAAAATATTCAAATGAACTAAGAGGAAAAAAAAAATCCCATTTTTAACAGGACAGAGAGCGAGAGTCAGAGTTCTAAAGCTATTGCTAAAACTTATGGAAATAAAAATGTTCATTGCCATAGGTCTGAAACAAGCATGACTAAATTAGCTCATAGCATAATCAGGATAGGGTAAATTAATACATACCTTAATGCAAGCTTTGGATTATAGTGAGTTTCTCGCTTTGCCTTAAAACACAGGCCGTATGCCTAAAAAATGATCTTATTGGTATTAAATATAACCTATTTCTGAATGTACTTCCTGATGACAGCACGGAGTTTTCTTTGATACCATATCTGAAAGCAGTACATATGAAATATATTCCATACTTCCCCGAACGATTTCCAAAGTAGGAAGCATACAGTGGTATCTGATTGTGTTACTTACAATTCTGGAAGTGTTGCTGCTTTAGTGTTTTGAAATATGGAACAGACAACCCGGGAGATTATTAAACAGTTGGATTTGAGACATTCCTATGAACTTCAGGCAGGCAGGCAGCCAGAACTAGTACAAGCAAATGGTAAAATGTTAGGCATCTTAAAATTGTCTTAAAAACACTTGTAACTACATAGCTGAAGAAACAACGTTCACTCTCTCGTGTTATTAGAGAAGAATTTTTTGTAGTAGCAACATCCTGATGTAAAGCTGCCCTGGGAGATACTTTCACAAAGGTCTTTTGTATAACCTTTTTTTTTTTTTTTTTTTTTTTTTTTGAGCAAGTTACTTGTCATACAGTGGCTTCCTTTGATATCACACAAAATGCTGCCATAGACCTGTTTTATGCAACAAAAATCCCCTCTTGTATTCCCAAAGTCTAACACATGTTTTCTCAGTGGTTCAGCTAGCCTGTGCCTGAGGGTTAGACAATCTCAGCCCAATTCCCAGACAAGATTTCTACCCAGCGAGTGACAAGTTGCCAGGCTCACTGCTTTCCTCCAACATGCTGTCTTAATGGAGAGTGAAAGGAGGAGGTCACATCCTGGTGCAAGAGGGAGAATGAAGCTTTTACAGTATATTATTTTTCCTAACAAAAAAGGGCTCCCACAATCTGACAAGTATAATCTGTTCAGATACAAGATAAGTGTCAAGATCTCTTATCTTAGCTGATGTAGCCAAACTAGACAGCCAGTTCAGTAGTTCCTGCAAATAGAATATTCTTAAAGCATGGGTATAGTGTAAATAGCAATCCTTGTATTTGCAGATCTATTTCATGGTTTACCCTCAAAATAGTATAATATTGGTATTATAGGCACTTGTGACCCGTGCCTGTCTTCTACTTATATCTGATTTACCATGTATTGTGACACACTAACAAGTCCGCATTATTTCAGAAGTAGGTGAATGGAAATAATCTGTACAACTTATTGTACCACTGACCTGTTCTGAATACTTGTCTTATTTACCAGCATTATGGATGGATCTGTGTAAACGTTTTGTGCTGTGATCCTCCCTTTCTTTTCACGAAGCAAAAAGCGGTTCCATTTATCCCATGTAATACATCTACACCTAATTCTTTCAAGGATGCATTTTCAAATGGATCTTGCACTCATCACATGCTGATCCTACTAGGATGTAAAACAACCACTACCTGGAAACTGAATAAAACCAGTAACAGCCAACTTTGCTTTCAATATTATTGTATCATCACTGAATAATCAAGTAGGTTGTAATTAAATTTCTTTAAATCAAACACATATCTAGAAAGATATACATTAAAAAAGTAAGAAAAGCTATATGCAAAATGACTGAGAAAATAAATGGTTCCTCAAAGCAAAATTCAAAATTAATTCCAGCTTCACCAGATCAGTTTGTTATTCCTTCAGAAACAGCTCGCATCTACCTAGAGATCTTATTCATGGATATTTCACAATTATGCTACTGGTTTTAAAAGAGAATTCATACACCAGGGAACTGTCATATGTATTCCTAAAGTCAGGTATCAAATGAGCCAGTTTGCACTCTGATAAAATGAACTGCAAAAGAGAAGACACTCTACCATCTTACAAATCCAGATTAAGTATCATAGTCTGTTCAAAATAATATCCATTTTATCATTTAATCCCCAATCAAGCCTGAACAGAATCTCTTCTGAAGATGGTTAATCAAGGAGTTGGTAGAAAAGAGGGAAAGTGAGGAGAAAAGAAGCTGACTAAAGAAGCCATCAGGAGAACCAAAAAATGAATCTGTCTCAGGAATGAACCCAATTTACCAAGAACTTGTCTGGCCAAGGCAAAGTAAAGTCCTCCTCTCCACTCAACCCCCCCCCCCCCCATACTGACAGCAAAATGCTGCAAAAGGATTGCAACAGAGAACCAGGAGAGAACATTCCTTTGCCTGCTCTTTCTACAGCTACAAGTTTCCTATCCTGTCACACAGCTGAAGCTGAAAGTCTTGTTTAGGCACAAGAAAACATAACTTCTCATCTACTTCACTGGAGATAGCAAGCCTTACTATACGCTTCTGCCTTGTAAAACCTCGTGTGGTCTTTGAAATCCTGCCATGTTCCAAGCGTACATTCATCAGAGATTTGTTCTGAGATATAAAGCTTGAAATCTTTGACTGCTACAGTACCTATGCAGGCAAAGTCCCATCTCCACCACTCTCCACAAGGAACACGCGGATCTCAGCAGTTGCTGAAGTACCCTCTTCATCTTTATGTGAATGTGAACAGCCACTGATAAATGATACATATTATCTATACTTAAATGATAAGACATTAAGAGAAATATTCTTAGTACAGGCTGAAGGAAGAGGCCACATAAAAGCACTCACTGACTCCAAAGCATTCTTTTCCCAAAACCTCCAACCTAAGTACTGGGCAACAGTGGCTTAAGAACTGAGAAGGGGCTGTTGCAGTTGTAGCCTGTTATAAGAAACAAGTGAATGCAACTGGGCTGAAGGAGCCACAGCTGGTGAGAGGAATGTTTCCTATGAAGAACTTGCAGGACCTTTGCCACTGTCACCTGTGAGGGGAAATTGGCTCTGATGAAAACTATTTATAGAGGACAACCTGAAAACATACTGCCTAGTTGATCATGGCATACTACTCCTTTTGATTTCTGAGTGCCTGACTTTCTCCTAGAGCTTTTTCCTTTGTTCTCACCTGAATTCTAAAGGGCAAAGTGAGCACCAAACAGGGGCAGACTAAGCGTGACTTTATTCTAGAATGAAAGAAAGCAGGTGCTCCAGGGTGCTGCCTGTTCCAAACTCAGCATCTCATTTATTATAAACTAACACAAAGCTCCTCTGGGCACGCTGGACCCAAATAATTCCTTAAAACACTAAATGAATGGAGACAGCTTTAGTACATAAAATAGTGTTTTTACTCATGGTGAAGAGATTGAAAAGGTCTGATATTTAGTCTCACGTGACCTTTATCAAGGACGGTACAGAGCATGCTGTTTTTGCCTTAATAACTCGCTGTAGCCAGGAGTCTTTGACTTTGATAAAGGTCATTCAGGTCCGAAAGCCCGGGTACTTTTCAGTTACCTTTATCTGAAATAAAAAAGAGGCATTCTTACTAGTTGTTCTCATTTGGTGCATTATTTTTAAAAATGCCATTAAGTTCCAGGAGGAACTTTTTATGTTACTTTGTATCAAACAGTCTTTTATATTGTGCCTGCTAAATTCTGCAAAGCTCTCTTCTCTGATCAAATATGCTGGCTTCTGATCAGGGAAATCATGTGAGCAGAGATTCACTGATGTGAGTAAACAGAAACAAATGGTGAAGCAGAGTACAAACACCACAATCCTTTTTCTTTTCTTTCCTTTTTTTTTAATAACTCATTCATTAAGCAATGGAACTAAATGGAAATGTGGGACATTTGTGTGTGTAGTCACACTGTAGTTAAGATAATTAGGACCAGCTGTTACTCTCTTCTTTTTTTTTCTCTGGAAGAACATAGCACTGCACAAAGCTAGCACAGCAAGAAGACAGACAAGGAAGATGCTGAAGCACGTCCTTAAAGCCTCAATAATTTTCAGTGTTCAGAAACTTTCACGTTCAGGCTGTGTAAGCCAGCATGAAAGATGACTTTTTAGAAAGTAATATTGTCAAACTTATGTTCAGATTTTCACCATGTAAATTCCATGCAAACAATCATTTTTAGTCCCCCTCCCTCCCCTTCAGTGTTTACCCAAGGCAGGCCACCTTGAACCAATTACAAACACAAGGGGCAGAGACAGAGTTTACTTTATTGTCTGAAGAAGAGAATTCTGTCTGGAAACCATTTCTTTCTAGCACTGCCTGGCACTGTACATTCTTCCCTTCAAAACACGTCTTGAGAAAAAATTGACAGAGTTTTTCTTACACAAGTTATGTGGATGTTGCTGTGCTGCAAGAAAAATACTTATTTGGAGACAGACTGCATCCATTGTCTGTTGTGACTCAGTAAAGGTAAGTAAATTAATTCAGACTCCCTTTTCTACTCCTATTTTGTACTAAGAGCAAGCTGTGACAAAAAGAGGATGTAACTTATGGGGGTAAACTTTCCCTTTAGACAGAGGTTAAAGGAAAGAGGAGGAAAAGCATGTGGTCTGCAATTATTAGGCAAAATAGGGCAGACAACTTAGAGCAAAATTTTATTATTGATAGAGGAATGAGTGAGACACAGGATACAACTCATATCTCTATTACAACCTATTCCAAACTTCTTGGTTCATACATATTGTCCATATTCAAGAACCGAGATCAGTTCTTAACAGTCTATGGTTACTTAATGTAGAACCTATCCCTCAAACTACAATATTTCCATCTATTAAATACACATACAAAAACAAGCATTTGTTTTTAATCTATGTTCAGGGTTTTTTGCTTGACTATTGAGTTTTTTGCATGACTAATCTGCTTTGATGCTATCCTCTCAAGTCACAATTAAAAATGTGCCTACTTCTCATACTATTTTTATACTGTTGTCATGGCACAGATAAGACACTACTGGAACTAGGGAACTAGCATGGAAGTAGCTACACAGATCCTCCAACATTAATGAAATAAGATAACATGGCCTTCAAAGTTTTTGGGCTGCAGTACATCTTCAGGAAAAAAACAACAACAACAACAAAGAACAACCCTCAAGAAACTGCAGAATACTTAACCTACTTCTTACAAGGGCAATAGTGATAGGACAAGGGGGAATGGTTTTAAACTAAAAAAGTGGAAGTTTAGACATTAGGAAGAAGTTCTTAACTCAGAGAGCAGTAAGGCACTGGAACAGGCTGTCCAGGTAGGTGGTGGAGTCACCACCCCTGGAGGTGTTCAAGAAATGTTTAGATGTTAGACATAGTTTAGTGAGGAAATATTGCTTGTAGGTAGATGATTGAACTGGATGACCCTGGAGGTTTTTTCCAACCTTGGTGATTCTATAATTCTGTAATCCCTGGAGGTACTCAAGGCCAGGTTGGATGGGACCCTGGGCAGCCTGATCAGGTAGGTGGCAGGGCATTGGATAGGCTTCTACATCCCTTCTATCCTGATTCTGTGGTAAGCTATTCTGATTCATTCTGTGATTTCCTGACCAAAGCAGCTGGGCATAAGTGGGGTTTGAAAATCCAGATCTGTTCTTTAGAAAAGCAGGACAATCTAAACTGGACCTGACCCCTCAGGTTATAAAGTAAGGGGAAACTGCTAAATAGCCTTAATTAACTATCTTAAATACATGAAATGGTAACTTTATACACCTTTAGGTAGAGACTGATTTGAGAACAAATGATTGGGAGACGGTTTCAATTCTACCCATGGATTTGTGCGGATTTCCAGGAAAAAAGAAGAAAACCACAACCTCTGTCTAGGGAGAAATCTAATATTAAAATTTTTATTTATGGATGAATAATTAAAGTTTCAGTTAAGACTCAGGGTAACTTCAGCCATCATGTATCCCACATCACATGTGCTGACCCCATGATTTAATCAAGCATAAATTTCCAGACTTAGGCATTCAAAACTATGGTCAGCTCCAGAAATAGCATGTTTAAGAATGCTTTTAACTGACTTACTTTTGCTTTAGAAGAGTCTCATGTGATCATACTTAATTAATTACATGAAGGTTATAATTTTGACTGGAACAACGTGTATTGCTTTACACATGCTTAGAAGAAATGTGGAACACAGGATATTTCCTCTAAGCAGAGCTTGCCAGATGGATCACAGGCTCATTTATCTCCATACTCATCTCTATCTGCTTCTTCCAATGAGACTTTCAGGACTCTGGTCCTTCCTGTCCTTCAGAAACTCTACATCTGGCTCTGTATTCCTAACACCACTGATCCTTGCAGCCGTCACTTCCTTTTGCTTCTCTTGAGATTCTTCAGGGAAACAGAGATTCACTTTGGTAAATTTATTAGAAAAGCAGACAACAACGCTACCTGCTCTGTGTAGCCCTACCAGTAGCTGGTATGACATTAGAGAGGAAATATTCAGAAGCAGAAAATATAACAATCTGAGGAATATTATGAACGGATCTTTCCAACTATATTTACCTGCTTTTAAACACACAGCCACTTCCACCCCAAGAAGAGCAAAAACACTTGTTCTTTATTCCACAAGAATTATCATTGTTGTCCCAAGGGAGAAGCGGAAATAGCATCACATTTTGCATCTGCCTTCCAATTTTCACACTAAAACACATGACATATGGGAAGCAAAACAAGTCACAAAAAAGGGGAGACAACATCTATCTAATTGTATGAGTTTGATTCACCAATTCTCAGTTCCCCTCAGCCCAGAGGAAATGTATGCCTCAGGGTGAAGATGCAGTTAACTAAATCGATGTTATTCCGTTTGAGCAGCTGACAAAAATCGTTATGAGGGTGCACTGCACCTCATTTCTGGCTTAACAGTTAGTGTATCAAGCTCAGCATTTGACTGTTGGTGTCTAGTTCTTTAGCAGTATCTACCTGTTAATCTCTTTTGACCTTCCCAAGAGCAGCAACTATTTTTCAGACAGATCACACCACTGCATCAAAGTAAGATAATAAGCTCAGTGATATGCTAAGAAAGTGAGTAAAGCAGATCATATGAGGACATGAGCATATGCTCTGTACGTAGGCTCACAGACATCTACGTACACAGTTATTCATCAAGTTGAAGTACATATCCTGATTTTTCCCTATTAAAAACAATCTGCATGCCCTGCTCTTTCCACAGATCGTATCCAGCATTCTAAAGAGACCCTGAGCAGCCACAGACTAATTAAGAAGAAAGGGAAGGATTATAGTTATGTGTAAATGATACCCTAAAAAGGAAACGATATCAATAATGTAGTAGTAAAATACTTGAAAGGAAATGGATTTTTGATGAAGTCAGTTTTTCAAAGTCTTCCCCTAGAAAAGAGAATAATGCTTTTAAATTGCTATTCATGCTGACCGCTACTACTTGTTAACATTTTGCCCTTGGGAGAAAATACAGTTTAGTGGCACAAGGGCTCTATAATAAGCATTTTTATCTCAGGATTCTCAGACCCTTTGTGATTTTTTTTCTCTGGAGCGGTAAACTGCATACCACTTGGGCTGATTCACACAGTCCTTGGGAGGAGGATGCAGAAGAGCAGGCTGTTCTCTCTTGAGAAGTTCAACTTGGTAAAATTCCTCTTCCATTTCAGCAGCTCCTGAAGACATTTTGCAGCCAGCTTGACCTGACAGATGTAACTCTTCTGCTCTCTCTCTCCTTAATTTGTTTGCATTTGGCTCAGGTTCATAGGTTTTTTGGAGTGCATGATGGCTTTCCAAGTGGATCTGTAAAAAAAAGTCTGGGCCCGCTTAAATAACAGTATGAGAATGCTAGTATGGGCGCCCCTTGGAAGCAGCAGAAAGGGGCAGATGAGCTGACAGCCAGCATTCCTGTCCTGCCAGCTTGAAGGATGTTGCCCACAGCCACTCACCATATGTTTGGCTCCAAACTATGGAGCAGAGAAGTCAGAACGATGCACAGAATTCAGATGATTTGCTCTCTGTCTCTCAAGAGACGGGGAGCTCTGAAGCTGCAGTCATCACCTACATTCCTCAGCTTTCCTTCCAAAAGTCAGATATCAGAGGACAAGGAACAGGAAATTTCTCTTGAATGCTCTCAAATGTGGACAAAAGTCACAAAGGCCTCTGTTCTAAGCTGCCTTCAGGTATACTACCACTCTTTGTATTTGTCACCAGGATGAGAGGCAATGGTTTCAAGTTGTACCAGGCTGGATATTAGGAAAAATCTATTCTCTGAAAGAGTTCTCAAGTATTAGAACAGGCTGCCCAGGAAAGTGGTGGAGGCACTGGAGGTGCTCAAAAAATGCACAGATGTGGCAGTGAGGGATGTGCTTAGTGAGCATGTAGGTGATGGGTTGAAGGTGGATCAGATGATCTTAGAGGTTTCCCAACCTTAAGGATTCTATGATTCTGTGAACCTGCTTATCTCAAGGAAAATAACTGAATACATACATGTTTATTTATTGATCATTATGGAGTACACTTCAGAAATCCCTGGCTTGTTTTAGATGTGGTAACTATCTACAGTGCAACAAAGTGACTATTGGGAAAACCAACAGGATCAGAAAGAACAACTTGTTTAGCAACAGCTAACTGATTCTCGCTATATCTTGTTTCTGTAAAAGAGACAGGGGAGGGTGCCTTAATGTCTTCAATCTCCTTCCATGTTGGAGGTGGTCTGTGAAACCTCCAGCCACGACACAGAAGCTTAAACTATTAAATTAAAGATCCACCCAGCTAACAGTTTTATGTCTTTGCTACAAGAGCCGATATATTACATAAATCTACAAATAGACTGAACAACATTTTTTATGATGCTCACTAAGAACTTTTCTTTGGCCTCTACATCAGTTTATGCACCACTTCATATTCCACCCTGTGTGGATGCAGGCCTAAGTGCCAGGGCAAAAAAAAAAAAAGAGAGAATATATGCAAAGAACAATTGAGGACACAGAAGATGGTTAAGAAAAGAAGAAATCAGGGGTCATTCTACACTTCTTGCTCCAGAACAAGCAGAGGTTTCTGCACATGAGGAAGGTGGAGGGAAATGAACACTAGCTGGGATGAGTAGAGAGTCTGAGCTTTGGCTGCCTTGGAACAATGTCAGTACACTCACTGAGCCACTGACATACTAACCAAGGATGCTCAGAGCAAGGTCAGGCCATGCTCCTGGAGAACAGCATTCACCTTAATTAGATGCACATGAGAAATATCAGTTCTAAGCCAATCTACACTATCAAGTGATCTGCTATTTCTGGCAAACTATAATTCCATGTAGCAGCACTACCACCACTCTGATGTACTGATAACGTGCTCCTCTAAAGCAGTTCTGTAGCACTGTTGATTGCTACAAGCATGCATATATTTTGGTTACTAACATGTGACCTTAGATAGTTTATTAATGGAAGGAGTTGAGGTTTGAAGAGAGATACGCCTGAAGCAGGCTGTCACTGGATGAATGGTCTGCTTCAGAGATCAGGGAGGAAAACAAGATGAAATTAGATAAAGGACCTAGAAAGGAGGAGATATAACACTCGAGTTGTATTCTTCATGACTTTGTTATGGCATATAAGAACTACCTGTAATGGGTTTTTTTTTATTTTTTTTGAAGGGATGCTTTTCCTGTTTAATTTCTCATGATACAAACCTATCTGTAAATGTGGGTGGCAAGAACGTTTATACATGAATGCAACCACCTAAATAATTGCAAGCAATTCATACAGTCTAACAAGCACTTGGACCTCTGACTTGACAGCTTGCTATTTTTCTTTTTCTTTTTTTTTTTAATAGATGTAAAATTCTACTGCAGACGCAGCAATAACACATAAGACTACATAGAATTATTAAGGTTATACAAAGTTACTAGTTTACAAAACATCTTTCATAACAGAGCAGAGCTCTTAAACAATCAAGTGGCTGTGGTTGTTCAAAGGGGATTTCTTAGGGAATGTAAAATATCCAATTTTGCTTTTCTTATGTCTGTAATTTCACTCTATACACTTTCTCCTGAATGGTTATTAAGCTTTCTTCTGGGCATCACATTCAGTGGGACAGAGGTATGATAAGTGCTGTGACAAAATGCTATGCACAAGAGAGTTGTTCAGACCCCAACAGATTGTTACTTCTAGCCACTATTTCATTTTGCTTCAGAGAAATGATAAACAGGCTGAGAAATGTCAAGGAAAAACAAGGAAGACAATCAAGGAATGAGAAGGAAGATGAACAAACTTGTTCCTAATTGGCTTAGCTATCATCCACACTTACGACGTCAAGCAGCAAATAAAACCCAGATCTACCTTTTGAAAGCAGTGCAAAACTTGCAATCCCTTTTAAATTAGAGAAATAGTATGCTAGTACTAAGGGAAAGACCAGAAGTCCAAGTATTCCCCAAGTACAAATCAAATATTCTGGAACCATGTGAATAAATAAAAAGCAAAAAAAAAGAAGCAGCAAAAGTCATCTTAAAAGTAGGACAAAGGCCTTCGACAAGCAACTGTTAATATATGGAAAAAAATAAATCTTGAACATACCACATTCTGTGATCTAGAAGACTAAAATAACATTTGGAGAGTCATGAATCAATATGAAACATTTCAAAATTGTTGGCTTTCCCCCAAACATATCCCTAATGACATATTGTGGGAATATTCTTTGCACAAAGTATTCTAGCTTTCATATAGTTGGTAGCTTCCCATGAAGCTGCAGTTCAAATATTACTGTAAATACAGTATGTTTAACAAATGTATTAAAAAAACCCAACCTCCTTCAAGAATACCAAGACAACATAGTGTAAGAATACTCAAAACCAGCCACCCTTGCTTTTTTGAGGCTTTGAAGACCAGATGTTCAGAAATACATGTGTACAACAGCACCTCAGAGTTGAACATACATCTGCCATAGCCAGCATCATCCCTTGCTGACTTACACCAAACCAGATTTTAGTGCTTTAGGGGGGTAAATACTTTTTAAAGCAAAGATGCAATAAGCAGCAAACTTTACTAACATGAGATGTTTTCTTTTATGTGACTTGAAATGCATTGCTTGTCTTTGAAATCTTCTCTCCTTCCATTTTCCTTCAGAACACAGATCCTCTATCTACCCTCTCATTCCTATTTTTAAGCCTGCTTTTAATTACTTTTCTCTAATCTTCCCCCCACATACGCTAACCACCCATATGCGGAATGCAAATCCACTGTGGTAAGCATATGTGAGGAATTTGCCAGTGTTGAATTTGCTGAATCTTTAACAGCAGTCAAAATGAGCAAGTCTGGAGGCCTGATGTCAGAAAAAATAGTTGTACAAGTACAGCCTATTCACAAAAATAATTTCAAATATTGCAGAATAGGTTCCCAGTCCATTGAGGCAAAACACGTTACTTCTGCTGCTGTCCATCATTTCATGAAAGAGGCTGCCACTTTGGCTTATGCTCAGTAATACCTTACTCCCCAGGTAGTCCTATTGAAAACTGTGAGACAACGCAGCAAATAGCATTCTCAGTATTAACAGCAGCAGCAAGCCTGTCCCATTGTCAATCATCTATAATCTGTGCTTCTATTTAAAACAGTATGAAGAGCTGATATGTATAGTGACAGTTTCCAGCCCTGGTGCAGTAGCCCATTGGGCTGTAAAGGGATTTAGTGCTCCAAACGCTGCAACAAATCTTGTAACTGCCCAATTATCATTTGATGGCCACCACTCTCTGGCACCCTAGGGGCCATGTCATTGAAGATAAGCTCTGTATATGTTAACTTGGTGTCTGGATGTACAGCATATGTCTACGAAGCTGGATGAGTGCCCTTTTGCAGGATGTTCTGTACGTTCACATTGTGCAGCCAAGAGCCCTGAAGGTGTTGAAAAAGAAGAAAAGGCCTTTCATAGAAAGCTTAATCCAATTAAAGCATATTAATGAAGGTTAGGATCATCTGTCACATTATCCAGACACATCCTTTCATGCAGCATCATCTGATTACAAAGTCTGATTTTCTTTTAAGGCTTTTCATCTTCACCAAGAAAATGTGATGGAAAGTGCAACACTAAAAATACAGAAGGCTTAGATGGGATTTCTATTTCTTTCCTACTTCTTTTTCTCTCTCTCCCTGAGAGAAATATGATGCTTATTTTAAAACAGTAGTATGCCTCAACAGCTGGTACAAACTGCTATGTATCTAGCACAGCCTAGAGAGCTACCCCAAGTAACACCTCTCAGGTTTTTGTTTGAGGGAATCCAAAATCTCAAAATAGAAGAAAGGAAGGAGAGAGAGAGAGAGAGAAAGATTGAAACCGCAAATGAATAAAGGATTTGGGGCTCTGTTGCTGCTCGAGTTGTATCAGGCTAGATTTCTCTCATAGCACCTTCCAACCATCACCCTGTTAAACAATTTGAACATCTGTAAGGGTCTGCTTCCTTGATTAGAAAAGACAAAAAAGGCATATTGTAAGCAACACTCTTTATGACACTACAGCAAGGCAGAGACGAGAAGATGATATGCACAGCAACTGAGAAATTTCTCTGTTCGGGAGCACCCATGTGCCCAGTGAAACTGCCCTACCTTCCACCATGCTCCTCTTAGTACTTGTAGACTAAAAATCTCCAAGCTAAAAAGACTAACACTAGAACTAGAAGGGGTCTAGTTTCCAAAACTTGTGCCAACAAGATCATCATGAGGAAGATCCCATTAAAGAGGAAACAAAACAAAACAAAACAAAACAAAACAAAACAGGAAATTCAGTAACAACACAATAATGCCTTCAAAATAAGTCTGTCTCAGCATTACCCGACGATGCAAGCATGACAATTTCTGATGCTTTTTTGCTTTTCCTCACAACAGAGATAGTGTTTGTTCTGTTTTGTATGTTTGTTTTTGTTGTGGTGGTTTTTTTCTGCTTAGTTTCTGAAGAAATCACAAAATGCTACATGAGTATAGTGCCCGCTGTTGGTTCAGTCCAATTGCTCTCTAATTTGTGCAATCTGTATCCTGATATTTACAGTACTGAGTCTGAAAAAAAAAAAGGCTAGCAGCCAGACCTGCTGGGCCTCTGACAGAACTACTGAAAGGCTGAAAGGATTAATGAAATAGGTAGAGGAGAATTTGCTCATTAGCATTCAAGGGACATCTAGAGCCTACAAGGAATGCTAGGTTTTTTACCAGATATCTTCTTTGGGGTTTATTAAGCTAGCTGTGTACTTCAAGCAAAGAAAGTAATGCAGTGTGCATGACTGGTGTACTTAATTTCTCAGCTGCATTTAACATACTATTGAGGAGCGTGCCCTGCTGAGGACTACATACTTTTGTGAAAATTCAACATAGAATTTGACAGAACAGACCTCGTCTTACAGTAATTTGACATCTCACAAGCCCTGAAATGCATGCTGTTTAAAATAAAAGCCAAAACCAACTTATCTCAGCCTTGTTCCTTAGAAGCAAGGGGATCTGCCTCCAATTTTCAAACTTAAAACATGAGAGTACTTTCAGCTAGGAAGATATTTACAGAGTGGTTGATGGAAAACCAAAATGTGAGATATGAAGCAAAATGCGCTGTTTCTACTTTCTTCCTACTTCTCCTATGTCAATCTAGATTGAGTACTGCTGCTGTACCATGAGACCACTATGCATGCAGACACCATCTCAACTGAACCACCACCCACTAACCTACTGTGGACAGACCTTTGCCTCTAAGCAGATGCAATTCCTACAGCTGACTCAGAAACTGGATCACTCTATAAAGCTTAATCCACTTTTCCTAAGCACTGCCTTCCTTTTTCACTGTGTTTCAAGTCCAGCCTGAGGTCAAAACCATTTCAGCTTGCCCCCCCAAGAGCAGTTGGGCACAAGGTACAAATACTTAGCCTGTCAAGGGCAGCCTAATTTAACACTGAATATACAGTACACCTATAGACATTTAGGAATCTCTAGGCAACTTGCTATATACATCCACTCTATAGTGGAGGCCAGTGAGAACTGAGCAACAAAATCATTTTACTATTAGAAGTTAGTTGTTCTGCAGGGATGCATATGTGCTCTCATGTTGCCTTCAGTGTTCAGTCAGTGTCGGATGCACAGCCTTATGTTAGCATTCATTTAGAAAATATAGATTTGGCACAAGCGTGCCCCGGTCAACTTGTGGATTCAGATAGCCTCAAAATTTGAAAAAGTTTGCATCTTATAATCCCTTATAATTCCAGTGGTATCCTGGTTCCAGTTATCAGCAGTCACATTAATCACTGCACAAACGTAATTGTTAAATTGTCATTTTATGAAAGGAAAAGACTGCCCTTGTGACAAGCTTACATTTCCATGTACCCTGTTTTATACCAGTAGTATCAGACTTGACAAAGAGTATGTGACCTGATTTCCCAGATGTCTGTAAATGTACTTGGCATTGAATTTTAAATCTGACTGAATTCAAAGCTCTTCATATAAAACACAACTCAAGTTAACTTTTATCTCTTTTCTTCTTTCTGTCTCTCAGCAGCTGTTCTTCTTTTATTATTTCATGTGCTATATTCAATATGCAAAGTTTCCTTGTTTGTTAGAGTGCATTACACTTTCTAATGCATCTGTCATGTTGGAAAACAGGAAAGTAGCATAAAGCCTCTCTTGTGATTTCTTTTTTTCTTTTTTTTTTTCTACATTTAATGGAAAGCTTAGTTAGAAGAGAAGGAAAAAAAACAACCAACAAACAAAGAAAGGAAATTTGCCTCTAAGCATCTACAGAACTTAGAAAAGGGCTCTTCAGCTTCATGAAACTTCAAAAAAGTAAAATACCAGTGAATTTAATGCTTATAAATGACAAAACATGAATGGCTCTGGGAATTTTCCTTAAAAGGATGATTTTGAAGCTAAGACACAAGATAGACAGCAGACCTGGATTCTGTTCTACATCTACCAATGGCTTTACCGGTTAACCTCTCAGGCTATGCCAGTCCTGAGGATATTTAGAGAAACAATCCACATCAGCATCTGATCCAACACTGATCCTACAGGACAGGTTTTTTATATAAAACAGCTAGACTCGCTTTCACTCTTCAGTTAATTCTGCAAAACCTGAGCCAAATCAAAGTCATACACAGCCTAGTCCTGCCTCAAAAGTCTTTTCCAATATAAAGCTTCTTAGAATATAATTCTTCTGAGCAGACAGATCAGCATGGTTGGACCTAGGTATTTCTTCCCTGTAGTCAGAACTACTGGGTTCTGGGGGAAGTCCAGCCCAGGCGCCAAGAGATTGTGAACAGGCTAGTTCACCCTCCCTCAGTCCTAGAAGCAAAAGTTCATTGACAGATTTCGGATCTGACTCTGCACCATGTCTTCTCGTATCTCCACAGTACATTGCACAGCACTGAGCAGCTTTCACAAATATCTACACTACAAGGTATCCTCAGCAGTAAGCAAAATCAAACCACATCATCAACAGGCATTTAAATTATCACTAAGTGTCTCACTGGTTGTTGGGGCACACAGGAACTATGTTCACATATGAATACTTTATGTATATGCACACATATATATATATATGGAGTACTATGAACACATGAAATTTACATACTCTGAATAGTTTTGTACATTTTTTGAAAACTTGCCTCAGTATAAGTCAACTGCAAACTGTTGTGTTTTTCTTTTTCCTTTACAGTAGTATTTGCAGAGTTACACGTATTCATTTCTACAAACGGCCGTTGCTTGTTTGGTAGGAGCAAAATAACAACAGAAGGTATCACTATTTTAAGCCAGAGAGCATGCAACGCCAACTCACTCAAAAACATCCCCTATCACTGGAATTAAACCAGAACATGCTAAACCTCAGTTCCAAGAGCACATCTGCAACCAAAACATAACACAATTCCACAAGCATGTGCTCACAAACACACTCACATCCTTGACCAATGTTCTGGCAAGTTTTGCTTATTCCTTCTCATTTCAACAAAATGTCACCGGGACCAAATTCTCGGCAACTCCGTCTGGCGCCTCAGCCCGGGCTTCTGCTGCAGGAGCCAGGCAACGTGCTGCATAGTGCAGACCCAGATTCCTTCACAGTGATTTTTCAAAAATTTGATCTTTGTTTTGCAGCAGAGTGATAACAGATCTAACATTATCATCTCTGAAACAGAATAGTTTTTCCACTCAACATTTCTCCAAGCCCAAATATTCCCACTGGTTTCCAGATTATGCATGATATTTCCTCAGTTTCTTTGGGCATCAACAAGAAAAACACACTCTCCAGAATAGGTTACAACGCAGATGTTGTCTGACTTGATTCAAAGTTTAATGTTGACAGTACCTAGCGACGCCGAGCAACTGAGCTACAGTTCTGGCTAGCCTCTGTAGTGTGGTCTCACCCAACAAACAGTAATTCAGTTGAAACTGGGTCAGAGTGAGCGGTGCTGTAGCCCACTGTGTGACTTGCCTGTTTTAGAAGCACAGGGGATTCTCATCTCTGGGCCCAGTCAAGGCACATTCCCTACAGGACAGTGGCCAAAGAGTCACGTATGGGCCAAAAGCACAACACAATGTTTTGGCCAGTAAAAATGTGAACATGGTATTCACTGCATAATTTCTTTTTTCTCATTACCAGTCTGTTTGGTGTTTCACACTGTTACCTGCCTATTCTTTACATATTTTTTTCATTTCCCAGTCTATCTACACAGTAACATTTTCAAACAATATGGCATCACAACTTGAAAAGTTATTAAAATGTCTTTAATCCTTTCAAATCTCTAGTCACCTCTTGAATTTAAGTCTGAATGACTCAAAACTAGATCTACAGTTGGGAACTGTGCAATAATCGTGATCTTAACTTTAACTGTATGGTTGCCTAACTAATACTGCAGCGTATCAAGAAGTTATAAGGAAGACTAGATTTCAGAGAGGCCAACATCCTGAGCTGGAAATTAACTGTGCAATTAGGACAGAAATAGACACACACACACAAACACACACACAAAAAAAAAAAAAAAAAGACAGAGGAAAGGGATGGAATAAGTTTCATTTCTCTTCTGAAGTGCCAATCATGCTGTTCTCCACTGCAGATAAATGCATATCTCTTGGTAGAAAGATCAGCCATAATTTCTCCCCAGGATCTGAAGGCACTTATAAAGATGGCTGGGACCTCACTGACTTTTAATTCACTCTCCTTGGACCGGATTGGAGAGACCCATATCCAAACTCCCTCTTTGCCTGAGCCCGAGCACTAGGGAGTAACGATGCTGACATTGCTTTCTCCTGCAACAAAGAAAATCAACTGGAAAAAGAAAACTTGAGAGTAAGCATGCTTTGATTTTCTAAGGCCAAAGTTCCTAGCTCTGCCTCAAGTGCCATTTGTTGGCCTGCGAAACTGTTTAATGATTTTTGTGGCAGTAAGTGAAAAATAAGTGGAAAAATACAAGCTCCAAAAAAACGTTCCTTGGATTTTCCTTGGACAGTCATGTCAGACTTTAATAATATATAGAGAGAGCAAGAATTGACTGTAGCCAAGACTACTACAAACAATTTTTTCTCATTCAAATACATCATAAATACTGGATCTATGTGAAGTGCCTGGTCCTTAATCCACCAAATATTTAATTATTCATGTGAAAGAATAACTATTTCAATAGGAGTGGTTCAGCAAGCTCCAAGCTAATGGCCATGAATGGCCTTATACCTGACTTATTCCAGACAAGGTAGGAGCTCAAATCCCCTCTAAGCAAGTATTCAAACCACTGCTGCATTAAAGGGATGGTTTTCTGCAGAGTCTCTCTGGGTGATGTCCCTACTCAGACACTATCAATATGTCTCAGTGCCTTCCAAACCAGGTCTGCCTTGGTGCACTCATGGACGTAAAACAAAATTACCCAACCCAGACCACAGTCTTCTGCCCAGGTCAGGCTACACTGAGACTACGTGCTTTAGAGCACTGACATGACCATCCTTCACTTTGTCTTCTAAGTGCTCTTCTTCCTTCTACAGGAGTAGGAAATACACCAGGTGGACAAAGCTGAGACTGAAATTTGCTTGAAAACAACTTGCTCTATGCTAGCCCTGATATGACTTTGCAGACCATAACGTGATCCTCAGGTTTGGTCCTTTTTGTTCATAGCCAAATAAAGAAAAAACTATATCCTTTGCTCCCTGTGATATCTCAGCACGAGCAAGCAGCAAAGAGTGTGTATATAAGCACTACACAGTTAGTTTCTGAGGCTGCTTAGATCTGGGAAAAGCTGTTGTCACTACTGTGCAAGCATTCACCATGCAGCTTATCTTCTGCAGTTTAGAGATCAACCACTAAAACTAAAATATAAACTTCGGAACAAAAAGCAGTGCTTGAAACACAATTTCATAGGTTCTGCAGTATATTCCACAAAAGTTCTTTACAAAAATCATGTTTTGGCACTGAAGCATCATCTTCTTCCAAATTCCTGCTCTGGTTTGGGAGCAGGGATAGGGGTTTAAATCTCTGTTAATATCCCAAATATAGCAGCTCTATGCCTGAGAGGACTGGAAAGGGGTAAACAGAAATGCAAGAGTTTTATTAAAATAGTAGAGGGAATAGAAATTAAGTAAAGAAATAGAGATTGAAAGAGCGAAAAGAAAGGTTGTAGGAGCAGGGAAGCAGAGGGAATATTTTAAAAATAGGAACGGACGATAGCTTCTTTCATGCATCTGTCTAGAAAGTGATGAGCAGATGGAAGGTTTACAACACCTGGCATTTAAAGAGAAAGTCAATATTTCACAGGAGTTCTTCTGTCTTTTAGAATATTGATTTTTGAAAATAAACACCCTTTAAAGAGCACACACATGAAAAACACAAAAGCAAGATAGCTGAGGTTCTGGGTTTTAGCATACTACACAGCTGTCTCAAATGACGCTGACAGCTGCCACAAATGTAGATATACACCTTAAAGAGGTAGAAAATGAGGAACAGTTGTCCTCAGTTGTTTTGGTCATATGATTTTCATAACTTAATTTTACCTTAACAGTATCTGCAGTTCCCATGGGTCATGGGAATGTTACATGCATAGGAAAATCCAGTTATGAGGTTTACCTATCAAGACTAAAGGCAGGAAGCAGTCTCTAATGTTCTCTGCTTAGGATCTGATGCAGCTGGACATACTACAGTGGGATACAAGAAATGGACCAGCCCCAAATAACATTTCTCCTCCCCAGTCACAACCAACACTGCAGGCATGGAGCTCACACCTCTTCTCTGTAGCATTCCCGCACCTGCATTTCGTGACTTTCTCCTTAGAAACAGAAATGAAACAGAATTGCAAAAAGCTATCATCCAGGAAAAAGGGTATGTAGTGTGCTTCATAGCTCATCTGTGCTTACAACAGCTCTCTGGGCTGCAATGGCTGCTCTCTTAAGAGTGTGACTGCACGTAAGTGTAATTATATGATCAAGTCTCAGGAAAAACATGGTACAGCTATCTATTTTTACAGGAAAATACATGTTTCTAGATGTACACATTTTTCAGATGTTACTGATTTCATAATACAAAAGAATACTTTAGAAAAAGTTTCTCCTTTGAAGAATATAATGATCCAAATAACGATCCAAACACTTACTCAAGCCTGTTAAATGTTGTGACTATGACCAGAATTGGTACCCTGTTCCCCCAAAAAAGAGAATTTTGCTGCTATCTTGGAAACAAATTCTACGACACGTTTCAAAACAGTTTCACCCTTTATTTATTTATTTATTTATTTTCATATTGATGTTTAAACTGAGTGCTGTCTCCACCCATCGAGCCACCGTGGCCTAAATCATTACATATCAATAAAGTGAATACTAAAGAAGGAGTGATATCACAAAACCACTTTCTATTTCAGAAGGAAAATCTATTTTTCTGTTTCTTTCCTTAATCTGAAGGATATGCTTCTTCCAAATTGAAAAAACACATGCATGGAAAATTTAACAGGAAACTTGGATGCAACAGAAGGTCATCTTTTAAAAATTGTAAATTCCATGCTATAGAAGGTCAACCAATGTCATTCACCCCTTGTGTCTGGTTACAAACCTAGAGCTGGTTTGGAAAACAGTTTTAAACAAATTTCAATATGCGTCTGGTGGGAAAATTAAATGAAACCTGTGCTTTGCAGCCAAAACCATAATTTAAATCCTAAACCTTCATGCCCCAAAAGAGTCAGCAACCTCAGTCCAGATAAAGGCTAGTTTATTTTCTACACTCTGAGAGTTACTCAGATGTCCTAAATTCCATCCTCGCCCCTGAGCCTGGTGTTTCCTTTTGACTAAATGGTTTTGAAAGCCTGAAGCTAGCCAAGAGAAAACACCAAGCACAAAGACTCATGTGGAATTCTGGCTGCATTAATAAGCCCTAAACGATAAAGGTCTTTCCCATCCAAAATTTTTCCCCAGAGCAAAGCTACTTTACCCAAAGCCCCTCTCAGTATCTCCAAGTGGAAAGGAATCATTAAAAAATGGGAGGACTGACAGTCATCCCACAAGGTCTCAGGCTTTCCTTACAAATAAAGGAAACAAGTCCTTGCTGAGTACAGTGTACAAAAGCCAGCAGTGTAGAGTTCACTGGAGCAAGGAGTACTGTTTATTCACAAGCTGCAAGTACATATCCCCAGAAGAACTGCATGATGACGAGTATATGAACTTCAGTCAGATGAACTGTTTCTTTCTACTTAGTAACTTGTGTTCTTTGTAATTTCTTGAATTTCAAAATCTTTCTTTGAAAAGTGAAGTGGAACTAACGGTGCAGCTGCAGAACACTGCTGCTAGGTACCTGCTTCATTGCACAGGCCGCTGTAGAAAGCATCCAAAGAGAACTAGACCCTTTATCAAACAATAATAAAATATATTGAAGAAAAAAGCCAGAATCTGTTTGCACAAATAGGTGATCACTAGGCATGGTTTAGCATTAGGATCCATTTTTGAGGATGATTTGAGCAAGCTATAAAAACTAAGAGCTGCAGCCAAAGAAGCTATCTGTAGAATGCTGAACAAAGAATTTCTTTCTGATTTCTTTCAGTGTTCCTCAGCAGCTGGTCGCATACAGGGCAGTTTACTCTGAAGCTGTCTGATTTCCTTCTATGCATTACAGAACTTGATTCTCTAAATACAGACATTTGACGTTTTTTTATTGCAACACATCACCTAGTTTTATTGTATTAAAAAAAAACAACAACAAAAAACCACTATAATCTCCTGGTTTATTAATTTCACTACGTGTTCTGCTCTCCCCCTCCTCCTCTCTTAATGACCTGGAGCTGTGAACAGGCTGTTGTTCTGACACTACAGGGTATGAATGGCCTGTTAGTATTCAAAGTTAGTGCAGACACTGGTTGTTTGGCACCCTTGAATTTATGCCCATCTGTCAACGTGGTTTTGTTCCCACTCAAACAGTCATACGTCAGTTGCAAGAGTACTGGCACCAGGTGTAAGTTTAGAGTAGACACTGCTAGAGTGCAAAGAAAAGTTTTGCTTTGCAAGAAGCTTCTTCTGATAGCAAGTAATCAAAACATATGGAGATTACAGACTCAGATTTGTTGATACTTTGAGGCATAATGCCACAAACAAACGCTTTTATCCTTAAAATGTTTCATTTGCTGAGAATTTACATTTGAAAAGCCTAATTAAGGGACAATATCATCCCCCACAGAAAATAAGCAACCTCTACAAATTCAGTGGATATCCTTTTGAAGTGAGCTGAAAAATGTACCCTTACATAAGACTTCATTTTGTTAGTAGAAGGCTGGTGTTTCTTCCTCCTTTAAATGAGCTTCAAGCATTCAAATATGCAGAGGCTAAAGAAAGTCATTCTGTGGAAAAAAAAAGTAATAACGAAAAAGCAAGTTTTGCTTTTGGGGAACAACATTTTCTTTATTCTGAACACACTTCCTATTCAGTAGCAAAAAGAAGGAATACTCCTTTGACAGTAAGCAATTTGAAACTTTTCTAAAACTTTGAACCACATTTAGAGATTAAGGACATGAACATGTGTTTGTTGGGTACTCAGTGTATTTGAAAGATGCATCCAAGTCTGAGCTCTAACAGAAGACTTATTTCTGTCCCTCAGTGGTTATTTAAGTAAGTAAACTTTCTCACTGCATCCTACTATCAGGGGACTAGGGCTCTCTAATGAGAAAAGGGTTGCCCCTTAAACATCCTGAGACACAGTGAAGGAGAAACAAGTTCAATGGGACTTAGTTGAACTGGACAGGAAAATGACAGAGAGAGATAAAAATTGGAAAGGTTGGGTGCAACACCCTCCAGTCACGCCTGCAGTACACTGAAAGGAAAAGGTGCAGTGCTGTGTCAGAAAGACATAGGAGTTCACAACATACCAGATTGGCTCCAGCAGTTGGATCTCTCGTGATCAGTGAAGCCCTGCTTTACAAAATTGGTATTTCTCACCATTCCCTTATGGCCAGTGGACATTAAGTAGTAATCTTTTAGTCAGTTGGTCTCACAGAACTGATTTAATCTTTCTCCCCATCTGTACTTTCTGAAACCTCCAGTTTTCTCACTCTATCTATTGCAGTTAATGGTAATGAAATTGCCACAGAGATGGCAGTGGGACAAAGAGAGCAGTGCCTCCTCACCTGAGATCCCTCAAGGGCAATCTGTTTCTGCTTGTGCATGTTACTTGGACTTAGGGGACATGTCCTGCAACAAACAGATGTAGGACTCTTTTCCAGTAAATTTTGGGAAAGACAAAGGGAGTACTGGAGGAGTGCCCTCTGACAGCAGAGTGATTATATGAGTGGGTGAATGTATCACTTTGGTATAGCCTATACTCTCAAGCAGCAGGATCTAGATAGAAAACATCACATTTGCAAAAGTGTTTTGTTCATGGATAGGTACTAGGCATAAAGGGAGACCCAATAAAACTTTATGCTAAATGTGTAGGGAAAATATAATGAGGAAACATCTTTCTCCCCACATCAAGGTAACTTGTAAGCTAACAAGTCAGAAACAGATGTTTGGTATCTCACTTTCAGAATGAGCAGCTCCCTAAAACAACTGCTGCATTTTGTCATCTTTGGTGTTCTGCTCAAAGCCAACCATTTAGAGATAGAAATAGTTCTGACAGTGGTATGCAGGCTGGAGCTCCCAGCTATGTTCTCTTGCCAGCAATTAAAACATTATGCTTTATATCCTTGTGACAAAAAGAAATAAAAATCTTTTCTTGGCATCAATGTAGCTGCTATTTTCAGGCTTTTCCAAGGGTTTTTGTACTGCTTAAGAAAACAGGAAATTGAAGAAATTCAAATAGAATAAAGTGTCAGGGTAAACCCATCACATACCTATTCACAAGACACTCTGTTGCTGAGGGTCACCAAACT
Source organism: Callipepla californica brunnescens (assembly GCA_023055505.1). NCBI lineage: Eukaryota > Metazoa > Chordata > Aves > Galliformes > Odontophoridae > Callipepla > Callipepla californica. The sequence goes on from JALIRH010000026.1 coordinate 2,041,286, forward strand.
CTTTCAGTTATGTTAACACAAACTGAAGTCATATTGAGGTGCAGTCCCCAACTGTAGCTCACACATTAAGATGCCTTAACAAAAATGTAGGCAGACTACTCTGGTGTTTGTTGGAAAGAAAAAGCGTGAGAGAGAGAGAGAGAAAGAGGACAGAGAATGTAATTCCTTCACAGTAAGTGGAAGCATTTCAGGATGAAATAGTACTAGCAGTACATATTAAATTCCGTAACAGGAGTTCTCAGCTCAAATATCCTCTCTAGTCTTTGATTTCATAGCTGAGACTGGCAGAGCAAAACCACTATGAGACCAGATAAATATAAAAGTTTTATTTATTTTAAATTGCTTTTTCCCCCTAGGATTCAGCTCCAGACTCTCTGGATTCCTTAAGTACAGACAGCCTCCTGTATATCTCACTTCATGCATCAGGGAAGCCACTTCTACCTTCCATGTTGCTATATTACTAGTTTTCAAAACTGCCGTGCAATTTGAGTTCTGTTATCTTTTGGCTTCCTCCTTCAAAATAAAAATAACAACAAATAGTACTCCTGAGTTTTCAGAGAAGGTTAAAAAAAAAAAAAAGTCATCTCCATCTACTTTGCACATCTATTATCTCTAATAAGCTGACAGACAATTCTCAGCTTTATCATGAAACGTTCAGAGAGAGATGCTCAAGGCTAGACAGACCTTTTGTCTTTTATTGACCATATCCCCCTTTGAGATTCCTCAGGTGAGAACGCCAGATGCTTTCAAGCTTTCTTTCCACCACAAGGCCATTGGGGAGGGCTGCAGACTTCCTTTCGTCTAGGAGCAGTGCACTATTGCTTGCTTTGGATACGCTAATACTTCCTGGGCCTTCTCCAAAATGTCTCCCTGCCTAAACAGACTGCTAATGACCGTTCCCAGGACTGCCTAAGTCTTTAACAGGTTGGTAGGTCATTATGAGAAACAACGACCCTTTTCCTAAGCAAGGAAATGCTCCAACATCAAAGTTCTGCCTATCCATACATTAAAGCTTCTATTTCCCACAACCTATTCATTGGTAACCACACTTAATGCATACCTACAAATGCAACAAATGTGCGTGACTCACTACTGAATATTGATTAAGATCAGACAAAGATGGGCTGACATTTCAGGATAGTAAGTTTGGAACAGAAACTGTCTAAACAGTGGAAACAGCAGTTATGATATATAATAGCTGTTGCTATGAAGCTGTACTGTACTATTAGAATATTTTTTTCCATTACCTTTTTCTGCATCGTCACTATACACCTAAGCAATGTCATTTCATTCTCACTATGATTATTTCTTGCAGAGAACTCCTCACACTTGGCAGAACTACCAAAATAAAAACCCAGAAAACATATGGCTTGATATTCAGCCTTAAGATTTAGTGACACATTTTAACATGCTGCTACAAACAATATAAATATGTATCCAAACAAGTAGACTGTTTAGTGTATCCCATATGTGTATGTTTATACACACGTGGAGAGAGAGAGACACACCACTGTGGAACTGAGAACTGTCATAGTGGGATCAGAGTAAAAGACTGTCTTCTGTGCCAATAAGTTGGTACAACCTACAATGTTATTTTTTAGGCTTTCAGCTTAATTGACATAACATATTTTCATATTCCCTTAGTCATTATGAACCCAGCACCCATTTTAGGTGGGAGTTTAGCTCCCTATATGCTCAGTGCTGGCTCACTGCTAAGGGCTGTTGTCATGAAGCTTCCTGCAGCTGGAAGTGGGGGTTTGCTTCTTACCTTATTGGGATCAACTCTTACACTAATGGGCTTATCCTTCACCCATACCTCAGCTACACGTCAGCTGTGCCTACATCATGTCTTGGACCTCCTCAACCCCGAACCTCCTGCAGACTTCTCTTTCTGGCTTGACCTTCCTCACCATTGTGGAGTTGCTGGTTGATCACTGTGCTGAGGCTGATCCCAATCACAATCTCCAGACCTGATCACAGCAGTGATAAATCCAGGCCCCTTGTTAGTGCAGTTGCTGTCACCAGCCATCCTCAGCCCCCAACTTGCCCAGCCCTGGAGAGCTGTCAGTTGTCATCACTCCTCCATGCTATTTTGACAGCAAATTTGTTTCTTTTAAATAGCAGCTGCTCCTGAGGATCTGCCCAGGATCCCAACCATGTGAAGCTCCTGCATTACTATTGTCAATGGCTATTCCATGGTTGACAATGCTACAATAAGTTGCCAAACAAGCATATCTATTTGACAACTTATCTACCTCACATTTTCTCTGTACTCATTCTATTTACTACTTGTCTTTAAAAAGCTCCAAAATTATGGCATGATTTGGAGCATAACCAGAACCTTAATTTTATTCCTGGCTCTCAAAAATAAAAGCTTAAAGAAGACGTTGACACTATGGCCTTGCATATGTTAGCAGCAGAACTTCCTCCAGCGTGAATGCAGAGAAAGCAGGTGCTCAGAACTCAGAAGTTTTTCTCAAGTCCACTCAAGATGCAATGGCAGCACATATCAAGCCTACTAACTGCAAATGTCATCTATGGGGCTCACTTGGAAACACGTCTCAGCTCCCAACAGAACATTATATAGCTGAAAGACAACAGGGAATCAAGTGATTCACAGACAAGTAAAAGAGGCTTTGTTATGTTTTCCCTCCCTTGAATCGGAGTCATGTTTCATGGATGGTGAGAGAGAAGAGCCTCTACAGAGCTTCTGTGGATGGCATCCACAGAATTCAAATGTATGCTAAGTTGAATCATTAATATTCATACATCAGTGTTACTGCCAAAAGAAATAATTTTTACAACAAATTTAGCTTACTGCGCTCTGAGCTGTCAAATCTCTACAGGATTTTGAAGCTCACAAGCTTCTTTTAAGCTCAAACTGAACCTAGAAAACAAAACCATCTTTTAACTTTCATGAACATCCATTGTTCTACCTTTCTTCGTTGTTGTTTTTTTTTTTTTTTCTTTTTTTTCCAGACACAATAATCCTGTGGATTCAGCTTCCAATTTTTTCCAGTTCACAATGCTTGTGAAGAGGTCAGTCACAACCAGAGCCACCAGGGAATATCCTTAGATGCACACTCCTTATTTTCAAAGGATTTAAAAACATTTTTGGCAGCAAGAAAATATACTGATTACTTGTAGAATATACTGCTTTGTTCACTGCACTCCATTTTTGACAAAAATCTTTTGGTGTTTTTACTAGAAATGTCTTGAACAAGGTAATCATTTCAGTGAAAAGACTTTAAACAGCTTTAGTCTAAGCCAACATGTGTTTATCATGCTTTAATTCTATCTGGTGAATTGTCTTTTGAGGCTACTCTGTTCTGCTCAGGTACCAGTGAGATTTATTAGGTTATTGTTCAAGACAGACCAGAGGATGCTAAAATATCACTATGTAAGTCACATGGTAGGTTCCCTATATCCCAACTCTCTGACTCTATCCAATAATAGTGGAGCGATACAGCTGTGAAGAAGCCATATCTCACTTTTCTCTAAAAAAAGAGACAAGTTGTAAATCCGTATGTTGCTAGTTATACCGAAGAATAATTATTAAAAGGGAGCAGTGCTACCTATTTACAGCTGTTGTCTCACAAACCAAGGTGGAAAAATTATTCTTTCCCCCAAACTTTTGAGTTTACAAGTTATATCTTAAAAGTTAAGATTTTCCTTTGTTAAAACATAGGAGCAGAGGTATGGCAAATTGCACTTCTAGGTTAGGAAAAACTGTGAAAACACTGAAGTCTTGCGTGAGGGTTTCTTTACAATTAGATCAGAAATACAGATATATTTACAGAAATAGAAATATATTTCTAGGAAAACCTTGGATGTTAGTTTTCACACAAAAGTAAGTTCTCAAAATGAGCTGATGTTAAAAAAATACTGATGGCTGAACACAGAATTTGAGGATGAACAATCTTTGGGGATAATTACCCCCTGAAACTAGAAATCCTTAATTTATTTCAGTCATCTGTATCAGACTTTCTAGTGTGGGAGGATAAGAATGTGGCCTTGAGTCAAAGCAGCTTCCACAACACGACTACATTTCCATAACTCATCTGGCTGTGAAACTAAACTGGAATGCCAGTGGTGTATTTTCTCTGTGAGCTTACAAACCAGACGAACAGGATCCCATGAAAGCTCATTCCCCAATTCATTTTCAACCAAATTTCAATTTATAACAAAAGATCTGGACAACATCACAGGCATATTGGTAGGAGAGATTCATATTGGTACAAATGCATGTGTTGTTTGCTCTGTAAAACAAACATAAATCAAATAATGACAGGTCATGTTAATAATACTTTAGAAACAAATTGTGTACAGTAAACATTAAGCCCCTGAGTGTAGCCTTGTATTTGTTCACTTCTTTATACCATAATTCCCAGCAGCAGCACTGCTCTCTGAACCCTACTATGACTCCACAACAACAATAAAACTACATTTTTCTTACTCAATACATACTAGCTCTGTCTGCTTAGCACATGTTTCTACATCCTGTCATTTGAGAGATGCACAGAAAACTGTGCTTGGGCTAAAGAAGCACTGCACATTTTTGTGCTTTGACTGCTTCTGTCTAATTGTTTTTTCCCAATTAACCTGTATGTCTATATGATACCATACAGCACCGTGTAGCAATTTCCATACTGTCCCTCAGCAAATCTGTGCTGAGGAGTGGTATTACTGTATTACTACAGTACAACACAGCGTTCTACTGAGAACTCAGCTGGGCTGCAGTGGAGTGCTACTTGAGCGTAGCATTCTATACATGGCCAATCAGACATGTCACCAAATGAGTCACAATCTCATGCTAGCACTATACAGACCCAGATGTATTACCTCAGGTACTAGAGCTATGCCAGGGCTGGCACATGCATCTTGTTCTGGAAGGTACTGATAAAACCATGACCCCCTGAAGCACCTTCAGTTCCATGTCACTACACTTCAGTCAAGGGTGGATCTGCAAGCCACAATATTTAACTCATTAGCTTGCTTCATCCTGTTCTTTCAAAAGAAAATGTTTGTGAGGCACTTGCAAAAAAGGCCTGAAGGGTACAGAAGAAAAAGGGTAAAAAAAAAAAGTAGCTAAGGCAGAAATATCTTCTGCTAACAGTACTGTATGTGAAGACATGTGAGCTAAAAGCATGAGTCCAGATCTATGGACTACACTGTATGATGCCCGTATATCTGCATTATCCATTTTTGACAAGACAATACATGTGCTTTTCCATAAAGCCAGCTGTAAAAATACTCTTGTATGCATATATATGTATACATATGCACATATTATGTTTCCCAGGAATTAGATATTATTCACTGTTCTTTAATAAAATGGACTTTTACTTAAAAGCCAAGACTTCTATCAATGTGGAAGTATACAGGTTGCTTGAAAAGTAATGCTTCCTATTTATCTCCATGGAAATTACAGTAAATATAAAAGAGCACAATAACACCATTTGATAGAGCAAATTCTCAGCTACAAGCACTATTTTTCAACACAGTCATCATCATTAGCTATGCATTTTCATCAGCCATAAGCAAGAACTCTTCATTTTGTGATGTGACAGCTGTGCAGGGCAATTTGGAACATGGCTTCTCTTTCACATTGCTGCCCTCGCTGCTGAAATTCACCACTCACTCACTGTGCTAATACCCTTTGTCTGACCTTTGTAAACGTTCAGCAAGCTTCAACAAATGTCAGTGGGTGCCATTTTTCCTGTTTGGAGAAATTCAGTTCCACACCTTTGCTTCATGCACACTGTAATGCCAGACACCATTTAGTCAGACTGCCCCTCTGCTGCCATCTTTCACATATTGGCAGAAAGTTCCAACCTCTACTGCCATACCACCATCATCTGCTTCTGACATCATGGACCAACAGAATAAAATAGGAGGTATTACTTTCGGAGCAGGGCTTGTAATTAGCATTCATCCTGCATTACTGCGTGGCATGTATTCTCTTCCTGATTACACTCTTACATTTAATTTAAAGCTCTATTTGTATTTCTTAAAGGATCGTTTTAATTTTGTGTTTATAGCTAGAATAGGGAAATAGATTAGGGAAAGCAATTTACTCAATTTAATTCTTCAGCTGCCCATGAATACCCTACACTTCAATTAATTTATTTTGTATTAATAATCACTGCAGAGTGAATGCTAGTATATAATTCTTAGTCTATAAATGCATTTCTAAGCATTTCACTGCAGACGACTCATATTCAACAGTCTAAAATTATGTATAGATCACATGCTACCATTTCTATAGCTATTTTGCATAACCAACCAAGCAGTTATGCAAGCACTTTTATAGACAAATGTATTTAACAGAATACTAACGTAAGGTAAACACGAGAATACTTACTTAAACATGTTTTTAGAAAATATTCTCCTAGAGGTATACATATTGACCAAATCTCTCATTGAGAAAACAGTGCACCGTTTCATGTTACACTTTCAACTTTTTCTTTTTTCACTACATCATAATGAAGAGGACCAAGTGATAATCAAGATATAGCCATGAGTTTCTTAAGATTTTTCAGAGATCAAGGTGTACTGAGTGGAAAAAAGTATTTTATGTATACTCTTGCCCTTGCTAAGCATATAAGGACCCCACTGATGTCATTCAAAAAAGAATGTAAATGGAACCATGAGCTGAACAGTTCAGAGCCACCCAGAGGTGATATAGCGGTGAAAGAGTTTATAGAGTATTCACACTGCTGAATTTTCCCTTCTACTTTCAAGTTGACAGTGTTTTCAACAAACTTGTGCTAGCGTAGATGATATATCTAATAAGGACCAAATTCCTAAAAACACATGAACTATATAGAAGCATAATTGAAAATTATGTCCACAGGTAATTTTCAGTCTAAATTACAGAGAAAATAACCGAACATTTTTTTTCCCATTACTGGGACTCACATTAGGATTTGCCAGTCTGGGGACAGATACCTACATTGCAAAGATCAACACCTGAGATTCTTCCCTAGGATCTCACCATATACTCCATGGAGATAAGTATTAAAATGGACTGTACACGTCATCCTAATTATTAAGATGGCCATTAGATACAAGCATGTAAATTTGTAGATAAAAAATCCTATCCCTTGGTAATAAGAGAAGTTTTGACTGTGAAAGAGTTGTAATGGGGCTCTTCAGCACTACTTTTTAATGAAATAATGCTCCTTCGTAAGTAGATCTGCATCTTAGTAGGTACTACCTACTAATAGATGCATATATCTTACATCTTCTTAATTTTTTTCCTGCCAATAGAAAGCTACATGCCAGAGAAAAGTAGATTCCTTTACACATTCGAAGGAACTAAACAGGAAGAAGTCTTTGGATTTTTCCTTGAGCAATTGATCTAACCAGAATTTAGAGGGACTCCATTTAACTTCCCCATTTATGGAAAAAGAGCTCATCTTCTACTGTGAAAAATATGAAACAAGATGGTTTGGAACAGATCTAATTCTGCTTGCACGCATTTCTTAACTCTGTTTCATCAAGCTGCTATTCTTTGTATAAATACTCTAGTTGCTACATAAGCAAATCTTACACAAATAAAGGCTGTCATTAAACTGCTCATTTAAACAGTTGATTCAAGTGAAATATCAGGGTTCTATAGTCTGCCAGATAAGCACTTGGGAAGTGTTGCTCTGTTATTTGACAAGTTTCCTTTTTTTAAATCCTAAAGAATTCCATGACTTGCACAATAAGCAGCTTTACATTTTAAACTGGATGAGCATAGATACCAAGGCAAAAAAAAAAAAAAAGAAATCTATAATTGAAAGAATAAACAACTCTGTTGATACTTCATTGTTGTGAGGCTTTCATGAATCCAACCAAAACATTTTCTTGTGTTGGGGTACAAATGGATTTAAAATCTCACAGCAATCAAAGAATGAATACAAGCTCAAAAAGCATGGTATCCCTCAGTGAAAGAAAAACCTGTGACCAGAGGATATTCTTTTTCAGAGTACTACTGCAAAGAGAATGAAAGAAGCTCTCATTTTTACCCATATGAATTCCCATCTAAGTCAATCCACAAGTTCTTTTGTTGCCTAATGAAATGAAAGGACATTTAACACTCACCAACTGACAGTTCAGATCTTTTCCATCTCCAGTATTAAGTACCATGGTATTTAGGCCCATTTGTCACAAAAGATGTAGACACTTTTGGAATTTAGAATGCCTGTCTGTGATTTACTGCCTTCTCATCTAAAATGCATACAATGAGCAGGAAGTAGCATTCTTAGAGTCAAGCATATCAGCCAAGAGCAGGGTTTACACATTGCTCTGAAAGGTGGATTGGACACCAGCAGGCCCCTCATCTTCAGCAATGAAAACATGGCAAGTGCTTAGTATCTTGGAGGCCAAAAAGACAGAGTAAGATCAAAATCAAGTTTAAACAAAGGAATTGCTAAAAATGAACAAAATTACAATTCAAAAGATGAAACCATTGAAAAAGGGAAGCAATATGAATTCTCAGTTTTCTTATTTGGAAGTATCACTTTTTTTGAATAAGCTCTAATGGTACTTTATAAGTTCAAACACTTCAACACAGTGAAGATGTCATTTTCACCATAGTGAGTATACAAGGCCAAACAAAAGCCATTTTATCTATCCTGGAATGCTCTATTCAACTGTGTAAACTGCTCTCAGGTTAAGGGGAATACTGAAAGATGTTTGGATAATATATGGAATCTCACAAATTTAAGGGAAATTGAATTAAACAACATTTCTCTTTACCAGGGAAAAAAACAATCTACTCCGAAATTGAAAAAAAAAATACATCATTTTAGAAATAAATGAGAAGCTTTTTACACTAACTGAATAAAAACAAGGATTTACTACTAAGGATTAATATGTATCCCTTTTCTTTGTGTATGACTTACGGACAGTACAATTCAAGGCACAGCTTTATTACAGTAATGTGGGAAAATAAATCTTGTTTATGCAAATTTATTTGAATCCCATTCTGAGTCATATATTGAGATACACAAGTGCTTCCATGAAAGATTACCTTGCAATAAGTATCCATCCTTCTGAACCATAAATTCTGCAAATTATTTTTAGATGTGCTAAAATGTAGCCCGTTCAGCAGAGAATGAGCTGTTCAGATAATGAAAATGAGGAGTGTGAAAAAAAAAGTCTTAGAGATTTGTAAATAATATAATCACAGTGACCATGTCCTGTACTTTCTTTTCGTCATACTTTTGACTCTCTTTGCAAGATTATAACCTTGAAACAAGGCTTGTGAGGATGAGTTATAAAGAGGGCATCTTCTATGGCAGTTACTAAGATAGCACTTTTATGCACAAGGCAGTTTAACTATGTAAGTACATCCTTGACCATGTTGAAAAGTGCGTCAATGAGAACCTAATAATCAACTTCTAACATGACACACATAAAAAAAAATAATAATACAAATTAAAAAAATAAAAAGAAGAAGCTGCAATACCACTGGAGTTACATACGAGTACTCCACACTGCAATTTATTTCAGGGGAAGTATCATTTTCAGACATAGTGAAGCATCTTCCCTAGTCAACTATGGCAAGCAATCGCAGGATTAATCGTCTGCACTGATTTTGTCTGGGATGTAGTTCATTTTCTTCACAGTAGCTCATATGCTGCTGTGTTTGGGACCCAAAAAATACTGAAGAACAGTCATGTTCTAGCTAGTGTTGAACGTTGCAAGGCTTTTTTTCATGCTGCCCTAGGCTAAGGTGCACTAGCTGGGAAGGGACACAACAAGGACACATGACCCTAAGCAATCAAAGGGGTATTCCATCTCATATAATGTTATCAGGCGTAAAAGATGGGGGAAAGAAGCAGGAATGTCGGAAGGAGACATTCATGGTTACAGTATTTGCATTCCCCAGTAATCATAACACACAGAAGCAGCCCTGCTTTCCTGGAAATTCCCCTCACTTGCTTGCCAATGGAAAGTGGTGAATGAACTCCTTATTTTGCTTTACTCGTACTCACAGTTTTTGTCTCACTTGCTAAATTGTCTTCACCTCAACCCATGACTTTTCTTGCTTTCAACTTTCCCATTCTCTCCCTCATCCTGTGGAGGCTGAGAGTGAGCTGTTGTGTGGGGCTTGGCTACCCCACAGGTCTAACCAACATTATCACCCAAGACTGAAGTTGATAAGATGACAGAGAATGGTTTTAACTCGTTTGTACCATGATATTATTCACGACAGAGCATTATGAGCAGCAAGACACATATGAGGAGAGGAGAATGTAAAACACCAAAGGCACTCTGATAGCAGTAGTCAAGGAGGAGGGAACAACAACAAAATCACAGTGATGGTAGTTTGATATTTGGCCCTAAATCCGCTTGTACTGTGCCAGGTCCAACAGACACTGCAGAAGACAATTTTCCTACCAAATTTAAAAATGTCAGATGCTAAAGAGAAGAAACAAGCAGAAGCAGCAAATATTACAATTACATAGACATGGAACAGTTTTGTTATGCTAGTCATGGAAACCAAGCATACAGATCAGTGTGGTATTTTCTAACTACTGAAAAGGAAAATAGAGCCTCTACTCAAGAGTATGAAGGCAATAATATCAATGCTAATGACTGTTCTCCAATTGCAAAATGTTTTAGTACCACAGCTGTCACATATCACATCATATTTAAGAGGTTCTACCAAAAATGAGTTACAGCTGTACTTTGCTCCTTCCCAGCACAGCTCTTGCTGACTAAAAACGCTACTTGCAGTTGTGAGGTGTCCAAAAAGAAGAAAAGAGCCCCTTTGTAGACACAGGTTAATAAGCAGAAAACGCTGTAAGAGGATAGTGAGGGAATTATGATCTTTGAGAGATGGGGGCAGCGCTGTTTCCTTTGTCAAAATTTTTACAAAACCTTGAAGCACATTTGGCCAGGTTTACTGAGATGAGCCTGTGTTTTCCATGCTCTTTCCTCAAAGTACATGACAGTAAAGCTCTACGCTAATGTTGCATTTAGCTACTACTGCAGCCTTTACTTCTTCACGTTTACCTCATCAGAGTTTTTATGTTACTAGGACCGAGGCCAGGTCTTTCTTACTGATATAAATCCAGAAAAATCATCACCAAAACCCAAATGCCAAGTTTCTATTTGTGCATGTAAATCACATATTTAATACATACATGTTTACTTAAACAAGGAATTTAAGCACATACAGAGAGCCAATTAAAAACTTCTTATAAGGAAAAAGGAAACTGATAACACATGTAAAATAAATTACATAGTACCACTGTTATTAATTTGCAGTCAAGCAAGAGTTAAGATTTAAATGCTCATTGAAATACATATAGAAGGTATTTTTTCTGTCCCCTGTGTACTATAAAGGACTTAAAAATAGTATGACATTTGGGATCGCAGCTCTGCTTTTACAGCTTTTAAAATGTACAAGTGAAAGTATGTGCACAGCTATTTTGGTCACTCCTTGGGGGAAGTTTTTTGAATTTCCATATAGTCTGGCAATATATCTGCAATTATTTTGTTATTTAGAACATATGTTTCATGAAACGTAATACCAATTAAAGAGCTGCTCTGTATTTATATTTGGTCATGTATATGTGTGTGTATTTTATATATATATATAAATACACATTTTTAAAAGGCTAAGTTTACATGGTTAAGTTCCAGTCAAAGGAAATAAGAGGATTTAAATGTATCGAGGCTGGTATTATTACCACTGATTTCTGTTTCTCTAGTAGTTTTTACCTCAGGATTCCAACACGTTAATTAAAGCTTCTGTTTAGAGAACTCTTCCTCTCCAAGAATTCTAATTTGCACATGCTTAGACTCATAAACTTAAATTTAAGTACATATTAATGTGAACAGTGAACTGAACAGTGACGGCTTTATTACATAGGTAAGGGGTTTTTTTCTTCCTTCAAGGAACTAAATTTCAGGCTGTCCCTAAGGCCTTCTCAACTCACATAGTCAGTCCCTTTAACAAGTTTCACTCTGCTGTAGTCCAGGGAAATGAAACAGAAGTCCACAATGTCGAATCTAGTCCTTAATTTTATGGATATTTCTTCTTCCAGACAAGCCTGAAGTCCTAGAGAGCTTTCTCAAAATGAAGGGATGCATAGAAGAGAAAACGCAAATCTCTTCAGTTTCACTGGCATTTGTTTTTTTTTGTTTTGTTTTGTTTTGTTTTCTTATGCTTGTTTGTTTTGTTTTGCTGGGAATGGTGATGTTCACATCTGTCTCTAAACTTGCAGGAAACCATATTGTTATAGAAACATTAGATCTCTGGTCACCTTAAATATCAACAAGAGACATTATAATCTACGACCTCACAAAGAGGGATAAAAGAATGTATAAGATTTAAAGAAAAAAAAAAAAAAAAGCAAAATTCCATCCTATTAAATCACTCATAGACACAGCTTAAGAGTTTCCCTTTAAGACATGTTTATGAGCTCTTGGTTACTTAATCAAATAACATGTTAAAAACAGACAGTCCCATTCCCAATGCTGGGAGTCCAGTAGACACAAACCTCATCTCTTCTGCAGCAACCACTTTAGTACAACAATAAATCCAAGTTAATTTCCTAAACACCAGGAAGGTGGCACTCACTTTTCTTTCCAGTTTCAAGTTATAGCTTGAAGAATATTGCAGTGCACTGCAGGAAAGTGAGAAAACAGAGGGAGAAACCCAACATAAATTAGCACATTGGAAGGGCGAAGCACATTTGACTCACTGTCCCACCCACTCTGGAGTGCCTTGGCACATTAAAAGCCACAAAATGGGCACACTTGACCAAAAACAAACTCTTAAAATATTGCACCTTGTGTACATACCATTTAATATGTGTACAGAAGTATTTAATATTTTTCCCCTTTCTCCACAGCACTCAGCTTGGCCTAGCAAATGGGCTGCAGAGCGTAGGCTTCATTCCTGATTTTTGTTATTGCTGAGCCTCTCCAACAGTGCACTGGATTCCTCTTGCAAATCAAACAGCAGTGACTAAGTACAAACTTTTGTTCTCCTTTACAATGTTGCTGGCCATCAGAGCTAGGAAAGGTAGCAATACTTTATGCGGTCAGCTGAAGTCTTAACCTGCATCTGTTGTTTGTAGGTCAGACCCAGAAGATGGCTGTTTTAATAAGGTAATTTTTAATGAAGCTTTATATTTTCTCTCACCTCTGCGGTCTTAAACACATCTTTATAAATACTGGTCAGCATCATTTAAAAACTGTTACTTGAGTTTCTGCAAGTAGAAGTTCCTTTAGAACACATACTCACCACACATTAATATTCAGTTGTTCCAGTTTTAAAGAACTCACTTGGAATAAAACATGCTATTTTCCACAACTGTAAACAGCAGCATATGGCATGAGTTGGTAACCTAAAATGGTAATTACACAGCTTAAGAGAAAACAACAAGCAAGCAGCCTAATTAGTTCCACTCCCCCCTCTGCTCTGCAGTTTAGAGACCTTACCCATCTCAGAAACCCAGTTTGAACGGACCAGAACAAGCTGTGTCAGCACAGCAGGTCAAACCTCAAACTCAGAATTTTATGAAGACTGTTTATCATTTTTTCTTTCATAATTTTTCCTCTGGAAATTAGTATATATAACATATCAAGAAGATTTCTCAAAGGAAAATCCACTCTGCTGGAAACTTTGCACTGATCTCATGAATAAGCAATGTAATAGCAACTACATGCGCCAAGAAGTGCTCTAGAATAACTATCCCTGCTTGTATATCAAGCACACAGGAAAAGTGGTGAACTCTGCTATTTACTCAGAGATTAACAAGCACTTAGAGGTAAGAATCCTAAAAGCAGGCTTAAGGGACAGGAGGGTTTTCTGATGAACTCTCCCCGCTGACAGATACTTCCTGCTTGAACCATTGTGATGTACAGGACGAGCTGTGAAGCACTAACTCATAAGCTGAAAAACAATTGGCATTTTAGAGCAAAATTTTTCACTGCCTCAGAAACACGAGGCTCCTGGGCAAAGCAGACAGCAAGCAGCACAGTGAAATATTTGCATGATAAGACAACACTTGAAATCTGTCCTGACTTCAATTTCTGATATCAGAGTTTAGCATCGTGCAAAGTAACATTACTTGTCTCATAGTGAAGAGCAACACAGACAATCACAGTAACACAATATTTTGCAGAAGATCTCATCTCTAGAAGTAGAATGCAAGATGCTCACGTGGTCCCTACTGGCACTTACTCTTAGAAACTCACTCAGCTCTAGATATAAAAAAGCTATGAAAACATGGATTTTCTGTGCAAAGAGCAGGCACTCTTCTCCACTCAAAAAGTAAACATGATCTTGAACACAGTTACTTTTTCTAAACATGGTGTCCCAAGAGATTACTTGAGATGTACTCTCTTGAGGGCTTACAGTTCTGATGTGTCTGAAAGCGAGAGAGAAACTGGAGATCACTAATAACTGCTTTGTCACTGATTGCTTGTTGATGACAACTGTGAGAAGAACTCATCGACATCAGCTCTGTGGAGAAAGACTTGGGGATTCTGGTGGATGGGATGCTGGACAGGATGCTGGACATGAGCCAGCAGTGCACACTTGCAGCTCAGAAGGCCAACAGCATCCTGGGCTGCATCAAAAAAGACATGGCCAGCACAGCAAAGCAGGAGATTGTCTCCCTGTGCTCTGCCCTTGTAGGGCCCCATCTGGAGTACTGCATCTAGGACTGGGGCCTCCAGCACAGGAGAAATGTCTGGAGCCTGTTGGAGCAGGTCCAGAAGAGGGCCACGAGGATTATCAGAGGGATTGAGCACTTTTCCTACACAGTCTATGTGAGACGGTATTGTTCAGCCTGGAGAAGAAAAGGCTCCAGGGAGACCTCATTAAAGCCTTCCAACATTTGAAGAGTGATTATAAACCGGAGACAAACTGAATTTTTACACAGTCTAATAGTTATAAGGGGGAATGACTTTAAAAGTGAAAAAAGGGAGTGATTTAGCTTCAACGTTAGAAAGAAATTCTTAATCAGAGTATGATGAGGTACAGGAACAGGTTGCCCAGAGAAGTCAAGGATGTCCCTTTCCTGAAGGTGCTCAAGGCCAGGTTGGATGGGGCACATCTGATCTGGTGAGGGACAGCCCTGCCCATAGCAGAGGAAGATGGAACTAGGTGATCTTTAAGGACCCTTCCAACCCAAACCATCTAGGACTTTATGATACAGATCATTCCCCTCCCAACACCTCACAATACTTAGCTTTCTGGGACAAAATGCAGAGCAGCTCCCCAGTGCTAGCTGTAGATACTTATAAACTAATGAAACAGCTCTTATGAATCTTCATTTTTTTGCTGCTTTCTTTACAGTTCCTAGTGTCCTGATTCAGTACAAACTCTTAAGCACTCAAGTGAGTTGCATGACAACACGAGTTATGTTGCAAATAATGTGGCTGTCCATAGAAAGTCTTAAGCTGCTCTGTTTCAAGTGTCACACCAGCAAAATGTTATTTTGTGATAAAGCTAATATTAGTAAAGTAAAAAATAGCTTTATTAATACACTATTATAATTAAATTAACAGTTTATTTGACATTATATGTTACTTCTAACTTTTTGTCATCAGGAGCAAGAAATATTTTGCATTATACAGCTGCAAAACAGCAAAATATTTCTTAATTAATTATTTGGCTTGACATCAAAAGCAAATAGGAAGTTTGAACTGTTTCCCACCAAAAATGTCCTGGAAATCCTCTTTGGGAATTGCAGCCCCCTCAGAAATACTATACACCATCTCAGAACATTTATTTAAAACACTAGGAAGGAACGTGAGGCTGACAGAACAAGAGATCATGCTTTCAGTTTCCCCAGATTGCCCTTTTGCATGGTATTTGCCATTTTGCAAAGATATGTTCACCTCTCAAATCATTATTCATGAGTGGTTTATTTTATTTATTTGCACACTGTGATCTGTGTCATTTTCCAAAGTATATACTGATGCCTTTCAATTTGTGTACACAGGAATGTCTTGTCAATAGGCAGATGATGTCCTCCATTAAGATGAGCTTGTACCAAACACTGTAATCAAAAATCAGATCTGCTTACAATGTCGCAAATATATGTATGGGTTGTTGGTTGTTTTTTTCCCTAAATTGGATTAATGCTATTGAAACAAAGGCATTTTCCAAGCCAGCCCAGAAAGCAACAAGGGCCCTCAGCAACAGCACAACTCCCCTGGGAATTCCAGCAGACCACAAAAGGAAATGTGTTAAGGGCTAAATTAAATCCATCCTTTACATGAGCAGAAGAGGACAAAAGGAATACAATAGTTCCTTCTTGCCACACTCTGAGCATCACGAGCTGTAACCAGATGAAGGGAAGCAGAATTGTGGCCCTATCCTGCACTGATTCAAGAGCTAGTTCAATCCTGCTGCCCCAAAGCATGGTTCAGCCTGCATGTTGCAAAGACATGTGACATGCAATCTCTGAGCTGCAAATTCTTGAAGGCTTGGGGAGCGTTCAGGGCAAATGTTGTTACACGTTCACTTTGTTTTTATCTGTTCTTGTCCTCCAGAAATCCACTAGTGGCTGCAGCAGTAGGCAGCATTAAGCTAGGTGGACCATTGGTCTGTCCCAGCATGGCCATTATGCTCAGCGTCACACAGCTTGAGGGAGGGATTTTTGGGACAATGAGGCTCATCAGAACTCCTGCATCAGCTAGCATCATCTTTTCTCCTAATGAGCCATCAGCTAACTTTCTTCTCCCGAGTTATCTAAGAGAAATTGCTAGGTTTCACAGGTATTTAATCTTTCAGATCTTGATTCTGCATTGCCCGCAGTTTTTGAAAGGCACAGGCTACTTCTTATTATTTCCTCCATTATTCTCTACAAGGTCTGTTTCTGTTCAGTCTGCTTGTGTTTTCATGCTAATTGCATAATTTCTTTCTGGCATATCTGCACAGATGTGTACGGAAGGACTTCTCTTGAAGCCCTAAGGCTTCCCCTCACCATTGTAGTCTCATCTGTTTCAGTACATAACTGGTACATCTGGGCTGGTAATCAAGCAAAGACGGTTTCAGTCAGTCACGGCTTCACTTGTGAAGCTGCATCCCCAAGCAGCAGGACTCTAAATCCCTGCAGAAGGAGAGGCAAGCTGCTGGGATGGTAAAAACTTAAACTGCAGCAGCTAAACCCACTCTAGCTTTGAGTTAGAGCCCTCCTTCAGTAAGACTCACTGCTGGATTGCAGAAAAGGTCACATTATTTAAAGAGATATGAAACAAAAATGTTGCTGCTGCCTAATTTTCAAGGCTGTGAGCAAATGGCTTCTCAAGGGCCTTGAAGAAAATGTCAAGGTACAGAATTTCTTTTCATAAAAACCTTCCCTGACCAGATGAAAGTTTACTACACCTAGCCTGCAGTGGAAACAAAGGAAAACAAAAATAATGTACATGCCATAGCAACCCCGAGGCACAGCAAGAAGAAAAATAAAGCAGAAAAAAAGAATTCACTGCAAGGTTAGAGAAACATAAGAGAAGAACTACAATAATGTAACATAACAGGTGTAAGAAAGCAAAATGAATGGATTAGATAGGGTTGGATCAGCATGAGACACTAGCGTGACCTGACCTTTAGAGCAAAGGTGTACAAACACTAAATTACTGCCAAAAGCAGTTTGTGATCTACTGCCAGTAGCAGCTAATTTGCTTCGGTGGAAGAGGAGTGACAAGAGATTACAGCTGCTGCTTATACATGGGAGAGGACACTGTAGCACATATTTGTGGGAAGCACAGTGCCAGCCAAACAGACCTAGCAGACGCTTTCTTGATGCATTCTGTGTCAAGGGTTCAGGGACATTTTCCTCACCCAGATAACATCTGAGACATCTAGAAGAAGGTAATAGATAAATAAACAAGGAAAGACCAAAAAGTTGCTGCAGATAGATTTGAAGACAAATCTGGACTTGGAGTGATAGAAGTGCAGTGGCTGTGTAATGACCAAGACTGCGTGAGGTAAAGACTTTTGTATTTGTAGCGGATATGCGAAACTTGACATGGGAGTAAGGAAAAATGGAGCATATGCCACCCTTCCTGTGTTTGCAACATATTTAGTATTAGATGAGAGACTAAGGAGCCTGTCATGTCTGAGAAAAGAGTTACCTCTGACTGTAATTCTTCAAATCCTTTCAGGTTGGACACACAGCACACTGTAAAACTGCTTGACCTGTACAGAGAAACAGCAAATGATCCAGGGTCAACAGTCTGACAAAGGCTTGCTTCAGAGATGTCCACAAGAAGACAATTTGGAAAGAGAGTCATTATTTGCATGTCATGCTAGGAGACTGTGCTGCATCCCAAAGTGAAGAGAGTCAAGAGGACCCCCAGGGAGATCTCAAACTGTATTCAGGCTTGAGCTTTATTCCTTTCGTTTGATGTCATAAATTTACAATCTCTGTAAATGGATATTGCTCCCTAGTTGATCTTTATAGCTGCTCACAAGGTAACAATGTGACAGCACTGCTCGGCGTTTACATCACCACCTTCTGAGGCGGATCCTAATCATAAATATAAATGATATATTTGCATCTGAAAAGGCCCCTTTGTCAACTCAGAGAATGGTTTCAAGCATGAGGAGACAAACCAAAAAAAAAAATATGCCTTTCCCTGTCTGTTTAACCATTTTAATTTGTGTTTCTGTATCACAAAACAGCTGTAGTCACACTATCAAAATGTGACTGTGCTTACTGGAATAAAAATTCACTTCCAAGAGCTGATAAGCAAGGCCTCCTGCAAGTCAAGTTAGTCCAGATTAAATTTAGAATTTATCAGATGCCTTTATAGTTTGCAGTTTTACTAGTAAATCTCCCTGAGTTTATGATCTTAGGAGCCTAATTGTAAACAGAATGCAATTACAAAACTATATATTATAGAGTGTTGTTAGATACTCTCTAGCTACTCATCAACAAAATTTCCCTTACAAAATTACTTCACTCTAAATTCTTTGGCATTAAAACTGATGTTAGTTATAGAAGCAATTTAATTTTCCTGCTACATTTAAATATGAGACTCTAAGCTGTGCCATCCTATAAATACATCTGACAGAGATAAACTTCCAAGATCCAGTTGTTACTTAATAAAGGAATGGAAAAACTGAGAGAGAAAAAGAACTTCACTGTTATAATCTAGTTGGCACCCTAGATTAAAAATAATTACCCAAATGATTACCTTTGGTAGGTTTCCATATTTAGGCCATTTTGTAATAGAGTGGGAAAAGAAATCACAGAATCATAGAATCAAAAGGTTGGGAAAGGCGTCCAAGATGATCCAGTCCAACCATCCACTTATCACCAACATTTCCCACTAAACCATGTTCCTCAGTACAACATCTTAATGTTTCTTGAATACCTTCAGGGTTGGTGTCTCTACCACCTTTCCCTGAGCAGCCCTTTCCAACACCTGAACACTCTCTCAGATTAGTGTTTCTATATCTGGATATACCATGTCATTCCTATATCATATCATTTTGATATCTGACTTCAATACTTTTCAAATACTGTTTATTAAATAGAAACTCAGGGTAAAATGAGATCACAAGTAATGCAAACTTCCTTCTTGATATCACAATTTCTAGTAGTTGTGCCTAAAATCTGTAACACAATTCAAATTGATTCTCATTAGTGTTTCAACCCAGCTTTTCTGCTTTTGGTTACCAAATGTTCAAAAAACAAACAAACAAACAAACAAACAAACTTGAAAGTGATCCTACAAGGAGTTATTGATAAATAACATTTGTTATCTGAAGTTGCTAGCAGAAGCTTATCCTCCTCACAGCAAGAAAACACATTATACTGATATACTATATAGAGAGCCAGAAGCCAAATGAATTTTTTTTTCCCACAGCCTATGGATGTTGACAATGATAATAATTTAATTACAAAACTGAAATTCAGGCCGTGTTGGTTAAAATGCTTCGCAGGGCTCACCAGTGACTCTGGGTTCATTACTCTTTTCACAAAAAATCATGAAAAAACTTCTGAGGCTGTTGAGCTTTGACCCCACGCCAAGTGCATCTTGAAGTCACAAGTTCTGACTGGAGATTTAGGTTTGGATTCCACTCAAATCCCCAGACACCAAGCAACATGCAGAAAAAATCAGAAGCCTCCCACCACAAGCATACTTGCAATTCACTTGCTTATTGTGTGACTCCTTTTTAAAAAGCATGATAAAGCTTGGAGAATCTAATTGATAGGAAGTTCTCTCTGTGACGTTGGCTAATATGGCCACCCAAGATGCTTTGATACTACTGTACACTTAACAGAGAAGAAAGATACTAAAAACAAGCCAGAAGTATGGTCATCCCTGAAGATACAGCTGTTTTCTGTGATGTTAATTTTAATTCACAGACAAGAGAAGTGGAGAAAGGATGTGAAAGCATGGAGGAATGGGACAAAAACTACAGTAGAGTTCGCATACTGTATGGCTTAAGGGAAGATGTATGTGTGAGTAGGAAGTGCTTTGAACATGGGTCAGTGGCAGAGAGCAGGCAGCCACTGTGACAAATTCACACATGGAAAATACTATTCTGACCTTGTGGGGGCCAGATATATTCCCCCTCCAAAGAGTCTGGCTCTTAAGATCAGTAAATCCGCTCACCTGAAGCTGCTGTAAATTCTTTTCATTTTTTATTTACTTATCCCCATTCTCTAGTATACAATATTCCAGACGAAGAATAACAGATTTTTCACAATAGCTTGCTTTCAGTTTCCTATAGCAGAAGAAAGAAAAGAATGGTTTTGTAGCTGGCTCATATCACACAAGCAGGGTTACATATAACAAAAATGAATGGTGTTTGCTAAAAAATGGACAAAAGCCTAGATATGGAATTGTATCCCTCACAGTGTCAATCACATGCATTCATAGTTGTTCAGGTAAACCAAAAGAGGAAAAGAATCCTTTCCAGAACCACTTTCTATGACAGAATAGTAAATATCTTTCGTGTGTGTGAAGATCAGCATGGAGACTGACTCATTCCACTATGCTGGACTGCCTTTCTGCCATTACTCATCAGAAATTTGGAACAGATCTTCCTTCACATTTGACCTCTGCTTAATTTATGAAAATATGGCTGGTCAGAGAGCACTAGCTGCATCCTCATGACTGTTATGGACAGCTGACAATCCCAACATAAAGGCTTAATCTAGCTGCATATGCCCACCAGCAAGTTCTTTCAGTAGCTAAAAACAATTGGTGTTTCCAGATCAGATTGACCCCTATTCTTCAATAAAGCTTAAAATGGCATCACCTTACGGTGAGAAATCTTCAAACTTCTCCCTCATTCCAGTCTGAAACTCTTAACTGGTTTGAATTTGATTTCCCAATAGCATACCGTAACTGATAACCAAGACAAACCTGTTCACAACTGATAATGATAAAAGATAATTATTGAGGTTCCACACATAAACAGGTAATAAGTATAACCAGCAAAAACTTCATTGTTCCTCTAATTCCCATTTTATCTTTTAAGACCATGAAAAACCATCAACTGTCTTTTCTGTTAAGGAGATTTCTACCATTGCACATTGTTCCATAGAAAAAGTAGTCCCTTAATCACTAAAGAGCCAGTGGAAAGAAAAAGTCCAGAGATGAAAAGAACAAAAAGATGAACAAAGGACACAGAACTTTTTAAGGTGATGCTTACATCTTTTATAAATGCTTTTGAGCTGAACTTCACTCATGCCTGTTTTATCCTCTTTCCTAAGTCAACTCTAACAGCTCTCAGCGTTGTGATGACACATGCATATGGATGGAATCCCTTCTGAACTTGCCGAATGCTTTAAAAGACCAAGAGACTGCATTTTAAGTATTTAACCAGAGAGCTTTTCTTCCATGTATGAATCACCTTGTAAATTGCCAGTGCTACAGAATATTCATGCCAACTCCTATGGGACCAAAACTCTATTACATCTGATAGGAGCTGCACTGTCATCACATACATTCCAAAACAACCCTTTGGTCAAAGCCTTGGAACTACAACTCAGTAGGCTTCATGTAACCAATCCATCATTTATTTTGTTGGCCAGATCTAAGACGTGTAAATCATGCACAAGTTTTCCTGCCATGCAATTACTTGCTGACGTTGTGCCAAGTTTAGTCTAATGGTTTTCATGCATCATTAAACATAGTCCGAGTGGGGATCCTACAACAGGTTTCAAACTGACTTGAACAGATTTCATTAAGTTTTTCTTAAATGGCCTCCTTCGCAGCTTGTAGCTCTCTTTCTTCTCATGAACATTTAAAATATGAAGCTAATATGTCAGCTTCCCACCAAGTGCCTTATTAACTGTTCAGTTTTTGCAAGATAGAATTGATAAAACACACGCCTAGTACAGGTCCTCTAAATGTAATAATGATCTCATTTTCTGCCTCCCTATAGCACTGTCTGGTTTATTTTTCTACACTAATTTCATTGTATACACAGCATTACAGGTTCTGGGGGGATTTTTCACATGCAGAAAAATTACAGACCATTGTAATTTTGTATAAGTTGTCACTGAGGAATCCGAAGTAGTATTCCAGCCTCATCTAGCCTTTCCTCACCATTTTCTACTGCTCCAAGGGAAGCAACATACCTACTTGTCTTTTACACAAGATCATTTCTGTAGGAATTCAGAAGAATAGAGGGGTTTAGAGGAGTCATGACAATACATAGCCAAGAGACATTAAAATAAAAAATAATCAAGCCTAAACACAAAGCTATAGCATATGTCTTTCCTATGATGACATAATGAAGCCTCTTTTTTGACTTTGTTTACCATGAAGACATGAATCCAGACACCCTAAACATAGCAGTCCTTAAACCTAGAGTGAGCTAACAAGCTTCATGAAAATAAAAAGTGTCCTACGTTCCAGCTCTAGATTTTCTTCTGTGTGATTGTTTACAGGAACACTCTGGGACCGAGAGCACACAGTTTTTATTTCTAAATTCTCCTCATTAACATGTTTTTTGCCCTTACTTCTAAGTTGTCCCCTAGGCACAAGAGTACGCTTAACGACAAGAAACTTCAAGTCTAGGAGGCATTTATGCAAGTGCCATATCTTTGTTGTAACTTGTTAATGAAAATTGCATTCATTTTTACTTCCTAGCTCAGTAGAAGCCATCACACTGGAGAAAAAAAAGAATTAAGGAGTATATTTCTGGTATCCTTGAAATGTGTACATCATGAAGATTAGCATTTTTTTTCTCAATAACTGATTATAGGAATATCAAAGAAGGAACTTACAGGAATATTGAAAAAGGAAAACTTTCCATTTTAAACCTATGCTAGGATGCTTCAAAAGTTATAAATCATACACAGAGAAACTGAAGGTAGAGCTATCTGCTCATATGTTTTTTTTTCCATGGTTGCATTCTGCCTGGAACAAGTTCCTTCCTAATCTGAAATAACCTTATTCCACTAACTGCAGGGGACATTGCAGGGTGCCTGTAATAGTGCAGAGTGTGGTAGTAGACAGATATTGCATCTGCGTGGGAGAAGGGTTGCAGTTTCTGGCAGAGGGATGATTTCTGCTTGCTACTGGGGTAAGCCTCTATTTAATTTCATGGTAAATTGTGTCAGAGCTCTGTCTTTTTTTTCAGTAAAGCATAAATCCTTGTAAATTGTCAAACACAATATACATTTGCTTTAAACAACCTATTCTCATTGTCCATCAATGTACAAAATTCTAGTCTACTAAAATGTGTAAAATCCACTGAAATCACTTTACCCTCTAGAGGCAGTGGCATGTCAATAGCTTGCACAACGTTTCAACCTCTCTTTTATAGTTCAGTGGTCCAAGTTTCACACAAACCCTCTCTTCTTCAGCATGCACAGCCTGGTCCAGTAGAGAACAGATAACAACACCCATTTTAAAGATTAAAAACCTCTGACACAGACAAGACAAGGGCCAAATAAGTTGTGCTTAACAGGATTTTCAGGAAGTCCTGCATGTCTCTTCAGAGGCTTCAAATACTGTGACAACCCAGCTTTTTACTGCTAAGTCACTCTCGTTTGTCCTGTATGCATTTCACTAACATGAACAGGGTGTCTGAAGCAAAGCCTAATGCAGTTTCCAGACAGTAAGTAAATTTTACATGTCAGAAACAAAGCTGTCAGTAAAACAGTTGAAATACCACCATAACAAGATAAAAAATAAGTGTACTGAGACTTAAAGTCCTGTATAATATATTGGCAGTTTTTCTAGGTTATTAATTCAGATTAAATTGATCACCCAAGGAGACCACAGTAGCATACAGAAGTATAGTTACATAGAGATGACAAGAAGCCTGGGTACACATAGATATCAAAGCCGTAAGAATTATTCATCTCATTCATCCTACCACAGAATGAACAAGGAAGAGGAGGCTCATCATTTTCTAAGTTTTCTCTTAGAATCACAGAATGGTTCGAGTTGGAAGTGACCTTCAAGATCATCCAGTTTTAAAACCCATGTCATGCACAGGGACACCTTTCACTAGACCAGGCTTCATCCATCCTGGCCTTGAACACTTCAAGGGATGGGGTAGCCGCAACTTCCCATAAAATTTTCACTATGAAAGCTATTTTTCACAATGCCATTTTTCCTACCCACTACAGAATTTCCCTCTAAAAACCTCTGCTCAATTTTTCCCGCTTCTTGGCACAAATTTTCTCATTTATCACTGACAGTATATTCCAGTGAAAAATGATGATATATAGAGGTTTCTGTAAGTGCTTAAGGTGTGGCATGTTTTGTCAGAGCAGCACTATGGACTAGGTACTTCTTCTAGTACTCTACTGTTAATCTCTGCCCTTGGCCAAGATTTAGAAATCATTTTGATATATGGTAATGAGAATTTACTTGTGTACCACAGATTTAAACACTCACATAATATTGCAGTCTTTGCTCCGACTTTCACTGTTTTTTGTTCCTTAGAGTGAGTTTGATTTTTCGGCCAGCAACAGTGTCCTTATCCTAACTTATTACTGTGAAACATTCAGTCAAATAACTGATGTTTTCCAAGAAAGCTTACTGACCTCAGGATTCGTTTATATATATACTTACCACTGAATTTGCAGTACCATAGTAACTCCGGGGCTCTAAGCTGAAAATCCCATAGACACCTTCACACCCTTGCCATCTCCTTTCACTGCATTGTCCTCCCTTTGTGCCAGCTCTAGTCCTTGTGCAAATGCAAAGTGAGCAGTTCAGGACTTTTCAGATTCACCAGATACTTGAATCCCTTCCAAAGCACAGGAGGTCGAAGTCTAGAGGTGGAATTGTGCCCTTTTATTGACCAACTTGATAAACAGTGCTCTGAGATCAAGACCAGTTTAAGACACTCCAACACAGAACTGATGCCTTTTTATGGACCAACCACTGATAAACAGTGCTCTGAGATCAAGACCAGTTTAAGACACTCCAACACAGAACTGATGCTACTTTCTAGGGTTAGAAACAAACAAAGCACAAAAAAACTAAAACGGAAAGATTTGATTCAGTGGAATTTTGATTGCATAGGAACTTCTTTGTTTGTTAAAAATGATAATTGACAGATACTTTCTGAAAGAAAACGTGCTTCATCCTCTCCATTAGAGCACACGATGATCACAGGCATAGGTGCATCTTACATAAATTACTGATGGCCCAAACAACATATGGTTTAGTTTGAATATTTTATTCAGCTCTGCCATGGGATTTAACTTTAAGTCAAGTCTTAATTTCATCTGAAAGGCCCTCAAGACTGCTTCCCTAAAAACACACCAAAATCAAAGAAAGCCTTGGACTGAATCCAAGCAACCCGTTGCAATTCAGAATTCAAAAAGCAGTGTCACAAGGAATGATCAGAAGTCACAGGAAAAGACACAAATAGCACAAGAAACCATTTTTCCCACACTCTGTCTAGAATATTTCCCTTGTGTTAGAAATGGTATGGGAAACAAGCAATCTCAGGTATTATCTGTGGATTAAAACAGTGTAGGATACTGTAGTCTACTGCTGCATTTCCAGCAGGCTTTGTTTATAAGAAAATGAAGCATAATATATTGTTTCTGTTCTCATCATAATATATTGTTTCTGTTCTCATCATAAAATAAAAGAATGGACTTATCTGCTATCACGTACTCCTGTAAAGTAGGCTGAGACTAATAGAAATAAACTCTTATTCAGCACTGTGGTAGCAAAGTACATTCTGAAAACAAGAATAAACATAAGTGATCATAGATACGAAGAACTGCACCTACGTTTCAGCTCCCTAAGCAACTTTCCTGCATAAATATTAATACTTGGAAAGCCTGTCCACAATTCCCTTTGAAACAGTTGACAGGAAAACAATTTAGTTTAATGGGTTTTAGATTTGCATTAAGTTGGATTCTGAAGATGCATGTGAGACAGTGCCACACTTCTGGGTTGCCTAATCACACATACCATTTTTTTTATCTTTCCAGTCATGTATTTCCAATAACCTTGCTTTATTGCCCTTAATGAAAACCCTTACCTTACCCGACAGCCACACAGTTTCAGGAAAGCAGTTAAGAACATACTTAACCCAAAACACATAAGCTGTGGCCTACCCTCACTCTTAAGCAAGTGGCCCTTTCAGCTGCTCTGCTCCAGGGGTATAAGCAAGCCGTCAGAGAGCCTACAGCTATTCAAGTGTGAGACTTGCCATTGACTTTCATCAGCCAATTATATCCTAATTTTTGCAATTTGCTTATCTCAAACATTCATCTACAAACCTAAAATCAAGCATGCAAGAGTCACCATTTTACAAACTAATCAAAGCATACCAAATCCCGTTGTTTTCATTAAGTATCTTAAAGATCTGTCCTGTAAGCAAGCTGTGGAGATTTTTTTGATGTATATTTTTGCTGCTGCCACTTGGTAGTGGCCTGCATTTGATTCTTTTCTTACCAATGCTACCTAGTAGAATTAAAATACATAGGCACCTAATAATGAACACAAATAAGATTCAAATCTTCTAGGCTTCGTTTTCAGTTTGGCAAACACAGAGCCTTAGAGCATTCTAGTTTTGTCATTCATTTTGTATTTGTAAATCCTACTCTGAGTGTAAGGGGATTATGAGAACTGCTGGGGACAAGGGAATAATAATCCTTACCAATATTTCCTTTGAAACTCAGACCTTGCGTTCCCTAACGGTAAATCTTTCCAGTGGATTAGTCACAGAGACTCACTGTGAGAACATCAGCTCTATGCTGAAGTTAAAAGTCTCTTCTAAACATATTTAAAACCACTTACTTCATTTATAAAACAGCTATTTTTCAATTGAAGTTGTTCTGATTACTGAGACGAAGTTATTAAGATTTCATTTAAAGACATTCAAGGTTAAAAAAGCTTTTCTTTCATTAAGTATCTGTAGGAAAGTGGCCTATCTGACACACATTTAGACTTGAATATATACTGGACTGTTTGTTTAAACTGCATTCAAGGAGAACTTGTCTGGGGCCTTTTTCTCAGATCTTTAAAAATAAATACTAGATAAACTAGAAGAGGATTCTTCAAACGATGATGCAAATCAGTTAACTTTAAAAACCTGGTTTAGGGACAGTATTAACACTGTCATAAACTATGTCCTAATTAGAGGCCAGAAATACATGCACATAATAATCTGAAGACTGTCCTTAAAGACAGCCTTTCTTTTCAGACCAAAATACAAATAGATCCCTCTTGCCATCAGTGTTTCATTTAGTTGCCACCGTCATAAATTAATTATATTCATGCATTTAACTAAAATATAAATCATTTATTTACTGCATAATTACAGTCCAGTGCTGATGTAAACTAAGACGTTTGCTTGTGAAAAAGAAAACAAGTGGAATTCTGACAGGATTGCAATGGATCACATTAAAGAAGTTGGAGGAAACCCACTACACTGAACAAGCAACTTCAGACCTTTTCTGGTAGATGCCGTTATACCTTTGCAAATCAACTGTGTTGATCAAGGCTCCCCAGATTTAAAGCAAGAGAGGAAAGACTGAGATGTCCTTCAACAATTTATGAAGGTATAACCAAGCCACCACTTGTCAAAGCAGCCAGGGCTGAAAAAGGAAAAAAGTACTCTCAAATACAGAAAATTTGGACATAGCAATTTCAGGATAAGAAAAAAATATATGGGTAATCCCAACAGTAATATACATGTTATTTTGACGACCTCTTATAACAAACTACATGGCATAAAATCCATTGTTCATAAGCCACATGTCATCAAACTAACCTGGCATCAAATTCTCAAAGCGGGTGGATAAGATGCTTTCACTGCGGAATCAGAAATATCGTCGCTCTGCACATACTGTATGAGCATCATTCCTACCTCCTTACTTTTTGTTCACTGATTTAATTTTAAAAATGTATCATCATGCTCTTCAATAATCTCATCTTTGTTTATGCACATCAGTGAACATCTTGCTTGTGAGGCTGATCATTTTTAAGAAGTCCTATTCATATGTCTCATTTTGTCACATTATTTGCAAATGAAACAATATTAATATTACACTTAATAAAACTATTCAAATATGCAGCCTTTACACGTCCTGATCTAAAACCTTTATATGATTGATCTTTGCTCAAAGATATCATGGTTGCAGTTTAAGACTCAGAACACTAACTGTGCTTGAATTCCATCCAGTTCAAGTACAGTTGGCTGAGAATTGATTTTCCATTGTAATGCGGTGTTGGCATGCCTGTGTTGTACAGAACAGGCTGCCTGCCAGCCTTACCACTGCCATGCAGGAATAATAACAATTTTATACAGACTTGTGCATTTATTTCTTTGCAAAGTACAACGAAAAACGTCAGACTTTTAGAGTAGGAGTAATACTGTTATTTGATTGACATTCCCTCCACATTTCTGACTTTAAAATACAACTTTAATTGACTGCATAGTGGAGAAACTGTAGTACAGATACTTCTGTGCAGCCTGATCTGGGTTCTCTACAATAATTTCTAAGGCAAGAATAGCGCATTTGCTGCCTGATTGTAAACCCCAATCTGACACCTCCTGGCCTTCATTCTAGGACAAACACTGAAATTCTGTTCTTGACACCAATGATAACATCTCCCTGTCATCTTCTCGGGCACCAAGCATAGTGTAGATGCTGATACTAAACAACAGTTTCAAAACTGTTTTAAGCAAGAAGAAGGTAGGCTTTCCACCTAAACACAAAGATCTATATACCTACGATCTACAAGCAAACTAAAACACTGCCTTTGTGCCATTTGGAATGGGCTGAAGGTACAGTGAGCAGGATTAGAAAACCCACCCAGGCTGAAGAGTTTCTTACCTGGATTTATTTCAGCTCTATACTGCTCCCTGGTAAGTCTGCACTGGCACAAACACGGTAATGAGAAGAAGCAGAAACGAAAAGGTGAGCTTCCTCTGGTGGTATACTAGCACACAGCACTCAGAGAACTACCACCTATGGGTGATTTCAATGCTTGTGGTACCCAGCAAGAGAGTGGTTCCACTGGCATTTTTTCTATCGTGTTTATTCTCAGCTAATCTAAATATGGCCAATGCACCTAGAAATGCAAACAAACATACTTAAAATTTATATGTGTACAGATAGAACTGGACATAGATCTGGTTACTAAGCCTAAGAGATATTATGGAGACTGCTTATCTCTTTAAAATTGAAAGGATGTTAGTTATTTATGGAAATCAAAGCTCAACATCTGCTTAAAAAGCTTATTTTCATTTTCCTAAATCCAATAATCTTAGTTTAAGCAGTTGTTTATTTTCAAAGATACTCCAAAACATCCCACGACAAACTTACTGAAAATAAGATGAAAAAACCCGCATATTTTTAGAGGTTAGCACAAAAATAATAAATTGTGTCGTCTTCTGACTTCATCATCACACTACCAAATAATATCCTCCTTGCTGTGCTAACATCATTCAAATATGCTGCTGCAGGAAGATGTTAAAGTACTATTCAAATGGAAGTTGTTAAATAAAAATGGTCTTGCCTGGATTCTGTTACATTTAAAAGACAGGAAAACAAATCAATTGTTGCCAAATGGGAAAGAATAAGATCAATAGGTGGAAAAAATACATTTTCAAGGCATTAAAAATTTGAAAAGTAAAAACACGAGTTTAAAAACTTTGAGCAACTACCTAGCTACCTCCTATTAAATCAAAGTTTGTGGCATTTATAGAATGCTAGATGTAAGATAATACCCAGTATTTTAGTGCTTAGCATTGCAGTTTTCTGATAATGCACTTCTAAAGGCCTAGGCCTTAAACAGAGCTTTGCAATCAGCAGCAGTGATTTATGGAAGCAGTAATTTTCCCCCCTCCCTATATTTCATGCCATTAAAAAAAGGATTGGGCTGTCAGTTGAAATTCTTTTTCTTCGGGTAGAGTTAAAGGAACAGTAGAAACTATAGGCAACCCACACTTCAGCAAAGTTAATTTCTGTAGATTAAAGCTATGTTGGTCCTGAACAAAACCTGAGTTGTCGTAACTTATGAGTTACCCACTCTTCCTCTTATTTTTCTGTACAGAACTCCAAAAAGTATATGGAATGCATCATTCCACTGGAACTAATAGGAGAAAAATATACTGGAGCACTAGAAAGCCATACACTTCTGTTAAAAATTGGAGGTCAGTTACTGGCATACAGTCCTAGCTCCCATTACACCATCATGTCATGTATGGACAGATTTCAGTGCTTAAGTGCTTAGCATGCAGCATTAGGTCCTTTCCTTCTAAAGAGAGAGTTAAATCACATTTTCAGGATCCTCTTTCTAGTCTATTTTGGATACATACACACAATTTTGTTTTAATAAGAGTAGTCATAACACTAAAAGAAACTGCAAAGCTTAGCAGAGCTTCAGAGAAAACACATGTGATAATGCTTATAGCAGTAACTTGCTCCCTGGTTCCCAAACACCAGCCAGAACTTTTCCATGCATCTCCTCAAATACATGGATATCCTTTCCTACATCCACAAAAATGTGGGATTTACATCCTTGGAGTTAGCCATCACTCTCTTCAGCAGTTCAGTACCACTTGTCTTAAGGCAGAAATGTCACATTTGAGTTCTAGTTGTTGTCCCTATCCCACATGTAGATCTGTCTGATTCTTACTGCTGATGTTTGCAGCAGTTTCTTCCACCTCTTTCCCACATGCTCAGCCAGCAAGAGAGAAACTCCTTAGAGAAGCAGTCACCTATCGCTCATCCTAGCTGCGTCCTAGGGACATCTTGTGATTGGATTTCCTGGGACATGAGTGTACTCTGTCAGCTTAACATGAAGATTAGCTGCGAGATAGAGTGAATGTAGTTTAGGTATATATATGGAAGTACATACATCTGGCCCTCACAGGCACATCATGAGGTACATCAATATGAAAGTATATGAACGTGCCATATTTCTGCACAATAATTGAGTTATTTTACACCTTTTTGCATCTGCCACATCTCTCAGTTAAGAGGTTATCGTCCTTTTATCTATTTTAGCAATTACATCATTTTACTGACCAATTCCTAACACTGCATACCGGCTTTTGAGGGTCTTCTAACATCCAATCACATCTACATCACATCAGATCAGTGTAGCTATCAGTCTCTTAGCCAGCTTAGTTATCTGAGCGAACGTTAGGTCAGTGAGACAGGTGTTTCTCTGGTGCTGTAAACCATTATTTTTTTATTTATTTCGAAGCCTTTATCATTCGGTGCCTTTATTTCTTTCTTCCTTTTTTTTTTTTTTTTTTGTCAAAGAAAGCACTACTTAACTCCCATCTGATTTCCACATCAGGTTCTTGCAGAGGCAAACTGTAGGATTGTGAATGAAAATAGGGATAGCATTTGAGCAGCATAACTAGCATTACACTTAGAGAGCCTGTTAAAGCCAAAATCATTCGTGTGCACTTATATTGCTGCGTCTGTGGAATCATTCAGATTTTACAGACAATTCAGACTCAAAACTTCACAATAAAAAAGGGAAAAAAAGGACCTTATTTGAGCTGTACTGAGAGACTGTTATTAAGTTTGCTGGTTTTGACAGATAAAGAAAGACATCGCTTTGGCAATATAGATTATGAACCCATTCAGTTCCATAACTAATGGGGCGGGGGATCCATGGATCCACGCCCTGGGAGAGCAGAAGGGGGAGAAAGGAGAGGGTAGGGAGATGGGCCTAAAAACAAAACAGCAGCACTGATCTGAAGAAGAAAAACTGATTTACTAAATAAGATACGGGAACGTAAAATAACATGATATAATACAATATAATTGGCATTGAAACTAATGAATCTAATAAAATGAGAGAAAGAGTGTCTGAAACTGAAGGTCTTATGCTAAAGCTGAAGGCAAGACAGCTAGGGAACCTCCACTGTTGAGATAAACTGGGTGCAGGGATTTGCATGCAGTTTTATCTTTTCCTCTGAGTGGAAAATAGGAACGCAGTACTCTGGGTTATGTAGCTCTTCTCTTCTGAGAGCCAGGTACCCAGAAATTCAGATGTCCACAGATTTAGAGTATTAACTCTTTAATTCCCAGTGCCTCACGTGATGTTATGATGTAGAACACCAATAACAAAAATCATAAAACCATGACAAGAAGCAATACAATTGATATTACAGACATTATCGAGAATGAAAAGAAACATATAACTGATCAAAGATTCTTCAAGTTCCTTGTTCGCCACACTGTGAAGGAGTACTTCATTTTTCCTTCTCAATTACTCAAAATCTGTGTCACCCAGACCACCTTCCACATAGAAAACTACTTTAAATCTGTTTCCTTGAATGTCTTTTGACTCTGCTTTACCAGTAGGGAGGCGTCACCTGGTCAGGTATACACCACATATCCTGGCAACTTGTGACCATGTGCTATACAGTGTAAACAGTGCCTATCTGGAAATTCCTCCTGAAGAGTTCATGTAGGATACACTACCAAACTGACACATCACATGATGAAATGGTGTTCTGTATTCCCAGTCTTTCAGATCTGATGGCAACATTAGGCCTATCACCAGAAGCCAGGTAGGTCTTAAACAGCACCCCAGAGCCATAAAAAAAAGCTTTGGAGCATGTAAGCAAGTATTGTTACTTCTAAAGGTCTTTAAAATGTGTTACTGTGGTTTTATGCATTATTTACTGACTTAAAAGAGTAATACAAGTCTCAGCCCTCTAGCCACACAGACCAACCACATTTTTTTCTCCCAGTAATTCATGGTAGGAAGCATTCTCAAAAGCTTTTAAATCATGTAGTTAAAAATATAAAAATGTTATTTCAAAACGTAATGAACTGTACTTTCATTCATACATCTATCCATTATGCACAACCCACCTTCATGTTAAGTCTGGACAAGCTGATGCAAAAATAAAAAAGTAGAAAACAAGAAGAAGTCAAAACTTGGCTTAAGTTTCAGAAATCTCAGAGCCAGACAAGGGACTTCTCAAATATTTCCTTGCACAAATTATCCACCAAGAAACTCATCCTTTACACTTTCTGTTAAAGTTTCCCGGCCCTGTACACCTGTTCCATGTCACATTCATTCTCCATCACCACCTACCACATAAAAGGAATATTATAGTGCTTTACCTGCAGTCAGAAGTGAGCTTTCATCACAAAGTTATCTAGCTTTTCTTGGGTCACCAGTAAGTGTGCTGGAGATCCTGCACCAGGATTTAACAACCCACACAGAACAAAGAGATCACAAAGTTTTTGCACATTTTCTGAAAGGAAATGTACTCATCTCAACACTGATCCAAAGGCTCATTGTACCTAAATCCTAAGTAGCACTGAGTTTTCCTCCTGGCTTGATGTAGTTTCTCCCTCTTTCCTTCACCTTCCTCCCAACTGGAGGAGTATGTATTAAGGAAAACAAGCCCAAAAGGTAATATCTTACCGATAATCGTGAAAGGCATTTTGTAGGGAGAGAGAAAAGCTACCATAAAAGCCATCTAAAATGGATGTTCCGGAAAGCTGGTTTACGTTTCTAAACCAAATACTTTAAACATTTCAGAGATGAAAAAACTGCTCACCTCAGTTAGGAGTGCAGATTCTGTTTTCTGAGACATTGACAAATAATATAGATAAAGTCAGACTATTTCACAGCCTCTCCAGCACCCTGTCAGTTTTACAGCACCATTCCATCCCATGAAGCTCACACTATCTTCATACTGTTTTGAAAATGTTAAATTTATCTCAATAAATACGCATGCTCTGTTGCTCAGAGACAGGTTTTCTTCCTATAGAAATTAGATTTTCTATTTTCAGACTAGAAGCATGATCCAATATGACTGACCCAAATTTCCAAATACATAAACTAAATGAAATACAATAAT
The DNA here is from genome assembly GCA_023055505.1 of Callipepla californica brunnescens. Taxonomy (NCBI): domain Eukaryota; kingdom Metazoa; phylum Chordata; class Aves; order Galliformes; family Odontophoridae; genus Callipepla; species Callipepla californica. Next base: position 2,075,556 of record JALIRH010000026.1, read on the forward strand.
AATTTAAAAACAGTAACTACCAAGAAGGTGTTATGTGAAGTAAGAGTCAAGAGTCTCATAAATTCTAATTGCTAATGACTTAAATAGATAAAAGTATTTACCTTTCAAACACATGATGCAGGGCAGTAACACAGTATGACATAATGAAAGATATAGTATGGAAAGAGTTCAAAGAAAAAGAAAAGGTAGAAATGAAAGGAACTTTTGTGTTCTTTACTCAGTTTTTCATCTTTACCTTGTATGTGTAAGCACGCAAGGACTCTTCACGTTCATTTTAAAGCCAATTCTCATTGCACACAGTTACATTAAGGAATAATCTAGTAAAATCCATAAACTTCTGTATAAATTCTCCTTGACCTTGATAAGTTTCCTGTGATTGTTTCCTTAACTTGCCATGTCTCAAGAACACTGAGGGAAAATTCTATTGGTTAATCTTAATCAAAATGGACTAGACTCTCCCAAGAAAAAGAAGTAGCTCAACCTTCTAAAAAAAGATCCACGTCTAAAAAGCCATCAGAACACCCTAAAGTGAAAATCTTTGAGAACTGTCATTTGATTAGCCATGGGAAAGCAAGACAGATGAGAACCAAAGTAACATTTCTAAGAAGATTCCTTTAAAATGTTTCCAGCAAAGAACGTTATAAATATTTTATTGGAAAAATAGAAATTTCAATTGTCCCTTGAAGAGCTATTGTGCTAAATTTAGAGATTTAGTTCAACCATTAAAGTATCAAATGGAGAGATTTTAGACCTGCTTTTATTGGAAATCAAAATGCAATTTTAAACTGTGGAGCTCCTACCGATACCTTTAGAATAGAAGCATTTTGGGGCTGAACTCAAATGGTTGGTTCCACTCAAACTGACATTGAATAGAAGAGATTTAGTCTTGGAATAAAAAAGTAATTTTTCCATAATGAAAAAATGCAGGAAGGATTCAATTTTATTAGAGGTACAGAAGAGGGCAGCTGTTTGCTTTGATTATATTTACAAAGCATGAATCAATTTTAACACATGGAGATAGCAAAACAGAATAAATTAATGCTCACTATGTGGGGACATATGCAGATGATAAGGATGATCACAGTTCCTTATTTCAGTTGTAATTTCACCATGTTCCTGTTACAGATGTCTGCCAGGCTGAAGGAAACAATTTCAGACTATCATTAAAAACCATTTAGGAAAGAAGAATCGAGAACAGAATAAGAGGTTTTTATACACAACAAGAAATTAAGTCTCCCATATCCAAATTCATTTTATTTGCAAAATAACACTTGGTCTTTCTTTCTCTTGTCTGTGAAATTCTCATGTAGTTAAAGTCTGAATAAGTACAACATGAAGTACTGTGTCCAGTTCTGGGCTCCCCAGTACAAAAGACAGGGATCTCCTTGAAAGAGTCCGGTCCAAACTATAAATGACATAACAACATTTACAAATTTTATCCACAATTTTGGATTAAGTATTAATGTAAATGAATTAAAAAACTGCAAATGTCTTATGCTGCGTAGAAAGTGCAGTTAGAATTTGCATGAATGAGAAAAGGTAGATGTTAAGTACAAAATAAGTATTAGACTTTGTGAAGACATTCTGCAGGGTATGGACCTACATAATAGGAAAAATGTGTATCAGCCTACTTCTCTTCTATCAGCTGAATGCTGATACTCTGGAGACCATTACAAAAAAAATCTACGTAAGTTCATGAATTTCATTAAAAATTTGCAATACTGTGGCAAAGCTAAGTACTGAAGGAGAGAACTGTGATCTCTTAAAAGAGGTGTTAGATATAACATAAAAATTCAACAAATTAGTAAATTGATATAACAGGTTGTAAGCCAATTTGCAATGATTTTAGCTATCTAATCTAGTCCTGGCTGTGCAAGGGAAGAGGCAAAGTTTTTTGAGAAAACATCTGGAAAAGAAGGACCAACTTTATGTGAGTATGTCTGAATGGCTATTCCCCTTTGTGGTAGACTGCAGAGCAGTACCACACATATATATGCAAATATATACACAGGACATGTATTTCCAATATTACATGTACTGCTTTCATTTGCCTTATTTAATCATTTATCACTAAATGTAGAATAAAAATTGTATACACACTCAGAATTACTTTAAAAGTGGTAAATTACTAAAGGTAGCATCTAATACACAGAAAACATTCAGGTTCTCTTACTGACCAAATCAAAAAATATGTATCTGGTAATTTCAGTACCTTGCTTGTTTCCTCTGTATCTCTGCTCTCTAATCCAATTCAAACAAGCAGTTTTCAATATTCAGCCTATTTTCCTCTCAAACTGAACCATACTCCATTTAAATGGAGTATACTCTAAATGGAATCCCAATCTAAGAACATATATGCTCATCCTCTTCCTCTCTAACCTTCTATTTCCCTTTACTCTGCAGAAGACCCATTTCCTTCTCAATCTCCAGGTCACAGAGCATGCAGCCAGATGGCAAGCACAGCAGCTCAGGAAGGAAGGCTAAACCAGCCTTTGTGAAGTATGCTCAATATTCCTGTCAAACACACTCATTGTGCAGAACATCCAAAGGTTCACAGAGCTTGTGTTATTTTGGATCAACTTATTATCCATATTAGATCCCAAGAATCAATGTCACTGGTCCTGAATAATTCTCTGGAGAGTACAGCCAAAGGCTGCCATTCAGAAAGCAGCAATTTCCTGCTTCCTCCATGTGAATTCATACTGACAGCTATCTGTAAGCTCTACAAACTGGGGAGCATAACCAGATGAGGAAAATTTCATTCCATCACTGATTTCTGTTTCAATCTACCAAGGCATCATTTTTACACACAGCCTCTGTGCAACACATACCAATATTTCATGTTTGGATTTCTGTTGCAGTCCCTTTCTTGAGGACTATGAAATTATAGCATTGGATTAAACTTTAGTGCTCCTAAGGCACCTAGTTTGTATCTGCTATCATATAGATTAAGGATGGAGAGATAACAAAAAAAAAACATCAAAAAAACTGTATAATAAACTTGTATTAAAGCAGTCTGATTGGCTTTCACGTGTGGTTAAAGTCAGAAATTAGCTCATAACTAGAAACAAAGACAAACTTGCTACCACCACTAAGTGCCAGAGGCCAACTAATGTGGTAATGTGAAAAACTCTGAACGTTGAGGGGTGCAACTCGAGCATTAAGAATGACAAGAACCAACCTTGGAGCATCTGGTTCTGTCAATACTCCATAGTAGCAAGAGCTGTCAAAAACTCGAGGATGAAGGTTTTCATGGGCCAATTAAACCACAACCCTAAGGGAAAAAAATGTGAGACAGCACTGAAAAATTTTGACATGCATTCCTATTATGAGAAAAAATATGTCATGGCACTGTGCATTCACTAAGCATTGATACCAGCACAGAAGAATACTAGATGAACAAATTATGAGATTTAGAAAATAAGGGGAGTGCCAAACCCTGCTAATTCCTTGTCAGGAGAATATCTAGGAATATCTTTGCTTAAAATATATGAATAATCTTATTGCTTTATTCTTTTTCAATCAAGGGAATTACAAAAACCACATATTTTACTTCAGATTTATACATAAATGCTTTCCTGAAGTAACACTTTTTGTACCCTATGTTGACAGATTGTTTAGGAATTATTTAGGTCCATGGTTTAAAGCACTTAAATTATTTTATCAGTAATCAAAACATATCTCATTTGTATTTGATCATTTCAACTCTCATTCTTTTACATTCTATATTTCTGTATTCACTGTTAATAACCATAATTTGTCTTCTGATACAACCAAGTCATTATGAAATATATCTATGGATTTGTTCTTTAAATAAAATTAGCACATTACTCTTGTCTGTTTGAGCTAATCAAAAAGATTATTTTAGCCTCTCTGTTTAATGAAGAAAAGTATATTGCAGAAGTGTGACCATGGTGCAAAGCCAGAGAAAACAGAGACAAATGATAGTAGCTTTCAGACACACTACCCTAATTTCATTCCAGCAACACCACAGCCTGTGAATTTGGAAAGAAATACACATCGAATTCAGGATACTTTTTTAAACAAGACTAAGTAATCCAAACAATTACCACAATGCAGTAGACTTAAAAGCATGAATCTATTGAGAAGCTCAGGAATTTCTAATGAATTTGCCCAGGCTTACAGGTGTATTGTAATCAAATCATACAGCAACAATTTTTGAAGTAACCTTTCATAAACATGCCTTGAATATAAATCATGCAATTCATTATGGCTGAAGTGGCCAAAGCAATTTCATAGGACACTTGTCAGATGTTTACCAAGTGTAAGCTTTTGTTTGTTTGTTTTAAGGAATTGTTTATCCCAATAAACGTCCAGTCAACCCATGAAAACCAAGACAAATCCAGAAGAATAAGAAAGAAACCCACTTCATAACATCCCATTGTGGTTAATGTATTCTTCCACAAGCAACATATTCCTATAAACTGGAAAGCTATTCCTTTAAACTAGAAAGAAAAATACAATAAAACAAAAACTCTGTTGTCAACACAGAAGAATGGTACAAGACAGAAAATACATATGCATATTAGGTATTGACACTAAACCTCCTTATTAATCTCAAATTCATTAAAACAAACAAACAAAAAAATAAGTACATAGGATTTCCATATTAAAAATATCACTTCCACTCATGATTATTCTCTAATCTTTACTCAGACTTGAAAATGCTATCTCTTTGGCCAAAGCAACAGAACTATGAAGTTTTGTTAGGCTGAGAAAATAACTTCATTTCCCTAACTTGAAGGTGACGAGGCATTACAATAACTTGATTTATGGAACTCTTCTGAACTACTCAAATTGGTAAACACTAAGAATCTGTTTATATCTAGATGTTAATTCCCAGATAGTTGGAAGAGTGGAAGAATTCAAGGTAAACTTCAGATGTAATAAGTGATAGAACCCAAAGGACAATACAGTAAATCCCAAACTTCATACCAAGACACCTCATCCTTCCCTCTCAAAAATCCTGACACTCGTGAGACAGCACAGTTATTCACACTACATAAAATCATATAGTTAGTCTTGCAGATCATCATCTGAAATGCTCTATGGGTGCCACAAAATCTCTGCTACCACCTTCTGTGCTCTGATATGGAAGTACGTAAGTCAAGTTGGTGATTCTGAACACTGCATGTGAGGCTCTGTAGCAAGCATGGTTATGTACCTGTACAAGTATTTTGTAATTCATATCATTGCATTGTCCTTGGTTTTCATGCCTCACATTTCTTAGCACTGGTTGTTCTTCTGAGACATCTAAGAAATGAGATACTTCTCCCACACTCTGATGAAGGGTATTTAAGTGCAATTCTGTGTCCTCCATTAGCTGTGACTTGAAATGGCATCCCCCTTTTGTTCCATCACAGAAAACCTGCAGTAAACCTTCAGTCTTGCATTAGCCTTCAGTTAGCTGATCTGCAATGCACAAAACAATGCACAAAATGCTTCTCCACCATAGCTCATTTCAACTGAAGATGAGTCACATCTACTCAAAATTTCAACAGTGGCTATGCATTTGAAAGCAAAACGTAGGAAGCTTGTAGGGAATTTCCTTGCTTTTCTTCTGTATTCTTTGTCCTATCAATTGCTATTTTATTCCTCTTTATTTTATTAGTTATTATCAGACAGAATTATAATAGTTCAGACCTGGGAGAGGTTGAATTTTACATGATTATGGCAAATATTAATAATATAAGATGTTTTTGCGCTATTTGATTGGAAGAATAACAGAACATTTCAAAGAGCTCTAATTCCCCTAGGGTTTACATACTTGAAAATAACTGTATCTCTGAATTGCCAAAAGGGAAACAAGGGCGAACAACAAACCTTCAAATTAATATTACATTGGCAGCAGGTTTTTACAGACTACTATCAGGGCTGTGTGCTGACTCCCTGGCTTAATGAACAGCTTGATTTAAAGCTTAAAATTATTAAGTGTTCCACCAGAGTCATAAATAATGCAGTTTATAATATTCCGATTGAGCACATAAAACTACATTTGTCTTCCATTAACAACACATTTTTTAAGTAGCCTGACCTCTTCAGATATATAAGAACATGCAATTAGTGCAATTTGTCACAGGTCCTTTACATTTTAATAAGATGTAATTAATTGTCTGTTTAGTCTAATTAACTTTGAAACCCTGACGGTTCTTGCTCTCTGGTATAAAGCAAGCTCCTGATTTGAATTGCTAATATTGGACAGAGTGCCTCCATACCACAATAAATTCAAATCTGTGTACCTTTGCAGATTAAGAGACACTGGGCTAACCTACTAATATTTGCATTAACTTTTTCCAAAGTCATTTGCAGCAATCTGGCCAATACTCGTGTGTCAATAAAATATGGGAGTGGATGTTTGTGAAACATCCAGAGCGCAGTTCCATTAATGATCCCACAACAGTTCTATCTCAGTCATACTACACAAGCATGTTCCATACATGACTTAAGAAATGAATTACAGACTCTGTCCAGGGCTGTAAATCTTTTATGCCCTTTGATGTTACTCTGGAGCTCATGAAGAGTACCGCAAGGTATTAAACAGATGACCCTGAAAGCCTGACACTTTACCCATCAGAGAGAGATACCAGCTGCATGGAAGTAACACTGAACAGATTTAACTGTTAAAAGCTTTGAAACTCGGATTTTTTTTTCCTCCCAGCTGTATTACATTATGAGAAAGAATCTTGATTTTAATGCAAATTTTTTACTTTAAAATACAATGGACTTATCTGATATTCTCTTGATGATTTTAAATGCTTAGGGGATTGTATTTGCAATGATTAATTGCACTGAGTCCAACTGAATAGCAAACAAAGGGCAGATTCTGAAATACTGTCCTCTTTTAAATAAAATCATTCTCTGTAAATGATCCTGCAGAAGTTAACGATCCTCTTCAGAACCACAGAAACAGGAGAACGTGTACAGAAAAACCCATGCGGAGAGAACAAACCATTCAATGAAGTGTTGATATATGTTCAAAAAGAGCATATATAATACATTCAATGGAAGTTTTAGCAAGTTGAAATAATATTTTATTTCTTATTCTGAAAACAGGAATAATTTCACAGTCTGGGCCTCATTGCATGGCCCTCACAGAATGCCAAGTAAGGGGATATATAAATCTCGCCTGCTATAACACAGACACTGACAGGGACAGAATGAGCACCAAAGCAAATATGAGGTAGAAATGATTTTTTATTACTTTAGGTATTTCCAGATGTCAGATAAAAATGAGAACATTGCTAAAAATTTTACAGAATGACAGCTGTGCCTTATGGATAACATTCTATAGTTTGATGTATGAGGCAGAAAATGTGAAAAATATTGTGAAGTACCACCTTGACATGATGATGGAATGCCAAAGGAAGCACACTCACTCTAGAGGAATGTAATAGACCACTGTTAAATAAAAGAAAGGAGCTTCGAGTCCAGCAAAAGAAAGAAACATCAAACACAGTCTGTAGAAGAATGAAAGTTGCAAAAACTTAGTTTCTTTTTATGCAGCTACCCAAGTTCTGATGAAGCAGAAGGTTTGAGCAAGATTATCCCTCAGAGTTTGAATAGTTGCAGAGGACTTTGCAAACATAGTATGCCTTTTAGAAAACAACAACAAAAATGTGGCCACTCCAGCATTACAAAATTTATAGCACAGGCTATTACAACAGACTATTTTTTTAAAGCACTCAAATACAGCACAGAAAGGCTCAATAACCAGTAGTTACGTGGCTAAAGCAATTTAAAATGATTGTTATAGCCTCATTTATCTAAATCTCCTCCAAGCCAGATTGTAAGCAGTGAAAAGTTGAAAACGAGTAAGTACCAAATCTACTTAACACGCTGCTAAATGTCCACTTAGCGTCACACACACATATGATGTCACAGACGCATCCACACATTTCATACTTGAGTATGGAGTATAATCATGTGCTGTCTCCTTGAAGCAAGGGCCACAGGTTGAAACCCTTTTGTGCAGTAGGTCAAAAACGGCTGGGTTCACACTCTAGATAAAGGCCACATGCACACCCTGTTTTCATTTTAACACCAGACTTGGATGAGACCTGCATCAGCAATATTCAGGAGGAAGCCAGGCTTGTGAGCAGGAAGAATTTCTGCATAGTACCCCAAGTCCTTCAGCCTGGCCAGCCAAGATGCCAGGTCTGACCCACGGGCAGCCTTGCCTATTGGCTGAGATGTCACATAAAGCCTGCACTCATCCTGAGACTAATTTGTTTGCCAAGTGCCTTCTCCCCTTCCCCACAATACAGGTACTGTCAGAGTCAGTTGTCAAAAGCATCCAGATACCCTTAAAGCATTTCAAAACTGAGAGCCTTCAACCAACATCAGCTGCTTGCTGGCATCCCCTCACCGTGCCCACAAGTGAATTACCTGAGTAACCTTGTGTCCAATCAACCCTCCAAGGTATCAGTTATTATTTAATGGAAGTTGATTCCATTTCTAAAAATGAAACGTAGTGGAGCATTCCACTCTGCTTACTACAGGATATGCATTAATATGGGATTTTTTTTTTTCATTAAATAAATATATGAAGTTACAGAATCACAGAATTGCAGGGGTTGGAAGGGACCTCAAGAGATCATCTAGTTCAACCCCCTACTAAAGCAAGTACCTCAGCAAAGTAGGTGGTCTTGAACATGTCCATAGGAGACTCCACAAGCCTTCTGGGCAGCCTGCTCCAGTGCTCTGTCATCCTGACTGTAAAGAAGTAATTCCACATGTCAGTACAGAACTTCTGATGTTCAATTTTTTGGCCATTGCTCCTTGTCCTATCGCTGTGCACCACCAAGAAAAGCCTTGCTTTATCCATTTGTCTCCTACCTTTAGATATTTAAAAACATTCATCAGATTCCCCACCCCCCCAGTCTTCTTTTCCCCCGGCTGAACAGACCCAGGCTACTCATCCTTTACCATACACTAGATACTCCAGGCCCTTTATCATCTTAGTAGCCCTCCACTGGACTGCATCTAAGAGATCCCTGTCTATTTTCAGCTGGGGAGACCAGAACTGGACACAGTTTTCTCAGTTGCCATAGGCAGAATAAACATTACAGTTCCAAAGTAAACTAACAGCTTCTGAATATCAATGCAGGTTTGAAGATCTTACATGTCACATGTGTACAAGGAAAAATGAATGGAAAGTGAACAATGATTCACGTGATGATGATTAATAATAATAGTAGAAGCAAATAATAAAAATTTCAATCTTCTTATAGAAAATGATTGGGAAGAACATTAATCAAGGCATCTTTTCTACAGCTTATCACATCTTCTCTTGTGTAACTGCACCGGTAAACATTTTTGGCAGTGTCAGATTAATACCAATCTCCATTTATCTTAGCATAGCAACAAGCAGTATGGGGACAGACATTTCTAAGGAAGCTAGCAGTGCTTCCTTTTGGAATTTTAAGTCATTTCTTCTATCTTGAAACAAACAACTTCTCACAAATATTAATCATCATATGATCTCAGCTCAGCAATAATAATGCCACCAGTACTGTAGCACTCTAGTCAATTGTAAACAGAGGAGGAAAAAAACACAACAGACAACAAAACAAAAGCAGAACAAAGAGCAGTCAAAATGATTAATACCTAAAATGAAGAGAGAAGTTGAAGACATTCTGTATTTAGCAGGGAAGAAGAGGCTTCAATGCCCCACTTCTCCATTAGGTCTTTGGAAGACAGAAAACAATTTTCATACTCCTACATTCACAATGAACAGACAAAATTTCATAAAAATATCTGCCAAAATTCACACTCTTATTCTGTATTGCTGAACATCACTTACAAGTCTTATTTTTTACGGACAGTGCTCACTGTTATGGACAAAACAGACTTTTGAAATCTGGTCCCAAAATTGTTCTATTTACCTGGACTACAGGAAGAAAAAGAAGATAAAACTGTGTAGTTTTTCAGGGCTAGGATCAGATTTATCTGAGGTTACCTAAGGAAGTAACAGAAAAAAAAAGAGAGAAACCACATATAAGATAGTGAACTTCTACATTTTTTTTACCCCTGTGATTAAACCTATCAATCAGAATACACTGTTTTACTGACCATCTCCTTACCCTTCAGTTTCTTCAGAAATGAAGATAACAGAACCATTTCAAGCATACAATAAATAAATAAATAAATAATCCAATGACCAATGAAAATTGAAGACCTCACTGATCATTAAAGGCAATCTTGATAGTGAGGAACTTGGATAACTGGAGAAGTGGGCAATATGGTGGTCACTTAAATGTAGGTAGTTTTTAAACATTCTAGAGTATGCAGAGAAAACAAATACAAAACAATCCTAAAGTTGTAGAAATTAAGAAAAATAAAAAGAAATCTTAGTAAAAATTAGTACAAAACCTCATACATAAATAGATGACAACAATGAAGATTAGGCAAAGTAGTATTCTGCACAAGACTCCACTTACACTTATCTCTTTTTAAACCCAATGAACCTCAGCCAAAATACTGCTTCCATCTGGCATTGGGCACCCCAATATAAAGAAAAAAGACTAACTAGAAGTGTAGAGAATATCAATGGGAATGAAGCTCACAAAAAAAAAAAAAAAAAAGGTGAAGGACTTAGCTTAGTAACTTCAAAAAAGTTAACGCCAAATGGCACAACATCAGATTTCCAAATACGTAATAAGTTATTCTTAACTGATAGTAAGTAATCTGTCTCTGCTGGCATAGAGAGGAATTAAATATTGCATATTAGTGAGATGTGGAGAGAATAATCCTTTCTTAGCTATAAGGAAAACTTTCCTTAAACATGGTTTCAAAGACATATCAGAGATGTGTTCAGCATATTTGTTTCAGAGCACATAATTAGATAATTTCAGGTCAACCTTTCGAAGAATTCTAATAACGTACAGAAAATGTTGTACCTATTATACAGCAACAGCTGAATGGAAATGAACTTGTAATGGCAGTGACACACAAGTTATGAAATTAAATAATATCCAAGATGAAATAACTTTCTGACTATCTATAAAAACAGAAAGTGTTCTTACATTAATATATTCTAAATTAATGTGTGCCGGAGGAGAAAATCCACTGAAGAAGTTTAGCATTGTTGACAGTAGTTGACATGCAGGTGTGATTGATGTCTGCCTTTCCTCCAAGGATGAGTGGAAAGCTGGCAAATGCCACATATACATAATGCTTTGAATTTTAAGCCAAATTGGTTTTCAGACATCGTACTTGACATTTCCCCCTCATACTTCAAATTATTCCTTGGTACAAATTGCATGTTTATATAATGTGTTTTGCTGTACCGTCTGGTTTGATCATATCTCCTTTAGACTTTCTTGAGGCAGCTGCAGTTATAAATAGGCCAAGAGCACTGCTTGTAGTAAAGATGAAATAGAGATTACCTTGGCCAAAAAACATAAATAAATAAATAAGGGGGAAAAGACAAGGAAAAGCTGAGACCTTTAAATGGAGCCATTAGTAGAACACTGCATTTTTATTCCACTTATTCTAAAGAGCCACCCAGGCTTCTACTGGCTTTCTCTATTAAGAAGAAGCAAAATAATAAAGGAGAACTTTGGCCTTCCTGTCTGTTTTATGAAGTTAAAGTAACCACACCACAGGGAGGAATTTTAGAGGGCTCATTGGCATACAGCTGGCCCCACTCCAGTGGCCTAATAAGGTTCAGGAGGATACAGACTGTGAGCTCAAGAACACAGATCCAATTTGTGGACATGAAAGATGCCAGTGAAGGCTTTACTCAGGATTTCCTGTGACGCTGCTGAGCTGCTGACTCTGGTTTGTCATGCACCATGCCTGTTCCTGAATAAGATAACCTGATCTATGCCTCAGGCCTTCCTTCTATTTCAGTTTTTGTTTCATCAAAACCAGGGGCTGAAGGGGTGGAAGAGAGAGAAAAAGAAGAAGGAAAAAAAAAGCAGAGTTTCTAAGTTTATAGGTCATATATTCACTACCTAGAGACATTCGCAAACACTAAGGGAACAAGCATGACAGCTATACTTGCTGTTTCAATTACGGTCTGTAGCTGCAAATCCTGAGTCTGTGTTGCAAGTACTTGGTGAGATAAAGTCTAGCTGTGGAGCAGAGAATTAGAATTACAGACTGGAAAGGTATCTAACGATCAGCAAACAGACAGTTTGCTTAAACACTTAAAGTATAGCACATTGATTTGCTCTCTGCCATATTCAAGCATAACTAAAAAAGATAAAAGCCCGAGTAAGAAGGTGGAACTCCAGATATCGATCCCCAGACTCACACTGATAAGAGCAAGTTAAAATGTAAATATAAACAGAACCACAAGTTTCACCTCAAAGAAAACCCTCAGGCGTGCTGAAGAAATTTGAACTGTGAAGATGTGCCTACAGGCGAAACAGTTTGCTGAGACTGTAGCACTCCAATTAGAAAGATAAAGATGCAGAGGTAGTAACTGTAAAACACTCAGTTTCACAACTTTGGCCCTCTCTGCAGAAAAACAAGAGGCAGCTGTCTGGCTCTGTTAGTTTAGCAGCTGCACGTCCTTCAGCAGCGGGGATTAAAATATCAAAAACAATCTCGAAACGGATACAGGTCCTTCTGTTCAAATCCTGGGACAGAAAAGTATCAGTGATCCACAAATCACTCATTTTAACAACAAGGTGCCTTGCACCAACTTATTTTATGGTCATCAAGTTCAGCATTATAAGTGAATGTTTCATAAAAAGTCCTGAACCCGGAATCACCTCTGAAGCATTAAGCTGACCCAGGGTATTTTGAAATTACATTTACAGCACTGACTGTGGTGCAAGCTCTCTAACTTCCTGGCCTGGAGTCACACCTTGGACGTGAATACAATAAACTCGTGTTAAAAATACAAAAGGAGGGAGAACCAAGTTTCCTGTTTGCAACTCTAGCAACTAGTGGGATTTCCACAGCTTGACTGATGCTCTGAACTCCCATTTATTCTGAGGGCAATTTTACTTGTTAAGTGCTGATAGGAGTGCTTACTATCCCAGATTCTATTAAATGCAGAAGAAAAAAGGCCACAGAGTACTTCAGGTCTGAAGCTCCAACACATCAGATTCTTTGACACCGTTCTGTTCAAAACAAGTTCAAACAAAACTGCCCTAAGCTACAGTACAGTAATCATTAAAACTAAATCTAAGTTAACATCGAACGCTGTTAACTTTCATAGCAGTGCTAGCCAAGAAACACCCTGATGGGAAGCTGACAATTTTCACTGTTATTACCATCTTGTTTCTCAGAACCAGTTGAAAGCTTTAAAGGTGTATATTGTATATTTTCCACGTTTTGATAACATATCTTAGCACAACAGTATATCTGCACAAACGCAAGCAGGTCTGTGCACTTCTGTTTCTCTCTTCAACTTGTAATCATCTTTCATTTTAATCTAGGACTTATCAGAAAACGCTAACACATCAAAACTTCTAATTGAATCATCTATCAAAGATTCCAAAAGAAGCATCATACAAAAGCACAATATACATCATGCCCTTTAATCTCCAGCTTTCTCTGTCACCAGGTTCCTATCATATTCACCCTGGGATGTGGGAAAAGGACATAGAATCATAAAATCACAGAATCCTTAAGAGTTGGAAGGGACCTCTAAAGGCCCTCTCATCCAACTCCCCTGCAATGAACAGGGACATGCACAGCTAGATCAACTTGCCCAGGGCCTTAGCCAGTCTCTCCTTGAAAGCCTCCAGGGATGGGGCATCCACCACATCTATAGGCAACCTGGTCCAGTGCCTCACCACCTTCACTGTAAGAGCTTTTCCCTTATACCTAACTTAAATCTACCCTCTTCAAGCTTGAAATCATTTCCCCTTGTTCTATCACAACAGACTCTGCTCCTGTAGCCCCTCTCTTTAGATACTGAAGGCCACTATCAGGTCAGCTCAGAGCTTTCTCTTCTCCAGGCTGAACAGCCCCAGCTCTCTCAGCCTGATATCCCACTTGGAAAAGTTTTCAAAGCATTCAGATTCAAACCACCAATAAACAAAAGAAACAGCAAGAGGAGAATTATTGCCAATTTGTATCATTTGATAAAATACTTGTTACATTTAAATTAAAAATAAATCAAGCCAAACACACTCTCCTGAAATTGTTTAATAAACAAGTTCAAAACTTGCTCTTAATATTGATTCCCTCAGTATCTGAGGACTATACTCTGTACACTTCAGTTTATACCTACCAATAAACAGTAATGATTTAGGCATCCTCACATGCCTAAAGATAATTTTCAGTTCTGACTCTTAAAAAAAAAAAAAAAGTAAAATAATTTTCATTTGTAGGAACTATAAACAGGTGATGTGCTGATTTACTCTTTCATACGTTTGTGAAATGTATGATTGCTGCTTTTTTTTTTTCTCCTAAAAGTAGAGCCATTACAGAAATAAGGTGCGGCATTTAAAATTTATACCTGTTATTTTCCTGGGAGTTAAAATGGATTAGAAATAGACAGGTTCAGACTTATTTCTAATTACAAATATTGAATTTTTAATATATGGAAATCTGAATATTTGCTCTCTGTGGAAAAGCTTGGCTAATGAGTTTCCAATAGCCGTTTTCTTGCCCTGGAAGAAAACCTACGGCATTTACATAGCTTTTATTTGTTCTTTATTTAGGCAGACTTGCTGACTTCAGTGGGAGCTTAGCAGTGCAAAAACTGGAAGTGAAAATTGAATGAAGACATTAACATCTGTTCACCTGGAAAGAGTATCTGGATTTTTCTTGGCTTACTTTATACCCAGTGCTGAATAAAACAGGCAATGGCATAGTTATTCACAGAATACTGTGAAATGGATCATTCTGAACAACTCACTAGAGAGATTAAGAATAGAGGAGATACCTGATTTTCTGAACTACACACTGAAATTCCATCTTCGAATAGTAGCAGTCAAGTAGAGCTTCAACTGCATAAAAGGGGACTACACAAATGCTTCTGGCATACTTAAAAGCCTCTTTGTTATACTGCAGAGGCAAACTTAATACAAACTATAAAATGAACCTCATTATACAATGCTGAGTCTCCTACTGAAACCATGTCTTGACAGTACCCTATAAGCTCTGTGCTGAATGAGTGCGCTGTTTTTGTCCTCATTTCTCCTATCTTCCTGTAAGACTAAAAACTGCCTATTTCACTTTACTTTGGGTTCTCAGGAGCACACTTTGCACTAGTGTTTCACAGAGACATATGGTACAGATGTTCTGTGAATCCTTCTAGACTAAATGTCTATTTCCATCAATTACCTATTATGATAACAGTGTCAGCTAAATGACTTCTCATCCTTAATCTGGGTTCTTCAGGAAAAACCTTTAGCTTTAAATCACCGACCTACTATTCTCTTCTATGGATGCTACAATTTCTTTCTCCTTACTCAAATGTGCTTTTGAATGCACTTCTCCAAAAATGATAGTAACACAACTTCATGACTTTAAATCTCCCAAGAATCATCTCCTGTGTAGGTTCCTTCAAAAGTAATGCCTTTTTTTTTTTTTTTTTTTACGTGGAAATTACAACAGATACAAAGAGCACAACGTTATTTGATAGAGCAAATTCTCAGCTTTCAACATCGTCACCACCACTGCTATGGATTTTCACCAGCAACGAACTAGAGCCTGCATGCCACACTCCCAGAAACCTGCACCAACAGAGGTAACCCACTGTTTCACAGCTGCTCTGACAGCATCTTTGCTAGGAAAATGTTGCCCACAGAACATTAGCCCAAACAGATAGAAGTCAGAAAGCACCAAATCCAGACTAGACAGTGGGTGTGGTAGGACACATTGGCAATGTGCTCCACAGTATTCAAACTGATATGGGACCTGGTGTTATGTGTTTCTCTTGAATTCTGAATTCTTGAATTCTTCTCTGGAAGTTTGAGCCTCCAGGTTAGTCAGCACTGCAGTGTAGCAGCCAGAGTTGATGGCTTGTCCGGGTTCCAGGAAATCTAGAAGAATCATTCCGTTAATATCCCAAAAGACAGTGCACAATACTTCAGTCACTGAGGGATGCACCTTGAACTTTTTCAATGAGGAATTCACATCACCACTCCACAGACTGCCTTACTCTAGCTCATAGAAGTGACAATGTCTTGTCACTCATCCAGGAAACTGTCACCTTCAGCCTCATATTTGTTCAATAGGTTCTGACCTATCTGTTGCATATGGTGTTCTTTCTCCTCCTGTGTGAGCATTCATGGGACCTACCTGGTGAAAACTGTAGCATTCCAAGATTGCCACCATTGTTCCCAATGCACTGAAGCATTCAGCTCCGTACACAAATCCCTGCTTGTAATCAATCAAGCTGCCTGCATGAGCTGATTGAGACACTCTCCATTTTGTGGTGTGACAGCTGTGCATGGCTACATGGAGTATGCTTTGTCTTTCATGTCACTGTTGCCAATGCTGAAACACACCCCCATTGCCTCATTGTACTAACACCCACTTTTGGTTTCCAAAAACATTCAGCAAGCATTAACGAATGTTAATAGGTGCGATCGTTTCCACATGGAGGAATAAAAAGACACACCTTTGCTTTGTACACACTTTTATGTCAGATGCCATTTTGCCAGAGTGGCTCTCAGCTGCAATCTGTTACACAGCAATAACATGGAATAAAATACTGGGAGGAAGGTTTAGCCTCTGCTGCTATACCACCAACATCAGCCTCTGATGTCATGGGCTAATATCATAAAATAGGAGGGCATTTCTTCCAAGCAGTCCTGTTAGTTTTTGTTTACTTTAATGTGCATTAGAGGTTATCACAGTGACACCACACTGAGACCTTTAAGTAATAAGTGTTCTTGACTATCACAGAAGCAACCAACTCCACATATGCAAGCTGAGTACACAAAGAAAACTGAAAATAAGTTTCTTTATCTCACTGAACTAACAACTAGATTTTGAAGCAGGAATTCCACACAAAAGAATGAGAGTAGCTTGAACCCTTGCAGGCAAAACAGAAGTCTGATTTCTCCAGGAAGGTCTGAGATATTTATGTACCTGTTTTTGTTTCTTTATTTGACTAGGTATTTTTATTATATTAAAAATATTTACCATTCATAAATACTAATAACAGCTTTAATACAAAGCATCCAAGCAACAGCCTCCTTTGCAACCAGGAACAACTCTGCTTCTTTTCTCCCCACTCCTATCTTGGTTCCTTGAGCATGTGTGTCTTCAGCCATTAAAAATAAACAATAATAATAACAAAAAAAAGCATAGTAATTGGGAACTTACTGGCTAGTTTCAATCAGCTTTGTAAAGTGTTTGTATTTTAAATCATTCTCCTTCCCTTGATTCTTTACAGCAAGTCATAGATGATAATTACTCATTTTCTCAAGCATTAATAAAAGTCAGGCCTTAAATCCCTGAGAAATCATTAAGCCCTTAAAATTTCTAAGTTTGACAGTCTGAACTCCCTGTGTCAAATGGTTATGAGCACACTTCCATGTCTCCACAGATTTTATAGCACTACTCCTGTGCATTCTTAACCTGAAATCACTTTCTGCCTGAGGCTAAAACACAAAACATATCTTCCCAACAGATGCAAAACCTAGTCATCATCTAACTTACATTATATGCCATCTAAGTTATATTATGCATGTATGCCTCTTGATGTCAGTTGATAGAAACAAAAAAAAAAAAAAAAGGGTTCTTTGTCTATTCAATTTAGCCAGAAAATCGACCAATAAACAAGAATAAAAATCGGCAGAATATCCACGCTGTTAATTACTTAGTCTGCTAACAGACTCCATTCTCACATTATAATAATCACCTAATACAGTGCTGGGACTATGAACTAACCAAACAAAAAAGATAATCAGTCACAGATCACGGGGAATGTTTCATAAATTTTCGAGCTATAAGGATGTAATAAAGTTGAAGTAATACTCTAATGAATTTGAACTAAATCAAATGGGAAGGCATTTGTGATTTTTTTTTTTTTAATTTAGGAAGAGAATTATAGTAAAATTGTGAAAGTGATGTGCAGCAAATCCTGCAGATACGCCTACTTATCTCATCAAGCTATCTAATCTTTTTGTTTGTTTGTTTTTGCCAGTGTGCTCAAATATTTTGCAGGAGAGACTACAAGATTGAGCCAAAACACACAGCAGTGGTAGAGGACTATCACGTTTGCTATAGTTCGTAATTTTTCTTTTACTGGTATCTGGAATTCTTAAAAGAGTATATATACTATATATATATATAAGAGTATATATAATATATATATATATATATATATATAGGAGATCAGGAAGAGCTCAAGTCTGTATATATATGTGTATATATATATATATATCTATGTCACTCTACACTGGTAGTCAAGATCTGATATATGCAGTTATCAGAAAATAGGTCTTAAATGGAAGCCAAACACCTTTGTAGTCCATCTCTGTATGTCTCTTAGTGGATTACATTGTTCCTAGTATAATTTCCCATTTCTTTGTGAAATCTATACGAAAGGAACCCAGTAAGCAGAGTTTTTTCCTTGTTTTGCTGGTTTTGTTTTTGTTTTTTAAAAGCATAAAATCCTTCCAGATAATAAAATCCATAACTGATCTCCAACTTTTTTTTTTTTTTTTTTTTTAGTGACTTACCAAAATACAGTCAGAATTACCTTCCTTTTCACAGCTCAGGTGAGACTCTGCAACCTCAACACTTCAGCAAGCTACTTATGGTTCCCTTCTCTTAACATAAGAAAACAATTCAGCCCTGCTTGGTTCATCACCAAAACAGACAAAGTTCTCAAACACTGAAAGGATGCAAGGTTACTCTGCAAGTGGTAATGCTGCATCCACCATACCAGGTGGGCTGTTCATCTTTGCACAGTAAATAGCGTTACATGTTCTGATTTCAGCCTATTATGGACCTGACTGAGGAAAAAAAAAAAAATAATCTATTGTTTGTTCTGAGCTCATGCACTGCCTTCTTCTGCCTGGATCTAGAAAAGTGCTTTTGTCCTGCGTCCTTTCATTTCTTGAATTTGTCACGCTCACCTAATTCCTTTCTTGGTGGTCATCTTGCAACCTCTTTCATCTTTCTGTCAACAACTACGGAAAGTAGTATCCCCCAACAAATGCCACAATAGCTATTTCAGTTTAATATGGAAAGTTGGTTACATGCAGTACCTTTAATGAGATAAATACAGTGCATAAGCGGTGCAAAATGGCTGAGATTTCAGTGCTGGCATGAAACTGCCACTGGGCTGACCACAGGAATCTCTGATGCTTGGAGGCCAATTTCTGTATCGCACTGAACTGCTAGAACGTTATCAAGTTATTAGTTGGACAACAGCAAAAGTAGAATTTAAAACACTTCTCAGTTCCTTGGATATCCATTATGGGTGGCTGAATTGGGAATTTAAAGAGGAAGATGCAATAGGTTGCATCTCTCTCTCTTCCATCACTTGCCTTTTTTCTCATCTTCGATATGACAGGAGAGAGAAGGAAGTGATTTCCACTTGTTCTACTTCTTCCTGTTCCCTCCTGTCATGGTGCACACACTTTAAAATAAATGTTTCCTGTGAGAAACTTTGGAAAACCACTCTTTCACAGTTATTAAAGCAACTAAAGACCATTATCCTCTCAGGTTTCAGTTTTCACTTTCTGGTCACACCAGAATACCTCACGGTTTGACTTTCTTCAGCTCTGTGTTTATCGAGTTCCAGAATACAGCTGCAACAACCCATGCAGGTATTCATGTGTACCGGAACGACTGGTCCCCCGTATTTCTTGTGGTGCACTCTGCATATCTGTAACCTTGCTGAAGCATGGAATTGAGAATCCACACAATGGCAGGACTCTAAATGTTTATCAACTCTTCCTTCCTTCCAATCTCTGCCCTTTTGGCACTATATGTAACTACAGGCAAAGTATAAAGTCAAATTTGAATTTCGGTACATCTCAGAGTGTGCTATGATAATAAACTAGTATTTTACACTGCACAGGCTGCCTGAAGTTTCCCCCATATTAAATATACCTTGATATTTAGAAGAGAATTGACTGTTTATCTCAACGACCCCAGGAAATTTGAACTTCTCACCCCATCAGGGTGCTGCTGAATGAACTGTCTAGATTTCAAGAATACTCTAACAAATATTTGTGCATTCATTTATGTCATGTACTCCAAACTATTTAGCAAAATATCTCATATAAGAAACTAAGTGTTATTATTATTAAAAAGAACATATTCTATTGGATTCATTTTTGCCAGAAAATTGTGATACATTACTGATCCATTTCAGGAATTGCAATTGGAAAATATACCATACAGAGTTATTTGTTTTCAGCATTAGGCAGAGACACATTTTCACTGCCAAATGACTTTTGACATTTAATTTGAAACCCAAGATACCTGAAACTTAACTATCCAGGAGTAATAATGATAGAGCACCAGAGCATTCGATTTCCAGGAATGCATTTTTCTGGTTGTTTTAAACAAATGAAAATACATTTTATGGCCATCACTTCATGCTGGGAAATTTGATTTTCTTCAGTAAACTATTCAGTCTGTTCAAGAACTGAATTTGGGTTGAATCTTTAGCACATTCCCTTACAAACTGGGCTTTTTGTTTTGTTTAATGGAGACCTAGCTAAAATATTGAGATTTAGTAAGATGTTTCAGGTACCTGATATTCTTTTAGTAATGGGCAAAGTCTTCCAAACGCAACTTTTCACAAAATGTCTCAAAGTGGAACAATTTATGAACTGGTGCAGAATGAAACTTGCTACAGGAAAAGCTTTAATTAATAAATATTATGCTCAAATTTTATTTCATACTTTAACCCACCATTATTCTAGGGGTACATAGATCTAAAATTTTTGATGCTTTTTTTAAAAAATGTTACAACTCATATAGAAAAAGCAATTTAGTTCATTTAAAATTTAGATACCCCACTTGTATTTTACACTGACCCAAAGCCTACAGTATTTGTGGTTCCTTATATAAACACTTGTCCAAAAATCAAGAGCTGAAGCAGGACCACAGATGAATTCAGGCAATTTGCTACTGAAGACTAAGACTCTTACTGATGTGGTGAAGTACTTGAGAGCTGCTTTCAGAACAAGATAGAGTAGAACAGTTCAGTTGGAAGACACCTAGCCCAACCACCTGACCTCTTCAGGGCTAAAAGTTGAAGCACATTACTGAGCATGTTATCCAAATGCCTTCTGAACACAGACAGGAATGAGTCACCAACCACCTCTCTAGGCAGCCTGTTCCAGTGTTTAACCACTCTCACAATAAAGACATTCTTCCTAATGTCCAGTGTGAGCCTCCTCTGGTGCAGTTTTTGTGCTGTTCTCATTCTATCATCAATTCCAAGGAGCAGAGTCAGGCATCTGCAGAGAGCAAGGAGGTCACTTCTGGGCCTCCTCTTCTGCAAAATGGACAACCAAATGTCCTCAGCCTCTCCTCACAGAACACACCCTCCAGACCTTTTACCAGCTCCTCTAGATGTTTCCAAGGACCTTAATATCATTTTCATATTGCGGAGCCCAGAGCTGCACACAATATTCAAGGTGAGCCCACACTTGGTTATGCTGTATTTAATGCATATCAAAATACTTTTCGCCCCCCTTGATTGCCAGGGCACACTGCTGGCTGATGTTGAGTTCCTGTCACCATCACCACTAGGTTCCTTTCTGCTGAACTGCTCACTCACCACCCAGCATTTTCCTTTCCTGAACTTCATGTAGCCTCTTATGGCCCAGAGTTCTCAATATATGCCAATCCTTCTGCAAGGCCTCTTGTCCCTCCTGGGAGTCAACATCACCTCCCAGTTTAGTGTCATTGGCAGACGTTTTGAGGATAGACTCCGTTCCTGAATCCAGACCCTTAATAAAAATGTTGAACAGGACAGGGCCTAGGGTTGGGTCCTAGAGAACACCACTAAAGACCATCCTCCAGCTAGAAATTAAGGGTGACAGAAAAAGGTGTAGATTATTTGTAGGCAGCTCTATATATTCATATGGAGATGTGACATTATGCATGCACACCACTGTAGCAATTCTTAAAGAACTAATTCTACATAAATGTTGAAACTTCCTTAATGACATACTAGGCAACAAATTAGTGTCTCATGAGAAAAAAAGCATCATTATTTGAGCTACATTAGTACCGAGTTGTGTGCACAGAAGGAAAAAGTTTCTTTGTCTAAGAGAAATCAAATTAAGAAGCTGAGTATTTAGAATAAAGGAGAGATGCAAATTAACTATAATGTTTACATGCAAGGCCCTTTATCAGTAAGGGCAATATGTGCTGTTTTAAAAGAAATTTTAATAACCATCCCATTTGAGTAATTCTTCTGTCAGTGTTTACTGAGCCAACAAAACAGATGAGATGAATTTTGTGCTGTAGCAGCATAAGCACAATCAATTACAGGATGATATCTGCTGTATCTCACAAATGAGCAGTTCTCAGATCAACACTTTTAACACATGATTATTTTACATGAAACATGTTCCTCAGGAACATTAGCCAGCTTAGAATTTCACTGTGCAAAAACATCAACATAACAAGTTTCAAAGGCTTGCTAAGAGAAACTTGGGCTCTCCCTGATATGAGCAATGATCCATTCCTAAACCAGTCCTCATTGTTTTCTCTGCCAACAGTTATTGTTTCAATTAGCCTTTGCTTTTTCAGAGTAGTTTTAGTTTGCTTTCTGTTTTGCTTTTTTTATAAGTGGAGAGAAGGCTTATAATGTAACTAACCAAACCACCAACGCATAGGCAAAAGGAAGAGAGTATATGTGTTTATGTTAATCTCTTTAGAGACGAGGATTATTTGGATTAAAAGGAACAGCCATTCAAACACAGGCTTTTCTCCACCCAGAGAAAACTAATAATCGGACTAGAAATCCGAGAGCATTAAAAATAAAGCCAAAACACAACTCTCTGCTAACAAAGAATATATCAACTATGTAAAATCCTTTTCCATGCGGAAAACGAATAATTCTATCAGTCGAGAGCAAGATTTAAAGTGTGAATAACAAATTAACACGTGGCAAATTAGGTCACATTTTAAATATGCTTCATCCATCCAAAAAATTTCCCATGCAAATAGAGTTCTGAGCAAAAATGAAAGAAAATGAAGAAGAGCTAGGAGGAGAAAAGTCAAAGCTGCAGAAAAACTATTTAAAATGCTTCTGTAAAAAAAAAAAAAAAAATCAACAAAAAAACCTGTATGTCCAAGTCCTCACAATTTAAAACTGTGGGTATTAGAAGTGTTTTCTTAATCAAGTTCCAAAGTCTTAAATCTAACATAAGCTTAAACAATATAAAGATCTTCTAAAATGGGCACACTGTAATTGCACTGTCACATCAAAGCCATCAACTAAGAGCTGGTGGAAAGAGGGGACTGAATTTACAATAGATTTCAATCTCCAACTCGAAGTCTAATTCAGGTGGGAGTTCTTTGGTTGTTTTTGTTTGTTTGTTTACTTTTAAATTGTGTATGTTACCCTCATGATGTCCAAGAACTACACAACACTTGACTCTTGCATTTTCCTCGGTTCGCTCCTGGACACAGCTCCCTGGCTGGAGGAGCAAGGTCACCCAGGGCTCTCCCCTTCATCAGCAAGCTGCTGGTCCTCCTAACTGTGGAAACATAGCCCAAGAGGTGAATTGACAGTTCATCCATATTGGCAATGCATACGGATGCACGCAGAAAGTCCCACATAACCTCCTTGAAAGATTTTTTCATAGCTATGCTTTGAAACGTGAAATCAAAATATTTAAGCAAAAAGCTATTTGGTTTCAAGGCAAGGAACTATTTTCCCTGAAAGCATTTTCCAGATAAATGAAAACCTGAAACTCTATTTGCCTTTGAAAACCACTTCTAATGAACATTTATTAGTACTTAAATTTGTACCATTTGTGCCCCTAGTAAAGTCACTACAGTAAAAGAGGGCTCTGAGTTTATTTCATGCTTTAGCCACCTACATATTTTCAAATTACAGTTTTCAGGACCTGACTCCAAAACCTAGAACCAAAAAACTGAAGCACGATATAAAACTGGAAATTATGTATTGGGCTAAGATTTCATCAGTTGTGACTAATTCTTTGTCGTAAAAGGAGAGTGGTCCTTTCCACAGTGGAGTATTTTTAAGTGATGCTTAAACACTTCAATAGCTATGCCCCTCAAAGGTTTCATAAAACATATATCACACACACAACTGACCAAAATACAGTCTCAAAGACATCTTTTCTTGTTTATGTGTTAAGTCCAAATGGATAGTGGTTGGGTGGCTTCCTAGAGATTTACATGGCTTACTCTAAGATCATAGATCGTGTATGTATGTAAAGTGAGGGAAAGAGGTAAACACTGAGGATAACTTCAGCATCTTCCTTTCCTTCTAAACAGTTTCATATCTAATTGTTAAGTTCAAACCAACTACCAGGTTAACTTTAATCATAACAAAATTTGGTTTAAACTGAGGAATGAGAACAGTTTCAGGCAGAAATATGAACTGGGATAGGACAAGTTAATACAGTTTACTTGAAACTGAATTCCATGTTTCACAGAACCAAAACTCCGGCAAAATAGCTTTCCATTCTATCAGCTGATGAAAAGTCTTCTTGTTGGAGTGATAGAATGGGGAGAAGAGACTGCTGCTTTCATACAAATTCTAAAGACTTTATGGAGAACAAAGACAATAGCAGGCCGACTGTTGAAATATGATCAATTAAGTGGGTATTATTTATTGCAGACCTAAATCAAATCACTGAGAAGTAGCAATAGGGCTATTAGAAACTACTAGAATTATAACATTGACATATATTAAAAGTAAATTAAAAAATGCATTGGATTTTGAAGAAGAAGGAAAGGAGGATTACTTGGGAGGAGATGAGTATGTAGCAGAGGTAGATAACTTCATGGCAGGTGGAGTAGGAAGTGACTCTTACAATGCATTTACACCTGCATTTACAATCAAAGTGGTAACATGGCACCCCAGTACTAGCACAGTATTAGTCCATTCTGGACATCTGACCACTGTACCGTGCAATTCAGATCTCTCTAATGACCTATCTCTGTTATTTGCTACCTCACAGACCTTTATGTCATCTGAAAATTTCACCACCAAAGATTTTACATCAGTGTCTGGATCAATGATAAAAATATAAAGTAGTCCTGGCTCCTAGGAGACTGTAGAAAAAATGGTATTTCTCATTGATCTCTCCCCATTAGCAACTACATTTTGATACCTGTCAGTGAGCCAGGTTCTAATCCATTTGCTGCGTAGCCTGTTAAAGCTACACAATGCAGGGTTTTTAAATTGAAATGTTATGTGGTACTAAATTAAATACCTCAGAGAAATCAAAGTATCTAATATTGACACAGCTGTCTTTATCAACCAGACCTCTAACTCTGCTGAAAGCAAAACAAAAGCAGATTTGTCTGAGAACAGGTTCCATACTGGCAAGCCCAATTTATACCTTCAGTTTCTAATTCTTACTTGACTGAGTCACATACAGTCCATTATTCTACCTTGGGCTAGCATCTGACCAATGATCTGCAATTCACTGTCTCAGTCTTTTTAACCAGCAAAATTGTATTGCCTAGCCCTTGCCCTACTTTTTGTTAGATTCCCAAGGAGCAGAGACAAATACCAGAGCAAGAGTAGGCTCCCCAGTTCCTTACAGCCCCAGATGTTATATTCCTAACAGTCGTAACATGCTCTGTAAAGTGTGCTGGCCTTCTTCTCCTCACCTGGTTACAGACATGTAAAAAAAAGCATTTAATAGGAAAGGGGTGGAAGGAAGGTTACCCATAGGACTAAACAAAAGCAATCATTTGTTACCACTTCTGAAGCCAGTTCACATAAACTGGGTAAAACCAACTCTTCTCAGTAACCAGTTTCAAAGCAACTGACCGGCTTCTGACTTCTACAAATTTATCAGCTGGGCTGTGCTAAGAGCTCCAGAACAGAAAACTCCTTCCTGTATTCTCCAAAAGAATTCTTTCACACTCCTGACATACACACTTTGGCTCTGCTTCAAAAACTGGGCCAGACCTCATGCATGGGTCTCTGAAGAGTGTTGGTTTTTTCTCTCTTCTGTTCCAAAAGAACCAAGGTGTTCATTCCAACTTTTCTAAAAGAATGAGAAAATCTCAAAGACCTGTACAAATGAAAATTACCATTCTCCTGACAGTTCTCGGAATCATTTCCAGCCTCTTTTCTCCCTTAGTTCCCTGCTAATGTTTTAAAAACATTAAAGCTCTGCTCCCAGCTTGTAAGTTATTTTGAAATTCAAATCTTTTGACTTTTGAAGTAGAATTGTTTCACAGCTGTCAGGAAATACAGGGAGGCACAGTTATTTTCCCCAAGTCACACAATGGATCAGTAGCTCACCAAAAATAAATATTTATTTATAAATCAGATCATGAACTTTTTATTCTTTCATACGCCTTCAGACAGACAAAAAGTCTTGATTTATAGAAAGGATGTTTAACCTGAAGAAGGTCCAAGTAAAAATTGAGTAAAAATATGATCAACAACATCAGTGTTCAAATAAGACAGCTCCACAAAGACAACAGAGTATTAATGCTTTAAGATGCTATTTGAGTAAAAATATCCCTATGCTTTCTTTGAATGCTTTACATGGTTACGTGATTAAAAAAGAAAGAAAGAAAGATCTCTAGAAGAGCAAGCCAAAATTCAGACATTTATGCAAAAAGGAAAAATCAGACTTCACTTTTCCTGAGGTACATTTCAGAGAAATGCATGACAAATATGCATGCATTTATGCAAATATGCATAAAGTCTGTGCACCATTTTACACTACAGCTTTCATTTAAAAATCTGGAAAAGAAAGTCAAACATCGTTTCATCATTTGATTTCTCTGCAAAAACACGTACGAGATTTGCTATTAAAAGATGTTTGACTCTCAAGGAACTGCAGTGCCCTCATTTAACTGTGCCATTTGGAGACATCAAAAAACTAATATTGCCAACCAGCTTGGTAGCTTTACATCCTACCTCTCAGTGGCAAGAAGTTCAGATTTCCACTGGCTGCCTGTAACAATTCTCAGTGCTGCAGCTCCAGATACCCATTTCCAAGTCCATAATGGCAAGAAACAAGGTTTGAGTGGTATTTTCTGAAAACAGCCTCACCCCCCTCTCCTGTTCCACAAGCAAAACAGAAAAAACATACTGAGGATGGATTCCGCATACAAAGCAACAAAATCTGAGGACAGTGGAAGGCTTGTCTAAACCTCCCCTCCTTAATCAAGTCAAACTGCCTTTACCCTTAAAAGCAGTACAGATTTGGCTCAGAGTTATAGTTGCATTTTAAGGCTACTTAAGATTGCTCAGTGTTTACTAAATTTAGTATTTAAAAGAATACTTCTTTGCAGTATCTGTTATTTTCTGTAATAGACAGCAGATAGAACAGATTCATCGGGACAGAAAAAGCCATCAGAAATCAATTAGTACATTTTAACTGTGAATTTAGATTATGTAAGTGCATTACTTTATTTCATGAAACAGACTTTTTGTTTTTTAGGGGCGGGAGGGAGATGTGCTATGAATAAATATTATTTTTCAGAACATACGTGGTAAAGACTAAAATGTCTTTTTACTTCACCAACAAATCAAATTACCTTTTTTCTCTGCGTATACTCACTTTCCATTTCATCTCGGCACCCGTTATTCCTTCATAAGAGAGGATAACATTTCAAATATCACAGTTACATAGAATCTAGATAATTTACTTTCAAGGTTATAAAGCTCTGGCTTCTAAATACCTCATCACACATCAGTGCACAGATCTTAACGAGTCTTTTCCAGTACTGAATCCAGTCCCCTACCACAACCATGAAGTTCAAAAACACAAAATCAATGAGCTCTGCAATTTCTCTAATTCATGAACTTGATAGTATCCCTCTCAGATTCCACAACTGGATCCATATGTTCATTTATATCCATTTCAACAGAGCAGCATATGGAGAAGGTTTGGGTTGTAAATCCAAAGACAGATGGAATAGAATAGAGAATGGGAATATCATTGTTTTCTTCTACCTACCGATGGTTTGGGGTTCAGCTTCCCATTTTTATGGCTGCACCAAGTTTCCCACGATTTCCAAGGACAGCAAAGGGCAAGGAAACCCACTAAGAACATAGGGCACTCTAATTTCAAATAGTTGCCCCTGCTGTCAGATATTTCAACAAGTTATGTGTTGATGTAGCAGGTCACAAAAACCACTCCTCTATCAACTCATTCCCAGCTATCTATTTTATGCAGGTGAACTCACATTGAAATCACTGAAGAATTCTGTTTTTCCTAAGCCCCGTTTTGTTCCAAGATGTTGGTTTTGTTTTGTTTTGTTTTGTTTTTTGGGGGGCGGTTAATTGACTTAAACAGAAAAAAAAAAAATGCAGTCTTTCTGTGACAATTAAATGGTTCCACTACTTCTCCTCTCCAGCCTTAAATAAACATTTTTTTTCCTGATCTCAGCTGATTAACATCTTTTTACTTTTTACTTGTTTAAGTGTCATCTGAAAAAAATGAACCAAGTTCTATTATGATTTATGAAGCTTCTAAAAAATTCCTAGCTCATGTCAAAAGAACTGATTTGATATCGTTGGAGTAATCCTAAAGTAATTCAGCCATTCAGAAGTTATAACATACGAATTTTATTAAACTCCCTAGAGTTTCTTCACCAGATTTATTTAACTATTATAATTTTAGATAGCATTTTCTGAACTCCAATTCTTCTCCAAAAGCTCTAGAAGTCAGTTTTCAGATCCTCCAATTTCTTCTTCAAACTAAGTTTTTGTGATTGAAAACTATTTGTCATGCACCTCCAGCATTCGTTTTACTACCAAAAACATTTCCAAGTCATTTGGAGTCCATACTAAATGATGAATAACTCGTGCTGAGACCTCTTACTGCTTCGTGGAGTCTTAGAATTTGGCTCTTAATTCATGTTTACAATGATTGTATTACTTCATGTACTTTTTTCTGCACAGATTCGTTATCTAACCTCATATTCTAAATATATACCATGCCAACTATGATAAATAAAAGCTGCAGTATAGCTTTCCTCCAAACGTCAGAAACACTGAAAAAAATAGATTAGACATTCACGCATGATGGTCAGGAAGTTTATTTTTAAATTCCAAAAAATGAAATAAATAAAAAAACATGATTGTTTTGTCATTCCCTGAACAGATCTGATTTCCCCTGAAGTCTTTGCTCATCAGTCCAACCGATGATCTATTAAAAGATATTCTGCAGTCCTTTGTTGCTTCCTAAGCAGAGCCTTATTTGGACAGTGTTCGAGATCAGGGAGACAGTGCACCTTAAAGGCAGATCCAGAAGCAGACCCAAGATATAAAACCAATATTCAGGTATAAAGCATCAGCAAAACTGCTACCACTGGATCCAAATAAAAATACTTAGATCAGTTACTGAAGGACCACTGAGATACAATAGGAATTCAAACAAACACAGTAAAACAATTTATCTATTATTATTATATATTTTTAAAAACAGTGCAGGAATTTTGTATCCTAATTATAACAACTGCCACCTCCTTTTCATTATCTGTGTTTCTCCAGTTACATGCACCTCTAAATTGCTAATTCTGATTTCCCAAAGCACATTAAAGCACTTTCCCAAAAGCTAGATGCTCCTAAACTTATATACCAGCATTAAAGAATAGTAAATTTCACAGCTGCTCATTAATTACCTGTTTTCTAAGGGTAGGATTTTCAAACACCAAATTGCAACTCCTCTTTAGACTTCTCCTGGTCACAGTCCATTGTATTACTGTCATGGAGGAGACCTCCAAAAACATTCTGAAAATGAATAGTCTTAGTCCCATGACCAATGCCACTTTTTTTCCCCCCATAGAGCTCCTTTGCATGTATGCATAAGCTCAGCTTTAAGCTGCCAATGGACTTCAGCAAAGCAAGATGCTCCACTCCAACCTGAGCTATGAGGAGCAATGCATACGGGCTTTAAACACATCAGATGCAGTGCACTAAACATGCCGGTTGCAGTAAAGGATATTTTTCCCCATTATAAATCAATAACTATATAATAAGATGGGTTACAAACAGCCATGAAAATTAGCAACATATGGCTCTTAGATATACAGTGTTTAAATTGTTGTATAGATTGGATATCCTCTAGTGAGAGCTGAAGTTGTATGGGTTTTTGGCTTTTTTTTTTTTTTTGCCAACTGAAGGCCTTAAAATAGAATACAAGTCCTTTAAACTGGTAATGATTTTCAAATGCTCAACAAATTGCTTTTTTGATTAATGACTAATTTGAATACTCAAGGGTGAAGTCCCTAAGCACTCTGTATTAAAAAATGATATTCTCCATATAATTCTTCTGTAATGAAGTACTTCAGAAATTTACCCCGAAGCATTCACAGATATTCAAAACTTGACTCAGAAACTATGTTAAAGCCCTAGTGACTTTTCTACCAATACCATTTCTTAGGAAAAATAGACGCATTTGTTCATTCAGTTGATCTTGTTTTTTGTTTTCTTTTTTTTTTTTTTTTCCCAGGGGGAAATAAGCACTGAAGACTTACTTTAAAATCATGGAAAACATTTGACTATTGGTTATTAGCATCAGTACAGGAACACACCTGAGTGATCTCGTCTTTTCAGTGCACACCTTACTATTTTCCTGGATTACACTAAGCAAGTTTCTGTCAAACAACTCTTTCTGTATCAAGCATCTGCCCTGAACATTCATCACAGATGTGCTCTGCCGGTCATTTGGACTACTCTTCTAGCCCCATACTTCTAAAGTTCAAACTGTTTTGTTTCTGATCACAGTCTTAGCTCTGAGTTTTCAAGAGTTCTGTGATGCTGATCCTTCTCCCATCATCCTCTTGAAGGTGGGAGGCTGAAGCCTTTGCTGGGATCTCTGCAGAATAAGCAGTGTTGGAAAACACCTTTCTCAATTTTCACATATAATACATTCACTTCACAGCTCACTGAAGATACTCTCAATAGGAGGGGACAAAAAACTGACAAACCACAAAACACCAAACATCACACCATGTGTCCTCAAGCTTTTAATTTGAAACTTCATTGAGAATTTGCAACCATTTATTGTGGCTCATCTGGAAATGGGGAATTTTATTAGTAAAGCCATGTTGAAATAAAGGTTTTTCAGATTAAAAAACAAGCATTTTTTACTGGTACAAAGTGGGGTTTTTTTTATAGGTACTACAAGTCATTTGGAAAACTACCAGCATTAGAAGTCAACACCATTCAAGACCTTCTGCCTTCCCTTGAGTATCACTGAACATCCTTTGGAAGTTCTACCAGCTAATCCGCTGCAATGGCCAAGCAACTATAGAGAAGCAATTGAGTTCTCTCTTTATGAGATGTCTGGTCCTTAGATTCATAGATACATCAGGTTGGAAAGGACCTACAAGATCATCTAGCCCAACCATCAACCATCCAACCTTATTAAAGCCCACCTTAGTCTTTCCATCAGTCATGACAACTGAAGCTGATCTCCTTCTTGCTTAACAGGCCACTTCAAAGAACACTGTTTTTGAGTTTAGTTGGTGACGTAAGCAAGGATGTCTATCCTGGAAAAGCTCGAATACCTTTCACAGCTGAACCATATTACAAATCATTGGGCTATAAGCTTAATAAAACTAGCTATAACTGGAAAGACTGAATGGAGCATTTCTTAATATGCATGTACTTATAAACCAGCAAAATAAACTCACTGAAGAAGTTCTCCAAAAGAAGTCTTCAAAATAAAGAAAAACAATGTTGGGGAACAATTCAAGCATGAACTTAATCTCCCTCTCTTGACACTAGGACAGCAAACAAGTGCAGCTACTTTTCTTAGAAGCATCAAGTAACAGCAAATAAGAATGACCATAAACAAGGGGGACAGAAGGCATATTCTGGTTCTCAAGCTGCATTTCTACACCTACCACTGCTGTGACAGTACCTAAGTGCAATTCCTAGGTGCAGATAAACAGTCTAAAGCTTGTGAAAAGAGGCAACACTGCCATAACATAAGAAGATCTTTAGTATATTTTGAAGATTTCAAGTTCTTCGGTGACGTTATAGCAAGTAATAATGGCTACACTAAAGCTCAAGCACAGATTTCTGTTGTAATCCAGTCCACGTGGAAAGCCTCATTTTCATATTAATTACTGCCAAATTAAAACAAGAATCAAAATTGTTTAGGAAGACAATTTACTGTCAAAACCAAGTTATTCAGAGAATAGACTTGACAATCTGTCAAGTTAGCCCTGAGCATCATGGTTAGTTTGGCAGTAAATAAGCTATTCATTTTTAAGACCTGTGTAGATTTAGAATTTAAGTTCATACTGGTTCTACATCACTTGCTAATTGTACTACAATGTGCTTTTAACATAAAATGCTGCTTTATTTCCAATAGAGGCTATTTTATCTTTGCAAATATTCTCCATTCTCTTGTCAAGAACTACTACAACTAATTTGCAGAAGCTTCCTAAACCCTAAACCAAAAACAAAAAAATACAAAGAAAAAATAGCTTAAGTATCACAGAAAGATGTCTTATTTGTGCTTGTGCATTTCTATCAGCTGTAACAGTTGGTTTCTAACAATTTCGTAGTTGCCACAAAATTACAATCAGTATTTGCTTAAGGGTCTGTTCTACTAAATTCAGACTACAGAGGAATTAGGACTTGTTTCTAAATTCCAGTCAGAGGATGATGATAGATGGTCTAATTTGCCTCCTACCATCACATTCAAAATTCCCCAACCACTGAACATGCAACAACTAATTAATTGATAGCGTATCTTATTTTTGATCTTGACTTGGTGGCTGCTTGTTGCTTTCATTACATAGCTATTAGAAAAAAAGTTTTTCCTAATGGTTGCACCCAAGCACCAACAGTCGGTGGTTGCACTACACCCCTAGGCTGTCAGATTTACTACGAAAGTGCAGCAGAGTTGAATATCACTTTGTAGCTTTAATATCAATAGGAATTTTATGGTAAGCAAACAAGATGCATTTCTGCCTCTGTGTAATGGATTATAGGGATTGCTCGAAATGCATTAACTATGAAAACATTAAATATATAAAGTTTTAGAAACCAGATGCTAATCCCTGAGGTCCCAAATCACAAGCTCCTTAGTACATTAAGGAACAATCAATTTTATGTTCTCGAGGTTTGTGAACTGAGCCATAAACCTTTAAGTCAGTGAACTGTAAATACCATACCTATGAAAATGAACACTGTGTACCATTTATAATACTGCAGTCAAACTCCTTGGCTTGTTTTTAATCTCCTCAGACAGAAGAGAAGGGAGTCAAGGTTGAGAGAGAGTAAATAGCAGACGTGACTGTTTACTTTGTTAGAAGTTCCTCACAAAAATCAGAGGATTGGGAAGAAGTTTTTGCAAGCACTTTATGTCATCTTCCCAGGCCTCAGGGTTTCTGGAAGTTCTGCAAACATCTCACAGTTAATATTGTCACGATCTTTGCCTCCACTGGGTAGGTGATACTTGTGTCATGAATCCCAGAGCTGTGGCTGAGATGATCCAGACCAGGCGAGCTGTCAGGGTTCAGCTCAGCTCTTTTTCCACCACTGGAGTCAGGAGACAAAAGCATCAATTAGTCTCATAGTATAACCTTAACACCTACCCAGGGACCAGAAACCCACAGTGACTGATATAATAATAACTAAAAAATAAAAATAAAAGCCAGGAAACTGACTTGCAACATTGCCAGTAAAAGAGAAACGTCCCTACCTTAAACCTCATCAAACTTAACACACAGAATGAGCCTAATAGTTCTAATATATCATCCTAATTCTTGGCCAGTGTAGTTATTTTACTGAACCAGCACCCATGAGATGGAGTTAAATAGTTCCACATCTTTTTAGTAGTACCTTACACATAGCTATTAGAACTTCACTAAGGAGTGCATACAAATAGTCACTAAATCAAGCCAAAAGTGATTTAAGATCACAGCTCCGAGCTCTATCACCACCTTCACTGTTCAGTCCTACATACCTAAAATTCAAATGACTTTCAATGGGCTTTCACATGAACAAGGAGGGAAGATCTGCCCTTTATTTGACATCCTTCTGTCTTCTCACTTAACCTTTGGATAATTCATAGTCATCCCTTTGTTTCTGTAGTCAAGTATAGCAATCAAAGAAGCAACTTTCACTAGTAGGAAAATGTCACCATTACTTTTCAAGGGGAATAAAGTTCCAGAACTCTAATTTAGTATTTTCTGGTTGATTCATAGATCATAAGTTAATCTGGTTTGTTATCTTGAACTTTGTTACCATTCACAAACAAGTATTCTGTAACAGAGTCACATTATAATCAGTACATCACTTCCTACAGTTGCTTTGATTTGACACTATTGTGGCTATTTTTTAAAGTCCTTTCAGAATGACATCTGGCAGAAAAAAATAGAATTATTCTAAGAGGAAAAAGTAAATGAAAATGTATAAATTTTTAATTTCCCAGTAGATTTCAAACAACAAAAATCACTAAAAAAAATTATCAACATATTCTTCTGTCAGATTAACATTCCCATCAAAGCAATTATTGATATGATGTTAAGGTTATTTCTGAAGGATGAATATAACACAACCAGTAACAACTTACCAGTTTGCATAATACCATTTATCACTTTCTTGACTTCATGTCAAACATTTCATCTAATACTAGCTCAGTTCAGTGGAAAACTTTAGGTCAGCAAATAGTGACTTCAGTAGAAGAGCCCATCTGCTTCAGATTAAGTGCATAAGCAAATACCCACAGAATCAAATCCAAAAACAGCCATACAGGTAAAGGTCCTGAAGCATGGATTAATCACCTTGTCCCCCATGGCCAGGGGCACATTCACCAGTTTATTTTAAGAAGTTATGATCTCATTTACTCAGAACTAAGCAGACATTTGAGTACATCTGTTTATAAAATAACTTTTCTTCATAACATTTGAAAGAATGTAGGCCTCTGGTAAAATACAGCAGACATTTGGAGAGAAATCCCACTTTCACAGACTTCCTATGGCTGAGACGTATTCAAAGGGGCACAAAATTTCATCTAAATTCTTGGATACCAAATTACTTTCCCAGGCTAGGGCTAATTGACTCTGCTGCTTCTACTTCTCTCAGCTCATCTGCAAGACATTTTCTTTTACGCACATCCACTTTCACCATCTTGGAAATGCTCTTTAGGTGAACTTTTCTCCCATGTGTGCTTTTTACTTTTCACTGCTTTTGCACTGCATCCTGTCACTCCATTTCTTTGGATTCATTGTTTACTCGATCAAGTTCCCAGAGTGACTTTATCTACCTCATAGTACCTCAAGTGGAATTTCCTTACCTCCTGGTGTGTACTGCTCCTCCAATACCTAGAGTCTTTACAATTTCACACATCTGCCTCATAATCCTCAAAGACAGAAAAATACTTGTACAAGAAGAGAACTGAGATGCAATCACAAAAGAAAAAAATATGCATAGCATCTTGAAGGCAGTCAAGACTTGTGTCACCTTAACTGGAGTTACCTGAATAATCAGCATTTAGTTCTAAATCTGTGTATCAAATGGAAACAGAAGTTAGCAAAGACTATTTATTACATCTTAAGATGGCATTTAAGTGACATCTCTCACAGAGATATCTGCTGGCAGTGGGTAATGCAGGACGTCAAACTACTAGTTTGGATTAGGGACCAACTTGAAGAAGAGATGTCTTCATTTCAGTGACTGTCTAAAACCACCTTGAAGACCTGGACTGAAAAGAACATTTAACTAGAGGTGCAGGCAGACACAAGATAACTCCACATGCCACACACCAGCAGCTGCACGTGTACCTATTACTCCACAACTCCTACTTCACAGTGCAAGGGGTCCTTGAGCAGATGGAAACGGTCACACAGCAGGGCTGATTCCATGAGCCTGAAGAACTGAGAAGGAGAGCATCAGTCTGACTGCACTCTTGCCATGCATGCTCCCCATTGTAACAGACACAACAACCCTGACATCCAACACCAAGTCCTGGTTTAACTTTAAGCACACTCCCATCTCTCCTCTGAGTTCTTTATTGTGCAAATCTCCTGTTAACACCTAAGGAGCAGTATAGTAGAAATGGGAAAGCTAAACCCCAAAGTTTTCCCCTCCGCCTTAACTCTGGCCATTTGCACCAGTGCTATTTTAGTCCTTTAGAAAGAAAAAACATAGGGCACCCAAAGGTCTGAGATCTTGTAGGGTTTTGGGAACGTGTGTTCATACAATCTCTCTAGTTATCAAAAATTGCCAATTCATTTACTCCAGTGCATTTGCAACACTGTGCAGTATGCAAGTATGGATGGCATGTAGAAAGCTTCATCTCAGGCGACAGGGAGAAGGTGATAATCCCCCTGTTCTGTGGTGCTGGCATACATGATACACAAAGAGATAAGATGTCTTTCCGACAGGCTTTCATTTCATTCTGACCTCTTTTACACTCATTTTAAAGATTGAAATCACTCCAAAGACCTGAACTGAAAATCAGTAATGTCCCATCTGGAGTCCAGAGTTAAGTAATGTAAATAGTCATGTGGGAGAAAATGTACAAATAAAAAAAAGTGAGATTAACCTTCTCACATGACAGAAATAGCACATCCCCCATCACATTTCCTATTAAAGATGAAAGAGACTAAATGTGCACCAACATATTGGATTTTTTCTCATTCCAACTTTCCCAATGGGAATTGTTAAACATCGCTCCCTCAGTATCAGACTGAAGAACCATTACTGCATGCAAATCCACGAAGCTGCAATATTTCAACATACCTATTAGGCTCAGAAGAAAAGGTGTAATGTAAAGATATTTTCAGTGAGTGAGTTAAGCAGCCTTACTGGAAAAATAAACTGGTGACATCAGCCTGAATCAAGCTCTTTCCCAGTACTAACAAAGTGTAGTCTCTGACAAACCCTCAGACTCTTATTTCCCTTGCCTTAGAGTTTATCATCACATCTGACTTCACTCTTGAGCAGCCCCAGAAGTTCTCCTTCACCTCCTGCTCCAGGCCAGGCTGACCTCCCAAGACAAACAGCCATCCCCTCCAAAGCAGATGCAGCCCAGGAGCATTCCCAAATTCACCTACCCAGAGTGCAGACACCCTGCTGCCCCTCCATAGGGGCCTCAGATCCCCAGTTAAACAGCAGCAAGGCGTTTGGTTTTAAAGGATTCCTTCAAAACAGGATTCACATAGTGCTCGATTTCAAAGGCTTTGCTGATCTACAAAAAGAAATGCTTCAAGAAGGGAACAGAATGAGAAATCAGCATGTTTTGTCCGGTTTAACAGTAATTAACATTACATTTATAACCTTTCCCCACTCAAAAATTACGCTCTAAAATGCAAGCCCCCGCCGTTAATGGATCCTAGCTTAGAGAACAGAAATAAAACATCAGCATTTGGAACAAGAGGAAATCAGCGGAGGTTTTATCACTGAAAGGTCAACAACACTTACAAAGAGATTCAATCTCTAAAGCCCAGCAGAATTTCATTTCAGAAAAATAAAACCCCGTGGAAAAAGAAAAGCTCTGAGCACGGGTATGCACACGCAGCTCCTCGCCCGGTGACCCCGAGCCTCGCACCGCGTAGGCTCACTGCCACCTACAGACGGACAGACAGAAGGACGCGCCTGGAGCCGACATTTCCGAGCCTTCAACACCATCACATGAGAGCGCTGACTCCTTCCTACAGTCACGGTCTTTCCACGGGAACATGAAGTACAGCTGCACATAACGCAGCCGGCACACATGAAGAACATCTCCATCTCCTTCCCCTCAAAAGAACAGATTTGGTAGTATGGTCTAGTTCCGTACAGAGCATAGGAAATGAGAGGCTGACAATCTCCTAATATGTGTAACACACACTTGTGGAAATCCGAATTCTGCCTCCAGTCAGAGATGAAGGCTTTGAAAAGCAAAGAGGAAGGACAATTTCCGAATCGTTCCAGCATTATAATTTTCCCTAGTTAGAAGTAAAACTGGGCTGAAATTTCAGGCAGAAACTTTTCTGACATATTTAATGAGCGTTTCAGACATTTTGCAGAGCGTGCCTTTATGTTTACTGTTATCCTGAAGTACTTCAAGCATTCATCACCTCCCCCCCCAACAAGAAGCAATGAGCAGTGTTTACATTTTCATTAGGATAAAAAACATGTCAGTTTAATGAGTTTTTGCATAGATCAGAGGAATAAAGGCAACAACACTGAATCACGAGTGTAGAGCCTTTAAAATGGCACAGTTATAGTCAGAATTCTGCAGCAAGAACGCTTCCTTTGAGATCTGTTTTCAGGAGTACCAAACATTTAAATATTTTTTTCTTAATAATAGTGGACTATTTGCCTTAATTCCACTTAAAGGAAATACCATTATGCTTTTATACAACTATAAAAGTTGCTATATATTTATAGCACTACTACAAATTAGTTGAAAATCCCTTATTTCGTTTGAACACATCCAGGATGACAGTCAGCTTCACTTTACTGGAAAGATGGGTAATCACATCACCTGCAGGACTGGCATGCTGTAGATATGCTGTAAATCCTAACAGAGCTCTTCAGAAGTGCTTGACCTCTTCTACACAAATGCTGTGCTTGTGTAGTAAAGCCCTAAGAAGAAATATGGCCAGATCTGAGGTTGCCAAAATGCCCATCCTAAATCATTCTCAAATGCAGAAACCCAAATGAATTGGCCCAGTAAAGCTGTATATCTACCAGCTTTGTTCAATTAAAATACTGGTAGCACTATTACTTACTTAAATTGCACTTACTCAAGCAGTCTAAACTGATTTTATAGTATCTTCAAGACAATTTCAAGTAATTCACCTTCCATACTTTCTGGACCCAAATATAAAAGGAGCCCCAATACAAAAATCTTTACCACAAGCATGGAACAGATGGGATGAAGTAACAGGTACAATATTCACTCTGCACAATGCATCAGCAATCACTGAACTTATTTCTCTTCTGTAAAAATTTCTGTGGCTGTGAATTGGAAAAAAATGCATGATGCTTCAGGTCACCTGATTCCAGAACTAAGCGCTGACCATACTTAGAGGCGTATGGAAAGGTATGAATTCTTTAAGATTGTTAATTTATGCTCAAGACTGTAGGACATTTGAAGCCATGTCACAGTAGAGCTCTTGCTGTACTCCATCTAAAGTCTGAGTCTCTGGATCCTTAAGTTCACCAGGTCTTTTTCATCCTAGTTCCTGCGAGTAGAGGCAAGGCTCTGATTAAATATAGATACGTGTAGGCAAAAATCACTCTGATCTATGCCTTAGGTATCATACATAAGGCCCAGGTGCTCCTGGATTCAGGTTTCCATCAGGGTCCATCCTGCCAACCACATCCTGCTCACACGCAAGAGAAAGCTGTGCAAAGGTAAATCTCAAACCAGGAAAATCATTAACTACAACACTTGCCCTGTAAGCAATCCTGAAGTTGTGTTGGGACCAAGGGAGAAGAGAGCACAGAGGATAAATGCCCATGCAGAGGGTTTGAATGGAAATTAAAGATTATTTAATTGTTTAGGAAGACAATTTACTATCAAAACCAAGTTATTCAGAGAATAGACTTGACAATCTGTCAAGTTCACCATGAGCATCATGGTTAGTTTGGCAGTAAATAAGCTATAAATGCCCATGCAGAGGGTTTGGATGGAAATTAAAGATTCTTGTTTAGACAGATACTGTTTGTTAGACTATGGGAGATAGACAAGGCCTGCCTGTAAAGCGTATTCAGGTCTCTCACATTCTTTCAAGTGTAAGAGGTAAAAACTCTGTCTCCTTAAATTTCCCCGCATGGGAAGAAATGCAGTGACTCCTATGGGAACATTGCTGGGAAGACATGGCCAAAAGCATGCAGGAGGCACAGGGGTCAACGTGTGCCACTGGAAACGCAGAACGAGATCAGTGAATCGTTCAGCAAGCTTCTAAAAATGCATCTGCAATCAAAGAAAACTCCAGAAGGAAAAGAACAACTTTATTCAAGCAGTCATAGCATGCTCAGCAGTCAGCAAAAAAAAAAAAGCAGTTACAAGTTCATGTTGTCTGAGTAGAGGGCGCTTGATTTTACAGAAGGTGGCTGGAAGCACATCAGTCTTCTCATACACTTCAAGTCACTGTCTTCAAAACGCAATAAAACTGCCAAGACTTTCTGGCTACAGAGAATTCTCTACTTCTTATGTCAGCCACTATAACCCATAAATATTTCTACATTCATTTTTCATCACTATTTTGTTTTAAACTGTACAGAAGCATGGATAAGCACTTCAGAATCACGCTGTTTTGTACCTTTAATGATCCGCGGAGAGCATTTGAAAGTATATACACCACACCAACTCCATCAGCCTCGTTCAGATTCAAAAACGTTTCTAGTTAAGAAAATTGAAAATCACCAATGGAAGACTTAAAATTGAAGCATGGTAATTAGTTCTAGCTAAATTAACTGTAATGTTCTTGGAATCTGAACACTACACTTTTGCCATGAAGACACAGAAGCTCAGCCCAGCATCTCCAATTGCTGCAGTCAACTTGTGGAAGATGTTGCACAGTCATTTTGTTTTCTCATGCCTTGGTTCTGACTGTCCCAAAAACACAAAGGCTTTTTTTCTTTTTTTTTTTTAGCTTAACCTTGACCTTCCAGGACAGTACTATATACTACCAGACAAACTTTCCACTTCTATAAGGTCATCTTTAGTGTTATAAACTTGTTTCTTTTTCTTCAGTCTGCCACAGAGACTGTCAAATCAAGTTACTTTTGTCATGAAGTGTGTCTTTCTAAAGTCAGATAAGGACCAAGTGCTGAAACAAAGCCCATGATCCAGAAAATATGCTGAAAAGAGGACTGGCACTTTGCCACTGGTCATCGAGTGTTTTTGCAGTAGACAACATGTTCTGTAGCCTACATTTCATATAAGACATAGATCCACAATTCATAAATAAGGTATTTTTGTTCTGGTAGTGTAGCCGTTTCCTTTAGAACTCCCATGGCTCTTGGTTCATATTCCTTCCCAAGATTTCTGGCTGTAAGTCATTAAAAAGACAATACTCTCCTAGAAGAGCATTTCTCACATAAAATATGAAGTACCAAACTTCCCACTGCTAATCCAAGTATTCATTGCTTAGCCAGAAACCGATATGAACAAACATCATCTGTAAAACTGTGATAAAAATGACATACCTACACAAAACCACTTTATATCTAAACTATCAATACGACCGTTATAGCCTAAAAACAACTGCAGTGGAAACAAGTTCACAACAAGGTTATATCCTTGTTCAAGTAAGACAAGAAGAAACTGTCAAAACAGGAAAATTTGCTGATTTGCCGTATGAATAGTCTCAACAATTTTAAGGGGAAACAAAGCTGCACACTATAAGGTAAAGACAAAAGGCATTTCATTTGCTTTTTTTTGGTGTGGATTAGGTAGGAAATCTTTTCAGTGTTTGCATGACATCATAGCTTGAAGAACTTTCAATACAAACTATGCTTGCTCATAATAACATTTTAATGGTTGGTGAACATATTACTCAGTAAATGATCTGCAGACATATCAAGATAGTGACATTTTACGAGAAACCTCATTACAGTAATTTTGAGCATATATTTGAGGGGACTGAGGTTAGCATGTTTTCGTTCACATCAAAATCAAAGATTATGAAGGAGAAATCAACTTTCCAAACAACCTAACAGATAACAACTGTCAGTATTTCCTGGGAAACACAAAATACCTGCTTTGAAGAATAACTGCAGAAAAAATTCCTACACGATAATAATAATAATAATAATAATAATAATAATAATAATAATAATAATAATAATAATAATAATAATAAAATAGAAAGAAGAGCAGAGTGCCTGTGGCCAGAACAGCTGTGAACTCTGGAATCTTCACAGTGAGAGGGAGAACAGAGGGGACGAAATGAAAAGTCAATGATGTGCAGATGAAAATATGAAGGACTAAGCTATAACACCTTCCTTGTCATTACTTGCCATAAACCATTTTTATACTAACAGCTAATTTATGACCTTTTTACAAGAAGGAAACTC
This sequence comes from Callipepla californica brunnescens, assembly GCA_023055505.1. Classification (NCBI taxonomy): domain Eukaryota; kingdom Metazoa; phylum Chordata; class Aves; order Galliformes; family Odontophoridae; genus Callipepla; species Callipepla californica. The sequence continues at coordinate 2,117,635 of JALIRH010000026.1, forward strand.
AGCTGCTTGCTTTTCAAGTTATCTGATTTTAAGGTTATTCACAAATGGCATGCTGTTTTACATCAATTGCACACTGTCCTTTTAGCACTTGTCTTGAATCTAGCTCTGACCTTCGTTCCTGCAGCTATTCAGAAGCAGAGAGACAAAGTTTAAAAGTTGAAAGAAAAAAAAAAAATCAGTGCTTCCTCTATTATTCAGGAAGCACGACCAGTGAGTGCAAGCAAACTTCAAGCCCTAAAGCAGGCATGTTCAACCATGGCCTCTCACGCTCTGTCATCATGGAAGCACTTCTGCCCTGGCTAGCAGCCTGGCCTATGACACAGGGAGGACACAGTGCAGTGCTGACAAATAATATGGCTTAATTTGCAAGGACACTGAGTCAGTTTTCTAAGATTGCAATCTGAAAAAAAATATTGTGTGCAGAAACATGCCGCCAAATTTGATGCATACCAAGGAAAGCTTCATAAGGACAAAATAAAGGGACTGAAAAAAAATCTGCTGCCTCAATAAAATATTTTTTAAAACATTAGAACTCAAATGGACTCTGTCATAAAAGTTAGTTACTAGATATAAAGCTTGACTGCAAACGAATTGAAACCATTTCCTAATGGTGAGTTTGTTAAGCAATGCATGGAAAGCCTGACAAACATAATGTGTCCTGTTTAAAAAAAAAAAAAAAAAAATTGTCTGAAATAGGCACACCAGCCTACAGACAGGTGAAATGAAGAAAAAGGAAAATCTATTGAAAAACATCAGGGATTAAAGCTGCTAATCTCACATTTTACACTTCAGCAATAGATTAAAGCACCAATGCTACAGATAGAGCTCAACTTGCCATTTTACCAATCGGTAATAAATCGTATTGGTAACAAATACAATACCACTGAAGAAATGACTTCTTTGGTGCCACTGAAAGACACGGTAAGTCTCTTGATTTGTATGAAGAAGTAAGAAAGTAAACTAAAATGATTTTCTTTGTCAGCGTATCTTGTACAGCTAATAATGGTGCTCTGGTTATAGAGGGATTTGTAAAATTAATAGAAAACTATTATCAGTTATCAGCAGTATCCCGCATTTCATGAAATATCACTGCATCAGACATCAAGAAAATTTATGTGAAAAAAACTTGAGAAACAGGTAATATCACACAAATCATCAAAGCTGTTATTTCATGAAGTCCAAGGGACTGAATCATCACCATTTTTAGGACTACCTTAAAAGTATGGGCACTGATTATGGGGTCATTATTTACTTTTCTAAAGGAAGGTGAACAAATCGGGGTAAAATGCTAAGATGACTTAAGGGTTTGATAAGTAAAATCAAGTCCTTTATAGAATAAAAAGGAAAATCTGTGCCATAACATGAAGATTAAAAATGCCTCATGGATTTAGTGTTTGTTTTTTTTATTTGACCACTCATTCAAATGAGTTAAACATGCATCTTCAAGGTGAAAATCACATTACGTGTGCTGTGTTTCAGACAGTAATAGCATTTGAAATGAAACTTAAATTTTAGCAAGCTCCAGTTATGGCAGATTTCATGCGTTTTGATATATAGGTTAAACACAGTCCTGTGAACAATGAGAAATATACAGCCACGTTTTGAAACAGGAATTTGAGAATAGGTTTCAAGATTTACAAAAAAATCATCATTTTTCTGTGTATTAGTGACTCTTTTCAGTCAACAGAAATATACTACTTGCAAATTTTCACATGGAATGTACAGAGTTACAATCAGACATTTAACTCAAAGAATTGGGTTACATCTCTTTACCAGAGTTTCATAAGCCCTGTCTTACCAGAGAAAACTATCCTCCATTTCACAGTCACAGCTTATTCATGTCATTAGCAGTATGCACATTTTGAACAACTATTGTCAATGGTAAAGCACAAACGGAGTAATATTTTAGCAAAAATCTCTGATTAACACCTCAAGAGCTCGCTAGGAACCACTGCCAATGAACCAGCAGTTTCACAAAACAAGTTTAAACATTTCACTAGTTTTGTTTTGGTTTTGTTGCTCTGTTTTTTTTTTTTTTATTTTTAAATAAAAATATTAAAATAAATTTTGTTACTTATATACATTAAATTTATTATCTATTTTACTTGCAGCCCATGGCAATTTCTGTTCACTTAATGCAGCCCAGACAATCTAAAAGGTTGGACAATCCTGCCCTAGAGCACGCAATGAATGAAACAGAACACTGCAGGCTCTGGATGCACCTGACATGTTTCCAGGTCTTGGATGTTGACTTGGCTCCAGGATTCATTAAAGAATAGCAATATGCCAGAATAATTTTAATGGAATATCACAAATCAAGATGGAGATGACCTGAGGTTGAAATTCTTCTCTCTTTATCACATGTATTCCTAAAAAAAAAAAAAAAAAAAAAAAAGACATCAGGAAGACTGCTCCTAATTCAAATTTACAATAAATGTTCTGATAAAAATGCAGAAAAGACTACCAGCAGCCACAGAAAGACAAGCTTTGTAACGTCAGATGCCTTCCAATAAGCCACTGCATTTTCACTTGTATTTTGTACAGCTATGGATGGGATACCAGACGTGAGTTGCAGTATCATTGTTTTCTACTTTCCTACAGGAAAAGATACAGAATATGGAGGCAAAGATGCATAAAGCAATGTTGGGAATATCACTCCCATAGAATATGGCTTCCAGACAGAGTGAAAGTGAGCAAGCATTTTTCTGTTAGCTGATACAGCGCATTAATAACACCTTCATTAGTATTTATCATGCCATTGCACACTTCATGAGACCAAGAAGAAGCATTATACCTGCTGACATAAGTACCTTCATTTCCCACACAGTCAAATCCTTAGTCCAGAAAAGCAATTCCAATACTGTATCTGGAGAATTCCTAGTATTTTCAGATGTAAGTGCCAGTTGCTAGTCTTCTGCATAAGGAATGCTTATTTTACTAAATATTGATATGAGGTTCAGTTTCAAGCAGTCAGAAAGAAACTACTAGATATACCTTGCTGACAGACAATTATAAACTAATGTTAAGTGACTCATTCCAAGATCTCTCATGGCTTGAGTCTGCTATCCTACTGGACATAGAGAAAAAAATAAAAATAGATGAGCTTTCTTAGACACTCACAGTTTGCTTAGAAGCTTTTGCCAAATACTAAGATAAAAGCCACACTGTAGCTAGGTGTTGATCTAAAATATTTCACATTACACATACCAGTGATAAAACCACAGTGCCAACTTCATTAGTGGTTGAGCTGATTTCACCCACCCAAATATGCTGTGCTTATACTAATAAATAGTTGCAGGACTATATGATAAGCCTACGACCTTAGACTGTCATACTTGCAGAGCAAGGTTTTGCTTCACTGAATACAAAGTGGAGAGCAACCTGCTGGCAACACACAGGCAGTTAGGAATCACCAGCTACATGTGCAAGTCCCTTCGTTTTTACTGTTCCTTAGATACTGCATCCTGCTGATTTGAGTAATTGAGAAAAGAAAAAGCAAGGCTCAGACAGTCAGATACACTAAAGGAGTACAACCAGATTACAAAAAAAAAGCTACTATGTACCCTAACTGCCAGTCTTACACTAAAATTTTGATAGACAGGTGTAAGAAGCACACTAGAATGTATATGAAAAAAATATTAATGAGTCATGCTATGGCTAGACAGCTGTATACTTTCCCCTTTGTCTGGATTTTTTTCTCATCGGGTTGATTAATCGAAATGTCTTCACATTTATCTGCTTCTGGATATCTTAAATCTCAACAAGTCCATTTCATGTTCTTGCCACCAACATTTCTAGTAGACCTCTTCTAGCATGTCAGAATGACAGATAAGTTCCTGCAGCCAACCTTGCAGAGAGCTCATTATTGTTTCAGATTTGTGTACTCACCCTGGAGGTCCTCTGTACAAAGGCCTCTAGAATTTTAGGTCACTTTAAAATCTGTATTGAGTAAAGGAGTCATTTCTCTGCTAGACAAAGCTTTGAAGCAGAGGTCAAAGCAAAGTTCTGCATTTTATATAGCTTGATATCACCAGTCCACATGCTAAATAATAAGAACAGAAATAACAGCAATAAACACTAAGTAACTCAATGCAGAACTCAAGATCTATTCTATTTATTTATATGTCTGTCTGCTCTATGTTGAAGTGCCATAAAGCTATTTATGAGACAGTTCTATTATTTTTCCTTCCAAATGTTTCATGCTCTCATGGATAGAGCAGCAACATTACCAGCACGCATTTATAATTCACTTGCAGAATGGTGCTACTTTGTAGCTAGCATCCAGTAATTATTTTCCTTTAATGAGAATAACTACTGGGAAAAAGAAAAAAAAATAAAAGGGATTTCACATCTGAAATCCCTTACGCTATCTTCAGATAATTTAATTCCCTTTCTTTCTACAAATTTTGATCTGCAATAGTGAACTCAACCAGCCTGTGATGCAGCTATATCAGTAATGGTGCTTTGTTATGATTGTCATTATTTTCACTTTGAAAGAGTAAATGTACAAGTGAGCAATGAGGTGTCAGACTGATCAGCTACATAGGAAAGATCATATCCGGCCTCTGCTCCACATTGTGCAGCTGTTTTCTTTCCATATAGTTGTCCATTCTGTCTTCCAAAATGTTTATAATAGCAAGAAGTAATCATCTGACATGGCTGGAGTCAGAAACATCACTACTTGTCTTCTTTTTCCTTTCACATCCTAACAAACACTTCCAAAGTTCTTTAAGCTCAGTCCTGTAACCAAGACATAACTCTGAACTGGAGACTGGAGTGTATTGGATATACTGCCCAATGGTGGCTTGGAGTTCAACTGTGCTCAAAGCACAAATAGTTCATCACGCTGCCAGAAATGCAGGCCTGGAACTCATTTTGAAAGTTTCTTTTTTAAGTAAAAAAAAAGTAGGTATCACTGATAGCTTTGCTTGTACACATTAAAAAGAGAAATCCATGCATCATGGTCAAAACTTGAGGAAATAGCCTACAAGATTTTTTGGGGGGCAGGTGAAGAATGGAGAAGGAGGGTATTTGGGTTCTTCTGCTTGAATTGCAGGGCCTACATAAAACGTTTGCAGTATCCTTTGCAGCTGTGATGACTTCTGAATGCAGAAACTTGCCTCTTCACACTCAGAAGACAAGCTGCTTATCCCAGTCTGCTTACTCAGTGACTGCCACGGATGAAACATTTCAACTATGTAGGTCTCCCAACTGATTAGACCAAGGCAGAAGCCCAAGATGGTGTCAGATAAGCAATTGCTAATGAAGTGGTTGATCTTAATAAATGTGGTTGATATTAACCACAATTAGACACATCAGGATATAAGGTAACTGCTGCCTCAATGCTCTGCAATCAGCTCTGTGCATGTGTTTGGAAATCATTGCATTGAAATTCTGTCCATTGTCAAAGATTCGTATGATCCAGTTTAAGACATCAATCACCCACAGAACTAATGCCATCAACATACAAGTGTAAATGTTATTTATGTTTGAGTATGCATATAATGTGTATTGTTACCAATATTTATCATTCCTCATGCCCACTCAGAAGAGTAATCTGCTTTGTAAGCTGTACCAAGCAGTCAGACACCAAAGGTACTTACAGAATTTCTCCTCCCCTTTAGCCCGACTCTGTAGTCGGCTCTTCCTTTCATTTAAGTGAAGGCCAGCCACAGGGCAGTTTCCCTGGAAATCATGATTTTACAGCACAAAACCTGAAATTCCATATATAGTCAAGAGTGCTTCTCTCTACTGCCAAAATCAGACAAGTTCCTCAAGGGACAGTCTGTTTTAAATCATATCCTTTGCCTTGCCTGGTTGTCTGAACAGTTTTATGATCACTGGACCAATGCCTTTGAGCCTATGCAATTATAATTTCTAATAAAATAGTAAGGAGCTCATACTGGTGTATATAAAGTGTGCTTTATGAATGGCTTCTACATGTGAAACTCTTTAGTTCAAATTACCTCCTAAAGCTAGCTAACTTGTTCTTATTTTTGTTGTTGTTGTTTTTGTTTTTTCCCTGATGAAATAATCACTTTTTCATTACAATCTATCTTGCATTGGTGTGGACAAACAATTAGAAGTCTAATTATACTGATACCTCTCACTAGTAGAATCAAACATTCTTTACATTCAAAAAAAAAAAAAAAAACCTAACAAACTTAGATCAGGAACATGAAAAACTAAAAGTAGTGTATCAAATGCTATTAAACTTCTGATACAGATTAGACCAATACTACATCTTGCATGGTCTCTACAATACCATTTATGCTGGAATCACAGTAGGGTGTGCCTGGTTGATGTTTATACTGATCATCGGTATAAAGCAATCCTTAGTCATCTGTTCACCTTTTCCCACTGTTAAGTTATGAATACAGCTTACTAGATTACAGGACAAAAATACTCAAACCCAAGCTGAAGACTAGTTAACATTCTGAATTTAATCTAAATTTCAGGTAATCTGGTTGCACACTTTTCTTCCTCAATCTCACCAGGAAAATGAAAAATGGTATCACAGCAGTTCAACACTCAGACAAAACAGCCCTTCATTTAATAGCCTTCATTCTGAAAAATGTTTTTCACCTCCTGAAACTAGTTTCTCATCTAGTTGACAGGACACAGAACACTTAAGCAAGAACATCTTCAGCATTCTTTTAATACTCTGGAGAAAGCATGAAAAGCAACATGTTAGGCTAAGAGTCTACGTAATGGGAATTCTTTCTTTGCAACTCAGTCCAAAGATGCTTCTCATGTAGGCTTCTTTAATTTTTAAAAAACGAATTTATTTAGAATGCTCAAGGAAGCCAGATGTTGTTATGGTATTTCCATGCTTCAAAATCCTTTGAGTTTAACTGTTAGAAGCTAACACACTTATTCCATTAATTTAGATGTCTGTGAACGTTTCCCATACAATAAATGTGATGCATAATGCATGACTGTTCATTCTCTGGTAATATCAGCTCCTAAGAAAGGAGTGAGTAGGCAAGGGGGAGCCTAAAGGCAGTGGGCTTTTTTATTGACCCTTCTGGTATCGGGCTTTGAATACTGCACTTGGAAGGTCTGAATAAGATCTAAGTAGTGCTGCTTTCCTAGGACTAAAGTTAACATACACCTGCCTATGTCCCCGAATAGTCACTGTTCCCTCTTGTTTTATATTAGCCACCACGTCCCAATTGTATGTCTGGTTACTTCCAAGCTTCAGATCAGACTTCAAAATGGATATACAACAAATCAGTATCCAAACCATGAACGAATCATCTGTCTAACCATAATTCATCCAGGAAACAGCTTGCTAAATGCATTTGTATTCTGTACTCAGAATACAGATTTATGACAACAAATAAAGATTTTTTTTTCTTCTTGTGGTTAACTATTTCATTCCTGTCTATGTTAAAGAAATGGCTTTCCTAAGTTAATCTAAGTCTCCTAACAGAGGTGTCCCCGGGAGAGGTAATCATGTACAACAGCTACAATTTGAGTAAACTGTAGATGAAATAGAGCCAGGGCTTTCAGACTTCTAGCTCCTCCTACCACTAATCATAAACTCTAGTGCAATTTGAGAAACATTGTTCTTCATCCCTAATCAGTCAGAACAGCTTCTCAACTGAGTCCAGTGTTAACTGTCAGGTGTAGAACGGCTCACATTTTAATATCGTGCCATACACACCATAATAAAGAAACATGAAAGCTTTTAAAGGCAATGAGAGTGCACACTAAGCTGCCCATTTATTACAAGAAATAGTGTTAATCGACTTTCACATGCTGAAAAGTCATCTAAAAGTTCTTTGTCTCTACTACTTACGTTTCTGAACTGAAAGGCTTCATAGAGCACACTTAAAATCCCTGAGATGTTATAGACCATGTTTCTCTTTGACCTTGCTATGAATAATACAAGCTCTCTTGGCAGACACTATCCAGTAGGAAATACCCCTGGGCTTCTGGACCTTACGAGGCATAGGAAGCTGCAGATCTAAGCCTTTTGACAGGTCAGCCTGTTCAAAAGGAAGGTCACAATGCCATGGAAACCAATTAAAACATCCCAGTTGTAGCGTTAACTTGCAGAATGGATCACAGGCATAGAGCCCAGAAATACTGATTCCCAGAGTGGATGATTTCCCTCCTCTCAGTTTTCTACACTCAAAAAGAATTGGTCTAATATGAAGGTGCATTTGAAGTATGCCTCTCATCTATGAACAGCAAATATCAACAGCCTATTTTAAAAACAAATTCTGTCTCCCAGCTGCAAGATTTCTATGCTTTTCTAATCCCTCATACCAAGTGTTTCATCCTTGATCCATGAAATTAACCATTATTATGGTCCACAACAACAATGGCATTTTCCCACATCATTCGGAACAGATGTGATACCAGTGGGGACATCAGGCTCTCCTCTGCTTGGAGTAGTCCCTGGGGCACAAGTCTTGAGGGACCTGTTCTTACAATGGATATACTGTGTACCACTGAGGCTAGAGGTCAATCAAGTGAAGTAAACGGAGGAACTACAAACAGAAGCAGAGAAGTTATGAGGCGGGAGATGAGTGAAATATCAAGATCAAGGACTGAAGGACTGGGCAGTTCTGTTTTGAGACGATGGCAAAAATGGAGCAAAACGATTATTTTAAAGTCTCCACGTATGAGGCATCCACCACATCTCTAGGCAGCCTGTTTCAGTGCCTCACCACCCTCACTGTAAGATTCTTTGTCCTTATATCCAGCCTAAATCTATCCTCTTTGAGCTTGAAACTGTTTCCTCTTGTTTTGTCTCCACTGACCCTGCTAAAGAGGCTGCCCCCTTCTTTCCTTCTTTCCTTTAGATACTGAAAGGGTGCTACAGGTCACCCCGGAGCCTTCTCTTTTCCAGCCCCAGCTCTATCAGCCTGTCCTCATATGAGCTGTTCCATCCCTCAGATCATGACCCTCCTATAGACATGCTCCAACAGGTCAATGTCTCTCCTGTACTGAGGACATTTCCAGGTCTTGTTCAGCAGAGCTACACTCAATCATTTCATCCCTTAGATTGTACTAGTAGTGAGGGTTGCATCTTGCATTTGGAACTGCCGAGCCTATCGTGTTGACTGGAACCTGCAGCCTAGTGTCATCAACAAACTTGCTGAGGGTGCACTCAGTCCCACTGCCAATGTCACCAATGAAGATGGCATGGCTTCCAGGAGGATCTCCTCCATGACCTTTCCCAGCACAGAGGTGAGACTTATAGGACAGTAGTCCCCGAGGTCATCCTTTTTACCCTTCTTAATAAATAGGTGCAATGTTGCCTTTTTTACCATCACCGGGAACTTCACCAGATTGACAAATATCTTTGAGAGCAATTTTTTCAAAACTTCTTTACCCACAGAATTAGTTGCCATTCCCTCTTATCTATAATCATAGAGTAAGGCCTGAAGAAAAGATTCAGTGGCATAGATCAATTTGCCCACAAATCAAATTGGCCAGGCTGACTTCAGCAGTTTGTTCTACTTCAGTCTATTAGCTTTAAAAAGATGTGGTCAAGCGCTACATATCTGACGATCACTAATAGCAGAAGTATGTACATATGTGAATAGACATTATATACATTGGGGTGAGCACAAGGAGCGTGAGAAAAGCACGAGTTAAATATTTACAAGTCAAGTGAATGAAAAAAATAACATTCCCACGTACAAACTGCTTCAAAGCCTTCTAACATCATGCACTCAGGAATCTGTACTGGCTCTTGTTTGCATGCAAGTTTTTTTTTGTTCATTTTTAAGGCAGAGGTTGCAAGGAAATCCTGAAGAGTTTGACCTACCAGCTCTTAGTCTGTGTTCTGTTGTACTTCAGTGAGTTCAAAATAACTGGTCCAGTACAGTACTAGCTATCAATAGCTAGAGACCTGAAAGATCTCTTTTCATCAATATTTTAAATAAACTATTGTTCTGCAATCAGTCTGCTTCTGCAGACAAACATGATTCTACTACCACTGTGTACAATGTTGCTCAACTGTAATGAAGTTTTCCCTTTGATGAAAGCAATTGTAATGACTATGAAATGAAACACTACAGATAACCACTCTGGCTCTTGATAATTAAACTTGAAAATGAATAGGCACCAAAAAAGCCACAAGAAATCATTATGAACTGAGGCAACGGCGGGAACAAAATGACCATAGTATATAAGAAGAAAATATCTAAATTGCTCAGGTATGAAAAACATCTTATGCCAAATAGAAAAGTGTGATGTAGACAATACAGAAATTCTAAAGCAAAAGCAGGACTGTAAACAAACAAACCACGTGTTCATTACATGCACAACGAAAAGATCACAAAAGAGTGATGTCTCCATAGGAGAATACAACATTTAAAGCATCAAGAGGGTTTACAAAGGAGAGAAATGAAAGGTATCATATAGGAGTCTCAAGTGCATTCAAGGAAAATGGGAAAATCTTTTCAAAAATTGTTTTAAAAATGTTTCCCTGAAAGGAAGAGCTAGAGCCAGATCATTACATAAGGCAGTAACCTGTTGGAATAAAAACAACAAAAAAAAATTCTTATTATGCCCATATTTCAGTATTTCTCATTAATTCCACCTACAGTGGCCTATATACTGCATCTGATGATCTTGTAAATCCTGTGGATCAAAAAATTATGGTGCCATTCATATTTTCTCTGGATGCTTATTTGAAGATGTTTTCATTCCTTGAAGAACAATAAAACAAGTCATTCCTTAGAAATTACTCTTAGAGCTGTGCTAGCAGATTTATTTTTCTCTAGGAATTTTGTTTTCATATGAGCAGAAGTGTTCAGTTTTGTATACTGATAAGTCAAAATTGCTTTAAGTATCAAATGCTGAACTCTGACAAAATTATAACCAAATGCAAAGTCAGTTTTCGTGCTTTGTTCCACATGATACTCAATACCCCGCATCTCAGGTCTAGCATACTCCAGATGGTTAAAACAGAAATCTAACATGGAAATCTTTCCCTACAAAAACTGATCCAGTTTGTAATATTTGTTACTAAACTGACTATATTTATAGGGGAAGGAGGGGGGAAGGGGTTTAAAAAGTTATTATTAGGTATTTCTCCAGAGTTAATTTGCTCTCCTTTTAAGATACTGGTACCCAGGATTAAAAACCTATCATTCCCTCCTCTCAGTTTGCTACTTGTATTCATCACTACGAATCATATGAGTTTATTGCAAATCTAGAGACGAGTGTCAGGAGAGAAGCCTTAAAATGATGTCAGCCATTTTGTTGCTGTTTAAAACACTACAAATAAAAAGTCAGAAGGGAAGAAGAAATCTAATTTCAGGACACATGTCAACTTATCAACCTGACATAATCACCTCTCAAAAAAATCAAATACTTGATCCAACAAGGACTCAAAGGCAGCCTCCTTTACTGTGCTCCATCCACCAGCAAGGTCAGCCAGGCTCCAGCTTCAGGGATATTTCCTCTCCTGTCACAGTCAGAGAGTATCCAAGAATTCACTCATGAATTTCAGACACACTTGAAGCAGGTTGAGGATTTGCCTTTAACTTCTGCAGGTACAATTTTTAACACGTATCTCACAGAAATTTGTCAGCGTGTTACTCACAAATCTTTCAGAAGTTTCAATAGAAGTTTCAATAGGAAAGCATGTTTAGCCCCCTCAGACTTCCGTTTTTCTGTAAACCTGAAATGAGAATTTGCTTAGCATGGCCACTTAAAACACCAGCACACTCCTGGCTCATGATTTGAGGCTGTAAGTACTAAAATATTAGGATAACCAATTACTCATTTTGGGCAAATAAACTATGGCTGCACGTGCAGTGCAAGCAATACCCAGATCTACCTGTTCCTTGACTTTAGAGCTAAAAAAGGTTTTGAAAACTTTGGTAGAATATAATGTAGCTCAAGCTCAGAACATATCACCAAATAAAAACAGAGTGCAAGAGCAAACTTGGACCCAAATTGAGCACAGCATCTCAATGAAGCAAAGCTTCAGTCACTGGTTGAAGCAGAGACTTCCATTTCTACTGGAAGGTAGAGATGACTGTATTCCATCTTTACATAGAACTCTCTGTCAGCTGAATCCTATCTATGGAAGTGACACCCACCTAGAAACAGGAAAGGAGACTAAGAAATGACTCATTAGGAAAACAAAGAAATAAAGTTACCACAGCAGAACACTTACCAACAATCAGAATTCATGGGTGTATGCAGTGTATTTTCAAAAAATCCCTCATTCAATTGCAAGGAGGGATATCCATTCCATGGTATATTTTTCAAATAGCCAACCACAAATTTCTGCTGGAATACACTGACAATGGGAGCAAAATGTGGAAGAGCAGAAGTGCTAGCTGAGGAGCTGCAGAACTTCTTTGTCACAGCAATTCTCAACCAATAGTTTCTGCAGGGCCAAAAAACTGTCCTCAAACAAAATGAGAAAATAAGTGAATAGTAAATTGCCCTCATCAACATCACCCTTTTACACAGGCATTCCCTCAGAGCTCAAACACATGTAGACGATGGCTTTAAACTAGAATTGCTGAGGGGATGGGATCCTCAACCCATCTCCCACTTGGAGGCTAATGACAGTAATAGATGCCCTGGGCCTGGAGGTAGGTCACAGGCCAGGAAGACAGCACCTGAAGTGCAGGATAAGGGATCAGTTGATAAATCAGCCACAATGGGAGCCCAATTCAGATGCTTGTACACTAACACAAAGAGCATGGGGAACAAGAAGTGTCAGTGGAGAAAGGAAGAGTAACTGACATCACCATGGACTTGTGCAAAGCATTTAACACATTCCTGCACAACATCACAGTCTTCAAACTAGAGAAAAATGGATTTGATGACTGGACCACTTCCTGGATAAGAAATTGGCTGGATGGTCATGCTCAGAGAGTTGCAGTCAGCAGCTCAGTGTCTAAGTGGAGACTGGTGACAAGTGGCATTCCCCAGGGATCAGTGCTATTTAACATTTTTGTAGGTAGCATGGACAGTGGGATCAAGTGCACCTTCAGCAAGTTTGCAGACAACACCTGGACAGGCTTGAGAGGTGGGCCTATGCTAACCTCGGAAAGTTCATTAAGGCGAAGTCCTTCACCTGTGTCAGAGCAACCGCAAACACAGCTACAGGTTGGGTGGAGAACGGCTTGAGAGCATCCCTGAGGAGAAGGATTTGAGAGTGTCAGTTGATGAAACACTTGATATGAGCCAGCAACGTCCTCCTGCAGTCCAGAAAGCCAACTCCATCCTGGTTTGCATCAAGAGGAGTGTGGCCAGCAGGTTGAGGAACGTGGTTCTGCCCCTCTGCTCTGCTCTTGTGAGATCCCATCTGGACTACTGCATCCAGTTCTGGGGCTCCCAGCTCAACTGTTGGAGGAGGTCCAGATGAGAGCCACAAAAATAATCAGAAGGATGGAGTAACTGCCCTACAGTAATAGGCTGATAGAGCTGGGGCTCTTCAGCCTGGAAAGGAAACCTTATAACAGCCTTCCAATACCTGAAGGAGGCCTACAGGAAATCCAGAAAGGAACTTTGTATGAGAGCATGCAGGAACAGGACAAGGGGAAATGGCTTTAAAATGGAAGAGGATAGAGTTAGAGTAGATATTTGGAAGAAATTCTTTACAGTGCAGGACGTGAGACACTGGAACAGAACGCCCAGTGAAGCTGGGCAATCTCCCACCCTGGAGATCTTTAAGGTCAGGCTGGGTGAGGCTGTGAGCAACCTGGTTTAGTGGAAGGTGTCTTCACCTGCAGCAGGGGAGTTGGAACTGCACATTATAGAATGGTTTGGGTTGTAAGGGACTTTTGAGATCACATTTGAGCAACCAGGTCTAGTGGGAGGTGTCCCTGCTTATAGCAGTGGGATTGGAACTAGATGATCTTGAAGGTCCCTTACAACCCAAACCATTCTATGACTATGACATGACCTATGCAGTTCCCTCAATTCTATCATTATCCTCGGGAAGAAAGACAGACACCGATTTCCTTTTGCAAGGTAGATACCTAAGAATTGGATTGTCCATTAAAAAGAAATTGTATAGCTACTTTTTCTTCCACTGGTACACACTGGAATAGGTAATTCTTTGACTTGAGGCTTCAAAAGACATTTTTGACCAGTGAGCCTTTTTTGAACCACAATTTAAATGCTTTTTGAGGAAGCGTGATTTTAGTAATTTTTTTTTTTAACCACATCAACTTTTACAGCCAAACCAAGATAACCTTCAGAGTAATTCACTAAAAGATGCAGTACTCCAGTGGGGGCGAGAGGGGGAGTGTCTAAAACTGTGTTGGAATATTTTTTCCACAGTGCTACTGTGTTATTTTACAATTGTTAGCCATGATTATTAGATTTTTATATTTTTATTATTTGATATTCTTCATTTCCAAATATCTTCTGTTAGCAGAAAATATCAGAAATTATTTTCTGGTTTTCACAGGGCTGAAAAAAAATGCAAAATTGAAATGCAATAATTAAAGCACTGCTTTGGCGATATTAAAAACCACCATGAGTAATCACACTTCTGATTCTACTATGTCATTATCATATCTAAACACTGAAAACTTTTTCCAATTTCCTAAGTGGTGGGTGTGGAACCTTATCAGCTATTTATTAAAGTTTTCTTATGTCATGAGTTATAGAAAAATGTAAATAATTATTAAAAATGTCACTGTTCCCGTACATCTCAGTTCTCTTAGTGATATTCTATTAAGTGTCGAGTGTACCCAATTTAATTCCTGGCACCATATTCACAGTGAAGATTTAGATAACAGATCTAGATTAAATCAGCAGTGTACAGGCACTCATCTGCAGCCTCTCTATAAATTGAGCAATGAGACTCAGACAGTTGGTTTTATAAATCTAAGCTAGAAACTCCAAATAGCAGTTAAGCAATTCCATCTTAAACAGCACAAGCGAGAGAAGCATGAAAGATTTCTGTCTAGACAAATAGATGATTTTTATTTCTTTTATCTAAAATAATGATTTTCACTCATTTTCACTCAAATTTAAGAGCAGCTTTTATTTTCTTGGGAAAATGAATAATTCAGATATAAGCAAAGGCAGTATTGTCCTACTCAGTACTGCAAACTCCCGTGGAACCAGAGCTCAAGATCTTTTATGCAGAACAAGGAATAATTGGAGTCCATGTTGTACTTCAGCTGAGATTTACACAGTTAATATTTCTCTAGAAGAAAGCTCAGGTGACTACAGCAGCTGGGAAAACATTTATATCATCCACCTTCACCTTAAAATGGAAGCACGGTATCTTGGGCCCTAACAGTATATCATGAAGATGATGTGTGTCGTATTTCCCTATTATATAGGGCTTGCAACTAAATGGATCATAGCTCCACAAGCAAGAGAAATAAAAACACTGACAAGCACCACGCCAGACTTCTAGTAGGAGAGCACAGAAATTCCAATTTTTCCCCCTAATGATGCTGAAACCAAAACAAACACCAAATGACAGAAGCACATACGGATAAGGCATTTCTATTTGTATACCTCATACCATTTCCATCTAAATAAAATCATCTTTGATATTGCTGTGCTAGCACATTTCAGCGCTCAAGTCATCAGTTTGAAACAGAGATAATGAAGTCAGAGAAGCTATTTTATCATTTGTTCACTATTTTTACTCATAACTCCAGCAAAGTAGGATAAGCTTGCAAACAGTAACTGGTGAAGACTGAAGTAGCAATCACATGGCATGCACTTGCACCTCAGTTTAGCATCAGCCCCAAGACTCTTCCCTTACAAGTTCTGCTGACTACAACAGATCGAGAGTTGTTCAGAATACGTTCATTTTTGCATTAACTCATCTGGCTTATCAATACAAAGAAACTTACTTTTGTGTCCTTGCAACATGAACATCAGGACGAGTAAACAATAAGCCACAAGCAGAATATCTGTGCTCAAATCAAACAGAACAGCTTATCTTCAAGTGTTATAGCTACCGCCTCCTTAATCAGTGGAAGCATTATGTGAAACAAATAACAATGTTGGATTTTGTGGGTTTGGGGAGGAATCTCTATCTTTTTCTTGTTGTTAAATAAAGCTTCTTAAACAACTTATGAGCTATTTTTATTCCTTCTTTGACATGTGACATGTCCCAACATCATAATCATGCACTCAGAATGAGAAGACAATTAGATTAGAATCAAAATGACAGCTAGTCATGAAATTACTTGATTAAAAAGTAAGATTAGGTAGTAGGTGCATTCTTGACTTCTGATGTATTTCTATTCAGAAGTATGTTAAAAGCTTCTTTGCATAGGTGCACTTTGCATTTCATTGCTTCTCATTTCATTATACAGTGTGATTCTGCCTTGCCAAAAATGGCTTTTTATAGTTGAGGAGAGTTTTGTAATCCTCTAATTTAAAAGAAACATACAGAGAGCTCAGCTAGCTCGAACACTAGCTCATGATTTATTTTACAAGCAGTTTCACACAGCTCCTTACTAAACAGACGTTCTTTGTGCTTTATTACAAGTTTGCTCCATTGAGTCATGCTCTCAGTGGGATGTTGCGTCTGTATTTTATTTTACTCTTGCCATTAATTACCTTGTGGGCCTGTATCATGTCTCTCTCAGTGTCATTTATTATAACGGCGCCTGCTAGCGTTGCTCAAGTTAAGAGGCTGTCAGTATTTCCATTAGAAAACCCATCTCTCTGGGGTTTATAAGTCAGCTGTAAAACTTTACTCCTCGTTGATGGTTGGCATACACGGCCACAGCCAGAAGGTTTCTTTCTTTTCTTAACCCACACTGTTTTAAAGTCACAGACTCAGACATGAGTTTTGAGACTTTGTTTTTAAGCTCAGAAAGAGCTTTATTTCTTTAAGCCAAGCAGGCTATTTGCTGATCATCTAAGTCACGGCCTGTGAGGTTTTTTTGGTTTTGTTGTTTTTAAATGGATTCAGACCACACTTTCACTTCTTTTCTATCACTGAACTTGCACTCTTAACACCTCGCCTCCAAATAACAGGCCCAGATTCTGCTCCTCTGCAGTTGCTACAGTATGAAACAGCTTTCAAATATTCATTCAAAAACATTGTCTGAGAACACAAACAAAGGCACATGCTCTCCTGCCTTTATCTCTACATCCACCATGTGTTCACTTCCATTATTATTTTGTCTCCACTTAGAGTAGAATTAGAAGGAGACAATCCATGAGACTTACATATACCAACATCTGATTTTTATTTACGACAAAAAATTTAACACATAAGTTTAGGACAAAAGCTTCATCATAATGATTTTGGGACAATTTAGAAACCAGAGCCCTGAAAGTGCAGGCAGTCAAGGAGCATCCACAACATTCAAAGAGCCAACACCAGTGGTGAGGGGCTCAGGTGGGCCAAGAACCTTGCCCTGTCATGTGCAGGCGCCTGAAGATCTGTCTGGACTCCACAGATTCAGTCAGGCCATCCCTATAGAACGCATTGATAACTCAACAGTCCCTGGATGACACAATAAAAATGTGAAGTCAGTTCTTCCCATTCTAATCTAAGCCATCAAAGAATGTAACGTAAGCTTTCTATGAGAGGACATAGCCAAGAGGAAAACAAAAACTAAAGAAGCTCGCAGACTAAATAATACGTATAGATCTTCATCTAACAAGCAGAATGTGCAGAATTTGCAGATGTTTGATCCCAGTGATCCAACTGCGAGGAAGTATCTTTACAGAATAGGAAGGGTATGTATCCACAACTGAATCCGTATTAGTTATCGTAGTGGATGGTTATTTGCCACAGGAATCAGGTATGAAATTTCTGCCTGGATCACTTCTTTCCAAATAGTCTGATGAACCACAACTAGTTTTCACACACTGCACAACAGAATGTACAGAAAATAAGCCTGAGGTATAACTATGGGCAAACTGATTGTAACAACAGGCTATTGACGCTGCCTTACATCAGGTTGATGTAAGGTTTGTGCTTCTACTGAAGAGCCCTCAAGAAAAGTCATAATTAGGTCAAAGTTGCTCAACTCAGAATGCATCATAGAGATTACAACATTGTAGCATCTCGTTCAGAGTTAGAATACAGCACGAAGAAATTCAGCTTTATATCATTACTCTTTTAATTCTCTTTAGCCAGCACCAAGAAATTGCATCCTGCCAACAATACAATGGCTGCACAATAGTGTTAAAGCCTCCTGAAGTGGTTCATATGCTCATGCACTATCTTTCTCCTGATACAAATGTTTTATAACACAGCAGAGGGAATAACATAATCCAATTAAAGCAATCATAAAAAGAAAACAAGTTACAGAAGAATATATCGTTTCTATTAATCTGTATTTTATATATCAACTGTGTAATGATGGGAAATAAGACAGTTATCAACTACAGAGATAAAAGAGAATTAATTTACTGCTTGTATGAGCTGCAGGTGGGGTGGAAATGAATACAGCTTTAGAAGAGCAAGGAATACATGCACGATTAACGAGGACTACGCATCACTGTATCAGATGAAAAGAAAAAACACTTAAATACAACTAATGGCCTCACAAATCAGCATTGCTTGCCATTAAGCTTCATTTGTCTTAAAATTGTTCCCTAAGATATATTTTGGATAAACTTCTTTGGGTAGATGCTAGCTTTCTTCCTTCTATGCTGTCACTAAGTGAAGCACATGGTCTAACTTGTGGAGATTCAGTAACCTCATCCTTATATTTTGAATGGTCCGAATGTTCACCTCTACTTTTGTTGCTTAAAGACAATGCAATTGACTTTTATTACTCAGTTCTATTTTATACTGCTAATAATCAAGACTATCTATAGGTTACGTGGAATGAGAGTAAAGGTACAGAAGAGGACAATAAGTTTGAAGAAAATAATATACCGTAAAAAACTGAAAGAACTGAAGACTCTGAGGAAAACGAGATATTGCTTGAAATAAGTATCCTTTAAAAACAAACCCAGACTTTCATCTCAAATGATACAACTATATCACATTAGTAAGATGACTTTACACAGTTAAAATCAGACTAAATCTAGCTTTTGTGACTCTTCCTCCTCTATTTTTTCTAGATGTCCTTAAGAGAAGTAGGGCTGTTCACAGCCTCTCATCCTGAGAGATTATTCTCTCCCTAGTTAAAATGTACTAACTCAAGACAACTAGTATATGTTCCTGGGGTTTTTTTTTAAGCTGCAGACTCAGAGCTTGCTGTTGCAAAAGCAACGATCCCTTTGAAAGATAGATTCAGTATTTTTGGTTGGGGTTTTTTGTGTTGTACTGGTTGTTTTTCCTGTTTCTTTTTGTGTACATTTGTTTTGTTTGTGTTGTGTTTTGTTGTTTTTTTGTGTGCATGTGTGTGGGACTAGGTGGGTTTCTTTTGGCTGCTGTTCTTGAAGATGGTGTGGGGATTGCTTTAGGACATGCATATGTATGATTTCTGAAAAAAAAACCTACCTTCCCCACTGAGAAGCTACATTGAATTAATTACCAGACTAGCAGACAGGTAACTATGGCACTTGCATCAACCTTAAATACAGAGTTATATGCAGAAAAAGAACTTTTGATAAAAATTTCCAATGAGCAAGATAAAGGCTTTTGGTTCCCTCTCCCCAAGATACCCATTTGAGAAGATCACATCTGCACCTGAAGTACAAGGCAATAAATAAACCCTGACTTTGTAGCATTATGCTTCATTGAGTAGCTGCGCTGTTCCAAATATCTCCTGAACTTAAATCCCAAGAGTAGGGCTAAATGTGTAAGCCTCAGCTCAATATTGAGTGCTAAACAAATATTCACCTCATGAATTGAAAACTTCTCACACTAGTAGGCCTAGTATTTTGGCATCAATTTAATTTTACTTGCCAGAATTTCACAGAGAACAACCTTATATACAGCTGGAGTTTATACGTTTGTTCTTTAATTTTCTGTTCCAGAAATGCCCAAACAACATTCTTGCTTCATGAACAATAATTCCAAATGTAACAGAGCCTCATCTTACAACCCCAAAAAGCTGAAATCCTCTGTTCAAATGCATCACTCAGATAAAAATATATCTAAGAAGAACAATACAGAAGAAGAGTTCAACCTTTGATTCCAATTTCTCTGCTTGATTTTCTATTTCTACCCCTAGCTCTTACTGGAATTAATAGTGTTTATTTATTTTTCTTTTCCAAGTTTACACTGACACTAAGGATTCACTTTGAACAAGAAGTAGTAGCTCTTCAGTAAGATTCATGCTCATATCCAGTCCACAGCAAGCTTACTGCACATAAATCAAACTGATATTTCTCAGTAACTCCTCTGCAGCTACTCTGCTCTCTTTTCTAATCCAAAAAGGAACTGTCAGTCATGTTTATGGGATAATTTTCATTTTATTGCTTCAGTTGACTAACGGGCTTCCTTCTAGATCTGACCAACACTTGCTATTCTAAAATAAACAGAAGTGATGCCTTGAAGTATTTACCGCTGTGGGTTTATTACAATTAACTTTTGCTAAGCAATAGCAGCAACTTGCCTGACTGAAGATAAAACCTTCTGTGAGGAGATTTCCTCAGCGATGGATAGCAACAGGCTATATAATCACACTGCTACAACTTAGGTCTATTGCTAAACATAAATTGCATATTAATGATTGCCTTTTCCTTCAGGAAATTAAGGGGGTTGACTGACAATCAATGTAATGCTCTGATTTGTCAATATTCAGGATTACTTTCACTAGTCTCTACAACAATATACAAGTAACAAATGCCACAGTCAGAAAAATACTGTGTTATCAACATGCCTTTGTTTTCTGCATATCACATCTCTCTCTGAATAGAGACAGAAAAAGCAATGGCATGGTGTTTTTCCCTACACCGAAGCCCATGAGGAAGTAAGTTTATGAAAAACTTTCAGCTTAAATCTCCTACATAAACTCTGATAAAAATAAGTAGGAGCAAAATTTGAGATGGTGCCTTGAAGGCTTTGAAATAAAGTTTTAAATAGGAGATGTTATGACATACTTCAGAGAAATTTCACTTATTCGAAGATGAAACCATAATGCAGTTTAAAAAAATGAGATCGCTTATCACAGTTTACTAGAGAACATATTAAACAGAAACCCATTTGTTTAGATTTGTAGCCATTTTTAAGAAGCGAGACCTTCGGAAGATGAAAAGCTCTTGAACCCACAGTGAACTTCAAAAATTGCAGTAATAAAACGCACAACTTTATTAGAATAAAGATATTACTTGTCTAAATCTCCTTTAAAAATGTTACAGGAGATTTATAAAATACAAGTTGGTTAACTTACTTGGGATTAATTGGACAAAACTTTTTATGTGTTTTTTTTACCTGGAAAGCAATGATTACATCCTATGCATTGCTTTGTGATTCAACTGATCTGTCATTCGGAAATACAACTGCTAGCTCCAGTACACTATTTAGCAGGGATATTGCCAAATATGCTCTTAAGGCATTATTTGGCTGTTGCTGATAGGCGAATACAGAGCTTGGAGAGGTACAAGTCAAATGAGGTAGGAGAAAGCCTGAACTACCATTGAGAAGACAAATTAATCAATTCAGAGATAGGGAGCTCAAAGCTGCTTTAAAAAGATTGTGAGCTTTACAAACACCTAACACCAGACCCACAGCTTTTGGCCTAAGGCACAAAATGCTCTTCATTATACACCTTCTGATTTACATATATGTAATACAAGAATCTTCAAGAGGGTTTCCGTTGTTTACATCAAACCCTACTGGTCCTGAAATACAGGCATACCCATGTCCTATTCCACCAGCATACTTCCCTTCAGGACAGAGTTAGGAAGACAACAGTGTCAAAAAAGCTAATTCTCAAAAATCAGAGGGATCCCTCCATAGAGGGTTTTACTCCACAGAGGACATTGAAACATTTTCACTCACTTTCATCCTTTTGCCATTACCAGTGGGAATGGGAGAAACCGTCTAGAGGGTTCAACTCTCCACAAAAGCTACTTCATGGGAGTATACAGATTAAAATGCAGAGAAGAAACATGAGATTTCATTAAATGTGAATGAATTCTGCCATTAAATGTTTGCATAAAGTGAAATAGCTGCACCGACTCTAGAAATTGCCCACAAGCCTTACTCTTACATCTCTCAAACTAGATGCATTACAAAAATACCAAAATATTGTTGTTCTGATTTTCATACAGTGATAAAACACTAGGCAGATGAAAACATTCTTTTTTTATATCAAAACCAGCAAGCTGTAATAACCTTGCAAGCGTTAACTCTAATTATAATTGAAACAACAGACAAGCTGTTGTATTTTAAGAATCGTATTGATTTAATTCCTTGTCTTTTTTCTTTTTTTTTAGTGTGCCATTATCTTCTAGCAAAGTATTTGATTTATGATGTAGATACAGTGTAAGTTTTATCCCCATATGTGTCATAAAAAAATAAAGACAAAGCAAGCTTATAACCAGGAACGACACCACATGTCAGCATTCCTGCAGCTCTCAGAAGAAATGTGCTACCATGCGAGTAACACTGCAGAGGACTAGGGCAAAACAAATTGGATGAGTAACCCATAGGGGAAAAAAGCCACTTAGGAATGATTCCAATACTTTTATGCTGGAAATGCTGGAACCTTACAGTCATTGACTTCGAACATTTTTTTCAACCAAAATCATCTTTCCCCTCTCTTTGTTTTGACCTTGTCCACTAATGCACAGCCTTCCTGAAAAGCAATTTGAAGTTAACAACACAAATTCCATTCTTACCTACATTTTTCAACCAGACAAGATTAATGCGTAGCCCACATCTGTGCTTAAATCTCTTGTAAGCTAGTATGATCTTTGAGGCAAAGCAGTACGATTTTGATTTTTAGAATGTAAATAGTTAAGTTAGCACCAGTATACATCTGAACTTGAAGAACGTCGTATCAGAACCTGAAGAGAGAACGATACTGTTATTTTAGACTTTCAGTTATAGTACAGTACTTCAAAGAATTCACTCCGTTATTCAGTGGCAAGCCAGTCTGGACACACAGAAAGCTAGCTTTGGTGGTCACAGCACACAACCACACCTGGAAGCAAATCAGAAGCTGGCAGTAAGTAAGCAATGAGTAAGCAATTCTGGTAGACAGGATGCACGGAACCACTCCAAGACCCTCTACACATAACAAGCACTGTTTCAGCCCAGCTACCATACAAAGCATTCTGCTATTAACCTTAGATTGGCAGCCTATACGCGCAAGGAAAATGAGCTCTTCTAACTAAGTACAGTGTTGTCATGTTAACAGATGAGCATGGAGAAGCCTGCATAGTCACCACCATAACAGACAGTGTCTGTAGAGTTATCATACAAATGCTCAGTAAGATATTATTTATACAAAGAAAAATCAATGAGATTGCCTGCTGGCTTCACAGTAGAGAAATTCTTAGATGCTCTCAACAGAATAAGCTTTATTTGCATGGAAGCACACCAAAATTTTACCTTCTAAAGGATCTGACATTCTTTTCAGATAGCGATGCAAGGAAAAAGTAACAGACATAATTTGGAAAGCTGAATGTGGGGAAAAGAAAAACAATCACACCTAATAGTGTAATATGAAAATAATTAAGTGAAATGCTGATAAATGCTTATTTTGTGAGATGATCAAGACAGGAGAAGAGAGTTACAGCAGTAACAAAATTCTGCAAGACTCATTGCAAACTTCCAATAATTGAAAAGAGCTTATAAACAGGAGGGAACACGTTTTTTTCTACGGGTAGATCACGATAGGACAAGAGGGAACCATTCTGAACTAAACAAGGGGAGATTTAGATTGGATGATAGGGAGAAATTGTTCACTGAGAGTGGTGAGGCTTTAGCACAGGCTGCCTAGAGAGGTTGAGTTTGCTCCCGTCTCTGGAAGTATTCAAGGTCAGGTTGGATGGGCCTGATCAAGTGCCTGATTTAGCATGTGGCAGCCCTGCCCACTGCGGGAGGATTGGAATTAAATTATCTTTGAAGTTCCTTCCAACCCAAGACATTCTATGATTCCATGGATGCACTCCCCACCCCATGTAAAGTACACGTTGCATGCTCTGATAGACAGCCCCTCAAATGTAAATGGAGACTATGCAGCTTCATAACAACCAAAACCAAACTGGGAAAAAAAGTATTAAGCTGCTCAGGATTGTTGTTCCACCACAGCTACCTGTCTAACAGGTGAAGTGCCAGTACTCTCCTCAGGAGACTGAAGAGGATTAACTTCTGCAAATACAGGGGAAGCTGTCTCAGCAGCTCTGCAGAGCATATCACTCTCCGCATACACCAGCACTTAAACAGCACATCATCAGTTGAGCCTTCCCCTGTACAGTATTGTACTTCTGGGAAGACTGCTGCTCACTGTACTTCAATCTACAAGGCTGTTCTGAAGAGGGAAACTCAGCTTCTACAGGTCTCGCAGAAGAGTGACACTAGATGAAGGGCAAAATCTGAAAGGGGAAAAAGCTATTCTGTTCTGAAGTCAATGCCTTTCTGCTGCCAGAAGGCAGGAGTCTATCCTACTGTTTGCATCTCTAACAACTGCATGCAGTGTGAGCGATAGGAAGAGAGCCACAAACTAACCGAGACTGCCACTTCTCCCAGGCTGCATTTCTGCCACCCAAACCAAAGCTGCAGAACAACGAGCCTTTTAAAGCTCCTTTTCATTACCTGTAGGAAAAAGGATGAAGCTCACCACTGCCGTTTATTTTCCCAAAGTCAAAACATGACAGAACAGAAGTTGAATAAGCTGCTCAAATCCTAAAAGCTACAGCAAACTTTTGGGACTGGATTAAGAGCCTGAACACAGGGCTTTAAGAGGAGGCCATGCAGAGGGAGCATCAGTGCCTCAGGCAGCTCAGTAAATGCTGAGCGAACAAAGAACAGAGCAACTTGTACCTCCAGGCTTCAAAAGGTGCAAAATACATCTCCGCTAATGCTCCTCATTGTGGTCCTGGGGCTGGTGGCAGAGACTGCTGCTCCAGCTTTTTCTGAACTTTAAGCAGGTTGCGCCACTGAGGGCCTCAGGTCTCATGTTTAAAGTACACAGAAGTTGAAATTGCACTCAAATAATGCAGCAATAGGTGCAGATTTTAAGTAGCAGAGATAGGTCTGCTGTGAGCAGATATCAGAAAACCTATTTAAACTTACAGAGCCCAAACATGCAATATTATCAGTGATTGAGCTAACTTAGTTATCCCTTCGCCACTACGAGAGAAGTAAATTTTCCAAAATGTGTAAACTCATAACATATCTTTTCCTTTTATCTAACTTGGAACTGAGGTGCCCACTAGCCAGAACAAATTATGAGGAATTGAAGAGGTCCTCTGAATACCGTGGATCGAAGTAAATCTCTAGCTGCTTACATTACAACTGTATAAAAGTGCACTATGATTAAGTTACTTTATACAAATCACCAAGGTGTGTGTGTGTTGTGGGTTGTGGGGGGGGGGGGGGTGTTAATTACAACTGCTTCTTCAAAGAAGCCTTAGTTAACTTGTGAACTGGTTAACTAGCATTCCTAGTTTCTTTCTCAAACACAAAACAGTGGCTGTAACACATTCTGTCTTTGACTGCTGCCAAGTAGTATTCAGGTCTTTAAAATGCAAATGAAAGTAAAATAGCAATTGAACTCTTCTTTCTTTTTATGTTGAAATGTCACTCAAGAAAGCCCATTTCAGACTTTCTCCAAATAGACAGACGCTGTTTCCTTACAATGCCTTACAGTTGAGTTTATCGTGAACAACCTGAGGGGGCAAAATTGAAGGAGTAAGAACTGCTCACGCAGTGCAGGGAGATGAGCAATTTAATTGCTACTTGCAGACACACGCTTCTATCTCCTCTGCTAAATACCATCTTTTATTGTAGAGGAAGCAAGCCACATTTATTCTTAAAGGACTTGTTTTGTGGTAGGCAGATGCAGTCTTTAACTTTAAAGACAGATAAAGTAATAAATATTTCAGAACACCCACAGGTAGTTTGTGAACAGTAGTTAATGTCTATTCAAACTGCAGGGGGATGCTTCAGAGGAAGTAGGCTTTAGGCAGTTTGCCCTTTACTACTTGCACAACTTCACTCAAGATGCAAGATGCTTTACTTATCTTCCTGCAGTTACATCCACCAGCATAATTCATCTGCTTGAAATACAGAAATCGTTGCCTCCTTAAGTATTAAGTGGTGAGACTTCTGTCATGAGCCATTTGAAATGCATTTTCTTCAACTCCACTTTGGCAGTTAAGAACCAAACATGCAAATTCCATGTCATAAGATATTTAATATTTCCCTACTAATAAACGTCTGGACTAAGCCAAACCTTTAACATAGTTTAAATTGTATGCATTTCAAGATTACCTTACATCCCCATCTCGCTTCCATGTGACCACAATGACACGAATTAAACTTCAGTGAAATTGAGTGGTAGTGCACTGCATCAAGTGCTCTTCAGAATTAGTTGATTTATGCCATTTATATTTCTTGTAGATGTGAGGGAAATAGTTTGTATTTGTGAAGCCTGGAGACTTAAGACATAAGTGGGTGAGATTCTGAGCTCATCCTGTGACTCTGGCAATTGATGACTCAAGTTTGACAGGCCACCAAGCATAAGAAATCTAATACAATTTATTTCAATTGGATTTGGTCACTCAAATACTTCAGGAATCTGAGTTACAGAGATGAGGATTTAACCAGCTATTGCTCAAGAGAGGAAGAAAGGCAAGAAATGTTACATAATTCTCTTAAAATATCTTCAGGCTCTGAGAGCTCTGAGAAATGGAAGGGAATGGACCTGCAGACAAGTTACACTCAGAAACGCTATAATGCTTTCAGCAGTCCTTAAAGAACAGCCACGTGTGGTATTTCTGCAGTGCTTCACTACAGTCCACAAACACCCGTGCCTAATGCTCAGGATCAAAACTCAAAACAAGGGAAACAACTGCAAAGGCAGAGACGTGCTAAAGGACTTAACATTTCTGACTTTTGCAAGAGGAACATCTACAGTTACGGGGTGGTAAAGCCATTAAACCATTGCTGATGGGTTTTATAAGTACAGTACACTTCCCAAGGAAGGAGAGCCAAGAAAACCGTATGCAAAATGTGACACCAGTCACACACTTACATAGAATAGGATGAGGTGCACAGACATCCTAATACAATGGTAGGTAAAAAAGAGCTAAGTAGCTTGGCTTTGTATGACTTAGTTTCCAGACACTGCAAAGCCCAAACAATCATTACATCAGAGTTTATAATGCCAGGCACTCATATGATGGAAATGAGAGGCAATTCTAACAAAAGAAGTTCTTTCATGACCAGTCAACATCGTGCAAGCACATTCTTGTCAGGAGAGAGACAAAGCTGTGCTGCAGTTTTTCTATTCCCTCCCTACAGATGGATCTCTACCCACTTCATGGTTATGCTTCATCCTTTACCAGGTTCAGCTAAACATTTGTCAATGCTTGTGAGTAAGGAAAAACTTATGGCTATAGCAACAAGGCCCTGGAGGTTTCAGAACTGAGCACAGTCAAAGACAATTCGCTGCTTAGGTCAAAGCGCATGCAAAATATGAGCCAGTGAAAAGTGCATGCCTTACCTCTCCGTTTCTTTATTAAATCACAGATCAACCTTCCTAATAATAAAACATTTGCACAGTCCTCACCAAGTACTACATGAAACTCATTATTCCAGTTAGTGCTTACACGTACTGCAAACCCTGTCAAAGCATTGCTGTTTTGTTTGTGGACAGCAGAAGAATCGTTTTTGCAGGAAAGACAACTGAGATAAGACCGAGGACTACTCTGGAATCAGTTTTTCCTAGAAATACATGAACACATGTACCTAGCACACTTTGATTAGAATAAAGTCATTTGTACGACAAAAAAAGCAGAAAGATGCAAAAAAGGGATTGACAGCTTTAATCTTCCAAGTCATCACAGGACTTCAGGAAGCTACTCAGTGGCTAACTTTGTTAGCATGTGTCTAAGGTTATCATATCATTTGAGCTGTGTTACAATCTCTTACCTAAACCTAGTTTTGCAATGCATACAGACAACTATGGATGTTAGAATGTGTATATACCATCAGATGGATAACGTGGATCTTACTGTTGTAAAAAAAAAGTAAGCAGGTGTTTCCAAAACTTCTTTTTTCATTCTAGAATACAAGAAGAAAACAATTAAGATGTTTGTCACCTGCATTTCAACATTTTATTGCAAAACGATGTGACAGTTCTCTAAAATTTCCAACTTTGTGTAAGAGAAACCATGAGAAAGTCTCCTCAAGGCTTTTTTTTTTTTCAAAAAATATTTTATCTCCTTTATAACAAGTGCATTCATCTTAATTTTCAGAGCTTGGATCGTGTGGGGGGAAGGAAGCAGGGGGAGGGGGGGGGAAAGGATGTGGGAGAAGAGAAAAAGTAACTTCAGGTTCACTGAAGGTCATCAAAAAGATAGTTTCACATGTTTTCAATCTAATGACAGCTTGCAGTGTACCTTCTGCTTCCACACTGACTACTCACCAAAATGGTAGTAAGTGATGTTGACACAAGATAACAAGCCATGGCACAAATCACCTAGCAAACAAAGTAATCCCTGGGAAGAATGCAATAATGAAGATGGCTTATCTTCTTAATTCTGAGACACTGGAGTTATTTGTGGACGGATCTCTGCCCTTTCACCAAGCCACTCTGACTTCTCTACTTCCCTTTCGTTCCCCTCCCTTTGATCTCTTACACATACTCTGAACAAAATGCACTGTATACTAAAGGACTCACTCAACAGCTGAATATATCATAAGTTTTAGATCATGTTACTGAAGGAGACCTGTTCTACACTGTAAAGCAGAGGTTTTTCAAAGGCATCTGTAATATCTGTTCCTCTACCCTGTACACTGTCTTTGGTAGTCTCCTTCTCAAGGATAGATCCAGGCAAGTTAAGATTACAACAGCTTATGAAATCTGACAGATTGCAGAACGAGGTAGGATGGCATAAAACAACCTAAGGGCACTAAAGGACAATGCTGGTGTACCTGAGGATTCCAACAAGGACATAGAGAACACACACAGGAATCATGGCTCTATCTGCTGACAGAAAACAAACCTGATCAAAATGAACCACCCCAACCTCATAAAACCAAACCCAGTTCCTGTTATATGCCTGCACTAAGAATTATCTGCCCTCACATGCCCACAGAAGGACTGAATCCCAGCTTAAAGTCAAGATGCAAGGTAATCTCACCCTCTGCACGTTTTGGCATACCAAAATATAATGGAATGATTTAGAAAATCACCAAGACCAATCTGCACTTTTCTCAACAGATCAGAGACATTGCATTCAAAGCAGCTTGTTAAGCATTAAGTAAAGTTTTTAAAAAGGCATTTAACAATCTGCTCCTTATGCAACTCTTCTCCAGCTAAACTGCACCTATAAAGTTATAGCAGATTTGCACTGGAATCACAGCAAGTGTGAGTTGCATGCTTTTATTACTCGGGAGATGGTTAGCACATTATATTTCAGTAACTATACACATACAGTTTTCTTTCACTGAACAACCCAACAAAGTCATCAGATTTCTGGATTACGAAATTACTTTTAACTCTGATGCAGCAGATACCAGAAAGCTGGCACGCTCAGTAACGAGCATTCTTCATCTGCTTTGCATTGTCCCGTTCACCTAACCATCCCATAGGCTTCTGTACATCCATATTTTGAAGCTGCTCTAAAGTTCCAAGAGATTTTCGGGGGTATTTTTTTCCTGGTCAAGGCTCACCAGGAACTCCACAGGGGAGGAATCTCCACCAAGAAACCCTTGTACAGTGGGGTCAGCCCTTAAATGGGCTCTGGGTGAGATGGAGCCAGGCTCCACCCCTTCTGGGCACACAGGTGTACTGCCTTCACCTGTGCTCCTGCAGCTGACTCAGTGCTCACCTCAGGTGATCAATCAAGTGGTTCAGGCCATGATTCAACAGTTCCCATACAAGCCTCAAACCTAAAACTCACTCAAATACACAATGTGGTTTGTTCTCTTTTAAAGTAAAATCTACCTGCAGGCAAAAAGATTCCAATGCTTCCCATATCCAACAGTTCTTAGAGCCAATCCTTCATCAGTGTATGAAACACTAGAGCAACCTGTGCCTGAAATGTTCACGTACCTGAGCAGTACTGCACTTTCTTTTCCACTTTGTTCTCTATTATTAACACAAAATATTGCTCATTCTTTTCCTTTCACAAAAGGTCACTAGTATCAGTGGTAGATAGTCTTTTTGCCTCATGAATAATCAATGAAAAAATCTGTTCTGTCCTTCTACATGCAAAGAGCATTAAAGATAAAAATATCCTTCATCCCACGTGTATTTTCAAGAAACTTTTAGGCAAACTTCCTGCTGGCTCCCATTTTCCAGTGGGAAACATACTTTATCTGTGTTTATGCACAGATGCTTGTGCTTATGCATGTCAAGGGTGTGTAGATGGAGAGGAAACTTGGAATAGATTGTACTTTTAAAAGCAAAGTGACCTTTGCATTATTGAAGCCTGTTGTCATGCTTGTTCATCCAGCATAAATTATGAATTGCCATTTCTGAGACATCAGGTCACTGCTCTTATGTGCTCCCACATTAACTTGCATGACAATCCTTGATGATCTGAAGACATCAGGCATGCCCTCTTCTGGGGCTTTTCCTTCTCTGTCAATCTGTGTGTGACAGCACAGCTGTTTCTAGGAGTTAGATACAGAACAAATAGTACTCATGCTTCTGTCTACATGTCCATCTGCCTAGACATGTATCGAATAAGCTGCATTACAAACGTGTAACCAGAGCGGTCTTTCAGGGTGGCAATCAGAACCATCTATTTTTCTGGAATCAAAAAGCCCAAGTATCATGAAAATATATCTGCATAAGATATTCTAGACATTTTCTATGAAATCAAAATGATACTCCCTAAGCAAAGAAACCATTTCTGCTCCTAAGCCACATTTGTAAAAGGCTTACAGAATTATTGCATATTTAGGATCACAACGTAGCTACATTAAGTCTGTTCATCTAGTTATTAAGTCGTTATAGAGCCCTCCTCAGCACAGGAATACCAAACATGGCACAGAGGGCAGTAAGTGCTGGATACAAACACGTAGCTGACTTTGTAAGCAAATCCAGTCTAGGTCAAATTAGTTTCATGGGGCTTTTGGAGACAAAAGAACTTTCTTTGAGTATGCATATTAAAAACTAATGGAATATTAGGAGAATTCTGGGCTTTTTCTTTTTGCTAAACTGCTTGTCCTCTATCTCAAAGATAATTTCCACTTCTCCAATCTTTTGAATTGCCAGTTTTGAAATGATTTGTCTAATATTAATTCATCATAATTAACAACATTAATCTTATTAGAGAGCATTTGTTGAATTACAAGCAACAGGAAGAGTCATTATCCTATTCATCTTCTTTTTAATAAGAAAGATTAAAATGGTTACAGCAGAAATCCGAGAGCCAGAGTTTCACTGTTCCAATCTCAGTTTTGTGACAACTCATTACAGAAACTCATGTGGGTCATTTTTACTATTTTTCATTTTTCTTTTGTTAAGCATTCAAGGAGAGAGGATATAACAGAATCACAAAACTGTAGGGGTTGGGAGGGACTTCTAGAGATCACTGAGTCCAACCCCCTGCCAAAACAGCTCCCTAGCCCAGGTTGCACAGGTAGGAGTCCAGGTGGGTCTGGAACGTCCCCAGAGAAGGAGACTCCACCACTTCTCTGTGCAGCTGTGCCAGTGCTCCGTCACTGCACTGTGAAGAAGTTCCACACAGAACTTCCTATGCTTCAGTTTGTGGCCATTTCTCCTTTTCCTATCACCACACACTGCAGAGAAGAGTCCAGCCTCACCCCTTTGCCTCCCGCTCCTTAGATATGTATAGACCTGGATCAGATCCCCTCTGAGTTTTATTATTTCAAGGCTGAGCAGACCCATGTCTCTCAGCCTCTCCTCATAAGAGAGGTGTTCCACACCCTGTATCACCTTTGTAGCCCTCTGCTGGACTCTTTCCAGGAGATCCCTGTCTGTTTTGCACTGGGGAGCTCAGAACTGGACACAATACTCCATGTGAGGCCTCATGAGGGCAGAGTAGAGGGGGAGGATCACCTCTGGACCTGCTGGCCACGCTCTTTTTCATGCACCCCAGGATCCCATTGGCCTTCTTGGCCACCAGGGTACATTGCTCCTCTCCAGCAGCTCATGCCCCAAACTGTACTGGCACAAGCAGTTATTCCTCCCTAGGTGCAAGACTCTACTCCTGCCCTTGTTAAACTTCTGGAGATACCCTTTCCTATAAACTGTTCTTGTTTCAGTTGGGACAGAGATGATTTTCCTCAGAGCATCCTGTATAATACTATGGTTTGGCATTAGGAGAAAAGCAATATTGATAACACACCAATGTTCCAGCTGTTACTGAGTACTGCTTCAAAAAAGCCAAGGATGTCTCAGCCTTTCAGCTTCTTCTACAGTCCTATCAACAAGGGGCTGGGAGGGCACGAAATACTGCGGAGAAAACAGAACCAGGAGGGCTGACCTAAACTAGCCAAAGTCATACTCTGTCCTGTATGACATCAGGTGAAAAAATATAACGCTGTGGGCAGTTAGCAGTAGGGGCAGCTGCTGCTCAGGGCCTGGCTGGGCATCAGTCAGCAGGTGGTGAACAATTACCATACATCTCGGTATTTGTGGCAGGGAAACCAAGGCATAGTAAGGCAGAAAAGCAGAAAAATCTGTCTGCTCCCTGATCTATCTGTACGTATCCCTGCTAATCACATGAGGCTGATTCATTTCTTGCCCACTGAATGGAAAGCGTGGAATTCTTAAACCCTACTGTTTTAGGCACTGCTTTAAGTTCTTCTGCCTGTATAAAATTTTCACCAATGTCATGTCTGAGAAGTGGCATCAAGCACAAAAACAGTCAGAGACTGTCATGTTTCTCCTGCTTACAAAAAACAAAGAATACAAGGATGTTGCTATGGTACATGCCATTGGCCTCTTGTTCTGCTGTTTGTGCTACAATAATGGCTGTTACATCCGTGTGAAAAAGTCCTAAAACACGAGCTTAGAAAAACAGGACAGTCAAATACTTCAGCAGTGTCGTTTCTCCCTGCTCCTAGGTAATGTTTTGACTCATGACCACACTGAGCATGTACTCGAGAATACTTCATGATAGCCTAATGTTTAAATACCTGCTTGAAGACTACAGAGGACCTTCTGTTTGTGTCTGAAGCTAATGCAGATGCTATTCTAATGCAGTTGAGATGAAATGATATTATCATAACTGACGGCTACTGCCCTATACTAGCAGGTAGTCTTGACCTTCCAGAAAATCCTTATCTTGATCCTCTATGAGGTTGTTATTTTTCCTTAAAAAGAAAAGATTAAATACAGATTAAGTAACTGTTGTCTAAAAGCCTCTACTAAGCTCAAGATTAAGTCCATTCAACTGACTGGAACTACTTAAGTAAGCAACAATCAGTACTCACTTAAATCAATACTCACTTAAATGCTTCCTGCAGTCTTAGCTATTAATTGCTTCACAAAAGAAAAATGTCATTTTAACTGCCTGCAGTCTGGTAGCAAAAGCCTGTATTATTTTGCGATTGTTTTCCTTTCTGGGTCTCACACTCTTTCTGTGTCCAATCAGGCTTAAAAAATGAAGTTACAATAAAATAACCTACTTAGGGAGGTACAAAATTCATTTTTTGACCGTAAGAATGCATTAGGCTAGCTAACAGCAAGTAGAGAAAGTATCTGAGAACATGATTGCTAGAAACAGTTTTCATCTGAAAAGGTTTTTTTCTTTGTCTGGCAAAATATCTCAACTAATTTGCTTCTTATGTTTGAAGAAGTATGCAGTCTTCACAACCAGAACGATTTCAGAATGCTTAAGCTTGTTTTTATACACAGTTGGCAACTAAACCATGTTTGTAACATCAACCTTAAAATGCTGAAAGAGGGACTAATGAACATGTATCATCACGCAGGAAGTAAGTATTTTGTATCCAAGTTATCAATACCCAAATATGATTGAGAAAAAAATAACCTGTCATATTCCTACAACTCTCAGAGGCGCAAAGAGTTATTACACAGTGCTGGACTTCATTCACACCACATGAAAAGCATTAAAACATCTGCTCTGCCTAAAATGAAAGGATTCATTTTTCATTTAGAAACTTCATGTGCCACCTATGCCATAACATCACCTGTACAAACCTCTACGATTACCTCATTTCTGCAGAAATCTCACGTGGGCGGTTTAATTTCCTCTTTGCAGAGTGGTGAAACACTCTCCTCTATAGCTTTCTATACTCCAACACACTGCCTGCACACTGGAGACCTACAGGAAAATTGACTATGTCATCTCCACTTTGCAACAGCTCTTCCGTTGTCCCCTCACACCTGGACATTAGGTTGCTCTCACACTGTGAAGCCTGAAACATCTTGTATGTGGGGATACCAGCTAACATACTTAATCCTTAATCTACCTCACTGCCACCTCTTCTCAGCAAACCTGAGCTGACAGCAATCTGCAGACATTATTTAGAATAATCTTTCCAGAGCTCTCCATTTGATTAAATCAATAAAGAAGTTGCTAGCTACTTTAACAATGAAATGCTCTTTCTTCTCTTACATAGTCCACAAAGTGTAGCAGGGATATATCAGACTGAGGAGATTCCACTAACCATGATAACAGAATGCTATTTAAACAGTTATAAGAAGTAGAGATAATTGGTAAAAACTATTTAATGCAACCAATTAAGGTCACTAATCTGAAGCTCCAGAATAGGACTTCAAGAGGAATGCTGTGCCTTATCATTTAATAGACTGTATCCTATAACATTTGTTCCAAGCGTAAGCTGTGGCATACGTAAAATTCTTCAGGAATGAGCAAGTCAGGCTTCAAGTACACCTAATTAAGATCTCAGAAGGCTTTCTTGTGGCTAACATTCTAAATTCAAAAGCTCTGGAATCCACTAAATACTCTTGCATTAGTAGGCACCAAGCAATTTGCACACAGAGTGGATGAGAGATGACCAAGACTGACCCAAGTGAGATGCCCTAAGAACTTCTTCCAGATCAACCTGATTTAATGTGCTCATGCCATTTCTATGCATTCAGTCTCATTCATATCTTTCCCTCCGTTACCACAAACACATCCAAATTGAGGAAATTTTTGTACAGGCAAATGCATTGGGAGAACAGAAAATTTATGTCATTGAAGAAAGTAGAACTCAAATTTGAACTGAAACCTCATTTTCTCATCACACTTAATCTTCTGATCTTTAAAATGGAGGAAACTCTAAGGAAATCCTCACCTTGGGAAGCTTTAAAGATATCTGCATAGAAGAGAAACTAAATAGAATGTTTTAAGGCACCTCAGTGAATGGAAAATTTCTTTCTATATGTAAACATATAATATAGCACATATTTTAAATAGCAGCGACAAGATGATAAATAATGAAAAATGAAAACTAGATCTAACACGAAGCACAAATATTTTGCTTTAAAATTAGAAATGGGTATTTTGCAGGTGCTTTGCTCATTAGTTTTTAAAGCTACAGCACAATTCTTTGAGAAACAGACTATATATATAGGCATAGTTGTTATGTACAAGAACATAAAAGAATAATTACAGTAAATTTGTCAAGAAGCTTCTGTTTGAAGCAATTGCAAGTGAGAAAGAATATGCTTAAACAAAGAGCACTAGTTTTAGTAGAACTGAAGGTTGCTTTCGTGAAGTTCAGCTATACAGATATTGAGACCAGACTCCTAAAACTAAAAAGTAGATGCAACACAGGCAGTAGAAGACATCCAGTTCAGCAGCTCCTTGACAAAACACACAGACAGAAAACGTGCCATGTACACAGATCTCATAGGGCAGGCAAATCTTTCCTGTGAAAGATTATGTGCACTCGATTCCCCAGCACATCTGGGCCTAAACATGAAGTGACCTCAAGAGTAAGGAGGAA
The DNA here is from genome assembly GCA_023055505.1 of Callipepla californica brunnescens. Lineage (NCBI taxonomy): Eukaryota > Metazoa > Chordata > Aves > Galliformes > Odontophoridae > Callipepla > Callipepla californica. Next base: position 2,153,546 of record JALIRH010000026.1, read on the forward strand.
GATACAGTTTCACATTTTATTCCTTGGCTTTGAGGAACCTTGGCCATTTTTCAGGAGTGCTTTGCCATTTCCAGTCTGGAGCATTAATGAGCAAAGAGCCATTCTGCCAGGGATCTAAAGGAACAGCACCTACATTGTGTAGAAATGAGTTTGCCAGAAAAGCTGGCTTCCTTCTTTAGCTCATGCTCCAAACCAGCAGAGCTATTCTGTCACTCCAGACATCTTCTGGTCAGCATCACCTGTGCAAGGACCAGGAGGGAGGACATTTGAGGTTCCCTCGCTCTGTTTTACTTCCAGCCAAAATAACCTGGGAAAACAAACACGCCTTCCATCTTCCAAGAGCTTCCAAATTGTTCCAGCTGGAAAGGCAGCCTTGCAAAACCGTAAAGCAGCTTAGATCCCTGCCCCAACCTAGTACCCTGACACCAGAACAGAGCACTCTCCTGGGCAAGTCTTATAATCAACTCCTCCACCTTTAACCTGATCATCATAATCACCTATAAAATTAAAATATCTCAACATCCTACAACATTATAGTCACTGCCTTTAAAAATAAATAAATAAATCAGCAGTATCTTAAACAGTGTTCAGTGTAGTCAGCACTTACATTAATATTTGACCTCAAAGCACTTCATTAATATTGTATTAATAGATTAACATATCTGAGGTACTTGTTTGCCCTCAGATTATGTATTTTTTTAAGTCAGTCTTCATTCTGCTGCTCCATCAACATAGCGACATAATGTTTTAGCATCCATTTGATCAGTTAGCTGGAATTTTAAAAGTTAACAGAAGAAAAGGCATTTGTCAGGTCAGTTCTCATTCATCTGTTCATTTACAGATCCTTAATTCATGAGCCTGAGGTAGAATTTGTTCAAGCAAGGATTTACATCTTTTAATAAGTGATTAAATAGAAAAGAAAAAGAAAAGAAATCCTCACAGACCTAAGGTTAATTTTATCTTAAAAGTCAACCTTCATATAGCCAACTAGTTAAAAACAGTGCTTGGGGTTGAATTCTACAATCATTTAAATTCCCCAACTCCTCCCTAAAATAAGCTTCCACCCTTAATCGTTTAAGTGCTGCTTCCAGTTCTAATCAGGGAGCCAACAGTAAAACTGTCACAAATGCTTTAATTTTCTCAAGTGGAGCGGTGTGTTTAAGGTACTTGGGACACCTGGAGTAACTAAAGAAATCCATTCTTTCCCATCATCTATTACTGTCAGCCTTCTTCCTTTGTTTTGTGGAAGCATTCACTTAACACCAACTAAGAGCCCCCAGTGAACCTGTCTGAATGATCTGCAAAACGAACAATGGTTAATAGGGTTTTAAGTATTTGGCAGATATCTTTATGATATTTGTATTGACTCAGTAGGAGCCTTCCCTTCTCATTTCTTAATCATTTCACCTAGCCAACTCCAAAGCAAAGACTATTTACTCATTGGATTATTTAAGCTGTACAAGTGCACTCAGTCAGTGGACCTAGTCCTCACTTCAGACAGGGACAGGAGAGGATAATTAGCCCACAGCTGGCCAGCAGAGCTCATCATGGCTGCCAAAGAGCACAGAAGAGTCATTAATTTAGTTTAATAGTGCAAAGGATCTCACTGATGATAGAAATCGTTTAAAGAAATGTAAGAATGAGAGGTAAAGAGATCGTCAAGCACTATCCAAATTTCTGAGGTCAGCTGCATTCTGGCTTTTCAATCAGCAAAAGTCAATCAAAGTCTTAAAACAGAAAAGAGCCAATTCCAGTCTTCTGTCGCACAGATCATTTTCACACTTCCATAAAGTTCTGGTCAGAAACTTACAAGAACTCAGTGCCTAGTCTGAACATTGTTCCGACAGTCACCTGGGAGAACTGTCTCCTAGACTGTCTTTCTTGTCATTACCCCATAAAGCTCACAAGTTTCAGAACATATTAGTTCTCTGTGGAGTGACAGACAAGCTCTGCCAGGCCATTGACACTTTGATGTTGCTTGCAAACACTCCTGGTTCTGGCTGTCAGTGGTTATTTTTTAGAGCTGACAGTCATCCCACAGTTGTTTGGATGAGATACTCTGTTTGTATGATCTTCTAGGCAACCTTTCACCTGTACATTCACAGCATTCACTCCTTAAGAAGAAAAACAGAGGCATCTGTTCCTTGTAGAAAGAAAGTGCGGATTGTGTGATGCTGTAAATGCTCTTTCATTTCCTAAATATCTCAATGTTAAAATAAATTGTTTCAAAACACAATTTAAAGCTAATGTGAACAGAAATAACTCCTGAAATTGAGAGGACAACACCAGGGCCACAGTTGGTGAGGATTAACCAACTTCCAAGTGTGAAAATCATAGCAGTGCGTATGCAAGAATCCGTAACGCACAAGCACACAGAGTCCTGGCTTCCTCAGGGTTCTTTACTGCAGATTACTAGTAGCAGAACAAATACACACTTCCATGTATCACAAAATGAACCACCGTGGAAGCAACGACATGTATTACTAGAGTAATGTATATTTTACTAGGTGTCACTGGCACGACACATCCCAGGAACAGGGATCATCAACAGTAGAAGTCTCATGTCACAGACTACCCACATTAAGGAGCCCAGCTGGGCATCCCCAGCAAACAGCAGGTCTGCCTGCAAGATCTCCCGCAGAGAAGCTGATTTTAGCTAGACAATAAGTTATTTTTTACTACTGTTTTGGGTGCACTTGCATAAATGGGCACGGGACATCAATTCCCAGGAGTCCTGTTGCTGACCTCCAATTTCCTTGGAGGTTGCTTCATCATCACAGTTTCTTTGTTCTGTGCCTATTGAGTTCCTTTGTGCTATCAGCTATACCTCAACGAGGAGGTTTTACTGAGTTTATCTGAGATGTCTTGTGGCTCCCAGATAATTAGACATCTTTCTCTCAGTATTTTTACTGGGTCACCTTTGTGGCACCCAGCACAGTTAAGGACCATCACTAAACGGTTTTAAGTTATTGTCTTGCTCTTGACGTGCGAATGCATCAATTTCAAGACTTCTTTTATTCCTGGATAGTTGATAAGCCGCAGACTGAATTCTCTTTGTCTAATCTGGGAAAATCAATCTTTGTTTTGTAAATATGGTCAAGGGAGAGAAAAGTGTCCTCTTTTCCAAATAATCTGTTGCGAGATAAGAAGCAACCTCAAAATCATTTCGGATCTTTTTTCCTCCCAAGTAAAACCTGCTGGGGATGTTGAAATGTTCTTTGTTCTAGCTGTCCTAGTTACTCCATTCTGGATAGAAGCTTCCGATTCACCAGGACAGTACTTAGAATAATGACAACACGGCTTACATAATCACATTTTCTTTCTTGGACATCATATCTTGCTTACCCTCAAAACAATAAATTATACATAAATAAATCTCAGCTATATGGTAAGGAAAAAAAAAAACACTCAGTTTGGATTAATTGAAAGCAAACACATCAAAAAAAAATAGGTTAAAGTAAATTTTTGTTTCTGAAGAAGCTACAGGCAGCACATTATATATATATATATATGTAATAAGCTGAAAATAAATAAAAGTGAGTGGAAGATAATGGGAAGGAAGGTTTCCTACAGACAGCAAAGGGAATGTTAGTGTCAATAAATAGTAATACGTTTCCATCTTGTAACATCTAGTACTATTATCCCAGGAAACTATCGTGATTAATTAGCATTCCTCTTTTCCATTTTGTAAAATTCAAATCATCTGAATCCAGTGTCCTTTGTTACACAGTCACTGTTGGACTTAAGATAAAAATAATAACAAAGCCTGAAGTTCCACTCAATGCATTCATACTTTCCTTAATTGATTGGCCACATGAAAGGATAATGACTCAGAAAATAATAATAATGTGTATAAAGGAATCACAAAGGAGTATAAAAGTTCAGTGTTCTATTGGAAAAAAGAAACTGATTAAAAGAAAACACAGTGTAACACAACAAAACAAAATGGAATAAGATAAAAACAAAAGACGACCCAAAGTTGTATCACTTCTCACAGTGCAAAAATGGTCCTCTAGAACTTAATGGGAAGCTGTCTCCTCTTACTGTGTATCAGCCTGGTTAAATGGTCATTCAGTTTTTTTATCGATTAGTTGTCATGTTTTATCCTTATGGTTGTTTTTTTTTTTTAATTACTTTCTCAAAATTCTTTCTAATGCAGCTGGTTGCAAAATACAAATAATACAGTTTTAATATTCCAGTAGTTCTAGTCTTGTCAGACCATGCCAGAGCATTTGGGATTCTCCTTTTTCAACGAGCCCTTACTGTTCAACAGTATAGAAAAAAATAATAATAACACTATTCCATCTTTTGCAGAAAGATTGGACTCTTCTGCTTTGATTCCTGCCAAGAACTCCTTCCTGCACAAACATATACTGACTTGACTGTGGCTGTGCAAACCCTGGAACTGACATGCAAACTTGAACTCTAGTGTGTTAATAATCCCCACTTGAATCATTTACCATCTGTACATAATAAGCATAGGCATAAACTGCTTGTTGAATATGGCCTAAGAAGATACTCAGGACTGAAGAAATTCATTAGAATTTTATTTGGAAGAATCTAACCAGACAGAAGAAAAGGAACTGACTGTGTTTAAGATAAACAGTTTGCTTTCCAATGATAAGGCATCTGATTCTGACAAAATACCACAGCACAGATATAAAAAAACACCCCTGGACTTTTAAACGCTCTTTGACAGTATCACTGTGAAGTCAAATTTAAATTTGGAAGAAAAAATAAAAATAACATCACCAATAACTGCTAGTGTAAGCAACACTATCTGGGCAATGCCTTGTTCATAAGTAGTAAGTAAATTTGCAAAACTCTGGCAAGTACATAAAAGTACACACAGCTTTTGTCTTTGGCTATTGAACATGCAAGCAAAAAACTGCATGACTTGGTGTTTCTCCATGCTCCAGATTTCCCTTACAAATGCAGCACAATTGATTTATAACTAATATTTTCATGTAAAGTAGGATCGAGCGAGTGCATCCTCTCTTACAGACAGGTGCACCCATCAAGGGAATATTCAGGCAGAACAAGAAGGCAGTACGCAAGCATGAGTCCTATTGGCTCACTTCAGGCTGCATGAGCAAGTCTGAGCACATCTGCAAGGTGAGTGGGTCTGCATTTGTAAAAATCAAGAATAATAATGCAACTGCAAACAATAGCAATCTACATTTTTATAAATCCATATTCTCCTGGCAGCAGGATATTGGGAAAAACATTTGCTTTTTTTTCCCACGGTGGTATGTTTAATACATCCAGTCTCTCGCAGGAGCTCGAGTCTTCCTTGCTTTGTTCAGTGCAGAGCATCCTACAGCACTGCCAAACGCCATCACTGTGGAAATGACAGGGAAATCACAGACTTGCAGACTGCTTGCAGCGCCCCAGGGCACAGCACAACATGAGGCAGGAGACATCCAGCCCTTGAATCTCTTGTTAAGTCCAACTGCAACTTTTAAAATGAATCTATGCTATCCTCTGGCCTTGAAACCTAACCTAATGCTTTTCCCTTCTCCGCGGTCAGAGCAGTCTTGGTTGTCACCCCCTTAGTGTATGATGCTCCCCCAGCAAACAGCATGTATCAAAGTGTTTTTAGTTTCCACAAAGTCTGTGCTAACAAGCAATAGCAGAACCAAGGATGATAGCATAAATACTCAGTTTCTGAGTCACACGCTGTTTCTTTCAGAGTTTTGACCTTCAAGCTCCCCATTAAAACTGTTGCTTTTGGCAGAAGCAACAGTTCTTGACCAGAAAATAAGAAGGAGGAGGGAGAGGAAGCAGCAGTGATGAAATGGAAAAAATCAGGCATCTGCCAGAGCTTAGACTGATGGAATAATAACATTTCTTAGTCATTTTTCCCACCAGAAATATGGGAGAGAAGGGCTGTGATAGCTTCTGAAACCATCAGCTGCGGGAACAGTGGGACTTGTGGTAAGAAAAGAAAAAAGAAAAAAAGAAAAAATAAACAGTGGTACTCACATTTTGTCCGGCACTCTCTAAACTTTGCATAAAATGGAGACATGTTATCATTCCTTTGGGATGATAGTGATAACAAGTCTACTAGATAACTTTGCTTCACATCCTCCCCTCCCCATCCCACTGTGCCCCCTCAGTTCCTGGCACAGCCACATGAGCATCTCCAAGAAGAGCAGAGCCAGCCCAGATCCCACACACATGCTTGCCCTGGGGTTACCCCAGCAGAATAGCCTTCTTGTGCAGGTAATGCCTTATGCTCAAACTCATCATCTCCTGACTACATCTGAATCAAGGACAAGAGCCATAAGCACGAGCTTGCAAAGACTGCAGGTTTCTTTTCCCCATCACAGCCTAAATTCTAAAGGGAGGCACCATTCTTATAGTCACGTGCTTTTGTACTTCTCAGAGAAGAAAGTTGGGCAAAAGGGGAGTATACAAGCATAATTTTAAAAGTTTGTTGGTTTTCCATAGCAGTTGTTAGCCTGATTTGCTAACCTCCTCTGACTGCTGTTGCCTTGATCTTACAACCTCTCCTTCTTCACTGTGCCCTGCAGTGCAAACCCACTGCTTGAGATGAGCTCTGTGTGTGGGGGGGGTTGTGTGTGTGTGCATGTCAGCTACTCCCTTTGCACCATCACGGCAAGACACCATGGCAGAAATGTGTTGTCTCATTTTCAAGTAGTGTGGGGCTGAGACACGGATTTAGCAAAAGAAAAAAAGCTTCTAGCTAAGGAGGAGCTTCAGACAGAACAGCTTTAGAAAGGAACAGGTCACGCATTTCTTTGAGTCTGATTCTGCCTGAAGTTAACAGCTCACATAAGAAGAATAAACCGATGGTGCTGTAATTGAATTTTTATGGAAATAAACAGGTGGCAGATTTACTATGGCTGCGGGGATAGCAGGGGGTGAAATGCTGCAGCCACATTAACCTGTTTAATTTAATAGCCTCCCTACTCCAAGAGAGAGGAAAAAAAATAGATACTGTGCAGTTAGTTCAGTCAGCTGGATGCCAAATGTAAATAACTACAATTACCCTACTATGCCCATGTGCTAGATGAGAAAGAGAGTTCATGCCAACTCTCACTTAGTCGTCGTATTTCTTAATTAAGCTGCAGGAAGTTTAAAAAACAGCAGCAACAAAAGTTTTGATTCAAAAACAAGACGTGGAGGAGGAGCGTGCGTATGGAAGCAAATGTAGGGTTTACCTGGGTCTGCTCTGCTGCGTCTGCTGCTGAAACTCCAAACCACAACCTCCAGGTGTGGCCGTGCTCTCAGAGGGAAGACGTGACCAAGTCAGAAGCTCTGTCTCATGTCTCTGCCTACTGGGCTATTGAAAACTGGTCAGCATTTAATAGCAGCCTTTAATCCTCACAGGGAACCTGCAGCAAACAGGCACGGAGATCCAAAACTATTATGTGTTTACAATCAAGGTAATTGTATGGGGAGGTCTGGAAACATTGGATTTAGCTTTTTTTTTGCCTTAACCGCTGATGCAAAACAAAACAGGCTGAGGCATTAGTAGTACTGTGTTTGCATCCTGGCATGTTGGAGATAAATGAAAGAAATGCTGCTATAATATTCAAAAAGGGCTCCAGGGCAGCCCAGTAAAATTATACATTAAGGGAATGGGGAAGCTGCACCGTTAAGCAGCCGCCAGCCAAAATTGGGTTCCAGGGATCTGCTCCTTGTGCATATGGATGATAATACAGTCTCTAAGTATATGATCAGTCTTTAATGATGAAATATAACAACAGCACATTTCCTGGTGCACTGCTCCCAGTAAATGCCTACACCTGTTGATAAATAGCCATTAAAATACTTTATACGTGGCACTCCTTTCATTTCGAACGAACAATATCCATCTCATTGAATGTACTTCTCCAGAAAATTGCTCTGTTCAAGAAAGGGAGTCAAATTCTCTGTGAGAGAACGCTGACACGGGCTTTAATAAAGCTACAGCAATTTATACGCACTGAAGATCTGGTCCAAGTGATCATGTAATTGGAGACAGCAATGCAATTGCATATCATTAGCATGCCTGAGATAATGCCTTAATTTGCCTTTTGAGCAATATATCTGGGTTTTTAACACGCTCTCACCGTTGCGCTTTATGTCATTTCCCAGGTACGTGTATTAAAAAAGCAAGAAGAGCCTGTAATTTGGAATGCAAAGCAGGGCAGCGCAGCCGGACCCGCTCCCCGCCCCTGAGGGGCGCGGCGCCATTTTGCAGCGCTCCCGCCCTGCGGCGCCCGCAGTCATGCCGCTGCTGCCACCGCGTGGGGCGGAGCGGGAACGGAACGCCGGCTGAGGGCAGCGGGAGAGAGGGATCGGCAAAAAAGAAATGCGTCTTAACGAGCCTCCAACTGCGCCGAAACCGCACCAGAAACGAGCAGCGGCTTAGCCGTGCCCTGCTGCTTGGGCATTCGTTGCAAGGTCTCCAGCCGAGCGGTGAAAATTGATGGGAGATGTTCTCCTTGAGGAAGAAAGTCAGGGCTCCGTGAAAGTCAGCGCTCTGCCATCTGCTGATAGCAAAGGAGGGTCCGCTCCGTGTCTGTGGCAAGCTGCCCCAAGCCAAGAACTGAAAACCCAGTATTTCTTAGCGGTGCAGCTATCCCTGACGTCCTGAAACAGCCCCTGCAAATGGAAACAACATAAACTCTTCTTATTGGCATCCAAACTGAATTCAAATAAAATACGGAGTGCCTTTATTTCCCCCCAAGTTCTCTTAAACTTTGGAGCGCTTCTGCTCCAGAAGAAATATCTACAGGCTCCTCAGCCCCACACAACGCTAGGATTTAGCACACAGAGGAAAGACATCTTTATGGACAAAATATGCAAAATATTGCGCTGATGGGGACCTTCTTCCTCAGAAGCCTGTCTCTAAACTAGCCACTATACACCATAAATGCAGGAAAATTATGTTGCTCCTCACCGTGGTGTAGTATAATGCAAGTGTTGAAACAAGAAAGTATGATGCAGGTATACGTGTGGCTAGGGAGTCATAAACTTCTTGTGCTTTTCTATTTTTTACTATCAGAACCCTATAATGCCTCCTGTTTTGTCCCCGTATTTTTTCTCAGTTGGTTCCTTATATATAACAAATACAAGTAACTCTTTTATAAATAGTGATGTAATATTCATTTATGTAGTGCAGTAATCTAAATACTCACATTTTATTCTTCCTTCGTTAGGTATGTTTCTTCAATCCAGGTTTCTTCGTGGCACACCCTCTTGAGAAGTGAAGATTCATTTGAATGGACAAAAAAATTAAAAAACAAAGTAAACCAAAAAGCTGCGAAACTGAATTTGGAAGAATTTCCCCTTGGCAGGATGATAAATACTCTATGGAATCCAGTTCTGCATATTTACAGCAATTTTACAGCTGTTCTGATATTCATTTAACACTGGAAATGTAAAAAGCATTGTAAAAGTGGAGGCCAAATATTTTTTGTATGTGTCTGCTGATCAGATTCACCATATCGTTTCATCTTATTGCATATTTTGATTGTTGTCACTCAGGCATTTCATGTTAATTTCCCATGGCAGTAATTATGATTGCAACATATCTTTCGATACGGATTCTTACATAGGTTTCGGCTTTTGTGGTTTTGTTTTCTTTACTTCCACAGTCTCTTTCTTATGGCATAGTGCTTCCAAGCATGCCACAGTCTCGCTCATAGAAATACATCATCCTGATTACATTTTTATGGGTGCATGAGCTCCGTAGAATGTTCTTCATTCTTCCATTTCACGAGTGTTGAAAAACTTGTGTTTTTATTTCAGAGTATGATGTAAAATTTTCCTTCAACTCTAATCTGACTGGCTGTAATACCTTTGAATTTTACTGCTCCCAAGTACATGAGGGATCTGACCCTATTGAATTTCTATCCAAACTTGAGCTTAAATTGTGTTCACATCGCCTCTGTTCAAGCTCCTCATTTTCAGATTGTGTAGTCCACGTTGTAAATCAAATGAAACTCAACTCACATTGAACCTAACTTAGCAGTACCCGCTCATGTGAAATATTTGGGAAGCTCTGATAGTGGTGAAACAAGCACAACTTCACTCACACCAGTAAGCTGTAAGATAACTCGAATAGCAGGCCAGGATAAGTGCCATGGCTCTGAAACTTATTTCGCAGTCACAATCCGAACCATCACAATTGAAGCACCACTGCGATTTGCACGTTTCTGCTGGTTTGCAGATACACTGTGCTGCTTTTTTATTGAACAAAGCCAGGTGTGAGAATACAGACATAGAAACTCAAGGGGCCCAGAATCTCTGCTTATGAAAATCAGTTTACATCAGTGAAATTGGTTAATTTACACTATTTAACCATCTGGCCCTCTGGCGTTTTCTATCAAGTACAGCTAGAATAATAGCTGAGTAGCTGAGCATAAACTGACAGACAGCAAATACATGCACAACAGTTGTTACCATTGTAATTGGAAAGTAAGAAAGAGATCTGCAGAGAGACGGCTCTCTGGCACTGTCAGTGCCTTGACTGTAAATTTAGTTACTGAAAATACTCGGCTTCAGTCTGCCCATTGGTACCGCACTGATCAAGTCCCAGCTGAACCCCCACAGACCTACTTAATGTTTGTGCCATGGCCAGTCCCCTGCAGAGCTCACATGCAGGCACTTCCCTCTCACCTAGAGCTATACTGAATTTCCCCTGCTGAAGTGGCTTGACTTGCAAAAATGGATTCAAAATTAAATCAACAAGCAACTTCAGTCCTATGCTCCAGGAGAAATAATCTCTTTTTTTTACATTGTGCAGAAGGACTGAGGGAAGCTGAAATCCCCTCAAGCCCTCAGAGCTATGCGGGTGGCCTCTCCAGTGTTCATTATATTTTGCTGTTTGCCTGCTAGTTAGGAGTGGGGAGATGCTAACCAGCCTCAGCCCGTATCTCCTAGCCAGCATTCACAGCTGCAGACCCTAAATATGCACAGGCCTTTCCCGCCCTCATTTTTACACAAGGCCTCTAAACTCTTCTATTCCTCTCTGCTGACCGGGCTACACTGCTCTCAAGGTGTTGGTTTTTACAGATGCCAGCCTTCGTTCCACAAGGTGAGCATGTCAATGTGGGCATCAGAAATGCTGTGTCACATCACCCATCAAGAACCAGCCAGCGTTTGCCTGGAGGTCTGCTGACAAATAGCCGTGCTCCTGGTACTCAAACCACCCACTGGCTCACTGAGTGATGCCAACTGCCTCTCCGTCTGCTTCATTACCAGGGCGATGAGGTTTGCTACCACAGTGCAGAGCCCACTTGGTAATCTAGTCTGAGTTTTCTGTGGCTGGAACAGGCTTGTTTGACTGTTCATGTAGCAGTAAGAAAACTGAGGTTTTTGTTGTCTTTTGGGATTTTGAACCCAGCCCTATAAAATTTCTTCATGCTCCTCTCACTCCATAAAATCCGTTCCACCTGTCTGCTGAAGCTGTTTGTCACTTGTTCCACACTGACACCAAAATAATGCAGTCGTTGCCCAAATGCCAATCGCTGCCACGTTCTCAGTGGGAGAAAAAGGATCTTTGATCTGAGCTAGATATTCATCCTGCCCCACACCTAGTACTGCCGTTAAAAAACATAGCACACTGGAGGAAGGTTGTGCTATATTTCATGAACATTCATTGCTGGCGCTAAGGGATGTACCCATCTGTTATTTGCTCTCAGCTTTGCTTACTGATAAAACAGGAAAGACAGCTTGCTGATGGGCTCTTTGAAGCAAAAAGCTTCTCTCTTTCTTACAATTAATGCCTCTAAATTATTTTTTTCATTAGACAGCTTGCAGCCTACCTCAAACCAAAATGACTTCTACTAAATTAAAATGAAATATTCCCTGCGTTTTTCGGTATCATGTGATTGACTGACAAAACTTTATGGCAGTGTGACTGTCTTTAAAACATGTTGAATTAGATGTTTTCCCAGTACTGTGCTATCTGGGTTTCAAGCATATGCTTCAGCGTGTGTTTCAGCTCTGCTGCCTCATAAAAATGTGTGAGGGAGGATGTGCATGCTGTCTCAGGGACCCAAGAGGGAATTAAAGGCAGAGGACAGGTAGGAGGACATGGATGCTTGCTGGATGAGTGATACGGTAGATATCAGGCCCTCAAAGATCCCCAGATCATCCTCATACCACAGTCTAATAGCTCATTCAGGTGGGAGTGACCTCAGCCTTCCAGCACACAGAGCCCCTTCTGTGTTTGCTCACCAGGACTGTGTTGTCGTCCACTTTGGGCTCTTTCAGTGCAGCCAGTGGGATTGGATAGAGAAGGTCCTCACACGGTGGCTTGGGTCTTACCACGAGGAGCAGAAATTCTTATCAGTTCTTTTCCAGGTATCTTGCTGTCCTTGCTGATTTTCTGCCCAAGAGTGTAGATCTCTTCTGTGAAGAGAGCAGACAGAAAGGCATAAAGTTGGTGTTAGCAGTGCACCCTCCCCAACAAACATCCTTGGTTCTGCTGTGCACCTCCCCTGTGATAGCTCGGGCACTTCAGAGGATTCAAACTTCTTCAAAAAGGCAGTATCTGAAGATTTCAGATCTAAGCAGTGATGCTTCTCACATCCGGGAAAACCTAGTCAGAGGTAAAGCATGTGTTATACACCCAGAAATGGTGCTGGCAGAGGAAGAACTGGTCCCTCCTTTTTGTTACTCAGAGTAATATCGCATTGCCAATCAGTGCTAATCAGCACATTGACTGAGATTAAACCAGAGGAAGTACTACAGGCCTCCTAAAAAACTCGCTGGTGTTTTGCTACACAAACCACTGACCTGGCTGCAGTCCATCTGCCGGCCAGGCACATGTCTGCTCTTTCTTCTGCGCATGGCAGTGACAGCTGTGAGAAACAGAAGCGATTCGGTGCAAGGGAACATCAGCAGCACAGGATATACAGTTCCTTTTGATATCTAGTTTAAAGCAACATTTAAGGGACTGTGCTGGAAAATTAATTTGCTGACGCTATAATGCCTGCCCCTGTTACATACATAATCAGGAAGCACAGGAGAGCAATCCTCCGTGATTCAGTAACTAGTTCTGAGCTTTCCAAACTTAGGTATGCTTCCTTCAATGACAGGACGAGAGGGAATGGCCACAAGTTGTGCCGGGGAAGATTTAGATTAGACTTGAGGAAAAATTTTTTCTCTGAGAGAGTGGTCCGGCACTGGAATGGCCTGCCTAGGGAGGTGGTTGAGGCACCGTCCCTAGCGCTGTTCAAGAAGCGTTTAGATGAGGTGCTGAGGGATTTGATTTAGTAGCTTGGTGGGTAGGGATGGTGGTGTGAGGATGGTTGGACTAGATGATCTTGTAGGTCCTTTCCAACCTAATGTATCTATGAATCTATGAATCTAATAAAGTGCACTAGTTAGCAGCCTGTTCTGTACACTTCTCAAGATGTCTGACAACGACTTGTTCTGACAAGGTCATTGCAAGTGCTTAGACCAAGTGAGCCTCTTAAAGAGAAAAAAATAGATTGCCTGTTAGCACAGAAAATTCTGCTGTAGGTTCGAGATACTTCAGCATGCCTGCGTTTTCCATAGGTCTAAATAAACCACCTTGTAATTCTGGAACAGATGTGCTAACAGAAGCATCTCTGCACAGCCTCTTTCATCCTCGCGAGCATGGCCACTGCTGCATGTTCACCTGGTCTGTGCTCAGAAGGCAACTGAAGACGGAAAGCAAAAGTAAGGGAAACGCTGTGTCAAGTGTAGTCACCTTCTCTCTGGCTACAGGAGGTGGTGAGCTTCAAACATGCTGTAGCAGGGGTCATCTGGGCACAGCTGGGTTTCGGGGGATATGAGAGTGTATGCAGGCAGGTGCGGAGTCAGGGGAGTCCTCCAGCAAAAAAGTTCTAACTGTGTTCTGCCTGCAGCAATCGTTGTCATCTCTCCTGGAAGCATATCTGTCATTGTCGCAGCTATTCATAATTACAATAGCAATTTGTCTACAACTTTGTAAAAAATCTGTAGTTTGCAGCGGTGTGAGCCCACTGCCAGGGGCTGTCTTGGCTCGGCTGTGTTCCTCCACACAGCATGTTAGCCACGCATTTGTTTACAAACCTTTGATTTTTTATTTTCCTTTTTTTGGGTAGAGTAAACAACAACAACAAAAGAGCAGGTAACAAAACATCCACCGGCCCCAAGGCCCTTACTCTTGACTCAGCTCTGCTCAGAAGGACTGACCCCCATCACTGAAAGACATGTAAATACGAAGTGGGCAGAAAACCACGTCCTTGTGCATTATTTATGATAGATCAACGAATGCATTTCAGCTCTACTCATCAAACATCCAGTCCTTTGGATGCATCTGTGTATGTGCGTATACATATATATATAAATCTATTTCATGGCATCATTGGTTCATTTGTTAGCCTGCTTTTACGTCATCAAAGGCCTTCTGAGAAAATTTTTAGGGGTTTAATGGATACTCTGAACTTTTCATTCCTTCGTTTCAAAAGAGGTCTGTGGATTATTTATCCATTGCCTTCAAACGTGAACACATTCTGCTGTATTATTACACAGACCTCCTTATGGACTATATAACGCAATTAGACCCCCTTTTATCACGTTTCTAGGCCTCGAGGTATTATACTCTCTAAACCTGTTTCATACTTATATTCATTTCACCCCCCTCTTCCTACACACAATACACATTTTGCTGTTCCCTGCACTCCTTACAGTGTTTAAGTATCATCTTCAAACTTTCATTATGAGCCTAGCCAACAAAACAGCACACCGTACACAGGGATTAGTTCCATTTTTGGAAACGCTGCGGAGATATTTTCTTTTCTTTGAATCATAGCTCTGCTCATCCTGGTTTCATGGCAGCTCAATCCTTTGAGTGAAGTTGTCTCAAAAACCAGCCATTTCTAAAGGAGTGCCACAGCTTGTTGCTTTCTCTGGTGCACTTCTGTCGTTTTCAGAGCTGTACTGGATATCCGGGGTTCTGTGACTGCAGGAGCGTGTTATCAGCATCACAGTTAGTATATACACAGTGCAAGCACTGAATTTCAAAATGTATATGTTGGGTGCTAAAGGGCATTTTCTTAGTATTCTGAGTGTTGTCACAGTGTGCTGAGGCCTTGAGTGACTATCAGAAAAAGTGAAATGTCTGCTTAGAAAGGAAAGGTTATAATTTGTAACAGAAAGAGTGTCTATTTGAAAATAAATAAATGAAATGAAATGAAATGAAATAAAATAAAATAAAATAAAATATTAAAGAAGAAACTCTCAGTCTTTCATCAAGCAATCTACTTGAGAAATCAGCTATCTCCTTACAAGCAATGCTGCTTATGAGTGAAGCATCCTTCACTCTCCTTTCTCAAATAAGTTCCATGCTCAATAAAAGCATGAACACAGGATTACATTATGCTTCTCACAGTTCCCTGTGCCTGACTACGTTTAGCTTCCTTCTAAACCCTGTCAAGTTTACATTTCCCCTATCGTTATTAGGCTATTTTGTGCAGTCTGTTTTTCCAGCTCCCTAATGAGCAGATCGGTATGTGTTTCTGCTATGCTGTCATTAACAGCAGAGCGGAGCAAAGCAGTGCCTCGCTGGAGCAAAGCCACGCAAGAGAAGTGCCTTGGTAAACTCCAGCATTTGTCCAAGAGAATTCCCAAACACAAAGAGCCAAAAAACTTCAAGCCAAACAGGCTGTCATTGAAAGGCACCACATTCTTCAAATACAGACTGTTCAATGCTGATTTCAGGGAGGGGGGCCCTAAGATGTATGCCTGGTTTCCAGCCAGGGGGAACAACTTTTAGGAGCCTGGGGTCCGGGCCCTGGAAGCACGCCTGCTGTTGAGAGTCCAGCAATTATCCCACAGTTCAGAGCCCAGGAACAGATGCAGCCTGCAGGATGCAGCAGGTGAGGCCTCCATGCATTTCTCAAGGAATCTTTTTCCCTCGTTTTCATCAACTGAAATCCCTCGCACGTAGTTCTTCTTTTCCCTAAAATACTAATAAAAATATCCACGCCTCCGAGACTCCTGGTTATCTCTGGAGTGTAAAACAAAATCTGTTTACCACTAGTGACTTCTCCAGTGTGCTCATCGTAGTTTGAAATGCAGGTCTACAAAACATAATACGGTGAGCATATGCTTCAAACTTGCTGTGCAGGTTGAGAAAAAACAGTGATTAGGCACATACTAATCACTATGCAGTGTTGCCCACTCTTCTGTTTCTAATATTCCTTTTCAAAAAATGCAGTCCATTTCTCTTTTTTTCCCCACTGGAGCCATCAGCAATAGCATATAGCATATTAGAACATGACTTAGGCTTCTTGAGGGGTTCACTGAGATTTAATGGTGGGTTTAATGGTCTAGCTAGCCTGCTCCTCTTCTTAATCCGAGTCTCATTACAGCTCGGCTGTGTGAAACGACATGAAGATCCAAAACAGATGAATTGGTGCTACATCTGCAAAATGAGTACAGCACTGAACTCGGGTCTTCTCACCAGTGTAGTGCGGCGCAACTGTGGAGATGACTTATGAGGCAATTTTTCCGTATTAATTTAGATGACATGCTCTCCCCCTCAAAAATAACTTAGACACTCTTCTGCCCATACTCTGAATACATTTGGCTGAGTCAGCCTTTAGCTAGCTCTTTATTTCAGTGCCATAAATCTCAACAACGGGTGATAAAATCCATACATTTCCTTGCTCAGGAGCACCAAAAGTTTAAGAACTACATTTCTCTAACCTCAGAGCTGGGTTTGGTCATTATAGTAGAGCTTGGGGGTCACTTAATTGCTCCTGGGCAACAAGTGCTTATAAAAGCAACTCACCATTTGTACATATAAACTTAACTCTGTGCTTGCCAGGAGAAAAAAATAACATACAAAAAAGGCCAAGAACACAGGAGATATTAAGATGTATCTTATAGCTAGAGGTGGCAGGGTGCTGATAGCCATATTTAATAATGAAGCTATGTTCTCTTTGCATTTTAAGGTCCAATTGCCTTAAATATTTCAGCAGCACCTTAACCGGGTGTTGTTGGTTTGGTTTTTTTTTTTTGGCATGTAGAGATCATCTCTACGCGCAAAACTCTGAAATGAAGATTTCATTTGAGCATTGTCCTGAATTTGATAGGTGTCATGGTTGCTGTTGCTGCTATTTTAATCCTCTTACTTGCTGGCCACTTTTCTCCTGCCCTGCATGGTATGATGTCCCATAAGGGGAGAAGCTTGTTTTCACCTGGCACGCTGTAAACACCATATAAAAATGTACACTCTGTGTCAGCACACAAACCAGATCTCATGTCTAGACAGATCCAGTGGCCTGCTGAATTGGCAAGGACACAAAGATGGGAAGTAGATGGGCTAAACTTAACCCAACAAAACGCTGTGCAGGGTTTGTAGATGTAAGACACAGGTGCATATGTTGATGCACGTATTTATGACCTAACTTCAGTCTTCCTTTATTTTTGTTACTGCTTCTCTCTTGTGCCTCTTGCTGTGATTGATTGCTTTTGTCTTTGATTCGCTTACTTTAAGTCTCACGTTGATTATTGTCTCTATTAGAGTGATTAGTGACCTGAGAGGCTGGGGAAAAGTGGAATAGATATTTTGTAGGTCCTTCTAACTTAGATATCAATAGGACAGCTGTCTTTGATAGTGATCAGATGATTCCAGTGAAGGCCTGCAAAGCCAGCTGAGGATCTGGAGTGCATGGTCTGAGAGGAGAGGCTGGGAGACTGCTCAGTGCAGAAAAGGCTTAATGCCTTAGCTGTCCATTGAGTTGTTTAAAGGCAGGACCAGATGCTTTCTGCAGGAACAAGAGTGAAATGACAAGTGGAAGAGAACACCAGCTGAAACACGGAAGTGTTTCACCACAAGGATGTTGAAATACCAGAGCAGGCTGCCCAGAAGGCTGTACAGCTGCTACCCTTAGAGGCAGCCAGAACTCCATTGGGCATGTCCCTGAGCAACTTTGCCCAGTGCAGAAATTGCCCCACTTAGTTAATCAGACTCTAAAAATCTTTGCCAGCCCATTTTTTTCCTCTTATTCTAGTCTGCACATCTAAAATTTCTACAGAGCAATGAAGCATGAGACAGAAGTATGAGGAAAGAAAACAGGCTAATTCTTATCCAGAACTGAATCCCTCCCTCTGCCAATTGAAATGGTAAATTGTTTCATGCAAAACTATGACGATGTCCCATTCCCGAGTCCTGTTTATAAAATGCACTGACATTGAAAGAAACTTTCTAGGACAACATCCTTTCCCTTCTCATAGCATGTACTCAGATTTTTGATGACATTTCACAGACGGACAGCGAGCCCTTAAGGAGCTGACTAATTCCACTCCCTGCTCACCAGGAGTAAGTTAAAAGCTGGGATGCAAGCATCTAGCCTAGCAATACCAATTATAGTATCAAGATGAGTAATGAGATGAGTAACAGAGGATATCATGGCTTGAAATTCCACCTATCCCATGTTCAGGGAGATAGTTGCATTTATACTCTGACTTCCCCCATATAGGGACCAGATGGCCTCTAAAATCGATTCCACTGATTTTTCCCCCACTTTTAGATGAATGGGAGATGCTCAAATTAATATCATGGATTTATTCGCCTTGTGTTAACAACTTCATCTGACTATAGAGGGTGAACAACAACAGTAAAGACACAGTGCAGTACTGTAGCATAACTGCTTCTGAAAATTTGGGTTGAATTTATATTTATATATTTAAATTTAACTAGTCAATGGCTTCTGTACTGATAACAATCGTTCAGCAAGATCCTTCTCATTGCCTGTCTCACCCCCCTCCTGATTACTCACTGACCCCAGCTTCACGCACTTGAGACAAGAATTGCAGCGCTGCCTAGTTGCCGCTGCACTACTGCAATTTTTCTCAAACTCGCCATGAACATAGTTTCACATATCTACACAGGCATGTGCTGAGATTTATTTTTCCTTCCTGGTTGGTGGCAGCGAGAGGCACACACTGATGGGAGGCGAGGGATATTTCCCCTGTGATCCATCCAGTGGGACCCAGTCTGTTCTCTGTTTTCCATACCTCCAGGAGCCATCCCTCTGTTGTTTGCATTAGGCAGACTTAAAAGCACCAAGGGATACTTTGGAGAAAGGAGTTTTCTCGCAGACTTGTTCTCCCTGTTCTTCTCCACTGCTGGGCATAGCCTAACATACCCAATAAAAATTTACAGTGCAAGAAGAGGGGACCCTCCTTCCTGATAGAAATTACTGTATTCACAGCTAGCTTTTTACTGTGGTTCATATATCACCTGTCAGTCTTCTTCAGCCACACTCAGCTTCTTTCCAGAGACAAGAATCCTCTGAGCTATCCTGCCAGCTGACTTCAAGCTGAACTTCAAAAAGGCCCTGTTACCCATTGACTATTCAGCTGTATTGCAGTTCAGCCACTGAAGTCTCCGATCCAACTGCAGTATCAGGAACTATAGAGTCAGGAGTGCAAATTCAAAGCATCATGCAGGCAGCTTTGCTGCATAAACGTTTTCATGGGGGTGGACATGGGGGACATGGGAGAGAGCGTGCACGCATGTGCAAACACACTACCATTGCTAAATTACTTTTTTTTCCCCATAATTTCAATCTGAGACAAATGAAATCCCCCATTCCACCTCCCGCCTCAAAAAATAATCAAAGCTAAATTGATCTCTTAAGTGGATCAATAGAAGCTTAACTGAAATGGATTGGGGAGTTTATCAGGCCTGATGCAGTAAAACACTAATAAGATCGCTTCCAATTCACACATATAGGACTAAATTTTCAGCACAAATTGATCTCATTGCCAAGGATGAATGGGAACCTTTAGTAATGGATTAGGGCTGTAAAGCATTCTTCTTCTATACAAGCAGTAGGTTTTCCTCTTATCCTCACTGATTGCATGTTTTTAAGGCTGCCTTTCTTCTCTACAAAACACTAGATTTCTCTTTCAAGTGCTTATTTGTTTCAGAAAGCAGACTGCCGGGTCACCTGCTGAACCACTTCTCTCTGAATGGTACCTGAGAGAAAGCATATGGAGCAAAATCCTCTTCAAGGCAGAATATGAAGGCATCCCTCTTGGCACCCACCTGGCCTTTCCTGCTGCAGTGTCTACATGAAGGCTGAAGGTAGAGGGGAGCAGGCTCAGGAGAGGAAGCAGAGGGTAGCTGCAGAACGACTGCACTACCTAAGAGGGGAGACCTGAACTGCATCTCCCATCAGTTCATCAGATCACTGAATAGTCAACATTTTGGTTACAAGGTTACCTGTGAGAGAGGGGAAAAGGCTACCTTTTCTCCTGCTCCTTAAGTATAAATTCCACAGCAAGCAGATTGCTGCCTCCATCCCAGAGACAGGCATCAAGACGCCTTGTGAACAATGGTTCTGAGCCGCAGAAAGCAGCTGTCTTGCAGTCACATGCAGAGCTTACCTTCTCTGTGTGGACTGCCCTCCATGGTCAACAAAGGAACAACAGGCTCCTCTGGAGGGAGCAATGAGAAAACCTGTCGTACTCCAACAGCTGCAAACTGAGACGCATCAGAAGGTGCCAGCATAAAAAGCAGCAAGACTGTAGACACAGGAAAAGAAATGCTCTTGGGGAGCAGGCACCAGAGGCACTTACTGTACTTCCAGGAAGGGGCAGTTTCTCCCCCAGGCCTATGGAGATCTTCAGGACTCCCTTTAACTAAATGCTTGGCTTTTAGATAGTTAGCCACAGGTAAAATCAATCCAGAATTGGAGTCATCAGCTCCGCAGTGGTTCCTTTTTTATTTCTGGAAGACTGTTTTGCAATTGAAATATAACTTTGCTGCACATTGATCAGTGCAAAGGAGAAAAAAAATGAGGTGAAAGAGTAAGCACTCTCCATTTTGTGATCCAGGAGTTAATAAACGTATGCACAGATGAGGCGGACCTTGCACAGCTTTGCATTTCTCAGTCTGAAATAGAGAGGAAAATAAAAGGAATTGACAAGATAAACCTTCTTGTGCAATAGGACACGAAAAGAAAAGACACACTGAAGTATGCAGACAAGGAAACAAGCCTGGGTTTTGAGTATGTGCAGTTTGGCAACAGAAGGGAGGGCCTGTGAGTCCCTGTAAGGATACTGTGGTGTGCTGTACAAGGAAGGATGATGCCTACCAAGGAGAACAGATTAATACTGACAATGCCTGATAGAAAGACAACTGAAGACTAAATGCAGTACTCCCAGCACTACCAATTATGAGAAATAAACATAATGAAAAACAGACTGGACTGGAAAAAAAAATTAAGGGTTCCTCAACCAGAACTTCTGAAAAGAAATTTTCTGAAAGAAACACATTAAAATATGACATATTGTAATATATGGGAAAACAAACCAAAATGGAGTTACAATCAATTTTTGAAATAACAGAAACATAAATAAAAGAGCAGCAGTGTCATGGTACCCATCAGGCCTGTATTTTGTTAATGAGGAGTAAAGGATTTCTGCAAAATAGGCTGTTAATGTAAAATCCATAACTGTGCCTAGACTTCAGATAGCTGTCTCTGGAATGATAGCCCCTGGTCTGCTCCCAGCACTGCCAAGAATACACAAATATAAACTGCATCCATTGCACAGATAATAAAAACAAAGTCTATCTCTCTTTTTTTTTTTTCCTTCTTCTCTCAAGAACAAAACCTTTTATTAATGGAAACTTTAATTGCAGGCTCTGCAGGCGAAGATTTCAAAGTGCATCGGTAACACAGCGAGTGCTGTGCACAGGAAACACATTACGCTTTTCAGACCAAAAAATAAAAAAATGACTGCATCAAATAAAGCTCCTAAACAAAGGCTCTGAAAGTTTCTCTTAAGACTGAAAATTTAAGCTCAAAATATTTGAAATGAGACACTCTAAATCAGAAACAACCGAAATCTGTCACTGTTTTTTAATGTGTTTTACTTATTACTTCAAAGATGCAACTGTAACCACAGCACTTCGTTCTTTTCGTTGTCATTTGAACTGCAGTGTTTGTAATGGGTATCCTAGCAAGACAGAAACAATATTTTGTTCCTGTCCTAATCAACCGCAGTTGTTTTATTGATGTACTGCTTCGATCGCAGACAAGAGAACTCAAAATAATATTACTTGGGAACACATGAATATCAGCTGGGTCTCGGGGAACCGCAATTTGTCATAGATACAATATTTACAAAACAAAAAAAAAAGGAGATGCAATTTTCAAATGAGTCGTTAAAAAAAGTGTGCCCGAGTAATAGTGATGAATCTTTCCAGGAAATTAATTCGCATTGGATTCATGAGGGAGCACATAGGAATCCTTGAATCTGATCAGACTGTGTCCTTATGGCCTTGGGCCTTATGTCACTTCTGTCCTCTGGGCTCAAGGTGCTCCATGTAAGCATGTGCTGAAGGCTCATAACCACCTAGCCCACCCGTGAGCTCTTCATGGCTTCTCTTTTCTCCCACTGCCACTCCCTTGTACCATTCTGAAACCACAACCCACCACCTTTCTTACAGTGCTAGCATGCACGAGAAGAAATGGCTATTTTCTTCCTAGACAGGTTCAGAAAGAGGAGAATGCCTTTAAAGTGACAAGCACGCAAAGCCAAATCAGGCCTAGAGGTAGAAAATGCCCAGATTTATAATTTGTGAGCTGAAACTAAATGGGGGAAATACAGAAGGAAAATCAAAGAATTCAGAAGGCTTATGTGAATGTTTGTTTTGCAATTGTACAAATGATCAGCTCTGTCCTCTTCTCAGCTCCACGCTAGTCAGTGCAACTTGTCTCAGGCATCCTTCCCGTCCTCAGGTTTCACTCATCAGCCTTTCTCTGGCAAGGTGAGGCAGGGCTGGCTCTTTGGCAGCCTTCTTCAGTAGGATTTCAAACCTGTAGCTGCCCTTTCGAGGCACCATGTCTTGAGAGCCATGCAGACAAAACTTACCCCGTTTCTTCTGACAGGCGGTGACTGTCGCTGTATTGCCCTAATGCTCAATGCAGTCTGTCTCCCTACTGCTAACTTCCTTCTGTTCTCTAGCCTCTTTAAATAAGCCAGCCTTTGCAACTGCCCTCAGGTAATGAGGCTCTTATTTCTTTTTTGAGATGCTCTGGGCTCTCCAGGGAGCTGAAATAATTATCCCCTACGGACAGAGGAGCACAGAAATGCACGTGACACTGGCAGCATTGATACATTCAGTTTTGGGGTCAGTCTATTGTTGCTCGGTACAAAAGGCCTCACAGCTGGCAAGAGTCCGACAGGTTGCGTTTGTCACAAACACCGGTTTCTGGATGGGTCCTTAAAGCCACCTTTATCTCCCAGGTCTTTATTTTCACTGCTTCAGCAGCACCCGTGGGTGCAGCCAGAGCAGAGGCCAGCAGCCCACAGCTTGCTCTGAACAACCAATCCCTCCACCCAGCCAGGGGAAACTATCACAGGCAAATGTCTCCCTGAGAGGCTCTTAATTCCAGAGCTCTGTCCCCAGACCGTGGCAGCACAGCCCTCTCTCTTACAGTTCAGCGCTGGCATCCAAAGAATTGCTTTCAGATGCTGAGACCACCTGTAATTCTGCATTCCCCCCTCTCACACACGCTCATATACACACACCCATCCATTTTTATTAGAGGGAAAAGGTTTTATATAAGTCTGGAGGATTGGGTGTTATTTTTCAAATGTTTGCAGTAGTGCTTCTGAAGCATCCATATTATCCGGCAAAAAGAGGAATTTAATGCAAAACCGTATTTCAGTCGCTCTCCCAACACCGCCGCTTCCCTTACAGAAATTGTTTTATTGAATCTGATTTTTTTTTAAATGAATTTGGTATTCATGAAAGTACTCAGATTGATAGCTCGGGTAGTGGTGGCCACATTTCCTCACAGAGTCCAGCCAGCAAAACCCGTGTCAGAGCCACTGCGAGTAATCCTTGAACAACATCACCTTCTAGTGGGGGTCGGCTGGGTTTTTTTGTTCCCAGCAGAAAGAAAGATTTCACCCACGTGCCCAACATGATGCAAGGAGGTATTCCCATACATTACAGACCTTTAAAGGCATGCTTTGGGTGCATGCCTGTTGGGAGGCAGCGCAAACACAGAGGGTGACCGATCACACTGTGATTCATACAACTGATCAGGTGATTTATGACCCAGCAGATCCAATCCTTTCCTTCATCGGTTTACTGAGAAAGGAAATGGTCATATCTTAAGAGCAGTGTTGAAAAATATGGTACACATGAAGATTTTTTTCTGCCCTAGAGTGTTGGAAAAAATCTACCCCAAGCCCCTCACGTTCTCAAAGTTTGCAGGAGCATTTATACTTATCCAAGAGCTGCGTTTGCACAGACACGCACAGGCATTTTTCTGTGGGTAAAGACAGGTGCAGATTTGCATCAGTAAATAATAATAAATAATAATCAGAATGATCTATGTTCCGCTTTTCCAACAGCTCCCTTTTTTAATCTCTTCCGCCTTCATTTCCATCTAGCTTTGTTCCAAGTTCAAAACAACAAGCCGACACTTCAGGCACGATAGCGGGGTTTGGCAAAATGGTGTCAATAGGACACCGTACTCATAAAGAAGTTTCCATTAACTACATGTAAGGAAAAGAGGGTCCATCTTATTTTCACGCATAGGAAAGAACAGATTCAGAGAGACCTGCGAGCTGATTGCGGAGAGCTTGAAAGGAGCTCCTAATTATTATTCACTGTTTTATAGATCATTGTTAAAAGCGTTAATTTCAATTATCTAAACGTTTTTCTGGCTTGTATGTCATTTGCAATAAAATTACCAGGGCCAGATTTACTGGTGTACACCATTTGCTGCGTGCAATTCCAACCTCAGGTTTATGGCTGCTTTGTGTTGCTGGAGCAGCACGCTGAGCTCTCTAATGATTCTGGCTTATTGCCTTTTCCCCACACATTCTGTATCAATTTATTATTCCGTGGTGGATGGTTATGCGCTTTCTGCAATTTACTTTAGAAATAGTATTAAAAATGAAGTTGACATGCATTAAATAATATTTTATTGATTTTCTTAAACTTGCAACGCAGGAGTGCATCACTGCGCAGCTTGCCCTAAACAATACATACATATGTATATATATAAAACCACACGTGCACTGTAAGAGGAAGCCAAATGAAAGGCATACGTGTTGAACATAAATACATCTCAAATGACGTCTTGAAAACCACTGTGAGAAAAAAAGCACTGTGTTGCATTGGCCCGTGTTCTGTATGCTGGTACATTCATAAGGTGAACAAGACGGTTTCACCATGGGCAGCATCTGAACGAGCCGTGCAGGAAGGGAGAGCAGCCCCACGCTGCTTTCCTGCTCCCTCTCCATTAGGGGAGGGTGCTCCATTCCCAAACCTATTTCAAGCACAGACTTTGGAGCAGACATCCATTGCCGAGGGCCACAGAGCAACGAATCACACCCAGATCTGCAGGATTGGTTTCTTTCAGATGCTCCATTTGACAAAGGCCATTTTTTTCTGAGGCGGGAAGAAGGGGATTGTTTGGGTGACCACCTAACCTCGCAGTGATTTCATTTCTAAATGTGGCAACTCTCCGCGAGCACGGAGATAGGTATTTTATTTCCCACGTGTCTGTTTTAGATAAAGGCTTTACATTTCCATTTTGGGAAGGAATTTGAAAACAATTTCTGTTTAAAATATGGGTAGAAGAATAAAAATGGGTCAAGGTGGATTCAACACAAGAGATAATTATTAGCATGAGCTACAGCCTGAAGCGTTTTAGAGTACACATACTGCTGGATAAATATGACACTGGTGCAGCACTGTATGCTATCTTCCCAGCTAGCATGCTTTTCATCATCCAGATGCCTTTGTATGATCTAAAGCAGAGCTGCATGGGACTTGCAATCAAATGCTGTGCTGTCAGTAAGGTGCAATCAATCATCTCTGCCAGGTTGACAGCACAGGATCTGATTTATCCTGCCTCTTTCTGATGCTGATATTTATTATAAAATCAAAGGTAGCTGGAGTTTAGCATCGATACAAACTGCTGGAGCTTTGTTCAAGTAGCGAGCTGCTACATGTGCAACAAGCACCAAATCTCCTGGCATTTAATGATTCATTTTAAATATATCTGGCCCATGAATTAGCAAACAGAGCCGTGAAATACTAACAGCAGCCAGAAGTAATTTATGAATATTGAATTGCACGGTGCAGTATGTCAAGCAAAAATACAGCAAGAACTCCCTTGGAAGCTTCTTTGCCTGCTGCAGGTTTTTGGTAATGAGAACACAGAAAACCTGGAATATCCCCCTAAAAATGGATACGAGGAAGTTTTTAGTAAAGCCTTTTGGGTGAGACTCGTGTGGCCACAGCTTGCGATCGTTTTAGGTTTTAAAATTACTGTTATAGCCTGGAGAACTGGTTGTCTACGACATGACAGTTTTCAGATGAGGAAAAATATGAGGCTTAGAAAAAAATTGAAAGTGCACGGGCAAGAATAGCACCCAGC
Organism: Callipepla californica brunnescens; assembly: GCA_023055505.1. NCBI lineage: Eukaryota > Metazoa > Chordata > Aves > Galliformes > Odontophoridae > Callipepla > Callipepla californica. The sequence goes on from JALIRH010000026.1 coordinate 2,179,948, forward strand.
TTAAAATTAAATACAGATGTCTCAAAAAGCTGGCCTGCAGAGGAGGCACTGAAAGGAAATACTCCCAGTGAAAAGCTATTTGTAACCTTCAGCCTGGGTGAATGCAGGAGAGAACACAGGGGAAATCCACAGAAGAATCATCTGCCTGAGTTCATATTTACTCCTCATTTCCTCCCAGGGCACACACACATACACAGTCCAGAGTACACTGGTCTTTGCACAGTTTCCCAGGCCCTTTAAAAGCAGCCATCTGCCTTAAACCAAAGGTCCTGCCCTGGTACTTTTCCATGGTGTGATGTACTGGTACCATGGAAGCTCAGGTCCTTGTGAAGACTCAGTCACTCAGGTGTACGAGTCTGTCTGCTGTGCCATGCATACTCATTGATCAGTATCCTTAGAAATCGGCTAGATGTCATAATTAAGACAAGCCAACATTGCTAGCAGCAAATTATACATCTACTTTAGATCCAATTACACTGTAATTACTGAGTGGCAAAGAGATATTGGCAGCTAAAACTGCATCAGATAGCTTTCTCGAGGCACAGCCAATAGCAGGGGGTAAAGTATCCCATAGCATGGGATATTTTTATAACAAACAAGGAGGAAAAAAAAAAAAGCCAAAATTCCTAGGTAACAATGTTAAAACGTTTTGAGTGGGAGTGATGATTGTAAAGGTCAGTTCAGTCCCTCAGACTGAGGACTCCCACTCTCTCTTATCAGATGGAGCCCTGGGCTCTGCCAAGCATTCATCCGTAGCCAAAATGTGTTGGCTTCCTGAGCATCCTACTGTGGGGAGAGGTGCACCCCAAAGGAGGGGAGGGGGTTCCCTCTCGGACGAGGTCTGGGTGAATTCCTGCGAGCAGGAAAAGGCCTGCAGAAAAGCTGAGCAGTGGGGATGTTTTGTGTCTCGCACAATGGGAAAGAGAATGAGCTATGCAAACATAAAACCCATCCCAGCCAGGGTCCTTTTACAATCGTGCTGGATCCCCACCAACACAATATATAGGTAATATCAAAGCTGTGGTTTAGATCATAATGTTGTAGACCTTCCTGTTGCAAGGAATTCAAAGAGAATCCAAACACGCTCTTGATAAAGTCAAGCCTTTGTTGAGAAAGGTGTTTAATCCATTTGGGTCCCTGCACTTCAAGGAAAAGAATATTTCAGAAGTTCTTTTGAATAGAAAAAAAAAAGAAAGCCAATGTAAACTGAATTGGTGTGCCAATTGTAGTCATGCTCCCCAGAAGTTCCTTTGTAAAAGACAGTATCAGAAATCAAATTACACATGGACTAACATGTAGGGGGAAAGATACAGGCTTCTGAACACACAAGGCTGGAAAAAAACTGTAAGATCACCTACTCCAGCCATCCACCTACCACCAATATTGCCCACTAACCCATGTCACTAGGCAGCACAGGTACGTGTTTCTTGAGCACCTCCAGCGACAGTGACTCCATCACCTCCCTCAGCAGCCCCTTCCAGCACCTGACCACTCTTTTGGAGAATAAATTATTCCTTATATCCAACCTGAACCTCTCTTCATGCAGTGCGGGGCCTCTCATCCTATCACTGTTACGTAGGAGAGGTAGGCCAAGCCCTGTCTCACCACAACCTCAGTAGTAGAGAACAGTAGGGTCCCTCCTGAGCATCCGCCCCTCCAGACTGAACAAGCCCCATTCATTCCCTCAGCCGCTCCCCGTAAGTCTCATGCTCCAGACCCTTCAGCGGGTTTGCTGCCCTTCTCTGAACGTGCTACAGGGCCTCTCAGAGATGTACTAAACCTCAGATGTATTCTCCACTTGCATAAAGTGTTCATTTCTGCTGCTTTTGGTGAGATTTCTGCCTACATCCCAAAAGAACAGTAAGTTCAAAGAACAAAAAGAGCAGCACCCACCTAAAAACAAAGAAAGAAATGACCTGACAGGGCCTGGTGGATTAATAGGAGACCTTAATACCGACTTCTGTAATACAAGGGAAATCTGATCAGAACATTGTGTGGCGATCGTGTATGCTGAGAAACTAAAACAGAAATTAGAATCAATAGGCATTTTGAAAAAAAAAAAAAAAAAGAGTCCTTTTTATTTTGCAGGTAACATTTTTTCTCCCAAAATATACATCTTCACAAACAATGAGTCAAAGGATCTCTCTCAGGACAAGTTCAGCCCTTACGTGAGCATAAAATACAGTAAAATACAGTCATTGGGTCAGACTTCAGAAACATTCCTAAACTTTAAAGTCCTCAACGGCAAAAACAACAGAAATAAAGTAACATTCAGTTATACATACAGAGCCATTTATTTCTACAAATTAACACTGGCTACGTCTAAATTTTCAAGTAACATGGCACAATAAGGGTGAATACACGGAGTTAAGCAGCTGATGTGGAAGCCCTGCTGCCCAGAGTATCAGTGTGGAGGAGGCTTTGCTCTGGTGGGATTCCTCAAGCAAGGAGTGTGACAGTCCTGCTCCTGGGGGCAAAACGCCTTTGGTTCCATGAGAAATGGATGGAGATTGTGTACGCTTAAGGTGCTCCACGCTGGCTCAGGCCAGAACGCGGGGGGGACAGGGATGGGCAGGAGAATGGCTTCCAAAGCACACTTCTGTCCCATGTGTAAATAACAACTAAAAGCACGCACTGTCAGCACAAAAAACTAGCTCAAAATGTTTGTCTAAAAGAAGTTTCGAATAACACTTTAAGTTAGTGTAAACAGCAAATATTTAATGTAAAAATAGCTCAGAGAATGCTCTCTCTCTTAAATTACCGCTCCTCTAGATCATCAGTTATTCTCATTTCCCTACTTCTATGAAATTCCACTATAGAAATACAAGGAAGAAAAACATTCAGTAATTTTAAGATACTTTACACCGTTAAAATGGTAAATATTCTGGATATATACAACACGTACAAAATACAGTCTCCCTTTACTGTAGTGGTCTGGCTATTAGTTGTGCTTTCCTCCCTATTTAGGAAGTCTGATGTTGCTTAGTTTCATAAAAGTTTTCATGAAACGTACAATTTGCTAACAGCAAACAGCTCAAAAAGTAGTGCATTCAATATTTCAGCAATATATACTTAACAGAGTGATAAAAAACCTTAGTCTTAAGGTCGAGTAGTCTCTGATTAATAATATAAAACTGAACTTTTAAGCATTAAAAAAGTTCCTTATCTACCTTTTTTTCTCTTAAATGGCAAAATTTCAGCTCGTATTTGAGCCAACTCTCAGATCAAACATCATTCTGAAGGTGAATCTTCAATTTAGTTTGATTCTATCAGTTTGGATGGCTTTTCTCTGTTTCAGCTGAGACAAAACCAGCAAGAAGATGGCAGAGCACCTGTTCCTGGGTGCTTCGAAGCCCAATTAATTGGAGTGTGCTTGAATAAAAGGCCCACAGATTAGGTGTGTTCCCAACTCAAATTGTCAAATCTGTTGTAGCTTGCCTTACACTTTACTCATAAAACTACTGCATTTATTGCCGTGTCTGTACAAAATTCCTACAGATTATAAAACCAGTGGCCATTATTCATCTGCTGCCCACAGTAATTATCTAAAACTTTAAAATCATGTTTGCCTGACTGATAAATGCAGGTTCATATGCTTCCAGATATAAAATATTCATATACCAATGGAGATCAGATTCAAATAGAGATTTGAAGGTAATTACTCTGTTACTGTATTTCCCACACACACACACAAAGAAATATTGGCAAAAATAGTCATAATTTCCAGACTGGTAGAAACTTGAACATGTACAAAATTACTGCCCCTAGGCTAAAATCTACCTGTCCCGCTGGTAGAAATACTAATTCTCAGAAGATGCTTTTATTCGTTGTGTTGTACCTTGATCTCGCCGCCACAAACACAGGAGAAACCACTGTATTTCTGCATCAACGCACTGGTGCTCTAAGCAGAGACATAAGTTAATTAGGGCTGCCAAACAGAGAGAGAGGAAGAACATTATTAAGTGATACTCAGCAGCTTTATCTCCCCCTTTCCCTAGCGAGAGTAGGTTCTCCAGGACAGCAAGTAGGATACATTCTTCACAGTACACCTGACTATTACTTACACAACGATTAAACGTATTTTCAGTGACAACGCAATAAAAATCCTTGTTTGAAGAACCTACGTTTCATTAAAATATAACACTAACAAAAGAAACAGTAAAGAGCCCTCGTGGCGTAAGTTCTTGCTCTCTACGTATAAACCCACCGCATTAACAATAATAAAACTGCAACATCATAATACACAGTTCTGGTAACTGACGAACTCAGTATCCATCTCAGCTGTGATCTGTTCCTCCATTTTGCAGAGCGCTAAGAGGAGGAAGACATCTCCGCATGCTCTTCCTCGTGTTGGAAGGAAACATCAAGCCAAAGGCTGCATTTTCAGATGGATGCAGATCACGATTTCTGGTCCTCCTCTGATGGGACAACTTCCAAGAGGATTTGCAGTGCTTCAGTTAAAGTGTCTGCAAAAATAAAAGCATACACGTGGGAGGTTTTTTTGGGTGGATGGAGAAGGAAGAAGCAGCCAGGAAAACTATCTCATCTGCTACACAGCCTGCTTGCACATAGTGTTCATGAGTTACATCTACCTGGTGCACATATCATTTAAACACCTGACTAATTTTTTTGTCTTTTTTAACTATGTGTTCTTTGCCTCTCATCCAATGATATTCATATAAAATAACAACAGAAGGGTATATAGGCATAAACTTGTTCAATAAAGGTATGCATGCATTTAAGGACTGCTGTAAAACACGGCTGCTCTCCACAACTGCTTAGTTTTAACACGGTCATAATGTTAAAATAAAACTCTGGAAGGGTTCAAACAAGTTAATGCAGCTGTGCCAAGTTCTGCCTAACGGAGAAAGGAAACATTACAAAGAAACTACGGAAGAAAGAAAATGATTATAATGCTCCACAGATCTAAGGATGTCACACATATAAAGAAACTGGTCATTCTTTGTCACTTTGGATGTATTTCCATCCTGTATGTTTGGTGGTTTCCTTTTTAGAGACCTGATTCATAAATGGTACACCTCGTTTATACGTTGAAGAGTAAAAGAGCATTCTTTTACTGCTTCTTTTATTTGTCTTTTTCTTATTTTCAGCAAGCCATTTTCAGCTAGCAGGATTTACTGCAGAAGTTCCTGTTTCCCTCTCTAGTACTACTACCTGTCAGCATCTACACGAGCACGGAGTGAGAAGGGTAAAGCAGTGCAGCTCTCACAAGACACGAACCAGAACTGCTTCCTTGCTTTGCTGTCTAACAGCCTCCACCATCTTCTGCTCTTCCCTCTGGAGGTCAGCAGCACAGCCTGCCCTCAGACTACGTACTGATGGGTCAGAGAGGCTGAGACTCAACAGGGACTGCATTTTCTTCCATCTCCCTCCCTTCCAGCAGTGGGGTCTTCAGATCTGGGCTGTGTGGAGCTAGGGTGAAGGGCAGGAGGACGGCCAGCAGTGGGAAGCCAGCAGAGGTTCACCTTGGCTGGCCCACTCCTTCCAGGCTTGAAGATAAGCAAAGGAGTAAAAAGAAAGAGACTTCCTGTCAAGCTGAGCTGAGGTGTAACTGTTCTTGGAGAAAGGGCAAGGCAGCAGAGAGAGAGCCAAGGCACCTCAAGAGCTGTCTGGGACATCACTATCCTGTTGGACTAACCAGGCCCAGCCCTATGGTGGAGGCAGCTGCTCCTCTTCCACTTCCACGCAGTAGTAGAAAATGGAGGAGCAGTCACACAAGCTTGGGGGTGAGGGGGTTGAGTTGCTTGTCTGGCTGTTTCTGGTTGCAGTATACACAAGGTAAGACAGCGTAAGAACATTTCATTCTGTCATCAGTCAGCATCTATATTGTTGGCTTTGAACAGTGCCTGGATTTGCAGCACCACCTTTCAGTTTGTGATGAGACAACGTATCGTGAGTAGAGACGCTTTCTGTTTCTCTTTCAAGCCTAATTATCCATTTCAAGTGTAGAAGTCACTGTAAACAAGGCCCAGGGGACAACCTTTACCAAAAAAAGCCCTGAGCTGGTAGCTCTGTGAGTCCCACACAAAGCTTGGAAGAGTAGGGAAAGCAGGAATTTTCTGCATATGTATAAGACTGGACAAAAAATCTGCAGCAACACACACTGAGGAAATGTCCTGTGGATCACAGCATCACACGCTCAACAAAGAGAAGAGCAAACAATATATAATTCTGTGCCCTGAGTAAGGGAGCGTCATCCTTTTGGTATTTGTAAATAACCCCAAAGGAGACATTTCATTACATAAACAAAAAATCTCTCTTCTAATACGGGCTCAGGCTATGAAGAAAGCAGCATCCGACTTCTAAAGACCTTCCAATTCAATCCACTGAAAAGAAGTAAAGGTTTTTAAAGCATAAATCTACGGTTGGGTTTTCAACTGAGAAGTCCAACTGGCAGAGTCCCGGTGCAGGTGCCGCATCCTTTTACACATTCGTCTGCTTCAAAGAACTTGCTAGACTTGACTTTTTTCATTTTCACATCAGTTGTACAAAAAGCAAGCAAACAAGCAGAGGTCAAATGAAGCCTGTACTAGCTGAAAATTATTTGCCCCAGCACATCTGGTACCACAGCAAAATTCCTTTGGAAAAGAACAAAATGTTATTCCCACTGCAAAACACCGCCCAGCCCCTATCAACCTCTGCAACTCTGAAGTAATCTTTTGTTCAATGCAATAATTTGTTATAGAGAATGGGCAACGTAAATGTCATTAAGGACAGTCAAAGTGTGCTTATCCAGAGAACAAAGACATTCAGCCTTGGTGAGGATTTCTTGAGTAATGCGTACTCATCTTCAGGCTGGGTGTTTGAACTCACTACTCCTGGCTGTTCAACATCCCTCTCCTCGATCATTACAAAACTTACTCTTCATATCCAGACCAATCCTACGTGGGCTGGTCTGAACCCATGGGGTTTTGCAGCATGCTGCAAGGTGTGTCAGCAGGGATGAACAAGTGATGTTCACCCCAACAAGGCGACTGCAAACGGGCACCCATGCCACTAGCACACAGAACACAGCCTTGCCAGCAGGACACTGTGCTCAGACCAACCAGCTCTGACCTCCAGCAGCACTGCACAGAATGCTCTGTTTAAGTCTAAGTACACTGGAGCTATTGCATTTTCCTTCTGTCTGGAAAAATCACCCTACCGATCTGGCAGAAATCTCCCTTTGGTGAATTGCAATCAATTTTTTCATGTTGCCCATTTACACTGTGTCCAGAATTACTCTTTCATGCCTAAGCTCATCTAATGCATACGGTTTCGAGGCAGGAATAACAATCTCTCAGCTGTGCCGTGACTATTCCTTCCTGTGTCTCACAGAGACAGCTGAAGTGAATTCATCCTCATTCAGTGCCTTTGAAAAATGCACACAGGCTATACAGAGAAGCACCCTTAGCTTCTACAAAGACGTGCCAGTTTAATTATGACCCCGTGCTGAATGTTTATGGCTTACTCCGAGGGGTAAAAAAAAAAAATAAAAATAAAAATACATATTTAACAAGTAAATCCCCTCTCCACTCCACCTAAAACTGTCAACATCGCTTTTCCATCATTACTGTTGTTATTTTGGGAATAATAATTGCAGAGCAAACAAGCTGTTTCACCCACTGCCGAGCACCTGCTGCTCTCCCCCCTGAGCCAGCACACTGTGTCCACACACATTACACAGGCACCGGGCCTTCTTTCCAGGAGGAGAATTTTGTGTTATCTGAAAAGCTAGAAGATTTACCTTCATTGTCACAGCTGGCAGAATGAGCTCCACATACACGCAGACTACCTTAAAGAGAACATTTTTTTTCTCTCATCCCAGTAATGCGGTTCAATACTGGCATCCTGTGGCCAGAGATTCAAGTCATTTTATTCCAGAACCTCTGAGTCTTCACAGAAAATGCTAAAAATCTCCTGGGTATGATAAGGGAAAATCGCCTAGTCCCTAAATGTCTATTTGTCTGAGAAATTACAGACAAACAACTATTTAATAAATGTCCTTTTGCATACAATTGTTTTCATTTGCACAGGAATTTTCTACTCGTTCCCAGGATATTTCATGTAATTTACAACTTTCCTGATACAAAATTAAGCAGATCAGAAACTGATAGCCTTAAATTAACATCTTGTTAACGTAAATATTTTCTGCTCTATTGTCTATGGATTTCCTGGAATGAACTGAGAAATTCAGGGATTTTTCTACAGATGAGGTATAAATACATAGGCCAGATTTTTCCTATCTGTACCTATGTAAAAACATGTATAATAGGTTACAGTGTAATACATATAAATACTGAGAAACTGTGTGTCAGGCATGGTACGTTTTCCCTCACTTTGTTGGAAGCCATCCTCAACGACAGTAGAGCCCCACCAAACCTGCCCCATCTTCAGCAGTACACAGATGTGTGGTGCCGACAGGGCGCACCAAGCCCATCCTGTCGTCACTACTGTGACATTCAAGTATCCAAACCGACCCTGCTATGAGTGAAATACGCTGTCTAACAGTGTAGAAAAGAGAGAGATTGGATTCAGAAGGGATCACATGGCTGTAGGGGCAAGGAGGGGAAAAAGAAGCAGGAAGAGAGGCATGCAGGCATTTGAAGTCACTCTCCGCTGAAGAATAGGCTTGCTGTAAACATCTCTGTTTAGCTAGCTGACATTGATTGTAACCAACACTGCAGCACACTCCACAAAGAAACCTGCATTGTCATGCCCTGAGCAGAGCAGCCAAGGGAATCGATCACATTTCACAATACCCCCAGCCCTGAGAAATTTCTGGAGTCAGATTGAGGAGGGGAACCCCTCAGGGACTTACCTAAGAGCTTTCTGAACCACTTTGGTTTTTTGTCCCATACGATAAAGAGGTAGTAGGCAGGAACTCCAGTCAGGGTTATTGCGAATCCAATCCCTGTATTGACTGGATCGGAGTAAAGTGACAGTGCAACCATGAAGAGGCAGGTGAAGGAAAACAGTGCCGGGATAAACAGAGGCACCTGGAATACAACCACACAAAGAACCATTACTTGGCATTGACCTTGCTGTTGAATGATAATGGTATTTAATGTTCCATGAAATGTAAACCAGATAAAACTCAGCAGTACAGGACAGTCCTGGAGAAACGCGGCTCTCTAGAACAGGCACACAAAATGCCACTGACTGCAGGAACCAAACTAAGCCAAGTGCAGTAAGCACCTCAGAAGTCTTTTAATTACACACACTAAAACACTAGAGTGTTTTATGCCCTTTAAAATGTAAGGGCTGTAAATATGTTTCATTACAAAATTCCTCTCTCTAATCCTCCGGTAGATAAGCAAGCAGCACTAACTGCAGTAAAGATTTCCTCTTTGATAATTACCTATTAGAAAACATTTTAAAACACAACACGGAGCTCGAGCCACCTTTTAAAACTATTAAGAAGGTATTGATTTTCTTCCTAAGGTAAAAATCAAAATCTGGCGGGAAGAGAGCAAATTAAACACCCATTTGACTACAGATAAAGATATTTGATAGCGTTATATGCAACTGATAGCTTCTGGAAAACCACTTTTCTGACAGGATGACTGGTAGCATTATCAGCATAGTACAAAAAAAAACACAGCAATATCAAATTAATTATCTCAATTTTAAAGAATGCCGCTACAATCACTACCATTACCACCTCCCTGCACTGTAGCTTGTGAAACATTTGGTGTAATGGAGAATTGGAGAATTCCCCGGAGACCACTTTCTTCCTTTCATGCCTTGAAACATTACTGTTCTTCTTTTCTGCACTGTCAAAGCTTTTTTTTTTTCTTTTAATCAAAGCAAAACGGGCTGTGCTGTTGACCTTCTTATTTGCTGTTCTGCCTGCAAGAATGCGGCAGCGCACATTCTGAGTTCTTCATAACATAGATTTCTTAGGAATACATAAACAGGGCTTATACCTGGCATGAATACTGGTGGAAAAGTTACTCAAATCTTTATCAAAATGTAGGTTTAATTGAGGACTAGATGACTAGCCACAGTATTTGGAGTCTGAAGCTTATGCAACTGCACCAGACTGGAGGTATTTTCACTCAACTTGGTGGAGCATAAAGACCTTAGCTTGCCTCAACACGACAGGCAAAACTGAGCAAACACCTTGCCTTTTGCACAGCAAGCTCAATCGCTCCCCTACAGCCACCGGGGAATTAATAAAAATTGTCTTTCAGAAGAGAGCTCAGCCAGGGTAGCACTGGCGAACTTGAAGGAAAACACGAGGAGACTCCTCAATGTAAAAGACCATTTTTTATTAACTCTTGCTTTTTCTCAAAAGAGGCTAACTTTTTACTTCAGCAAGTGCTGCTTCGCTAGCTGACCAGACAACAGATACGAGGGAGAAAAATTCATGTAGAACGGCATAGAGAGGAGGTTACCTTGAAAGGACGAGGCATATCAGGACGTTTATATCTCAGATAAATCAAGCCAGCGACTACCAGTCCAATAAAAAGCCACCTGGCAAAACTGAGGAAATTCAGGAGGCTGTAGAGATCCCCACTGAATAACATTATCATTGTGAGAGGGTGCTGCAAAAGAAATTCAGAGCATGAGAGGCTTTTAATGGTTTGATCTCTGTTATTTTACAGCACTGATGCCAAATCTTTCCACGCGGAGGTGCAACACCGTCTTACCCAGAGACACAGCCTTCGAGCCTGCCAGTTCATGCGGTCAGATGTTTGATCAGTGCCTAGCAGTCCCCTGGGATCGTGTTTAATCAATATTATCTGCCCTGGCTGACCGCAAGTGAGCCAGACACGCCTGTCCCCAGTGGTCCGGACAAATACACAGGCACCACAACACACGTGCACTCTGTGCTCTGTTCTCTCAAGACCTGCCCAATACTCCTCTGCTCACTCATGACAAAAACAGGGGATCTCAACAAAGGGAGCACGTCAGGGGTTGGCTACGCACCATGGGACGCTGGCTGGGCACACGAGGCTGACACCAGCTTGTATCTGCAGCATGCCTTGTAGGCTCGCAGGGTGTAGCCTTACTGCACATTGGAAATGCAAACATTTCTAAGCAGGGAGAAGCGTTCAGCTGTCACTCAAGAGGCTGCTGAACAGCAAGAAGGGGAGACAACAGCAAAATAAATATCCTTCTTCATTAAATGGGTGCTTTGAGGTAAAAGGTATCTGTGAGATGGGTGAAAGCTTGCGCATAAACCAGAGTGTCGTGCCTTGAGTTGGATGATTAGGCTACATGGATCTGCTTCAGAATTATCTCTGGATAAAAGCAGAATATCTGTAGCTTGGACCATCTATAAAGGGTAGTCCACACTTCCCATACGAGACCTCTATACCTGCAAGGACAGCCCTTGCATTCAGGGAGGAAAACACCCACAAGGGTCACTACTGTGCTATTTATACAGATAAAGAGAATGTCCTGGTGGTATCAGTCCCTCTAGGTTTACGATAAGGCAACAGCTGGGTTAAATCGTAAGAACATTTGCATTGGGGATCTAGAGTCACAGCCTGTGTGTTTTTTTTAAAGCAGTGAGATCTGTGCGGATTTGAAATCAGAAGGATCAATATTTCAAATACAGGTATCTGGTTTCCAAACTCTAATGACTTACAAAGCTCTTGGTTCTTTACTTATAGATATTAAGCAAACTTCTTCTCTGTAAAGGTCAAAGGAAATTTTCCCACTGAATTATACTGGGCAAAAATTCTTCTAGATAGACTGAGTCCTTAGAAGAAATCTCATCTATGGGAGTAATACTGCAACGAAGGGCCACGGCCAGTGAAAGAGAGATAAGGGAAACAAAACCAGGCTGCGTGGTTTCTTGGAATTGTTACGTACACATTTATCAAATACCAGGAGATATGAAACATGCAAATTTCTTAATTCCTAAACATTTGCTGTTGGGATTTTTTGGGGGTGGGGTTGTTTGTTTTTTGAGGGTTTTGGTTTGGGTAGGGTTTTTTGGCAGGCCTCAAACACTGAACATGCACATTTTCTCAGTTTCTCCTCAAGACCCCTCTCCTTTTGTGCAGCATGTAGAGCTTGACAGAAGAAATAAAAGAAGAAAATGCTAAAAATGCAAACTATTGATGCAGAACATATTCTGCAACTACTTTGCTTGCACTAAAGCAAGAAAAATGCAATCCATGAATGAAAACCATCTTCATATGAAAATCTGACTTTTTTTTTTAAAGGAGATCAATCTACTAGCAGTGGGACCAGATGCAACAGAAGAAAACATTTTTCAGAAAAAAATACATAAATATATACATAATATATACACATATATATATTAGTATATTCAGGGAATTTCATTCCACAGAAAAAGTCAGTACAATTTACCTGATAATTATGAATACTTCAGCCCAAAGAAATAAAATACAAAGTAAACGTTCAATTAAGATGAATACCATTAAGACTTTTCACCGTCATTATGCTGTCTAGTTTTGCAAACTTGGATGCCTACAGCTGCATGGGCATATATAAGAATCAATACTTCAGCTGGCACTTCAGAAGTGAGCTCATAGGCATGCCTAGCAAAAAAAACTGATTTAAATTCCACTACAAGCAACTGATCTCGCTAGTGTACATTCATACGTACACACGTCTCCTGCTGTAGTTAGAACTCCCCCAGATGCAGAGGTCTGTCCAAACACATTACAGTCATGGGTCCCAATTGAGTGGCTGAACACCCACAGCCGTGAACAAGTCTGCAAGTTAAGTGGAAATCTACTCGGCGCTATGCAAACGGGTGTGAAGTTTGTATTTTGACATTTTGTCCTAACATTTTACTTCACAAATTAGCCTGCAATGCAAACACACGGCCAACATTTAGCTCTGCCTCTATGTTAGAAGGCAGTAATAGGATTTCCACTGTTAAACTGATGCTTCTCCTCAGACGATTCACAGACTATTGCCTAGGCACACATACTCTCATTTTTTAATCACCACTACACCACACTGCAGAGGGTTCCCTTTCCATTATCCTAGTGCATAATTGTTTGCATTTTTCAGTGTAAGGTGGTATAATGAGCTCTTAGGGTGCCCCCAGACACCAGTGTTTAGCTGCACTTTCCGTTAAATGAAGACCTTTTTTTGTTTGTTTGTTTAACCAGAATTTGTCTCTCTGAAAGGGAGCTAGCTCATCTCTAGCAGATGCTTAGAAAAAAAGGGCACTAAGACATGAATTCAGTTCCAGCAATAGGCAGTGAGGTGCTACCAGCAAGACAGCAAGGAGGAGATGATAGAGCAAGAACAACTCCCAAATCTCATTCCTCTCTTTACTGTCCTCTACCCTGCCCAAAGACCGCATATACATTAATAAAAGAGACTCAAGCAGTGCCCAAATTCTGTTCAAATCCTCCAGAGCAAGCCTGTAATATCAATTCTTGTGCAGGAACATTTGTTTGTATGATTTACCAAAACAATGACAGCTGGCAGAGGAGTGTGCTTGCGGACATGAATCATGGAGAGAATTTCCGGAAGGTGACCCTCACGGGAGGCAACGAAGAACATCCTGGTGGGAAATAAATGTGGACAGACTTTAAATGTGCTCATTACTGTGACCAGGCAAAGCAGTTCATGAAAGTCATACAACACAGCGGCACTTCTTAGGCTCCTTTGAGGTATTCAGAATGAAAAGAGTAGCAGGAGAGGCCCATAAGCAGAAATCAAAGTCATCTTTGTTTGTGTCCCCCCCTTATCTTACACTGTGATCAGTGTTTAGAAGTAATGTTTTCCCTCCAATTTACCTCCTTCACATGAAACAAAACAGCCATTAGAGAAGTGCTACACTCAAAGGGATCGGTTTCTAAACTGTTCAAAGGGTTTTCGCAGTGATACTAAACTCAACAGGAACAAAGTCCGAGGGGGGGAAAAACACACTTCATAAACTTTTCAGTCACTTTCAATTTCCTTTTTAAGGAATGAGTCCTTTTCTTCCTTCTGCTTGCTTCCTTACTTGCAGTGTGTATCCTATGCCCTTCACTTCCAGTACGATGAACACGTGCTTACCTGGAGACAGCAAAAATGCCACCATTCATAGATCCAAAGCAGGAGAGAGCAACAAACACTGGTACAGCTAAAGAAAAGCTTCCCATCAACCGTTCAGCAAAGGTCTGTTGGAGGAGAAAAAAACATACCATGACTTTTCCCTCAAAAAACATGAAAGCAACTTGGCTTCATTAACAAATTATTAATTAGCATTTTAATTCCATTTATAACCCTCTTTGCTTCCCTCATTGAAACTTGTCCTGTGCATTTGTGACCCCCCCTCTCGACACAGGACTGCTGCAGATGAGGTCTTCCACTCTTACTTCTGACTGCCCATGGTGGGCCTTCAGCTGAGGCACTGCTGTTGAGGTGGAATCAGGCCTTGACTTTGTCATTTCAGATCATTATGCCTCCAAAAAGAAGACATGCTCTGAACAGATCCGATTCTGAACTGCATAGCTGGTATTTCTTTTCACAGCATTCATTTTCCTTAGTAGATGCTACCCCAACGCTGCGTTCCACCCAGTCACACTTTGTTGTTCAAGGTCACTGAAAGAGCCTTACTCGGTGTTTGGGGCACCACAGGAGATCTGCACAATTTTCTGGAGATCTGCAAAATGGGTTGGGTTTTTTTTTCTACATCTCCCAGGAGCTACAGAATTGGCCATTTTTTAAATGACACGTCAATTGAAAAAGTCACAGGCAGTGCCACTACTGCAAAGTAAATGGAAATTTTTATTTCCTCATTGCGAGTCCGATATCATAGATAAAAATCAGTGTCATCACCACAATTCAGCAAGACCAATCACAGCAGTGTTTCCAAGCCTTGCGGCTCCTTTCCAAATCAGCTCCAGTATTCACGGCAACCCCCTTACTAAGCACCCACCATACACAATGCGCAGAGACAGCGTTACTGCTTCCTGCTACACTAAATAGGCTGGACTCCCCACTTTCCCAAGTATCTGTATATTCTTCTTCCCAGGAGTTCAGCCCACGATTCAGTAAAATTTTTTCTAGTTAAGTACACATTGGACAATTCAAATCCTGTTGACTTTGTTATATCAGGGAAATAGATTAAGGTCTAATGTTGCTATTAGATATGCTATGACCTTAAAGGCAATCCCACTCACCAGACAATAATCAGAGTTCACCTGGTTGCTACTCTGTTGTGTAAAAGAGGAGCCGTACAAAGCATGACTGGCTGTGTCCCCACCCAACTGTTTTTTTCCCCTGGAAATAAGAATATATTGACAAACACAACTGCAGCAGGGATAGAGCTTTGTATTTTTCTTCTGTAACTTACCACTGCTACAGCTTTTGAAAGCAGCAATTCCCCAGCACTGATTGTAGTGAAATAAGCCACGTTTGTTAACACATAGCCAACTGTGACGATAATCATTGAAATGCATATTGCGAGGGGTATGTTTCTGAAATACACAAGGTAGCTCATTATTTTGCAATCTGGTTGCTATCTCCTGAACATGAAACAAAAAAAAAAAAAAACAACATAAGAAGCAGCCACTAACGATGGTGAGTGCATTTTCTGGTGATCCCACAATACCATAATTAGAAACTACCAGTGAAAATAACGCGTCCAAACAAAACCATCTAGACAAAGTCATCAGTTTTATAACAAAGAGGTGAGACACCTTTCTGAGGGAGGGATCCTTTGGGGATCCCAAGAGGTCCTGGTTTCATATCTCCCATGCAAGACGCATTCCATGTTTTGCTTTCAGCCCAATAGTAAAGCAGCAAGTCTTAACGCTGGAACCAGCGATAGCACGGATGATGTGGACAGGGTGACCCAGCACTTTGTATGTCAGGAGAGCAGTGCCATTTCCAACAGGAGCCCAAGGTGGCCATGGCTTTCCAGACCTGGCAACACACCTGGGGGTGGTTGACACCTTCCCCTGTATGCCAGGACATCTAGCCCATCTGCCCACTTCTCTCTGTGCAATTCTTCCCTCGCACTCCTCACCACACCTCTGTTCTCCCCCTCGTTTTTCAGGGACACATGAGGGCAGAGTGAGGCACAGAAATAAGAATGGTGCAAATTTGTGCCATTCCATACTATTTGTTTTGATCAGCACAAAACCACTGACATCTTAGCCAAAAACACAGTAACACAAATAAATAAACAGTACGTCCTCCCAGTCAGCAAAATAGAAAAGCAGAATTATTTCTGTTTTAAAGAAGAAAAATAGAGGCATAAGCAACGTACACTGAATTTATCCAAAGCACACTGCAGGCAAATGATCAGGTTAGGAAGACAAACCAGATGTTTCAAGCATACTCAAGTTTCTTTCCACTTGATGCCATCGCTAGGCTGAGATGATATCTGCACGAAACCAATAAGAGATTCAGATCAGAAACCAGTGCCAGGTCCTTTAATTCCAAGGCCACGGGGTGCCATTTGAAAGACCCAGTGCATGCACTTCCCCAGCGCTCAGCTGAGAGCCTCACAGCCAGTTCCCCTTGGGTACCTATGCCAAGATGTTGGAGAGGTGTTATGGCTGCTACAACGAGCAAACTTTGCCGTGAAGGTCACCTCCTAGCGAGGAGAAGGAAGAAGTGGGAATTGCGGTGTACCAGAAGAGGTCGCAAGTACAGTGCAAAAGGACTACTGTATTTACCCAAAGGAGAAGGCAGTTTGAAAGCCAATACTAAGATGGATTATTTTCACGTATTTTTTCCCCTAAAGAAACACAGCGGGGTCAAAATTTAATGATCTTCTTCACTCCTTGTCCTTACTTCTCAGAGAAACCCTTGCCATTACTATGCCTGAATAAAGCTGAAAAGAAGCTCTAAACTGAATACATAAGTAAAGGAGGGTAGCATCACAGTTGCACGTCATGTCTGCCTTTAGCAATCACGGCGCAAACCCCTGTAGCTAACCCAGATACACAAGATCACGCTGTACTGCAGTATCAAATCTAGGCAGATTCATCATATCAGCGCTACCTCAGGCCCATGCTCTCGGGTAAAGAAGATGGAAGGAATCAGTTTGCCAATGTGCGTTTGTTAGTGATGGAGCAGGCCATGGCAAAGACCAGAACACAAGAATACAATATCTTTTGCACCACAAGCACTTCAACCATGGCGGTGTTGAATAAATCAGTGCTCACTCCAGCCTTAAAAACTGCATCTAACCAGAACCAGCAAACTTGCATTGTTTTCACAAATGACATCTGAGTTACTGACGCACACTGCGTGTCAGGTTTAAGAAACTACATCCATTCTAACCGTTTCCAAAATCCAGTTGCCATACTTTCTTCTGTCTTAAATCCCAGTCTCATTTCCTCTAAAATAAAATGGCAGTCTGAAATGAGGGCAGAAAAGTCACTCGCCTCCAAATGTGAATGTTCCCAGCACAGAGTCCTCCGTGCTGAGGAGCACTACCCCATGCTGACAGTAACTGCAGAGGTGAGGAAGACAGCATGGTTTGCTTCTCAGTGATAATTCAGATTAACACTTGGATCTTGGCTCACCTGAAGACACAGAGAGATGGGTACGAACACTTTGTAATGCTGCCAAGTGAGAGCTTTGATCGTTCCTTTCCTTTCCTTCCAATTGAAGAGGCAGTTCCCAATCTGCAGCAGGATACTATCAAAATCACTGCTGTCAACTACAGGCGCTACACTGGGGTAAAAACTGTAATGTCATTAGCACTGAAGATCAATGCATTGGTTTTCACGCATGTTATCTGCTTTCCTAGGCTTCCAAATCCTCTCTCCAAATCAGGAAAAATCAGGCCCAGGACTATTCTCCATTAAATTACCTCTAGATGGATTTCACCTTTTCAGTTCTCTGTCCTATGAATCAAATGCAACACAAGGTGTTAGCAAGCCAGTAAGTCACATTTCTGATACACTGTGAATTCATAACTGCCATACAGCTAGACAACAGTTTTGGACTAGAGCAAGTCAGAAAATTCAAGGAAGAAAGTATTTCTCACTTCTGAATGAAGTTTTTCATTCACTGAAGCTAGCACTTTCAACAGGAAACCTAACCATTTCAGTATGACATTTCTTTGGAAAAAAAAAAAGTCTTAGAGCCGAGACAAAATTCTTGTCCAGCCCAGACAGACCCCAGGATGGCCTATGGCTTAAAAACCACAGCATTAAGCTCAGACACGGAAGACTGACATATTTGTTTTGTATAAAGCTGACCCAGGATTTGAACTTGCACTGAAGTGGTCACCGGTGCAGCCTGCAGGGCAGCGTTTTCCTTTTGCATTTCATCTTGGAGTAAAATCTCGATGTATTTCAAAATCAAGAGAAATCATTCCCAAGGTAGCTGTTTTTCTGAGAAGAACTCCAAGCGCGGATGCCAGCCTCAAGCCTACACCACGCCTTGGAACTGGCCTGTGCATTACCAGCAAGACAGCTTTCAGGTAGGCAGCTCCTCTGAAACTTCAAAGAAAATCAGTATCAAAAGGAGGGAATTCTGGGGAGACCTGAGCCGGGAAAATATTGATAATATCACTACAAGCCTTTATCAAATCAGGTGAGATTTGGGCAGCGAAGGAACTTTTTAAATGGTAATTAAAAGTGAACTGAATCTCTGTACGGTTTCAGATTCACCACCCCTAGCTACTATTCAAAGCCATACTTTCTCTTCCTACCCTGTATACAAAGCACTTGTGATGAAGGATCACGATGGCTTAAGCACAGGTCACATCTCCCTTTTGCTCTCGAGAACGAAAGTCACGGAGGCATCCACCGTCGCCAAGAAATCCAGCATTAGCCATACAGCCAGTCCCAGCTGTGGCTGTGCGGGGCTGAAATACATCATTGTGTATTGCCGAGCTGTGCTTTAGGGCCTGGAAACAAATTCTCTCCTTCTCAAGTCTGAAAGGACCCCAGAACCGGGGCACGGGTTCAGTCAATCAAGATATCCACTGCGGTTTGGGCTTGACCGCAAGTGTTGCAGAACCATAGATCTTCTGATAATCTGCTCTGACACCGCACCACCTCACACACACATTTTGGAGAGAAACGCACAGAGAAGATTGAGTAAGAAGGAAAAAAAAAACAAAACAAAAAACGTGGGGGAAAAAAAGAAAAGAAATCAAAAGTGAGAACCTGGGGATAAGAAGAATAACGTCAATAAATCAGCTGAGGAACATTCCCAGAAGTTTACAGCTCATAGCTCAGCTTAATGACAAATTTTATAACAACAAACAGTAAGTGCTAAGAGCTGTGACCGCTGCAGAATGATCCTTCTATGAGACGACAAGCACACCGCCAAAATATGCCCCACAGATTCAGCTGAGGTCACAAGTACCAAATACATTGTCACCGCATCCTGTGCTGTTTAGAGGCCATGACAAAATCATTTCCCTGAATGCACTTTAAATCTCAGTTTTACAAACACTTGGTCTGAGGTGGCTGCCCTAGAAAAAAAAACTGCATTGATGGGACCCGGTCAGGAAACATCAGTAAGAGGGTCTCAACAAATGAAATAATTGCTGGCAAAGTCAGATCTGATCTACCACATCTCCACTGCATTGTGGTAACTGTGAATTTCTGCTAAATCTAAAAGAAGGAGAGTGGAGAAGTCCTAATTCCAGGAAAGGATTTGGTTTTCATGAGCACAAGCCCAGATATTCTGCGTTTCTTTAGTCAGAAATTTACAACCACAGGAGTTTCAAGATCCTTCTCAGAAGTTCCCTTGTGCAATAATTTATTCACCATTTGCAATCTGTTAAGCAATTTTCCAAATGAACTGTTCCCAGTTTTTGGCAGTCCTAAAATCTAATCATCCGTCGCGCAGTCCATAGGGCCAGAGCTTGGCGGAATAAGTCGTCAAGTGCAGATTCACCCAAATACATCCCAATACTGGGGGAAAAAAAAAACAAACACATACAGTATGGAACGCAGCAAAGACAACCCTGGTAATGTAATGTTTCCAAGACTTCAGTGTGAGAGAAGAACGTGTACAGGCTCAGTAAACACTGCGTACTGGAGCCTGACCTACATCTCCAAGCACTCCCAGGTGGTCGTTCTTTGATCAATGGCAACCCTGAATCCTGGGCAACGCAGCAGTAGGATCTGACATAGGCTTTCTGTTGTTTTCACGTGAAAAGCAGCACCTACAAGACATCCCGTCACGCTGAAGGGGTCACGTGGTTCTCAACACATTGGCATGGGGAAAAACTACAACCTCACACCCATCGGTTACAAGAAAGGGAGTAAAAGGAAGATGCAGAGCATAAATAGAGGCCACCTCCCAGGACAGAATCGAAGGCAGGAATACAGATGCAGAAAGTACGGGATCATGACAGCACATCTTGAGTCCACACACCTGTAAAGGCTAACACGGTTCTTAGCAATGAGTGGTTTGAGAATCTAACTCTTATTATTTTGTTTCTTGCAGCTCCCTGCATCTCTCCCCTCACTGCCTCCCCAATATGCCCCAGCCTTATGTTCCAGGCTGGAACTGCTGCCAGTGGGCTTGCAGTGCGGCCACTATTAAATTATGTGACTTCATCTTCTTTTGATTGCAATTTTCCAGGGGAGAAATGAAAAAGGAGAGAGTGGCTATTAAGCAGCAGTCTCATCTCTGTTGCCGGGGTGCCAGTCGAAGGGCTTCCGTCTCCATTCTGATGCCCTGGTTCTGTACCTCTGACATCTGCAGAGATGCAACAGCACGACATCGGGATAATAGAGTGAAGAATCAAGCTGCAGTCTGCATTTAAAGCCCGTCTCATTTTCCACCACCTTGCAAGTGAAGAAAAGGGTTTCTGCTGCGTCTAATTACTTGCTTTCTTCCTGGTGTTTGACTTCACAGGTTTGGATTATAATTGGTTACAGTTCATAAAAGGGGTCTTCTATGGCCAGCTGACTTTGAGGGGTCAAACTGTGATGTAAGTGTGCTGGGAAGGGCAGAAGATTGTATTAACTTCTCAGATGCTTTCAGTACCCTTTCCAGCAGGGTTTCCTAAAACATGAATTAGCATAAATACCCTCTTGACTAAAACTTAAGACTCTGAAAGGTACCCATTGTACAGAATAACACCGTTCTCCATTACGCCTTATTCCAGCCAACGTGGCAACAGCCCTGGAGAGCTTGAGGGTAACTGTTACACTAGCAGTGTGGTTTGTTTCCTTTTAATAGGGATTTGAACTTGGTTGCAGTCATAACACATACCCACTCAGGCTGTGGTGAGCCAAATCTCACCAGAGTGCAGAAGTCATTGATATCGAGGCCCAAGTCCTAACTTGCTAAGCCGAGATCTTTCACAAAATACTTCTCTTTGAAGAGCAGAATCAATTCATCTGAAATTTCTCCTGCGAGCTAAGGAGACGTTGGAAATTCAGGCAGGATCCTGAATCCTTTCCCATGGATGGGATAGCATTCCTATTTGTCCCAAGGAAAACCAGTACAACACAGCAGGTGTTAAAGATGACAGCAAAAGCCACAAATTACTTTTGAGATTACAACACTAAACGTTAGATACGCTGGGGCTCTGCTTAGCTATACACATTTCCTTTACAGTGAGCATTAAGTATTCTTAACCAAGAAATGAGCAGAAGAGGAAAAAAAACAGAGCTGCTAACATGATAGAGAATGCAAGTAAAACAGGGCCTAAATATTAAGAAATATATATCTAAAAAAGAAATAAAATAGACTTGAAACCCAAGATATAAATCATCCTCCCGTGACTTCTCACTCAGCTCTTTGATAAACCATCTCCATATATCCCTTGAGTGCCAGTATCTAGTATCTCTAGACTGCTCCATTTGCAATCCTACTGTACAGAGTTTATGGTTGTTTCCAAGAGATGCATAAATAAACAGACCTGGCTTCTACTTGCACTGTAACTTGACCCTAAATCACATCCTTCTGGAGGACCTACAGGTCCAAAGGATCTAAGCTGGCTTTTCTTTCTCGTAAGACAGGCCTACTCCACCCCTGCATGGGCCAGGCTTGCCCCTGGGAGCTCAGCATTGGAGAAAAGTCAGGTGCCTGAAAAGCCTGGCAGCTGCTGATTTCAGCCCCAAATGACTGTGAAGGTCCTCAGACCTTCCGTGGGTGGCAGCTGATCACCTTTAGAGACAGCATCAGTAATCTAGGGTACATCAAGAAAGGTGTGCCTTAGGTTGGACCCATAATTTAAACAGTGTCAGCCACTCTCTTCCACAAAAGCTTGCCCTTAAAGGAAAGTCTAGACTCAGAGAATTGAAACACAAATATATTGTCACCGCTGTGCTCTCAATCACGACTTTGATAAATGACTTCCTTGTTCCCTATCAAGTGTCAGTATTTTGACATGCTCTGTTTATTTTTCTGGTAGGAAACATTCATGTACTCGAGGAAGTTTGGAACCTTTTCCACTTGAGGCCGAAAAACTCAGATTTTCTTTGTATCGCTTAGCTCATACTCAGACAGGAGATGAAGGGAGCACCTCTGCTCTTTCACACACTCCGGCTTCTTATTTCCTTCTGAGGACCCTGCCAGTCACAGAGGTTATGATGAGAAGCAATTGTAAATCACAGTGCTTGCTTGGAGGTAAGGGAGCTATAACCACCAATGTGACACGAGATGCTAAAAATAAAACACCGTCCAGGACTATCATTTCCATCACTGCATATGGAAATGAAGGGGAGTGGAGCAGAGCTGCACTTCCAGGCCCTCCCTCCAACCTGCATTATCTAGCGCAGGATCTCAGCTCTGACTTCCTCCTAACTGTTCCACACAGAAACATATCTCACTGCCAGACTTAAAATAAATGTAATAAGAAGGGTGTCAAGAGATAATTGCCCATTATAAGTAGTTTTATCTATTACAGGAGGTTGTCCTGGAAGTCTGAAATTATTCAATCTCCGAGCACCTGATTTATGAATGGGGTCGACTTTCCCCAGGCAGAATCACTTACAGCACGAATGGAGGAGTGTCCTGAAGCTCCCTGCACATTTCCCAGCCTGCAGAGCCATTTTCCATAAGGCACCGGGAGCAGCACACAGAGCTGGCGGTAGCTCGAGCAGGATTTAGCAGTGCAAACAAGGCGTTCGAGATGAGCAGACCAGGCCCCATAGCTCAGAAAGCTAAGCCAGCAGGGAGCAGCCACCAAGTTAACAGGAATGTTAATGCCAAGAAACGCACCTGTTGCAGCACCCTTCCCATATAGGTACCCCCACAGGTACCCGAGCAATTGCAGGTAGCAGGGCTCGGGTGGAAGCAAAGCGCTGCCTTGCTCTGTGTGCACTCCTATTGTCTATACAGAGGACGTACGTCTCTGATTTATGGAACAGTGAATGGCAAAGCGGCACTGTGAGTAATGCCAGGGAAAGGGCTGGCACGTTTGCTATCATTCTGGAAACGAACCGCTGGGGTTCAGAGCCCTCGACAAGCAGCCTGCATACCGAGCACCTCGCCCAGCTCCTGGTGCGGGTACAGGATGGAACGCTGCCCCTAGCCCAGCGTCTGAACCGCTAATGAAGCACTGCCATTAGCATATTAATTACGCCTTAGGGAGCAGCAGGAGACAAACGCTGAGGGGTAGGAGGGAGGAGCATTGTGTCTGCACGCGTGCCTCTGAAAGGAATCGGATTTTTCATACTTGTTGAATCCCCTGACATTTAATTTTGAGCAGGAGAATTTCCACAGTGCCAAAGATCATGAAGGAACAATTTGCTGCTGTATGTTACCATTGATATTTCGGCGTGAATGGAAATTGCGCCGTTCGGTGATGAAAAGAACAGCTACTTGTAATAAGGAGCACCATGGAAACTGAAATATCATTTACCGAGGCAGGCTCTTCTGCTGAAGGAATTCAAAATGAGAAAAATGACAACTGCAGGTGCCTTGCAGCATTAGAATTTTAAAGCTGTAAAAGGGTTTAAATGAAATTAAAAGGAGAGCTCTTAACAATGCGGCAGTGCCAAGAAGGGGCTGTCCAGCAGGCAGATAGTAAGTAAGGAGATGGGGCTCCAGCTAACGACAGCCCAGCACACCCAGACGTGGGCCAGCACAATGAACCCACGCAGTTCTGACACAGGAAAGAAATCCATCCAGTTCCAAGCGTGAGCTGAAATGCGCCTTTGCTGAGGGTAGCAACCAAAGGCACCTGAACAGACTTCAAATGGGAATACCTACTTTTCTATTTTATTAGCTTTATTGCTTCTCACTAAAAATTCATAATAATTTAACTATAACCACATGCATAAGAGAAGAAAAGCATATGCATGCAGTGTTTTCAAAAGCAATGGTAAAGCTGGATTTTCATTTTCTGCGTCCGAGCTGAGACTCTCCAGTCTAAGCCTTGAAGGCTTACATTTACGGTGTAAGGTACTGAAAGTACATAAGGGATAAAGTAAAGTCAAGGCATTAAAATCCTTCTGAAAAACCTGCTCCTTCAAGGTATTTCAAATCAGATCGTGACATGAAGTAGACAGAGTTATTCCTTTACAATGATCTTGGACAGTACATTCAGTGAGGCTTAGGATATTCTTTTTTAAGACTGATCTTTGCAATTGCACACTGTCCAGTGTACCTTCTGTCAATAAGATGCCACTCTTTCAAGCTGAAATCTTAAAACAAAGTGACAGTGATCTTTTTTTCAGACCTTACTACTTTGTCTCTTAGTCTCACTCAATATCAACCCATTAAAAAGCTGTGTAATGGTGCCACCAAGAAGCCCTGTGCTCTGGCACTCCGTAGAACACTGGTCAGCACCAACCTCTCTGACTCTCTGACATTTACACCGAAAAGCAAGCCTAGAAAAAAACGTCTTAGACCCACAAGAAGCTCATTCTGCAATGAAGTTTTACCCAAGGAAGTGCCATTTCATGATCTTTGTGGGTAAATATTTACATTCATGTGCTCTCATTTAGCAGCTGTTTCTGTTTTTGCTGTTGTTCTGTAGTAATTAAATGTGAAAAAAGAGAAGCACTTGTCCCTCCTTCATGATAGAATGAGCCCGATTTTTTTTTCACTAAAATAACCCCAACAGAAGTTAAACCTCTTGTCGTACCGGAGTGCTGCAATTCTCTGTCTGTTCTCATCACCTTTGGTGGGAGTTTCTCCATGGCTGTTAGATCTGTTCAAATGATGACATCAAAACTGTTCTTCTGAGGGGCACTTCATTCCACAATACTTCAAAAATTAAATACTGTTTTTATGTGCTCCATACTTCTTGCAATGAAGAAAACATAATGACAAGGTGAAGATGCAAATAACGGCACTTGCTCAACAACAAGTGCTACAAGTGAATGAGGATTGGCATAATAGACCACAGCAGTGCAACTTGTAAAATGTAGATTATTCACTTCGCAGATCCTCTGAAGCCATTATAGTCTTACATAAATCCACTTACTTTACAGTTCATGGACACACTGTAATTTAAATGATTGAAAACGCTTATGGGATGTTAGTTAACCATTTCCTTCACTGAAGTAAAATATCACTGTCATTGCATATTTAAATTTCCAGCACGCACAAAGCCAAATATCACAATACAAGCTACACAGTAAGCGATCCACTTCCAAAATATCAGCAAACCCATGGGCATACACACAAAGCAGCTACCACGTGGGGAAGCAGAGCACAGAGGAACATGAATCTCAACAGTCACTGAGTAAGAGGAGCCTACAGCCTCCTCGGATGGAAGTTCTGCCATCACACCGAGTGGGAGACATTCATCTACAGGAAAGGTGCACAAAGCCGAACGGTTGTTTTGATACACCTGCAGTAATACTTAAATACAAGTCAGCAATTCCACTGCTCATTAGAGTCGAACAGATAAGGCAGCCCCATTAAATTTCAAATCCAAAGACGACAGCGTAAGTGTTGAGTAAGTTGCTCAGCTAGCTGACATAAGTGAAATATACATTGTTTCTCATGTATGATGATGCCACTGCTATTGATGCTTTGACTAGGCTGTTCGAGAGGATAAATACTCTTGATGACATGGTACATGGTAATTACAGACTGTGCCGTTCTTCTCGTGCACCTGCAGACAATAAGGAACATACTATCCTCACCATTTTCCTACTTGGTTCCCTTATTTGTGTTTCCTTCTGCAACTTGTTTTATACAAACAGAAAAAAAAAAATGCTACTGCACTTTCAGTCAGTTGCTGCAATCAGCCTACAGAAGTTTTAGTGCTCTAGTAAAAGGATGCCATTAATGGCATACGAGAGACTGCTGCTGATTCTGACACAGCACTGACCGCTGTCTTAGGGCTCCACACGTTATCATTTCTGAGGCTCAGCATTAAAGGGTAAGGGGAGCAAGGGGGGCACAAAGCAGCTCGTTCAGTTCTGCAACAAGGAAGAGCTGTATCAGGCACAGAACATTAAGCTGAATTGACCCAGCAGTCTCTGCTGTATGTAATTACCCTGAGGTAGCAGGTGTTGGCTTGCTTCTGCAAATAACAGGAAAAACAGTTGTTAGTCTAGGTCACAGGTTTCCTCTTATCTGTGCATATCTACATGATAATACCCAAGAGCAAAAAGAGAGTTGGAGAGTTGCGGAACTGCACTCCATATCAAAGGGCAGGCTCTAAAACATGCCAAGTGCCCATATGCTTTGTTACCTTATCCAGCTGCCAGTCTCAAGTGCAACCTGAGCGCTGTTATCAGCTGGCACGATCGAGGTTTTCCTATATGGCACTAGCACACAAACATGCAGGTCATCACAGCTGAATGAAAAACTGGCTCCCAAACCAGTAGTTCTTAGATAGCTGAGGCACTGGTTGATTTGGGCTGGAATGTTTGACGTTAACAAATCACATCGCTATGCTGTAGCTGACGCTGTAAGTCTATAGACTTAAGTATATCTGATTCCTACCGGGACACCGTTTGGTTTTGTCCGGTTAGCTGATGCGGTGAGTTTACTCACCCTCTTATCTACCATAAATGCACTGCCCCCTCACCTATTCTCTGGTGAATTGTGTCAGGCCGCTAAGACAAACCTGCTTCAGAGCCACATAAAATGAACGAAAGGGGCCCACAAAAGTCCAGGGCCCTCACTAGCTTAAACCTGAGTCATGATCTCTCCAGTAAAACAGAATAGGTTTTACAGCTTTAGAGCTTTAAGACTGCATCAGTCTTGCAAGTGGTTTTTATTCCTGCAATGGCAAGTGGTTTTTATTCCTGCAATGAATATTCTGCAGAACTGCTCAGAGTTCCCACGTGCCGTCGTCCTCCTGTACATGCACAGCTGTGGATCTGGGGTTGCGTGTCCCTCAGTGAAAGAGATGTTCCAATAGGCTTGTGTGTATTTTGGGTGCTGAAGTGGGGAAAATGAAGAAAAACACAAGGCAGTGGAAACTCAGAAAGCTGCATTGTTTAGTTGTTACATTACACGAGCCTGCTGTTAAAGCAGATTAGGATATTGCCAACTACCCAGGGAGATTGTGAATAAACATTTGTTTTACTTCTCTAGCAGGGCTGATTCACAGTAACAATGATTCACATAAACAAACAGAGAAGGCAAAAAGCAAAGCAAACACACCTTGCACTCAGCAGGTTATCACATCAGCATGCCAAGTGGGCCGCCAGGGCTTGGAGCAGGCAACCTGCTCTGCAGCAGTGAGACACAGGGCAACACAAACACAGCACGGCCACAGCAACAGCCGCCTCCAAGAGCTGAACCAAATAGGGTCATGTACCATGTCATTAAGCTCAGAGACACCAAAACTTTGTAAAACTCTTGGGAAAAGAGCAAAGCTCTTGGAGGCTCCTGGGGCTCTGTGCCACCCGAGAGCCTTCTAGCAGGGTGAGGAGAAGCCCAACAGCTGAGCTCCTTGAGTTCTGCTTCCTCCAAAGAGCTCAGCAGAGGATGAGAGGCCTGGCTGAGGGCTCACCTCTTCAGCATCCACTGCCATGTGGATATCTGCCCCAGGGCAATAGCTTCAGCCTCTACCTGGTCTCAAAACATTATGTCCTCAGCATCAAACTGATAGGGAAAGTCACTTGTGATAATCAAAACACCACAATATCTTCATCCCCCGTGTAGAAGAGATTGCCCCACACTGATGCATTTGCAGGACTGCAAGTAATCTCCAGAAAGTTTTTACTATTTCCAGAATTCTGAGAGAATTTGTCTTAAGCCACAGAACTTATGTAAACATGAACAAATCGAGCAAAGGATGGATTCCGAACCATTTCCTTAATGTAGATGGTGCAGAAAGATGGTCGTAATCACACCCCAGAGAAGCACAGCCACCACCAGCTGTGTCTGCATGGCAACACGGCCTTGACCTCCCCAAATATCTTCCATCTACTCTTTTTCCTTCCATCCTCCAATGATGTTTGCTCAGTATCTCTGACTTCTCAAGCAGCTGACTACCTTTCCGATTTCATTGCTAAAACCATTTACAATATCTTCATTACATTCTAAAATCATAAAAGGGATGAGAATCGGATACTACATCAGACAATTAGGAGAAAGTGAATAGGAATTGCACTATTAATTTCAATACAAATATCCACAGCTAAAAGACAGCACGGCAATACCAAACCCTATGTCTACAGCATTCATCTTTGTTCCTCTTCCATTTCGCCAATCACCATTCCTTAGGCATCCATGTGCTCTAAGTTAGCTGTGACTGTTTGAAATGCTCACACTAGGAAAGTGAAGCAGAACAAGCGAACAGAAAAGACAACTACGCTTTCTTTTATTATGACCTCAAAGCTGAAGCTGTCAAAGTTACGTCTCCCAGTCCTGAATATTTCCACAGCTGTCACCTCGACTTTTGTGTGAGTAGGAGCATTTCGTACCAGGAATATAAATGTTAGAAGAGGTAATTATACAAGTGACCTTGCCTTTCTTCATTCAATAGTGAATTATTAGTCCTCCCAACTGCAATTTTATGAGACGTCCTTATTGCCTTAATTAATGATCAAGGTATATCTTTGAAGCCTTTACAGACACCACAGATTACATCAGTCTCTTTTCTCATTTATACTTCCTGACCTGTCACAGGTAGCTCTAACGAAGTGCAGCCAGAAGACGGAAAGACTTGAAGTCACTTGAACCAGTTCAAACTCTAAACTGGTGTTTAGAAAGCAGCCATAAATTACACAGCTGCCAGGGCCTGAAAACGGCAGGCAAAGCTCATTTCTCCCCCTCATGGCATGCAGTTGCCCCAAAGGACTCAGCACTCTTATAAGCACCATTAAAGATTGGCTGGGGAAAGAAGCAGAAACACACAAGGGAAAAGGAAAAAGAAATAGCAGTATTTGTTGAATGCATTTTACACACACGTTCCTAGGCATTACAGATGGTGAAAGCACCCATGAGGTCAGTCCCTAACTAAATGTACAAGGGAAATGTGCACGCTCTGGAAAGCAGTGCACTCATGCAGCAGCTACCTGTGGCTGCCTGCAGAGGTGATAGTGCCCAGTGAAATGGGCAGCCTGTGTTATCCCTGCTCCTGAAGCCCTTTCTCCCTCTGATCCCTATTCCAGATGGCAGGTGAGTTGATGCCATGAGTCATCCTCCCAGTCCTTCCACTGTCTGCTTGCACTGTTCAGGTGAATTCCAAGTACCACACACACAAAGTGCCTGGATCAGGGACAAAGCAGGGGATCCAGCCTGGCAGAGTCTTTGTGAATGCGGTGTCAATCACATCGCATGGCACATCCTGTTTTCCAGGTGTGCTCCCTGCTTCCTCTCTCTTCACTGCTACCAGAAGGCAACACCGCATCCCTAGGGCAAGAGACACTCAGGTGTGGTAGGAGAAATTTGCATTCAACAGGCTCAAACAGGGAAAAACAAAATTAAAGGGCTGAATTCAATTGCTGTACTACATACAGTAGGTACTGTGCTGAAGTGCTTGAAAATTGCAGTGCTGCAAGACTATAGGGTAACTCGTTACCCAATCTAAAAATCTAGTTCAGCGCAATTGAAGATTAAAAAGAAAAACAAAAGAAAAATCACTTGGATTTTCATTTGGGTCACCAATCTCAATTGCATCCTAACCTTCTCCCTTTTTTAATTCAAGCTACCAACAGCTACAGTCGCAGTTTCCCTTCTTCACTCCAGGTAGTTGAAAATACTCTGGGGATTCAGTGACTCCCGCCAAACCCCACTGCAGACACCCCCCCAAGCACGGCTCACAAGCACACTGCAGCCCTTCAAACATTTGTACATCTCATAAATTGCTTAATTGCATCCACCCTCGGAGAAGTAACAGCTTGTGAAGGCTAGGCCATCTACAGTAGGTCTCCTGGGGGGGAGAAGGGGGAGGGTTGGAAAAGAGAGAAGTAAAAGCTGAAGGCAGAACTCAGCTGAACCTACCACAGCATCTGCTGCTCCAGCATGGACTACTTCTTCCAGATCCTTTCATTTGTGACTCTAAAATCTCCACTCACTCATGTGTGGTACTGCACAGCAATATGTCCTGAAGGAAGTCGGGCTGCTTTTATAAAAGTGCATTCTTCCTTACTGATTTACTGCCATTCCCACTAGGAATTAGGAAGCAATTGCAAGAAAATCTTCCTGACTTCAATACTGCCATGCCTAAGCTGACATCACAGCTGGCCAAGCAGCTTTTTCAGTCCCCCACACTCTGCAATTAGCTTAGAATCCAAGCTGCCCCAAACCATCAGCAAAAATTAGCTGGAATCAGCTACAAATTAAGTAATAATTACTCCTTCCTAATGACGAATTGTATTTATGAAGCATATCATGTCACGGCTAACGACTGCATTGCCTCCCACATAATATCTTCTCAGGCATTTCTTAGCCTGATGCCGTACCTGGAGCCTTTGGGTATTACACACTGGGAAGGTTGGCAGGAGCCAGGGGCTGAGCACCCACTGCAGCCTGCACAGGCTGCCAGGCTGAGCCACAGGCAACGCACACCCAGACCTCGACCTGAGCTTCACGAGCACCAAGACACGGCACACAGGAGAACAGATGCTTCAGAAATCGGGACAGAAGTATCAAGTTATATGCCAAATATTCCAATCTAAATGTTTACTGAAAAAATAAAAAAGGATGATAAATAGGAGCAAAGCAACTCAGAATATTTGGGTCCCACTCTAGGAGAATCTTCAGCTCGCAGCGCAAGAAGGAACATCAAAAGATTAATCTGAGTAGAAAAATGCAAAGATCTATTTTCACACTGAGATTTCAGAAATCTGAACCCATCTGAAAACATGCATCCAGGTCTGAAAAGCTTAGCTTCAGAGATGAATTATCAGCCTTTTATAAGAAACTATAATGAATGAGTTGATGATGTGAGGCACGCAAGCAGTAAGCAGTTAATAAGCTTAGAGAAAGAGCAAACGTAAAAGCAAGTTCATTTTATCAAGACCAATTTCATGCCGGAGAACTAGCTCCCCTATGATCTAATAATGATCTCTTTCTCCCTCACAAAAACACACAAATGCTACTGAATCACAGACTTAATTAAATTCTTTTTTATACACTTCACGAATAGCAAAACCCATTCTTGACTCTGTGTAAGTAGAACATTTGGTCTGGTAAATTGTTTTCTGCATTCAGGAGATTCACTTCCCCCATTAAAGGTCTTTATGGGTCTGAAGGCTGTGAATCTATCATTTTACCCCAGACACAGGGCATGGTTAAGATCTGGAAAGCGAGGTTAGATTCACTGGTGTTTGGACACATTGTCTTCTGAGATGCTTAGCAGAGAACAGATGGCATTTAGACAGCTTGCTACGGTGTTAGGTGTAGGGAAAATTAGAAAGAGTAAGATTTCAGAATCACAGAGACACAGAATTGTAGGGGTTGGAAGGGACCTCTAGAGCTCATCGAGTCCAACCCAGTTCCCAGGCACATTTGTGTGGAACTTCCTATGCCTCAGTTTGTGGCCATTTCCCCTCGTCCTATCACCACACAGTGCTGAGAAGAGTCAGGACTCGTCCCTTTGCCTCCCACTCCTTAGATATTTATAGATGTGGATCAGATCCCCTCTGAGTCTTCTTTTTCAAGGCTGAACAGCCCCAGGTCTCTCAGCCTTTCCTCACAAGGGAGATGTTCCATGCCCTTTATCATCTTCGTAGCCCTCCGCTGGACTCTTTCAAGGAGACAGTGACACAGGAGTAGCTGGAGAGTTTTAAATAGAATATTCTCATTCTACAATGGAGACTAAATATTCAAAGAGAAAAATAACTCAATACACAAGTAATGTGCTGACCTGACTTTCATATTAAGGTAATCTGATGAATTCACATGAGCAAATGGGCTTTGCAAAATAGCTGAAAGATTAGCATTTGTCTCTCCTGATTATCTCCAGATGTAATCCTATAATTTGTGCACCGAATGTTTGGCACCACGGCCTGATGTGAACAAAACAACTTGCAGTCAAATGCATCTTTTATGAGTAAATGGAACAGAATAACACAAGAAAGGTTTCAATCTCCAAGTGCAGAAGCTGCTCCGCTTACATAAAGGCAGGATATCTGAATCCAGCTTCAGACTTAAAAGGATTTGTGCTTATACCCAGCTGCTTTGCGAGAAAGCTCATCCAAAGTTTATTTGAAAAAAAGGTTGTAGCCCCATGGGGAAAACCCTCTGGTGCTAGTTGCTGTCAAGACCGTGTGTGTACCTACATGCTCCCTTGTTCCAGTGATACCACTGAGCCTTACAGAACCATGTCCTAAAGAAGCCACACACAGGGCTCAATCTACCTGCTAAAGCCTTCAGATCAGGCAGGAGATACAGTTTTAAATCCAAAGTTAGTTTTTGGGTTCCCCACAGCCCATGATGAATCTCAACTTTGGCACAACAGACATATCCCAAACTGCAGCCTGGACACGGTGCCTCTCATCCCATAAGCCAGATAGAAACAGAAAAGAGGAAGAAGGTAGGGAAACATGAGAAGAAAAAAAAATGAAGTAACCCAGCCTTCATTTTCAAAGCAGGCCTGTGCCTGACCAGATCTCTCCTGAGTCCCCATTTGGCGCTTTTAACTACATTGCCTTTCTTTCCCAAATAAAAAGCCATGCTGAAGCGGGTTACAAATTACAGACAGGATAGCTGGAGGGAGGTCAGTCACAGACCTCATCTGTCTTCTGGTTCCTAAGATTATAATCATCAATATCGTGCTTCAGAAAAGAGCTTGGCATTAAATTATAAGATAACGTAAGTGAACAGAGAAGCAGAGGGGTAGCAGTGGCTTGTGTCCCCTCTGTTAACATTTTTACTAGTTTCCCTTTTGATTACTGGGTGCATCACACACGTGAAGTAACTGCTGGTGGTTTAGACTGGTGGCAAGCAGCAGCACAACTCAAGCTCCTGACATTGATATCGGAAGGGGAGGTGTAATCCTAAATGTTTAGTGCCAAAATAAGACAGCTACAAACAAGGGGACCGGGGCAGTTTTAGTGTCTCAGCCACAATTCTCCTCCCACCCATCTGCGTCCCTACGGTGTTCAGACACCCTGAAAAAACCTCACTTGGTCCTCCTAGATGCCAAGTGTGACTTTCAACTTTAATTAATATAAATGGGTGGCACACTTTAGATTAATTAGACACGACACTCACATTATTTAAATCCAATATAAAAACAGATTACAGCAAACATTTTGAAACCCTGATTTTACAAAATGTCTAATGACATCAAGCCTTGGTGACTTGCTATACATCTACTGTTTCTTGGTTCCTCAGAAAAGAAGGAATAAATGAAGTGAGAAGAACGCTGGAAAAATCTAATAGACAAACTGACTAATCTCAGACCCCAAGGTCATAGCAAAGCAATTCATTTCTTGGCTTTTCAACAGCACAAGACATGATTTATCAATCTGAGACCAGGCTTATAAACACTATACATCTCAATAATATGTTCTTTGCACTGTGTAACTTTTTAAACAATGATAGATTGCTTGGGCTGGACCAAAGTTATTTTACAAACAGAAATAGAATTTTTGCAAATGAAATAGCACAACAAGGAGGAAAAAAAAAATAAAAAGAGAGATGATAGCAGATTTGCTTAACTGTAACTGCTAAGGAATCTAACTTTTTGCTGTAAAGTATTTTCAGGCTCCACGTCCTTTAAAAATCTCCCGTTCATCATTTTCTGCAACTGAAATTGAAGACTACTAAAGCAAAAAGATTTCCAGAGTCCAACAGCACTAACAAAAAAATTACATTGCCAAAATAAAAATAGGTATCGGGGTACCAGAAGGACTGTGAATCAACATCTCCAGTTGCCCATTTGATTGCAGGCTTCCCTCGAGTCATTAATGAGTTCAAGTCTTAGTTTCCTTTCTCTTAAACTGAAGTAATATTTTTGCTCTTCAGCCAAGAGCCTAATCTTTATAACATGAAGCCTTCAGGCTCATCATCTGCTCACAGCGAGGACGTGGCTCATGAATTTTTTAAGGCAGGGCTCTCTTTGGCCAGCACCTGACATGAGCTGGCCCCAACTTTGACGAGGCTCTGAAGGCAGCGCTGTAATGTAAAACACTCCTGTACCATTTCCTCCTCCGCAGCTCATCAAATTTCCTGACAAAGTCGAGCCCAGCCTCAGAGCCTGCTCCACCTGCAAAGGGAGGAAGGAAGTGCCAGCCAGGCACCTGCTGCTTCTAGGGTCTTGATTGAAATAACTTGGTCTGTTTCTTGGAAGTACAGAACAGAGGCTCAAGAATACAGATGAGCTCAAAGACTGTGTATAAGGAATGAGTCTGAAAGTTCAACACGCTTGATTTCCAGTCCTCTAAATTTACTGCTCCAGGCAACACAGCTCCTGTCAATTTTCAGGTGACAAATACTCTTTCAGAGACCTGGCTTTTCCTTCGCTCACTTATTATTTAGACAATACAATATGACCTCAGCCCGAGTAGGGCTGATCCTTATAATGTAAGAAAATCAAAAAGATCAAAGCCGCACGTGATGTGGCTGCATGAGGTTATGGTAGGGAAGCTCTGCCTCGGGGATTAGTCAGATTCCATTTCAAACAGCGATCGCTATTGAGCCAGCACGCACATGCAAAGCATGATTTTAAAAAGTAAAAGTAAAAAAGGAATGTGTTATTACATTTCAACGTTGTTCCACTTACTCATGTTAATAAAGTTATTTCAGGCTCCTTTTAAAAGTACTGCACATTAAAGAAGCGGAGTGCTGCAACCACAGCTCGCAGTGGAACAAACACCGACTTGGTGTTGCATCAGGGCCCTCTGGCACTGATCGGGGGAAGCTCTTTAACAGAAAGGAATAAAAGAAATAAGTTCAGGCTTAAAAATGAGACATCAAAAGGGGGTTTAGCAGGAGACAGAAACAGCTGCTTTTACATCTTATGATAGCTCGCCCTATATTAATGCCCTTTTTAGTGTACAAAAGAAGAGACGGTACCATTTCCAGAGTGAGAATCACTGCTGCTTCAAAAGTCTGGAAAGACAGCAACAGCATTCACTTTCAAGTTGTTTTCTTTCCTTTCTCATTTTCCCCTCTGTAACTCACAGGGCTCTTCCTTTCCGTTTGGCTCATTTCCACTCTCTCTGTCCAGGATTTCATATCACCTAGGTATCTCAGTGCCTCGGGCCTGTAATATTTTATCCTACTTATACACCTAACTCAGCAATTTACTGTGCCTAGGCAGAGTGCTGCACCCACACTGACTCTCAGGCCCTCAGGAGCCCTTTCTACCCAAACATCCCCTCTGCCGTAGCCCAGGGGCAACCTTCCTCCGGGTAAGGCTGAGAGCACCCTCTCCCCCTTCCTCTCTCCCACCCCACTGCCCTTCCAGAGGCATTTGCTACACTCCAGCAAGCTTCCTGCTGCAGCCAACAAAGAAATCCCTATCTGGAAAACTGCACCATCTAAAAGATGACCCAGCAGATGTTTGCATCTTCCTGTGTGTTTTATGATACAATCGAGGGCTCTGGTCCTTCTCTCTCACTCCACAACACAAGCAGGCAGAGGGAGCCCAGGTCTTCCCCAGGATAAAGGAGCATTTCTGCATTCCCACTCACGTCAGGGTGCTGCTGCCCTCCCAGCCCTCTCAGCACGTTTCCCTGCATGTTTGCAGCAGGAGGGGACGGCTCAGGCTGATCGCCCAAGCTCCCTCTGCCTGTTAC
Source organism: Callipepla californica brunnescens (assembly GCA_023055505.1). Taxonomy (NCBI): domain Eukaryota; kingdom Metazoa; phylum Chordata; class Aves; order Galliformes; family Odontophoridae; genus Callipepla; species Callipepla californica. The sequence goes on from JALIRH010000026.1 coordinate 2,215,926, forward strand.
TCTAAAGCTGCTGCACACCTGGAAACAGGCAGCTGTGACTGATTCGCTGACAAACATTTACCTTGGCATGCACAGCGAGGAAGGAATCCTCGTGTTCACCTCTGTCGCTGTAAGCAATTTGCATCCCTAACACTGACAAATATTACAAATTGCACACCTGGAGCTGTTACAAGCCCCAAGCGGCTCAAGGCTGCACTTCTTCCCTTTCAAAAGCACCTGGAGTATCACCACAGTGCCGTGTGTGATCTTTAACATAAGGAATACTACAAGAGCAAGAGGAAAGCCAGCATCTTAGCTCAAAATAAATTATAAAAATGCCTTTGATGCTGTGATCAGTGGCTCACATAATGCCTCTGCGCAACTGGTTTTGGCTTGGTTGGGTTTTGTTTGTTTGTTTGTTTGACATTTGCAGGTGGCAAATGGATGCAAAATATCCCCACTGTTTCATTTCACTGTTCTGGGTGAATCCCCATTTCCAGTGGGTGCAGAGGTCTCTCCCAGCAGAGCAGGCAAGGAGCCACTAGCCCTGTCCCCACCTGCCAGTTACTAAACAGCATGTACAAGCCCAGCCTTCTCCATTGTTTATTTGTCCTGGCACCCAGAGGCTGTGATCTCCTTCCTTTATCATCATCTCCAAATACAACCCAACAAGCAGAGTGATGCAGGGAAGCCCTTTGTGACAGCACTGCACAGGAGAAAGGGAGCTGGTTTTCCAGGGCTGCTCAGGAGGAAATCAATCCAGGTGGGCAAGGCCAGCCCTGCTTTGATGAGGGGGGCAGGACAGTGATGCCTTTCTGTCCTAAGCAGCAAAGGGCAACACGATCAGAAAGATGCACTCCTCTAACTCAAACCACATGAAAGAAAAAGGCACCACAAACCAAACTAGCTCTAACAAAAATCACCGATCATTTCAGTCAACCATCACACAGCTGTCAGGACTGCTGAGACATGTACCTGTATGAAAAGTCCCAAAAGGTGGTAGGCATGTGTATGTTTAAAAATGTTGTACAGTACTGATGGTAACCATATGACAATTCATAACTTATACTGCATCTAGCAAATGCTTTTCATCCCATCACCAAGACTGACCCCCAAGCTATCTCCCAGAATTTCCTGAAGCAGACTTGGACCAGAATCACTCAACTCATTTAATTTAGCTTCACATCTCTTTTGAAATCAGTCTGCCATAGAAGTGATTTTTTAAAAGGGTGGAAATCCATGGGTCTGCCTCTCTTAACTTTATAAAATACACAGATTCCTGGTAGCTAAACCCAGATCTGCTGTGTCCTCTAACCCGATTCCCTGTGTGTGGCAGGATGGGAAGTGCCAGCCAGCTGCCTGACACCGAGCCAAGTGACCTGGGTTTTACTAAAGCAAAGCTTCTAAAAAAGGTGTTCTGTCTGAATGGAAGACTAACGATGAAACATCCAATGTTTACACAGGTATTTGTTCTAATGATTAGTCAACCCTGTTAAATATTAATGCTATTTCCACCTGCATTTGTCTGGTTTCAGCTCCCAGTCATAAATGCCTTGGTATACACATCCTTATCACACAGAAGAGCCTGTTAACACCCAAGACCTCTCAAAGACACTGAGACAATAGAAATCTGTCAGCCTTTCTGCCACCCTCATGTTTAACATCTCTTTTTTTTATATATATAATTATTTTTAGGTCTCTCAGGAAAATACTGAACAGCACCAGGCTCAGCTCAGACTTTGAAGAAGCCACCTGAAGCCCTTCAGGATGCTCCCCACTGATGGCTGTCTGTTGTTTTTTTGCTTTACACATCTCAGATGTACAGCTCTACATGAGCATACAGTGCCAGATATCTTTGAGTTATTTGGTACACAGCCATGTGTCCCATTAAAAAAAAAAAAAAAAAACAAAACTAAATAAATGACATCTATCTGGTCATTTAAAATCAAGTAAATCCTTATTTTTTCCCTTAAATAACTGAATTTGATGTGGCAAGACATGTTTTCTCTAATTGAAGAAAAGATTAATATTGTTTTACTGTTGGCCACTTCCACCAAGATGTATCTATCAAAACAGATCTGCAAAGTCAAGCTGTCCATAGCAGGAAAGCTTTCCTTTGCACGTTTTGCAGACAAGCACTGTGAGAGATCTCATCTCTGGTTTCAGACAGACTCCCACCAATACTCCATGTTAGGCTTAATTGGATGGGATGCTGCTCTGCGCACATTCAAGCTCCTGCAACTTAGAGACATCTAAAGCAAGAAGAACTAAGTATTGGATTAATATTTAAACATAGCAAAACTGCCAAATATTGCAGCAGATAAGTTTCTCGGGCAAAATTTCCCTGACAGGTTACCAGTAACTTTCACTGAAAGGAGCCACTGATAGTTACTTGTATCCTGAGGGGGAGGTCGGAGCCCTGGAGAGCTGCTTAGTTTTCTGCTCTCCGCGTACATGAAAGCAGAACACATAATAAGGTCACGACAGGCCAAAAATAGCAAATCTTCAAGTACTTGCAATTCAAACGGATATCAGATCTGCTGGAAAGTAAGCAATTTGACCAGCATGCAGAATTTCTCAAGATCACTACTTTCACAGTGTTCTGTATTTTACAAAGACTCTTCAAAAGTTAAATAAATAAATAAATGAAGTACCTACTTTTCAGGGTTTTCCACTTCTTCAGTAACAAAATTGAGGTAAAACCTAGGAAAGAGGCATAAACATATCATGAGGCCTTGGTAGATTTTGATTCTGTTTTTATTTCACAGAGAATCAAGAAGGTGCACTCGGTTAAGCAGTGCTGTTAATTCCACCAGACTCCTCACACTCAGGAAGGGAATTATCAGAAAAGACAGCAAATTAGGAAAAAAAGACAAGGGCTATGTTGTGTCACTGTGGGATGAAATCACATCTTTTCCCCGGACACACTTTGCCAACTGTGCTCACCCCAACACTACACAGACACACCCAAAGATGTGCACCCTTAAGTCTTCCGCCATGTTGTGACCCACAGAACTGGGTATGCCATCTTGTTCAACCACTTCAGCATTCGTTTCCAGACTTGTAAGTGTGAGCAGCACAAAATAAAGAGTCAGGATAGCTCCAAGGAGAGGCGGCTTCTGGCTAACAGGACCCTTAGGAATATTTTTCTGATCTGAGTGCTGCTACCAGGTAGAAGTAATTCGGTGGTCCTGCATTAGTCATTTTATTAATGCAAAGGCATGTTTCCTTGCATTCTTTTCTTTACTTGTCCTTTTTCTCCCAGTAGTCTATACTTGCTCTTGGCAGGACGAGCCCGCATACATAAGCAATACCACCTTTGTTTTGTACTTTAAAGCTGTATCATTAAAAGATAATAGTGTCTCAGGCTATGCATAAATTTCTGCCTCCACCCTGGGACACATCACCAGCACGCGTAGCACTCCTTCACATTCAGCTTATTGGATTGATTTAGCCCCATGAAACTGATAGTGCAGGGGTATTGACACTCCACTTAATGGTCTGCTCTTCTGTGCTCTGAGGCAATCAATTTGAGCTGGTGACAAAGACAAATAGGTGGCTTAGGAGAAGCACTAGCCAAACGAGATCTTTTCCTGCTAATTTCTTCTATAAGTGGCAAATCAGGACCATGAAATAAAAGTCAGAAGGTGTGAGGGAAAAACAGAGATGATTTTCATTTTAGGAGGTTTGGAACGTCATGTGGAAAAAGGAAAGAAATGGGAAAGAAACAACAGCAGAATAGCAATCTTTTTGATGTAAGATTTCACAGTAAACCAACTCTGCTTTGGCAATGAATAATATTAAAGACCCTTTAAAGTTGCCACCATAGAAACGTGTACACCAAGGGCAATATTTTAAAAGTGAGAAACCGTCATGTGTATGGATGTATGAGACAGAGGTGGCTGAATCAGAGGAGGAAGAAGGAAGAGACTATAACGAGTTCAATTTCTTTGAGCCTTCAAAATGCCAGGCTCTTTTCTTACATATCTATCACAGATAAAGGCTGTGGACTCACTCAGGTTATCCCCCCACACACACTATTTAATACAAAAGTGCTGTTCAGTGCTTTAGTGTGCATGTTTATACTGCTCCTGCGACGGGGGAGTTACAGGCCAACAGAGAACTCAGATGCTGGTCCCATTGTCCCTCTGAATGAAATAAATAAACCCCTTATCGTTCGTTCTCCAGCTTTTGTACAAGGGAAAGAACTTTACTGCCTGTGAGGCTATGGAAGGGAAAGGGAAGACCTCCAGACAAAGCTATCTCAAAAAATAAGCCCATGCTCTGCAGTCTTTTTGTTGTATATTGTAGTCCTTTCTTCGTGCCACTGCTGCAAAGCACATCAGCACAGTGCAGAGTGGAGCCCTCGCTAAGCACAAATAAATCGTAAGGTAGATTTGAAGTGTAGAAGCTTCTTTCAAACCAGCCACTGTGTACTTTGGCAGGGAGAACTTAAAAGAAAGTTCTGAGCTAGATACTTGAAAGCAGATTCTCATTACTTTGCTCACAGTGAATAGCACTTAACTTTTGTGGAAGCCAGTTCCACTTCTTGTTAAGTGAGGTCCAATTCTGTCAGAGCAGAAGCCACAAGAATCAGTGTTTTCATCTTGTTTTGTGGTCTGCACTGGCCTTATCAGAGTCTGCTTCTGACTCTAAAACACTGCTTTCACAAAGCAAAGGCTGAGGTCCACACAAGTGGGATGGAGATCTACAACTTTCTATCAGAGAGATCTTTTTCATATAATTATTGCCTTGTTCAACAAAATCTAAAGCATTATTAACCCTTTTAGTCTTCTATTAAAATAACTAGTGAGAACATAAGAATGTTTATTTCTTGTTGCCTTTATTTCATGAGAATATAAATATGCCTGATTTTTTTTAGCATTTACATGCTGCATCTTGTAGAAGAATAATCTTTCCTTCTCAGAGCTGCTTGCAGAGAAGCTACTGAGCATATGAGACAGCAGCAAGAGCTATCCTCACTACACGATGTAGTTTAGCAAAAGACGCAGAATGCGACTCAAACTGACGTATAAATAAATCTCTCTTATTGTTCATAGCAGTGTTTGCTTTCAGGACAAATACTTATAGGTTTCAACAACTTACCAGCCCGAATAGGCGTACATTCCTGAATAGAAAGCAAGTGGTAATCCCATAATACTGGCATCATTCCCCGCAAAGGCATTTTTAAAGTGCTGCGTTTCTCCTGCAACATCAACAACAACAAAAAATTGAAGAACAAGCTCTTTGGTTACCTCCTACTTTAAAACAAATAAATATATCACACCATGGAACATTTAATCACCCAGTAGTTCACTGACTTCAAGTTCTGCCCTTGACCTTAATTTCTGGCCCAACCCTCACAGCTAAATTCTGCCAGCAATTGTAAAAGGTTCTTGTGGTGTCCCTAGCCATGTCACAGCAGAATTTGACCTGTTAGTGTTCTTTTTTAAAGCATTCTGAGTTTGATGACACTCAGTACAGTGTTGTCTCCAGCAGTGACTTATATCAACACTGAAGAGCAAAATGAGCTCTGGGGTTTTTGCTATAAACATTTCCCTTGTTTGTTAACGTTTTCTTCGGAGGGAGCATTAATAACATTTCACTTATAAGAAACATTTGTAAAGTAAACAAACCCAGTATCTTAAGCCTTTCTGTGACTGATGTTCCCAGTATTTAGTAACTCTCTCTTCTGCAATTATAGGCAGCACTGTAGATAATGTTATAGCAAGAATTATACTTCTCTAAAAGCAAGCGTTCAGACATTCTGAAAGATGTGCAAGCCAGATAGCAGGGAAGGTGTGGGAATAGTTGAGTGCCAAAGATTGGTACCAAAATGAGCGCATGAGAGCCAAAGTCTCTGTCCACCATATATACCATAAGACTGAACATTCAGTAAAGACTTCTCCAATCCTTTGATAATCTTCATGCTGGTGTAAATGCAGTGCTGTTCAGCAACACTGGATATTCATCTTTCCTCGTGCAGCTAAACACTGCAATAGGGAGGTCCCATGCAGGAACAAAGCCTGATAAAGGATACAGTCCTCCAGAAATTGTAATGGAAACTACTGGGAATTGTAAGACTACGTTACAAGCTTTATCTGTGTGCCTTTGCCTCAGCTGAGGGGTTGTGCCATTTTACTACCTATCTGCAAGATCTTCTATGGTTCAAAAGACCACCCCACAAGCCCCCAGACTGCTTGAGAAGCAATGATCCTCTGCAAAATAAAAAGCAGTAGGAAGAAGAAGAATTCAATGAGATCTAAATGAACAATGGTCAAATCCTCTTCTTTCCTCTTCACTCAGTTTTTACTGAGCCCTCAGGCAGAACTCCCACTGAAGTGGAAGCCTTTTTAGATAAAGGAAATGAGAACACTCTGAGTTGTGTAAGAGGGGCAAAGCCCATCCAAACCTGAGTCTGACCTGCTCCAAAAGCCTAAAGGGACAGATAGAAACACAGAGAAAACGTTTGCACATGAAAGGAGGTAAGGGAAGGCACGGCAATGGCCAGAAAGCAAGTGAAAAACATGCAAACAGAAATCACCAATTGGCAGAGCACTGGATAGGGTCACCTTTATTTCAGAGACAAGATCTGTCCCTGCCATGCACTGAGCTCATGGCCAGGCCCAGTGCTGTGCAGCTGCCTTGGGAGGGAGGAGCGGCCCAGCCAACCACTGCCATCATTTTTGCTAGATAAAATCTGCCACCAATTCATTAAATGCGTTCTTCTCTTCTGACTCACTGTGCTGAATGGCTCCTTGTGTTTTGTGTAATTCTTGTCTAGCTTTATTGTAATGAGAGAGAGCCGTGGGTTGTCCCTGTCTCAGCCCCTGCCGTCAGATCTCTAATGGAACAGCCTCCACTCAGGTGGCTCCTTGGGGACGATCAGAGCTTCACTGCCAGCATGGCTTTACCCAAATGTCTGCAGGAAAAGGCTGCATACCTCATCCTTACAGCGTATTTTCACACTCCTTGCTTAGGCAGCAACGATCTGACCTGCTTTCTTTTCTTACTCTTGGATAGGCCCAGACCATTGTCTTTAGGTTGGATGTTAGGAAGAACTTCTCAGAAAAGAGTGGCTGGGCACTGGAATGGGCTGCTCAGGGAGGTGGTGGACTCACTGTCCCTAGAGGTGTTCAGGAAACATGGAGATGTGGCTCTGAGGGACATGGGTTAGTGGGCATGAATGTGCTGGGTTGACGGCTTGACTAGAAGATCCTAAAGGTCTTTTCCAAGCTTAATGAGTCAATGATTCCAGCCTATGATATAGCTACATGCTTTTGTTTTTCAACTGGAAGAAATAAAGCCAGTATGCAGCTGAGCATCCTAGAGAGCTGTAAGCAGGAAGCCTGTGAAAACAGCAGTTAGCTATCTTGTCTTCCAAGACAGCACCTCTACCTCATACATTTCTCTCTGATAATGAATCATCACAACCATTCCTACTGATCGGTTAGAGATTAGCATCCACAATTAGAACAGCCTCCACAATAACATTTATTTCATATATCCCCAAAGCTGAGCCCTTACCATCACCACACCCCAGTGCTGAAGAGAAGCAGGCACCATCACAGTTCCCAAAGTTCACACAGAATGCAATTTAGGGAGAAGGGCAATCCTGTCATTGGCTTGAAAACCAGCTCTATCTGAATAGTCTCATTGGCATGCAGAAGGAAATACCAGTTCATCCCAGTGTAGTTCCACCTCTAATCAATTACATGACAGTACAGAGCTCCAGTTGAACAAGCAGAGACTAATTAAGAGATTTTGCTGCTATAAGCATTATTTGGTGGAGGCAGGTGGGGGGAGGCTGGGGAGGGTAAAGATAAAAGCACTTTAAAAGCATTTACTTTTCATTTCATACCTTTAATTAGCTGGATAACTCCAGGGACTATAATTATCAGAATTGCTACAAGCTTGCAAAAGGTAAGGAAAATCTGAATGCGGGCACTCCAGCTGACACTTGTGCTATTCAGGACCATCACTAGTGCTGCAAGAGGAAAAAGAAAAGTCAGAAAGAAATATTCATTCAGCTGAAATCACCGCAAAACTCTCTGAGGCTGCACAGATGCTAGATTCTGCAGCGCTGAAGGAAATAACACCCTGATAGTCTTCTCTGTCTGCTGCCCTCCCATCCCTCATGTTTCCCTCGCAGTCTCCATACTAAATGCTTGAGCTGAGCCCTTCTCGGACCCTTCCACTTCTCCATTCTCCACTTGGCTCCTTCTGAACCAAATTAAAGCTTTGTTTACACAGGACTGTAAGCTGTTGGTAGGTGACAGGCTGACAGAAGCTGCCTCAGATGAAAAAAAAAAATAATTACACAAGCCCCGTTCCTCCAGATTTCTGTACCGGTGCCAGTTTGATTAGAGATTTGCATTTCCAGAAAATAGTAACAATTAATAATGACATTAAACTTTCACAGCCCCGTTTAGGCCCCGTGTGAATTTGTCACTCACTGCCCTGTTTACACCTGCTCCTTTCTCTCGCTGTTTCCACTCCTGTGCTGCCATTCTGTGGTGACACAGCAGAGGCCAGAGCAGAAGCAGCATTCCTGCCCACACTGGAAACTGGTGAGGAAACCAAAACCCAGGTTTGCACCTCCCCAAACCAGGGACCCCAGGAGAGAGGAGCTTCCCTGCCTTGTCTGCCTGGCACACATCCCTCCGGGCCCCTGCTGGAGCTCAATGATGGGAGGTCCTACAGCTCGAGTGCCGCTCATTCCAGTTTGCGTAAACAATTACCCTGGCAAAACATAATCAATAAAGTAGTTCACCTAAAAGAAATATTTACTAACTGAATGGAAAATATGAGTCATTTCACTGGATACAAATTCCTTTTTCCCTTCTGCCACAGGGAAAGGTGAGCGTGGCACGACAAGCCTGCTCACTGATCATCTCTCTCCTTCCATCGTGTGGAACTAATGAATTAGCCCTTCATCAGAGCTCTTCCTTCCCTCCAGCCCTCCCAAGAGTGCTGCTCTATCTGCCTCATCAGCCACACAGCACAACACAGAATGCATGCAGTTGTGAGGCACTGTCTCCCACCAGACCCTGCAGATCTGTGGGAGCTGGCATCACAAGCCTGGCACGGCACAGGGCTCTGGCTGCAGAAACAGCTGGGCCATCCCACACCTTCTGTATCGATTCTGGCCAGTGACAAGGCCAAAATGTCTTACAAACAATTCTCTGTTTAAATCAAAAAGAGTTTGGGTTCCGTGGAAAAGTGAGAAAACTACAAGCAGTCCAGAGAAAATATGTAAACAGCGTTTTCTGGAATTTGTATTTGGGAAAGTGCAGGCCCCACACTCAAGTAAACTATTTACCAAAATCAACCAATGTTTTTGACCAAAGTCAATACAAATTCACATTATCACTTAGTTGTAAATTTGCAGAAAAATAATAATAAAAAAAAAAATCTTTAAGGTTACAATATTTTTCCAGTTCTGCATTTTAACATATTTTAGAACTGAGATGTCATTTTCTGAGTCACAGAAACATCACCTGGACTTATGGAAAGTATCACTTGAGACCCAAGCACTTTTTTGTTTTATTAAATGCCTGTGTGTGTATATTCATCAGGAAACAGAAAATCCATGGGGCCCAACGCATTACTCTACTTTCCCAATACTACCCTGATGTAACTTCATTCACTGAGATGTTGAAAGCACCCCTTAAGTCGCTGCCGAACAGCAGTGTTTACTGTGGCTCCCCCTCTTTCGGAAGGGATATAGGGTAGAAAAGGCTAGCAGCTGTCATTCAAGCACAGTATATTAACACACTTATTTAACCAACAGTGATTAAGCTATAAAGAAGATCAAGTGCTACCAATAAGCACTGACTTATTTCAGATTTCTTGTAAAGTTCACTGTTTTGTCCTTTTCTGTTCTACAGAACAAGCCCAGGCAGGGACCAGGTCATGAGAAAATGTCACCTAAGTGTTCCACATCTAGGGAAAGATCTGTGACTTGACATCCAGCATATTCAGAGTTCAAGACCCCTGCAGCAATCAGTCTGCTACCTTTCCCGTGGCAGAACAGGTTATGTGAGCAGTCTCACCCTCTTCGAGGGTCATTAATGCGTCACTTTCACCCTCCAGATACGCAAATGAGAATGTCATCAGATGGCAAACTAGAATGAACACTATTTTTGATCCACTCATCACCTTGCTTGCTCATCACCCACACACAAATCACAAGCCACAAATCTGCCTAAGAGCCACACTGACTTGAAAGAAAAACACCCCGGGTGACGTTTCTGTGAAGACAACCTGCATGTGAGCAGGCTCCTAAACTTTCCCTATCTCTGCCTGCGTACTCAATCCAGCAAAGTGCTTCAGCTAAGGTCTCTTAATGAAATGGAGAAATCAAAATGGACACAGCAGGGATCTTCATTTGATCAGGAAGCTAAAGGAAGGCTACGCCTGCAGCCAGGCCAGTGCACAGTGCCATTAGTTTGGATGGTCCTCCAGAAGAGCAAGTCCCTTGCAGAGTTGGGTACTGCACAAATGAAGATGGAAATTTTATCTTGGGTCTGGAGTCATTAACAACAGCACACTTCTACAAATAGGGTCTTGTGGAGATATTTCAAGATTGCAGAGACTTTGATACAGGACCACAGCAAAGATCAGAAGGACACAGCAAGTCCCCAGACAAAAGGACAGTAAAAGCAGGACTGTCTCTAAATTGGCTAGCTGAAAGTCAGGATGCAGTCTGCCTGCATCCTCCGTGAAAAGACATTTACCTCCACAGGCTGATTAATCACCCATCTTTCAGATGCCTAGCTAAGAGATGAGTTGCCTTCAGGAAGGATACCTTCCCCATCCCCTCTTTCTTCACTAATTTTACAGGGAGCAGAGGCAACTGGCTATAACTAAATACCTAACTAAAAGTGAGATGAATCCCTCTCTAGGAGAGGATGGAGAGAGAACAAACAGGGTTTGTTAACAATTGAACGCAATGGTAACACTGATCATGTTGCTTTTCACGATCCTTTCCCTTCACATAGCTACAGCTATAAATGGATAACAACACCTGTTAGGAGAAGCAGCAGCAAGCATCCTAGCCTACTTTTCAGGAATATGCGTACCACTGCCTTAGCGGGAAGCCAAGGGAGCTGCCTTCCCCTGACTTGTCAGGCTGTTAGGGTCAAGGCATTTACACAGAGCTAAAAGTATCCTTAGGTTGTGGCTTTTAATGCATCAATTAAAATGAAGTCACAGGAGGCACAAAAGCACCCATCAGAGCAGCTTTTGCTATTCCTACAGCCAAGCCATGTCTTTATTTAAACCACTTGTCTGAAAACTGTCAGCGGGAGAGAGCAGTGTCCACAGCATCCACTGTGACAGGAGAAAAAGCAGCTATTGGCTCCCATATACATCCAACTGATGGCTACAAAACTTCCCAGAGTGTTTACCAGCAAGCTCTGACAGATCTGTAGAGTTGTCCTTAATTTCTAAGCGTGATATTTCTTCTGTCTAGCCGGCACAACTTAGGTAATTAGGTCTTTTAGGTAGACCTCTGAAAACAAAAGGAGATCATGCTACATACACATGCCTGAGTTGAAAAACTTCATGAACATAAGAGTTGATAACCCGCTTTCAGTTTCACAGGTGTTTTGTGTTTGGTTTTTTTTTTTACAATTGAATCCCGTTTATTTGGCTTCTGATATGCAGAACAAGTGAAAAGATTAGAACTGGCTCAGTTAAGGCTGCGTGGCCATTCAGGTTATACATCAACAATGCAGTTCAATATGTTAACACCGCATAATCTGTCGCTCACAATTAGAAATAAGCTTTGCGGTATGAAAAGAGCTACAAGATACAAATAAAGCAACATTTGAATGTAGATATTTATCTCCACGCTTTGTAAATGTCTTCTTCATTGAGAAAAGCAATAAATACAGAGACGTTTATCAGCTTCCATTTACAAGGAATAATTAATTTCTAAACGTTTCTCCTAGGAGAAGACAGTCTTTGGCATCAGAACAAAGAAGGTCTGCATCACTCTGCTCTGCATTCTGGGGCTGTTATGTGCAAAGAGGCAAAGTTCAAGCACAAGTTCAAGCAAAATTGGGCATTCTGAAAATATCTTCTCCTGTTTACATTTTCTTCCAGGACACCTACAGGTTTTCAGTTCTCCACCTGGCCACTTGTTTTCATAAAAATTGTAGTAATTAAATATCTTTGAGTTGTCCATTTTTCTACTCAGGTTCTTCTCTCAAACTGAGCAGGTTCACAAAGAGTTCTTGGCAGACTACATGAGAGCCACATAGTCCATATTTCCCCCTTCAGAGAATAATTTGAAAAATGCCCAGTGAATTAAAGTGATTTCTAAATTCAAAAAGAATAGGCAAGCTTTGCTGCACAGAGGCATAGAATGTGAAAAGAACTTCCAATCCTTTCCTCTACTGAGCCACTGAAATATTCAGACTTTTTGTTTAAAAAAGAAAAGAAGAAAGAAAGAAAAAAGTACCTATGACAGAAGCACTAAATCTTGGTAAAAAAATTTGCATCTACAGCTCAGGACAGAATTTTAGGGGGAATTATATGCCCAGCTGTATGGGAACTGTTGAATCACAGCCTGAACCATTGATTGATCACATGAGGTGAGCACTGAGTCAGCTGCAGGAGCACAGGTGAAGGCAATGTACCTGTGTGACCAGAAGGGGTGGAGTCTGGCTCCACCTCTCCCAGACCCCATTTAAGGGCCAACTGCCACTGGGAAAGGATCTGTTTTTGGAGATCGCTCCTTTGGAATTTCGTATTGTAAGCCTAGGACACAGGTGTGCATTTTCCTTTATTGCCTCTTTTCCATCATGATAATCTTTCTGACTATGCCATCTGTAAAATATCTCAGCTACAATACTATTTGGTATTATTCATTCTGTTAACCATATACCATACACCAGCAGGTCTTTGTTCCTATAAATAACAAAGCAAGATGGGAATACTTTTGAAGGTCACCATCTCCCGTAGTTCTATTTACATTTCCAAATGAACTGCATCTCTTCTTCAGCACCCTTGTTCCTTTAACACTACAGAAGCACTGAAGTGGAACAGTGGGGAGCAGAGTGAGCTAAGGCCACCCTACAAGCAGTGCTTTTCTGCAGCTAGGAGAGGAACAGCAGTGTCTGCCACTGCCATCTTAATCCCACCTGCATCCATCTCAGGCAACCTTTGAGTTGTAGTTCAAAAAGAACTCTCATGAATATCATTCTTGGCCATGCACAATGTTGGTATGCAGTATTTCACTGTGTTACCCCTTATCTCCCTTCACAAACCTGTCTTGCTGACCATAAAGAGGAAAGGAAGAACTGCCCTCCATATTCACTCTATATAATACAAGGAATAATAGACTTAAATTGCAGAACAGGATGTTTAGGTTAAAAAAAAAAAAGAAAGAAAGAAAAACTTTCTTGCAAAAAGGACAGGGGAAAAAAAAACTGGGCTAGAGCACTGGGTAAGGCTGTAGGAACTCATCTCTGGAACTGCGAAGACCACTGTAGACAAACATCTTCTGGGAGTTGTTTAGAGATGCACTGACTGTGTTTGGGACATGTGATTGCCTAGAGGTTTTTCAAAATCTCTTCCTTCCCTTCCTAGTATGATCAGAACATATAAGATAACACTACAAAGTCAAGTTTCATCCAAGGACACAGGTTAGTGAATCTTCTTACTACCTTTCTCCCCACGCAATAAGTATGTAGCGAGCACTCCGCAGACGTAGGCGGTAGAAGGGACTGAGAGTGGATAAAATGACAAAAAGCTCATAAGCCCATATTTTCATTAACTTAACAAAATCTTCAGTGAAAGTAAACACTACCTTTGCCACCGTTAAATTGGATTATAAGATCTTCAGGGCTCCAATGTGTCTGTGCAGCTCAACATCTTAATCTCGCCTATCACTCTGCCTACCAGCACAACACAGAACATTCATCACAGTCACCACACCAGCTAATTCTCACAGTGCAAGAATAACAGCTGTATGTTCTCAGATAGCTTAGCTCAGAGTGTAGCATTGGATCAAAAGCCGCCACAAATGAAAATCCACTACAAAGCACAGTGCAAAGAATTAAAATGAAGCCTCGGTCTGACAGGCCCCTGCTTTTCTCAGCGTCGTCCCGTTCACAATTACAAACTTTCTTGGAGAAAATCTTGCTTCAGTGAGACAGCAGCACATCCTACCTGCTCTGCACAGACCCTTGGTCACCATAGGAACAGGCTGCTGTGAACTCCCATCTCCCTTCAGGGTGTAATTATTCCAGCATATCTCCAACCCCACTTCCCCCCACCCCCCATGCTACTTCTTTGTTTAATTACTTTGTGTAGCCCCGGTTTATCACACAGATTTTCAATTAAATTAAAAGCAATAAAAATCCATTTCAAATTGTTCACTTATTGTGCTTGAATCGCAATGCACTTAACAAAACATTTTTAATGGAGTCCTCACTTAACATTCCTTCTGTCTCGGTGACCTTGAAGTTACTGAACATCTGTTTCACCCTTATCTTTCACTGAAATATTTTAGACAGATGTAGCCATAAAAAGTCATTGACCTCGAAATTCAGGCCCTTAATTCAATTATTCCTATGAAACCTATAGTTTGTGCATAATTAAGTCAGAAAGAAATGCGGTCACACACTGATTTTTTAACACCCCTGGCAGAAGACAGCTCTTATCAAGAGAGCTCCTACAAAAAGCCCCAGTAACCTGGAGACCGAAAATTTCCATGTCAATTGAACTCTCTACCCCAAAGAAAGAAAAAGTCATTTGAACCTATTATTGTGCAGAATTAAAGTGCTCCCCTGCATGCCTTTGATCATTCTGCATGTCTTAATTCCTTTTTCCAGCCCTTTTGTTTCTGATACGTGCACTGGTCGAACTGAAAGGAACAATCTGTTGCTAATTACTCCGATCTGCTCTGCACGCTCCTCCCAGCAGTGCTGAGTGTGTGAGAGCGAGGAGCATCGTCCACGGTCACCGCACAAAACTGGAAACAGACCTCTACTGCTGCATGGTTCTGAGTCTCATTCACATCAGGACCATACCTTCCATTTCACACTGCCTCACACACCGCCCAGGCACACCAAGAAGCCCCTAGCCCAGGGCCAGCCTCCTTCCTAACATCAGCAAGCTTTGCTTCTGTTCACCAAGCAGTCCCTTTATGCTAACTGTACAAGTGGAAAAAGGAGAAACTATTCATAATAAAAGTGCATTTCCAGCCAACCGCACGCCCTGCTCCCAAAGTCATTTGGGTTCCTGCTTCCCAAGATGTGAGTGCCTCAGTGAGTTTTATCACTGCACAGGACAGTGAGGGACTGAAGGATGATGATCTCACATTGCCTGTGCTCCAGTCAGAAGTGCTACATTTCTTCATGGCATCATACTTGGCAAGTGCTTGCCTCCTAAAACAGAGGTAGAGCAATGCACTTAAAATCAAGTAATCATTCTTCCGTATCTCTGGCACCGACTCGTCATCTCCCTGGGACTGAAATTGCTTCCACAAAAGTAATAAGAGTTCTGCCATTAATTCAAGTGGCAACAGAATCAGGCTTAGCAATAGATTTTCTCTGCCATTAATAAAGTCTGCTCTTCTTTTTACTATTGAGAACCTTCAGAAACACACACTCAGGCAAAAAATCACGCCGATGCCCTTGGCACTGGATGCACACTCATTCTGCAGCAATTCACATCAAACAACTACCTGTTCAGTGTCTGATTACCTTTTTTTTTTTCCTTAATTTACATCATCTTTACTCTTGCTGACAACTAAAATTGGATACTTACTGATGCCAACAGCTGTAATAAGTTTAATCGCGAGTTCTGGGATTTCGCACTGCATAAAGAAAGGTTCCAAAATGTAGCGTCCAAATGCCAAAGATATCACTGCTGTGGCAGCAGGGCTAGAGTGAAAAGTAAGAAAAGGACAAAAAAAAATCACAAAATTAATCTGCAATAGCGTGCAAACAATACTCGCTTGGGATCACGCCGTAACATTATTATCACAGAACCACAAGGTGTACCCTGCTTTGGTGCCTGCTGGCAGCTGTGGCTTTACTGAAATAGGAATCTCAACATTACCCAAGTCTGTGACTAAAATCTGAGACAGTGTAAAAGAGGAATTAAAATGGCATCTCCTAAAATGCAAACACTATTTAGAATGCATGCCACTTCTATTGACAAACAGCTCCATGAGAGGGAAAATCCTCAAAGCACAGAAAGCCCCTTCTGTGCAACAGAGGAACAGAAGGAAAGGCAGGCAAGCCTGTTGCCTTTCCCAATCTGGTATTATGTCCCTACAGCATTTCTCTTTGAGGCAAGCTAAATATTTGCCAGAAGCCTCAATGCTGACGCATGTTACCTTCCACTGGACAGCTTGCAGGATCTGAGCTCCATCATATAGCAGCATGCAGAAAGAAGGAAAGGGGCCTCAAGGGGATTTTTGGGTGAAACAAGAGTCCCTGCAAATTTGTTATGAAAAATCTACAGCATTTAATAAAACAATGCCTTAAGTATAGAATGTATGTCTCCCAGCTGAATTTTAACTAAAATACATTGCTAAGAACAGCGTAAAAATTCTATAGAGAAGTGTTTATTCTTCATTGGAATGATAAAGGGATTTTCCACCAGAGAGTTTTGCCTTTGAACCAAAAAGCACCACGACACAAACAAAGCATCACACACTGCGTTGGATAAAACTGCAGGGAAAAAAAGACCTGAAGCATCTTCTTAAGAGACTTTCTACATCAAGGGAAGGCAGACTCGATGGCCTGGGCACTTGTTTCACCCATCCATTTGCTGCCTTTACCTACCTAACTGACACAGGAAGCTCACCAGCCTCCAGCTCTTACACTCTGCATCTGCCCAGTTTGAGCTGGCCTAAATCAGATGCAAGGACAGATCTCTGGAGCTTTCCCTGGCTTCTCTCCTCAGTCTCAGCTCTTTCCTCCAGAACCTGGATTTTTCCCTCTCATTTTAAGGAAGATCTAGCTCCACACTATTCTCTTTTAAAAACACAGCTCCTAAGATTATACCTTTAATAAATAGCTAGGTTTCCTGACTTCCCACATGCGGAGAGGTGCTGCTGGCAGTGCGCTCAGCCAGTTAAGGCAGAGGGAAAGGGGCATTTTCCTTTAGACTGCAGTCACAAGGAGCAGCAGGCTCCTAACAGCTGTGCACTCACAAACGTACACAAAGCAAATTAGCAGCTTTCATTTAAGGGCGAAAAGAGAAAACCTGAAGAAGAAAGCCAGCGGGCAGAGGCATACACAGGGCCAGCAGTGCCGTCTGAGTCACCTCCTCGGCAGCACGCTCCTACCCAACCTGTGGGGAGCAACCACCAGATCCAAGTGCTGCAGACAACGCCTTCAGTCATTCTCACTTGTTTGAAAACCTTTCTTTTTTTTTTTTTTTTCATGTTCTTAGGTACACAGTACACCCACAACCTGATTGTGAGAGAAAAAACGTTGCCACCTGTACTGGATGAGGAATGGTGCAGCGCACCGTGTTTCTACAGGCAATGCTAGCATGGTTTACCCAGTATGTGGGCAGAACTAAGCGTGTCCTAGAACATAAAATAGTGGCTGTAAGTATATACGAGAAGAGGAAATGTTTATTTTGGTTGTGGGCGTGAAAATACCGCAATCTGATTCAGAGGAAAAAAAGGCTGAAGTGAGAAGCGTGCGTGCAGCTTGGCCCCTTGACAACACCAGCGCTGCTCACCAATGCCCAGCCCCTTTGGCAGCTGCTGCCAACTAATTTGCCAAGCCAGAGCCAGCCCTAAGGCTGTGCCCGGAGTTTCAGCAGCGCCACTCAGATCACAAGTTGCAACAAGTCCGTCTCCCTCGCTGCCTCTCGGGTTGGATGATTAAAGGGCCCACTGATGTTCTTTCCCATGCAAGACGATTATTTACTGGGTGTGGGGCAGAGTGCAGTGACTAAGAGTGTTTTGATGACACTCCTGGGATGCCGTTGTATGTACCAGAAAAATGAAGAACAAAATAAAAAACTGAGGATTTTACAAGGTCTGGTTTGATGCAGGTACTCACGCCTAGGCTAACAGCATCCCCCCGCCTACTAGGGTACAGGTTAACAAGGGGATTTCTCACACTCTCCTGCCATGCTTCTCTGTTGTGCAAGGCTGTAACTACGTTCACACCGTCTCCCTCAATGAAAACTGTAACTCTGCTTCCTCTTTCTGGTTTTCTTTTCAGAAAGCACCTAATATGATTAAGGCATCCACTCTTTCGTCACATTTGATGGAGTTTATATGTATGGGCGGGGAGGATGCAAGGGGCCATCTGAACATGCACAATCATTTCCTCTGGAAATGAGATAAGGATTTACAGTTTCATAATGATTCAGCACTGTTAGTGCTTTTACACTCAACAGTCTATGCTAGAACTCGTCAATATTATGTAAACATAGCCGCGATTTGTGATGAGGCTTGCGCGTCCGTGACTCATTAGAAGAGAAGGCAAAGGAGTGCTGATTGGCCCAGGGCAGGAACGGAGCATTCCTGAGTTTATTTCACACAAATGAACTGCCCCTATTCCACATGCAACAAGCTCTCCACCTCCAGTAATACTGTAAAATAATAATTATAAAAATTATTATACGATTATTTACTGGGGTGGGGGGAGCACATTTTACATGACAGCTGTGCCAGGTGTTGTTCCTGTATCCGCAGACAACAGAGAACACTCCAAAAGCTAGCACCTAGGCTTAAAAAATGTGAAGGTGACTTTTCTCTTACACTAAACTTCATGTGTTAACATTAATGAACATATTAAGCTTAACAAAATCAAAACAAGTTGCTGAATTTGTGTGACAGACAGCTTTTGCAGAATCTTTTTTTTTCCCCATACATACATGTGTGTCTGTTTGATCGCTTCAACAGTGAGAAGCAAAACAGCATTGTTAAATTGTCTGGAGCAGCCACACTAAAAACCTTAGCTGATAGATCAAGATATCTTCGACTTCTTTCGCACTCTACATAGTGGAGAGTTTTCATTGTGACTGAGAAGTGATGTGCCACCAGATAAGGAACACACTTACCGAATAACGAGCAGTTCCACCCAGACTCTCACAAAAGCAGGCAGTGGGCCAAAGGCCTCCAGGATATACGTGTAGTGACCGCCAGATTTCTTAATGCACGTTCCCAGCTCAGCATAGCAGAGGGCACCTGTGAGAAGGAAACTGAGGCATCACAAGAGACACCCAGAAATAACCTTTCCAAACATCTGTCAGGTGGACAACCGAGCAAGATGGACTTGCAATTAGCCAAGTTGTACGTATACCTGGTTTCATTTACGGGTAAGCCGTGGCACGAACTGTTTACGAGCAAGGTGCTTCCTTACTCACGCACACTGGCATGGCACAAAGTGCTGTGTCATGCCAACAGAGCAAAGCTTTCCAACACTCTGACACACGGTTGAGAGAACATATCGCCCGACACCATCCAGCCTCAGAAAACACACCTCATCCTTGGAGGAAAGCCTGAAAATGGCATTCCCCTTCCTCCTCAGTCATAGGGAGGGCAAGCAATTGGCTCACATTTGGAAGCAGGAACCACAGAGAAAGGATTTTCCCCACTGGTACCCCCAGCGTCTTGCACACCAAACCAAGCCCATCACAGCCCTAAGACTTTCCAACACATTACATCCTCATTCTTTGGCTTTGTTTGGGGATTAGCAAAAACATGACAGCTTTCATCCAATCGTCTTTAGCTTTCCTGGAAATGTACTCAAAGAAATTCTTAGGGCTGTGTTAAAAAAAAGAAAAAAGAAAGAAAGAAAGAAAAGAAAATCTATTGTCAGGCTCTCTCTTTTCAACCTGCTCCAGCACAGTTCAGAATGAAACCAAACCATGCTTTGATACATATTACGCACACAGCCTCCGCAAGAGCCTAGGTGACCTTCGTATGAGGTCTTACTGTAATTAGGTCTTGTAGGAAATTAAATACATTAACAAAAACAATATTATGAAATAAATGAAACAGGTCCATTTAGAGGAAAGAGGTAATATCTTTCACTGGACCAAATTAGACAGATCTCCACACGTTGAGATCTGGAAAATGCCCGGGCAAGAACATCTGATTTCTTTCCACAGACTTTACTTCACAGTCAGAAAACTACTACTATTGAAGTTAAAGTTGAATAGGTGATGCTTAAGCAAATTCTTGTTTTGACTACATCCAAAGACCAGGATCTCATGACAGGGTTACAAGTTGTATTTGAGGCGCTTCTTTATGAGGGAATTTTGGTTACAGGCAGGACTTGAACATTTGGACAACAGAACATGTTGCACATTGTGCCAATACAATTAACACTTGACCAGAATGGGTCCTAACTTTCTTGAATTGTCTGTTTGGCTTGGGTGGACTTAGCCTCCCAACACTCAGTGCTGCTTTTAAGCTCAGAGCCAAGTTACACAGGGTGGCATTTGCACATTCCACCTATCAGACAGACACGTGTTAGCCCCTGTTTGTCCTCCCTACCTCGTGCCAGAAAGCAAGTCGTCTCTGTTTTAAATAAAGCCAATACTCGTGTTAGTTTCCTCTGCTTCTTTGAGATTAACTCATTAAGGAGGTCAATGGACCCTCTGTCCCCCAGGAGCCAGGGTGGGGTTTTCTGCTCTGAATGAGGCTTTGTGTACAGAAAAAAACACCCAGCATTCTTCAGACTGTCATATTGTTAAAAAGAAACACAGCGAAATTAGTAAAAAACTGTCACAACAGGCAAGCCAGCAATAAAACTCATTTTACGCATTTGCTTCTGCTGCATTCATCCTGGCAACCCGAACTTTTCAAGGCACACTGCGAGCAGGGAATAAAGTGAGAAGCAGAAACACGAGACAGGGGAGAGGAGCTGTTGGTGTTACTGCTCTGCTCCCTCTCACACCAACACAGATTACACCTGGTGGGAGTTATTCCCTGAGACCTTGACCGAGCCTCCAGGGAACCAAGCAAAGCTGCCTCAACACTTTGCCTTTCACACCAGCTGCCAGGGGCCTCACACACAAGCCATGAGCAACTTCTTACAGGCAGAAGAACAGCATATTACGTACAGCACAGCTAATGACAGAAAGTGGGCACTTGCTTTAAATTTAGGGACCCATGAGAAACAACCTGCACGCACAGCTTGTGCTGACATGGTGCCGGGTGACGGGGATTGTGGACTGCTGTGCCTTGCACACAGCTTATTGCAGAGCAAAAGCCTTCCGCAGCCCCATTGGTCCTCAGGCTCCATGCTGAGCCTCGATATCCAATGGAAAATCAGGCAAAAAATAGAAATAATCTGCCGGCTGCCCCTCCAGACCAATTGGAAACGTTGAGAAGACTTACCGAAGAGCGAGAGGATGCCACATGCTGTCCAGACTATCAAGGACATGCCCACACTGCCCGTATTCTTCAGGATCCCCTTGGGTGAGATGAAGATGCCAGCCCCAATGATAGTGCCGATGATGATGGAGATCCCCCTCAGCAGCGTGACTTTCTTCTTCAGCACCACCTTCTCCTGCGGCTGCCCGCTGTCCATGGAGGGCAACCTGCTGTTCGGCTGCCCCTGCAAGTAGCTCCCATTAGACACCGTCATGACAGCAGCTTTCCTCACCATGCTGCCGTGCCACCAACGCGCCGATGGTGAGCGCAGCCGAAAAGTTCCCAGCAGCAACTCAAGGCTTTTTCCACTCTCAGCCTTTTCCTCCACTGTCTCTTATCTGCGGGGTTGCTCCCACATGCAGGTAGAGCTCTGCTCTGCCCCGCTGCCTGCCAGCGCTCGCAGCACCTGCACCCTCACCCTGCCCACGGGCACTGCCCTATCATTGGGAACCAGATCAGCTTCCACGTGGACCTGTATTTAAGCTCTTGTCGTACCAAGTTACTCCTGCTGAATGATGATGCAAATTCTCCAGGTTTGCATCAGCCATTTGAGAAACCTCTGGCATTACTCAGCACTTTTTTTTTTTTTTTTTTCTTCTTCTCAAAGCGTAGGGGCATGTTGCACAACCGACCTGAGCGTGGTAGGAAGAACAAAGCCCTCGCAGGAAACCCAGCCCATCGAGCTCAGCACATCGCCGCCGGCACCCCCAGACACGCTCCCCAGTTTTTTTTTACAGCAACTTGTGAGCAGAAACAAAAGCCTGCCGAAACACACAGCGTGTCGGAGCGCGAGGGGAAAAGAAATCAAACAGGATACGTCAGCTCTGGGTCTGATCCAGCTGCTTCTTCTCTCCGCTCTCTTAGCGAAAGTTCAGTGTGCCCAGCTGAACTCCTTGTGCTGCTGCAGCAGCTCAGCCTCTGCCTACCTGCGAGCTTATGGGGACTGCCTGCACCCACCCAGAGAACACACACAAGCCCCTGTTAGCCCGTGTTGCCTGGCAACATACCCAAATCAGACTCGTGGAAATCTAGGTTATTTCCCCAGTACAGTAATTTTCATACAGGCGGCGTTTCTGGGATGTCAGTAGCCACTTGACAGTGACACTTCCCCTTCAGAAACACCATCCCCGTCTGCAGATGCCATGTTCTGACAGGAGGAGAGCTCCAGGGAGTACACGCTCTCCAGCCACTCGCAAATCCAAGTGCTCCCTCTCACAAAGCCCTTCAGAGCAGCTGGGCTGCTGGATCCTGCAAACTTCTGTTTCACTGCCTCAAACTCCAATGTGAGAAATTAAAATCCTAAAAAGAAGGACCCTCTCCTAAAGAGGAATGAAAATCTCTAGCCTTCAAGCGCTTGTCAGCTAATTAAGGGGCATGCAATATGTGCCAAAGGGAAAAATCCTGCCCAGCTTAACTTCTGCAGCTGCTCGTGGCTTCAGACCAGATCAGCGCACTGAGTGGTGATTCCTGGGGTTGCTGTTTAATTGGGACCCAGGATTGGGGTGGAGAAAGATAGCAGCAAAGTGGCATTTTATCATTTGAAATACAGGCACTGAGCTCTGAGCACAACTGTGCTTTCTCATTTATTTGGGAAACAGGAGATCCTGGAGTACTAAAACACTGCAGCTGTAAAATTACAATGATTTTAAAGCCTCGCGTTTCCAGTTATCACTCACCTGTAATAATTTGCACCGAGGTGAAACAAGGCATGCTAAAAGCTCACTGGCTTAGATGCACACAGGTAAACACAGAAGGGATTTCAGCTTCAGACTACGCACCGGCACTGCCTGTTTCCTGAACACATCCTGCCCTGCTGCCTGCCCCAGCACCACTCACACCTGACCCTGGGATGCGCCTGCCCTCCATGCAGAGCTGTGGGGTGCAAACCAAGTGACTCTCACAGTACTGGTCACACGTGAAGCCACGAGGAGGTGTCATACTACACAGAACTGCTTTCCCTTGGTGTACATCTGTTAGGCAGTCCCTCAGCAAGATTGTTAATGCCTGAAGTAAGTAACCAGATCAAACCAGGAGAAAGCATTAACCACAGAACTGGGGTGGGCTGGCGATCCTTATTTCTGAAGGCTGTTTACGGAAGAGACACATGACATCTTGAAACATCTAATAGTGTAATGTAGTCATTCTTACCTAATGCTTACCCTTTACTTCAGTGGGAAGACAGTTCCGGGATCACATGAAAGCTCAGGGGGCTCCCAGCTGATCCCTGCCACGCAGCCATCCGCATCGGTCCAAGCGCTGGGCAGTCAAATGGCTTCCTAATTTCATTTGATCCCTAGCCAGAAGAATGCAAAAATGTTCTGAATCCACATTTGCCCTTTGGACATCGCTAGTAACACTCCCCCACGCAGGGAAAAAGGGAGCTCGCTGCTTCTGTGGGCATGCACAGCCTAAGACTATGCAGAATTCCCACCAAACTGTCTGAAGTGTGAATAATCAAGGAGGAGCAGACACAGAAAACCCTTCTTCTGAACTACTGGCAGCTTGCTAGTGATCATGCTATTCACAGCTTCCCCAGCAGGCACTGCTGCGTACACCATTTCTCCATGTTATCCATTAATACCAAACAGCTTTCTGCATTCAAAGCTTGCTTCAGACTATCAGAAAAGAGAATACTTATTTGGTGCTTGGGGATGGTTTGTGGTTTTCTGGAAATTTCATGTGAATCCTCTGCGCCAAGAATGCCCTATGATAGGCCGCACATTCCAGACCTGTTCCCATCACCTGCAGCCCACCAGCAGCCATCGCAGAGCACGGGCTGCGGTACCATCCCTGTGCAACCACACCATGACGCTCAGTCTTTTTCAGAGAGCTCTTCCAAAGGTGCTCGGCTTAACTTGCCCAATGCTCCAAACAGCCCTCTTCTTCCATAAAAACCTGTGCTTGAAACAGAACAAAAAAGATAAAAGGAACAATTTGCTTTAGACCAATGAAATTATTGGAAGCACTGTTTCTAAATCCAATGCTCTGAAAATAAACCTTCAGCCCCTGATGGCAACTGGCACTGTGCACGGCTTTCTACTGTTACACTGTGGTTTTTTTCCCCCTCACTCCCAAGACATTTTCTCCTGAGCAAACATTTTCAAACACAACGGAGATCATTACTGTGAGATGGTTTCCTTCTGAACTGCACCATCAGCCCTGGGACAGCGTTTCACAAGCTGAAAAGCCTTGATGCAGAGTTGGTACTAGCAGGGCTTGTGCCAGATTCCTGGACACTGCCAAACCTTGATGCTAAAGAAGCTACAGTGTGGGTATTTCCCCTGAGAAATGCTACCAAACACAAACACACACCCTAAAATTCAAGTCTGGACTTGAGTTTCAACTTCTTAAACCCACATAAACTCCTTGATTTTGAGGTGTAGCGAGCATGTTTTGATAATCCTTCCAGGTTATCTGTATATCAGCTCATTGCATCAAGCAGCTCAAGAGTCACAAGTCAAGCCTCCAGGCTACACATTGCCACAGCCACTGGAGACATGGAATCAAAGGAAGTATGGCGAGGCAAGGAAAACCCCAAACTTTTCCGCGTGGGTGGCACGGCATGAAAAAGTTGTTTAGAAAACCAGGCTGAGTCTTCTCTGCATAATCCCAAACTTCTTGTGAGCCTCAGAAAGCAGCCCTGTAGGAAAGTGGTAGTCTGGTTTCAAAAGTCAAAGGACAAAAGACCTACAAGTCTTTGTTTCACGTAGACTATCTAGCAGTAAAAAGTTGTGACTGCGGATTTTCTGTTCCTTTCTTAATGTTAAGAAATAGTTGAACTAGTTCTGGGAAAAAAAGAAAAAGTATATATATCTGTAAGCAATTTAAAAGCTTGGGTGTTATTGGGAATTAAATGGGAAAAGCATCATCATATACAGGAATCTCAGTAGATCAGGATGGGTTTTAATGTTAGAAAGAAAACCTGGAACTGTAAGAAGATGGTGCTGTCTCTAGCGCAAGCCAGAGTTTTAGTTAGAAAGGGAATAATAAATAAAGCTGGGGGATGGTATTTTGTAGTTAGTGTAACAAATTACTCAATTATTTTGCATCCCACTTTATGCTGGATACATAGAAGATACTTAAAAAAGAAAAAAAAAAAAAAAAAAAAAAAAGAAGGAATGAAATAGTTCTCCAGTTCATAGGTTTTAAAAATCAAACAAAAACCGAGAAGAAATCCAAAAGCAATTCAAATGGTATTTCATGAACTTTCAGTAAAAGACTTCCAACGAAACGCCCATGCAGTCAGCAAACAGAAATCTGCTTCCAGATCTGCAGCCTACAGACAATGATAGCAGTTTAGAATGCAATTACTTCTGAAAGATTCCATCTCCAATTCTAGGGCTGTTCAGCCTGCAGAAGAGAATGCTCACGAGAGACAGACTCTTCAGTGGGGTCTGCTGTGGTAGAACAAGGGGAAACAGTTTCAAATAAAAAGAGGGGAGATTTTGAATGGATGTAAGGAAGAGGTGTGGTTTTTTTTTTCACTGTAAAGAGTGGTGAGGCATTGGAAGGGGTTGGCCAAAGAGGTGGTGTATATCCCATCCCTGGAGACATTCAAGGTCAGGCTGGACCAGGCTCTGAACAACCTGATATAGCTGTAGGTGTTCCCGTTCATTGCAGGGGAGTTGACCTAGATGACCTTAAAGGACCCTTCCAAACTCAAAGGATTCTATGATTCAATTAGCTGATATCTGCCTATCAATTTTCAGCTAGAAAATAAAATATAAATGAAAATCCTTCCTGTATTTTTCACTACTAGAGCCTTATTTCCAGCTTCAGCCATGATAATTTCATCTGAACAGTTCGAATTTTTAATGATTCTTTTTTAATGGACAAGAATCATTAATGCTGGGTGCCAAGCAAGAAAACGTCAAACAAAAAAAAGGCCAATTTTTACTGAAACCCTACATAAATGGAAAAAGGATTGTGTTTTATACCATCTCATTTTTCATATTTGGAATCTGGGAAATTATAGCCTAAGAAATGCTGGATATAAATATTATTCTTAATTTTTCTATGTATGCATTTCTTGTCAGCGGAATGAGACAACAGTTTTCAGAGTCACTGTGTTATCCTTCCCCATGTTTTGAATGCACACACTGAAGTAACCCGTGGCTTTCAAGAATCAAGATTTTGTGGTAAATTGCTGTCAAAAATGCACAGATTCCTGGCACAAATGCAAGTTTATTGTTGGCTTCAGGGAGCTTTTACCTGAGCTGGCTTAACCTATGCTGAATGTGTCAACAAAATTAATTGGCGCTTCTGAAAAATTAGGATTTCTAAAAAATAAAGACAGGTAATTATCACAGAAAGGGTTTTCTTTCCTAGTTTATTTCTCCATTTTCTTGATGAGAATTCTTCACACTAGGTAAAAAGCTTATAAGGTGAAGAAATCATCAAACAGTTGCTTAGATTATCATACTGAGACTTGGTTGTTTAACTAATCCCTATTTGCTTTCACTGCATTTTTCATACAATTTATGCAGTATTATATACAGAAGAAATAGGAAGCTGGAGCACTTACCTTCCTCCTCTATTCAGCCAGGTCCTGTACTTCATGCAGATCACGTTCTTCCATGATGAGCCAAATCTTTCTGTGAAATCCTTTTAATGAGTTAATGATACTTATATCTAATCACAGGTGTGACAACAAAATTCAAGCCACTGAATCCTGTTACTAAATTAATCTGTACAAAATCTTGGAAAAAGGAGTTTTCTAAAACTTGAGCAAAATGTCAATGTATTGACCACTCCATAGGGAAATCTTTCAGATCGCTTTTCTTAATCCGAACTCCAATTCCTTAAACTCACCCCAAAAGAAGGTCACCCTTCCTTCCTGTCAAGTTTAACGAGCTCATTCCCCTTCTCTTATATACAGCTTAGGCTACACGGAGCATAGATTCAAAGTTATTTGATTTTTCTGAAACAGAAAACTCTTACCCAGGCACCCAAGAATAATTGTAATGGGATTTTTAGTTCCCTTCTCATTCCTCTCTCAATTGCCAGATGCAGCAATAGAATTGCATCTGTGGATTTCTCCTTTGGTTCATTTAATACAGCTTTTTGTCTGGAGACCAACCAAGTCCAGGCCACAGCATCTTGCAGCTCATGAACACAATAAGCTCAGGCTCCAGTCAATAAATTGCCAAGTAGTTAGCACTTCTTTAACATCAGCAGCCATGTCACAACATGTGCATTAGGTGATGGACAAAATAGCCAAGGGCTGAAGCAGTGACAGAATTTACCAAGAGGAGGAATTAAGCAGAGAAAAGCAAAAGCACTACTCAACTTGGGTGTGCAGAAATGCTTTCCTGGCCATTGGTGGTCAATCATTCACACCGGCGTCATAATTTAGCAATGAAATGTGGCCTATGGATTCTACAGGGAATTGTTTTATCGGTGTCTAAATGTGCACACTATGTCTTCTTGAAGTATTAAAAACTCCATCAGAAAGAGCAGTCGTTTGGAGCGCTGCCAAGGCAGTTCAGCAGTTTGTACTAGTGCTGCTCCATATATTATTCCTACATTTCAATAGAGAAGAGCTGAGATCAGCTTCTGTTTCTTCTTCGAAAGCAAAGTTCCTCTTTTCCGCATTCACAATATACTCTTCAGAGGTACTGTCCGTCCACAGAGGACCAGAAGAAGGTACTGAACAATGCTGCCCTGTAAATCACATAAATACTTGTTAAAGCATCACAGAAACTTAAGCTGGGGGAAGCCCGGCCTTCTCCTGTATCAGTTTTTGTCTGGGTTATATAATGCAGACTATTTTCATGCTTAATTTAAAAAAATGGGAATATTTATTTGACAGGAATATAGTCTAAGCAGAAAGATCAAGCTAATCATTTGAAGATATTATTAACTAGTAATTAACTTTGATTTATTAAATTCCTTCAAAGAAAGTAGGGGAAGTACAGTATCCCAATTTGGCTTTCTGAAACCCACATAGATTTAAAGACACATCCTCATACACTACAGTAACAAGTTTGGCATGCCTGGGGCATTTTGCCACTTGTTCCTTTACTTTCATTTTCCTTTTTTATTTCTCACCTTTTCTCTCACTTTAAGTACACTCTATAAATTCAGAGCTGAATGGAAGCCATTCAGAAATTTCTCTTATTTTTCCATACTTCTCTATGCCCATTTCTAGGGCAAAGATTGAATCTCAGTGAACAAAGTCTCATTCATTCTTTGATCTCGACATCCATCATGATTGTGGATAGCTTATTAAACCTGCATCAAGCAAACAAACAGCTTATCTCAAGACTATTTTACTGTCCTGCTTGCCCCTCAGGCTATTCAGCACTGCTCATATGAGAAGGACTCGACCAACCAGCTCTGAGCCAGTCTCATTGTGATGGTGTTCTTTCCCCCACCTTCTTTTTTTCTCCCAACTTCCTCCTCCAGCCCAGCCTTGCACAGGAAGACAATGAGCAACAGTACTGATAGCACTCTCACTAAAACAGATTAACGACCACAAATCTGTCTCAAACTGGGAGGATGAAAGAACTGATAGCACACACCTGGTTCAACAGCTAAAGCACCTAAAAACAAAGTATGACTGTGAATCCATTTATCTTACTCCATAAATAGTGAACAGCCCAAGAGCTCTTTCAGTTTTCCAACATAGCAACGGGGTTGCAAGACAGAATCTCACATCAGGTAGGGATGCCTCTCGAGGTCATGCAGAGTTCCTTTACACCTGGATGACAGGACGCCCTGTCAATGCAGATCCTCTGTATGTGACTAATAGTTTCTTTAAAGCTTCGCTAGCTTCCTTAAGACTATATCTTAGAGTCACTGTAAACTTTGTTAGCTTTGCTAAAAACGTATTTTAGACTGGCTGTGCACATATGTTCTCTTAGTCTGGGACTAGAAGCAGATCCGGCTGCACTTAGGCTCCTTCCCTCTGTGGTTCAAGGATTTTAGAAAGCAAGCGGTTCGACTTTGAACATCATGACTCAGTGGGAGGGTCTCCCATGTGTGTGTACTTAACTCTAAAGTATATAGAGTAAATAATCAAGTGCATCCAGTCATCTCAAATCTTGTTAAGTCATTGTTACATCACTACATTATATCATCTCAAATCTTGTTAAGTCATTGTTACATCACTACATTATATCTCTACTGTGTCAGTAAATATAGTCCTGCTTCTCTCTCATGAGTCACAAGTATAATGTAGTTGTTTCCATCTATGACACTTGTGCATCCATATTAGTGCATAGTCAAGCAGAAACCTCAGTGGAGAAACAGCCATTGCCAGGGTGCTAGCCATTTCTTAACCTAGTATGAAGGCTGCCACATCTGCTCCAGTGCAGACTCAACCACACTAGCTTAAACCACAGGTGGCAAACTTTTTCTCCATCCAGTGGCCTCATTTTCTGAGGCAAGTGAGCTAGCAGGCTGAAAGGCTTGTGGATGAAGACTAAATAAAGTCTTGGGCTCAGACCTTGACACACATAGCTTGTAGATCCTTGTAGCTCCATCATAAACTATCAGCATCCTTCACTGCTTCATCTTCTCTGTGATTCTTCCACAGGCACCATTCTCACTCACTAATAAAAGAAAATATGAATTTTTTAATGTGCTTCACTATCAATACCAACTCTTACAAAACATAAACTCTCAAAGTATTTCTGGCCTGGGCTGTGAGCATGCAATTAGAGCAGATGACTGGTGGAGGACATTCTCCTGGTAATGGCAAATGAGAGGTGTGCCCCAGGCTCAGCAGGTCCTTCTCCAAATAGAAAAAGCTTCACTGCTCCTTTATCACCATGAAAAAACAGAAGAGGCACTACTAGTCAAAACACCAAAAAAAGTGCCAACGGATCTTGATGCCAGAAAGGAGTAGCTTTGATGGACTGTCCTTGTACAGACAGCCTGGGTAAGCTGTACAGAATAGAGGATACCTTTGTGAATCACAGTGCAAAAGGACTGAAAGGTCAAAGTGGTAAATGATTTTACTTAACAGAATGTATTTGGTTTTGTATTTCTAATATTACTTCCATGGACAAAAGTTATTCTGAACACACCGGGTGACAAAATAGGAGTCCGATCTCTTGACAATTGCTCTGTCAGAGACCTGGAAATGAGAAATGATGCTCTGAGAAACCATTCGTCTTCCTAACTCTTCTTTAATCTCCTCCAGTCCAGTTTTTCTGGATGAGTTCTGAGTCTCCAGTCTTCTGCATAACACATGTGCAACTAGGTCTTTGGGAACCAACACGGGACAGCCACGGTGCCTGGTGAGTCTCTCCAAGATTTGGGAGAGCTTTTTACATGTCCTGTTTTAATTGTATCTGTTGACATTATCCTACCCCAGCCTAAGATATCCACATATACAGAAAACATCTCTTTAAACATCAGGATATCCTCATAAGTGAATCCATCTTTTTCAATCTGAAAATGAAATGATCTTCCCACTCCAGAGAGTCCAACTCAGTGCATTTTCTGTTCAGTTAAATAATACAAATGCAGTTTTCAATCATTAAGGTAAAAGCCAAAGCAAAAATTCCCAGCCTTACATACACCAAGGGCAGCACTTTTTACATCAACTCTTGCCCCGTGCTGAGTGCAGTAAGCT
Source organism: Callipepla californica brunnescens (assembly GCA_023055505.1). Classification (NCBI taxonomy): domain Eukaryota; kingdom Metazoa; phylum Chordata; class Aves; order Galliformes; family Odontophoridae; genus Callipepla; species Callipepla californica. The sequence goes on from JALIRH010000026.1 coordinate 2,246,864, forward strand.
CAAATGACACAAAATCCTACTATTTCTTCTGCCACTCCTCAGGGCTAAACACTTGCATATTTGTATTTCCTCTTGCGTGACCTTGCACATACTTCCTCTTCCCCACTTCTGATAATTAGTAACAGACCTGGGAGAGCAGAGAGGAAGGTGAAGACAGAAAAAGAAAACCAGGAATTGTTCCCAACTCTGGTTTGAAAAAAATTGTTTTCTTCTTAATTCTGGTGGCAAAGTTTGCATCAGTTTTCTTGCATTCCATAGCCGTAGCTATCACCAACCTCGTTTATAAGGGGAAGCTGTCAGAGTATGCAAAAGTAATTCCAAAGCTAAAAGGCAGGAACGCTTCAGCCTCTGTCTTCTGGATTTTCATGTCTGCTGGCAGTTCCTGTAATTGAAGCAGCAGATTCAAACCTCAGCGCCACAAAATATATAATGAGGTGTAACAGTACAAAAGTTTATTAGGTTAAAAGGAAACCTGCAACTATTTTGTTCAGCAAATACAGGCTGAAAGTAAAAATAATATTGTGGGAACAAAAATAAATATGTATTAGTTTGTTTTTCTCCTTGAAAATAAACATCCAGGTGCATAGGAAACTGCATATTTCAGCTCATCAGGGAGTATGCCAGGGTAGATGAAAGGACTTTTGGCTCCTTCCTCTCTAACCAGTTGACAGGCTGGTCTCTGAATTTTAACAGAGCCTAGGGAATATATAGTTTTGTTCCCGTTCAGATATGAAGAGAGCCAGTCATACCCAAAGCACTGCTGTAAGGACTGCAAGAAATAGCACCAAAATGGCAGGCAGGCAGGCAGGCATCAGCACAACCCCAGCATTGTCAGTGCAGAAGAAAAACCCATATCTGTGTGATTACTTGTGGCAGAGCCTATCAGCTTCAGGTCCAGAATCTGCCCCTGAAAATAAATATAAATTGGCCTGATTGTGCGGGAAGTACCCAGGGCAAACATTTTCAATTGCCTCTTTGAGCAAATTGAATTGTGCCTATTGGCAATATCTATCACCTCGAGAAAGGGATGCTTCTTTCCTCCAGACAAGACAGATGTGCAGTTTAAACCTCTCAGTTACCAAAATGTCCTTCCTACCTAGCTGCCAGGCAAACTAGTCAGCTTCGCATGATAACCTGAGAATATGAATCTCTGTACAATCTCTCTGGTATTTAAAATAATAAATTAATTCAGCTTCCATTTACAAATATGCTGAGTAGAAAGCCAGGTTTTGCTTAACTTTACCTGCATGCCCTTTCTGCTACCAAACTCTTCTTCAAATCCAAAATTACAGAAATTTACTTGCATTTGGGGCTCTTTGATATATTTATTTTGATGATTTTTCTGTTCATCAGAAAGATTTTTATCCAACACCATCCTGAAAAGGAAAACATTATAAACAGATTACAAGCAGCATGCATTCAAATAAATTACATGTTTAAATGTGTCAGTTAAATTATAATGCTCAATTAGACAGCCAATTATGTTGAAAATGCAGTTGTGTGCATACATTGATGGCCACTCCCCCAGCCTGCCTGGCTGCTTGCATTCATACATTGTCCCTTTCTAGGTTTTATCTTTCAAATATCACCTGGTGGAAGGTTTATTTAAGTGCAGTCAAATGCTGTTCCACTGTTACTTCATTTAAAGAAAAATCATTTCAGATACAATTCATCATTCCCACTGAGCTGTGCTAGCTGCCATCAGAACTTTAGGGTCAGTAGGGTAAGCTCTGTGGGGCAGATGCCCAGATTTGTAGGGGTCACATTCCCGAAGGGCCTTCCCTCTGTCCGTGACTTCTAATTTTTAATTACCCTCACCACATCATTTTAAAACCATACAATCCATTTGTTTTTAATTTACACGCACATGTGAGTTTTACAATGACCTTTTGAGTTAACAAAGAAGCTGTGCATGAAACCATAACAGCAACATTTATGTTTTTAAAGCATAGTGTTAAAATTGCTGCTGCACTAATTAATACTAGATGGGACCTGGAAAGGAAGTCCAGGAGAAAGACTCTGTAAGAGTAAATGAATCAAGATTTGATTTAAGGATAATACCATGTATGACAAAACAGATCCACATACGTATTTGACATATCATCCCACAGTCATTATGCAAGAGAGCCCTTTTAAGATATCATAGAATCATAGAATCATAGGGGTTGGAAGGGGCCTCAAGAGATCATCAAGTCCAACCCCCCTGCCAAAGCAGGTTCCCTACATCAGGTCCCTGATTCACCCTTCATTTAATTTCTTTAAGTTTACCACGTATATTAGCATCCAAACTAACCAAAGCATTTACTTGGCAAAATCCAAGCTCTCATAAAGGATGACTTCTGCAAAAGGCTAAATGACTTGTTTGGTATTTCCAGACTGTGACATATCTCATTTCTTACAATATGAAAGGGATCATTAGTAAAGTTCATCAGGATCCCCATGTTCAAAATTTCAGCAAAATAAAGACAGCATGATAAGAGAAAAATCAACTCTACTCTGCAGTTCAGCATACCAGTAGCACTTTAGTCAGCTCTGCTATTCGGTTCTCCTGCTTAGATGACACGGAAAAAAATTAATGCTGGAAAAACAAATCAAACACCATAAGCCTGAACATTTTCTAGTTGTGTGTTTTTTCTTCTGAATGGACAAGAATACACGTTACATTTTAAGGTCTGAAAATGTTATGATAGAGTTTCTCCACACTGACAAACCATATATGCCAGAATTACCTGTAAAATTGTTTTCAGTTAGTCTATATTTCATGATAATCCACGTAAGAGACCTGCCAGTAGAGAAAAAAAAACAACAAAAATATCTCCGTGTCTGTAGGTCTGAGCCTACGTGGCAGCAAATCTGAGCTTTTTTGCAATATCAAAATCAACCTGGATAAGTACTGCAAATGATATATGAGTCATGGCCTTGACAATACAAGAGACAAAAAAGATCTATTGTACTCTGCCTTTTTTTATTTATGACCTGTGTGGTCATTCAAGAAGGAAAGAACCCATAATTATGCTCTCAGGCAGCTCCTCTGAAATCTCTCTGAAATCAGGGAATTCCAGGCTGTGTTTTTATGGCGCACACTAAAAATTATCAAATTGCACTTTGAAAATAAAAGTCCCGCTTAAGCCTTCTTCCAGAAATTCTTGTTGAAATCCACATATCAGTTTCTGACATGTCACTTTCAACCACTAGCCATGGCACAACAGACTATCTGAAATACATAGAAATGGGGTTTGTACTTATCATTCAGCTCTAGGCCTCTGAGCAGAGCTGGCCTGCCAAGGCACAGAGTGACACCGAGAGGGGATACAAACTGCTTAAAGATTTTTAAAGGTTCTTATAACTGTCACTAAGCTCGGTGCTCCACAACAGATTGAAAAATGTGAGAGGCTTTCCAGCTGAAGTCACGTGGGTGTTAAAGAGGATTAACATGAACTGCCAACTAGCAATTGCCAATTTCTTTCTTTCTAGTTTTTTAATCCTCCTTTCTTTATATCTTGCAATAAAACATTTCTTGCCTCCTATTCTATATATTTTCCCCTCTTGGAATAATGCATAAAGGAAGCTGGAAGTCGTTTAATAGATGCATCTAGCACAACGAAATTCTGCGCTATAGACTCTGCAGTAAATCGCACTCAAAGCAGAGCGTATTAAATCACAGAAGTACTGGAACAACTCAGGGTCAAAACTGCTCATTTACACAATTCAGCTGCTGTATGCTTATCTCTGCATTCTCACCAGCCCCCAGCGAGTACATCAACAAAACCTGTTCAGTCAGAAAAACACCTTTTGGTTAGCATCCAAAGCCACTTCAGACAGAAATGGAATAGAAATGTTTTGGATGAATCAAACCAAACTGCAGTCCTCACGGAGCAGAGCGGTCTTCACAGGGTGACACCTCCTCAGAAGGAGAAGGGAGGTTGTGCACCTGGTCCCAACAGCTGGGCAGCTTTCACCTTCACCTACACCTTTGAAACGTGAGTGTGACCATGGCTTGGTCCAGCCCTGTAAACATCATTCAAATACAGCACAGTGGAAAAAAAGTCCAGAGAACCATAGTTAATACTGAGCCAATATTATTCATCTTTCTCCTCTAGGAACATTTCTTTTGACAACAAACAAGCTGTTTTTCATTACCTCATTAACTGTTTTTCACTAGGTTAAGGCCACCCAACTCACTGGGTCTCCCAAGAGCTGCAACAGCTGCAGGTCCAAGGGTTCTTGACACAGAAGATGCACCTGAATTGGTACCGTTTTCATGGCCTCCAATGTGAATGTGCGTGAGCACATTTCAGACCTTCTTCCACTCTGGAGAAAAAAAACACCTTCTTTATTTTTGTCTGAAATTTTTCCCACAACAACTGTCCTCTTGAAATTCTTCCAGATTCACTTTAGGGTGAATTTTTCAAGGTTGTACCTTTCAACATCTTTAAGGAAATAGATTTAAAAAGTAAACAATCACAATGAACCCTGATCTTCCTAATTTCTAACAAAGGATTGTATTTCCCATTAAGGTTGTTGAATATAATTCAGAAGAGCAATTTGGCAACGACATGCACTTAAACCTTTCAACATTTCTCTTTTAAATTCCTTGGGAAGTAGTGGTCAGATTTAAATGCCAAGATGAGGAAGATAAATTTCTGAATGAGACCTCTGAGAGACAGGTTATAGTGAATTTTAACTATTACATTGAGTGTTCTCCAGGTGGAAAAAAAGCCAAAGGTAAAGTAGACCCCTGGCTCTCTTACATTGTTCATTTAGGTCAGAAACCTTTGTAACACTTAAATATTTTAAACTAATTTCCCCAGAAAAACGTCATATGATCTCTACTCACCTTTTTTATTTTTTTTTAGCAGAACTTCCTCGAAGTACAAATAGGCTGAACCAATATGAGCTGCAGTGGGGAAGAAGTGAATCATCAGTATGGTGAGATCAGACTCTACACCACAGTGCTGATGCTCCAGTGCAGCACCCTTCCTCTTGTGTCCTATTGTGAGTGATATTAACATGATGTGGGCCAACTCTGCTCTCAGCAGTGACCCAAAAATAAGGGTAATTTTAGATGTCAAAATAAAACAAGAACAATAATTTTCCATCATAGTTGTTTTATTTCTTATAATCCATATATTCTTTGTTTGATTATCTTAAACCAGGTAATCTATGTATCAGAGTTTAACAAGGACAACCTGTTACTTGTGTTTAATGCATTAACTATCTGAATTCTATTCAGTTCTCTGAGAGATCTTTAGCTCCTGCTTATTTGGGTAGAGGTTTCTAAACATAAAGACAATGCAAACTCTACACTATAAACCACTTCACTGCAAAATTAACTCTACCAGCTGGCAGTAGCAATCAGGAACACCATCAGTTTATATATCACACTACACAAGCAGCACAGAATTGTAAAGGAAGCAAATGTGCACATTTACTTTTTGCACAGCAATGCAGAAAGAAATGCACAGCCAAGTCAATGTGATTTAACTGCACTTATTCACGAACCTCATCCAATGACAATCACTGATCCACCTCAGCATCTAATCACAGAGACACTGTCAGTGCTGATCATTTTATCTTAACGTGCCTAACAAGTAATCTCCATTGCTTTAAAGAGCAAGCAGTACACCTTCTTTTGTCTCTTGTGTGCAGTGCAAAATTTGCTCTTTCATACCTTTCATCATAATCTTGTGCTTCTGATATCACTGTTTGCCATGAAAATCATTACAGATTAGTGAATTATAAACATCAATTTGAGCTTTTTGCTTATGTTAGAGTACATCAAGTTTTCTAATGTAGGTTTAGGTAATTTTTTGCTAAAATTCCCCCCCTGTGAGTAATGAACATAAGGGATTTTTTCACACTGTTTTTCAACCATGAAAACAATTCATAGCCTCCAAACGACTGTGGACAACGGGTCCTGAGAATTCTGTTTTCACCATCAGCTTACACTCACACTTCCCCTTTCTTGTATTCACAACTTACATCACAGGCCTCACTGCCTACCCAATGATTCCTATGCTTAACTTTAATCCAGTTCTGTAGATCTACAATTGTATGATTCTGTGATAAACAGTCACGTTTCAGTGGGATTTAGGCTGTAAGCCTTTCAGTGCATGGTTTGGGTCTCCAATTTACACATGGACACCTACCTACACAACAGAAATGCCTCCGACAGCTTGAACAGGGCGAGGCATGGGCATCTTCTCATCTGGGATATTCACACTTCTGTGGCTGCTCTGGTTTCACCATCCACACCAGTCCGTTTTAGGCAGGCACTTCTCCAGTCTGCAGTATAAACACATCAACAGACACAATCCACTCTCAAAACTCAGCTGGACCCATCGTAATGGAAATAAAGTGACATGGTACAACATGCTGCTTCTTCCAGTTTTACTGTTAGACCAGAACCAGTGTTCTGTGAACCTGAACAAGGATATCTTTGCTCTGGTAGAACTGACGCATTCAGTTGCATGAAGACAAGTGGCTACCGAAGCACTTGCTAGTCACTGTTTCTTCTCTAAATATTGTTAGATGTGCAAAACTGCCTCTTTAGACTGTTGTAATTCCTGTACTTACTTCAGGACACTGTACGACAAGGTTTTCCATCACAGCTACCTCAGCTGGCATTGGAAGGTAGAATAAATCACTGTCAGCCCAAACAAAGATAGCAAAATCCCTGGCATAGAAACAGATTCACTAACAGCTGAGTAGTTTTGCAAGCTTAGCTTATGTCATTTGTCATTTTTTGTACAATGCAAACACTCTGCACCTCTGCTAGGTAGCTTTCTCCACCTTGACTATGTTAACACTGTGACATATGCTACCGCACGTTACCACAGCTATTCTAGTGCTGGCAAGGTCAACAGGAACGCTGAGCATCTCCAACATTTCTTTTCATTTGTATCTTTTCCAGGGGGAACAGAAACCCTGTCTGGAGCAGGTGGATTCATTACAATATTTCTCTTTTCTTCTTTCAGGAATGGGTCATCAGAGACAGACAGAGGTTAGCCTGGGCTCATAAAAAGATACAGAACACGCAGAGCATGCTGCAAGAACTGTCTCATATTCACCCCCTTGCCCTGTTCTAAGTTAATATGAAAACTATGCATGATTAATCTTTTAAAAATTGGAAAAGATGATGCCTAAGGCATCTCTAATCAACTTGCTTGGTGAAGTACATACAGTTCTGCTGTAGTTCTGCACAGCAAATAAGCTACATAGAATTTTAATACAGCAATTACCGCCTGCCACTTCAAGATAATGATTACTTACCAACCCATTTAAGATGCGAGTGTATGTGCATCAGCAAGAAGGATAAATTACGGGCTCCTTCAGCTAAGGAGGCAGCAGACTGAGGTTTTTATCAGAAAGACTACCCCACAGCACTCCAGCAGGGTAAAAGGAACCATCCAGGTGAGGTAAATTTACAGCAGACCGTATCTGTTACCATTCCCCTCTGAAATGCTCAAGGGTCAAATACTGGCAGCATCATAAAAACAAGGTAACAGGACCACCCATCCAAGTTACAACTCCTAGCATTAAAACAAAGCCAGTAGTACACCAAATATCCCTGCACAGACACATTTGGGGGCAGAAAAAAAAAAACAAAAAACTGATAAATGAGGAAACAGCACTAGAAGAAGTGACAAAAGGGGTTGTGAGTACACTCCTGCTCCAACAGGAACTTTAAGAAACAATTTAAAAAAAAAAAAAAAGGCATGATGTCCCACTCGCTTGTCTCTCTGACCTGTCCCTGAGCTTCTCTGCTTTTCAGATACATCCACATAATCCTTTTGGGCCATAAAAGGCTCTCACAACAAAAGGTGGTGTAGTTTCTCTGCTTATCTAGCATTACACAGCCCAGCTTTCAACCAAGTGCAGCCAGATGGAGAGTCAGAGGTCACTGGTTATTTTTAAGCTCCATCTATCTAGGAAAAGCTTTTCCCATGGACGTTAACTATCAGTTAAGTAATTGTGTGTACTCTAGTGTACGTCAAGATATTATTGTGCTAGATCCAAGCTACAGCAAGCTTCTCTCTAGCAACACAAAAGTAATGCTATGTAATATGATGACACGGTGATGGTAAAAATTTTGGAGAATCTTGTTTGAGGCAGAGAAATGCAAGAAATTGCTCTTGGAGAGCAAAAATATATACTATTGCCCAGGTAAGCATGGCTGTGCACAGCTGGCTCATACTTGGGACTAGCAGACCCTGGAAACATAGAAAGAAACACAGAAGAAACAAATTATTACTGCCCCCCCCCCCCATAGAAGCAGTCATCTTTGAAAAACAGCCCAGCTCTGTAATGAATTTCACAACAGTGCATAGAGTTATTCAGAAATATGAGAGGTGACAGTGAGAAGCATTGTAATGCATCAGACAGCTATGGAATTCCTCACCACTGTGGGCAGATGCTGAGATAAATTTCTTGTCATTAGTCTTCTCTGAATTTTGTTTTTAGAGAAGGAACCCAATATGTGCACACAATTTTACCAAGGTGATTGATAAGTATTGTATATAGCATATTATAATCATATATATACATTTTACACTTTCTAAGATTAGTGGGATAACAACCATTTTGTCTAAAGACAACCTGAAACCACTCACAGTATAATTTTCAGTAGAAATCTCTGAGCATGAGACTTCTGCTCCTCCAGACAACTCCAAAGTATCTGTAAAAGAGGAAGAGATTCAGGATTTTAAAAAAGGTTTTTTACAAAAGCTTCACATTCAGTGCAATCAAGAAAATTCAGGAATAAGTAAGTAAAGAAATTTAAAGTTATATTGCAGATTAAATACTGAAAGACAGCACTTTTTCAGGCAGAAGATCGCTGAGTTACAAAACAAGAAATCTTAGCAACTCTGGTCTAGTTTGCTCTGTTTATCAGTGAAGCAGAAAATGGAGTAAAACAGAAAATGGGTTGAGGCCCAGAAGTAGTAATAATTACAAGGGGAAAAAGAAATAAAGCCACGGCAATACATAAGTATAGGGCAATACCATTCCAGCTAAAACTGGGTCAAACTAAAGGTCATCTACAAACAGAAATCTCTTGTGAATTAGTACAGTTGCAATGTCTCCATAAAACATTATAGAGAAATTATGTGGTTATTGATGAAGTGCAATAGTGAGCCTTCAATACACAGAAGAAGCTAGAGGAATAATGTTCAACAACATGTTTCAGACTATCGTTTCTGAGCGTTTCCTGAGAGTTCACTTTTTATTACATTTTGTACCTTTAAGAAGATGTGGAGCTTCACTTCTCTTCAACATGTAATGCTGTCACCTCATATATACAACCGCACGTTTCCCAGCTCCTAGCTTTGCCCTTTCTGTGTCTCTAGTTCTTTCAAAAGTTCTGCCTTCACCAACCCATGGCTCTTGGAGTGCAGCACCATTACACCTGAAGTCAGTGCCAAGCATCCCTGACTTCAGAGGAGTTATACAGGATCCAAGGCAACAGTGCTATGTGGGCAGTGAGGAGCTGAGGAGCCCTTAGTTAACAAACCTGCTGACTGCTTCAATCACACAGCAGAGCACAGCGTCCTGAGTTGTGTCACTTGCACAGGGCTAGCAGGATTTTACTTCAGATGAGGACTTCTATTTCATTTTCCCCCAAAGACAGCACACATGACTCCAAATATCTAAAAGAAGCTAAGACAATTCTAGCATCTTATTTCTCACGTTTCTACAGAATGACCTTGTGGAACAGATCCTCCACTTCAGACTTGGCTCATCCCACGTTTAAAGTCCACTCTAACAACAACACATAAAACAGGCCAGCAGACAGCCTTTACCACTAAGCCTACAGTTTAATGCATAGCTTCTGCATCATTCCTGTGCTGAAAACTCTATATAAAGGAGTGTGGGAGGTGGACATTTTGTAAACATAACATGATATGTGCCTGCATTCCTCACTCCCCTGACAGCTGCCTCATGCTTAGGTCTTCTTTCTGGAAATTGCATATCATTGCATGTCAGGTCGAAAAGATTTGAGAGGAAGTATTTCTACCTGCTCTGACTTTGCTGTTAGCACTTTGTCCCTCACAGACTCAAATACATTTAAAATCAAAATGAAGATGTTACTGAATCACTCACAACCCTTTTTATGGCTTTTTTTTTTCCTTCATTTTTAAGTGCACTTCACATTCCTTAAGATTAATATTTTTTTTTTCATTGAAACATCTTCACTTATTTAGTGTATAACATGAGGAAATCTTGGGCATATTAAATTATCAGGGTCACAATCCCAGCTCTTATCTTTCATTACTTACAATTGTCTCCCTAAGCCCATCAGTATAAAAAAAAGAGGAATAAAATAACACCAGAACAGAATACAAAGAGGACTGGCATGGGCTGCAACTGCAGTTGGAACATCCAGCAGCTGTAATCTTGTGACAAGTACATTAAAGAAAGACATGGAAACACCCATTGTAAGGGAATCTCTAACCACTTACAAATGACCAGAGCAAAATGCTAAGCTGTACAGTCATCTTGGTGCTACAGCAGGTGATGCCAGTGCTAGGACTTTTGCTGAATAGCAAACTGCTAAAGCACAACCTTTGCAACAAGGACACGACAATACGTACTTCTCATCCCTTTTCTGATGAATAGCTTTTGACAATTAAACCTTTAATGCACTCTGAATTTTTTATTACTGTTTTTACTACGAGGGGCAGTGATTTTTTTGTGTGTGTTCACACTGATATCAGGCAATGCTGGCAGAAGTGCTTCTACCTGCAGGACCAACAGAGGACCGCAAAGCCATCTGCATTCTGCTTCAATGTAGTGCTGAGATTAGTGTTAGATAGGTGACAGCAAAAGGAGCTTCATCAGAGCCAAACAATCATAGCATTTGCTTTCTTTTACAATATATTTCACCATCTACATTGTATATTAGTAACCTTCTGCAAGGTGTGAGGTATTTCTGAAAACTGCACGCTGACCAAAATAGAGCTGGTCTCTAACCCCACTGATAAGTTTCTAAAATCATCATACAATCACAGAATCACTTGATTTGGACGGGACCCTTAACGGTCATCTAGTCCAACTCCCCTGCAATGAACAGGGGCACCTACAGCTAGATCAGGTTTCTCAGAGCCCTGTCCAGCCTGACCTTGAAAGTCTCCAAGGATGAAATTTCCACCACTCCTCTGGGTCAACCCGTTCCAGTGCCTCACCATCCTTAATGTAAAAAACTTCTTTACATGCAGTCTACATCTCCCCTCTTTTAGTTTGAAATCATTTCCCCTTGTGCTATTATAGTGAACTGTGCTAAAGAGTGTCCCCTTCTTTCTTACAGTCCCCTTTAGATACTGAAAGGCCACTATCAGGTCTCCCTGGAGCCTACCCTTCTTAAGGCTGAACAACCCCAGCTCTCTGTCTGTCATTATGAGGAAGGTCTCCCGTCCACTGGATCTTGTTATAGTAAAATTAGATTATTATTCCAGTCATATAACAGGAGAAGAGGGTGGGTATTAAGTCATTATTCAAGTCTGCAGTTACACCTCAGTCAACATTTTTTTTCAGCAGTACACAAGGGCAAAATGGTGTCACTCTTAAATTCAATAGGAAAAGATGGAAAAAATCCAAATATTCCCAAATGCACAAAAACAGAGGAGGCTGTACAAGTCTAAGTTTCAGTAAGAGGCTTATAATAGAAGATAAGACTAAATGTAGCTGTATGCCAGCAAAATATACTGCATAAACATAACAAAATCCCTGTGGAGAATAAGAGAAATAGGTTGTTCCCAATACAAAGGTCTCTCACTAGTCTAAATGAATGTGCTAGTTTCATACCTGCAGAAAAAAAATGCAACTTCTATGTATATTCATTGAAGGCTTGACTTAACAAGTGAATCCCCCAGAGTTTTCACAGTGCCCACAGCTGGTAATTTGGGCCCAGCAAGACTCCTCTTCTTGCAGCAGAAATGAAAGCCTACTGAAGATGAACAAGTAGGTAGGCCGTCTTTCATTTTGCAAGGTCACAAGCATGCTCATTACAGCACGGAAGCAATTTTTGAAGAAATATTGCCTATACACCTGAGGGATGTGGTGAGTTGTGAGCTGACCTTCCAGCATTTCCCCAGCCTCCGCAGAGTTGCCAACAGCATCTCCTTGCTATTACAGAGGCAGGTTTTCTTACCACAAAAAGAAAAGAAAGGATGGTATCTTACTGAGAGAGAAAACTGAAGCTATCCACCATGTAAATGAATGACCCCAGTTCATCGCGTGTTTTAGCATCATTTCCCCATCCCAAAGTCACTACCTACCATGATTCCAAAAGGCTCTACATAAACTAGCTGATTTTTCAAAGATAGTTACGATCAATAAAGATCTGGTAGCAGCTTCACAAAATCAGCTGTGTTGGTGCCAGCACCCTAATTAAATTTCTGCTCAGGTAATTGCAGCTCAGTGAGCAGCCTCTCCTGGGCCCCAGCCACCCACCTTCCTGGTTCTTCATTTCATCTACAAAACCACTCAGTGCAGTCAAGTACTCTTCAGAGACTATTGCATTTCAGAGGTGGGCAAAGGTAACTTTGTGAAGTCTTTTCATATGCTGTGGAGTCTCATTGAGTTGAAGTTAGCACACAGATATGATATTTTCTTTCTGAAGACACTGTAAACACTTGACGAGATGATTTTTATCTTCAGACAGTCCTGAGGAGAACTTTTCTCTTTTGAAATTCAAAACTTTTTCAGTAAGAAAAGTAAACTCCCAACAAGATAATTAACATCAAATTTTACTGTATGCTTTCTGTAATATTGCATATCTTATTTTATAGATAGCCTTTTTTAGGCTCCAGATAGAAGAGTTCCTGATCTCCTAGTACATCCCAGTTCCAGTGGGCTCCACAGACTGTTTATGTCTAAGCATGAAAAATCCATAAAGTGTAAAGGTCCAACTGTTGCATCTAAAATCCAGACTCACTTGTTACTCTTCAGCTGTTTTCTTTAAACCACTCTTTTATTTTCTGGATATTTGTTTTGGTCTACAAAGGAGGCAAAAGTCCTTTCTTCTAGAGTTATTCTCAAGTAAATCCATGGTAACCTGTGTGGACATAGCTCCTCCTGATCCGCAATCTGAGTCAGGTCCAATATCCAGATTCATCGTCCTGGGGGTAAAATTTATGACAGCACTTAAATATGACACATTTTAATTAAAATGCAAAATGCTAGGATGGATTTTTTTTTTTTTCTTTTTTATAGTTCTGGGGCCAGGTTGCTCTGTAGTAACTGAGGAGTCATCTTATTATTACGATCTTCATCATTATTATTTTTCTTTGTTTAATGTTCAAACAAAGTTTCATTTCCATCTTCCACTTTATTTTACAGATTTTGATCTTACTAGCAGCCTGGAGAGCCTTGCTTAATTCTCCTACATGTTCGGACCAAAGAAGAGAACTAATTAAAAGGAAAAACTGCTAAGTACAAAGAAGGTTCTAGGGAGAAAAAAAATACAAAAGAGAAGATCAACAACAATTGCCAATAAACACATACCTAATCAACAAGTAGAATTGTTGAGGTATTATTCCAAGCAGTTATTCTCCTGAGGAATTCTGCCTTTCCTTAGTAAGTCTGGAAAAAAAATTTCTAACCATATTTTCACAAGGCTATAACACATCCAGATTTCCTACCACACTGTGCACTGTCCTAAACATTAGGATTCTTCTGAAACCAGGAATTACCAGTGTCACAGATAGCACTTTTCCCCTCAGTTTCACTGAAAAATTTCATCTAAATTCATTAGAATTCAGGCTTTACAGGGACCTGCAAGATCAAATCCTCATCATTTTAGGCAGTGCTGAAAATTAAGTGACGTATCACCAGCTCACACCTCCCATTTCCTTCTGTACATTCATCATGTCCCAAAGGGAGAAGTAATGTTGTATCTAGGGAAGCAGTATGTTTGCTGTTTTTATTTCAAAATAAAATAATTAACTTGGAAATAGGCATGAATGTACATAGATATTTTCTCTGAAAATATAACAATGGTTTGTGCTAGCTACATAAAGTCATTAATGATTTTTTGTTGGTGATGCACCTAAACTAGTGCCCCTCTACAGGAGTCCAGTTCTTGGTTAGTGGTTAACTACTGCAAAGGTACTAAGATAACTTAAGATGTTTCTTTTCTGTACTATAGTGCTTATATTTTTATCAGCTGAAGCAGCTGTCTTTTTATAAGCAAATTTTATAGACCATGGAACCAAAGAGTTGCTTCTTTGAATAAATTCCGGAAACCTTGTGATCCTTTCCCATTTATTCACTTAACCTCACCTAAGGAAAAATCACAAAATAATTTAGAGAGCATGTAGCTCCTCTTTGTGAACTCAAAAGCAACACAAAATAAAAATAATCTTTCAATAGAAATCATGAGTTCTGAATATGAATTATGTATCTATTGACATGTGTCAAACCTGCTATCTTTCTCTTAACAGCTGTGATGGCCAAAATGTTATCCCCCAGATCAGTCCTTGCTGAGTATTAAAAACAAGCTCTAGTAGACATAAGGAGTACCCCTCATACAGTAAGGGAAGAACAGAATGTGTCATACTGATGAATTTAGCAAAGCAGAAAGGCCAAGAGGTCACTGTTAACCTCTCAGCACTTTGAAACTGATCCATGTGCCCAGACATTGATGCCTAAGCCACTCACAAAGCTTTCAGGTGTCCTGCCTCAGCTGATGCTACAGGTAAGCACATGCATCCCATACTTCCAGTTTCACATCTGCCAATCCTACCAAGGCTATCTCAGCAATGTAAAACAATGATACCTGAATCACTTTCTTTTATGTGCCTTTCTCTGCCTGAGAACTATCAGCTCACAAATACATACCATACAGCTACTCCTGAGAATGCTACTACTTCGTCTTCCACAACCTATTGGCACTGGGACACTCAGTACTTCAGTTTAGAAAAAGGTCAGATTTCTCCCTCTCTTTAGTTTAGAAAAAGGTCAGATTTCTCCCTCCCACACTTATATAATTCCATGTACTAAGAAGACATGGCAGCCTTTAAACAGACGGAAGATAGATCACACTTGATACATAAATTTGAATATGAAATATACTTATTTCAAATGGACAAGGCTGGGGCAGGTCAAATTGAGAAGTGTTTAGAAGAAGGCAGAATTTGAAGAATCAAACTGCAGATCCACACCCAGGTTGCATACCAGCTCCACCAAAATGCGCTCCAGGCATTCACAACTCCAGAGTACATCAGAGCTCCTCTGCAAGCTGCACAGATGCTGCTCCTTGTAATACTCAAATTGCATTTCCTCCCTGAAAGAAACACTAACCCCCACATGCAGAAGCTGCAAGAAGAAACAAAGATTAGAGTTTAGAAAACTAACAAAATCATACTCCCTAACTATTGGGGTTTCAGGAGACTGGCAGAAATTACCAGCACAGACACCAGCTTTGAATTACAAAAAGCAATAGGGAGACAGACTTGTTAAGCTTTCAAAATTGCTTTCATTCCATTTACACTGAAGAAATCACACAGTGCTCAACACTTCTAATTTTCAATCACAGCTAGCCAACCTTGATCCCATGGTCTCCTATTAATTTTTCCTTCTCACAGACCCAAGCAGCTATATTAGTTCACCATTTTAACATGCTTTCACCCTGTGCAATTTAAATTCCAGTGGCCAAACTGTGAACATCTATTGCAGGCATCTCTTAAATTGGATGTAGGGACTTAGACAGCTGCTGTTACCAGGGAACACTCAATTGTTTATTATTGATATGCCTGTGGTGTATATCCAAGACGGGCCAGGTGTTTTACATATAACAGACAGTTCTGCAGTTTGGATGCTGCCCGGAGCCAAAAGGACTGCACTGTAATGCAAATAACATCATTTGAATGTCATTGTTAGTGCATGGACACATCCTGAGGCAGAGGACCTCTATGCCCTTTCCTCGAGTGCTGCTCTTTGTGATCAATTCCACACACACCTCCAAATCCTGTAGGATTCATATCCTATTGTCCAGTAGGTATAAGACAGTAACTCACAAAAAATAGGACTTAAGTGTCAGATTTTGTACCAAGTCATCTTCACCAAATTTTCCAGTAAAGCCAGTGCAAACACTTGCCATACCTTGGTTGTCTACAGCTCATATGAGCGTGGCTGTGGCCCTGGCTTACCTTATGGACAGCACCAAAACATTTGCAATCCAAAAGCATTATTATTACATTTTGTAAGAAGATAAACTGAGAAAAAAACAAGACTTTAAAGCAAGCCTGGACTTCAACTAGGTGAGCATTCATATCCACAGCAGACAGAAGGTTGGGTCTTAGAGCTGGTGATGACAGCAGTGAGAGCCACGGCAAAATCAGTCCAGAACCCCAAAACTGTGGGGTGCTGCATTCACAACAGCAAGTTCTGCCAAGCCAGCTTTGTGGGTATGAACTCAATACCCTTAACGTGAGGTGCAGAAACATTTCTTTACATCAGGAAACAATATTTTCTACCTATTTGCTGAACATAAACCATCAGATACTATTCAGTGAAGCCCTCTAGCCATAGAATGGCTTGGGTTGGAAGGGCCCTTAATTATCATCAAGTTCCAACCATCCTGCCACAGGCAGGGACACCAACCTCCAGATCTGCTACCAGACCAGGCTGCCTAGAGCTCCATCCAACCTGGTCATGAACACCTCCAGGGACAGAGCATCCACAGCCTCTCTGGGCAGCCTGTTCCAGCACCTCACCACTCTCTCTGTGAAGAACTTCCCCCTGACATTCAATCTAAACTTTCCCTCCTTGAGCTTAAAACCAATCCCCCTTAAATTTTTCAAAGGCCTAATCCTTGACAGTTTGTTAATTTTAAGGCTATGGATCGTTAGTACCTCCTTTCCAAAACAGATCTGCGATTATAGACATTACATTGTGAAAATACAGTTTAGTTTGCAAGAGTTCATATTTAAAGTCTTCAGGAAGTAAATGAAAAGCAAATTAAATAAATAAATAACCTAAGAACTTTCCTGCAATTGAAATCCCTATAAACAAGTACTGTTGAACAGCAAATTACCTTATAACATTACACGATTAAAACAAAGTCCTTCAAATGAGAAAAGATTATGTAAGCTTCTGAGAAAGAGACAGTTCTTTTGCTCAAATGTGCCTTAAAAGGAATTGTAGATTTTGTAAGTGGTGCCTTCACCAGAAATGGTATTGCTGGTCCAACACTTAGCAGCTTCATTCCCATCACATTCACGTGATGCTGGGGTTAGGAACAACAGCTGTCGGGCAGGACTTATTTGAGGAGGGCTATTGGAACAGTTTGCATTTTCATTTGAAAACAGAAGTACTTGAGTTCTGAAGTTACAGTTTTATTAATATATGGTGAACAGAAGGTCTGTTCTCTGACTTGATTCCTTGCATCGGTGCATGTCCATTTTCAGGGATGTTTGGACGTGACATCACATAAAATCTAGCTCTCCAAAATCGAACAAATTCTCACAAGTTAAAATCTCTTTGGAAGTTATTTGATGTCTCTAGCAGTTCTGTTGAGACTTTACTCAGAAAATTAACCTCAGAAACAGTTAAGCCAGAGCTCCCTGTCAGCACTTTCCAAAACAAGCCTGATCATTCCACAGGCAGCACTACATTTATAACAACTGTCAGTCCTATAAATTTAGCCTTGGGCATTAGAAGTCAGACATAAAAGCCTTGTATTTTATTCCCTGCACAACAACAACAACATCCAAGAAGGATTGCATGTACCTGCTGTCTCCCTAGGAAGGACAGATTCATACTTTGATGCTGTGGAATCAAGATCCTGGTCACCTCAAGTCAGCATACAATGCTTCACCCTTCAGAAGTGCATTGGGATTAATTACTTGTATTTTTAAGGATTAAACTTTGGAGAATTGAGATAGGAAAGAAAATATTGGGATGAAATGGGGAATAAGAAAACACGCACTAGTCTTTGTGCCCACATCCCATGTGCTCAGAGGGTGCTGGTTAACTTTCCATTCAGTTTTCTGAGTTTCTTCTGCTTCCATAGGAAAGCTTAGAGGGTGACTATGGTTGCAGACTCACATGCTCTGGAAGTTGGAATGCTTAATACATTAAATACCTAACAAGGTACTACATCTGCCCTGGAAAACAATCCTGACCTGGCAGAGGAATCAAATTTATGGTTTTATAGATCTGTTACACTTATAATTAGCAGAACTATAGAAAACTAACACATGCCCTACAACACCAGTTAACACAACATGTCAGTGCACAGCAAAACACTTCAGGCTAGGATCATTATAAACTGTTCAGATGAAGACACTGTATTGCAGCAGCTTTATCTCCGCTCCTTTAGAATTAACCAGACCATTAGTCACTTGTTTTGCTGACTATTCAGTCCTGGCCTTCTCAGGACAGAATAATTCAGTTGTGCCTGGGTTGGTATGAGTATCACGAGGAAAAGAAGTGGAAGAATAACTTCTAGTAAAAATTAAGTTAATTCAAAAACTGAAATTTTTGAGGTGAACACATTTCATCATTTCCAGCTCGATGTTTTGATCCCAACATTAACAATGCATGACTGAATAGTTTCCTGCAAAATAAATAAATTGATCACACATTGATCACATGTCTACATCTTGCTCTAGTTCTTTTAAACGTGGATGATCATCCTTGCATGTTGTTTAAAGTGTGTAACATAACGGCCACAGTTTACAACCAGATCCATTCAAATCAAGTACAACTTTTTAAAGAAAGATATTAACTATTGATCTCTTTCAGCAGCTGCTATCTGAATGTCTTGAATTTAGCCTTGAATATTTATGCAGAGAAAAGTCAGATGAATGTTTAGAAAATTTATCAGGTGCCCACTGGAACTTTTTATACCTATGATATGCCACAGAAAAAAAAAGAAAAGAAAAAAAGTTTTGTTTAAAAAGAGTAATGAATTCTCCTTTCTGCTGTTTCGATCACTTATGACATCCTCCTGTGTGGAACATGGTCATTTCCAAGTTACCAAAATAGGGTTAGCTTAGTTGGAAGGGTGATCAGAGTATTGACATGTGTTCCCCCCCCTCTACTCTGCCCTGGGGAGGCCTCACCTGGAGTGCTGCATCCAGTTCTGGGCTCCAGGGTACAAAAAAGACCGGGATCTCCTGGAAAGAGTCCAGCAGAGGGTTACAAAGATGATAAAGGGCCTGGAGCACCTCCCTTATGAGGAAAGGCTGAGAGACCTGGGTCTGAAACAAGAAGACTCAGAGGGATCTGATCCACGTCTATAAATATCTAAGGAGCGGGAGGCAAAGGGACAAGGCCGGGCTCTTCTCTGCAGTGTGTGGTGATAGGACGAGGGGAAATGGCCACAAAGTGATGCATAGGAAGTTCCACGCAAGTGTGCATGGGAACTCCTTCACAGCGCAGTGACGGAGCACTGGCACAGCTGCACAGAGAGGTGGTGGAGTCTCCTTCTCTGGAGATGTTCCAGACCCACCTGCACACCTACCTGTGCAACCTGGGCTAGGGAGCTGCTTTGGCAGGGGGGTTGGACTCAATGAGCTCTAGAGGTCCCTTCCAACCGCTACAGTTCTGTGATTATTCCTTTTGCTGGTCTGACCAAAAGGAGGCTGCCACCTGAATGATACATTTTTGAGCTGGACATGATATCTGCATGCAGAGAAAGTTCTCAGCCACTGACTGACAGCAGCTATTGCAGGCACTCATCCTTAAAGAAAACGTATTTTCTGTTAATACCTGCAGGTGCCTCTGCCAACAGGAATTTCCAAAATTTGGATTATATGGCTTCAGCACTCTTTATTGATCTATTTTATTTTTTTATTGGAGTGTGGCTAGAAGCAAGATGATCTGTTTTCTATAATGTTCTGACCTTCCCTTAAGCTTGGCAAAATCTCAGGCATAGCTGACAGTATGGATGTCAAGTAAAAAATAGATTCGGATAGAGCTTATGAAAAATCATTTTCCAGTTAAAGGTCACTGAACACTAGTTAAATTATATAAGGAGAGTGGGAATTAAGATTATGCACCTTTGGCTGTTTTCCTGCTTCACAGAATATGAGAACAATTAATAATGCAAAGAGCTTGCAGTATTTAATGATGCAGAGCGCTTAGCAGAAATACCCATGCTATTTCTAAGACACCACAACAAAGACCAAACCATCTAAAGGAGGCTTGCTTTTTTGCCTGCACTGGGTATCTTCTTGTTCCTTCGTGATTCCTGAGAGCTTTACTCTACTCACAACTTCTTTCCTAGAGAAGAAAAGATGAGCACAATCCAGAATTCCCCCTCCTTAATTAACCTCCCATACAAAGACTCTACGGATTTACATTCTGTCCTCAATTACACCCAAACCTCCAGTCTACTACAAAGAAAAAAGCAACCAGGGAGAAGGGGAAAATTAACAATGTACATTAATAACCAGAGAAAAGATACAAAAAAAATGGTCAGGTTTTGCACTAGAGGGAGGCCACCGGTGAGCTCTGTGCTACATCCTGTTCTTCATCTCTGTGGAGAAATAATTTGAGAAGAAAGGAGACAAGAAGGTGCCACCTGTGCCAGCAATGCCAAATAATTCAGAGCATCCTGTCTGTACCTTGTACTGGTTTGTTAGAGAAAGGAAAGAGATGGGAACTGTGGGAATTAATCTTTTTCAACATGTCTCTGAGATATGCATTCAGAATAACAGATGATTGAGGGTAATAAAGAAAACATTTGGTTGATGACTTCACTTACACCTTTTCAATAGCAGTTCTTAGAGTAAAAGCTGGGAAAAAAAATGTAAAGTTGAGCATACAAAAATAGCATCTGGGGAGGACTGGCTAAGAAGCAGAGAGTCCGAAAGGCTGGGCACCTCAGGACTTGTGCCTGGCAACACCTTCTCCCTTCTTTCCTTCTGAGGCAGGTCATAGCTGTGGATTTTAATCCCTCATTACAGCACAATTAGACACGCTGGGACGCGCTGTTCAGCAAGGGCTATGCAGCTCAGCTCTGGGAGCCTGCTGGGCTCTGGTGCCAGTCTGCCCAGGAGAGCAATGAAATGAGTAACACACCTAGCACCACACCTGAGTAACACGGGCACCCGCATCAGAGAGATCCAAACAGATTAAGTATCTGATGACCTTTATTCACATCTTCCCTTTCGCACTAAGAAAAAAAAAATAATAATCTAAAATAAAATTTGGCACAAACCTACACCAACTCCCACATGAAACTGAAGCATTCCCAAGCTGTACATACATACTCGATCAAATCTTTCTTACTCACTTTAGACACAGAGTGATCCAGTAAAGCTGAGATAATGAAATCATCTAGTTCACAGTTTTAATTAAATGGAAAAAGAATATCCCTCATTTGTTCAGGAGATGTGCGCAGGATGTGAGTGGATGGAAATACAGAAGAGGAATGCTTTGTCTCAGAGAACTAGCAACTCCATTTTGGAGTTTTGAAAAATGCTTTTCCTATCATGCAAGTGTATCTAGTGCATATCTAATCTATCTACAGATTCATGTTAGATATGCACTTCTCTGATAGATACATGCTTTCTTCATCAAGTCTATCTCATCTCATTACTGCAGACTAAAAATGAGCAGATAGACATAACAGCCTTATCATTTTCTTATTTTAAGGTATGCATCTAATCCATCATTTTAGAAGAATAGTACTCCTTTAACTGTAAAATAATAGGATGGGAACTGGCTTTAGAAAAAGCCAGGGCTTTTTGAAGATCAAAACTTTGAGCAAGAGGTTGCATTCCACCATGACTATTGATGTTTTCCCCCTGTTACGGACTCTAGTATTTTCATTTTCCCTAATGCTCAGAGTGTAAAAGAGAATTGAGATGATCTCCACTTCAGCTCTTATTCTTCAGGAGTGACTGAACACCATCAGTACTACTACTGTGCTCCTCAGTAATGCATCGAAATAAGAGACTGTGGCTGTAAAAAAAAAAAGAGTTCACTGAAGCCAGACAAGAAAAAAATTCTGTTTCTGATGAAACCTCATGAAATGGTTAAGTCCCATTGTCTGACTGAATTATATATTCTTTCCTTTCTCATTCTCATTCCCAGTACTCATCTCACCTGAATAATCATTTTCAGAGCATCCTATATTGTGGTTCCTGTTTTGTTTTTTTTCAGCACCAGGTCCAATGCCACCAGTTTCCATGGCATACAAGACAAGGTCTTTTCTTCTTCATGGATTTCATGCCAGGAGAAAAGGCAGTGCTACATAGCAGCCCTATTTTTGTCGTCATAAGCAGAAGAAGAAAGTGTTTGAGCTATATCTGTATTACCAGCCCTAGAAAGTTCCCCTTTGTGAGGCAGTGTTGCATACCTGCTCCCAGTTCAACAGCTGCATGCATCTCAAGCAAGAACAATCTTCATTCCTGAAATCTAGCTTGTATACTCAAGACACCTGAACACACCATAGCAGACCTCTGCGTATAGACCAGGTGCAAGTCACAGAGGCTGCTATGGACTATACCACCAGATGAATTTAATTGGGAAACTCGACTCCTTCCAACTTGCTTAGTTATGGCAGGTCGGAAAGGAAATACAGGCATAATTGATAAGTTAGAGTAACTTCTGCTTGACTCATAAAGATTTTGGCTGTAATGGAAAAGTTCCTCCACATGCAGTCTGCAAGACATTAGGAAATAGACCATAAATGGCAGTTATCTTTTTAAATAAAACCACATACACACTCCTATAGACAAAAGCAAGTCACCAAAGCTTAAAAAGGTAAAAGTTATATCCAATTTTTTTTAAGTTAACCATTTTGACTACAAAGCCCGTGGTTTTCTTTTCTCATGATAGGTGGTCCTTAGATCAAAAACAACTGATATGGTAATTCAGAACACATTGTTGACCAGGCTAACTCTATGTTTGAGTGGCTAACTGCTGCCTGCAGCCAAATGAACACTATATTTAATGTCCGAAAGACAAAAATAACTCCTCAAGTAAAAAAAGCACACTGCAAAAGGAAAAACAGCAAGTGACTGAGCTCTGTAAAAGTGCAGGTATAAAGCAATGTGGAAAGGTGCAGAAGATGTAAGAAACTGAAAAAGCAGGAGGAGAAGGCAACTGTTGGGGTTTCAAACTACAGTCGTTCCTCTCTCCACGCTGTTTGGATGGGCATTTTGGTTGAGGCCAGCCTGTGGCCACAGGGCCCAGAAGGCATGCAGCAGCAGATGGCAACTGGACAGCTGAGGCTGCTGCCGCTGCCAGCCTTCCTCCCCACCTGCCTGCCAGGTGCTGCTGCCCCGCAGGAATGTCTGACCCACCCAAGGTTCAACTCTGAACCACATGGCTTCTCAGCCCATTGTTTTATGGCAAACTGAGGTCAGGGAGCAGGCAGCAAGGGCCTGGTTTCCACACAACTCCACATATACTAACATTTACACATAAAATAACAAGAGGTATGTTATACTTCGTTGTTTGTATTTTTTTTTCTCCAAAACAATGGAGAAATTACAGTCCTGCGGATATCCCAAGTGTTGTATCCCTGATGAGCTGTAAAAGGAATAGTCTGAGCATTTTGTTCTTTAGCCCTATCTGTCTGAACCAGGGCTAACGAAGTAATCCTAGAAAAGACAGTCATCACAAAAAAAGGCAGTAAACTTTCCTAGGGGAAAAAAAAGCAATAAGTTCCATAAGTATATGAAACTTAGACATAGGTTGCAAAAACCAGAGTGCACTGAACACTGAAATTCTACTCCTTAAAGAGTTGCAGGTCTGTTTGCCCGAGGACACAATATTAAGGACAGTATTATTTATAACAAACAATAAAGGCACAACTTTAGGTCCTTTTAAAAAGTTACTGATATTGATCTTGGGTTCTTTATACAAGACAATATCTGTTACTTTCCTAAACATTTACTGAATTGCAGCTAAATTTATTTTTTCATATAAAATGAAAGTGTGTCTGACACAATTTACTTTTTTTTTTATAATGATATATTAAATCAGCTCAGAGACACTGACAACAGAGTGGTAAATATTTAAGATTACATCTTTTTTCATACAACATTATTCTTTTCCTTCTCTATCAGATCTCCTGTCAAATAACTCAGTTCCTCCTTTTATTCCCACTCTTCAAACACCCTCAGCACCTCAGCTACACAAAGACCATCAGATTTCATTGGCAAGATAAAAAGACATCAGAAGTCAAAAGACCACTTTGAGCATGATCCTAAGTTACAGGAGTCAACAGGAAAAACAAAATAAGGGTTCAACTGGATCAACACTGAAGTTCAAGTATTTATTGTCACTTTAAATGACTGTATGCCAGAGTCTCCATTAACATTCATTACAATTAAATGTTTATTTTAAAATGGAAACGGTAAATGGGACAAAGCATGTCCATGTAGAAAGCTCTAATAGTCATAATCTTTCAGCTGTCTAGGGACTGTTGGAAAACCAAAAAAAACTATTTCCATATCTCTGTCTAAGAAAACATCAGAGAAATGTTTAGGAAAGTAACATTGTCTAGAAGAGCTAGGATATTCCTGCAATTACTACTCTGACATGGAACTCCCCACAGATTGACAGCTACCTTGCAAAAAACACTACTGATCAACTGGCGATCATTACACACTTCCTTTGGAGAAAAAAATAAAAAAGTGAATTTTAATCATTCAGTTGAGCTTAGATACAATGGCACAAAACGAACACACCCTGCTATTTACAAACATTTCTCCAGAGAAAAATTTTGTGTTTGCTTTTCTGTATTCACATTGTTGGGCCAAGCAGGAGGTTGTGTTACTTGGTTAGTTATGGGCTTTTCCTGCTGCTGCTTTGCTTCTCCTATACCACAGACTCGCCTTATTTGAAATTCTGATACAAACCACAGCACTGGGGCAAAGCTCAACATTTCAGGGATCTGCCTTTAGCCATAATTATAGTCTCACCTTTGTGCTCTGCACTTTCAAGGGTGGCAGCTGCTATAAATTACCACAGGTGGAAATAAAAAAAAATATATAAAATAAAATAAACCTGCAGCTTTCTTGAAGGGACACCAAACAAGGTACGAGCTTGTCCATTGACATTTTCCTCCTGGATAATTCAGGCCAGAAGGTCAAAACAATGGCTGACTAACAAGACAGCATGCAGGAAAAAGGTTACCATTAATAATGCAACAGAAGAGCACTCTGTGGACAAGTAATGGTAGAAAAACATACCAGGAAGACCAGGAGGATAAAGGGGTCGTGAAAGAAATGACTAGATGCTAGTTGGAGAAGCGGTGTTCTGAAAAAGATGCTATGCTGTTAGCTGAACACCCTTCCAAGTGTTCAGCCACTTCAGTTCCCAGTATATTTCCCTCAGAGACAGCAAATACAGACCTACTAACGTTTTTCCTTCATTATTATCATAAGCCAATGCTTGGATGATTTCACTAGATGGCTTTCCTGAACAATCCGACTTGCACACTCAAAACGGACAACACAAGGAAGGGTAGCTTGAGAATGGTGCCATTCAGGCAGCTCAAAGAAGAGGATTCCCTGCCCAACACAACACAAACAGTGGTGGATTTGTCAGATGATGCCACCCATCACATACAGCCATCCCTAACAGTTTCACTAGACTGTGTACTAATTCAATCTTTGGTCTAATAAATAAATATCAATATTGCCAAAAAGACTCATGAAGGATCCCTGAAGCTAGCTGTAATCAGCTAACAAAGTCAGCTTCAGAGACTGCTGAGAAAAGACTCCATAACCCATCTTCTCAGGATCTACAAAGAACTGTGTACAAAATATATAATTTCAGTGGCATTTTCATAGCCAATATTGGCATATAACAACCTTGCACCTAGCCTTCAAACCTAGATTTTCTTTCCCTCAACAGTGGGATGCCAACCTTGTGAATGGATATCCAAAAGCTCCATGAACAAGCAGCACACATCAGACCTTTTGAAAAAATTAATGTGCTCCACTTTTCTCCACACAGCATTGCATTTCAAATGCACTGTGGTGCAGACTTGGAAGTATGCAATCTGGATTATGCAGATTTCTGATTTCCAGAACAAATGGCATTAGTAGTAGTCTGACAAAGAAAGTACTTTTATATGAGACACGTATAATTTCGAGGTTCCAGGGGTGCATAATGCCAGAAGCTAGTGAATTGCATACCTCTTTCACTTTCTCACAGCTAAGTATTCTCTAATTCTTCTCTTTCTCTATTGTAAACTATTTACAGCAGACCAAGTCTTGTGTAAGTAAGAAAATAATTACAATATTTTCTATAAACTACAAGAAGGGCATAGAGTTTAAATAATGGTTTTGTAAACAACAGCCCTTTGCATCTATAGTCCATGACCAGAAAATAAAACCTGTCTTTCATAATAAAGAACAAGTAGCTCAGTTTAAAATTCCTTGCACGAATAATAAACGTGAGGTGCAAGCCACTGATTGGGATGAAGAAATTACAAGGTAAAAGTGAATTGAAAAACTGTTTTCCTTTCTTTTAACAGCTTTGGAAATGGTTTTGCAGTTCAGTTGCATGCAGACAATTCTTGTGGAGAAAAAAAATGTGTAGGTTTGTGGCTAGAAGTATGCAATTCTAGAAGGAGGGAAGAGAGAAAGGGTGTATGTAAGCTGCCTGTTTAGTAATCTTTTTGCTAAATAATTCCCTCTCATACCAACAGCAAAATGGAAAATAGATGGAGCAGCCTTGTATTCTCTTTCACCTGCTTAACTAAATATACTTACAAAGAAGCCTTCTGTGTAACAGCCTTCAAGTACAACACTATAAAAATTATTTCAGAACTGCTCTGGTGAGGTAGTAGGGAAAGCAACCTCTGCACAGTAACTTCTACAAATGGGAAATAACAAAAAAAAAAAAAAAAAATCAGTTTCCTAACATTCTTTAACTCTGATCCTGGTTTTGTGATTTTAGCTGATCCTCACTGTAGGCTACTGAAGTAAAGACTTCACAGGACTATGAATGAGACCTCTTAAAAATAGCTAGGACTTACCTACATCATTGAGAGCTAGAATATTTGCTGTACTATGTCAGATGTCAGTCCTGGCTATAACTGCTGATATCTGGAAGATCAAACCAAGATTCATCATTGCAAAATGTCTGAGGCAAAAGAACTAAACCCAAAGAGAAGAACTAAATAGATCTTTATAAGACAATTACAAGACAAAAATAAGACAATTAGAAATGACTACACTTATTTTAAAGATATTACTGCTTCATAAATGCTAACAAATCAATATGAATACAATGGCATGTGTGAATCAGGAAACTGTTGCTGCTGTATCTTCAACATCACCCAATCGATATGAAGAAGAGGCTGTCCTGCATTATGTATTAGTTCTTTCTTTTCTGAAATGTCAAATGTTTTACCCAGAAGCAGAAGGACTGTACTACAGAGACAGATAAGACAGATTTACAGTCATATCCCAACTGATTCACTTCCAGAATGATTAAGCCACATCCTGGGACTCTCCAAATCTCTAATGCTCTTTATGCTTCGTTGGTTTTATGCACAGCCCTGAAACTGCTATATGTTAAGACAAAATCAAAAATGATCTGGGCTAAGTGTTCTCAACCGGTGACACTCCTGTTGCACTCTCTTTTCTAAGAGTACAACACTGGAGGAGAAAACAAAGAGCTGGTTTGTAGAGACAACCAAGGAGCTAAGCAACACTAATCCAGCATCCTTCAAGGAAAAATAGCTTTGTATAAAGCTGCTTCTCTTTCTAACTATGTAATATCTCATCTCTGTATCAGAGACATACTAGAGAGCTGAAAAGATCTGAAGGTGCACAGACAATGAATTTTGCTAGAAGGCATGAGCTCCAATTACCTCAGGCTTAGAAGTGCAAAGCAATGGAAAAGCCAAGATGTGGGCAGGTAAAGGAAGGGAGTTTTGTACTACTTAAAGCTTGGTGAAAGGCACACAGAAAACATGACTATCTGCAGATTTTGAACTGGCAAATTCTTTTCAAGCCTTACTTAATGAACCAAAGAAATCAAGCTGGAGTTAAAGCACTTAACATCTCAATAGTTCTCTGACATCAGATTTTATTCAGACCACCTGAATTATAGAACGGACAGAATCAAAATTTATCTGAGGATATACAGGGAAATGACAGTGTGTCAACTGTGGGGCAAGACTAATGGGACTGTCCATGGACAAGCTGTCATTTTCTCATACAAGCTGACGCCTTTAAAAATCAAGAAAAGAGATGGAAAGAGAATGAGCATATGAATGAATACTGATAAATGAATGAATACACCTACCTTTGAAGCATCTAACCCAAACAAACAGTGTTACAGGGTACAGGGAAAGCCTGCAGTCCACCATGAACACACCTGTGCAAGCCAATCTGAGCAGCTGTTCTGTGCCAGGCATCAGGAAGCAGACCAGGTGGATGGAAAATGGGGTTGGTTCACAACACAGCAACACTTAGGGTTCTTCAAGTAGGAGGACAGCAGGCCAGGAACGAGACTCAGGTGCCTTTCTTATTTATAAGGATCCATAAGGATTCAACTTCCATCTGGACTAAAATGAAACACCACCAGCACTATCCTCTCTAGAACTCCTGTGCTCTAAACATCTCTATTACCAACAGTGCCGCGCAATCCATAAGCTTTCTCCTCCATGAAAATTCATTTTCTCTCCTCTGTCCACCAGAAACCAAACTGAAATAAAACCTTTTCAAGATGATGAACATGAGGAGGGGTGACTGAAGTGATGAAGACACTGAGGAAACACACGTTTATTATAGTAGCATTTATTATATCACCTTTGACAAAGGGGAAAAGATAGAGCTCATTTCGCACACATCCATGTCAAAGACCAAAAATAGAGGAAGAAAGGATGTGACTGAATGACAGAGGTTACTGGCAACAACAAAAAAACAAAACTGCCTGCTTTCTCATCCTGTACATGCCAGAGAGTTGAAACTTGTGACTGAGAATACGATCCAGGGTGGCAGTCCCTCGACCTAGAAAGGGTCCATCTCAGGCAACACGTGGAGCCTCTGACAGAGAAAAAGCCATTCAACCAGATACAAACAGGCACTGAAGAAATTCCAGCTTCCACTCCATTCAGTCCACCCCTTCCCCCCACTCACCCATTTCTGCACAAGTTTTAAAAGCTGGTGTAAGAGCTTGGAAGGATCAGAAGAGACTGCAGTCATCCCCAGTGCTGTTTTACACAGCAACCAGCACTGAATCAGCAAAGATTCCTACAGATCTCACCTCAGACTCAAGGGAGATTGTTCTTTGAAAGGGAAATGAAGTAACTCCACACAAGTGATTGATCAAAGAGGGACTCCAAGTTATTGTTCCCATGACATCTCTTGTTAAGTTGACCTGCAGATGAAACCTGAGCCTGCACGTTGCTTATCAGAATACCTAGCACACTGCTAAAAGTCAAGTTATTGAGAGCCTAAATGTATTTCCTTAATATCTGAAAGATTATCTTGCCTTTTAACACATAAACAATTGTAGGATCAGAGCAATTGTTTCACAATCACAATGCTTTTTGTTCCCATAATCCACTAACTAGGAAGAGAAGCCAACCTACATAATGAACAGAGCAGATTAAATGGTTAGCTGTCACACACAAGATAAAAGAGAGAAGTAATTTCTGTGCCCCTGGTTTCATGGGCAGAATTCAGTTCCAAAACACATGCAGTCTTGCCAGCTCCCGGCATTATCAATCCATTAGTAAGCCTACATCTCTCCAGCAACAATCCCTTTCCTCAAATGTCTTTTTAAAATCTCTGTCTGATGATTTATCCCTTTGTCTCACTGCATGTTGTCCTTTGTCCGGACACTGAGGAAGAATTAAGCTCCTGTTTTCTGGCCTTTCCCTGCGGAATAGCTGAGCCAAGAGATCTAAAACACATCCTCCTCTTTTTCTAATAACAGTCTCCCCTCTGGGATTCAGGGCTTTCAGAAAACTGTAGAGGTCTCTGAGAAAATGCTGGTACTCAACAACACTAGGTATACTTCTGTGACATGGTAGAGAGAAACCAGCAGTGATGACAATCTTGGCACAAGAGCATCTGTGTGAGTGATATATACGAGAAGCATTATATCATGGTAGAGTTTTGGAATCCCTTTAGATGAATCCATTATACAACTAAAACAAAAGAAATTGGTTTTCACGTTTAATGGAGGAAAAGTGGAGAACTGCAAACAATTATATATTAAAAAGACTCTCAGATAAACCAGTGAGAAATACCCACAGCAAAACCCAAGATGTCCCTAATTCAAGCATAAACTATACAGGTAGTTCTAGGCACAAAGGGTAAACCTCTGTGGCCTGAAATATCAATTTTCCACATATAAAAACAATAATAAAGTTTTCCCTCTAGACTCTACATATAAAAACAATAATAGTTTTCCCTCTAGACTAGCTCAAGATCCAGCACTGAGACTGTACTTCAGCAGAGTTTTCTCATTTACCTTTTCTCAGGGAAAAAAAGATAATAATTCCATGCCTCACAAAGTAGCAAACAAGGATTTTCAGTATCCTGAATTGAAACTAAAACTACATAACATTTCTGTTCATATCCACTCACCAGAAAATTTCAGTCAGCTGCAGTCACAACTCAATCCCTTGTTCTGTGGTCATAGTTTATATGTGTAGACTCCGCTGAACTTCAAAAAAAATCCCTTACCTGTACTTGCAGGCAAGTAAACGCAAAGTGATGCAGAAAATCTGGACCACAAAAGCTAATATTAAACAAGTTGTAGAACAAACAACTTAATTTGAGCTTAATACATTTTGTACTTATTGAAGAATTAATACCTGTGTGGACAAACAACACTCCACCAAGAAACAGTGCAAGCCAAAGTGGCTGTGTTTGAATATTTTAATTTCAAATTAAATTCTAAGAGAAACTGTTTATCTGTCTGTTTAGAAGATCCCATTTGCGCCATACACAAAGCAAATACAAAACAAAAGAAGAAATCCAAATAACCAGAGGAAACCATCTTGTTGACTACCACTTGACTCAGAAGATCACTTTTTTCACAACTTTCATAACATATTTAGGATATGTTTAAGTTTTAAAGGGACAAGCTCCATTACTAATCAAGTTTGTTTCTCCCATCCTCCAGCTTAGATGTCTTTCCTCTCTAAATGCATTTAATATTTTTGTCATTTTTCAAAACAAAGTCATTTCAAACGTCATGAAATACCGCAGACATATTTTTAAATACAGGATAAGTGTCTCAGATCATTTCTAACAGGATCTATATAACTGGGTCTATAGAATAATCTCATAGAACTGGAAATTCAACCACCAATCTAAAGGTATCCTAAACTTCTTCTCTAAAACTGCACTTCAAACTCAGAAGGCTGTATAGTCTATAAGTTGTGAGTAGATAAACTGTGATACAAACATTTGGCTTTGCAGAATGGAAACTTTGAATTGCAATGAAGGTATGCAGTGATTCTGTTCTCCTAAGGTGTATTTTTTTTTTTAATCAAAAAATACCTAACTATATATTATTCGAGGACAGGATAATATTCTAAGTTATTCATAATCTATGTTTCTGAGAGAATACAGCAAACTTCAAGCTTGGTATTTATTTTTAGACACCACTACTGGTTCTGTTTCCTAATAATTTACCATGAAGAAATGGAGAGCAAAGAAAAAGACAATCATTAATATTGGGAGAAAAGAAAATTTAACAAAAGGTAAATATTACAAATGAACACTAAAAAGGGAAGAACAAACTTCTGTTTTACATTAAAGCTTCTCAGGTTTATCCTTAAAAAAGATGGGGAAGCAAAGAATAATACCTCTAAAACTCATTGTTCTAACTACAGATACTTATTCTTAAAATCTGTCTGAAATCACAGTGTAGTATTAGCAAACTCCCCTTTCAGTCAGTGATTGCCCAGATGAAGATTAATCAGACATAAAATTAAATAAAAATATATATATTAACAACAGAATGCATTGTACTGGTTTGCCTAGAGTGAAAAATTAACTAGTTATTAGTTCCAGCCCAGTCTTTGTTTCGATCTAATTATAAACTACTGAAAGAAAAACTTATCCTCTTTTTGGATAAATGTGCTATTTTCTGTTTTAGGATATCCACCTCCTGTTGCTGCTGCTGTTTTTTACTGAAATGCTTTTCTGAATGTGATGAATGTGCTACCATGCACAGGTCTAGCAGCAGTTTGACATACACAGTAGGCATTTCCTGAAGCATTCTTTCTTTATTATGGAAGATCTGTAACTAGATTCCTTCCCAAAATATGAATGAGATTATCTAGAAAGTAGAGAAGTTTTTAGGTTTGAGTCATCATTTAAAAGAAAATCTTTATTTTAAAATAACTACTCTTGGGGCCATCCAGCTTCCCATTTCAGTCTCATGAAACTCCCACTTCGATCTCATGCACCAGTCAGCACCTCCTCACTGCAACACATCCTCCATTTCAGGATGACATATAAACCTAATCTTAACAAATGAATTACTCAGGCTACTTCTTCACCAGGACTTGACTCTATTTTCAGTCATTCAAAAAACAATTTTCCTAATGAAGACCCAGTCCTCTGGGAAATGAGGCCCAAATTTGCTCATCACAGCTGTCATTCACCAAGGTACTCAGCATACACCATCACCTAAGACAGGTCCAGGTCATGCAGGAGAAGTACAGAGAGCAGTCTATGAGTGCCAATTAGTGTTCAGATTCAAGCTGACTCAGCTGCAGTAGTAAGATAGTCTAAGTTTTTTGTGTACCAGCAATTTTCTGCTTTCTTGTGCCTATCCTCCAGCTATTACCATGCTTCACTATTAAGATCTTTTTTTTCTCCCACTTAATTCCAAATTTAGCTCTTGCTTCCTTAGGCTCCTGACTTTTCTTACTTGTTCATCTACTTTTTGTATTACAGGCTAATGATCTGTCAACTAATATTAAATTATTTGCTCTCCTAATTGCCTATTTTCAAATAATGGATTGTGGAATAAGGTGGCTACCTTAGCACTTTCCTGTACATTTCAAAAGAAGAAAGGATTGAAACATTAGTAATGAAAGGCTCAAACCCCAAGAGAAGCCTAGTCCTATTTATTACTCACTGAAACACGTCATCGACAAAAATTAAGCATTTTACAATGTTACTGTAGTATTTATTTTTTATCCACTTCTAGTATCAGTCACTTTCACTACAAAGCCTGCAAGGTTTTCTCATTTTCAGATCAAATGTTCAAACCATGCTGAACAGTTAATACCACTGTAATGATGTACAGGAAAATAGAGGGAAAAAAAAAAAAAAAAAAGTCGTTGAGTGCCTTGTTGTGTTTTTTTTTCTTTTCTTTTCTTTTTTTTTTTCCCTCATAAAAATATTTGCTGCACACTAATGGAAAAATAAATAAATAAATAACACAGCTGGCCAAGTTTAGGATCAGTTGCAACACTGAGGTTACACAGACAACACACTCAAGAGCTCAAATTTTCCAAACTTGAAGAGCCCCCGTTAAAGTTGCTCTCCCTTATAACAGGGAAATGACAGTAGCAGAGTTGCCAATGGAACGTACTCGTACAGGAAACAAGGTCCCCTACCTGTCTCGTCCAAACCATGTAATTATTTTTCTTGGATGGATTTTTGTTCATGTTTTCAACTCTTCCAGGATTATACGATGAATCAATTACACCAGTAGAGCAACGTGGTTAACTCAAACTTCTGAACAGACTGAAGGTGTAAAAAGACATGGAAAAATACTGACTTAAAGACCTGCTGGCAACTCAGTAGAGACACTGGAAGGAGCCAAAAAAAGATCCTCTCTTTCAGACTGTTCAGATTTACAAAATACACCAACACGCACCAACACTCCACCAAGAGCTTCATTCTCATTTCATGAGCATGAAACACAGTTTGGCAAAAAAGAGCACGTGGTTTTGGAGAAGAGAAAAATGAGACCCTGCATCATCACAGGGCACTCACAAAGGCTACAAGAAAATGATATAATACCAATTATAGCAAAGTAATATTCATTTATTTTGCTCCACCTGTGAACTCGTACACTTTGTTAAGCAAACCACCCCAATAGAGAGAAAGACCAAGATGGTATAACACTGAGTTAAGCCTTGTAACGCAAAATTTGTATGATTTCCTCAAGAAATTTCTAATAAATTTTCACATTATTAGTATGTACTGAGTGATTTATCCTCCAAAAATCATTTCTTAGTACAAAATAGAGCTCTTTTTAAAGGTTAACATACGACAGATGGATTAATGAAGAACATTCTTTAGCTTTCAATCATTTGTTTTTATTATTATTCTCTAAAAACAACTCAGTAAAGTTTCAAGGCAATCTTAAAGTCCTTAGTAATCTGTGACATTAAACACAGGAAGCCTAGGAAGATTTTAGCTATGCCAAATATTCTTAAGATAAGCAAAAAATTAAATAAAATAGGAAATAACCAGCTAGACCATAAGCCTACATTGATCTCTAACCTAAAACCCATGGTGTTAAAAAAAAGTCCAAAAATAACTTTCAAACAAATCAGAGATAACTTTTAGAGAAATTTAATTTTCCTTGTGAATTGCAGTTAATTGCTAACAAAAATACCTGCATCTGTCAACAATTAAAGATAACTGAATTTAACTTCTTAAAAACATAATCACAAGGTACTCCATCTCTCATCTAATGGTATAATCAAGAGATGATGAAGAAACTCTTCTTTAAAACATCCGCTTTGCCCTTGAATTCATTGGTGTGAAAGTCTCCACCACAGCAGCCTGCACAAGCAGCTGAATGTAGGCAATACAAGGGCAGTGTTAAAACTGGGACATGCAGCACCATTTCATTAGCATGACATTTCATGGCAGGTCAGAACTAGCCACCTGCAAACAAATGGAAGAGCTTTTTTGCTCTTCTCCAAACATTTCATTTCTATGAGGATGGGAGGGGGTTACTTGGTTGGTTTTACGCAAGAACGTGAATATCTGACTGTAGTTGCTAACAAAACTGTCACTCTCATTGCTGAAAGATTGTGGGATTGCAAGGCATGCAAATATCCATGTCTCTTTAATTACGTCCTTGTGTTCCCAGAAGAAAACATTTCCTAATCCAAGAAAGTGGCCTGAGATGATGCTTACAACTTAGCCTTTGAATCATGCATTGTGCTTATTTCACAGTAGCCACAAGGCATAAAACTTTGTGAAAAATATGCAGATGTTGATAGGTAATGCCTTTCCAACATAATTAGACTCACAAACAATAAAACCAACTCACCATAACGTTAACATTTAAGAGCCATTATTTACTATGCTGAAAATAGTAAGTAATAGTAATAATAGTAAAAATGAAACCACATGCCTTTGGTGAAAACTCCACATTTGCCATAGGTACAGGGATGTCACAAAATCAGAACTTTCAGTGTGAAATTATATTTCCATCCCATTTCCTCCAGCTCCTTTATTTTGTCTCTTCTCATAGAGTTTGCCTGCACACAAAAAAGTTCTAGTCCATATCCTAAACTTTTCCTGAGCAGATTTCCTCTTCAGCAGGAGAAAGTTTAATATCATACTTATTCAAAACAGAGGCAGGTGCCACACAAAGGAAATAGTTACAAATCATTTAAGAACTGAATTTCTGTCCAGCCTCAATGAAGGGTTAGCATTTCACTGGGATTTAAGCAGCTCCAATATGATCTCAGGTTTTTCCTGAATGAATTCAGGTTTTTGTGTCATCTGTAAAACAAGATGACGATTCTGCTTATGCGTGTCATTTTCCAAAGAAAAGAAAAGAAAAAGGATTCAAAAGGATTCCCCCTTCACAGCCTAGGAACAAAGGAGACAGATTCCCACTTGGTTGACTATCACAGGTTGCAATTAACAGCGATACTTAGGAATTTCAAACAGTCCTGAGAGGTTTGGCCACTTCCACACCTCCCTGCTGCAAAGGAGAGCATCCGTGCTGAGCAGGGCAGCCTCACTCATGCAGAGTGACAGGCAACAATGAAAAGCAGTGGGCCACCATAAATTTTGCAAAAGGTTTTCAAGTCATTTCTTCCTTTACCTGCGAGCCAAAGCCTGATATAATGCACGGAGAATAATAAAAGAGATGCCCTTAGTCTTTAATTTAAGGTTTACAACACAGAAAATGTTAATGGGAGTTAAATTAACTATTGACATTTATCACAATAATTTGCTGTGCTGCCTCTGACCTGCAAGACAATATCAGGATAATAAAAGCTTGGGGACTTGCCTGAGCTGGGAGCAGCCACCATCGGTTTGCCTATCTAATGTGAATCTAATGTGAGATTCCTTGATTTACAAAGAGAACCTAGTGAGGACTGTTTTACTTTTGAAATAGGCTCACACATAGGTAATCACATCAACTTTCATATCCATTCTCTCCGTAAATATATGCAAAATTAGGTCTTGAAAAGTGTTTTTAGAGGAAGAAAGCTAAATTGCTACTGAACATTATAGCATACAAAACAGGCAGCCAGTGTGACATCCTTACAAGAAAAATGCTTAAAACTGTAAAAGATAATTTGCAGAAATAAGGTTAGCTTCAAAAATACAGAGCAATTATCTCCTATATCAATTTTCTCCTAGGTAACAAGCAACAGGACAAGATCAAGTTGTGCCAGGAGAGGTTCAGGTTGGATAGTAGGAAGAATTTCCACTCAGAAAGAGTGGGGAGGAACAGCCTGCCCAGGGAGGTTGTGGAGTCACCATCCCTGGAGATGTTTAAGGAAAGGGTAGATGTAGCACTTTGGGACATGGTTTAGAGGGCAGTACTGGTGGTAGCTGGATGATTGGATTAGATGATC
This sequence comes from Callipepla californica brunnescens, assembly GCA_023055505.1. NCBI lineage: Eukaryota > Metazoa > Chordata > Aves > Galliformes > Odontophoridae > Callipepla > Callipepla californica. Next base: position 2,283,609 of record JALIRH010000026.1, read on the forward strand.
CTAGCGGTCTTTTCCAACCTTAATGATTCTATGATTCTAATATAAAGGAGACCTGAGACAACAAGAGATAACCTTTTCGACTTAAAGATTTCTTCTGTAATAATTGTAAAAACTCATAGAATATTGCAGCTTTCCCTTCAGAATAATACTTAACACTAGAAACTAATAACACATTGCAGGCAGGCCGTTCTATATTTACACAACGTAGATTAATTCAATTCCACATCATGGGTAGGCAGTTGTAAACACCTGTTTTGACATTAACGAAACAAAGTGTTGGCTGACTGTTTCATGAGAACACGTTCCAGAAGAATAAGGGACAATGAGATGGGGTTAAGGCAGCAGACTGTGTTTAGGCACTGGACAGTAGGCAGTATTTATTTAAATATATTTTTTGCTAACTGTGTGATCATGTGGAAAAGGTGGAAGGATTAAACCAATCACACAGTCTTTAATTAGCCCAAATTCTATTGAATTAAAGAGAAGCTTTGCCTCTTAAAGAATTCAAGGCTCTGATAAGTCTTCCTGCACCCAACAGTTATTATTTTTCCCTTGAAGGCTGATTAATTGCTTACATACTGTAACTATTTTCCTGGCTTATATAACTGAAATCCTTTTCATGTGTGTCTTGTCATTTTTATTTTCTAACCAAGCTATTGGCAACAGCATCATCCTGCCTCAACAACTCCTACAGACTGAAAAAATGTCGCATGGAAATATGTTTATCTGTTTTAAACTTGTTGCCTTTTAATTTCAATGTTCTTTTGTTATAAGAAAGAGTAAAATGACTGAGCTTCTCCATACTAGTTCATATTTTACACACCTCTAACATCTTCCTTCACTAGGTCAGGCAAGCCTTATAAATATCTCTGCTTGTTAGTCCCTGCTTCCAATAACTTCCATTGCCCTCTGAATCTCTTCTATTTCTGCCATGTCCTTCTGCAGCAATTCAACTAGAGCACATTCAAGGTTAGGAGAAAGATGTACCTCTGTTTATATATCACCAATTAAATATTTCCTGTGTAATTTTGTGTCACTGTCTAACATACCCCATCACTTCACTTGCTCTTACTGCTACCGCAGGCCCTGTCCCCACCTCTACTGCACTGACCCCGTGCGCTTCATAACCCCAGTAAGTCAACATATTTCAGTAAATTCAGTCTGGAGATCAAAGACTGACAACAAAACACCCCGGCTCACACTATCTTCTACAGCTCATGTTCTGCCACCCCTCATACAGAGAGCCCATGGCTCTGACTGCAGTCCCTGAGCATCACTGTAAAAGCACAGCAATTACAGCACCCTGGAGGCACTACAAACAAAGAGCCTGCCCTTACAAGAACGTATTCAGGTGCGTGTTCGCAAGAATTAAGTTACATCTCTGCCCAGAAGAGATGCTAAGGTGACGGCCATATTTATTTCTGTTTTCCAGCTTTAATCACCTATTCCTGTGCACAGGATGTGGTGCCTGTCTATTTGCACCATTTCCTAAGGATCAGGTTATTTCTACTACGTGGGTGCCCATTTCCCTCAGCATATAGGTTTGGTTTTTTTGTTGCTGTTGTTGCTATTGCTTTTTGTTTGTTTTAAACACAGGGCAAAAACACTACCTACAATTACAGCTTCTCTGCCATAAATTATTAATCACTCTCAAGCCTGTTCGCTTCAGAGAAAGGGGAAAAGGATTGTCTACCTAATAAAAGAAGAGCCAGTAGTTTTCAACACCAATTAAAATAAAATAAAATAAAAATCTTGCAGTATTGGAAAACACAGAAGTATTTATACTTTTATTTGGCAGACTTTACTTTTAGGTTAGGAGGTACTTTCTCAAGAAGACTAATTTTATTTTTGATTCATATCTTATTTCCCACAGTGTGGTAGATTAGCATAGAAATATATATGCTGAATTTAACTCCTTTGCTGCCCTCTGCTAAATATATTGTGACACAGTATTTACATTCAGTAGATCACTGTCCTGAAAACTCATCCACAGCTCAGGGCACAGTGGAATGGTGAGACTCATACCTGCAGCAAGCCAAGAGCTACACTTGAGGATGGAAACTCATGTCTTGTCTCATCTGATCCACACAGACTGGAAGCTCACCTCAACTGACCAGTTCTCAAGATCTAAGAATGCTTTATAAGCAATATTGCAAGATGTTCTAGACCTGCCTGGACACCTACCTGTGCAACCTGGTCTAGGGAGGCTGCTTTGGTAGGGGGGTTAGACCAGATGATCTCTAGTGGTCCCTTCCAACCCCTACAGTTCTGTGATTCTGTGATAACTGTTACATACACAATTTGAAATTTAGAACTTTTGTTTTAATTCTCTCTTTTGCAGGTGACATGAGGGTAGATTGCTCTAGTATTTTTGCTCATCAATACCTCAAAAGCAGCTAATCCACTGCATTTCAGACACACTGTCGTATATCTCTGAGATCCCACAGCTGGAGATGATCAGGTGCTCATCATCTGACAACAGATAATTTGCTAAAGTAGGAAGGCATGGATCAATCTGCCAAGAGATATCACACTTGGCTCTATTGTAAGTTCATTCTCAGAGAGTGAAATCCACATACTGTTTTTGAGAAGACCTTCCCTGGAAATAACAAGCAAACCATAATAGAAAAAGAAAAAAAGAAAAAAGAGAAAAGAAAGCACAAAGTCCTTTACGACATTTCATTTCCTCTCATAACCTTTCCTCACATCTACTTCTGTAAAGCATTTGAAATGCTATAGTGAGAAATTCTTTTGAAATATCACAGACTGAATTAGATCACCAATATGTGATGTAAAATTAAAGGAAGATACCCAAGCAGAAGCAAATGCAATTAGACAGATACAAGTGCCCCAGCCACCTGAGAAGAGAGGAAATAGATAATAGGGTAGTAGGTAGCAAAGCAACGTTTAAGTGGATGTTTTGTAGCTGGTTTACTGTGTCATACCAACACTTCTACCCTACCCCATCACTTTTTTCAGGTTTCTGTGACAAGAAATCAAGGTGCTTGCGTACTAAGGATGAGCAGTAGCACTCACTGACCAGGTTTGCAACCTGCCTGGCCAGGAAGGACACAAAGGTTTCTGAATGCACCATGGAAGCACCGTTTATTTATTTTTCCTCCCCTATACTTACAGTTTTGTTTCAGCTTGCAGGTCACAGTGAGGTGTGTGTTTGGGTCTCCACCTCTGAAGGCTGCAGATCTCCAGGAGCAAAAGCATTAACAACCCCATTACTAGCAGGTTAGCAAGACAAAATCAGAGTAAGGATGGACCTAAGTAACATCTGACAGGTGTGTACAGGCCTCCTTTACAGATTTAATGATTCCACATGGAAAAGCAGAATTTTTTTTTCCTTCCAAAAAACTCAGGAAGGAAGTTGGAAGAATTCTTGGTGTTTGGCTTGCTTGTTTTTATTTTATCAGTTCCTTTTGGTTTTGCCCAGACATATTCTGACATCTGCTTCTGGAAATATTTAAATAAAGAAGAAAAAAAAGGAAATAAAAACGATTTTAAAGTACAAGAGAAATTTTTGGAAATCACAGAATAAATTTTCTTCCGGAAAAAAAGAAGCACATTAAGCAGACAGGAATAAAACACAAGTCTTTTTTTTTTGGTTCTCTGCCTGCTGACTTGCCATTACCAATCCACTTATGTTGTCTTTGTTTGTCCAAAAGAGGAATTCTAGGATTTGTTTCTGAAGAAAATAGATTTGGATACTACTGAGAACAGAAGGAGCCTATCAGAGTTGCTGTCTGTGGTAGCTGTCATCTTTATTTGTATTTTGAGAAATGAAGAATACATCTGCCTTTTGTGAAAATAAGCACACACGGTTGCCATCTAGAAACAAACAGGTACCAAAGTGATGAAACAAGAGCTTTATAGGGTCATGTTCACCCTGTACTGCTTTTAAGACTTCCAAGGAAGTTCCAAGTAAGTTAATGCTCAAAATGACACACCAACAGCTACACGGGGTGTTCCATAGAAATCACGTGAGCATAGAGAAACAGTGTTGATGAGCTGAACTAATTAGTTCTACTTGAGTGCTAGACATACACACCTATAGTGTTTCAAGGGAACTCTGCTCACTGCTGTGCTGTATGTTGTATTTACATTCCATAAAAGAAAGAGGCTGTGTCTGTGAGATTAGCTGCAGTAGCACACTCTACCATTCAGTTTCAGTTCAACCACTCCCATTACGGGAGCTTCACCGCTGCTTTCAGTGGGAGCCACTTTAGGTCAGCACTTGTACTTTTGATCAATCCACCCTAAAGACAAATATTTAGGAGTCAAAAATCTCAGCAGGAGCAAATAAAAAATTAAAAAGAAATAGATAAAGAAGACTGTTCAAACTCAGACATCATGTAGGCAGTAATAATTGGGTGGGACATTTCTTCAAACACAGTTGTTTGAAGATGAGGTTTCATGTTGGCTGTCAGGAATCAATCTTCTCTATACAGCAAGCACTGGGAAAACCCTCCAATTTGTTTTTCTCAGCGTCAGGAAGAGAAAGTTTATTGCCTGTCCCTGTCCTGCCTGACATATAAGAGATGCCAGTCAGGATGACCAGGAGCTAAAGGCAAGATATACAGATTAAAGGACAGCTAAAGCAAGAAAGAGCCATTCCCAGAAACTAGAAGAGAGAGTCAAACTTTCACTGATCCTTGAATGCCACAGAAACATACCACCCCAGAAAGCAAAGATGATAATATAGTTCTCAATACAACCTTGTGTAGGACATAGCCTGATTTGCTGAACAACACAGTGGGGATGGAGAGTCTGAGGTCCTCTACCTCTAGAAACCCAAAGCAGTCAATTTATGTTATAGCTCAAACAGAATACAATTAGACAGTAATGCAGCATTCACCGCTGCACCGACACCCACATAGCAAAACAAATAAATCTATATTATTCATTTGGACTAACAGAAAGGAAGAGTAACTTACAACCTCATCGTAAGGAAACACTGTCAAACAATCAATGTCTCCCCACTTTGCAGTCAATAACTTTGCTCTGCTTTGGTTTTTGTGAATCAGCAGGAGACCGTTATTTTGTGATGATGTTCTCCCATTTACATCATCTCTTTAGAAACTGTAGAAACACCCAACTGGCAGGATTTAGCCAGTAAATATTGATTTAAGAAAAAAAAAATAAAAACCCTGTAGCTGCTCTCTAACTCAAGTAAAAGAACCCTTCTAGAAAGTGAAGAAGTGTTCTTATTTTAATGAAGAACAGTACAACAAGGGAAAAAATCTTCTGTCAAGTTAAAGCATGTTTGCTGCTAAATAGCCTCTTTGTATAATTAGGACTTGCAAAGTAGCAAAACACAATCCAATTAAGTGAGTTAGGTTCATATGATTAACATCAGACTGCCAGTATTGCTCTCATAGTTCATCAGTAGCATTACTAATTAGGACATCACTAAGCAGAGACATCTGACCTTGCCTGAGCCAGTTCAGATTATGGTTGACATTTCTGAACCCTGAAAGAACCTCACTGCTTACTTCTTTCCTCGCTCACCTTACTGATGAACACTTTCCTACGTTGTTCTGCTTCTTTTGAACATTGTTCCATCAGTCGTCAGCCATCATCAAATAATTAGTGCCTCTCTGACCACTGATCAGAAAACTGAAAATGGATAAACCAGCTTCTGGCAGATATATTTTTCTGTTCATACTCGGAATTCACTACAGTATTGAAATCAGTGCGGTGAGTACTAAAGCAGCCAGGAAACAATTTTAAGTTTCAAGTAGCAAGAAACAGAAATGATCTTTTCTTGCCAAATAGTAACCACAAGTGGAAACGGTGTCAAGTGGAAACGGTGTCACAAACATTGCTCAATAGCAGCTCGGTAATCAGAACTGAGGGGTTACTGCAGGGAAAACAGGACCTGTGATTTCAGCCCTGGCAGCATCCCTGACCCATGACAGAAGGACAAACCACAGTCACTGATTGCTTCACTTCAGTGACTCCACACTCACTCCTTCACAGTGCTGCAGTGGCTGTGACCACAGCACTTACTATCTGGGGCAATTATTTCTTCTAAACAGAAAAACAAGAAGACTTTCCAGATACTGCTTTTGCATTACACCTCTGTGGTTAGGTACCCTTAAAATCACTGCCAACAGAATTAGGAGAGTCTAGGAAGTACCTGCAACTTTCAGACAGAGATGAAGCGGTAACTGATAACTGTAATATAGAACCCCTAAGTATCAAGAGTAAATACAATGCAATTAAATTTTCTTGAAGACAATGTAGCATATCACCTGGTAGGTAACAAAAACCAAATAACTTTATCAAATATTATTCTTCTAACTTACAGAGCACAAAAAAACCCTATTTGACAGTACGATTCTTCCACCTGACCTTACAACTCCTCTCCACATACTTCCTAGCTATGGCTGCTATGGCAGAGATAAAAATACTGAACACAAACTAACTTTCTTTGAGGATAAACCCCAGTAGCCCCAAACGAGCTACAACTAAAAGGTATCTGTGATATGAAAAAGATAATAAAATAAATGAGTTAGCCAGAGGAAGACAAACAATGAATTAAGCAAATTAGTGGGAAAATGAAACCTCTAAATACGAAAGAAAACTAATTACAGGATTAGAAGGGATTAAGTGACAGCCTGTGATGACAGTGAACATTACTCCATAATCCTCAAGATTCCCCTCCGTCCACTGTTTCCAGTCTTTCCAGGAAGCATTCTAGAGAACAGCTCACTGCTGTGTCCAACTCTCCACAGTCTGTTCCATTTCTCAACTATCCAAACTGCTCCATGGCTGATGCAAATCATTTTCCAAAGAAAGTACAAGCAACGTACCATTGCTCTCCCATTCCTTCTTCTGCTATACTCTTCTTTTTCCTCATCTCCTCTATTTAGGTCACTTAAGCCACTGGAAATGCAAAGGCCAAGGATGCTAAACTTTGCACAGACCTCGTGGCTTCATCCTTGACATCCTAAACATGATGCCACTGAGTTAACCTGCACTTGTTTTGTATCCAAGACCAAGGCATGTTTTCAAATACCACAGCAGTGCCTCAAAATGCTGTTTTAGTACTCAAGCCAGTCAGAAAGCCTCTGTGTAGAATTCCACGGGAAAAAAGAGATTTTTTTTAAAATACATACATCCACCCCCCCTGCTTTCCAGTAATATCAGAAAAGCACCATTAAGGCTAATTTTGAGTTCTGGTTAACACTTGGATGCGGAATTCAAAAGCAACATGTCATACCTCATTCACTTTTCAGTGATAAAGAAACTGCTTACAATAAAATGTTTCACTTATGCTATCAATTTCTCTAATAAATAAGTCAAAATAAATTGCCCAGCATTTCAGAAACCTGACTGGTCTAATAAATGCTTTCAAAAAGTACAATCTCCAGTGGGGAAAATGGGTACTTAAACTGTTTGCCAGCACATACAAACATCTATCTGCAAAGTAAATCTTGGGAAGACACCAAAGAGGAAATGAATTTCAGGCTGGAAGACAGAGAGATGACAGCATATAGAAACTATTTATTATTTAAAGCATTTGGAAGGGGTTGTTCTTTTCTGTGGGTTTTCTCTGTTTTATTTTTTGTATGGTTATTTTATGTGTTCAGTACTGCGTATTGCTTCTCGTGCTTAAGTCTGTTCTGAATGCTGGCAGATGATGTTAGGGTGAGTGAATTGGTCCCAGAAGCTTTTCTTCTCATGGACACCCAAGCACAGGGTGTGCAGAGACAGCAGGGTGACTACACACATTTGCTCACAAGTCATTAGGAGAGTATTTGCCATGTGACATTGTGGCTATTTCTGTTGTCACCACAGAGCAGGAATTAAGGCTCTCTGGATCCATTTGCAGTGTGATTTAACCTCAGCATTCAATTGAGTTATAACTTCTTATATCATCTTCTTTAAGTTGCATCTAACTGATTTATAACGGATTGCGTTTGGGATAATTAAACTTAGACATACAACTTTGCTCTAAATCAGAGTTCCAGTTGGCAGCAAAGCCAATCTCACAGTTTTTGCACCAGTATTTCAAGGGTACTGTTCCCAACCCCACTGACGCACACCATCTGTGAGAGGCTTTAGGTCAGGCTTACAGCTGTCAGGATTTCAATCACTTCAGCAAAGGCAACTCAGGAAAGAAAGGATTCGAGTACTGCCAGGGATCCTGCTTTAACTGAGGTGAGTGGTTACACAAACGCAAGCCCGCTACTGATTAGGTAGGCCCTCATGAAAGAGAAGGTGGAAACCTTCGTGAGGAAAAAAAAGGGACTCACTTTTGGAGCTGCCTTTCAAGATCCACCCTTACAAAAAACAGCATTAAGATTGCGGACTGTTGCTTGGATCTGATCTCCCGTCAGATCCATAGCTAGCTCTGGTGGATGGAGAGGGATGGTGGCCAGGTGCCTAGCACAGCCTGGAAACACTACCCAGAATTACAGCTTTCAAAGACGAGTACATGAGAACCATAAGGTAAAAAAGAATGCTGGGAGAAAGGAAACCTCATTGCCCATTAGCTTACAATGCATAGTTTACACAACTTTCAACAAAGAGCTTTTACGTCTCTCTCTCTTCCCCTCCATACCTCTTAAATATGACTTGCAGGCACTGTGCTGCTGCCCCACAGACACAACAGCAGCTTTCTGCTGGCCTCTCATCCTTCCACTAGGCATCTCAGCCTGACACTGCTAAATGAAGATTTATATCTGAGCAGGAATGGTTCAATTAAGTTTCATGAAGTACAGCCCCTAGTGTGGATGTCACTGACCTTTCACTTGAATATTAACTTCACTGGGAAACATATCTTTGAAGCCAAATCTTGGAATAATCAAGAAAATGTCCCGTTTTCTTACTATCCTTCCACTTGAAAATTTCTGCCTAAAGTCTGAACACATATCTATACACCTTATGGAAAACTAACACACATATCCTTAACACACACATATCCTTTAATGTCTGAAAACAGCCGTGTAAAGATGTCATGGTTTTATGATTTTTGGTACTGGTATTCCACATCATGACATCATGTATTACATTGAGAGTTGAAGAGCTAATACTCCAGCTCCATAGATCATTGATAATTCCAGGTATACCTGCCTCAGAAGAGAAGAAGAACTACATTCCCCAGAGGACTTTGCGATGCTTTGTATTTTTACGTGTTTTCCGCTCAGAGGGAACAGATAAAAACCCTCAGCGGTCACGGGACACTCTTTTTCCTTCGGGATCGTCTCAGCAGTGGGTGCTCGCTGCCGTATCGCCTTCAGCGTTAGCGTAAGGCCTTCGGTTTATCGGACACTCTCTCTCTCTTGCTCATTTTATTAGATTCATTAGCCTCAATTCCAATTATATTGTATTATATTCTGTTATTTTGCTTTCTGATATCTTATTTAGTAAATTAGCTTTCCTCCTCAGATCGTTGCCGCTGTTTTGTTTCTAGGCCCATCTCCCTTTTCCCTTTTCCCTTTTTCCCTTCCCCTTTCCTGGGGCGTGGGTCTGTGGGTCCCCCACACCAATCGTCACGGAACCGGGCCGATCCAGCCCGGTAAACCGTTGACATTTTTGGCGCCCAACGTGGGGCACGAGCTGCCTTAGCTGGGCAGAGACATACTCTTAGAGAGAATCTCTGTCTGTTGTTAGCAAGCTTATCTGTACTGCAGGTACTGTACGGCATAACATGACCTTGAAGTCTGGGCGTACTGCCAGTTGTTCTGGGATATCTGTAAACTTTTTTGGGTGCTGCTAACTTGTTATAGTAAAGAAAAAAAAAAAAATGCTCTCTCTTTTTAAACTGCTCTTAAAGGGGCTGCATTTCATTGCTTTTTCCCTTTTAATGCTCAAAATGTACTGGGACTTTTTCCCTGAGCACCTGCAAGATCCTGAGAACTTAAGCAGATATTTGAGACAGGAATGTTGCGGCTCAGACAGATCTGAGGAGGCCCAAATTATTTGGGGTCTGGCTTATGCCAATCGGACCTTATTCAATACTATCCCAGAGAGGCATAGAGTTTCTGAAATAGAGCGAGAGTGTCTCCGAGCCGAGAGGGATAGTGTCCAGATCCAGAAAGAGAGTCTTTTAGCTGACAATCAGACTCTCCTGACCATTTTAGACAGCCTCCAGTCTGATCAAGACACCCTCCAGACCAAGCAAGTCGCTTTTCAGTTCGAGAAAGACGCCCTCCAGCCTGAAAGAGATGCCCTCCAGTCCGAACTCAACAACCCTCAGTCTCAACAAGATGGTCTCCAGTTTGTGCAAGATGCCCTCCAACCTGAAAGAGACACCCTCCTGTCTGAGCGAGATGTCCTCCTGTCTGAACGGTACTCCTTCAGAACTAAGCGAGGTACCTACCAGCTACAATAGCCCGTGCCCCCCAGCCAGGGGGGGGAAAGGGATAATAGAGTGTATTGGACTGTGTGGTTTCTTTGGCCTGGCACATCAGAACCACAAAATTATAAGGCACTGATGGACACTGGTGCACAATGCACTCTAATGCTCTCCAGTCACCAAGGGACAGAATTAATCTATACTTCTGGGGTGACTGGGGGTTCCCAAGAGCTGACCAAGTTGGAGGCTGAAATAAGTCTAACTGGTAAAGACTGGCAAAAACATTCTATTGTGACTGGCCCAGGGGCTCCATGTATACTTGGTATTGATTACCTCAAAAGGGGATATTTTAAGGATCCCAAAGAGTATCGATGGGCTTTTGGAATAGCTGCTGTGGGCGCAGATAACACTAAGCAGCTGTCTGCTTTGTCTGGCCTGTCAGAAGATCCGTCTGTTGTAGGGTTGCTACAAGTGGAGGAGCAACAGGTACCGATTGCTACAAAAACAGTGCACAGACGGCAGTACCGCACTAATAGGGATTCCTTGCTCCCCATTCATAACCTGATTCGTCAGCTAGAGAGCCAGGGAGTGATCAGCAAAACTCACTCCCCGTTTAACAGCCCCATATGGCCAGTGCGTAAAGCCAGTGGAGAATGGAGGCTGACGGTAGATTATCGTGGCCTCAATGAAGTCACACCCCCACTGAGTGCTGCTGTGCCGGACATGCTTCAACTCCAGTACGAACTGGAGTCAAAAGCAGCCAAGTGGTATGCCACCATTGACATTGCCAATGCCTTCTTTTCAATTCCTTTGGCCACAGAATGCAGGCCGCAGTTTGCTTTCACCTGGAGGGGAGTTCAGTACACCTGGAACCGTTTACCCCAGGGGTGGAAGCACAGCCCAACCATTTGCCATGGGTTGATCCAAACTGCATTGGAACAGGGCGGTGCTCCTGAGCACTTACAATACATTGATGACATCATTGTGTGGGGCAATACAGCAGGGGAAGTTTTCGAGAAAGGAGAGAGAATAATTCAGATCCTCCTGCGAGCTGGCTTCGCTATTAAGCGAAGCAAAGTGAAAGGGCCTGCACAGGAAATTCAGTTGCTAGGAATAAAGTGGCAAGATGGACGTCGTCACATCCCAACAGATGTGATCGACAAAATTATTGCTATGTCTCCACCCACTAGTAAGACAGAGACCCAAGCTTTTCTGGGTGTAGTGGGCTTTTGGAGAATGCATGTTCCAAACTATAGTCTCATTGTGAGCCCTCTCTTTCGGGTGACGCGGAAGAAGAATGATTTTGTATGGGGTCCTGAGCAGCAGCAGGCTTTTGAGCAAATTAAGCAGGAGATAGCCCGTGCCGTGGCCCTGGGGCCAGTGCGGACGGGACAGGATGTAAAGAACATCCTCTACACTGCTGCTGGAAAGGAAGGTCCCACTTGGAGTTTGTGGCAAAGAGCTTCTGGAGAGACCCGAGGCCGACCCCTTGGTTTCTGGAGTCGAGCATACAGGGGGTCTGAGGAGCGCTACACTCCAACTGAGAAGGAAATCTTAGCCGCGTATGAGGGGGTTCGAGCTGCTTCCGAAGTAATCGGTACTGAAGCGCAGCTCCTTCTGGCACCTCGACTGCCAGTGCTGAATTGGATGTTCAAAGGAAAGGTTCCCTCAACCCATCATGCTACTGATGCCACTTGGAGTAAGTGGATTGCGCTGATTACACAGCGAGCTCGGATGGGGAACCTCAGTCATCCAGGAATCCTAGAAGTGATCATGGACTGGCCTGAAGGTAAAAAGTTTGGAACAACCCCAGCAGAGGAGGTATCACGTGCTAAAGAGGCCCCACCATACAATGAACTACCAGACAATGAAAAGAGATATGCCCTGTTCACGGATGGATCGTGTCGGATTGTGGGAAAGCACCGCAGATGGAAATCTGCAGTGTGGAGTCCCACACGACAAGTTGCAGAGGCCACTGAAGGAAAAGGAGAATCAAGCCAATTTGCAGAGGTAAAGGCTGTCCAGCTGGCCTTAGATGTTGCTGAACGCGAGAGGTGGCCAGTGCTTTATCTTTACACTGACTCATGGATGGTGGCAAATGCCTTATGGGGGTGGTTACAGCAATGGGAACAAAATGGCTGGCAACGGAGGGGTAAATCTATTTGGGCTGCTGAACTGTGGAAAGATATTGCTGCCCGAGTAAAGAATATGGTTGTAAAGGTGCGCCATGTAGATGCTCATGTTCCTAAAAGCCGAGCAACTGAAGAACAACAGAATAACCATCAGGTAGATCGAGCTGCCAAAGTTAAGATGGCTCAAGTAGACTTGGACTGGCAACATAAAAGTGAATTATTTTTAGCTCGATGGGCCCATGAGACCTCGGGCCATCAAGGAAGAGATGCAACATATAAATGGGCTAGAGACCGAGGGGTGGACTTAACTATGGACGCTATTGCACAGGTTATCCATGACTGTGATACATGCGCCACAATTAAACAAGCCAAGAGGATGAAACCACTTTGGGGGGAAGGGCGATGGCAAAAGTATAAATATGGGGAGGCGTGGCAGGTTGATTATATCACCTTGCCACGATCTCGCAATGGTAAATGTTATGTGCTCACCATGGTGGAAGCAACCACCGGGTGGCTTGAAACATATGCAGTACCCCATGCTACCGCCCGAAACACCATTCTAGGTCTGGAGAAACAAGTCCTATGGCGACATGGCACTCCAGAAAGAATTGAGTCAGATAATGGGACTCATTTCAAAAATTCTCTTGTAAGTAATTGGGCCAAAGATCATGGCATTGAATGGATTTATCATATCCCCTATCACGCACCAGCTTCTGGTAAAATTGAAAGATACAATGGGTTGCTAAAAACCATGTTGAAAGCAATGGGTGGCGGAACATTCAAGCATTGGGAGAAGCATTTGGCAGAAGCCACCTGGTTGGTCAATACTCGAGGATCCATCAATCGTGATGGTCCTGCCCAATCCAGCTCTCTACCTACAGTAGAGGGAGATAAGGTCCCTGTAGTACATGTAAAGAACATGTTGGGCAAAGCAGTTTGGGTACTTCCAGCTTCTGGAAAGGGCAAACCTCTCCGTGGAACTGTCTTTGCTCAGGGACCTGGGTCCACTTGGTGGGTGATGCAGAAGAATGGGGATGTTCAGTGTGTACCACAAGGGAATTTGATGTTGGGGGAGTGTAGTCAGTAATTCCATGTATATACTTGTATATATATATGTTGTGTGTGTGTATATCTAATGCATGTTAATCATTGTTCTTCTGTATGTATCAAGCATGATGTAACGATGTGGAATAAGGGGTGGAATGTCATGGTTTTATGATTTTTGGTACTGGTATTCCACATCATGACATCATGTATTACATTGAGAGTTGAAGAGCTAATACTCCAGCTCCATAGATCATTGATAATTCCAGGTATACCTGCCTCAGAAGAGAAGAAGAACTACATTCCCCAGAGGACTTTGCGATGCTTTGTATTTTTACGTGTTTTCCGCTCAGAGGGAACAGATAAAAACCCTCAGCGGTCACGGGACACTCTTTTTCCTTCGGGATCGTCTCAGCAGTGGGTGCTCGCTGCCGTATCGCCTTCAGCGTTAGCGTAAGGCCTTCGGTTTATCGGACACTCTCTCTCTCTTGCTCATTTTATTAGATTCATTAGCCTCAATTCCAATTATATTGTATTATATTCTGTTATTTTGCTTTCTGATATCTTATTTAGTAAATTAGCTTTCCTCCTCAGATCGTTGCCGCTGTTTTGTTTCTAGGCCCATCTCCCTTTTCCCTTTTCCCTTTTTCCCTTCCCCTTTCCTGGGGCGTGGGTCTGTGGGTCCCCCACACCAATCGTCACGGAACCGGGCCGATCCAGCCCGGTAAACCGTTGACAAAAGATGCACTATATCTTTAATGGCTTACAAGAATGACAAGGAATATTTTACCATATTCCTCAAATTCAGAGTACCAAGCCAAAAATCTTACCTTAATGAAAATCAGCCCAATGAAAACACTGTAAGAAAAGACCACGGCCTAGAATAAAATTTGACCTTAATGTTATGCAGTGACATCACAATTCTTCCTACGATCCATTGCATGCATTCAAATTTAACCTGTGCCCTACTTAGCACTACGCACAGACAACATAACACTCTTACAGCACTTTCTGTGTTATTACAGAAATACTCAACTGTAACTGATGATACATAAAACAATAGACACAGGGTTAAGAATTCTGTTTGGATGCTTGTTTTAATGCTCACCTAGTGAAAGTGATACATAAGTACACTGATTTTGTAACGAGTATTTAGCAGCAGGAATCTTCCAGTTCAACATTCTGCAAGTTAACAAAGTGTTACACTTAAAATACTGTAAAGTGTTTTGAATGAGCTACAACACTCAGTGTGCATAATATAGCACCAGATTATACCACACAAATCTCACATTCTTCTCTTTTTAGCCCAAATTTGTGAATATTTACCTATTTAAAGTTACAAAAGCAGCAAAAAGGGATTAAAAATGCCAAGACTTCTCCTGCCTTCCTTTCTTTGATCATTTTACAAACTATTCTGACGCAACCTTGAAAAAGACACAACTAAAATACTTTTTGTATGGAAGACCAGGACAGAGCACACTAATGCTGTCAGCTTCATTAGAAGTACTTAACAATGTATTTATAATTAGTTTTAAATGTGTTTGGCTTTCTCAAAGAAAACATACAACATCTACTTTTTTCTTTCACTCCACAACAGCGAGTAGTAATTATGCAGGAGGTTAGAAATGATGATCCTAATGGCCCCTTCTGGCACTAAACTATGTTCCAGCTATGAATTCAACTTTCATATCTTTGACTACAGCTTGAAAGAGCTACTTTTTAATATGGAGTGAAGCAATCTGTGTCAGAATTTAAGCTAAAAACCCAAACAGTCTCCTCCTTCTCCTACCTATCTAAAACTTTCTTGAGGTAAAAGAAAGGTAACGAGAAATGCAGACAGGCACCTTGCCAGAATCCCTAAGTTCTCTTAATTTCTTCCTTTTGCCAAGATTGTCCATGGGCTGTCAGAGCTTCTGCCCTCCATGAAATCCTGTACAGAGGCTTTCATGGGAAATAACAAACAAACAAACCCAAACACATCCACTCCAAGTTATGTTCTCAGTTTTGCAAAATGAGATAAGTAGCCTCCCACATAGGAATTACACCTCCTCTGGGTCACAGTATTCATTTTAAAGAAATCTGTTTTATTTATATGCATCAGAGCTACTTCAACACATGCTTCTCCTGCTCTCTGCCCCTCCAAAAGAAAGGGTTAATTATAGCACATAGAAAATGTAACGTGCACTTACACTACACATAAACAAAGTCTTCAATTATAAAGGATACAGAGGTACCTGCAATGGGACTTAATAAGAACTGTGATCCCAAAACCACAGTGTTGCAACCACAAGTCATCTGACAGCTATGTGGATGAATGTAAAGTTCCACAACTGCTTTGAATTCCCCCTCTGCACATGACCCTGACATCCACATCCCAGCATATGCTCTCCATGGGTAAATGCCAACATCTCTCAACGTGGGGGACTCCTTCTTTTGATCTGCACAACTGCTAGAAGAACGCCTTCCTAAGTCCTGCCTGAGGGCTCAGCCGTGCAAATAGAAGCAGGATACATATATGTACACAAAATCCATTTGCATTAAGCTCCTTGTACTTAAGTAAACCTTACTTAAAAGAGCATCTCGTACTTTTCCACTTGCGGAACACTGCAACATGAGGGAGCATAATGTAATGGATTAGTGAACCGAATCTCTGAAATGTGCTGGAATAGATCACATCTTATTAACAGCAGCAATCTGGGGTTTTTTAATGCCTTTCATAAAGAAGAAACTTAAATACCAGTCAGTTTTCAACCCAGAACAGCAGCTGTGTCAAATAAGCTGGGCTTGCACTGTGCACGGTTGAAGTGTTAGAATGCAAAGGCTTTAGCAGTGCAAGACGACCTTATAGAGCCAGAGAATACCTCACCCAACAGGGAGATTGTACACAGTACTGTCCAAAGACTACAAACAAATCGTTCTTTTGCCTTTTTTTTTTTTTTTTTTTTTTTTTTTGGAGGGGAACAGCAGGGTTAGCCTTAATCAGAAAGGTTTTGCTTACAATATATTGAAAATGGAAGAACAGCTAATGTAGTGACCCAAACTAAATGCCAGCTCCATCATCAAAGGTTGATGTTAGCCTCCCCTTAGCATTAAAGCCTTTGTAATAAGGAGGTGCACTCTCCAGAAGTGTGTCACGCCATGCAAAAGATTCAGGATGCGCCCAAGTGGAACAATGGTGAAGATAGCTCACCCAGAATACATTTAAAGTGAATGATCAATCCTAAGAAAAGTATGTGCTACAGATCCCTGTCCTATGCCTGTGAGCAAGAATAAAACCTCAAAGCAGGTCAGCAGGAAAGAAGAATATTAGTTCTGCAGCTAGAACTTCTATTACAGGCACAAGCTGGTATTGAGGCCATCCAGTGACTCCCATGAGAATATGCCAGCCAATATGATAGAGGTTTCTCACTCTTGCTTGCCCTTATCAGTCTATTGAAGTTACAGCTGGAACAGTTTCCCAGAGTCTGAAACTCATAGGACTCCTTCTAATTTCCTTTCCTCAAACATCACAGTTAGACTTTGTGCCATGGAGTTTTACCCCATCATCTCCCACATCTATGGTAGTTACCTTCAGCTCAGCCTACACTGGTGAGGCAGAATTCCCACTGCTCCCTTGGCTATGCATTGATATAGCCAATGCTAACATGTTTGGGACAGCTCTCATTCTTCATCTGTCTCACTAATAAAACATCTCCAAGGAAAGAGATCTTAGACACATGTTGCTAAAAAGCGATAGGAACAAAGTGTTCTTTGACAGAACAAGGAGCAATGGGCACAAACTGGAACACAGGAAGTTCCATATGAACATGAGAAATAACTTCTTTACTGTGACAGCGACAGGGCCCTGGAACAGGCTGCCCAGAGAGGCCATGAAGTCTCCTGCTCTGGAAATATTCAAAACCCTCCTGGATGCCTGCCTGTGCAACCTACTCTAGGAAACCTGCAATTCTGTGATGCAGACAAACAGACTATGGCCAAGGGAAACCTCAGTCCAGCTATAAACCTACGGGGATTTAGCTTTGTCTGGAAGAGGCAGGAGGTGTAAAAAGGCTTTTCAGGTTCACAGTCCTGGACATACCTGACATATAGTTAAGACTGCCTTAGCCAACTCTCTTTGTCTCCTCTCTATGAATATCAGCCTCCAGTATGTGAAGTGTTCATATGTACTGTTCACACCATTTCTGACTCCTGACTTGCTCCTCTAGCACCCAGAGTGATGGGGAAAGAGAAGAGAAGCAATGCAGAGAAAAGTTCTAAAGCAGGTGTGTATACTAGAAGATTAGCTGAGGGAGCTCAAGACAATGTGAATTACCATTCCGAAATTCTCCCTCATTCCACCGATGGCTGAAGCATCTTCACCCATCGCATCAGCATAACACTAGCCTTGCAAAGACTAAGTTCAGCCACTTGAAAAATGTCACAGGTTTTCTGAGTCCATCTATCACTTATGTTAAATCATCAAGGATACAATACTAATGCCAAGAAAATAATAAACTGAGTTGTCCTATTAAATTGTTATTTAGGCAGCCAGCAGTGCTGTGCCATAAGATCTTAACAGGATTTGAAAGTGTCCTCTCAGCAGGCTGCCATAAACATTTTGCTTCACTTTGAGAAAGCTGACTTGTGTAGTTTACACTGGATAAGTCACACCAGCCCATTCAAGGACGTTTCTGTGGACTGGATGATAGTCAGGAGTATAAGCTCTGGAACTATCATTAAAGAAAGACAGAATACTAATAAAAATAATAATAATAAAAAGGCATTCTTCCCTCTTCTTTCATGTTTCTGAAGTGTTCATTTAGCACTCTTGGTGATTCTTTTGATCACTGACCCCTGCTGTATGCTAAAAAGCAAGCGATAGTTAAAAAGTACAGCAAAGGGCCGGAGGCCTTGGAAGCATTAGACAAATATCTTCCCCTACAAATCACATTTTTCCATGCAAATGAAGGGATGTAATCTAAAGAGAAATGCTGTGGCAAGCCCAATTTGCTAAGTCTCAAAGAATATCATCAGCATTCCAATCCACAAAATAAAAGGAAAATGGCATCCTCGGTACTATAGAAAAAGATCAAAGGGGGTGGGGGAGGGCACTGTATCTTCTGCAAATAACAGAAAAGATTAATAGCCATCCTCAGCGCTCCTATTTCTTCTGAAAACAAGCACTACAGAGAAAAACATTTTGTTGCTTAATTGTTGTTAACTTAGAAAACAGTCACTAGAATTGCTTTTTCCTAATTAACAAGGAGAAAAACAGCTTCTTGTACGGGAACGTTAGAATCGTCATGTACGACAAAACAAAAGGCATATTTGTTCCTAGAAATTAGGAAACTTGAAAACAATTGTAGTGACAATAGGAAAGAGAGGCTGTCACGCACTGATGCTTCACTGGAAAAGTTTTTGACAGTGACAACAAACATTTTTCATGTCATCTTTCACTAGCTTAATTTTTACAGCTTGACACTGAGCAAACTCCGGTTTCCATGCATGCAAAATTTTTCTTGGAGCAACGTTGGGTTGAGTCCCTCAGCAACCAGCACTGTCCTATGGAGTCTGTACATGCACAACAGCAACCTTCCCCAACAATCCGGGGTTGACTCTAGAATAGGACCTACGTGACAGGAAACAATCAGCCATGCAGTGGGGATGCCTGTGTGCTAGGATGACCAATACCTTCTTTAGCATATGAATTTGAAGACACTAAGATGCAGAGAAATCATTGGTAACTGGGATAAGTATGGGCTGGTATGCACAGTCCCAGTGACATCAACCCGTGAAGCGGGTATACAAATTAAAGAGGACAAGAATTGTATCACTTCATAACGTAAGCAAACTCAAACTTTTGGTGTTCTACTGATATTAAAAATTTCAGATTTTTCCACTTCACATAAACCTAACTTTGTTATCTGAGAGGAAACTGACAGTTTTCTTTAGGAAAAAAGGCCACATTTGTAAGATAGAAAGCAATACGGTTTTGAACAAAGTTTTAATGGCAAGACAGGAACAGTACGTAACACTCTGCAAGTCCCAGCTTAGTACCCATTCCTTTTTCACTGTATTTTCCACCACGTGACCTTATGTGATGCTAAATACATGACTATTTCAATTTTTAACATTCCACGAATGAATTTACTACCATTACTGGCTACTAAACATACAGAATTGGGGGGTTGGAAGCAGCCATTAAAGATAATTTAATCCTTTCCTCCAGTCCATGGGCATGGATATCTTTCACTGGATCAGGTTGCTCAAAGCTCTATTCCTATCACACCTCACACATTTCATTCAGCATGCAATCATTGCTGATGGACTGCTTTGTGGTTTCTTTTGGTTTCCAGCAGGAGCAAATATCCTGAATAAAGAGAACACATTCGAGAGCCAATCTCTTTGCTTAGCAGTGTCCCCTCATCTTGCAGCATTCCATCCCTCTAAGTATTTTCAGCACTCTACTCCATTTATTTGGAGGAGGATAACGGAGTACTGAAGCTTAAAGAATGTTTGCAAATTTGAGCAAACGTAGGATCACACCTTCTCAAGCAACTTGCTCCCCCCGAAGCCTCTTCTTCAAAGTTAAAAATGATCTATTACAATACAAAGACGTGGGAATAAACTGAATAGAGTGTCTGCCAGCTACAGTATTCAGGAATTAGTAATAGAAAAATGTTTGTTTCTGAATTCCTTTCAAGTTAAATCTGTACAGCAGAAAGAATTCAAAACAGAATCAATTTGTCGCACATTCTGCTATCTAACAAGTTTGTAAATCTTCATACATTTGCAAGTTTATTAAAAAAAAAAAAAAAAAAAAGCAATGTGTACTTTATATTTGATGCTGGCGGAGTTCCAGGCACTATTAACCAGGCAATCCATCACAGTGGTGGGGAAAAAAAGAAAATAAAAATAACCAACAGAATAAATCACGAGCAAGCTTGTGCACTGCTTAAAAGATTTAACAAGGGTTTGGATGTGCAAGTATGATCTGTTCTAGTTTTCCAGCAGTAATGTAGCACCTGTAAAAACACCATCCGAGGAGCATTTGCTATCCATTTTGCTACATGTTTTATATTGCTAATAAATCCTTCCTCCTACATTTCAGCCTTTGCATTGGAGCCAGTGTCTTTTACAAAATGTAAGAATTTTAGTAGACAACATTCGTTCATGGAAAAAAGTAAAAGAAATAATAGTTGCTTCAGTTGCTTTCAATAGAATTGGCAGTAACAAATATTCTGCTCCCACAGGTCACTGCCAATGTGCCTTCTGCCAGGCAGATCCCACACAACGAGTGGCCAGCTTTTCTTTTGCTAAACTTGTGATGCTTGCCCTCCTCCCAAGACAATCTATGGAGAGCAGCTGTGCCAAGTATCATGGCTGACAGCATCCACCATGCTAAATACTATTGAAAAAGACATTCAGATACATCACTGGATAGCAGAAATTTCTAAGCATGTTCCCAGTGGACTGAAAAAATGCTATCTGCAGTAGCCTGACACGGTGCCAAATACTGTCAAACAGCTGTTTCAGATGCTGCTGTCAAGCTGGAATGAAGGTGCTGCTGTAAACTATGCCAGCCCCTCACACACAGGCTAGTTACCCTCACAGCATCCCTGTTCTTAGCAGTCTTTTTTTCCTTTTTCTTTCTTTCTTTTCCTTTGCAGGGGGGTGAGAGGGGAAAGGATTTCGATGTGAAGCTCCGAAATGCATCAAAAGATCAAAAAGGAATTTAAAAAGCTTCTAAAAACTTCTGTCATCAAAGGAGTTAATCTAAGCTTTGAAGATTTACCCTCACATGGCATTCTCCCAAGAGCTGCGGGATATGTTTATGGTGAGATCCCTCTCCTTCAGTCTTCCTGCTCTTTCTAAACGGGACACATGACTGTGAATCACCACAAAAGTTCATAAAGTCCTTATGATTGCACTCATTTACTGTAGAACCACGTGAACTACCAAGTATACTTGCACATATTCCAGTCAGAAACCGGAATTACTATACCACAGGAGAGTGGTGGGCAAGGGACTCAAGTGGGAGGGCAGTGAACATTTCCTACCACCACAGTCCCCTTGCACATTAAGACAGCATCCATCCTTGTGATGTATACATGATTTTACTGCCCTTGTCTGAAAACAGAAGACTCTGTTACATTATATAGTACATTCTTAGCCTTATGTCCCTTAAAATCTGTATAGGCACAGGGCTTTCTAAGAAATTGAATATATAAGTACTTGCTGTAGTTTTGTTCAATATAGGTAACTTTTTAAAAATTCCTACAAGGTGAATAAAAAGTTACAGCAAGTATCTTGATCGAGAGAGAATAAACAGTCATTCTCATTAATTATAAAAATGGTTCATAATTGTTGGTGGAAAGAAATAATAGGAAAAGATAGCTAAGGAAAGGCACTTGAAAGTGACAGCGTGCCAGTGACCATGGCTGTTACGTTTAATAATCATACCTATTCATTAGGTGGAGTGATTGTATGTGTGTGTGTGTTCATAATTCTTCATAAAAAAATAACGGCTAATAATCAAGAAAAGTTTATGTTCTCTTTTAGGGGACAGTTTTTTCCATCATTAACTCCGAATGTCAGTGGGGCAAGTTTCCAACATTGCTCCTGTTCACTATACTGTAATTATAATGGATCTCAAATGTTTCTGAGTTTTTAAGGCCAGTGGATGATTCAAACTCAGTGTTTACTTCTCTCCTGCTGAATCAACAGCACACAGTACTTTCTTATGGTCTCCCAGCAATAAAATGATGGAAGTAAGTGATCTTAATTTGTTCTGGAAGAGCTGTGTTTCTCGAAAAGGGTACAAAGCATGGGAAGTGCATTCAAAGAGTCAGTGAAGCTCTTAAGCAACTGATCTCAAGGTCACGTTTGGCCCTGCACCTCTGAAGGCTTCCCAAGAAACGCTGAGCAGATTGCCTTGGAAGTTTATAATTAAGCGATACCATCACTGCCCCTGCGTTCTGCAAAGCAGTAATCCAATTCACTTGTGATAAACTACCTGTTCTTCAGTCTCATAACTCAGCCACTGAATGTTCAATTATTCTATCATAAAACAAATGGGCAATGATATTGCTGTTGTTATAATCCCTAGACCAAAAAAAAAGTCAAACTTGCTAAGTGAAAATAACTAATTACCCCTCGGTACACAGTAAAATGGTAGCAGATGAATAATCAGATGAATAAGTCATTTCAGTCAAGTAGCTCGTAAATGGGTGGCAGTCCTTGAGATATATGACTTGATACGATTCTGGGCAAATTACAAATAATAATAGCAATTGTTACTTTTTGAAGTTTTCTTGACCTTTCATCCTACAGAAATTGGGCCACTCAGAAGATAATACTCCCACACTCGCTTTTCTTCATCCCTTGGAGCACCTCATTTAACTCCAGGCCTGAGCAATACTGCAGAGCTTGTGCTTGTGGCTGTGGCAAAACTGCCTCAACTTTGCCCTTCTAAATAAAATACAATATCCTGACACAACTTACAACAGGGTCACAACACTCTGATTTTAATTGGAACAAACTCCTTCAAGACAGCACCATCTGATCTTTTTTCTCATACTGTTTTCCTAAGGTTCTCCTTTTAAAAGAAGGACACGTATGTTTCCCATACATACACAGAATGTCATTTCTTTACTATTTTCTTGACATTTTTCTGGTGGTACTGAAATTCTTGGTGTAGAAAACACAGCACGATGGATTATTTAACAACACTGATGGTACCAACACAGCAGCAATCTTGTCTTGGTGTATCACCCTGTGTGATATGCAGAAATTCTGTGTGTCATGAGAGAGAGGCATTTCATTTGGGTAGTCTCCTATGAGGGAGAAGTGAAAGGATGGTAGTTCAGCATGCCAGTGTTGTCCAGCTGCCAACATAGAATAAAATCTTTCTCAGTCCCTACTTGCGAGAACAATCTATCTGGAGAATAACAGGTAAACCAGGACACAGAGAAATTCCAAGTTTCACCATCAATAAAACATCAAACATCAGTTCTAATGCTTTTAGAGACTCTTTATGGTTCTTGCTGGCACCACACTTTTTTCTATATCATCAAAAGCACCCCCACTCCTCCAGAATGCTAAAGAGCTACTCTCATCTCCTTGAAGTTCAGCATGAGAGCCAACAGAAATTCACACGTAGACCCAAAATGAGATGCTGATAGTCAAGCTTCCCTCATAACTCCGAAGTGATTCTGCTCAGTAGCAAGGTGAAGCCTGGATATGAAATTTTCCCTGTATGAGTCAACATAATTTGTAGGTTTTAAAATCCCAGAAGAATCTTAATGGCAACAAACAATGCAGTCCTCTATCCCCTACTTAATGCATAGAGAAAAACTTCCACAGTATATTTCCCCAAGAAGTACATGAAGACAATATTCAACTTCATCAGAACATACAGTTCTGTCCATTGAACCATCAAGACGTTCACCAGAGGCAATGTGGGCTTTGAAGGACTCCATTGCCAGGGCTGCACAGACCTTTCCCTCAGTGGCACCATCTCTCATGGCTGTTCATTGGAACACACAATACAGTGAACCAGAAATCTCAGTATTTTTTTGATGTCATCTTGGGTTTTATCCAGTTTTCTGGAGTGGATCTGTGCAAATGGTCTCACAAACTATTGTGCATGAGTGATTACAGTAGAACCAAGGGGTCCCAGATGGAAGGCAAAAGAAAAAACAAAAAATGATAAAGAAAATAAATGCAACTGAAAAAAAAAAAAAATCCTTACAACTTTCCCCTCTCTTTCAAGAAGCTGATCTTTACATAATGGTTTTTCAGCACAACACTCATCTCCTACGAACAGTGAAAATCGCAGTGAAATCTAAGCAAATATTTTGCACAGCTCTCAAATTCTAAACATTTAAAACAAAGTTCTAAATATGAAGTGTTAATAGCTGGCAGTTTTCTTTAGAGTAAGATTTGTTATGTTTAGAATGGTGCCTAAAGTGACAAAATCTCACACAAACAAGTAGTTATTGTCATTTACAGTGGTGTTGATTCTAGAATTCCACTGGATAATTATTTAGCTGAAAAAATCCTCCCATGATGAGACAATACAGCTTTTGAAGATATCTTCTCCTGGATATAGTCTGGACATTTTGTATTTGTTCTGAAGTTTCAATGCAAGACAGTAACACAGAACAACAAAACAAAAACAAGCCTGTGTATGTAAAATCAGAGTGACTTTGTGGAACATAAACAATACTAACCTTACACTCTTGTTGTAGGCAGAGATTTAAAACAGCAAGTGCCTCTGCGTGTTTTGCAAGACCAGTAATATTTTTGATAAGTATAGGCTGTAAAAGGAGATGAAAACAGAGCACACTAGAATAATTAGTGTTTGGAACAAAAAAATTATCTTACTGATAGCTAGAAATAAAACAAGAACTGCTGCATACACTGTGTGAATATTCATAGTAAAGCATACCAAGCTCCTAAGCTCAGCCCTTCATTTCTTGATGTTTAATAAATGATTCATTGTTATGATTGATAAAGGTCACAGCCTACCCATCTCTAAAATTGCCGCCTTCACTTAGTCTATGAAGCTTTGTCTCTGTAACAGTTTTTACCACCAGAGATTTATGTGCAGACACTCAGTGTAAGCCTGGAAAACTCCATTAATTTTTTTTTTTTTCTTAAACAGTAATATCACGTCTTTAAAACCACAAGTCCTCAGCTAACTGATAACTACCACCATAACATCACTGCAGTGACAACAGCGTCTCTGTACTTCATAGCAAATCAACTCCTTTCTGTCCCAGTCACAAGAGCAACTGGTGTGACTGGAGGGGGTCGTGGTTTTTTTCTGGTTCACTTGCCCAGATTTCCTCCTTAAGGAAACACAGGGAAGGCTAACTGGGACACAATCAAGGCATACGTCAGATATAGGTGTCTGGAAACAATACTTTGGCTGCACACTGCAGATACTGCCTCTCAGATTTGTGTTGGAGGTTGGCTGTGCTCCAGACTGGATCCCATCGTACACACGTTCACAGCCTCACAATTTCACACTGCACCACACTGCAGCGTGGAGGCCATGCCGGGCAGGTCGGTGGCCTTGCCAATGGCAGCAGCACCAGCACCCAGCAGTCCTGCCGTGTGGCTCACAGGCTGCCCAGGGCACAATGGCCTCCAGACAGGGATTGCTGCTCCCAGTCAGCCTGACCCACTGCCACCTCCACAGCTCCAGCACAAAGGCCTCAAGGTGGTGCTAAAGGAGCTAATTCCCATGCACTGACAAACAAATGCTTCACCTACAAATAAAATAGTACCTATGTGTTACAGTCCCGCCTGTAGGAGAAAAATAAAGAAGTCCAGAAGTCTCACAATGGGAAGGGGATCAGAGGTGGGCAAAGACACTTCGAGCACAGCTGTGAGGAAGGAAACTCTTCAGAGGACATCTCAAAGGGGGCTGCGAGCAGACACAAGAACCAGCCAAGCTGCTTTCCGTTTCAGGCTGAAGAAGGGGGCCATCCACACTGCCCTTCACTGTTCACACCTCATATGAACTGGACGGCACGTGCTTTCAAGCACCATGCAAGGAAAAGGAGGGAGGTGCCAAGGATGACCACCTGGAACCCTTAGAAACACAGCAGGCCTGCTACTACACGAGTCATAAGGAACAGCCAGAACGGATTATTTCAAACATGTTCATTTTTCTTCACTTTGATGCCCGTCCTTTTTTTTTTCTTTCTTTTTCAGTACTAGATAACACCAGAGCCATTAGGCATTACTTTAATTCTAATCTATTAGAAGGACATTACAATTGAAAGCATTTCATAAGTGAAGGGAAAGAAAAAGAGCAACTTACTATGTTATACTAAGAAGAAAAAATATCTGTGATTCTGATTCTGTGATCTCTGTACACTTGCTGATAAGAGGGAGGCACACAAGGAGTTGCAAAAACACTGTGGAATGGAAAACAAAAGGCTGGCCTGTTGTTCCTTAGCATTCATAATCCTTTCCTGCAAAACAAGTATGGGATAACACATCACTTGCACGTCTTACCATATACTGTACTAAAAGACAGAAATACAGTCTCTGCCTCGCCTGTCTAGAGACTGTGTCAGCTTCAACTGCTACAGGCAGCAGCTGCAAGGCGATGCACAATCAACATTAGCCTCCTGACACTGCTGTGTCCCCAGAGCACATATGTGTGAACAGTAACTAGAAAACTGAACTTAGAGCAGCCCAGTATTGCAGTGCAGACCAACGCCTGCTGGGCAATCCTAATGATTTCTGTAGAACATAAAGAGGAATGAACCCTGCACAGGTGACTGTGCAGAATAAGATGTAGCACTGAAGTCACAGGACATGGCTGATAAAATCTCACAGTGACTGTTCGTTATAGTAAATAAGTAAGTATGCTTTTAAAAATCAGCGCGTTTTGCTTCTTGTCAGAATTCTGAAGGAAACCTGCACCTCCACAGGACTAGATAGCTGAAAACTGAATCCCATCCTCATCCACTGCTGCTGGGTGTCAGTACTGCATCCTCATTTCCTACCACAGAAGAAAAAAGAAAAATTCTAATCACCCATCCTCTAAAATTGAGCGTTGGTTCATTCTTCATTTGAAGCTGTCACTCTGAAGGGGCATCAAAGGACATGATTTTTTTGTTGTTGTTGTGACAGATCTAACAAAATCCATTCTTCTGAAATATTTTCACAGGCTCATAACAGGTCATAACAGTATGCAAAAGGGCTGGATGGGAGCAGAACATCAGCTGGTTTTGCTTCAGCATCTGCAGGTGAGGCAGAACAGGCCAGCAGCTACAGCACTGCTCATTTCCCACTATGAAGACTAGGGTGGTCTTCGGCACAGCTGCAGGATGAGAGAGGCTGTTGATATTTACAGGCTGTTCAGGAGACACAAGCTTGGCAAAAACTATACCAAAGGGCTTGAAACTGTACATCTGATTCATCTAAGGGATCTTGGGAGACATAGGGCTGGTTTATTTCTCTTCTGAAGCAGAAACCCTTTGCCAGTTTTGGCTCCAGATCACAGAGCCCCCAACAAGGACTGGAATATTAATTTCTATGAAAAGGTCACAATCTGATTTTTGTCATCGTTGGTCTCCGACCAAAACCATACAAAAAACAGCAACAAAAAAGCAGTAATCATTTTCCACAAGCATCTTGAGGGCTTTTATGAGCTCAGAAATTACTCTTAGGAGGATCATTTCTTTATGCCACCTAGAATTTTAAATTAAGGCAGTCATGCTTGAGAATATATCAGTGATACCCTCTGCCAAAGAGATAGCCTACATTTTTACAGATTTTCCCCCCAAAAAAAGCAGTACAGTAAAATGTTGACTACATACCTCTGTGCTAGACTCACTCTAACCCTGTTACACTCATAACTATACTGTCTAATAGAAGGACTGTAAAAAGAAATCTCTTAATAAATCTAAATACATCTGTCTGATCATGACCTGCTTATTTCAGCTCATTAACAGAGCCTGAATCATCATGTTGATAGTCGTTCTAATGAGTCATTTCTGAGCATGTAAGTGAAGGCTGTTAAATATCTTAATAAGTTTTCTCTGAGTACTTGAAACTGACCCATAGCTTTTGCAACCCACAAAATATACCTGGAAGGAAAAGTCCAGTGGTCTGTGTCTCATCCAGCTACACAAGGCCATCACGTCCCACTTTTAATGAGAGCCAAACTATTTGCCTTTGTGGGCAAAACAAAGAGAGATTAAAAAAGAAAAATAAAACACAAGAAAGGAGCAGAGGACTACAGGGTCAGACTTGAGGTGGAATCCAGACTCATGCCCTGACAATGTTAGGTAATACCTCTCCAGGGCTGAGTAAAATTACAAAGAGCAATCGCCCTGACATCAGATATTAAAAACAGCCCTAAAAAGCACCTTACTTCAAAATACAGTTATAGTCTCAGCATATGGTAGATGTTTCCCTCCAATGATTGTGAGAAAAATAAAGCTGATGGCTCAAGTCCCTCTGCTCTAACTCATGGGATCCACGTCAGTATACATGAGCTGAGAACTGCATCAGGAGATCCTGCACTGCATTAAACACAAGTGGAGCTTTGCCACTTCTCTGAAGCCAAAGATAGAAACAAACTTGAAAATACAGAATTCTTTGCATATGAAAGACAGACCAGCTAGCAAAAACACTCTAAATCTTGAGTTAGAAAAATACTGGTGTTAAAATGGCTGTTACATTAAATTACAAGGCTGGTTTCCCTCCAAGTATCCCTTTCCTGTCTACTCTATTTCAAATGTCCAACACATTTCTTGTTATTTCAAGCTAGTTCAGATCACCCTAAATCCATGCAGCATTCTCAACTCAAAACTGTAGATTCCCTGACTTTCAGTTTCTGCCCTGAACAAACTGAAAGGAGAAAGCAGGAAGCAGAGGAGACAACGGGACTTCAACTTCTCTCTTTGACCCATAATGCCTAGCTTATGGATACCCGTGCTATAGGAATTACCTCCAAGACCTCATCCAAGAAGTAACCACTGCCGGGGAGCCCCAGAAAAACAAGTCATGAAAGTTACAGGGAAACCAGAGGGCTCAAACTGTAAGCCATACCAACACTTTCCTAAAACTTAAAGAGAAGTCTCAGGGGATCTCCCAGGAGGGAAAATTCCAGCCACTGCTAGTGAGTTTCTCTTCAGTATCATCTAGCCTGGTTATTTCCACACATTATCATGTTCTGGTTTGATTCTTGTCATGCTTATGGGTGATGAGGTGTTTCCAATCTGGATGAACTCTCACCAGGGCATTTTTCAATGTTTCATCAGGAGCTGTCACACAGACCAGAAACAAATGGGAGAGAGGGCAGCCATACAACAGCACTGCTAGGAAAGATACCACGTTTGCAGCAGGGAATAAAAGGTCCCTGAAAGAAGAAAGTGAATTTACACAGACGTAGATTTTTGTCTCTAATTACCTGCACTCTTGTTCTCCCATATCTGTGGGAAAGAAGGAGGCCTGGTCCCTTGGTTTTGACAAGCTCACCTTTCAGCTCTCTTCATTTGCCTTCCTACTGCTCTATAGGGGACAGGCTTCTTTGAGAGCATGATTAAAATTGTTAGAAAGTACAATCACTTTTCAGTGTAAGAAACAGACTGCTTGGAAACCCAACAACTGATCAATAAAGTTTGGAGGTGTGTTGCCCACACTGGGCTAATGGTCACTGCAAGCAGGGGTGGAATCTGTGCACTTTGTGTGTTACATGAACGCTGTGTTACTCAGACTGTCCCACAACAAATAAATAAATCAATCACATTTTACATTTGCACCTGAAACAAAGGAAGATGAATAATGTATTGAGAGGAGCCTGGTGCTAAAGGAGAGCAAAAGGAAAACCAGGATTCTGGGCAACCCAGCTGAAAGAGGATTCTGAAATAGAGAACTTTGAAGAAGCAGAACCTGAAGCACATTCTGTAGCTGTGTCACGTGAACAAATTACCTGGCTCAATGCAGTGATGCTGTGATATTACTAAACTTTCTGCATTATGATCTCTTCAGTGGAAGAAAAACGGACCGGATCTGATGGAGAATGTTAAAAGTGTGAGTCTGTAACCTATATTGTTGAAGGGGTTGCTCTCTAAGACACAAAAAATCATGGTTATTTTTCCTTAAATGGAGATTACAGGAGAAAAGCAAAGCAACTTTTTTGTTATTTCACTTTCAAACATATGTATGCCACAGAGGGGTAGCAGAAGCAAGTAATACACATTTTATAGCACACTAATTGCATCAGAAGCAACTCAATGGCTTTTTAATTTTTGTTCCTTTGCTCTTCCCCAGTCTAAATCCATTTCCTTGCCTCCCTGTTCATCATTTTTTTCTTTTGGATTTTTCTCATTTCCTTTTTTTTTTTTTTCAGTTAATCTCCTCTTTTCCCTCTTTATCACTCTCGTTCCTAATCCCTAGATTCAGTTTTCCACACATACAGGGCTGTCTGTTGGATTTTAGTTCCCTTCTCTGAGGCAAAGAAAGATCTTGTTTTCTTTGCTTTACTTGCTATTCTTTCTCTGCCAGCACAGACCACATTGAATGCCAAAACTATCGCATGGTTCAATTTCAGAGACTGTGTGTGAACAATGCTCAAATATATTTTCATGGGCATTTCTTCTCTCATTGCCTTAAAATCATGTTATACTTCTCCATTTTCACCTTTCAGACAGTTTTTTTGTTTTTTTTTTTTAATCTGATTTTCCCTCTGAGGTCAGAATAGAACTGCATGCCATGCACAAATAGAAAGCTGGAAGGAAGGAAAGGGGCTGTTTGGATTCAGCGTGCCTGTCCCAAAGGCCCTGAGAATTTAACACAGACCCAGCAAAACCAGATTTATATACCAACATTTCTGAAGCTGTAGGATGTTTAAGACTTATGTTTTATATTGAAGTGTGTGTTTTACTCCTCAGCAGTTGATGCTTACAAGACAAAATTCAGGAGTATTCCTTAATATACCCCTTTCAGTGAGTGTTACACAGTCATTCTTGGTTGTAATGTTTTGGGCACATTTGCAAAAAGATAGATTTCACATTCTTTCACTCAGGGCCTCTGTCTCCATGGGTTTGGTAATGCTCCCAGCCAAGTTGTCAACTGAGGGAGTAGTCATGTGGAGCAGCTTTCAGAACTCAGAAGCATCATTTAAACACCTTGCTGAGGTTCAGGCTACTTTAGAAGATGGCCAAGGGCTGAACCTAGTTCACAGTGCAGGGCTATGTGCATGCTTCTTCCCCAGTGATGTGCTCCCAGCTCAATAGACCCCAATGTGCCAACAGAATGGCACCTTCATCATCCCATGAGCAACCCAGTTACCAACACACTAGATGCCCCAGCAAGGCCCCTGATAGTCACACACCACAATGTTCCCTAGCCTAGGTCTTCCCTTCATAGGTAGCTCATCATTGCCAGTCAGCGTGCCTGGGCAAACCCCAGCACTCATTTCTATCCATTTCCCCTCTCCCCTCCCCTCATTTCTAGGATCTCTCTTCCAGACAAGCTCTTCACATTCTCCCTAAGAGTTCTCTGGAACCCCATGGTCCTGAACACTCAATGTGCAGAAGCACTGTGAACATTCAGTCTCAAACTGGTGATACTCATGTTTCTTCTCCACCTGGAGGACTCAAGATGTATCATGATTTTTTGTTTTGTTTTTAAAACCTTAGACATTCTTAAAATTACAGTCAGCCCTTATCAGCCATAGCTAGCAAGAAGCAAGCTTCTCCTTGAGATTCCAAAACTCGATTTCAGACACTCACCCACACAAACACCCAATTACCCTCTGCCCACTGGCATTCACAATTAAAGCTTTTTTTCTTTCCCCCACATACAACAGCACCTGAGTGCAACATACTACTATGTGCTGGCTTACAAACCAAGATAATTATTCACAGCAGCCTTCACTGGTTCCAACAGTTCAAGTTTTCAAGAGCTGCAAACACCACCCCACGCTTCCCTCTTTCATAACTCTGCTGATCGTCTGGAGCCAATGTGGGTATGGCAGTCAAGATGATCACTTTCAGAAACAGAAAAGGAGTAGCGTAGGTTCCTGCTATGAAGCCACAAAGTCGCCCTGTTATACTCTGAATAATCAATCACACACCACTGTGTTTCCCGTGTCTTTGATTTTGCAAACTCAAGAAACAGCCGGAGATACTCAGCATCAATTTCCAGAGCCTGCCACATGTTTCTGTCAGCTGTGAGGTACCTCACAGTGTCACAGAGGTTTTAGAGAAAGCAGGATGTGGGTAAGTTAACTGCACAACCTGATTTACTGAAGAAAGTCATAAGACTAAAACTTGAAATGGGGAAGTGGTGACAAACAAAGAACGCTCCACTCACTCTTAGGCACATCCACACAAATTGATGACTAAATTTCAAAGGCAAAATCATGTCTAGTTTCAGAACAGGCATAAGAGGCTGTGACACGGCAGTGAAAGTCACAGGGCAGGCTCCACATCACTCACTCTCTCAGACAGCCCATTTCTCAACCCAGGACCCACAGTAGCTTTACCCAGCACCTACTACAGACTGAGCTCAAGTAGCACATTATCTTGGCAAGATGGAGATGTGCAAATGATGGGCCTTAGCTTTACTGAAGCAGATGAAGTAAATTCAAGCACTGCAGAAGAAAACCACAAACACTGACCATCATACTGTATTTTAGCATGAGAATAGAAAGAACTATCCACAGAAGCTATGTGGCACAATGTCTCGTGTAGCTACAGCATGCATTATCCAAACAGTTCTTCATCCAAATATCAGAGTTAATGAACTTTAATATTAAGAAAAGTACCAAGGGACTTCTAAAGACTGTACATAATTAGAACCATGGGTGACATCTCACATGACAGGAGCTCAGGGCTCTTGCCTCACGAACACTACCAGCACATTGATTAAAATGGCTTTTAGTCACCACCTAACACAGCTTCTCACTGACATGCATCGTAAGGCTAGCACAGAGCCAAGCTGTTTTAATACTGGAAGTACCAGTACTATTTTGTAGGATTAAGAATTTGCATCTGTGTAATATACCTATTACAAGGAGAGAACAATTAGGTACAAAGTCGGTGTGTTCTGGATGATGCTGTGCTTCAGAAAGCCCTGTGGAGCAGGGCCAACACACAGTTTCAAGTGAATCGTCCTGCTGAATACAAGTTTAAAACTGCATTTTAAAATAAAAATGCTCGAATAGTCCAAGGCTTAAAAAAATTCTGGTTCAGCTAGTTTTCAGATTAGTCTCTGTACTTTCTTCACAATCTATGCCACTATGGAGGGATGCAAGAATTCCCTATGTCGACCTTCACTTTATGCATTTGCAGAAATTACTATCTACATTGTATTATGTATTCCTGAGATTTTAAATGTAGGCAGAAGTGCTCTTATAGCTGTGAGGAACTGAGCAGCTATTTGAAGTCATTTTATGCATCCTGCTGTGGAAAGCTGCAAAGCCAGGCATGCACCTCTTGATCTCACAGCCAGCAGCAACCCTCCCAATCTCCCCACCCCAGCACCACTTGGGGAAAGAGATAACTGCTGATAGCAGAGGCTTGTTCTGCCTTCCCAGTCAGCTGTGCAAACCGTGCAGAAATCCTACTATGAACAATGTTTTAATCTTGTTCCAATACCCTTTCTCCCAACCCCGTGCAGGCAGGCAAACCAACCCATCTCCTGCATGGCTTTGCTAAACCTCAGAAGTCTTTTGTTGTGCTTCCGACTGTGTGACTGTGTTGCGCCTGCAGCCCAGTGGTTTTCCTTTGAAGACTTGCATAAGAATCCTTCTCTCGATGGTTTTAGTGCTTTAGTAAAGGGTTTTCTTTGTCTTAAATGTTTTTACAAGCTCAAAAGTGTGTTTGTGAAGAGCATCTCCTCAGCCTTCAGGACAGTATACGATGATGTGACATTCCGTTCACAAGATCTGTTATTATCAAAGGAGGGAAAAATTCTCAGAATTCTTCTCACCACTTCTCTATGTTTTTAATCTCTTAACTGGAAAAAAAAAAAGAAGAATGTTCAATTTTAGTGTCAGCTGTTTGGTGATAAGTCATGAAAAACCAAACAATGCCTCACATAAAATGCAGGTGTTTATAT
Source organism: Callipepla californica brunnescens (assembly GCA_023055505.1). Lineage (NCBI taxonomy): Eukaryota > Metazoa > Chordata > Aves > Galliformes > Odontophoridae > Callipepla > Callipepla californica. The sequence continues at coordinate 2,317,680 of JALIRH010000026.1, forward strand.
TCAAAGACACAAGGACTTGCAACAACTACTGTGCAGCTCTAATTACAGCAGAATAGCAAGCAAACTTCTGCTTTGAATACTGAGTCCATATTTTGCCACACCAATCTTTCAGCAGCTTGTCTTAACAGAAATGGAGTCAAGTGCTCTCACTGTATGGAAAATGAAGGCTGAACATCATCCAGGTCAGTGAGCACAAGAGTTGGTTTTGGTAGTACAGTCTGCTACCGCCTGCACCTCACCTCAATGAAGCACTACCAGGACAGAGATGGTTCTGCCACAACATTCCAGCGATGTCTGTCAATAGGATAAAGAAAAAACGTCAGAGCTACCAGAACTGCATGGGGCTTGTCTATGTGATAGGATTTTTCTCAGAGCAACATTTTTTTTTTCCATCTAGGTAGTTAATCTAGAAACATCAACCTCACTCTGAGAATCTTCAGAGACGTTAAGGATGAAGGCAACACCCAGCCATAAATACTTTGGTAGCAGCCCAGCAAGAGCTCTTCAGAACGCACAGGAACCTAGAGGAAGGCCACCCTGCTATATAAGATGTACGAGCTTTTTGGCCTTTACGACACAGCAGAGGAGAGCAGGGGTAAATGTTGGTAATTTGTGTTTAAAACAGTGCCAGACTCTGTTGTAGGAAAGGCAGGTAAAGCAGCTCACAGCTAATACCTGAACTGCTTCGGGTTTAATATTTAAAGACCTTTGAGAATTACATTTCTGATATAGCCTCTTTTGGAATATGAAATATACTTTTATTTAAAAGTCATTTAGGAAAATGACTGAGATTTATGGATACTCAAATTTGTAAAAGCCCTTGGAGGGCAGCCTTGCCAAATTTGTTCTGATTGTTATCCCTCTCTATCAACACGCAGCAGGTGTTTGGACCCCCACTGCTCAGTAAAAGATGTCTTTGCTGAGGAAGTCTTATCCTGAGCCTAAGACAGTTGGGATAACAGCTAATAAAGTGATGAGGAGAAGTGAGACAGAAATGCAAATGGAAACAGTAGCAATACAGCATTTTAGGATGCAGCAATATAAGAGAACAGAAAAAATTGCAAAAGCTGATATTTTGAGCATGGAAAGGGCTTCTGCATGGAAAAAGTCATGCTGACTCTGTATTTGTTCACATTTGCCCAAGACAGTGAAAATCAATGCCAGTAAAGAGGAATGCATTAGCTCTAAGAGCCAACATGAGCACAAGTAAGCCTGCTTGCTTACAGCTCCCTGCAGGACTGCTTGTGGCTTCAATATCAAGGCCTAAGCCCCTAGGCCTGCACTGTTGACCACAACACAGCTCCAGGCACTCAGACACTTTTCCCATTTATCTTACTTATTTCCAGGCTATCTTCACACTATTCCAGACAGGATGCTTAGTGCAGAGCTTCATGTCAAGACCCTGTCCAACTCCCCTGTGAGCAGTGGCATTCTGTTTCTGACCTGCTGCTCCCACCACTGCAGCCCTGAGGGTTACCCCACTTGTGACCCAATACCCAGAAGGTTTGCTTATTGTCTTTCACTCAAACTTACGGGGCAAGCTGGGCTATAATCAGCGATGCACAGATGTAAATGGAAACTGGGAGTGTGGCAAGGGTTTGCTAGTCAAAAACACAAATGCTCTTGAGGTGTCATGAAGTCAGTCATTTAGTGAAAGCAGGATGTAGGCAATGAGGTAAAGACTCCACAAGAAGGCAAGTTGCAAAGAGCAGCTCTGCAGCGTGAGACACAAGGCCGGCATCATGTCAGCTCCATGCCCTTCTGTTCCTCTTGGCTGACTTCCCAGACACACACAACAGGCCAAGAGCCTCAAACCAAAAAAAAAAATTCTTTCTTGGGCAAGTGAAAACCAGAAAGTCCCTATAAGCTGACCTTTTGCACGCAGCAAAAATGCAAATGCAGGCCATAGTAGGGTTAGGCAAATCCAAAAAGGTATTCTTGGCTTTGGCTCAAGCAGGTAGAAGCCCAAGCCACACACAGGTCAAGGCCTCAAGCAGACACAGGCAATCTAATCATGCTGGTACATCACAGATGTCTCACTACTCCTCACAGACATAAAAACTCCATTGGAAAGCATTCCCAAAGCACAAGTCTGTTCCTTTTACTGAAAGTCATGCTAGCCCATCACTAGACCACCAATTACTTCAGTACAAAGGGACACACCAGTAAACACAGCTATGTTGTGAGCTGGTTTGAGGCAAAATTGTACCCACTTCAAAGGGAAGTCAAATTTTTGAATATACTCCTGACTGTGTGCCTCAGCATGGAGCTGCATTCTGCAGGCTGAGGCTTTTCAACATCAAAGCAACACTGTTTAAGAAGAAACTCAAATAAACAACCCCACGGGTTTTCTTGATACACAGGTCAAGAGGAAGATGAAGAAGCAAACTAAGCCTGAACTATGTTGTTCTGAGCCACATCAGGGATGAGAGCAAAGATCTCCAGAGTTGAAGATGTCAGTATGTCTAGCCATTTAAATGAGCCACATCCAGCATATGTAACTACAGCAGAGTTTTTTTCTGCATGTTTAGTGCATAAATCTATATACGGTAACACCAATAAAGCAGATCAGAAAGCACAGTTTCAGAGAAAGGTTTGATAGTCCCAGAGACTCTCTATCCCCTCTTCCCATGGCCTTCCATCTTCATTTAAACCATATGTTTTACTACAGCTCTGAGTGCTCAACACTCTGGAAAATTGCACCAGTAAATTAGGGGATTGTTTATGTCTGCTTGTACAGAAATCCTTCCTGCTGGCTACAGTAATGAATGAGCAAAGCTTTCATTTGCTGCACTGTTGCTAACCATATCTCTAATGCATCACTGCCTAGAGTTTGTGGAAAGATCAGTCTTTGGTGAGACAAGAACTTTGCTCAGCAAGTATTTCCAGGACAATTTGGAAAAGGTTTCATCTAACTGCAGTTCTGTTTAAACTCAGGAAGAACGGCAAGCCCCAAGCCTGACAATAGACCTCTATTAATATTTGGAGAATTAGTTGTTTTATTAGAGAAAAAGGCCAGGCAGACAGAGGGAGATTTTGTGAGCTCAGACTAAAAATAGTAGTAAGCATTTATTCATCTGTAAGCCTGTTTATCTTGGATAGTTTTTCATTGATTTTACTGGGGCTCTTCCAGGTCTCTAAGCTTGAAAAGCTTTTAACAAATAAAGGTGGTTCTTTGACAGATGGGCTGTTTCCAAGCTTTCAAAGCAAGAAGCTCCCTTTAACCTTTGCAGCAAGGCCATCAATAAAAGTAATGATCGAAGAGGGCCAAATTCTGCCCTTCATGGTACAGATCTGTATAATCACAAATCCCCAGAGAACACAAGGCTCCTTTCTCTCAGCACACATGCAATAACTAAATAAACAAATGGAAGGCAGCTCCCAGACTTCTATGCCACATGCACATTTAACTGTCCCAGTCTTCTAGACACGTGAGTAGCCTGGGTCACCGTAGGCACGTAGGCTATTTAGTAAGTGACAAGTCATACAAAAGCAGGTAGCATGCTACTGGAACTGTACTTCCTCTTGCGTTAGACGTAACACACATTTGGAGACTGCAACCCTAAAGATCTGTACCAAAGCATTGATTCAATTTTGGATATAAAACACTTTGCTTAAAAGATTCGTATCTGAAATGCAAACTCTTCTGGCGTAAAAGATAGCAAGAAGCAGAAATCAGAGAATAACGTAAAAATTTGTGAAGAAGGAGGAGAGTGCTGTTGTCCTGAGCAAAAACTCAGCAAAGTTGGAATCTGCCAGCAGAAGAGGAGCACAGGGCACTGACAGCTCCTAGCTAGTGAAGTTCCAGTGGGTCTCTCTGAAGCCTTGGCTGAGATTGCTGTCTTAGTCAAAGAAGGACAAAGGCAAACCTTCCTGCCTTCAACCTCCCTTAAGGAAGTTTACATTGATTACACTGATTACAGAAGTTATCCTTTTTTTTTTTATCACGTGGATTTTTAGCTAGCTGCAGCCAAGTTCACTTGCACTGCTCAGCAAACATCTACGAGTGGATGTAGTCTTTAGAAAGGGTACAAACACCCACCAGCCTCTTCACTAGATCCTCTGCAGCACAGAGTATGCCTTCAGTGTCCTGTCCACCATAAACTGTTAAAAGTAGCTTAACATAGAGCTTAATACCTAAGATAAACCTCTTTCAAAGCTTAAAAGGCTACCTCTGCTTGCAATTTAAAGCAGCTTAGTGTGTCTAATCAGAAAATCTATGTCCCACAAAAGAGATATTGTCATCCCCATTAAACAAAGAATTATCCACTGAATGTCAGTGTAAAAAAACTAGCTGCTTGAAGAAAATCCCTTTAAACATACTCCTCAATTACCAGTTTCCAAAACTAATTGGAGTGTACTGTACTACACAAACAAAAAATGTCACAGATTAACGTCCTCATGGAATCTTAACCCACTTTTAGGGAAAATTTCAAGGCCAGATGTTTGAAGTACAAGCACCATCATTTCTGGGTACAAAAGCTGAGGCGTTGGATAGATAACTGCTTTTCAGAGAGAGTCAAACCCCTTATTTCTGAAAATTGGTGTTCAGTGCCCAGCCCAGTAAAGTCATTGAAAAACTTCACTCAAAGCAGTGAAGGATTTCCCACTCCCAACTTTTGACTTGGGCACAGGAAGAGCAGCTGAAAGAAGGCTGGGTCTAAAAAAACCTAGATAAAAGTAATTACCAGGTAGAGTTTAAACTTAAGTTGTAAAAAAGTTTCAAAATTTTATTTGTAGAATGCCCTCTGATCTCTTATCATTGTCCTCTCCACCAGGTGTCAGAAAGGATAAACAAATCTCCACATGGATGGTGTCTTACATAAGCAAGTGTATCTTGTGCCAGCTCTGAACTACATTCAGATCATGACTACTTGGAAAATGTTATTAAAATGAAAAGCATATAAAAACAACCATCAAATCAGACATTACGTTCATTTATCTTCTCAGAGCAGGACAAAATGTACATAAGCAGTTGTTAACTTCCATTTCACTCGTATTCTCAGTTCTCCACTTAAAAGTTTCACATCCTAGTATGTTGTTTTTATTGTCAAGCTAGCGTTAATGCATCCATTTTAGCATTTGAGCCCAGATCACAAGTGCCCTTTCAAACAAATCTCCCACTAATCTTCACTTTCAGTAAACTTCAGATGTTGATGAAGTGATAGTGATTGTTACTTACTTCTCCCCACTCTCCTACTTTGTTTTTGATGGTGTTTTTTTATTTGTTTTTTTCATTTTTTCCTCCCAGAAACATATTTCTTGCTGTTTGCATTGTGACTACTTAGCATATCTGTTCGGCATTTGGAACCTGCATGCTGTGAATGGTCACTGATCATTGTTTCAAAGGGATTCTAAATGCCATCTGGGATAATTAATCACAGGCAATAGAGATGCTGTAATAATACCTATGAAAACCATTTCATACTCAAAGCCTCTACCTGCTGAGGCTGATCAAGTGTAGCATGGGGACTGCACTTCAGTCTTTGGTGTATCGAAACAGACCATAATGATCACAAGCAAACAAAGCTCACGTTTTTTATTACTAAATAGCAAGTTGGAGAAAAACATCTTGCTGTAAGGCTAGTTGTACAAAAACACAAAATGCCAATGTATATCACTTATAAGGGTAGGTTTTATTTCATTGAACATATTTTTATCACTCATAGTTTTAAAAGTTCCATTGTTTATGCACTGCCTACTACTCTACCAGATTGAATTAGGTCCCTTAAAACTCCCACAGAATTCTCTGGCAAACTAACAGGCATTTTCATTAATATTCAAACTTATACAGCTTTAGAAATATGCCAATGCTCAATCTCTAAGAAAAGCATAAAGCAAAAACTCAACAGAACCTCAAATAAAGATCAGTGAGTTCTGACAGGCTCTGTTGCTGATTTCAGTTTATTTCAAATGCTAGAACGAACTAAGAATAGAATACATGTTTTTTCCACAGTGGAAAATGCAGTTTATCTTTGATTTTTTGCAAACTGTTGATCTTAATAAATCTGTACACAATATATAACATTTGTTACAGCTTCAATAAAAGCAGATGTGCATTGTTGGTATCTGGGACTAAAAAGCAACTGGAAAAGGAAGTATAACTGAATTATCAATTGACACCAGTTTAGTCCTTCACTGCAATGAGGATTCAGAATCTGGGTCCTGACTAACCTCACACCAACCCCACACCTAAATGTTTTAACAACAGCCTCCAGATGTCTTTTGAGGTCATAGGTTGCAAGCACACATACTTGTATGCACAAATGCTTCTTGATTTGTTCTCCATTGTGAAACCTGATGGTTACAAAACATAGAATCACCAAGGTTGGAAAAGACCCCCTAAGATGATCCAGTCCAACCATCCACCTATAGCCAATATTTCCCACTAAGCAATGTCCCTCGGGACAACATCTAAAAGCTTACTGCACACCTCCAGGGATGGTGACAATTTATGGCAAGTATTGCCATAAAACAATTTCTAACAGCCATGTACACCAGCAGGTCCTTCACCCCCCTTGCACGCCAGCCTCCCTGAATCCTGACCCACAAGCATGTCTTTAGGGAGGTCTCAACCAGCCTGGTCCACCATCTCCTTAGAGGCCTTCCATCCAGAGACTCAGCAGAATAACAGCACCTCAAGGAAAAATAAGCTCATTTTTCTTTTCATTACATGCACCAAGTAAACTCATAAAGCTAGCAGTGAAAAAGATACCTTCTAGGTCCTTCATACTGAGATAGAAGTGCAACTCAAACTCAGTGTGCTTCAGGGTACATTCCAAAATACACCACTCACTTTGAGAAAGACTGCTTAGTGCAAAAAGGAGAAGAATAAGAGCTAACAGCATCGCACAAGCAATTAAAGGCATTGTATGGAAGAGTAAGGAACGAAGGCAGGAGGCTTTGCTCAGGCCGGTCTCAGCCCACTTCAGGGAGTGGGGAAAGAGTTGCTATATTGATTTAAGTGCTATAATCAATATTCCAAAGTGTTATGGGAGACACATATGTGCCAGAAACTCAGGTCAAGCTGCAGTGCTACCATTGCAAGCTGGTTTGTATACCATGTTCAAACGACCCTCCAGAATTAATTTTTTCCTTTTCTTTTTATTTTTCACTGCTGTCAGGGGACTGAGCCAAAGTACTTATAAATAGGTAATAACAAGAAAGCAGAAAAAAAGTCACCCTACAGAAAGCTCACAGAGAATCTTGAAGTCTTGAACGTCACTTTGAAGTACGGCATTTATGCATAGGTTCAAATAGTTCATGTTTAAGAGGTTTTTCTTTCAGGGACTCTGCATTTCCTATTTTTTATTTTTTTTTAATTCTGTGTAGATACAAACTAGCTGAAGAAAAAAGTTCATCTAAGACTAGTGAGGGAGAGCCTTGTATTAAATTGGATAGAAAGAAACATGGTCTAGTAATAAAAATATGACTGGAAACCCAGAGACTTGAATTATATGCTTCATTTCTCATCTGACTAGACAAGTTGTGTTAACTCCTATGAGTTCCAAGTGAAAACATTTCCTTGTACTAGCGTTATACACATTGCTCATCAATGCTGATAGTCTTCTGCAATTCCCAGATAAAAGACATTGCATGCTATAAAGGTCAGCTACTCATATGTTCTTCTGTTTTACTTTGGTGGCTTAACTTGTGATAAATTTTCATTGATTCTTCTGTATGAGATAACTGCAGGCATTAAAGCTCCTGTACAGCTGTTCTACTTCTCAGTTCCAAACCTTAAGGCCTTAATTTCCACGTGAGGTTACTTTTCCATTATATACTACAGTTGGTATTTTCTGAAATGCACTCTAGATCAGCCCTGACTGCTGAAGTTTTCTTCTTTTTTAAGTTTACTAAATGCACTGGTTTGCAACATACTGAACTTGGGTGCAACCAAAGTCATACTACAGGCCAGAAAAAGAAGACGACAGCCTACGCCTTCTAACAATGATAAAACACATAGGAGGGATACTGGAACCTAGGACACCAAAATGACTTTTCTACAAAAAGGTACAAAGCAAAAGCTGCTCAGAAAAGAGCACTTTTCAACATTTTAACATTTTGACAAAAGTTCCCAAAGGAAATTGTCAGCAAACCCACAGAGAAGGCACTTAAAATATTCAAGAAACCAAACTACTGAAAAGTTTTAACAGGTCTCTAAGGCTGAACAACTCATTCCCACCAGTAGACTTCTCTGTCTTCCTATATTACATATGACAAAACACCCACAGAGCTAGTAATAAGCGTCTCTGAAATCAATCAAACACGATTATTTTACTGTAGTTATATTTTTATTGTAGTTTCCTAGGATTACAATATTATATTGCTGCTCTTATAACTATAGATTTCTTTTGTACAGCAATTTCACTTCACAAAGACTTGGCAATTTTGTTTTTTGGCCTGTATCACAAAATATGTCACTTCTTTTTTTTTTCCCCCTAATCTCAACTAATCTATTCCAGTTATTTTTAGATTTATGCAGAGGAGTAAGAAAGGAGAAAAGTACTTTGCTGCAAAAGGCAGCATGAAAATAATTTATTACTGAAGCACTAATACATAGCATCAGTTCTTGCAAAAACAGATCTGATGTCCAACAGCTCTGATGTGTGAGAAGGTCCCATGTGAGGGACAGATCACTCATACACAACAAGTAGACCTAATGATTAGAGCTGAGCAGTTGTCCATCAGGTTAGATTTTCTCCTATCCCCACTATTCCCCCGACAAAAGAAGTGTTCTCACACCACTCATGGACTGTGAAGGAAATGTAGATTCGCTTCTATGTACATCAGTCTCACCCCCAGGGATACCAGAAAAATTTGTCTACTTTCATATAATTTGATAAATAGCAAATGAACACGAAAAGAAGGAAAATTTCTAAGGAGCTGTACATCACTGGCTAATAAACTTTTGAAAATTGTGAGCAACAGATCTACCAGTTGCTTCACAGAAGACCTTTCCCAAAAACTAAGTAGCAAGCTAAGCAAAAGAAGATTGCATTTGCCCACACCTTTCTCCACCCATGGTTACAAAGCCGTTAACCCACGCTCCTTCCATTTCTCTCACTAGTGAAGACAACCTGAGCTGTCACGAAGAGCCCAGGGATCTGGCCCCAGTTCTCAAGAACCTGTTTGATTCAGCACATCTTCTCAGCTGTAAGTAAAGAACAACCCAAGTATAACTGATGAAAGGAAAAGCAGATCCATGTACTTCCAAAGAGGTCTAAAAGAGCTTTTCTTCAACTCTCTTCTGCACAAAGCTGTTTACAGCTGGAGGTCACCAGCTACAGACTAATTGCAGCTTTATTTCATGAGCATTAACTACTTATCAATGATTGTATGGCAGCACCAATGAACTATAAATATCTTGGGTTGCGCTTTTAATTGCTTCTCATCACTCATCATTTGTTGGCTTCGCTGCAAATTTCATCATCTATCCAGGGTGACGAACATGCATTCCTGTGCTACTGGTACAGAATATCAAAAGGTTGATAATCTGTTTTCTCAAACCAAGAACAAAGAATCTCACCTATCTCCATTTTTTTCTGATATCCCCTTTCACTCAATCCACCATAGTTCTTCCTGCACGTTCATTTATGCTCCAGGTAACACCCGGAGTGACTTCCTTAAGCTTTATGCAACCGATGACAGGAAAAACTACAGACACGGGACAATACCTCAGCACGTATCTTAAAGCAGAAAAAACTTAAGAACTAATAAAAACAACTATTCTTCGATAAATTATCTCTTTTATTCTTCTATCTTTTCTACATAATATTTCTAGGGGGAAAATAGAAATGCCTTTAATATCTCTAAATGAAAATATTTTCAATAGCTATATCCTCTTAGCAATATTCTGTGGCTATTAGGAAGAAAAAGCTACATGAAAAGGCTACAAATATTTAACTCAAAATGTTAGTGCTAAATTTTTACACTCTAAAGACAGTAAAGACAGACAAAGAAAGAAAAATCTCTTGCTTTTGAAATTAGGCTACTCAGAGGAGATCAAGTTTATGAGCAGAACTCGCCGAGCATTCAGTAGGAGCTCTCCACCAAGATAGTATAAGCAAGGATCATAGAATCATAGAATTACTTGTGCAGGAAGGGGCTCCCAAAGGTCATTTTGTTCAACTCCTCTGCAATGAAAAGGGACATTTACAGCTCAAACAGGTTTCTCAGAGCTTGGTCTCTCCTGTACTGAGTACTCGCCAGCACAGAGGCAGGATCACCTCCCCTGACCTGCTGGCCATGCTTCTTTTGATGCAGGCCAGGACAGAGTTGGCTTTCTGGGCTGTGAGGGCACAATGAGAGCCCCTATCTAGCTTGCCAGTACCCCCAGGTCCTGTTCAGCAAGGCTGTACTCTACCCTTACATTCCCCAGTGTGTATCAGTAATGGGGACTGCTGAAACTCAGGTGAAAGATCTTGCATGTGGCTTTATAGATCCTCATGAGGTTCACTTGGGCCTACTGCTCAAGCCTTCTAGGTCCCTCTGCATAGCATCCCATCCCTTGGGTGTGTCAACTGCACCCCACAGCTTGGTGTCATCCACAAACTTGCACTCAACACCACTGTCAATGTCATTGATGAAGATATTAAAAGAGCATCAAGGATAAGACACAATCGCAATATAATAGAACTAGTGGGCGAAGCATCTACAGCCCAAGTTCAACATTAATCTGTCTGTAACAGAAATCATCTGCGTCACAAAAATTGTCAGTCCATCCAAAAAAATTTCAATACTATATGGGGTTCTTTGATAGTAACTACAAGTTAACCCCTTAAGGAACAGTTAGATGACTGCCTGGCCACCCACTGCTGAGTTTCTGTAAATTCAAGTCTAACTTTTCCTTTAATATTTTTTGTGCCAAAAAAGGGTGAAACCAACATGAAAACCCCGGAAGTACTGCAATATGTTCCATGCTTCCAGCTCCAAAGATTAAAAAAAAAAAAAAAAATGTGGCTTGATTACTTTCTACAATTATTTAAGGCCATGGCCTCAAATAAAGCAAATACTTGCTTCTATTCCCAGATCTGTTCATTCTTATCCTAACAGCTGATTCTGTTTCACCCAGAGAAGAAAAGAAAAAAAAAAAAGCAACTTTTTCTTTGAAATTCAATTCTAAGTCAGAGAAATGAACTTTAATATATAGACTGAAAAGCAGATAAAGATAATTGCCACTTTAGTTGTGAGTGATTAGAACAATTCAAATTGCTTACAGCTAATTCATTCTCCCAACTTTCACTCTGATTCATTAATCTTCTCACAGTGTGCCATATCATGCATAGAAAAGACCATCATGGGGTCCTAGATGCTAAGCTAAAATCAGAACGTAATAACAAATGTTTAAATACAATCTCTTAAGTTTATAATCCCTCTACCTTTATGTCAATTATGTCCCTACAGATGGTTTCTTCACAGCCCTCTAAACTTGCATAATCCCTTTCCTCATACATAAATCCTTCCACTCTGTTTGTCGTGTAGATGCTCTAGGACACATGCTCTACAATTTTACTACATCTTTCTTCAAAATAGAGTGAGCTAAGTTGGGCAATAAATGTCAGACAAAGACAAAATGAGTTCTATGAAGTGACAGCATAACACTCATAGACATACGGCCCACTTTATGCAAGCCAACATCTTATTAAACTTTATTACTGCTGCTCACTGGTCAAGGAATTTAAATAACGTGTGTATTAATGCACCTCAATCAATTTCTTCTTAAGCATGTACGAACTTATTTGAAATTCTGTGAATTCAAGCCGCAGACCATCCATCACATCCTCCATTTAAGAGCTGGCTGCATCCAAATACAACCATAGCAGGACCGTAAAAAGCAGCAGCAAAAGACTAATCATTGTGTGGATACAGAATTATTTCAACTCATAACAAAAGGAACACATTTAACCACTAATTGATTCCCCTTTGCTAAATATAATTGCTCCCCCTCCTTACCAGTTTGCTTCAGTGAAAATGTTGCTTGTGTTATGCTTCTGAACACATTTTCAGAAGGGTAGGGAAAGGACAACTTTGGGAAATTACAAGATCTTTGTTCTGCATGACAGAATTATGACAGGGTGTGAATTTGCATAAAGTTCACTTTCCTTCAGAGAAATTTAATTTCTCTGCAGAGGTTTATACTCCTTAGGAATTCAGAGACTGGATTTGTTTGGCTTTGTGCAACACTTACCATCTGGCTTCTTGTGTCCCTTCCACTGAAAAGTTTGCTTTCCTGTCAATTCTGTGTATTTGAGATGTTTTTAATCTTTCTTCTGAGATCTTAGAAATGGCTCCACGGAGTCTGGCACATAGCAGCATTTAGAGAACTTTGCTGAGTGAAAATTAGTCATTTATTGTGCTGTGTGCCAGCTGTACTTTTGCCTGTTGTGTCTTTTCCTGACTGCAGAGAGACCATTGAATAAAAGAACACAAGCATGAAAAACCCCTCTGTTCTTCACACTCTGTGGGCTGCGAGTGGGCTTGGAGACCCACCAGGACTGCACAGTTGCTTGCTTTCTACTGTCTATTGAAAAGATGAGGTAAATCTTCAATACACTGAGTTGCTAAGGTGTCATTTCTATTTTTGCCAGCATATCTACAAACACACACACACACAAAAAAAAAAAAAAAAAAAAGTAAAATGTTTAAAACGTCTGCCTCCATCTGACAGCAACTACTTATGGAGTCTATTCCACTGTAATGGAGAAGAAACAATTCTCCCTCATCTGATTCTTCATTTACTCTAGTTTCAAACCTAGGCTGTTTCCAGCCCCTCTGAGACACTTTGTACCCCCCTTTTTTAACCAAATCTCTATTCCCACTTTATCAGTTTTCCTCTCCATTAGCTATCATATTCTTCATCTCCTCTTTAAGTTGACTTTCAGTGGGAACAAATTTCTCACTCATTTCACTCCAACAATAAAACAGGAGAGGAAAAAGGAAAAAAAAAAAAAAGAGATGAAACATGGAACTACTGAAGAGATGGTGAGAAATATGCCCATCTATAGATAATGAAATAGAGTCAAAGCTGGCAGTAGGACTGCAAGGAAGCCGAGTGGAGCACTGCAATGGGCAGTGGGCACAGTACTCTGGGATGGGATGAAGATCTGTAGCCACGTGCTGCATTTCAGTTTCCCTCCACTGCCCTGAAAAATTCTCCTTTCTCTTCCACTGACAAATGAAAAACATCTCACACAAAAAAGCAGAAAACCTGTGAAGCACTGACACTAGGCACTGTTCTCAAGGCATGTGGCTGTGTAACTCAGGAGGAGCGGCATGTTTACTTGCATGCAGCTCCAGAAGCTCTCCGTGGGCAGCCAACCCCAGGTGAGCGTGACAGCAGGAGATCAAGCTCTGCAAAGAGTCGTTGCATCTGACAGAAATCTCTGAACGAGATGTTTAACTGGTCCGGGGAAGTTACAACCTGCTTGAGGCTCCTGATCCCAAGCGACTCGGGTCTGCTGGCTGTATGTGCCCGTACAAGCATTTGTACATGAAACTGTCCCCTTGCGTGGGCAGAAATGAGAGATTGGCAGAGCCAAGCTGGAGCAGTGGCCTGACTCACGCAGAGGGAGCACAGAGGTGCAGTTGTGTGAAGCAGGTTGCTGCCATGCCTGAAGCTGCTCTTGTTTGTTTGCTCACCAAAAGTCCTTAGGCTGGAGCTGATGCTCATCATCATGCAAACACAAGCTGCGGGTGGCATGAATCAGCTCAGAGTCTCTGCCCTCCTACGCGGCCTGCGTCACTCTGTTTACCACCCCCGGCCCTGCCTTCGCTGGAAGACATTGTTTCCTCCCTAAACACAGAGATATTCACAGGATAAAATGAAAATAAAGGACGTATGACATCCACAGTTCCATATAGTCTAACACCACATGACTGTGAACACTGACACGGGGCTGGGCTGAGCCACACAACCTCCCAGGAGTCCCTATTACAAACAGGACAGCAAATGGCCATCAAGTATGATGTTGAGGAAGAACGGGGAAATAAGCAGAGCAGCCTTCTTTGTGGAGTATACAAAATTCCTGGTAGAAAGAGGGGCTTACTCTCACAGCAGTTGATATCCTCTGGAAACTGTTGTGCCAGCAGATGCCAGCTCAGCCTCTAGTAAGAATGTGAGGAGGCCTCTGCCTCGAGAGCCCATATCCACCAAGTTTAAGTGTCCCCAAGAGAGCCAACGTGTTCCTTGCAATACGCTTGTACCTCTTCTGGTGTTTTCCCTCATGTTCATCCAAAAATCCTGTGTCAGCTCTTCCAAGACAACTCACAGATTCAAAACTAATTCACCCAATAAGCTGTCTGGGGAAAAAAACATAGCAGGCGTAAGCCTAGCAAAGCAGGGAAGAAAATATTGACAGTGATGCTTAGCCACAGAGGAAGCTCTCAAGCACCAAAATGATAGTCACTGAGCTTCAGAAAGAAGTCTGTGGTAGCTTAAGAGAAGCGTCCAAAGCAAGACAGTATTTGGCAGCCAGCCCTGACACCACACTTTAAAATTTAACGACAGAGGTAAAGGCTCACCTTCCGAATGACTGCTTCTGAAGTTTTTCCACGAGTTCCTGAACAGTCACCACAATCTCACCTAGACAGTGCCTTCCCTGCGGCAAGACCCCCAGGAAAAAGCAGTACAAGTGACACAGGTTAATAAAACCACAGCATCTTTCAGGCATCGATGCAAAAGCAGAGTATTCTGACCAAATAATTCATTTTGAACTTGTTTTATGGCAATTTTTTTCTTTGCATTTATTACCTGCAAATTGGCACTGCTTTCTTTGCTCCAATAAATCAAATCCTCCTGTCTTCCTTGCAGTACCTTTGGCCATCTGACTCTCAACTCGGTGGTACTAACACTCCATAGATAACTGCACAGAAAGCATATCCTTCACCCACCCACTGGTGACTGGTTGAGAACACGATAATCGTTCTTTGTGATCTCCAGTCCTAAAAGGAACTTCTACCTAAGTCAGCTTAATGAGTCAGATAACACAAAAGTCTTCTGCTGCCCCTCATGTTCACATTCACAGAAATACCTAATGCAGTTTTCATACTTTTCTCGACCTCGCTCCTAGGAAGGAAGAGAAATCAAAGCAGTTCAAAGTTTCTCTCTCATAGATCATACCTTGCACTTGTTCTGGCAGCTGTACAACCATGAAGTATTTGTATTTGTATTGAAGCATGCAAGAGGTAAGCACCCTGCAAGGAAGCTCTACTGTTTTCCCCACCAGATAGGGAGCTCCCACAGATAAAATTGAGGACACACAAATATGGCCTTGTTTCCTGCTCCCAAGCTTTCCAAAATTCCTGCTTGCAATTTGCAAACTCCTTTGCTAGATGAAAGAGATTGTACAAGATGTAACTGATTTTCCTAAAGGAAGAGAAGCGTGAGTTGCCTGTCTGCTCCACCTGCACTGTGCAGGGCTTTGCAACTCCTATCTTCTTTAGGTCCACAGCTGTCAGCTGTCAGGCTCCTTCTGAAGTTGGTTCTATAAAATTTGTGATTGACATGCTGGACTGAATGACATTTATGTTCAAGAGTAACTACTTCCTTCTTTCAAATTTAAAGCAGCATTTAATATAGTACAGAGTGCTTAATCCATCTCTGGACCTGGTTTTCTGAAGCTCCTTTTTGCAGAGCCTTCTTGTTCTGTCTTCAAAGATGACAAAAATCCATGGGGAGGAGTAAGGCTTTGGATGAAGCTATTGCTTCCTTAGCAATAGCTGTTAGCTGTGGTGCATAAGAAGCCATCAGGGGATGCAGATTGTCAGAGGAAGCAACCAGGCACCCAGCGCTTTTGAAAATCACTTATTCAAATAGGGGTTAGGGCAGTATTCACATCTAACTTTAGGTATTTAATTTATGTTTTCAAGCTTAGCAGCATTCTTCTTTTGTCACCACTGAATAGAAATAGCTCCTAAATAAGGAGGTTTAGACATCAGAAATATTTAAAATTATATAGCGTCAACATTCCTCTTTCTTTTCTTCTTCCAATTTTCACCTCCTAGAAAGGGCATCTTAAGTTCCTATTAAAAAACAGCATCAGATTGGATATATTTCATACACACTCTTAGAAAGAAAGTAGAGAGCTGCCTGTTATTCACCATTGTTTTGTTTAGTCTTGGGCATGAAAGTAATGGATAAAACAATTACCCTGGCATCTCAGGTACCATTGATCAGAGAAATGTGAAGGTATATCCCTGCTGGGCTATGCAATATCTGCATTTTCGATGACTCTTCAGCCTGTTCTACTGTGCACGTCAGGCAAGGAAAATATAACTGTCAGCAAGGTACTGCATTTTACTTGCTTCTTTTTGACTCAATCCTGTTTGGGTTTGTGTGCCTCAAGAAATTGTGAATAGATGGTGGTACTTTTGTAAAGACGAGTTGTTAGGACTGCAGTGTGAAGGCCTACACTTCTCTGTCTATTAAGGTCTTTGTTTCACTTCTACCTTTTATAAAGCATGTGGGACACATACAGAGATGCTTCATATTTAAATTCTGGGTGGAGTCAGCATCATCCTAGTACCAGGCGTATAGCTTTTTTGGTCTAATCCAGTTGCAGCTTTGTTTTCCTAACCTTATATTAAGCTGAATACAAATCAGCAAAATGATTCTATAGATATTTCTCACCTTTTTCCCTAAATAATTCCTTCTCTCTTCTTTTACTTTGTGGAAAAATTGTACAGAACATAAACTCTACTGGCCTCTCCATAGAATTTAACAGAAATCTCTTTTCTCCCTACAAAAATATGTAGAATTTTCTACAGTTAAGACAATGTAGACTGTTGTTTCCTTTGGGTAGACCTAGGTCTATGAAATGACAGTATGTTTCTGTATGCATGTTATTGATTCTTCTTAATTACATTTCAGAGCAGAATCCTGATCTAAGCTAGATTTATATGAATTTATTTTTGGTTTCTTATTCAATTTATCCTAGCAGTTGCTAAAAGATACCTCTCCTCTGTTTGCCCACACAGACAAAGCTAGACAGTCTAATAATTCAAGTGCTGTAGCTATGAAATGAAGATTACACGCTCAAGGAAACACTTCTATCCCTGTTTCTGATTTTTCCCTCCACCAAAGCTCCCAACAGCCTTAAACCCTCCTTGGGGCTGACTTGTGTTCTGTGGGTGCCGCAGCTGCAGTGAGCTTAGAAAATTATTTCATGTATCAAAGACCTGTATTTTGATCAGCAACTTAAATGATATCTTGTGGCACTACTGAATCTATGGAAAAATGAGTTGAATACTAAGATCAGAGGAAAAAAAAGAGGAAAAAAAATCTACACTTGAATCCTTCCCACTTTTCTAACTATATTTCCAAGCTTCTGAGGTCAGATTCACAGAGAACAAAAAAGAAAGAAGCTCTGCAGCCAACAGTCATCTTTTCCCAGTTCAGCCAATTCCCTCACTGCTAATGCCAGCCAGGGATCTGACATTTAAAGGAGAAGTGAGGAAAAAATTATCCTCGCATCAGCAGATAGGGAGGATTTCCAGCTGAAACAACATTTTCTTCATAGATTACACATCTTGGAGGAATAATAATGAGAATTATATTTGTACAGCAATTCTCACTGAACACCTTACCATGCATTCCAACAGAAATGTAAGCAACAAATGGCTATCCAAGCATAATTTAAAATCTTGGACCAATCTAGGTTTCCAGAGTTTGACAAACGAGCCCACAAACAAAGAACAAAAATATTAAAGGCTGGGCACCCCAAATGGCTCCTTCTCATTTCTTGGAGCTGCGTATTAAAGGCAGATAATGCCTTTAACAGCACAAGATGACATTTGAAACTGAATAACACCTTTCTATCCATCTGTTCATTACACAGGAGCCTCCTATGACAATAGTGCAACCTTCACAAATGCCAGGAATACTCCCACCTTCATGGTAGATTTTTGTCTTGAACCTTCATCAACACAGACTTTAGGGATAGGCATACTATTGTGATGTAAGCTTACCTTTCTATACTAATTAAGGGGAAGGTAGAGGAAGGTGGGCATTAGTGGATCCCTGAGGCTCAGGTTTTTCGTCCCTACCATTCTGGAGCTCCTGCATGGCTGATGGTTTTGTGAACACAGGAGACAGAGCAGAGAATACATGAGAAGAGAATTTGACTTCAAGCACCTCTTTACTTGAACCTTTGTATTTTGAACAATGCTGATGTTACTCAACCTCAGCACACATGCTTATTCTATAGCAGAGCAATTAACTTTGATCTTTATAAACAGGCACAGGGGAAAACAATAAAACAAGAACCATATCTTGTCTCCTATTTTCATATGCATGACACGCAATGCAATTATACAAGAGATGTTTTAGTCTATTAATATATTAAAGGCAATATTTAAACGATATCTTACTTTTACAAAAATATGGTTATATGCTGCTATATATTAAAAAAATCTACTTGAGGATTTAACTTCACATGTTTAATCACATTTATGTTTGTACCTAAAAACCTGTAAGAAGCACCGCCTCACCACTGCAGCATTCTCCAATACTCAGGATTTGTTCCAGTCTAGAGACAGAAATGCTCGATGGAACTGAGCTAAACTCCAACGTGCCACGTCTGACTTTCCCACTCAGAATATCATCTGTTCGTACAATCAATTTCTCATTATAGAAAAGATTTTGCCACAGAATAAACATAAGCATTCCTTGTAAACACGATACGTTTCACAAGTGGGAAAACAGTGTAACGAAATCTCACAATATACTATTTGCATTAATTCTTTCATATACAAAATCTTCTGAATCCTTGCATTACTCTTACTTCTAAGGCCTACAAGATTTTACGTTCAATAAATGGATTTTCAAAGCCAGCTCTGGTTACATCACAAAGTGAGAAGACTATTAAAATCTGCTATTGCTGCATGATTCCTAAAAAAAAAAAAAAAAAGGCAAAAATTCTTAATGTACTGCGTGCAAGCACTGCTATACAGACATCAGGGTGTGCCGTGACCCCTTCTCCTCTACCAGGAACAGGATGAGGACACAGGACTCACTGTGGAGGTCCATCCCACCAGGGAAACACTTCCCTTGAAACCTATGGCTGAATCAAAGGAATAGTCACCCATACTGCAAGGTTATACACTCATTTCTCATTAACACATGCTATAGCTGCACAGACAGGAGCTCAAGTGCAGTGCAGCTGAAATTTGTGGCCAGTTTCAAAAAGCCATCTCAAACTTTTGCGCTAGCAACTGTATTTCTAAATGGAGATCCACCTTTGTTGGACTTTCAGCTCCAAGCAACAAGCAAGCTGCTGAATTTGCTGCAACTTCTCACCTAACTTTATCAATCCATTTTGTGTTCACAGCCTTGGGTCTGAACTAGATATAGAAGCAGCTCAAATTCTCACACCCCAACTTCTCTAAAGGGTGGAAAAAAATAAAGTAAAAACTAGCTTTGACTTCATTTCTTCTTTTTATATAAATTACTATGAGTTACTTCATCTCTTGCTCAGAGAGACACAACAGAAGTCACCAGTTTAGAGGAAGTGGACTACGACATGCAGCATAAAAGTGCCTTTAGTGCATAAAGGACAAAGAAAAACACCCTATACAGGTCTACTGTTGGCACCTCTAAAGCAAACTAGCAGATGGAAAGCGTAGCAGTCTCTCCTTTGCTGAGGCAGTCACTACTGCGCTATTGGAAGTCCTTTAATCAGATTTGTTCGTATTCTTTCCAGGACTGCTGAGTCTTGTCAGCAAAAAATCTTCACAAAACACTAATATTCAGCATTTTGCAGTCTATTCGGCATTTCTGTTTGAACTACACCTTTTGCAACCCATACGCCTTCCTCCGGAAAGAGGGAGAATAAAAAGTACACCCTTGTCTAAAAATAAATAAGTTAAGTTTTAAAACCTCCAGAAAATCCCTGAGGTTGGGAACCAGTAAAAAGAATTAAAAATAAAAAAAATCTGCAATATAAAGACATTAAAAAAAAAAGAGAGAGAGAGAGAAAGTCCTTTGTATCTCTTTCTACCTCGGGATCATATTTTAAGGTAACAATGATTGAAAACTGTAGGAGTAAACATAGTAGTTAGCTGGTGTTGATTGTTTACTTGGAAGGAAATATAGAAATGCATGCCCCAATACCTATATTTATGAAAAGGTTTGATTCCTCCTCATGAAGTACAACTATAAATGCCAATATCCTAATAATTCACTCACCTTGCTTTTATCTAAGAAGCAGTTGTCTACTGTTGTCTAACAGTTGTTATGTTTTTTAGTTAGCTACATAAAAGTACCACTTCTCCACATTCCTTCTATTTAATATTAAGGACTAAGATGAGAAAAATTTGCTTCATCCGCCGCATAGCGTGAAGAAATATTCCTGATTTTCTCATCTCCCATTTATTATTTATTCTTACACTCTTGACGGGGATGTTCTTCCTTTCCTTACATAATATGCTATTGAAACATCTGAAAGGTGCCACAAGGTTTAAACGTTCTCATCAATATACAATTTTGTGGTGTCAGCCTCTTATCCTTGGGATTTTAACTATCTCTGGAATAATAACTTTTACAGTTAAAGAGCTGCATTCATTACCTAAATCACAGCAATATCAAACAAAAGGATGAGCCAGTAGTGCCAGGAGGAAGATAAAAACAATTTAGTAAAAGATCTTGTTTTATTCAAACCAGAAATAGCCTTGCAATAAATAAAAGACAAGTTTCATTTACAAATACAAGCTCCTAGTATATAACTTTCAGAATCTCTCAGATGCGATGGTAAAAATATATTGAGCCCGTGGGTGTGTTTCTCCTACTGCCTCCTCTTTCCTGAAATGATTGCACTGTGTGAGCTGGAGCACAGGTTCTTCAGCTGCCACTGCGCTGAAATACACAGCAGCAAGAATTCCCATATCATTCTCTTTTCCCTCTAGCCACCTGTCACAGGCTTCCTCTTACACAAAAACTGCCATTAGTATCCAGGATGGTTGCTAATTTCCTGTCAAGAAGCCACTGCAAATTATTTGATACTGAGAAGGATAAGCTGTAAAGAACGTCTTGTCTTTCACGCTTTTTCTCATCCAGGCTGATTCCCCATAGGAAATCATGCCTACTGGATCACCTAACTGGACCTTTTCTCCAAATACAATATGTTATAATACAATATGCTGCAATTTAATTTACAAAAGTTGCTCTGAAAGTAATGCCTCCTACTTATTTCCATGGAAATTGCAACAGATACAAAGAAAACACTAACACTAATTGTGGAACCAATTCACAGCTAAAATAAAACAGTTATTCAACACAGTCACCATCACTGCTCATGGCTGGCAAAAATGCATAGGAGCCTGCATGCCGTGCTCATAAAAATCTGTACCAGCAGAGGAGACCTACTGTAGCCACAGCTGAAACACATCACCCGTTGCCTCACTGAGCTCACACCCACTGTTTGGTCTCCATTAACATTCAGCAAGTGTTGATAAATGCCAGTTGGTGCCATTTTTTCCACATGGATGAATTCAACAGCATACTTTTGTTTCACGTGCATTTCCATGCCACATGCCATTTTGTCAGAGTGCCTATCTGCTGCCATCCATCGTACAGCAACAACATGGAACTGAATATTGGTGGGAAGGTTCAGCCTCTACTGCCACACCACCAACATCCACCTCTGATGATGTGGAACAACATAATAAAATAGGAGGCACTGCTTTTGGAGCCACCCTCATAGTATGATAGCTTGCAAGAAGTGCAATTAGGTGTTGCCCATTTGGCACTGACTCTCTGCTTGCCCTGAGTTCACCACAGAGAAGCTGCTCTGATGGTGTTGCTGCCTGTCAAGTTGTGGTTCACCAGCTCTCCTATCATTAGAAATACTTGGAGCTAAAACCCATGGCTCATTGTCTTAAAGAAAGTAAAGTAACTGACCCAAAACTGCAAGTCAGGTTAAAAAAAAAGACCTGTGAATCCAAACAGTTTGAGTCCTGTGGGGAGAGGCAGCACTTACAGGCTGACCACAGCTGCAAGATGTCAAGAAGAGGAAAGTTCAGACACTTCCCAGTACAAGGATGCCTACTGTAACAGAGCAAGAAAAATCAAATAGGAAACAAATCTAAATTCCCTATAAAGCATGAAGGAGACTAATTTTTTTCAAAGTTATATGAAAAGGCTCCCCATCCATTCCCAGAATGGGAATCAGTGGTTTTGACTGATTTATTCACTTTCCATGTATCATTTTTAAAAGTGCCGTAAAACCACAGTCAAGCCAATGCCACTGGTTAACTATGTCTATGCAGAAGTTAGGAGATAAAATGATTCCAACATCAATCTCTTTTTCCAGTTTCTTGCTGAAAAACACAGCAATAAATTGCAGACGGTTCACCACAAGGCTAAGATGTAATGCTGTAAAAACTTCTATAAAGCTTCAGTACCAAATTTAACTACAGTGATAGCCTGTATCACAAGGCCCTCACACTGCGGCAGGAGATGGCTTTGTTAAACAGAAGCAGCAAATCAATTAAAAGTTGCAGTAAATAGCACAGTCTCTTAAAAGCATTTACACTACAGACATCATAATGCTCCATGTTATATTTAGGAGTAGGAGATAAATAGCATTCAATTGCTCTTCGCTTAAGAGTAAGACACAACTATACAACAATTATAGCCGAGGAGACTTAGGCAGTTTGAAGCAGGATTTGTTCTGAAGCACATTTTAAATACTGACTAGCTGCGCTCCTACCATATAAAATTTCTCTGCTATTATGTGTAAAACTCCTCCAACTAACAAAAACCCACACCTTGGTGCACGCTGGAATATCAGCTATCTGTCTGGTTGCCCATGCACCCTGCAAAGGTGCCCCTGAGGCAGCAGAGAGGAGCTGGGGAGAACACATGGGTCAAGCACCAGCTCCAGGCTCTGGTGTGCCAGCTACATGCCACACCGTGTTCCCTCACAGAGCGAGGGCTGCTTCAGTGAGCCTGGGTTTTGGGAACCAGGCAACTGAAGGCACACAGGTATGAGCTGTACAGTCAAAGGAGTCAAAGCATGACATACTGACACCAGCTTCTGGGGTGTCAGATCAGCAAGGAGGTCATTCTGCAGAAACCAAGCTTTTCCATTCTCCAGAGTTTATGTTTCCAAGACTCTTACTTTTTCCCCTCAAGTAGCTATTATCAGAAGAGAAAGACAGGAGAAATGGTGAAGCGCATTCTGCTCCTGCAGTCACGAGGCTGTGTGTGATCATTGCTTTTCTAGGTCCTGATTACAATACGAAACATTTTGTCCCATAGCTCACATAGCACCTGAAATATCCTGGACAAAATTTCTGTACTTTACCCTTAGGTAGAGATCAGTGGTTAACTATTAACAGGGATAATCTGGAATTATTACAAATGTATAAAATTTCCAAGTAAAAGCAAAAATATGATTATGTATATTTGCAACTGGGATGTAAGAGAACTACAATCTGTTTAAAGATGACACTTCATAAAGTTTGTGAAAGAAAACTGATGAGACTAATCAATCTCAGTGTTTTCAGAGACAGGTCTTGGAGCTGCAGATAGTTACAGCTCAGAAAACAATGCTACACCCCCTACGAATGCTCCTAAAAAAACAAAGAAGCACTTTACAACCTGCCCTAACAGAGGAATCCTGCTCCTAGCTAATGAAGGCACGCTATTTGCTCTAGAGATTACTGCAAATCTGCAAATGAGCACAACTGGAAAGATGAAAAGAACTCCGGATAAAATTTCATCAACTTTCATCTAGACTCCGAAAATTACAGTCAGCTAATAATCATAGAATGAATCATATTCCCCTTTAGCAGAGAGCCTCTTCTACAAATCAAGAAGAAACAACAGCTGATAGAGGCAAGGATGCCTACTCAATGCAGAGCCCATACAATGTCCCCTGGCTCTTCAATTCCATAAACAGAGAGCGTGTTCTTGTGCATACTGAAGATTTTCCTCACGCAGAGCCAAATGCAAACGCATTAAAAACTCCGGCAGCAGATTTATCTTTTACTGAATAGCATATAAAGACAATGAAGTATGTATCTCCCCTTATGATGAGCATCAGTCCCGATGGAGTTTAACGCACTGATCTTTTTATGCATAAGGAAGTTTACTCCCAGTTTTGGTGGAACAGGTGAGGACAACACAGAATTAAACACCGAGGGAGAACACAGAAGTGACCACAGGCCAACAGTGCACAGGCAAGCACATACATGTATATATTTGAAAACCTCAGTACATCACGCAGGCCAACTACTCATGTACAGATCCGGCAACATAATCAACAGTTACAGTGACCACTGCTTTTTTTTTCTGCACTGAATATGTCTTTTGTACAGGGGCATGGGTGACTTAAAGATATACAAAATGCCAGCACACTGTGATGGAATCCATCTTTTGTGGGTGTCTATGCAAAAGCAAGATCAGCACATCCTCCATGCAACAGGAGCCTTCCTGTACAGTTACAGGAGAACTAAATATACACTCACCCTTTCTAGGCAATTTTTCTGTGACAGAGAACTAGGTCATAGGCTTACCCATTTTAGATTAACACTCCCTGTCCAGCTCCTTACCAAGCTACCAAGGATACTGTCCAAGGGCACAGTACCGAAGATTATTTAAGATTTTACTACAGAGGCTGATTCATTAAAGCAGAGAGCTTGTGCTTCTAAAAGTGGCCAACACGTGCAACATCTGCCTATTAAAAGTAAACTCTGGCATCAAGTAGAGAATTTAAGACAGCAAAAGCTGTACACAAATAAGATTGGAGTGGGATAGTAAACCATCCACATGGGGTTTTTTTGGCTGCAGTTTTTGTTGTTGTTTTTATCTCATACAGTGGTTGGACGTAACGTAGTGAGGACATCATTTTTCTCATTCTAGGAAAATACACCTGTTAGGTACACTCAGGTTGCACACTGATTTTTACATCTGCCACTGTAAATTGCCCTGTTAACTGCACGCATGCCTTCTGTTCCTTGATGCAACGCTAAGAATTGTGGTGATCATTTCCTTCTCCGTGGCTCAAACTCACATTTGACACCACCCCTTTGAAATGAAATAACATCAGCAAAAAAATTCTCTTTCCTCCGACAATGCTGCCCTGAAGGACTCAGAGATACTTGCAAAGCTCCCCCACAAAGGTCACTCCATCACCCCTCACACAAATGGCAACAAAGGACTCAAACCCCAGAGAGAGAAAAGGATGTCTGCATGAACAGCAGCCCTGGGAACCCTTAGTGTTATGAAAAATGCCAAACCGTCTCACTGAATCAAATTATACCTTTGCTTTCTCCACAAACAAAATAGAGTAAACAGGGAAAAAAAAAAAAAAAAAAGCCAAACACATACTTCTTGTAGAAACAGACACACTAAGCAACTCCAAAGCTTTATAAAATGCTAATTGAGAAAAAAGTAAATATCTGAGTACAAGAATAGCCATATGAATCTTTTGCAATTTACAATTATTAACGTCACTTTTTAGGACCTCCAAATTCATACCTGTCACAAACACACTTTGAAACAAAAGCAATATCCTCTTTCAAATGATAAAGTAATGCTTAAAAAGAAGTTTGTTCTGTTCAAAAAGAATTCCAGGTTAATAAGGATAAATGTGTAGGTGTTACACTGCACTGTTAACAGGACTGAATTTGTTAATTTGACGAACTGTCACAGTAGGCTATAAGGCACAGAAAATGTCTGTAGTGTATAGTAACTGGAGTTCTTGAGTTTACATCTTACCACTACCATCTACTTTCAGAATCCACAGTCAGTAGGAACTTTCATACCACAAAGCTATTCACATTATTGTTTCCATAGCCAAAAGAGACAATAATTTGACTGCTATTAGACAAGGCTACTTCTCTTTCCTTTCACACTTCTTTCAAAGTTCAAAACAAATTATATTCTCCGTACTACCTTAAAAAGTCAAGATCTCATACTATCTCATAGTCATATAAAACAAGAGAAGGGTACTATTTGAAGTCCCAAACATATGCCTCTTTTTAATATCATTTATTTTGGTATACCAACATTTTTAAAACAGCAAGAAACGGGTGATTACTTTGAGCTAATACATCACATTGAGAAGTCGACATGCTTGGGCTCACCTAAATAACTAGAGAATGTCACACAGTCCACATCAGTCATGAGTTTGCTCCCAGAACATCCAGAGATCTCAAATCCCACCAGTTTCATTTTTTTTCCCCTTGCAATGGGAATTTCTGTAAACAATTCTTATTTATTCATATCTCCGCTGATCACAAATGCTTGACCATTTCTCTATAAACACATAGTTGGTGATTAGAATTAAGCCCGTTTCTCCTTGCCTTCACTTTCTCTTTCATGATCCATCTAGCTTTACTCTGATCTTCTTGAAAAGACAGAGAAAAGCCCCTAGAATCCACCTGTGCATTTTGGAGTAATCAAAGTGGATCTGTTTTTCCTCCTGTTCTTTGTCCTTCTCAGCTTTGTGGTACAGCAGGGCTTACTGCCTGTTGCTACCATCAGCAATCCTCCAAAACCACAAACACCATTTCTTCTGCATTTAAATGCAACTTAGGTATTTCATCTCACTATTAATCAGTAAACAGCCACAATTGCAGGGTTACTTACATTGCCTAGAGGTGAATATGACCATTACTATCTTCTCTGTGAACCAGAGATCCAGAGATTAAGTGTTACAAAATGTCCTGTCCTGTAAGGATACTTGAGTGCAACTATCACACAGCAGCTGTGCAGCACCTATGTAGTACCAAGAGTCAACCATCTATGTCATGGGTATGTGCTTGACTCCCCCAGAAAGATTAAAACTGGGGTTTCACTGCTGCTTCTGAGCTCCGTAGAGTGCCCTGGCATTTGCTATCCAAGGTAACAAGGGGTGAGCACCAGAAAACAGGAGAAAAAGGGGAAGCACTTGTCCTTAGAAAGACACATTTAAGGTCATGAGTCTTAAATATTTTTGCCAACAAGTAACAATTTGCACACTGGCAATACAATGGTTCAGGTATTGAGCCACATTAAGAATGGGCCTTCAGGGCACCTCTTCTCTGCCTGTCTTCTGATAGAAATCAATGTGATATATACACACTGCACAGGTTGAATTGCATCCTCCATTTTGTGGGGTAGCAAATACCTTCTTCATCGATTTCATCTCGTCTTCAGTTCTTCATTTGTTAGAAAACAAGGGTAGCTGAATGTTCCAGCCCCAGAGAACATTATGCTGCCACAAAGATACAAGAATCAGGTATAAGCAGCTTGAATCCCTAGACATCGAGAGCCTTCCTTCTGCTCATGTAAAGACAAACAAGCCAAATAAGGTTGAGCTGCATTACCTGCTGCATGGCACATAAAGTGATGCGAGATTAACACTTCAGAGACCTATTTTTGTCAGCTTCAGCTGAATTCTAGTGTTATTTGATTATACATCATATTCTACATACAGTACTTGAGAGTGACTGCATAAAAAATGATCTTTTGGACAAGCATTATTAACATCACTTAGAGAAGGTTGGTTTTGCCTTAAAGAATAGTAAAATGAGTACTGGACTGTTCAGGAGAATTCTGATCTTAATCCAGCAAAGCATCTTAAGGGGTTGAGCATTGTCATATGCTTAAAGCTCAGCGTATGCAAAAATGTTTTGCCAAGCTGCAGCTTTTAATAGCTCCACATATGCTAATAATTAACACTGTGATTATTCTTCATTATTGGATTTTTTTGTGAAAACTGCAGGAGATTTGACAGGCCTGTCATAATCTGCAGCCACTCAATAAAAAAAATAAGGCAAGCTCATATTAGTGACATTTAAGACCATTTAAGTCTAGTAAGAGCAGAAATCCAAGTAGTAAAGGAGACAGTTTTACAGTGCCTGCTCAGTGAAACAACATATAGACCTGGAGATGATCAGAATAGCTAACTATAGCAAGAGAGTCACCTTGCTAAATAGCTGGATGCTACCCAGCACTAAAATTGCCAAAGCTTTCTCTTATTTCCTTAGCTGGTGATCACTAAAGGGATTTTTCCTTTGTTCGACATGAAGTACCCCCTGAAATGGCAGCCCAGGCAGGACAAATGCTTCCCTGAAAGAGGGGTAGACGCCAGGGGGGAAGCGAGCACCCCCCAACATCTGAAACTAATTTTTACCTCTCTTCTTTTTTAATTTTTTTTCTCTGTAAACAAATAAAATTAAATGAAGTATCAAAATTGACTTGTTTTCTTCAAAAGCAGTAAGTGCTGTGCAATCACATGCAGCAAAAATGCAAACCACAATGATTATATACATACACTCTGCAGTTGGAAGGGGAACTGCAGCACCTGTGGGACTACTACTTGTAGCTCTCCTTTGGGCACTCTTTAATCTTGCACAGGGATTCCCACTTTGTCACAGACTCACCTTTCAGCATTAGGGAACATCTATATATTAAACTCCTCTATATAAATTCCCCCCTACAAAGTCACAATAGCTTTCAGTGGAGGAATATTGCTTAAAATCAAGCATTAGAACAGAAAGAGGAATCAGCACAGATGGAAATCTGGCGCAAGCTTGTGGTAAGGTAAGGCTGGAAAGAGAAAGTTTTAAAAGCCTACCTCCATCTCTTGATCAATCCAAGGAGAGACATAAAGGCACACAGCAAAAAGTTTGCTATCTACATCCATTACTAGCACTCTGAAAATATTTTTTTTTAAAGAAACTAAAGAAGAAAAAGGTTAATTTCTAGTTAGTAGGGCAATTTAATCTTATCCTAATTGAATATCAAAATATGCACACAACTCACTGTGTTGTCAGCCCCCATATTACAGCCCAGTAGACAGGATGGTGGAATCGAGATCACACCAAAATTGGAGGGATTTGGGGACCCATGGCCAAGAAAAAAGCACTGGATCTGCTGGAGGCTTCTGTATGGACTGATCTCCTATCACAGTGTGATCATAGAAATGATGAGTTATCTTGTTTTCCTATAATTTAGGAGCAGAAACAGAAAAGTCTTCTTTTATACACTCAAGGAAGAGGTCTGAGGAGCTCGTACTTTCAATAATATCAACATCCTGATCTAAGATTGAACAAGTATACGTTCCTCTCAAAATTTTCATGCTGTTGAGATCAAATTACATTATTTCATTACCCGTGTAAGGAACAGTGAAATCAGGTATAACACTCAGTTTCTCGTGTTGGGTTTACTAATGGCACAGCATTCCTGACTCAGGAATTCTGATCCTCTGCAAACACCACAGACAAAAGATGTCAGGTTCCAACAGTAAAAACCTGTCCAAAGAAAATATTTCCTTGGCCTAATGCTTTGATTTCAGGCTATTACATGTGACAAATTACAGTCAGAAACAAGATTATGGGAAATAATTTGTGCATTTACTTTTATCTTACCCATCTGAACACAAATGGATGTTTTACTGGACAAAATAGACAAGGAACATCAGAATGCAAGAATGGTAGCATCTCATTTTATGCCCACTCAAAGACAAATCCTGAAGTGTGATGCACCCAAGAATAAAAAGTAAGTACCTACTCAAGCCTATAGGACATGGTTCATACAAGTACAAAAAGACCCTATCAATTCAGAAGAAGAGATAGTACCAGAGTAAAGTGCTAGTCACTTTAGAGGGGAGAATGATTATTTTCAAGTGTTATAGTATATGTATAGGAATTTAGGAAAGAATTTTGAATAAACACGGCCTGTCTGAAGAACTAAACCAAAAACTTGGGTTACATGGGGGAAAATATATTGAATACACTGATGGAGAAACACTTAAGTTATGTGGTCATGCATAAACCCCTCCAAGGCTCTGTTTCATCTTTTGATCCTTGTGGGCCTTTTAGCAGGGCTCCATCTCACATGAATATCAAATCTAACAACTTTGTTGTTTTAAGAACAGTTTCTTGGTGCCAACCAGCTAGAGATGCCCAGTTCTCTAAGGAAAAAAGACATCTTAATCATCAGTCAACTCTGATCTCCATCTTATTGACATGCAGAAAAAGAAACCCTTGCTTTTAATAATAGGGCTTCCTTTCATGAAAAGATAGCGGAGGCTTTCAAAGGATAAATAATTCATGGTTTTCCAAGCTCTGAGAATAAATTTGCTCCTTTTCTGTTTTGCTTTCCTTCAAGATATGACATCTTAGGCAAGCAGGGGGAAGGAGACTGCTCTTTGCTTCTAAGGCTATAAGCACGCTCACTGTTTCATTCCCCACTGCAACAAAACTATAAGATCAATAGACAAGCGCTGAAAAGCTTTTCCCACCAGGCAGAGACTCTGCCATCTAAATAGTCTCTCAAAAGATATAATCTCACAAGCAGCAGCAAGAAAAGAGCATCCAGTCCATAGCTAGGGAGCATACTTGGAATAATCTTACATGGGGACGGCTCCACAATAAGACATCAAGTTAATTAAGCTTGATCATATCACTGATTGGTGACCTATAGTTCTGTGTCCATTCTTTTAAGTTTTATTTAAATTCTAAGGGGATATAGGAAAGTTGTTTTACTTATTATTGTGACACATTCTGTAAACAAGAAAAAAAAAAAAAAACACCAGGTTGAATAACAATGCAACATATTCCATCTGGCAAGCTGGCCACATTTATGTAGGTCTAGTGCAGCAACAAAGCTCTGAGTAGAACAGTCCCCATTTTTCACCACTGACTGACAACACCAGCAAGTTAAGCATTGGCGCTCAGAACTCGTGGGGGCTGTTCTCTAGCACAGGAATCATTCCATTCTCAGCCCAATTGCATTTGGCAGAGGATCCAAAATTCAGCTTGGAGATTATTCTCATGGCTTCTATTTGTAACAAAGCAGAAATCATCTCGATTAAGGCTTATTCGTGAATCACAAAAGGTAGATGCATGAACATAAAAGCTCCCATCTGGCCAGGACAAGCCAGATGAAAGCCCAGGAGACCATTTCTTGGAAGGAAGAAGGCGATTCCAAAGGATGATGTGTGAGAAAGAACACCAAAACTGGTATCCCTATCCAGCCAGCAGAGTTATTCCCTAACGCCCACTTACTAAGTCTTCGGTCACAGTTCACATTTAATAAAGATTAGAGCTTTCAGTACTTAGTTTTAAGAGCTCTCACAGCATTACGCAGATAGGTCGTTGCCAGCAGTCATAGAAGAGCAAATGTAAACACAGTTCTGGAGGTGACAGAGTAATATTTTTTAATGATATTTTTAAGCAGGATATTCCTCTTCGGGAGACTGAAAGTGCATTTATATGAAAGATTTGCTGACCAAACAGGGGGTAGTGCCATTTGAAACTTATAGCTGCCTACTGCTAAGTAATATTGGGGAGGATGTGGGATAAAATCACTATTTAAGTGATAAGTCTTTAATTTGCACCTCAGTGCTAAGCATGAATTATTGCCAGCAGTTCTGACAAGACAAGCTACGAAGAAAATATTACTATCACCGCCAGACATTTTTACAATATCTGTTATTGTCAGCTCAGTTTATCCAGTTAAGAGTGTATCAAAATGATCAAGGAAGTGAAAAATAAGGTTTCCACAAATACGGTCCACCCTCTGAACCAGTTTACTGCTTCAGAACCATCTACATCAAACAGCATGTTTGCATCCTCAAAACTGCAGCTTTAAAATCATGGGATTATGGTGAAAGAGGAAAAAGCAAGGAAAACCCAACAACTGATCACAAATACTTTGCATGGTACCTACAACCATGCTGTTGAAAAGCAGTGAAATTTGAGGACAGAATGAAGGCGAGAACATTTACAGTGACAAAACAGCATGTAAGTCCAAGCAAGTGTTATCTGTAATCTCTGGGAGCAGAGATTGAATGCTTTGTTGAAATGGTACTGAAAACGCATTCAATAATCCACAGTAGTACCAGTTCCAAAGCACGGCAGTTTTGCTAGCTTTAAGGGCTTGTCTTCACCATTACATGCACAATCTTATGGGGGAAGACACCATCTACATGTCTTCCCCTCCCCTCCTACATTCAGCTTGTTCTTTCCTTGTCTGTTAGGTTCAGTCCCACAAGAAAAGATGAGGAGAGAACCCAATAACACCAAATTAAACTCTGGCTCAGCTCACCATACACATCACTGATCAGGTACTACAGTAAGCATTCTGCAGATATACACCATGCTGTGAAGGAAAAGAGCTGGTACGAACAGCAGTACCCCAGCAAAGATCTTCTGTCTCAGCACTATTGCACCACAAGGAGAAAAGAGGCTGTGTGGGGCTGAAACAGGCTGCACACCCAGAACCCAGTGCTCCAGGGAGGGAGGGAAGGAACCCAGGCTTGTTAATACATAATGCAACTAAGCAAAACCTTGTTTCTCCCAACTCCACACTGCTAGGACTAGAATAGAGTTAGCAGTCTCACTTGCCTACATTACAGTGACCTCAGGTTTTCCTATAATATCTATTAAAACATAAGGGCATCCCCTGCCCCAGAGACACCGGGTTTTCAGTGCCACATGTCCAACACATCATCAATACAGTCAGACAGCCTGAGCCAGAAACCATTCTTTTCTTTCAGTGGTTTAAATATCTGAGTGTTTATCCATCTATAGTACTGCCTTCTTAACTAGTGTAACACATGGCTTAAAGCAATCTGGTACATACATTCAGTTAAAATCAAAAGGCTTAACTTCAAAGAATTTTAAGCATTTAACATACCAGCTTTAACATACACACCCAACCTATGGAGGGTGCAGATCTGAAGCTAGAAGCCTTCTCTAAAACTGGGCTATGCGACCAAACCAGTCACACTGCTATCCATGCCTTTCATCGCAGTTTTTCAGCCAATTCTTCTCTCCACTCTTTTTGCCAAGATATCTGTGTCTAGCGGGAATGTGATCTGGAGCCAGAAGGTGAGCGTCAGGAAAAGCTGTCAGCAAGGATGCAAGCTGCAGCAAAATTCCACTCAGGCCACCTAAGTTTATTCCCTTAGAGAGCGGGAATGATACAGGTTGACAGAAGTTCAGCTTCACCATACCCTTGCCATGTATCAGACGCATCGTTATAAGCTGAACACTGTTACAAATCTGACCCAAGCAGAGAAGCAGAGCAATTCACGTGAAATTAATTTCACCAGATGACTGAGAAGGCCTTTCACTTCCCAAAAAGAGCACGTTTTGTTAGGTCACCAGGGCTCAGCTAATTAGAGCAGCTTCCATCTCTTCCAGAACTGAACCTATCAACCAAAATTGCTCAGAAGAAAAAGGCTTTCATGTGGGTATCAATTTCAGTCTCTCAACATTAATTTCTATTCCCCTCCTCAAAGAGCTCTCAAAAAAGAAAAAAGAAAACACCAACTGAAAAAGTCTGGAATGGTGGTAATAAAGTCTGCAGAGGTCAATACTGGATGTACTGCAAGTGCTGATTTACTATTTGTGCACAGTGCCCGTAGCAGTGTTGTTCAGGATTTCCAAAGATCCAGCAGCTCAGTTAGCATCCCAGAAAAATGGCCACTGTCACTTAGGCACTGAGTGTGACACAGCACGGGCTCATACAGTGGGCACTATGGATCTGTCTACCAAAGACCTGCAAGTCCTACTGAAGTTCTAACTTCATCTTCCTTCACAAGTACTCCACAAGCACAGTGCATTTGGCCTATTCACATCACAATTTGTTTTATAAGGGCAAGTAGTGGCGAGGGGAAATTGCAGTGAACTGGAAGAGGGCAGATTTAGACTAGATATTATGAAGAAATTCTTTACTGTGAGGGTGGGTGAGACACTGGTACAGGTTGCCCAGAGTAGTTGTGGATGGACCCATCCTGGAAGTGTTAAAGGCCAGGCTGGATGGGGCTGTGAGCAACCAGGTCTGATGGGAACTGTCCCCCCCTCTAGCATGGGGTTGGAACTAGATGATCTTAGAAGTACCTTCCAACCCAAGCCATCTTATGATTCTATCAATTTCATCATATGCGAACAATATTGTTGCTCAGTATTTCTTAAAGTAAGGAAATATCCTGCACATCTCAGAGTTCATGTAGCTGAACAGCCCCTTGCATCTCCCTAACTCTTGCTCTGGTTTGGAACATCCCAGCCCAACTCTCGCTTATTAGTGAGCACTTGTGTCTCTACAAACCTCAAGAAGATGCTTTTCCTGGATTCACACCTTTGTCTCAAGGGGTGCCTTCAGCTCCCAGATGACAAATTCTGTGGAGGACTTTGTTAATGAAGATCTACACAAATAGGTCAGTGGATTTTACAACAAAGAAAGGTCTAAATATTTATACTATATCGCATTCTGCAGTCTCGATTTCAAAATCGATAATGCCTTGGCTTTCACATTCTTCTCAAGCTTCTTCCAATGCTCAACAAATGTATTCTTACATTGCTGACTGAAGACTTTCTCCAGTTCAACACTGTACTTCTTTTTGAGATCTCACTTATCTCCCCAAACTGCTTTTGTTCCAGTCTGCAGCGCATCACTGTCAGGCAAAACTGGCTACAACGGTACTGGGTAGCAGGCTCCAGCACTGCTCCATTCCCCCCAGATCCTTCCTGGTGGAGAAAATCTTTCAAGCTATTTTCTGCAGAAGAAAAGGTCTTCACGCGTTAATTCTACAGAACTTGTCTTAGGGTTTTATTCTTAAAAGGCACTCAGGGTTGAGAAGCAAGGAGCTGTGAAAGAGCATGTCCTCTCTGCTGCTGTAACATGGAACGAGGTCATCCCCATCTCAGCCAGGCCGCTAAATGAGCCTACTGTCTTTATTAATACAATTAAAGTTGCAGTTTGAAGAGTTACTATTGCACAACAGTGGACTTCCACTACCCCTCCTGCCCCTGGAATACGTTCACATGGTTACATTCATTCAGTTGAATTGACAGTGTAGGCCAGGTTTAAGGCAACAGGTTTCACTGCTCAGGATTAAGCAAGCAACCGACAAAATAGCAGTTCCTCTGCCAGAAGTTATAGTGCTCCAGAGGATACACACTGCAGTGTTTCTGGAGGCGACTCTGGCCATATACAACACCAGCTGAAGCTTGCCCTGTGCCTCCTGCCAACACACCCCACCCCAGGCCCTCTTTCCAATGATAATTTACCTGCTTAGAAGATCAAGTCAGACCTGGAAAGTAATTGATTCCTTTTGTGTTAGAATAATTAAATAAACGAAATCAAGGACTTTCTGAACAGCCTCGAGGGAATTGGAGCCTTTTCCATGAAACATTATTAAATATTGCTCTGAAAATATTTAGGCAAAAAAATCCCAAAGCATTTCTCACAAACTATTTAGAAGAGCTAGTTATTGTTTGCCTTAGATCTAATCAGTTAGACAATAGTTGAGACTAACTTAAACAGAATTACAGTGAATTATTTCTTCTTTACTCTCAGATTTATTGTTCTTCTACTGTAAATCATCCACTCTCGTGCTTCGTAAAATAAACTCACACAAAGAGAAGATCAAAACTAAAACCTTCATAAGCAGCTTAACTATTTCTTATAGAGATCTTTTAGGGTTTGAAGTCAGTTGGCTTGCAGGGTGCACAAGCTGATCTCTGAAAAATAAATGTGTACCAGAATCTTTCCTCATGTTCAGACCAATCCTTCAACTTCAGTAAGATTTTGGATGTATGAGAAACACGCTTGGTTCTCCCATGTATGCTTTTCATAAGCATCTGCAATTAAAGAGGGAGGGAAGCAGCTTTATGTGACTGCCTTTGAAACATGCCATTACAACGTTTAAGGAAGAACAGAGAGAATCCATGCCCTCAAGCAGAAAACACAAACAAAACAAGGGTTATTTAATGGCTGTGGGTTTATTTCAGTTTCCTTCCCAAAAAGGAGTTTTATACTGCAGTTGCTTTGTGGACAGCAGCACCTGGTCATCAGATGTTACTTTAGGCTTTAGGCTGGTTTCCAAATTACACCTCAGCTGAGTAAAGAGTGTAAGCCTGATTTATAGGCTGTAAATGCAGCTATGAAATGAGCAGCTTGGCTCCGTTTTGATGATGCTCATAATCATGGAAGGTAAGAGGAGTCACCAGCTAACCCCTGACGCACTTGCATAAGATATTATAATGACTTGTTGCACAACCCACTAAAGGTACAAGGACGTTTTGAAAGAGAGCAATTTGTCCCAAAACAGACACAGCAGCATGTTGGCAGTGCATGGGAGAAGGCAAAGAGGGCCAGCACAACTTCAGAACTGCCACATGCAGCGACATCAAGCTGCTGGGGCACTACAGCCTGCACAGACCCACAGCTCACAAGGGAGATCCCACAGCCTACAAAATCCCTACACACGTAAGCCAATGCTTGCCATAGACCGCAGATAAATATTCTACTTAATATTAAAGAATAAAGAATTAAAAAAACACAAACCACAATAGGTAACTCAATCTATGCCCATTTAGTAAACCATTAGCTTGTTACCTATCCTCTTAGCAATATTACTGGAAACAAGAATTACTTTAGCAAGTCCTTTTGCTGAATTCTTTACCTCATTCATAAGAGAACCATGGCATCAGTAAAAGTATGCCCTCCTTACACTTTGTTACCAATGCCTGTCACTGGAAAATGCTCTGCTTTGGTCTCTGGGTCTGCCTCATCAAGCTTCAACTGAGTCTTTAAACAGAACAAGAACAAAATCTGCAAGTTGCATTAGTCCATAGATTCATAGATTCATTAGGTTGGAAAGGACCTACAAGATCATCTAGTCCAACCATCCTCGCACCACCATCCCTACCCACCAAGCTACTAAATCAAATCCCTACTAAATCAAGTCCAAACCCAGGCAAATTCCTACACAGCCATCATCAGCTCTACAATGCTGCCTTACCCCTCCCAGGGTCTTAGAGCACCAGAGAATCCCCACTCTTGCTAATATAAGGCTTTTAGCCTCTAGCTCCCATACAGACCAAGTCTATTATTTCCCAGTTATCCCAACAGCTGATGATTAGGATATGGGTGGGGCTCTAAGATTAAGCTTTACTGGCATTATACAGAAGGAGCAGGTCTTCGTCTAAGTTTGTTCTCGGATTGAAACCCTGGTAACAAGAAAATAAAGATGGATTCATTTTTTTCCTAGTTTTAATATTTCAATACAAAAATTATTTCAACAGAAGTGTTTTCAAAAGTCCAGGGACGTGAAGGGAACTGAACAAGGAGAAACAGTAAGAAACAATTAACATAAAAGAAAAAAGATGATTAAAAAATCTTCTATTAATATTTTAATTAATCGCTTGTTGCACTAACACTGCCAGCTGCTGGCTTCCAAACCTTTCCCCCAGATAGCCTTGAATTTGAAGGAAAATGCAGAAGTTCACATTTGGAGCAGTCTCACTCAAACTCAAAGGGAAAGATCAGCTAAAAATGAGAGACACTGATCTATTTACACGGATTTCTGCACGGTTCAAAGCGCCCTGGGATGGCATTAATGAAAATTTCCTGAGGATCAATGCACGCTCAGAATAAACTTGGAACATCAACAGTAAATATGAAGATATAAGATCCTTGCACTGCTTTGCGCACTGAGGAAACCCAATCTTCCAGGATGCAAAGTTGTGATGACATGTAAGCAGATTTCCTCAAATCTCTAGAGATTCCCAGGCACGTTACAAGTGTAACTTGTTAGTGACAACTTGTATAAATGCCTTCTTTCTCATGTCTGATGACAGATTCAGGAAATTGAATAAACATTTCAAGGATAGCAAACAGTTTACTCGTGTTGGTTTTTCTGTTAGAGAAGCATCCACCCACTAGAAAAGGGATTCTGTGGCCGACACTGCACAAAGCATGCTACATAAGGAAGCACAGCTTTACAATAATTATTAGCGTATGAGTTGCTTCTTAAAACACAGAAACACTAGCTGAAGCTGGAATAGCTATCCCCAAATCTTTCCATTTACAGCACAATTGTGACAGCAAGTACTTGGCCAGGATACAGATTTCTAAACAAGCTATTAATATATTTATCAAGATTACATTATGATTGATTATTAATTCATTTCCTATGTAACTAAATCAATATTCAAAGTCTAAACTTAAAGCCTCCCTGTTAATTATGCAGGAAAATGAATGATCTCACAGGTTAGCTTTGTCAAAACCAGTTGCACCATCTGCCAGAGATTAATTAGGAAAAAATGTCTAAGCACAAATGAATTTGCCACATTTACTGAAGAAAAATGACTTTGAAAATTATTTTCTAATGAATATAAATAATAAATATGATTCTGACCTCTTCAACTAGACACATTAACTTCATTTCAAAATAAGGGAAGAGACAGAAATCTGAATTCAGAGATCTGGTAGATTTTCACATATGCCACATAAGGAAAGCGGTACCGAAGCAGAATCAAAACCGTTCAACCTGCCACATCAGTTCTTGTTTAAGTCTATCATTGTTTTAGGGCTTTTTACTTCTTTCTGATTACACAGTTAATTTTAAACCCATCGTTAACTGATGGCTCAAAAGTTCTCTGCATGTTTCCAGAAGTAAAATCATTTGCTTCTAAAAACTAAATCAGAAGAACTGTTCAGAAAAAAAATAAATGTATTATTTTATGTTTTATATAACGATGAAATGTTATGTATTGGACATAACAGTTTGCCTGGACTCTTTAAAGAAATGCAAACACCATTCAGAAAACAAGGATGGGCACTTGCACTGAAGTAAATATTATGACAATTGTGTCGTTCTTTCTAAAAGGGGATTGGAAATTGTGTTTTATCTTTGTAATGTATTATTAATTATTACTTACTATTCATACTGCACTCTCTCCTAGCAGATTTGTCTGCTAACTATTACACAGAAGTGTCTAGATCAATTCACTGATAAAGCTTTTTGTAACAATCACAAGAATCTTAAACTACATTCTCAATTTCCTACATATTCATCTTTCAACTTTTAATTTTCCTCTGGCTTCACCTTCGGGCTTTTGCTTTACAGGACAAGGGATTGTGAAATCCCACATTCAGCTCTGCTTTGAAGACCTGTCAAAAGTACGGCACAACTGCCCTGTTTGTATTCCATTCCATTCCATTTTCTTCAGAAAAATGCAGTTCAAGTTGTATATTCTGTTTAATGCCTGCTAGGGCAACAGCCCAGGAGGTACATCGGTACCGAGCGCAGTAGGTGCACCAAGGAACTGAACAAGAGATAGGTAATAAACCTGACTAGGTACAGATATAGCAGAACATGTGTTGATAAGGCCATCACCACCAACCCCCGCTGCACATTGAGCGAGACAGGTTCCCCAAGCCCCAGCAGCCTGAAGGAGCATCTGGGTAACTCTCAGAGCAGTAACTGATGCCATTCCTCTAAAAATATTTCCAGAAAAAAAAAAAAGAAATCCAGTTGCCCTCACAAGCTATTTGCTTTCATGTTGTGCTTCCCTTTGTTGTGCCTTCTAGACAGCAGTACTGACACACTGCAGCTCATTGTGCTTCATGGCAGCACTCTGCCTGCCCACACTGTCCTCTTTAATTAGCACTGCTGCTGGTGGTCAATTGACAGAAAAAGCACGACTGAGACTTCGGTTAATCGAAAAGTGTTTCACAGTTATTGTGGGACAACATTTACCAAAAAAAAAAAAAAAAAACTTCAAGCCTTTCAGTGGAAAATTTTGTTTAATTCCCACCTAGAGGCTCACTTGAACAATTCAGATCCACTGATTCTGATGCGCTGTGTAGCAAACTCAGGCTTCAGCAACAACAGGTCTCAGACACAAAATTTCCAGGCAGCTGGAGGTTGGCCGTAAGAAAAAGCAAAAACAAAGAGCACTCTGTACAACACAGTGGGATGGTCTGAAGTGCAAGAGCCAGAGGTAGCTCAAGTGGGAAGAATAGAAACAAATGAACATAAAAAGGCAGGCAAGCAGAACACAAGGCTCTTTTGTAGGAAGGGAAAGGAAAGGAGTTTGTTTTGGTCCTGTTCTAATGTGGGTTTTTTTATTACACTCTGAGGCAACCATTAATGGTGAAACCTATAACAAGCATTGCAGGCCAGGTGAGGTAGTGTGGAAGTGAAGATGTAATCTGCTCTTGTAGTCCTCAGAAGAGCCACACTGCTCTCTGTCAGAGTTACCATTTGCAGCAGTATTGCTAATAAGGTATAAATTGTCGTCCTGTTGGTACTGCTGCCAGTGCTTGGGTTAATGAAAGCCTAAACAAGAAAACCATAACCAATGCTAATGACAACATGATTGCTCTGTCGTGCAATGAGGCAATGCCCGTTACATCTGCGGTTGGACTTGGGAACACTCTGCATTTGCAAGCATGAGAACAGATGGGGGAGAAGAGGAAAAGAAAATGTTTATGGCTGTCTGAATTTCACACTGGCTCTGTCCTCAGCACTGTCCAGAGCAACCTTGCAGCTTGTGATACAGCAAAGAATCTGACCCTTTTTTACCAAGTGCAGAAAAGAAAAAAGATTAGAAACAAGGCTGCACTTCACGCTAACAAGAGAATTTACTTTATTCCTTTCGCTCAGTTATTTTATGCAGCAATCTGCTCTATTACCATTTTTAATAATCAAACCATTTTTTTCCCCAAGAAGTAGAACCAATGAACTTGCCCCCAACACATCTGCGTCCTCCTTCCCCTGCCCCACTGTTCTCTTCCATTTCTGCACACCCCAGCTCCCTCCCAACACTTCCACCAGAGACCAGCAGCTTCCTCAGCAGCAGCACTAACATACAGCTCACCACTTGACCAATGCCAGTTTTGAAATGAACTCCTGAAGAACAGCATGCCTTTAACCTACTCATTTCTTATTAGGTTGCAATTGGCCTCCATTGAAAATTTAACAAAGGAAGGCAAAAAACATACAGACAATTTTCACCAACAAGCAAAGGTTTATTTCCCAAGGAAAAACATCTAAAAACATTTATGCATGCTTAGGTTCTCATACCAACATGGACATCGGCTGCTGCTTCTCAACAGAAGCGAGGCTAGATGACAGAGTCTGATCAAAGCATACAGGATAAACACATGCCTAGCATGAGTGATATTAAATCAAGGCTGAATCCAAAGAGAAGGACAACAAGATCAACAGAATAAATCTAGTGGGCAGATCATAACATTGATCCTATTTTCTGTGTTCAAAGTAGACTTGAGAAACTTCAGCAAAAAAAAAGTCAAAGCAGACAGTACATTAGAGTTCA
The DNA here is from genome assembly GCA_023055505.1 of Callipepla californica brunnescens. Lineage (NCBI taxonomy): Eukaryota > Metazoa > Chordata > Aves > Galliformes > Odontophoridae > Callipepla > Callipepla californica. Next base: position 2,358,750 of record JALIRH010000026.1, read on the forward strand.
CAGAAATCTGTTGGATTTCTCTGACTACCCACAGCTCGAGATCTAAATGGTTCATCACCAAACACTTTGAGGAGCAGCAAGTCCAAATCTTCCCAGCAGGATAGGAAGGTCACTAACTCCTATACCCTGCTTTTAAGCAATGATTAGCCTCATCATTTTTGGACAGTTCCTCTGTAAGAAGTAAAGATTGCTGTACATCTAATGAAATTGTGTGACAGCCTTGAAATATCTTGGTTATCTAAGGTTAATCCTTAATTACAGAACTCTTCCTTTAGTTGCCTAATTACTGAATATGGAGGAGCCTAGCACACTTTCCCTGTACACAGAGATCACCTTAGATACACAGCATGGAAATGGAATAGCACCACCGTAGACTTCAACAGTGATATTTTTCTTATTTAAGAATTCACTTTTCCTCTGCCACAGATAACAGATATCTTTTTGCAACCATCAGAACCCATTACAGAAATCCAGGACAAGTGTTTGTTCTAAAAGTGCTTATCAATATCCACTTGTCCAGATTTATCCCCACAAACTCCAGGACTCTTCTTGCAAGAACTCCAACTGACAAGCACGTAAGGTACGTGCAAATTAAAAGCTGTCACAGACCACAAATGCATTCAGTGTACACAGATGGAGGTGCAGCTATAAATATATTACTACCAGGTGGAATTCCAACTTCTCCCAGCAGGTAACAATGCAAGTTCAGAGTGACTCCAGCACTATCATAAGAAATACAAGTGATCCAACCAACAACAGAGGAGCTCTGTCCAGACATTTCTCTCAGTAAAACATAGAAAAAATAAACGTACTACATCATGAGAAACAACGAAACAACGAAACAAAATACCAAAATACATTTTAAAGAACACCTGATGTTTACTTTCAAGTCCATTCAAAAACGTCTTAGAAAAAGTTCTGATATATTGATAAAAACCAAATTGTTGTTGTCACCATTCCAGCTGGTGCCTCTTCTGAAATAAAAGGTAGACCTGCAGTACCAACTGGTAATGAAGGCAGGAGCAAGATACAATCTGCAGCCATCTGTTGTGCTTGTAAAATCATACTGGGAACTGAAGAAGATGAATTTGATAGGTCCTTTTCCAAACTAAAACCACGCTATGATTTAATGATACCTACATTTTGTCTTTACCAGCAGTAGAATTTTCCCCATTTGCCAGCATGGTGCATGCACAGGGCTTCCTGCTGGGAGATCTGGCAGTCACAGTAAATGGGGAACTCCAGCACTTGTGCTCAGAATTGGCCTGGCCACGAGGACAAGAACTCCAAGGGAACCAGCATTGTGCTGAGGTGCATACCTCAACTCAAGTCCAAACCAAAAAGAACCCTGAGATAGTGAAGTGAGCAACACCTGCTGAAACCCAGATACATAATTTAAAATTAATCCTGGCAAAACCTTGGGCTGCACACAAAACATGCGGGATAGCCAGCTGTTTCTAAAATCAGTTAGACCATGTAACAGCCCAACCCCAAACTTAGCCAAAGTCAGAATAAAACTGTGAACCTATAGACTTCTTATAGTACACTAGTCCCCCCATGGAGGGACAGTAAATATCCTAAATTCAAGAGACTTACAACCCATATTGTTTCATCATGATTAGAAAGTCTTACCTGGTTACAGGACTACCTTTTCCTTTATCTGGTACTGCATGGTTTAAACACAGCCACTGGTGGGACCCCATAGCAAGCAATGGAAAAAAAAAAAAAAAACAAAACATTGCACCAGCTGTGGGAGACTAAAAAAGAAGGTCCTGCCCTTTTGGAAGCTTCTGCTCTTTCTGAAAAGTATTACCTTTTCCTTAAGATTACACATTTGTAAAGACTCCTTTGAGAAACTTAAAAGCTTATGTAGTCCTTCAAAACACAAAGCAGTGATTCAACTTTACTGAGATTCAGAAGCCTGACTTCAAGAAAGGTAGGTATTTTGAAGCTGAACTGAGGGCATTTGTCTTTCTCACAAATACTATATACATGTGCATCCCTCTATTCCATTCCACTCTGATATTTCTAATTTGAAGGATAAAATTAAGCAGTAATTTCAGCCAGGTCCCGCTGCCCTATTCAGATCCATTTTCATCAGATTATCACTTTCAGCAGTGATAGAAATATTAATGTTTTTCTTTTTTAAAGGCAATGTTGTACTTAAATATTTCAAAACTACCATTTTGTTTGTGTCAATAAGAAGGAAACATATTGACTTGAAGCTGCAGCTAATGCTGCCTTTTATAAATCTCCTGTCAGGCACAGAATGGCTCTCCACAGATTCTAATATGATGTAGAGCTCTAAAACAAATACTCCTATTGCCAAAAGGCTCAAAGGGAACTGCTACTGCAATATCATGGCCTGCATAGTGGGACTTGACTTTATCTGTCCTACCACAGAAGCAGAGTAAAAAGAGGAGATGAATCAGAATACTTCAAGTAGAAAGTTGACTGACTTATGGAAATGTAAAAACCTCTCAATAAGCAAAATTGCTACACTAAAGATTACAGGCAATTTCATTAGGTGACGGCACAGCAGAGACAATGAGTTGCTCTCATCGGCACTTAGTTCAGTGCAGCTCTGCACATGCATATGCATGCTGCATAAGAATGCACAAGTTTCACAGCATTCTGGCTTCGGTGCCTGTCAAGTCAACAAGTATGCTTTCAGCTGTCTCATGCAAACAGAATATGAGTACCACTGCAATTCTAATGCAAAAAGAGATACATTAGCATGATCTAAACATTCCTAACTGCACGGTAGGAGAAACAAATAAATCAACAACACATGATGATTTAGCTTATTTAATCCCCTATTATAGAATCTTAGAACAGTTAGGGTTGAAAGGGACCTTAAAGCTTATCTAGCTCCAACCTCCCTCCTACAAGCAGAGACATCTTTCAGTAGATCAGGCTGCTCAGGGCCCCATCCAACCTGGCCCTGAACATCTCCACAGAGTGCCAACATCTCTGGGCAACATGGTCCGATGTCTCAAAAGAAGAACTGAGATGACCATTTTTTCAGACTAACCTCTGTGAGTTTTTTATCCCTGTTTGCCCAAGTTTCGCGAGTATTCTGGGAACCACACATCATAGCAATCTTCACAAATTTCTTCAAATATTCTGGGTCACAATTTAAGCCACACAACTATTCAGAAGTTGCAGGAGGGAACTGGCTCCCCCAATGGTTGGGATAAATCTCAAATACAAGTCACTGGAGCATCAAGTCTTTCAAGAACCAGCAGAAACAGATTAGATGAAATGCTGCCCTGTGCCCAATAACAGGCTCATTCCTTCTAAGAAGGTGTTTTTGCAAGGTTTATGCAACCGTGGAGACTGCAGTCATTCATTTTTCTGCCATCCATCACTCATGAGATATGGCAAGGCGCCCTGGCCTCATACATTCTAAGAGAGGCAAAACTGCTCGTCACAAGGAAAAACTGCTCATCCTGCAGTTAAAATCAAATCAGGATTGAAGTGGTTTATTGACTTATTAATGACACGTAATTAACAAGCAATCAGTGAACCATAAATTCAAGATCGATATCAGCAAAATGAGGGACATGCCACAGCACTGGGATACTTTATAATGTCAGTAAGTACACATGCACCTGGAGTCCAGCAGTGTGACTCTTCACTAGCCTGGCATCTATTGTCATGAAGCATGAGAGCCCTCTTGGGTCTACCACTGTACGTGGACAGGTAGGGTTAAAGCTCGTCACAGGGCTCAACAATGAGAAATATGACCACATGCAGGAGGCTGTTTCCTTCTAGTAAGAAAGAATGCAAAGCAGGAGCACAGCCATCAGTTACACCCCAGAAAAACTCCCCACCACCAAGCAGCAGCGACCCGTCACCCAGCTGAGCTTTGACAGAGAGGTTAACGTCATGCACCTTTGAAAAGGTGCTGCACATCTTTTGGCGAAGCAAACAGGAAACAGGATTTGAAAAGCCTTGCCATCACTTTTAAGCAAAAACTGCTAGATGTTATATCTGCAGATTTTCATACAGATTTCCCCGGGCTGTTCTTACTCATGCAAGCAGCTGCAAAACGACAGCAAATATACATATCCCATTCACACTGTAGTTATTACGAAAAATCTAGCAATCTAGCAAGTGACTTTTGATGGAGTTTATTCACAATAAACTAATGGATTTGACAGATTAAATTCTGTTCGTAGCTCTCCAGGAGCAATTGGTTTGATTATAAATAAAAGTAATTTGGTCACTTTCTATTCCCCAAGTTCCTTTCCTATGCAAATCTTCAAAATACATTCTTTTAAAACACATCCTACCACTTTGGTGGTAGCGCTTCTATTTATGTGCCAAAATCCCACAGGAAGCAAAGGAATAATAATTAAAGTATAGGCTTGTCTGAATTTTTAATTAATGACATGCTCTATTTGTTCCCGTTGTTTTATTGACAGACACTTTAAGCACATTCATTAAAAGGTTCAACAAATTTTGTTACAGATGTTTTTCACAAATCTGCCAGTCCCTGGGGATATCCCTCCTAGCACCCATACAGCACTCTGGTAACCTGGTTTATATGCCTTGTTTGCTGCTGAGCTGGCTGACACAAAGAGAGGACTGATGTCCAATTTAAGTTGCAGAAAGTCAAAAATCCCCAGGAACTAAGGAATTTCCTTCCAGAAAATCTCCTGTACCATCGGAGCTCAAAGTATAACATAGCAAAACAGACCCAGACATGAAACAATGCTTGAGCTTTAAAGAATATTTTAACAAGGGCATGCCACTCAAGTAACAAGCTGGTTTCTGGTTAAAGTTTTCAGAAGAATATCTGCTCAGCTGCTGGACACTCTCTGAAGAAGATTAAAATAAACCTTCATCCTCTGCTACAGGCTCTGGTTACCGGTTTCTGATTTATTATCCATTTATCTGGAGCAGAGAAATTGCCTCTAGTCCTCTTATTCTCAACCCAGCTGCCTACTCTCCATGTGTGTGGACAGCAGAAATGGCTCCATGTTCTTTCAGATGGGGCCATCTTTTTAACCTTGATGGGTCTAAGTGACAGGAGGGAAGTACCTCTGCAGCAGAGAACAGTTTCTTTCTTGCTTTTATTGCCTCTCAGGACCGTAAATCTACCAAGATCTAACCTTGTTTCCCCAACTTCTGGATCACAGAAGCCGGGTATGCAGTTTCAGATCATACTTTGACCTGGCAAAAAGAAAGACACAGATCCAAACTAACAGTCCTAGTCATTACCTAAGCAAAAAAAATAAATAAATGAATTCCATTTTCAAGTTTCATTTGGATGGACGCTGCTCTGCACCTCAATAGAGCCCACACTTTTGTAGCCACAATGCAAAAACATTTTGTTATTCAAATTGGAGTAAATAATCATAAAATATTTCACTCCAGGAGTTTTGGAAGCAGAAAATGTAATAAACCAGAGGAAATCTCTAAAAGTCTTCAGCCTTAAAACACAGCGTGACTTTCCCTGCAGTCCCATGCTCTAAGAGTTACGCAGGGAAGAAGCTCTCTGACATCTGGCATCAGCAGTAAAAACCAACAGGAAGGTTCGTCCCTTGGGAAAGGAGAAGAATTGCTCTGTATGTTTATAATCTACTCCTGAGAGATGCATCTTTTAGTCACAATGCATTTAAATTTGAGTGCAGAGTACTGCAAAGCCCTAACACAGTACAACAAAGAGAACAGAACTGTACCTGATCTCTCAGAAATGAGACACTTTCCTAAAGGAAAATGTTTCCCCAGTAGTCTGGAAACTGTACATTCATCACAAGAGGTGGTACAAGAAGAGGGCTGTCATTTCGGAGGCAGGAATTTCTGGTAGGCTCTATTATCCATCAAATGCCTTCACCTTACTTCCCTGTCATAACATCAAGGCAGAAACAGTCAAGCTGTCATCCAGGACAGATATGAGCAGAGATCAAATTTGGGGTTCTCTCCGAAGCTACAGAATACATCACTGAAGCTGGGGGTGCAAGCATCCCCCTTTTCTACTGCCCAGGCAGCTGGCAGGGAAGAGCTGAAACAGCAGTGCTGAAGAACTGCAGCACCACAGACTTCACCCTGGGCTCAAAGGCAGCAGAAGAGTTGCACAGAGGCTATCCTGAGGCACCAACACAACACAGCCAAGCATTGAAGCACCATCACTCACAGTATGTAGGCAAAAATTACCCTTAGTGTTGGGAGGTGGACTTGCCTTTGGGGTTTTGCTATCAGTTGGTAGCAAGCAGCAAGTGAAGCCCATCAGCAAAGTGGGCAAGTGCTGCATCAAGAGTCACAAAACAACACGAGGATAATTCTGTGACCAAGTTAATGATCTGTAGCCATTCACAGTCCAGGAGTGGGTGCACACAAAATGCAATGTCAGCATACCCAAAGTGCAAGCAGGCCACCAGACACCTGACCCGTGCCAACTGAGGAGTTACAGGGGGAGGGAGAAGGTGTTACTTACTGTTGACAATACAGTGCTGCTGTATTGCTGTTGACAACATACTGTTTCCTCCGCAAGAACATTTTTGCTTGCCTTCTCACAGCTTCAGTACTCACAAGAATAGAAAGCTGCTCCAAAAGTAATACCTCCTATTTTATTACACTGACCCACAACATCAGAGGCAGATGTTGGTGGTATGGCAGTAGAGGTTGAACCTTCCCACTAATATTCTGTTACAGTTTGTTGCCATGTAACGGGTGGCAGCAGAGGGACAGTCTGACAGAATGAAGTCTGACGTTCAAGTGGGTATGAAGCAAAGGTCTATCACTGATTTCCTCCATGTGGAAAAAATGTCACCTACTGACATTCACTGATGCCTTGAGAGGAGCGCTGGAGGTAGCTTACCTCGCTATCGCTTCCAATGACCTCTGAATGGAGCTTTTACCTCTGTGACAGACAGGTATTGCCCCAGCAACCAGAATACATACAGCGAAGAATACTTCTCCTTAGACTTGAATGCAGGCTTTATATTTTCACCTCTGTTCATTGTACAGGGATAATTTTAGACACTAGCTGCCAATAGCTAGTCATTATCTCACTTGAGGAAACACTGTGTTCATCCGTAAAATAAATCTGCTTTGCATAGCAGACTGAAACCCTGAGAAAAATCTGCAACATGGTGAAGCAGTACACTGAAATCCTGTAATGAAGTGCACTGTTTGAATCCTTAGGGCACCGACTATCAATAAGCATCGTCATCTAGCTAAAAATGCCATTTCTCTGGAAGTTAGATAAAATGAGATCAATAAGATAGAATCATAGGATCAATGCAAAAATAACATGCCTCGCACTGATGAGACCAGAGAGTCTATTTTAAAGGTAAGTTGTAAACGGAAAGCCAATTATTAAACAAAGAAACCAAATTTTGCCTTTTTGAACTGATATAATCCTGCAGCCATCATCATTCAGCACAAGTTTGATGAATGAACAGTGCCATGAAAGTTAAGATGCAATAAATATTACTAATACAGTGTCATAGAAATTGGATTGCTTTGTTCCCTTCTTTTTCCTGACTCTCAAGGTGCCAGCAAATCTCTAGATCGCTTCTAAGTTATGAAGGCAGCCAAGGAACCAATAAAGCCTTGCACACAGCACTGCTGATATTTCATGAGATGATGGGGAATAGCAAACGAAGTTCAAACCCTGGATCTTAAAAGTAGTTGCAAAGGGGAAAAGTACTTTGAGTTATGTATGATCGGCTGGAATGCGCAACCCAAGACTGACATACAGACAGAAAGCTATCTGAGGAAAAAAATAATAATGAAATAAAATCGGCTGTTGTAGCCTGGAAAAAGCAAGCTGTGCCCTAGCAGGGGTTTAACCACATAAAGGGTTTCAGACCATCTCCCTTGCACACTCAGACTGACACAGCAGCTGGAGCAGCAGTACGCTTTCCCCTTCCTCCTGAAGTAGCATCCAGCACCATCACCACCATGAGCTATACTGCCAGGTCACTTCAGTCCTGGCAAGCAACAGCCCATCATTTTCCATAGATGAGTTGCATATTAAGAACAGGGCTTTGAACTGCTCACTTCTTTAACATCAGTTCATTTCCAGTTGGCACTTAAGACAAGTAATTACAAGGAAGTGGTTTACAATGAGAGGGGAAAGTGTTACAACCAACTAGCAGCACACTACACAGCTGTGATAACTTCATAATGCTGACATGCATTATTGACAGCCTCGGAAACAAGAGGTGTAGGGCACTATTGTCAAATACATCACCGAGCAGAACAAGCTGCAGCACAAGGACTAGACCAAGCGGCAGGACAGCCCACAGAAAAGGGAGCAGGCAGATTCATAGGGAAAACAAGAAAACAAGCTAGGCTGACTGGCCACCGTTGACTGCAATGAATTACGCATCCAAAAATGTTGTCCTCCGTTAAGCATCCACCTGGCATATTACCTGCAGGCCTGATAAAGTCAGTGGGAAGGTTGCTGCTAGTTCAGCACAATCTCCCCTTAATTCTAACTGGGTTTAAAAGAACGCTTTTTGTCCTCCGAATGCAACACTGTAATAGACTTGGAACAGAAGGAAAGAAATCCTAAGGCTTGAGTCAAATCACAAGAGAACTTGTGTTATCAGTATTAGTTGTCTGAGGCATCTACTAAAAGGCATTCAAACAGAGAAGAATCACACAGCAGTTTTATACAGCTCTTTTAAACCAGACCTTGAGTCCATTTCAAAGCTTCTAGACTCTTCTGGAATTTGAGTGAATAAACAATTACAACACCTGCCAAAGCCTCCAATAAATCACTGCACTTCATCAATCGTAATGAGTGTAGTCCATCAGTTAGAACTGATGTGAGACGCACAAAAGGCACAAGGATAAACCATCATTCCAAGAAATAAATTTTAATCCCTATTCAACTCAAACAGGGAGCAGGAAGGTTAGGTACATGAAGTCACATAAATTAAATGCAGGAGGGTGGGGAAGGGAACAAAATCACTACATTCCCGGCCTCGAAAGCCAAAGGCAGCACTATGATTAAATAATTAAACCATCTCACCTTGTGCAGTCAAGCTAAATTTCAACAGGAGTAATTAATCTTCATGTGGTCTTTTATATCCTGTCCTATCTGTACTTTCAGCCAAAGTAAAACATTCCCTCATATTGCCTGTTTCTTTCCGAAAGGTATAAATATATGAGGAAAGAATAACTTCTCATTTAAATTAAATCAATGCCATTTACAAGGTTGCTGTTTAAACATAAAGGCTTGTCCTTGTGCGAGTTTTCACACACATTTGCAGAGCTTAATACCAGATGAGCCCTATTCTGTTCTTCCTGAAAAAGTGTTGAAAATTTCAGAGGGTTGCCTCTGTCAGGTCAGGATGAGTCTTAACATCGGGATTTTTTTTTTTTCCATAAACATACCAAAAGCAGGAGAAAGGCAGGGAATGGTCAACAGCACAAGCCTTAAGTCCCCACCTGCTGTGTGGGATACCACATCCAAGTCCCTTGCTGATTTGGTAAACCAGCCACTCAAACCAAGCTCTTTCTTTCCTATTATTTCCAGCCTTGGAATATTGTAGAATGAGATGAGTTTCCTAATAAACCTTTGGCTTTCTAGATTTGAAAGCTTTTTATGTTATTGTTTGGCTTTTGGTGGTGGGATTTGGGGGCTTTTTTGGGGGCCAAGAGCTCATTCTACTGCTCATTCCCAGCAACACCAAGTCCTACATTGCACACAAACATTCCTGAGCATTAGACTAAAAAGACATCATGAAACACCCCGAGCCAAAACAGGGGTTCACAATCACATGCTAAGGGAAGGGTACCTCGTGGGAAGAAAACTGCATTTTATTTCAGCTGCAGTCTGAAGGCAAGCTTTGCACAAAACCAGCTTTCAGCATCAGCGTTTGGATTATGAGCGCTTCAGACACCTCTTTGTGAGATGATACAGCTCCATGTCACATAAGCCTACTTGCAGAAAGTCTGGGAGCCTATTTTGGACCACAAATGCTATTAACAGAGCGAGTAACAAAGAACTGGGGGGAAAAGTCACAGACACATTGCATCAGCCAACCTGCTGGAATGCAGCACAGACCACTGCAAGCCCTCACCGACCTAACCTGGCGTTGGGGCTACGGGTTTACTTTCCTTGGCTGAAGATAAAACTCAGATTCGAATGAGATAAGGTTGACTATAATAGACAAAAAGATTGGGGGGGAGATAAGGAAAGAAAAGAAGGGCTTTAAAACTCCTCCCTGTAGACTCGGACTGTTGCTTGTACAGATCTTAGCACGCACAGATTGACTTTCAGGGTTCTTTGGCTGCTGTAGGAGGCAACTTGCAGGCAAAGCATGCTTCCAATTTAATCTTAAAGCAGTTGTTTTAAATGAATACTCCAGGCGGCTGTTTAGAAACAGGAAAGGTGAGAAGGAGATGGATAAACAAGAAATAACAGGAGATCATGCGGAAGAAGGAGAAAAACAGCAGTTTTCCATTCCAGAAGGTGATTAACTGTCCAGCATAACATACTCTGGAATACCTCAATGCTTTAGTGCTAAACCTTATACTGTGTGACAAGGAATACTCAATATAAAAATAAAAATATGTTTAAACAAAAACAAACAAGCAAAAAAAAAACCAACACTTTTTACCCCTCCGTTCTGTCCAGTATTCCAGTATTCTCAGATGGTGCTTCTTTCACTTTTTCTTCTCTCTTTTTGACCCTGTACCCCTGTCCCCAACACACAATTATTATTTTTTTTTGTTTTATTTAACTCACTTTTTCTTTTTTTTTTTCCATTAACAAGGGAATAAAGAGCAGGAGTGCTCTCATTCAAAGTGCAATGCTGCCCTCCAGAGCTGTCAGGAAGAAAATTACTTTAGGAAGCATGAAACCATCTCAGAATAAACCGCAGTCGTTTGAAAGAGATTGCTGGATCTAGTCTCATATTTATTTTCTGGATTGAAAACCAGCCTGCACAGACATGTTATCTGGCTGAGCCTGGTTTACTGACAATCATTTTGCCAGCTCATCCAAATATACGATCTGTGCACTGATTGCAAAGCAAACAGAGGACTTCTCTCCTGTGTAAAACTGTGGGAAAACTCTAAAAAAATAAAAAAGTTATCACTCCTTCAAGTCACTCAAAATAAGGAGTGATCATATAACATTTCAAATCATGACTGGAAGGCTCATTTAGAAGATATTAACTGAGAAGGACAAGCTCTAGAAGAATCAACGGTTGGGAATGACAAGAATTCAGTCACCAAAAATAAGTATTTGATTTTAGATCATTCTTTAATCTCAGCACTGGGAATAGATGCTTCTACTGACAGTACTGTAAATAATGGTTCTGGTGCTGTCTCACATCATATCAGGCATTTGTTTTCTGCAGGGATAAAATTTTGGCTATAATTGGAGAATAAAATTACTCCAGTGATTTATAATGAAAAAATGCACAACTGGAACAATATTGTTAAAGTTCTGCCTGGAAGAGCTGCCTTGTTTATCATCTGCAAAACCATAATGTACAGCTTGCAAGGAGCTTTCATTTTCTGTAACACCAGGTTCCAAGTCAGCAATTTTCACTAACTTAAAAGATGCATCACCACACAAAAAAAAAAAAAAAAAAAAAAAACACAAAAACCAGCCCTCCCTCTCCTATTCATTAATATCACTTCCTAATGGCAATAACAGATAAGATGATCTCCAAACTGTTTTCTCTCATCTCTGAAGTCTGATGAAAAGAAGTTTAGAGAGGGGCTTAAAAATCAATATACAGTGGATTCCAAGCCCTCCCTTCCCACTGCAGAGAAACTGGAGCATGACCGTACACAGCCATCATGCCTTAGAAGGCTACAGTGAAAAAAAAAAGAAAAAAAAAAAAACATTGTGAGGATTTATGTGAATTCCTCCAAAGCTCAGGACTCCCAGTCTGAGGAAAGTCTGTTCAGGGCTACTAGCTCGAGGAGTGGGGGAAAGAAAGGATTCTCATTGGGTAGGGTAAAGCAGCCACCTTCCACCTGGTGAAGCCACCAACCCCAGAGCTCCCTGTTTAGCTCTCACATCAGATTACAGATGCTCTCAGCCCCGTCACACTCAGCTTGGGATGGGTCAGATTCTCACTGGCACATATCTGCTCACTTCAAAAGAAACAGTCTGCCTGTGGCAAGTGGGAATACGGCCCCATTTGCTTTGCCACAGAAAACTGCAATCCTGACCAATAACAGTTTGAATTAAGTGCATCTAGACAATTTTTATCACTCCCAGCAAGTGTTCAACCCTTGTGAATACTCAGCTCTTTGTGTAAAGGGACCTTGGAGGTAGAAACAACCTGACATGGATGTGGCACCAACACAGAGATTCTAGGAGGTGATCTGAGCTACCCTGCAACAGATGCCCTGGAGACCACATTTATACCCTGACCTCAGTGTAGGCATTTTATGATTCAGACGCTTATTCCTGAATTTAAATGACAAGCAGAGTGAGCGAGAAGCCTGGGAAGGGTCCTAGCTCACCAGGAGCAGAAGAGAAGAGACCTCCCACTCTGCAATGGGCAAAGCACGGCACTTGGAGCAGTCAGTCTCCTTCCAGCTAACTGCTGCACTACTTGGCGACCCAGGATTAACTGCTCTGCATTTTGCAGCTCCATTTTCCCAATCTTCAGAAATAGAGAAAAATGCTTGTTACCTATACAACCTCCACAGCACACCACAAAGGTCTCAAAGCTATTAAATAAGCAGACCTGGAAGAGAAATAGCAAGAGCAGCAGGATGCCTTCATTGTCGATAATCTATTGAGGAACACAGTTTCTGCTAAACTTTAATTCAGATACCAGTTTGCCAAGCTCTGAGGGCTCCATACACTATAATTTACCTCTCCTATGCCTTTTTGTCACTTCCTTCTCACATTGTAGATATTTTGTCCTCTGTACCTGCATACTAGATACTGTAACCAATTAGGATCTAGAAGTGCATGCAATCAATTTTAATACAAAGATTTTAATTAATGTTATGGGAATGTAATTTACTGGTAGCTTTGGGCAGTGAGACAAAGCTGATAGCTCTCTGAGAATATTTTAAGACTGTAACACTAAAGTTTGGACACAGCTATGTTTGTTTGATCTCTGTTTTTACCTAATTTCAATTTGGTGCTCATTTTGTGTAATTTTTACTTCTCTCTTGCCCTGTTTTAGAAATTTCTGTTAGCTGTGGAACCTTGAAATGCTCCATGGCTAAACGTGTTCATCTCTAAAACCCCAAATCAAGCACATACACCAAGGGTTACACTCTTAGTGTAGAGGGACAAGTATTCAACTGAAGCGTTTGCCATATTCCAACCTGACTCCACTGAGAACAACAGTTGGAGCTGAAAAATAGATGGCAGCTTTCTCAATTATTATTATCTGTTTTAAAGACCAGACTTCCAGATTGTCTCCAGATGGTGGAATTTTAAATCCACTTTACCTATTCCCCTCACTGAGGGTTTTGCATGGTTTTTGTCAGAAAGTTCTGATATTATAATATTTATAACATATAATTTATAATATTTATAAAAATATTAACTGCTTCCAGTAGAAATAATCCAGTGAAAATAAATGCTTGTTTATTTAAATTAGTAATATGTTAGATAATCATGGACCAATCTTGTACCCCCATCTGCATTAATGGATTCTGAAGTGCCCAAGCTTCCTCAGGTTGCGTTGTGCATCTTCATTTCAGATAAAACATCAGCATTGATTTCACTGACTCTGTATAGGAGTCAATGAAAACCAGGGGGAAAAAAAAAATAAAGAAAAAAGTGGATGTCTTTTTTGCATAACTAGTTTCAATAGCACCTTCAACCCAGCCAGTGAAGAAATACATGCAGATATTCAAGACCCACCTGGATGCTTTCCTGTGCAACCTACTGTAGGAAACCTGCTTGAGCAGCAGTCCCTTCCAACCCAAATGATTCTGTGACCTGTGTAATTGAAAAAATCAAGCTGTGGCAGCTCCTTAAAAAAAATACCTCTTCTGTGAGACACATTCAGTTTTCTGAGAACAGGTCACATTCTAACTGTGGTTCTTAGTTGACATTTCATGGATTCCACAGAATATAATCCATATGCAAATGGGTGAAAAGCTAGGGATCTGCAGCTAGGAAAGCTAAATCAAAGAGGCTAACAAAAGGGTGAGTAGCAAGGTACTTACTGGCATGAAGAATCCTCTTCCACAGCAGCACAATACAGGTGAGACTTAGCAACCAACTCTTTAAAACCCCAAGTACCTGAAGCTCTGCAGTTAGCCATTGCACCACGGTATTCTGGAAAACTTCTAGAAAGTTCTGAGCAGCAATGGCACGCGTGACTAGGAATATGCAAGGATACTCTGAGTGGGGACTTAGAGAGAACAAGCAGGTGAAACAGCAGATCAGCATAAGAAAGCAGAGGGGATCAGAAGTTCCCAGGACTGCTGGGGCAGTCAGAGGTCCCCAAATCCCCCAAGTTAAGGTACCTACCCGCCCCACTGGCAGGTTGGTAGGTAGTGGAAGACCACTGAGATCCACCCAACACTCTTCAGCTTTTGGCCAAGCATGACCTGGTCTCTTGGCTCCAGGAGGAGCAGCAAGGACAGGTAGCACACTTGGGCTCACACAAAGCATGCACTGCAGCCACAAAACAGTCTGGAAGTGGGAGAGGCCATGCTAATGGCTTCGCACCAGCAGTTCGTCTTTATCCAGTTACAATGTGCATCTGATGCAGCCAGATCACCGCTACCAGACAACCTCCAAAAAGAGCACCAGTGAGCATGCCTGAAGGACTGCCACAGAGAAGTGATCGAGGACTACAACAGCAGAACACAAGGACAATTAGACACCCTCTCTGTGATTAAAAGTGATTGAATATGGGAGTTAATTAAGTGGAGTTAACCATTAACAAATTTCTCCTTCCTACTTAAAGCCTTGGTCCACCTGCCGCAGCTGCGATAAGGCAGTAGACCTTTGCAATGCATGACAAACAGAAAGAGAGCGTGGATATAAAGGAGCAGAGGTGGCAGCCTGAAAGGATGCAGAATCAGTGCTATAAAAGCATAAGGCTTTGTAGTGCCAGGGTTCCAAGATTCAGCATTTCTGGCATTCATAACTTACAGCAACGCACATTCAGATGCCAAGCAGGGTTGTAAGCAACGAAGCAGCAGGACCCAAACAGCAGCAAGGTGACACTTGGCAGGTCTCTCCTGCTGGAGAAACTAAACCAAACCTAAAGCCCTGGCTCAGAAAGGCACAACGTCATCCTTTACCTGATAAGATCATAGCAATGCAGAAATACAGTCTGTTAGTCAGAAATGCACTAAGTGGCTTTTGGGAATTTTGTTCTACGGCTTAAGTGAAAGCCTTCTTAAAGATGTCCAAGGAAACTTTTAGCTGTAACATTTTGTGTTTTCTTCATTTTATTTTTAACCAGAGAAGATGCCTAAGCTGAAGCAGCTCCATAAGGGTGGGAGCAAAGAAGAAAATGGGGCTGGGTGAGAGAGAAAGAAATGAAGAGAAGGCAAAACTACAAACAAAATCATCCATCTTTTCGGCTCTGTTCTGCCAGCGGCTATAATGCAATGCAAAAGCCTTATGTCCCATGCAACCTGCCAAGTACAAAATCAGCACAGCACATCCTCTCTGTCACTGAGGCGGAGGAAGAGATAAATTTCTTGAATCTATCTGAACAATAAGTAGATGACATAGTGCTAATTCCATTAGGAATAAGCAAAATAAATCATTCTAAGTCATCTCTCATGAGTTGCCAAAGCCAAATGGGGGGTTTTATTACTTAACTCTTAACACAAGAAAGCACAGTCTTCGTGAATGTGATAGAAAAAAATAAAATAGTGTCTGATTCTGCAGGCCTGTTGATGGTTTAGTAACCTGAGGCCAGCCCACATCTGCTGGCCCTGGAAGAAAAATGGCTTAGCAGGTCCTTGTCCTGGCTTAAACCAAGCACGTAACACCAAGGACTGAGACAAGCAGCACAGTCTGTCTCTGTGGAGAAGGAGAAACATTATCTCAGAGGCAGAGGAACAGCAAAGAGGAGTTAGAGGGTTACAGAAATACAAAAATAGTTGAGATTAAAAAAAAATAAAAAAAATCCAGCTCCACAGGAGAGCTTCTCCATCATTGCAGAACATAAAGGGAAATACCCTATACCTCATACTTTGGGGTTATAACAGTTTAAATATTTCATCTGAAATGGTATCAACTAACTGCATTCCACCATCTCCCGAGCTCAGCCCTCCATTCCCAGCTGCTGCAGAAGATACATTAAAATATATCTACATTATGAAGGCCTGTCGTCTAAATGAAAGCCATTAGGACCAATTAGTGTTGTTTCACCACAGGCAGGAGTTCCTTATAACAGTAGGATGATTATTTGCCTAAATTCCATAAAAGCCCCCTCCTTTGTAGAACAAATTGCCTATGACCAAAGTAATCAGCTCAAATGTGAAAGATTTCCATGATGCATAGCACAGAATTTGAAGCATCTGGTAGAGTCAAGTCAGTACAGGAACAACAAGCAACCAACACCTGAGCACTGGCTGAGCCCACCTGTGCACCACATGCCCACCACATGGGGACAAAATGTGGCATGCACAACCCTAGTGTAATTCTTGAATGCACAGAAAAATAAACCACATCTCTACTGGCAAGGCTTAGCACCAAAAACCATGTTTCTAAGTTAGGCCTGGTTTCCAGGTAGCTACATAGAAAAACTGCCTTACATGGTACCAGACCTATGCATGGCATTATTCTCCCTTGCTCACTCTTTCCACGCATCTCCTCAGAGCTCTCATTTTGAGTTTAAGCAAAGATCAGAGCCTGGGCTTCTATCGGGAACTTCATCTCCTTTAGATAGAACATACTTTTTCCCTTTATTTTTTCCTTTTTTCCCCCCCTCTTGTATTGAAGTCATGAGCCAAAGCCAGTCGAAGTCAATTGAAAGACAACCGATGATTTCAATAGGTTTTGGCTCCAGCCCTAAATGCACACTGCATGCCAGACATGATGACTGGTTCTATATCTGTCTCTAGGAAGCACTTAAAAATTGAAATGAGAAAAGGGAAGAAGAGAGCAAGTCTGTGTATATCACACACTGTATGTTCAATTGGCTTCAATAAATTTCAGAAGCAGCACACATGCTGGGAGTTGTTTTCAATCAATAAATAACACAGAGGTTGAATTGTTCACCTGCCACCTCATTACTGCCCCCCAGCAGAGGTGGAATTATCTTTTAGCCTCAAGGTTACTTGCAAACTAAAAGTTACATTTAGAGAAACATCTATTTGCTAGCCTTTGATTTTTTTCTTTTATTTCCATTACAGGCAGCAGCAGTATTTGACACCCACAAGGACCCTTCTCAGCAAGACATTATATATCACTCCATGGAAATACATAAATGACAAATTATCCCTGATAGCATTGTGTCTCTGCTGACCTGCTCAAGGTATTAAGCCAGATGGCAATTAAATGCCATGGCTACAGACCTGCTAGAGGCTTAGGTGAAGCCGTATTTATGTTAAGCAAAGGGTAGCTAATGGTATTTTGTTGATGCATTTCTCAAATGCATTTGCATAGTACTCATTCTTTCAATTCTCTTAGTCAAATTCCCCCTCATGTATTACCGCTTAACAAGCTGAATTCTGAGTTGCGTTGGTAATTACATATCTAAACCAAAAATCTTGCTTTCCTCCACTCCCACCAATTATTTTGGTGAGGACCTAAACTAGAAAGATACCAAGCAAAACTGCCATGGAACACTACTAAGAGTTAGGGACTGACTGATCCTAGGAAAGAGGAAGCAACTGGCAGGGTTTGGTTGGTTGGTTTTCTGGAAATACTTTAAAACTGTTTTTAATGATTGTGGTGATTTTAGGGTTGTTTGTTTGTTTTAATTAAGTGCAATAATATTACCTTCTCCCAGGGACAGGCATTCAGCATGGCCACTGCTAAGACACAGGACTCAGACTGAGTCATGTTGCCCTCATCTCTGCTGGAGCAGCTCCAGCAGTGCAGCTCAGCAGACAAAGCTACTCCCTGCTACCCACTGTGATGGAAGAACACACAGCCTGCTGGGAAAACATACTCATCTCTGAGGCCCAGTGCTCCTGTGTGTCTCCAAAGCAGAGGGACCTTCCTGAGTGATGCTGAGTGACCAAAGCTCACCTTATACATAAGAGTAGCTGTCCAAAGCTGCTGACTAAGTAGAGCTGTGAAGGGAGAGCTGCCACAGTGAGGGGTAGCAGCTGATCCCCAGAAACAAGGATCACAGCGGTCACAGCCAGAGGAAGAATGCAAGACGGTGTTTTTAGAGTTGGAAGTTGTTTTTAGAGTTGGAAGTGAATGTAAAGGCACATTAACTCTGTTTGGTCTACTACACGTGTGTGTGCTGAGAGCGTAATTCTCTGCGCACACATAATAAGTCTTTGCCGTCTAATTAATAACCTTATGATTTGCACTAATCTCAATATCTTTACTCTTTCATCCACTTAAAAGAAAACCCCGTCCACATCAGACGATGATGACAACCACATCCTCAGCTCTTGCAATTCCTAGACTTTTCTCTTCAAGCACTCCAACTGCAGACACAAATAATGGAGTTTTCATATGCATCCAGCACAGGACAAATCTTTGTTCCTATCCCAGCCAACAGGAAGTTTCCAAATGACTTCAACTGAAACAGAAAGAAGCAAGATTTGTGTGCTTTGAAAAAAAAAAAAAAATGTCAGTGCTGCACGTGTGGGAATGTTCATTGGTTTGGGAATGTTATTTGTGCCTGGGTTTGGTTTTTTTCCAAGTCCAAATGTACTTGGAGTTATAACACATAACAAATTTTAAAAGAGAACATAATTCTGATGTCAGAATTCATTAATATAATTCTCAGGGACCTCAGAGGCTACAGCCTGCTGTTTTATGATCAGTATTCCAACCATGCTTATCAATTAAATACAGTGATAAACTATGCGAGTGACACAGTTTTTTAATATCGCGTTGGAAAATAAACGCTATTTGATTTTGTATGACAAAGTATCATTATTAATCACATTAATTGAACCACTGCCTCCAAACAAGTATGAAACAAGCCAGGTCCTCTAGCTAAAACTCACCCTCGTTACACAAGACAGACTCCCTCTCCACACTGCTTTTGCTAAAAATTATCAAGATCCCAGCATGGCATGGCAATCTCACTTGAGTCAGTTTGTCTCTTCATCCGAACGGAGATTTGAAAAGTGCCTCGCATTAAGTATGCCACAGATCTGACAGCCCACTGACTCAATGGAAGATAAGATCGTGCAAAATCTTTTGTAGTCAGAGGAAACTAGTGACCTGCCAAGGTATCCTTCTGTTACAAATGCAACATCACAAGGTTGTGAAGGATTTGCTGGAGAAATAATTGAGACATCCAGAGACACCCGGTCAGGAATAAGGAGAGAAACCAAAGAATCAAAATCTTTTAGGAAGGAAACAGAACCAAGGAACCAAAGAGTTTACAATTGGCAAGGAAGTGAACTCAGGACCAAGAGCCTGAGAATGTGACTGAAGAAGAAAACTGGGATGACTAGGAGAAGGACACAGATCTGGGCAGTCTATGAATGTGTAAGGGAAAGGAAAAGCCAGTAAGCAGGTAAAGGAGAACTTTCTGAGTAGTGAACAGAGATTAAAAAGAAACAAAAATTCAAACACCAAAATCACTTAGACCTTTTTAAAACATCACTATTTAACTCTAAAAGGGTTGTTGTGACCCAAAAGCTTTATAAGCATAAATAATTTCTCATTAAAGCTGTACACCTGGTTTCCTTTATATCTTCCTTGCAGAAGGGACATATGCTTATTTACACCTTTTGACCTAGTGCAGAACAGAAAGAATGACAGAATGCAAGGAGATATACCCTTTCATACAGCACCAGCAGACAACTGAATTCAGTTCCAACATCTTCAGAAAGAGGCAGGATACACATCAACTGTGGTTGTCAGCAAGCAGATGAGCAAAGAAATAAATGTACAGTCAAAGAATGAACAGTTGGTTGACAGGCTGCAGTCATTTAAAATATTTTAGTCTTACTGTTTCGACATGTACTGTTAGTTAAAAGCAGACACTTCTAAGCATCGCTCAGAAAAATTAGCTTTGTTTGTAGCAGCGGAGAGTGGGGAAAAATCTGCACAGGACTGAAGCTTTGTCAACTAAAAGCAGTATTCCAAAGTTGGAACTAGACAGTTGCCTTGTAAATTAAGGAAGAACCTAAAAACAGCTTTTGGAAGAAGGACTCATGATGTGAAAGCAAAATCTCACAGAACGTTGATGTGAGCATAGTCAAACAAGTAATCTGTTAGCTGACTTGTTATTCTTTACAAAGATTTTACTATTTTTATACACAGTATGTGCTTCTACATACGTTCGTGTGCGTACACACACAGACGTGTGAATGAACTACATGCTACTGCCTTGAAAGCCAAAGACTGTACCCAGAAAGGAATACCCACAAGAGTATCCTCTTCACTACTTACAGTTATCACACAGGAGATATGCTTCCGTGCTGCTGTTTTGCAAGGACATTCAACTCACACACTTTCCATCTTAATTGGTCAGCGATAAAAAGCAAATGGCTCTCTAGTGTCAAAATGTCTCTTAACTGAGCCTAAAGATATTTCTCTCTCGTAAACCTTATTCAATCTGTTCTACCCACGTAAGATAGGTGGGTGGCAATCATGTCTCTTTCAACGAAGAATATTCTATGTTATTAACTGCTTTTCCATTAGAGGAAGGCATGTCAAAGTCATGCACTCTCTCTAAACTAATAGCGTGCATGTGCAAAGTACACATCTCTTATACTGTCCATTAGCTTGGAGTATTGCACTTACAGTTATAATAGTCTATTTTTCCTTCTTCCATGGGTAATGGTGCATGGAATGAATGTCTGAATCTTGAAATGGCACTGTAGACTAATAATCTTTAAAAAAGTTTCCAGCAGCAAAAAGGCACAGGAGAGCAATTGTTTGCAAGTGTCTTCCTGATGGGGAAGAAGCCATCAGCTCAGTTTCACTGCAAGTCAGAGTCAAGTTACAGCTTCAAAAAAATATATAAAATGTAGAGCAGAAAGAAAAAAACAAATCAGACTTCAAGGCAAAATGTGAAGCACACTTAGTAGCTTATCAGAGAAACCCTTCTAAAAACATTTGATTTTGCTTACTATACTGCTGCCTAAGAGTCTTTGTACAGGACTTAGTGCCCCCAAATAGTTCATTACAGTCCTACCCTTACGCTTGCTCTGTATTCAGTTTGCCACTGAACTGTTCTCTCATCCTCCCAGTTTTGCTGAAGTTGTTTCTGTACTGTAGCAAAGGCTTCAAACAATTGCAGGGAGCTGCCTTTCAGTTTCAGTGCGTGCTTCAGTCTTAAACTAAAAAAAAGTAATTGACAAAGCCCATGAATTAGTTGCACCTGCATGTGCCACCTGCTTAGAGCACCCTGCTATTGTTTGACTTTCACCTGTTAGTAATGAGACGTATTGCACTTAACGTATTTCTAGATGCCATTATAGGTCTACCTTAGAGTCTCTGATGCAAGATGGAAGCCTTGCATGGCCTCCTGTCAAAGTAACAGCTCATAATGAACCTAAGGAAAGCAAATGAAGACAGCTGCAGTTCAAGACTGCATTGTCAAGAGCATGAATACTGGGCAATAAGAACACAGTGCTAGAAAAGGGAACTGGGATGCAACTAAAACATTTTTTTCCCCCATTCTTACTATTGAATGTAGTTTTAGGAAGAGATTAACAGCACCTGGAAAATAAATGAAAATGAATCAAAAACTTCCACAGAGCATATACAACACCTACATGGAAGTTCAGGCCACACATCCTACTCTCTTTCCAGGAGACTTCATCTGGAGTACATAGAAGTGGAACAGCAATAACAACACCATGCCTGCTCAGTCCATTGCCTGCATCCCCCCCCCCCACTGGGGTTTGCTCCTTTGACCCTAACAAGAGCAGCTTTTGCTTGTATCCAGGCACTTATGTACTCAAAAACAAGCTGTGAAGCTAGTGCTGGGAAAGCCTCTAAGGAGCAGTTTTTAACAACAAATCTCCCAGATAGTTCCCTAGAGTTAGATATGGGAGCAATTGACCATTCACTGACCAAGATGCAAAGAATAAAATAAATCTCAAGCTGGAGCCAGTAAGACTATAAGCAAGTTCTCTCAAGACTGCAAAAGTGTCCAACACTCATCATGCCTCCCCTTAAGTTCTTGTTCACCCACGAAGGCACAAACAAGACTGTCATTAGCAGCAGGCAGCAGTGAATTTGGTCCCAAGCCCATTAAGCACAAGCCTTTGGCTCACTGCTTAGTATCCTGATCAAGAGCCCATGTTTCACTGTGGTGGTGAAGCAAGGAATTGACTGGTTCTGGCAGCCAGGTGAGAAGCAATGTTTGGAAAGCTTACCTGACAGATAGAGCAAATGCCCCACGAGTACAAGGCTCCATGTAATTAGTTAAATGTATACAGATATCTTAAGGGAGACCCTTTTCAGAGGCAACAGGCACAAACTGAAACACAGGAGGGTCCATCTGAATATCAGGAAAACTTCTTGACTGCGAGAGTAGCAGAGCATCAGCTCTGGGCCACCTACTGTAGGCATCCCCACTTGAACAGAGGTTGGACTGGATGACCTCCAGAGATACCTATCAAATTCATCCATCCTGCGCACAGACTGAAACCCCTGGGAGCAGCAGGAACAATTACTGAACCGTTTGCAGTAAGAGGATGATTTCAGAGATGGAAGCAGAAGACAGACCAGTAAATTCAAGTAGTTGCTAACCACACGGTATTGGTATGGGACAGGACAAGAAAAGAGCATTTAACACTATGTTGACATACACTAGACAACTTCTGTTGACAAAGGACAGCTTTACAAAATGAATTCTGTCCACTCAGGCAATAATAAAGTTGGATAATACATAAGCCATGATACAAGTAAAGATGAGTTAACTCTACCTACTTGTTAGGTTTACAGTATGAAATACAACGTTGTGTCAAGAAAAACACAGGCCATGCCTCAGTCCCCCTAGGCACACATTCTAATGCAGAAGCCGCTGCCCTGGGAAAGGCAGTGATAAAAGTCTGCGCCCTTTTGAAAATAAAATTGTCACATACACACGCACAAGCATTTTGTCAGAAATAATCTGAAAGAAAAGAATGATACGCTGCCTGTTATACCATTGGTGATAATTATTCTGCAAACAAGGGCTGTTTTTCCCCCTGCAGCTGTCAGTAAAAGGTACCTGCAGCCCTCCATCCATGCAAGACAGGTTCTAACAGCCAGGCAGACAAGGAACAGGCACAACTCCACACCACCCAAACCCCCATAACCCAACACAGCTCCCAGCACCTACCCACCTGGGACTGCTGCCTGAGGGCGACAAGCCAGTCCAACATCAGCCAGACTATTTCAGCCACTGCAAATAACAAACAGGTCTGTGAAATATGGAGCATTCTGAGATATTTCAGGAGCACCAAAACAAGACATGAAAAAACTTCTGACTGAGTTGTAATTTTTTCCTCTTTTTTGACACGCCTGAAGTAAGCAGGGCACATTAAGAGCTACGAGGATACAACAAGGAACACACACACAAAAAAGCAAATCATTAAGGTTACTCTAGTGAGGCCGTTTGAACAAACTGTGATTTTAAAGTTCTCAGAAAGATACGAGGTCCCATTTTCTGTAGGAAACTACCCTTTTAGGGAAGATGTGACAAAGCTATCAGCAGCTTTATTATGGTTTTTAATGTGGTAGAGTAGGGAAGCGGTACTGATCACAAAACAAGCTGCTCAGCCAGAATTCAGCACATGCCAGATTCCACAGAATCTTAGCCCATGTGCATTGAAATTGCAGGCTCCACTTGCAGTTTTATGTGCAAGTACTTTTTATATTTATTGGGCTGGACCACATTCAGCTCCTACAAGAGGAATATGACAGATTTCATCTGTTTGACAGCCAAGTCTAATTGTGTTTTCTGTACAAAATGACCAAAGACAAAAGTGCACATGTCTAGGTACTTCAAGTGATGTGCCATATGGAGTTTTAGATAAAGGTTTTGTCAGCTGCAAGAGCTCCCCACAATAACTGGACACTGCCTGAATCCTGAGTAACTAGAGCAGCGAGGAGAGAGCTGAAGGCTCTCCTAGAATGGCCAATTAAGGTATTGGGGTATTTTTCCATGAAAAGAATGTGAGATCTCATGCATTTCAGTTTGCAGTAGAATACACATTTTTTTCCTTGCTTCCTACCAGAAGCATGCACATGCACCTACATCTAAAACTACGAAGAGGATTTAAAATTTGCGTAATTATGACATGCAAAAATATCCCTGTAATCACTTGGAGGACCAAGCAGAAAGAGAACTTAAAATTGATGAGACAGCAACATTGCTGGAAGACATCAGCCACCGAACAGTAAACATTTAACTGGTGAATTTCAGTTAAAATAAGCATCAACACACCCAGTCCAACAAGATGGAAAGCAGCAATGTAGTCACTACAATCCAAAAATTTTCAATACCGTTTTCAGAAAGTGATGTACTCTTTCACATAATGAAAACAAAGCAAAGGAGTATATGCCCAAAAAGATCACCTCCAACACATGCATAATCATGACTTTAGTTACCATAACCATTTGAGTCCTCACCCTCCACACCACCCTAGAGCATTCTTTGTTTCTTAACTCTTCTCACACGGTAGCCTAATTTTCTTTCCCTCCTCTCTTGGCCCTCCCCTGAAAACCCATCATTATCTGAATCAAGTAAATCCCTTCTCTTCCAAACATTTAAGCTCTCTTTCCTCAAAACTTCTTTATTTTTTTGGTACGAATGATGAAAGAAAGAAAGAAAAACCTTCAGCACAACATAGGAAAACAATTCTTTTACAAACATAACCTGGAAATGTTAGAGTACTGAACTCCCTTTATACCATAAGTAGCCCTCCAGTGCCCAGCTGCATGGCATCTCTAAACTCCTACTGTCACGTCATTTCTAATTAGCACGGTCTTTGTGACTCAACTGCAAGCTTCTGTTTAGTAAAATAATTATTAAGAGGAGGATATAAACTTCCAGTATTGATGCTGTTAGGAGAACAAACTACAGCTTTCAGTACATCATCCTCATTACAGTCATCGTTAAAAGAATGGTCTAATTTGTATAATATAATATTAGCCATAGAGTCCTTGTAATGAAAACAAGTAACCAATTTTATTGCCCTATATATTTTGCAAATAGTAACTTGTTGTAATACAATGGACTACTTAATTTTCTGTGTTTGTTGGTATCTTTTGTCATGATGAGAAAGCTGCAAACAGATGTGGAAAGATGCGGCAGTGAAATATTCCTGAAGAGTGCTGCCACTGTGGCACTAATTCAAAGAACGTATGGAGTCTTAAAGCTCCCCAGCCCAGTTAGTGGGACCAGATCACAATGGCAAATGAGAACGACAGTGCTTCAGCCAATCATTATAGCCTTCCCAGCAAGGCCCTGTTCCAGCATTTATTACTGATGCTGTAAAAAGGGATATGAACATCAAAAGTGCCTCCATTCACATTAAATTAATGTCCCTCCAGCCAGCCTCCCCTGGTCTGTCCCAACAAGTCTTAAAATGCTCTCGCATTTTGAAAAAGAATAGCAGATAACCAAAGGCTATTTATCTGGTGATGCAGGAAGTATTGCTTAATACAAAATGATCGCTCTTGGAGTTCACACAATCAGATTTCTGCTAACATTCAGGACATTATTGCAATGTGCTTTTTAGATACTTTGATTACTGTGACCTTCTTGCTGAAGCAGAAGAAGAAAGAAAAAAAGGAGCTGACATAAGTACCTGAAAGCTTCTCTGATTTTTCCAGCTAACAAAAAGCCAAACTTCCTTCAACAAGCCTTTCTCCACTTCAGACCATCACAGATACAAGCGTACCGTATGTACTTGGTTACAAAAGGTGTTACACAGACTTCTAAGCATCCAATAGTAATTCATTAATCTTATAATTCCAATATCCAGGAATGCTAAGAGTTTATTTTTGGTTGCTTTGTAACTGAAAATACTGGTTCTATCCAGTATATCCACTGTGACTGTGAATATAAAAAAAATGTGCATGCAAAAACAACACATACATACGGAGCTCTGTACTTCTAACTACAGGTAACAGCCAGATAAGCTTTAGGACCACCCCATGTTGCTCTTTGTTTCCCACAAATTATAGAGCACAACAAAATGACCACTTTCTGATACGCCCTGCAAACAGCTCTGACTCTTCTGGAATAGCCAACTGGTCACAAATACTTTTTTCAATTACTGCATTTCGTAAAATCTCCTACAAACATATTTCTCAAAAAAAGAAAAGTCCCAGAGGACATCCTTGGAGAACACTAAGGATGAAGGAAGGCATGGCGAAAAGGGAAGCACAGTGCTGATATCAGAAAACAAGAGGGGCAGCAGAGTGAATGATTCCAATCAATCTCATCCAACCTCTTCCAGAGATGTCAGAGGGAAGGATACTTCTTCCTGCCACCTTCAAAAAGGTCATCGAGATCAGAATTGCATCAGGACTCCTCTTGCAGCAGCCATGCAGAGCCCTAGGACATAAGGGAAGAGGGCTGCTGCACCAGGTTGGCAAATGAAGACGAAGTCTAGGGGTTTAGAAGCTGATCATTTGTTTCAAGCTCAGCAGCCCTCTGTGTAGTGAAGGAACTGAGTTTCCGCATAAGTATTCACAGTTAAGTAATTCCAAAGCTATACAAATAGCAGCACTCATTTAGTAAATCACAAGCCCAGACGCTGTGTCACGATGAAACCAGACTCCTTATTTATTATCGGGCAAAGAGTCCATGAACCCTCCATCATTTCAGAGGCCAAATAACGACCATCTCTGTCAAGTCAAGCGCCTGCTAAGGAGGCAGCATCCCAGGGCTGTTGTTCAGCAGGAATCTACTTGCCACACAGGCACCCAGGGAACGACACTCCCTGCCTGACACTGACCCCACAGTACCCTGCCAGTGACAGGTTTTACTTCTTATCTTTGCTTTTCAGCAGCAGACAGAGTTGTTCTGCATTTTTACAAATAGCCATAAATTTTTCAGTTCGTGAACAGAAGCACTCTCCTTCCATTTGGTTTCCGTTCCTCTTTGTTTGGCATTTGGATAGCAGAAAAAGGAGACATATCTCTATCAGCAGCATACACTGTGTTTTCCAGAAACTATGCACAAATCCTGAGAGACGGCAATAAAAGCCGTCTGTAAGTACTTTGGATGAGTTTTCAAAGTAAATGCGGGACTTCTAGCCACATGATTCCCATCTATCTTAACTGCTTCATTGCTGCCTCACAGACGAGGCTCACCACGTCAAATGTGTCCTCAGAGCTGGCCGGCGTACCCATCACCACATGCCATCATTTTTCAATCACAGATGCTCCTGTGTTCTGCCACAGCACAGCCGCCAGTGTGGAAAACAAACAATCTAGTTATTATCAGGCCTACCTAAAGCTCAGTGCCACGCACCGACCGCTCCGACCAGCCTTCCTCATGCTGGGCGGTATTTTGCCTCAATAACAGTCCAGCTGATTTCTGCAAAACTATTACTCCACATGAGTGGAGAAGCTTTGCAACTTTTCACATAAACATCTTCAGGCTGAAAATAGCTGAACAGCGTTCCAGCACACCGGAACAATGAGAAGAGAATATCACCCCATTCCGAATGTTTTCTTAAGGCTCTTATTGATTCCCTCCTCCACCCCAGTTCTTAATCTGTTTCTACAATAGAAAATACCAGTATATCTCATTTCAAAGAAATGACCACATATAGCCATGAAAAGGCACAGCACAGAAGCATGTGGGAATGTACACGCTCACATTCTGCCTGGGCAGGACAAGGTTGACGAGCCCTACTTGCTGCCAGACCTACACCATGATCAACTAAAGTTCACGTAGTAAGGAGTTGCTTTGCTGGAGGCACTATCACCCACCCTTCTCCTGGAATCACAGGAAGGTGTCAGTGCATTGCCACAGGTGTCAGTCAAGGCCACAGGAGCAGGGGCTGCACAGAGCTCTGCTCTCTGGCTCCTCAGTACAGAAGCAGCCCTGCTGGAGAGGGGTGCATGGGGGATGGAGCCTGCCAAGTGCTATCACACAATCCTTCAGGTGGATGTAATGTGAGATGATTCCAAACACTGATCTGACTTCCTCAAAGCTTTAGGATGTCTGTGGTAGGATGCTGACCAGCACTCAAAGTTACAGGGAACTGAGTTTGAAATGAGTGTTGACATTCCTCAGAAGCTCTCTCTCAATTTATGCAAATACAATTACAAAACAACAAAAATTATACCTAGCATCCATAACACCCTGACAGAGTCGTGCTCGGAGTCTTTATTTTTTTCCCCAAAGCAAACACAGCATGAATTAGCTGTTCAATTCTTTCCTCGCAGCAGCCTTTAACTTGAGCACTCGCATCACAGCTTTCACCTTCACAGTGAAAGATGTTGGGATTCTCCTCAGAGCTCTTTCACAACGGTCTTTAAATCAGGCAGAAAGGTCAGCACAGACCAGCACAAAGCTTTACTATCCTCAAGTCTACGCACACTAAATTACTAGCGATTTTCTGACAGAGTAAATGTTATGCTTCCTGGCAAGGATAATAAACCAGGTTAACTGCACAGCTACTTTTAAGGATCTAATTTCTTTTCAATTAGTAAAGATTTTACAATCACGGTCCTTTTTAAAGCCACTAGAAATTGCTGAATGCTTACTTTGAGCGTGCTTTAACTCCTTCATCCAGAGACCAAAAATGAATCTGATTTCATTTGTCGGAGATAGCAATCTCACACTTATTCTCCAGAGGACAACTTCTATACCAATGAAACAGCCAAACTGCATTCCAGCAGCCTTCTTGGTTGTCTCAGCAAAGGTCAGAAAACGTACAAGGAACAAATCAGCTTGAGCCCCAGATGAGACGAGAAGTATAAATACATTCAAGTCACAAATGATGAAGTCAGATACATCTAGCAAAGCACCTCAGTTACAGTCAGTTTAAGGCTTTCATTGTTACGCTCATTTAAAGCGGAATCTAGAAGTTAAGGTCAGCTATGAATTCAGCAATTTCTTTAATGGAGAAAAAATGCTATGTGACATTCAGAAACAAATGAATAGAAAATGTAGACTGGTTAATTGAGAATATTCAGTTCATGGTGTTTCTGATAACTCCTTTGAGCACTGAAGGACAACAGCCTCTCAGCAGAAGTGCTGACAGCAGCAGCACTTCCCCGGTTTGTTTCTTTCCCTTTTCCTAACCAGTGGTTGACCTGTATTAAGCTCCTCCACACCAGGCAGAACCTACTCTACCACTTCCTACTGGTTCCCTCAAGATCAGCCCACAGAACTATTTTCATAGCCTACAGTCAAAATTCTATTTGCCTTCCTTAAAGCCAGCCAACATTTATTCTTTCCATTCAGCACAGCGTGGAGAATTCCCTCCAGCAAATGAAAATTGCTTTCATCACTGTGTTGGCCAGTCCTGCCACAATAACGCAATATTTTTATAGGGTTTATTCTCAGGAGACAACGTCATAAGCTGTATTTATCTCTAACTAATGCATTTCTAGCTCTTACTCTAAGATTAAGGACTTAGAGACTGCTACATTTGCTGTCCTTATCGCATTAATTACTGTAAATTGGCTGTCACCTCAAAAAAGAAAATCCACTTCCAGGGAATGTCTGCCACCACGCTCCGAATACCAGGCAAAGAGCATACTGAATATATCATGAACACAATGCTCGACAAATAAAGCTCATTACACAAAAGTGATTGGCCTCAATACTGCTGTTCTAAGTCCATACACTGGTCACAGAACTGCAGATCCAACCTCGCACACTGTTTATGCTTGATTTCTATCTGGCACAAGCTACTTCCAACACCAGCATTTGAAAACTAGCTGTGGTGTGAAAAAGCACTAACAGGCCAAAACAAAATGGAAACGGCAAGAACCTGCTACAGAATTTGGGCATGGAATTATGGGTGCCTTGCTAACCTTTTCAGTATAATTACTCTTCAGAAACATAGCAAAATCAAATGTATAAGCAATGCTAAGAATTATCATAACGTTGCAACAGCAATTCTGAAACTCAAGGTGCTGCACTTCTGCCCTAGTAACATGACTACCACAGTGGTAATCTCTGAACTGCTTTTACACACTTGTTCAGTAAGATTCTGAAGAGTACAACATCTATAAAAATACTAAGAAATACAGTTTCAATTAATTCAAAGAGATATGTGATTATTTCAAGCCATCAAATGTTCTTCATCAAAAGCCAGCCAAAAATCAGCTCTGCTGATGACACCGACAGCACAGTGCTCTGAGAGGTTTAACAGCACTGGGAGTGCTAAGAGACCCCACAGAGCCTTTCTTTCTACTCTCGTGGGATGCATATGTGTACGTTTCCCTCTGATGCACAGGGAGCACAATAGTTCCTCAGCGTGATCTGAAATCCAAGCATGAAAGACAGTCTACACATTTTGACACTTGCACACTGCCACTTTAGAAGCAAACATCGTTAATATTAAACGAATGCCTTAATTTCTACTTTCATGTATGTGAAAACAAATGTGAATAATGGTTTTTTTTTGTTCTTGCTTTTCCATTCAGTCCTTCACAAACAATTTTGAAAATAAATGCTTAACTGCTGAATTGGAAACCAAATTACAGTAACAACCGAATACAGTGTTTTGTAAGCTATATACTTCATAGAACTTGACATTAAAACCTTACTTCTTGTGGGAAGTCACGGAATTTTTCTGCAACTGTTACTGGAGAACTTGAGAAACATGCACAGATTCAGCTTTCTAGTTCACTAAAGTTTTGTTTTTCTTACAAAACCAGACATTGTTTCAGATTTTGAGATGCAGGTTGAAGTAACAACACAGAAAAGAGGTTAGGGGAGCACATCCCCTAACCAAATCAAAAACTCCCCTAGTACTGTAGCTAAAATGAGTCTCTCACACGACCATTAATACCTATCAATGTGAATACTTTCAACTAAAGAAAAAACAACACACAGATGTTCTTAGAAGAAATAATGGTGAAAAAGTAGCAAGTATTCATTAAAGAGAATGAAGTCAACCAAGCAAAGCTAAGTAGCAGTTCTGGTTTTTGTTTGCTGTCCAGACAGCAGTTTGGTACCTCACTGGCTGTATGACCAAAGCCCAAAATACCATCCCAGTGCAGAATTACCAAATAAAGACATTTCATTCAAACAGATGACACTCATGCACCAGGTGACTTCAGGGCTTTAACACTATTATCTTTCATTTCCCCTCCACACTACCTCCTTTCCCAGTAGCCCTGCTATTGATTAATTACACAGCCTGAAGCTGGCATTGCCAAAGCCAAGATATACAAAGAGAATTTCCTAATGAGAGTTAGTGCCAGCTCTGATACTGAAGAAATACAGTCCTGTCTGTGACCTTTTGCTTCCACAGTCTAAAATGGAAAAGTGACAACAGTGACTGTCCTCAGACTACACCAGCAAAGATGCTTTGACAGTCCAAGCAATTGTCAGCTCTCATTTTAAAACTAAATTTCAAGACAGACTGCTCCAGCTCTCATGAGAGATGTCATTCTATTGAAACTCTATTTATTTTTGCTCAGCCAGTTTACGGCATCTCCAAAATCTTAACTGCATTAAGTTTTTAAGATTCTCTCAAGCAACAATTTCATGAAATAGCTACAAAACCCAGGCTTAGACCTACACATCATCTCCCAAACAGAAATCTATTCTGACATGTTTTATTGAACATAACCCAATAATAAATCCAGACTCTGCAGACTGTACTCTGGATGCATGGCTGTATCAGGGCAGAATTCCCACTGTGCCATCACATTACGTTCTGGAATGACAGATTCAATTGCCTAAATTACAGGGTGGCTGCTTGAGGAGATTAGGGGACTGCTGGTCTTTTTTCTTTTCTATTTTTTTTTTTTAAACCTACTACTTAACCTACTC
Source organism: Callipepla californica brunnescens (assembly GCA_023055505.1). Classification (NCBI taxonomy): domain Eukaryota; kingdom Metazoa; phylum Chordata; class Aves; order Galliformes; family Odontophoridae; genus Callipepla; species Callipepla californica. Next base: position 2,390,747 of record JALIRH010000026.1, read on the forward strand.
TTTCCAGCAAATTTCATGGAAGATTCTATGCTGCTGCTAGCTAAAAGGAATCCGCTGTTGTATAAACCAGTTCATGGTTTAAACAGTTTAAACATAGCATCCCATTCTCCAGGGCATGGAAACTCGTTATCATACCCATAGATTATGTGGCAGCAGCAGCCTTGAGTAGTGTTCTTCAGTGACCCTTATTTATTCTGAGCCCAGGGAGCTTCTCAGGTATCATCCAACAGAGCAAAAAAAATCTCTCCCAACGTCAATCATTCCCGGCCCGTGTGCACTTTCCCACTCATGCATCTTAACGCTAAAGTGATTGGTCTTTTCCCTCTGGAGCCAGACTGAATGATATAGCAGCTTTCTCAGTTGTGATATTAACATTTCAAGTCAAGCCTCAATCCACTTCTCCATCTGAGAGACAAGATATGAGACCTTAGGCCTGCAAGCACTCCAGGGAAGTTTATTCTGATTCTCAAACCCTCCAACCTTTTAGAGTCTGGAAATCTTTCGGCAACCAGAATGCCTTGAGTTTGAACTCCTTCTCTTGAACATAGAAATAAGCCACTAAGATTTATAATTCTGTTGGTTTTGATGGAACAGTAAAACCCTGCTAGCTTTGTAGCACCCTAGTAAACACATCCAGATGGCACACAGCATCACACCAAGCCTGACCAGCAAAACACCCACCTTGTACACCATGGAGCAGCTCACACATCACTCCACATGTTGATTAGCACGTATGCTGAATGGCCACCGGTTAAGCCTGTGGATATACAGGAGGATATGCATGCTACAGCTTGTGGCAGCAGCTGAAGAGGAAAAAACAGGTTGGGGTCTATGCTTGGATTTGAGTCAGATTCTCAGATGCTTAGGCACGTGCCCTGGTAAACCAAGCAAACGTCAGCAGCTGCAGATAAGATGCTGCTCACTTGTGTGGGTCACCATCTTACTGCTGAAAGCTCGCATTGTTTTCCAAATAGATGTAGCCTCTTTATACTATCCTGCTTTCTTGAGATGCTGAATGTAACTGAAAGGTAACCTGAAGAAACATGAGAAATCAGATATTACTTGAAACTGTTCTTATTCCTGTAGCCAGCTAACCCAGCTTTTGCATACTGTGATGGCTGCTACCTTGTTTTCTGATAGTGCACACGCATCTGTACACACATTGCACCTTTTGTTTACGTGGTAGCATGTGCCCTCTACAGCAGCATCCGAAATGCCAGCGTGCACTGAAAACCTGGGGAAGCCTTTTCCAGTATGGTTTCATGGAGTCCCTCTTGGGCTGGAGCTTGACATAAGGAAGGAAACCTTTCTTACCACGCTTTGAATGGGGTGAGAGACCTTTCAAGAGAACAGTAAGATCAAACAGCTCCTGTTTCTATAACTCTCATGCAGGCACCTGGAAGTCTGGGTAAACATCCCATTACACGCTGGAGAGCCACACAAGTGAAAAATAAAGCGATAAAGCTCTGGCAGAAAACAGCACTACCCAGGTTTAAACTCTGTCTGACACTCAAGTTCAGAAGTATTAGAACAGTCTCCAGCTTCACTGCTGTCAATGGAAAAGCTCCCATGAATGTGAAAAAGGACAGGATTAAATTAATGTTGCTCACTCCAAATGCTGATGTCTACAGAGGCAAAGAGAAACTGTCCTATAAAACAAAGGAATAAGTTTCACATTATTCTGTAAAATACAACCACAGCTGTAGATGATGAATAAATAAGAACTACCTTCAAATATAATCCATATTCTTATTTATTTATATCTTAATGAAAAATTCTCTTTTTGATCTAAAATGTTCTACACTTGCTTTCAGCTTTAAGGTTATTTTTTCTTGGAAAGCTTTGGCACAGAGATATCAAAGCAATGTGAATAACAGAAATAGACAGACAAAGAGAAAATCATCTTTAAAATACAAGTGTATGAGGATATTCTACAAGTGAAATGAATCTGCTTATGTCACACAAAGGAACTGAAAGATAGCATTGACTAATATCTCATTTCCCAGATCCCTTAGCTATTGTATCTCATCCTGAGATTAGCCCAGAGCAAATAGATACACATTTTTAGAATACATTTTTTCCCTCAACAAAGCAAAGAAAAAATTAACCATAGAAACACAAGTCTAAAAGCTATAAAACGTAAGGTAGGGAAAGGTTTGTACCCTAAATGACTGATTTGTAACTGCATGTGCCTGAAAAATCCAAATTTTTCAGAAGGGCTCCCCTTTACATCCCAAGGGGATTGGGAATTTCAATAACATCCCGTATATCCCCAGAACTCAAAGACATTAGAGCTGTGACATAGTATCTCCAGATCGTATAATACAGAAACAGCTGAACCAGCTTAGATGTGGCTCCGGGCCACTGGATCATCAATATCACTGACAACGGGAGAATCAAGAAACCAAGGGTCACTCTGGCCAGCACCTGACAGTGCCAGGGTTGCAAACCCGGCCCATGCCATCCCACCCCACGTGGGCAAGGCACCTGTGGGGCCATGGCCATCATCCACCCTTAGGCATGTCTGCAAAAAGAGGACTTGCTGGATTCTCTGAGACTCCGCGATAAGAATCAGGTATCACCTGCTTGCAGGAGCACTTTGCTACCTGGGCATCAGGCACAGAAAGCTGGGTATGCTGATTTTTACATTCAAGCTTAAGGACCAGAGAGAAGTATTATTAATACCCTATCCACATCCCACACCAGGGCACTTAAGGAGCTGTGCGGACCTAGTTTGATTACTTCAACAGAATAGTTCACTTTCCCTCTTAGAAGACCTTACAATGGCTTTTCCCTTCTTCTTTCACTCTACAAGCAAGAATAAAATTACCTCAATTTCTCTGAGTTAGAGCTCTTCAGCCCAGCAGGCTGTACGCAGAGAGTTTCACAGTGCCAGTCGCAACTCAGCACTTGGGAACAAGGGGAATTACAATATAATCAGAGTGTGGTACGTGCACTTCTTCATCAGTTTCTTGGACTGCTTCTCCATCTGTGCAGATATACTGAAGAAAAGAGGAGCCAAAAGCAAAACACCTGTAGAAGTGCCATTCCCCCTCTGAAAAAGTCACTGAAGTTTTCCTGTTCTAATTGAGACATCTCTTCCATATAATAATTAAAATACATCACAACTCGAGGAGAGGGTAACAAAGGTTGAAGCTATTAGCTGACTAAGGCAAACTGCACTAGCTTCTCTCCTCCTCCACTAACAGCAAACAGTTTCAAGTTTTCCAGAAGAAAAAAAAAAAAAAGCTGAAAGGCAGAAAACAAAGTAGACACTTAAATTAGAAATTATTTAAATTGAATTTCATATGAAAAATGCTCAGCAGCCAGCCTGTTTAAGACAAATCTCAAGTTTTCTGCATGGCTGGAGTCACATTAGCACAGAAACAATAGCCTCATGTATTCACTAATCTATTACCATCAAGTTAGAAATAGAATACTGCATTAGCATGCAGAGGACTGCAAACCACCACTACAGGGGAAACTGGTATTTCTGTGGTAAGCACTGCAGAATGGCAGCATAGATGTGTATAAATAATGAGTCAGAAGGAAAAAAGTAAGCTTGCACGTTCAGAGTCTTATACGCCTTGATTATAACATTGATATTACATCCATTTTAACGTGCCAACTGTTCTAAAAGGCCAACCAAAGGCCAGCGTTTCACGCTGTTGTATTGGGAGCCTCTCTTTCCCTCTCTTTCATTTCCTCAAGAAAAATATTAAAAGAATTAGAGCTCAGATGTCCTGAAATCTTTCATCCACTGATGACTGCCAACATTCAAATTAAATTCAAAGGGTTCACTCCAGCTCTCATCCTTAGCTGTATAATTTACAAAGCTTACTCAGAGTCACTCCAATCTAATTAGCAGTTCAGTGGTGATTATCACTTGCTGACTACACCTACCTGAAGTTTTTCTTTTGAAGATGAGAAAAAAAGGAAAAAACTTCTGATACCAGCAACTTTCCTCTGGGCAATGCTTTGAGAGATATTACCAGCAGGTAGTCTGGCATGCCACATGCAGCCTGATGCAAGCTTCCTTCCTTCCCATTTTCTTATTAACAGAAACAAGCCACTTTGCAGCCCACAACGCAGCCACTGAAAAGCCAGGAAAGTCTTCCAATAGACTGCAGATTTCACCCCTCTGGTCTCAGGTGAACTTATTTTCAAAGAAGTTTGCTCTTCACTCCCAGGGGATATTAGTAGAGATGACCACTGCCTTGTACACATTACTTGCGTTCGAGCCTTAAACTCCTCTCTCTCCCTCTATTTAATTTTATTTTCCACTAGCAGTGACAGCACCATCCCTATAAATATTTACATAGTTTTTGGCTTTCTTGCCTTCTGAGGTTAAAACTCCACTGCTTTGGGTGGAGGGCGTGCCTGCAAGATTTTTAACAAAGTAGGAAAACCAAATTGCTAATGATTCTGTTAAAAAGAGAGTTCAAACTGTGCCAGTGCTTATGGGGAAAAGAATGACCTGAAGGATGCTGCAGTCCTTCTTGAGAACGGCCAAATCATGATTTCCCTGAATTTCTCTAAGGTACACAAGGCATCAAAGCATCTTCCAAAGTAGCAGGGATGCACCTTATCCCCAGACTCAGTACTTACACCAACAGAGCCATAAAGTGAGTTAGAGCAGATGAGCTTCCTGCAGGTATGGACTTCGCACATGCCTTGTCTTTTCAGGGCAGGGTGAAGGACACACAAAAGCCTCAGGAGAATTTAGCAAGCAGGCTATGGTTTTGCTAGATAGGCTAAAGTCTTTGCTTAGCACAGGTACGTGGTCTTTGCCAAACCTTCAACATCAACCACCGGGCTTCTTCAGTAAGACCACCCATAAGGTCATGCGCTGCCCCACATCGAGGCCTTGAAGGTGTTGAGTTGCTGAGTGACACTGCAGCCACGTGCACTGTGCTCCAGAGAAATGTGGGTTTAAGGCAATTGTGACTAACCATTATTTTAATGCCAAGTTTGGCAAGTGTGGCAAATCTGGCTGAAAATTTGGCTGATCTAAGATTTTTCATTGTGACATGGATGTCTGGAAACATTTCATTTAAAGATGCACTGAGGTGTGAATGCTTACAAGGAAAAACATTTCTGAAATGAAACAATTCCCCACTTGATCCAAAAACATCTCTTCCCCCTTCAGCTTTTCATTCTCCTCAACAAAGTCAATTTTTCACTGGTCCACTTGGGAATATAAGAGAGAAAGGATAAGGATGAGCTGCTGTGGCCTAGGGCATCCAGACTGCTGACTCCCATGTCATTGATGGCAGCGTGCAAAAGACCAAATAAGAGCCAGACATTACTGCAGCATCTTGAGCAAGAGAAACTGAAGAGTACAGTGGGGTCTCAAGGCACAGGATCCAAACAAACAGCTGGCTGAACATCTGCCAAAGCAGAGAACCAGCTTCACTGTCAGGTTCCAATAACTGCGTCTTATTGATTCCAGATTAAATCTCTCTTACTTGCAAATAAATACAAGGAGAGATCTCAACATGTCACCTAATTACATACTCAGACACCTCTAAATATTGGGCATAACGTGTAACTGCCTGAGATGCAAGAAAACTGACAGTTTTCTACTCAAAAGCCATTTAGCCAGCTGTCAGAAGGCAATATAGCAGTACCTCACAGACATATTTCAGTGACTTCAAGGAAAATCTGGACAGACTTAGGCAAGAGCTTTTTTTTTTTTTTTAATTATCTGCAAACTGAGAAACTTTTGAATTACATGAGCCAATTGTCAAATTTCCCCATCACAAGAGATTATATTGATTACAGCTGAGGCACGAAAGGGGAAAAAACAGCATAGATATCTCCGGTGATCAGCCTACCCTCTACAACCTCCATTTTAGCTGAAAATCTGATCTACATTCAGTCTTCCCCAAAGGGGGACAAGTATTAGTGGAGCCAGAAGCGGGGATTTAAATAAAGCCAGTCGTATTTGCCTCCTCATGCAGGTGCACTTGAACTGGAGAAGAATCATTCAAAGAAGGCAATTTTCTAGTACAGCTTTGCTGAAATAACTTGTAAAACTCCCCCATGCAAATAGTCAAGCTGTGAGAATATGCTTGGTAAGGAGATGGTTTATGCTGCACATTGCTATTTCAGTGGGAGCAGGAAGGAAATGTAATACAGTAATATCAGACACTTTAGGCCCCAATTCTCCAATCCACTTCAATTTCTTTCCCCTTAAGACGTCTCAGAAACACGGTAAAAGAGTTATTTATCTGTTCTCTCTGCAACTTTGCAAGAGTTAAGTTTGAACTGCCATCTCCATGTGGACAGTGCTAGCTATTAAGATGTGCATGCCCTACAGGGGTGTAATTAAGGAAGCATTAAGATGTTTTCACCAAAGGACAGTTCGTTCATTGCAGCTGCACTCTTTTTCCTTTTTTTTTTTTTTTTTTTTCTCCAGCAGGTTAACTACTTGGCAGCCCTTGCATGTCCTCGAGTCTATCTGGTCTATCGTTGTCTAAAGGATAGAGATGAGTGGGCAGGACCGGGCAGTCCATCTTCTCCATCTCTCATTTATTACCACATCACTTAGCAGTCCTGCTGACCTCCCTCACCTTGGAAACAGGGATCACACACTGCTGGCCCAGTCAAACAAGACAAACAAATTCCCTTTGAAAGAAAACCTACCTGATAAAAGATAAAAACATTAATGGCACATGGATACCCAAAAAGACCAAATGCTTTTATCCTTACACAAGACCCTTCTGGGTCATTCTATAGCTTCTAACAGCAATGCCATCACGGGTATCACATACTGCACCACAGTGCCTAGCCCCTTCTGCCACCTTCCTGAAGCAGCAACAGAAGTGGAAGGGAGCAAACCAAAGGAAAGCATCCTGGATGTTTAAAAGCAACAGATCGCATTCAACTCAAAGAAAAGACTGCTTGAGGAGAAGGCAAAGCAGAAAAGTAAAAGTCTCTGCAAAATCTCTTCCTCACTGCCAAGACCATCATCTGCAGCTGCCCAGCCCAGCATGCAGGGGCCAGGAGGCTCTGTAGGATCTGTGCTCCACACAGTTAGTGTACACACATCACACTCAGCCTCACCTCCACTCAGACACCAGGACAGCTCACGATGCTCCACAGAGGAGAAAAAGAGAAGAAAACCATCAGAAGTGGAAACACCAAGGCTCAGCCTCTCTGGGGACAGGAATTACTATGGGATATGACTGCAAACATTAGTATCACCATTATAAGGAAGCTTGTAAGAAGGCTTAAGCCACACATATACCCAGAGGCGGACTGATGTTACCAGCATTGGCATTGCCTATGCCGACCAGATGCAGCTAGCTACTGCTGAAACCCAAGGTGACATTGCCGTCAGCATTCATAAAACCATCATCCAGAATCAGCAACCTCATCAACTGAAGTGAAGTAGGCTGAACTAGCTGACAGCAAGACCAGCAACAGCTCATCTCTGATACTGTAACTCCCTAAGTCTTATTTAGAGTTTGGGACGTGATAGAAAAGTGTCATTTGTTTCTCTGCCATTTCCTCTTGTTTTCCCCACGCACCCAAAGTCTTCTTCCTCCTTTCACTGCTATTTTAAGATCAGGTATCAGTGCAGATTCCTTCCCAGGACTCTTCAACACAGCCCAAGCCCTCTACAGAGCAATCTCTTGGAAACAGCTGCAAAACAGCTACAGGAGAGCATAAAAGATTAATCAGGTACAGGATAGAGCTCTATATGCAATTTGGTATTTAAAGTGCCTCTGCATTAAGAATCAGATAAATCCTGAGCAGGAGAATGAACTTCTCAAGCAAGTTTAAGTGTGCTTAGATCTGTGATTGATAGACATGAGTGACTGCTTCATACTCTAGGGTGACCCTATTCACACTCCCTCCTCCGACAACAATTCCAGAATAAATTGCCCTGACTGGCAATGGCATAAAAAAACATCATTCTGGAAGCCCACTCACTTAACCCATAGCTACATGACTGTGCTCTAGTTGAAATACCAAGCCACTCAGTGATTAATTTTGGTGACTTAGTCATTTTTATTTTAGGGAAGCAATGGTTGTGGTGCATAATGATGACTCCCATTTTTATTTTAAGGTGCCTATCATCTGAAAAAACGATTTTCAGATTAACATTTCTATTCACTGTCACTCAGCAACTCTCAGGAACATGTTTTGGATGAGTAGTGATTTTGGTCGGAGCAAACACCTTGGCAGATCAAAGAACACTACAGCAAGAGATTTTCAAATGAAAAAAAAAAAAAAATGCTACTTCTGCATTCACTATGTAGAATCCAGGAGTCGAATTTGCTACTACATCTTGAACATTTTTGTTGCTTGCAGTTCAGTCAAGTCCAGCCCCCACACACAAATAACATAAGCCAAAAACAGTCTTACATATGTAAGACAAGTCACAACTGAGTTAAAACAAATCGATGGGGCAGATATAAAGGGAATGAATTACAGTTCTGAAGTATGAGCTGTTCTTTTCAATCAAGAACTGGTACCACGAGTCAAACCAGCTTCTTCCATTTCAGGCTTCAGCGAGGATTAAATTTATCTTAGTGGAACCTTGTTAGCAATTTGGCTGAGGTTTCAGGAAATCAGAAGAGACAGGCTTGTATGTCCTAAACTGCACTGGCTTAGGAGTATTAATATGCTCATTAAAAAAAAAAAAAAAAAAACTTTTTTTTATCCTTCAGGTAAGTAGCTACGACCCCTGGCCAGCGTTCAGTGAGGAAGAAGCTGTACTGAGCAAGGAGTCTATTTACATACCCACTGTCATTACATTAATAGCACTTTAAAGGAATTGGGAGATCCAAATTTAGTGTGTACCGAGGACTGCTGTTAGCACAGTTAAACGAGATAGCAAAGATAATTCTTTGCTACCATTAGGGCAAAAAGCCAAAGGTAAAGCGAAAAAACGGTGTTCAAGGTAACTTCTTCTAAAACTGCCATATCAGGACTGAAGCACAGGCCAGAAATTCAACACATCTCTATGACGAGTTGGCACATCTGGTCACCTCCGCAGCTCTCCTAACAGCAGGGAAGCTGCCACTCCACTGGGCTACAGCACACATTTCTGTCTCAGTCCAGCATACCAGCATCAGAACACTATGCTGCTGCACAGCCTGAAAGAGATGAAGAAACTCTCTCCTTCTCCTGAACTCTCTCCAGATCCCAGGAAGATATCATGAATATTTACAGAGTTTTCAGTCTACTCCACCAGACCACAGGGACCAGCCTTAGATAATATAACCATCAGCAGATGATGAAAGCAGGTAATCACCTCCACCAGTTGTGAGGTGTTTTCCTTCCTTCAAAGCCCTGCATACCACTTGTGCCAGTGGCATGAAAGCATTTAGGTATGCTGATAAGATCTGTTTCTTTGTGCCTCCCTTAGATTGGCATTTCAAGAGAGATCCCCGCTTTGGTCACATCCTACAGCCCCGGCTCCTTGCAAACTTAATTCATTTTGTGTGTGTGAACTGTGCTTTAATCTATGAGACTGTCCACACTCAAGCTACCAGATAACTAAATCACTTCCAACAAGAACCCAACTATGTTCAGTACACGAGGTATATTACACAGGTCAGTACAACAAAGCCCACGAGTCATTGCCTTTATTATTTACTCCCCTATTCGCTTCATTCCTCAGTAATTCTTGCTCACCTCAAGGAAAATCCTGAGCTGCAAGCAGCACATGTAACTCAGGGCAGAGCCACGCAGTGCTCCTGAGGGTGCCGAGCTACTGCTATGCACCAGTGCAGGCACCCACCCGAGGCCTCCTCCAGCTCCCAGAGGCTGCTGGCCTGGGCACAGCAAAACGCATCAGCTCTATCAATAGGACAAGAGGGAATGGCCTCTAAATTGCTCCAGGGATGGGGTTCAGATTGGATTACTTCTCAGAAAGAACAGTCCAGCACTAAAAGAGGCCAACCAGGGAGGTAGTGGGTAGTGGAGTCAACATCCCTAGAGGTGCCCAAGAAGCACACAGATGGGGCACTGAGGGACATGGTGAGTGGGCAATATTGGTGGCAGGTGGACAGTTGGACTTGGTGAACTTAGAGGTCTTTTTCAACCTTAATGATTCTACGATTCTTAGGTCCTTCGCTCCAGATGCTTTGAGAAACAGGTCATTTCTGGTTCTCCTTTCTACACAGAGAAATTGCCTTCTTTTGATTTCCAGTTGTGTTACAAATGGTTCAAAAGCAAACAGTAGATAACGCCAGCCATAAAGCTCAGAAAAGACCACATACAGACTGTCTGCCAAATATCACACCTTATGGACTGGCCTTGTTAGCACAGCAAGGGAGGAGAGACGAGTGCTGGGGAGTCATGAATAACACATGCTGCATACTGAATTCTGCAATAGCACTTAAACTGTTTGTTTTCCCTATTACCAATGGAAATAAGCAACATAAAACTGTAAGGCTTAGTAGCTGCAATGAGCAACTAAAGCAATTCCAGCATAGCCCTTGCTTCCACTGAAGACTATTGCCACGAGACAACAAGGAGCCTTCTGGTGCTTCTCATTCTCCGTTCAGATCTTAGCACCCAATCGTTCAGCCTTCATCAACCAAGCATTCCTCTCTAATGTCACAAAATTTAGCATCACTAGATCTCAAATTCAGAAACAGAATGAACTTTACTGGCAGAACTATGTATGCCAGCATACGTATATGCCAGATAGATGGACACTTCAGGATTAAAAACAGTCAAATATTCTTGTCAGCCAAACTACCGCACTTACTGTGGAGGTAGCAAATATGCCGTGAGAGAGAAGGGACATCAGAAAGAAGACAAGCCTCTGTCACGAATAAACAGGAGAGCCTTCATTCTGCTGTTTTACAGCTTCTTCTGGCCCTTTGCAGCCCTGCCGCTTGTGCTTCTATCTGCACAATGTTTTTTTCTGCCCTGCAGGGCAGCCAGCATCTCATAAACACAGATGGGCATACCATGCACACCAGTAGCTTTGACAACCATGTCTTCTACTCACAAAGATGTCTTCTACTCACAAAGCAGTGGCCCACGGGGCACCCTGAATTTCTGAGGTCTGGGCTGCAAAGCCACAGCTCCAGGTTCAGGGTTTGTAGCATGTCCAGGCAGGCAGAGATTTTACTGGCACGGCAAAAATACCACACTCACATATACTAGGGCAGACCCCCTGCACAAAGCTAGTCTGAAGGGCTGAGGAAAGAGAGGAGAGCTGTGTCTCTAAGGAAGAAAGGTCACTATTTTCTTAAGAAAAAGCATTTTCTCTATTTTCCTCAAAAAATAAGAAAAAAGAACTAAGAAAATCTTCTAAACAAATAAAAAAAAAAAGAGCTGGAGGCAGTCACACAGCATGGAAAATGAGCTCAAATCCTAGAAAGTTATTAAACAGAACAGAAAATAGCCTTATAATGGGAAATGCCAGGCAACCCTAGGAAAAAAGCAAAGCTTCCAGTCCCACCTGTAATCACCACCACCACACTCTTAATAGGTTATCTACAATTATACACAGATGGTGAGAAATGACACAACCTTCCGCTGATGTTTGCAGTTATATATTTTGTTTAACAAAATGTTCAGGCAAATTAAAGGCACTCCTGGAGATTTATCCTTTCAAAGATCACCTCAGACATCAGAGGGTAAGACTTAGCAGCCATAACAAACAGTTTAAAGAAAAACTTCTAAAGTGGCTGACAAGTTCGTTTTTAAAGTTTTATATTATTTATTGTTCTAGTGTATGCTGAAAGACGATTTTAACTTTTATTTTATAAAGTCTGTATCATATCAGGCTCTTCTACTGCAAGTGACAAATCAATCATCTAAAGAATTCTGTTCTTAGAGAAAACGCAAAGGAAAAAAATGAAATCATCTTATGCGCAATCAGGGCATGAAAAGAGATCATTTTCAGATATAAGTTTGGTATAAATATAAATTATTTCTAAAAAACAATTTTGATAAGACGTTTCAGAAAGGCCCTTTTGTGCTTTTAAAAGAAATTGCATTGTGCTCAAAATACTTCAAGGGGTGTTTGGGTTGAAATCTGCATTTCTCCAGAGCCGATCTTCAAATATTCAGTTAAAAAGTGCCTCTACTTTTCCCAGGAAAACCTTATGTAAATTCCCATAAAAGTCTGCACAGAAAGTCATTTCTGTTATAATAATTTGACAGTGTTTCTTCTTCCAGTATCAAAGTAGTAAATTTGTACACTGAAATGATTTGTGGTTCTTCATTGCTTCGAAATTGTTTTTTGTTCTGTTAAAATATTAAAAGTTCCACAGAAACATGAAGATTTCATTTCCTCCTTAGACATTTAAGATGGCTTAATTTCTTCAAGATCTATTTGCAAATATTTTTCATCTAAAGAAAGGATTGTAAATGGCAGTTTCTCTGTATCAAAAATACATGTATGCTCGTAATCACTACTGCAAGCAGCAGCTAATATGAGAGATCCTTTCAGCTTAAAGCTATGAAACTAGTTACCTGAAAACACCCAGCCAAAGCATTAAACATAGAAGGTATGAGGTAACTGTTCTAGTTATTGAGAGAGTCAAAGTGCATCTCATTGCTATTAAAATACAAATACATTTTGAAATTTTAATGTAATTAATACTTGAAACTTTCTGTGAGCACATGAAGAATTTGAAATGGGTGATCTTCTCTTAAACCCCGGAGAAACTTCACAAAACAAAGCAGAATAAAGAGACATTACATTCCCGCGTTAGCAACGTTCTGATAGCATCCTGTCACAAGATGAAGTCACTGTAATTACAATGAACTTTGTCGCACACCTACTCACAGATCAACTACTCATAAGAAGAGACAGCTAACAAGGCAAACACACAGAGACATCCTAGGAAGGAAAGATCAGAGGAGCACGTGTTGAATAATGTTAAAGTTTAATGAAGGTGTGGTTTCCTTCTTTGTTAAGTATCTAGAAGGAAAATAATACAGAAGTTTTCTAGACTGAGCAAGCCAATGGGTTTCTGGCACAGCCTTGAACTTACCCCCACCTTTGTTTTTTCTGCAAGCAGACCACTGATTGCTTCACTCAAAGAGAGGACAAACTGCCACAAGCCCGAGCTTGGAAATGAGGATGAACTGGCACGATAAACCGACAATTCTAAAAAAGATTTAAGATTCTTACTATTAGTGCATTTGCTAGTCTTAGAACAGTGTAACATCTGGAGACTAACCAACAAAGCAACCCCTCGATTTCATACAACTTGAGTAGGATCAGACTCTCATGTTGCGCAAACTCCAACATATACATGAGAGGATGTCTTTGTTCTCTAAATCTTGTCCACTTAAAAACAGTAAGTTTTGCCCAAGTAGGGCAAAAGAAGAATGTTCACAATCTCATTTTTACCGAATGATAATCTCTTTGCAGTCACTAAAAACCTCTTCCTGAAAAAAACTTCCTTCTGTATCTAAGGAGACATAGTCAGCTTTATCTAGCTTAACATTTACACACCTTCAGAAACTTTTCTGATCCCAAATGTAATCCCTGCCAGGCAAGTCTAAGCATGCATGCACTGAACAGCCCTGTCAGCCCCAAAGAGTAGTCAGTCTGAGCTATAAGGAAAAATCTTACACAGAAACTGCAGAAGGGTAACTGAGAGATTAAGTGCAAAAGGGTGAAGGGAACGCTTAGGCTAATTGTTAAATGAGAGACCTGAATAGGCAGAAATGAAGGAGCTCATTCTCCACTGGACTGGTAGACATGCCAACATCTATACCAGCAATCAACATGACACTAGAAATCTTTTCTCCCAAATTTCTTTAGATTTCTAAGCAGAATAAGAAGGCAAAGGAGATTCAGACCCAAACCCCAAAAACAGTCTTATGCAAAGATGGCATCTGTTAAGCTATTTCAACAGTTGCTAACCAGAATCACACACTCACTACGGTTTGCTGACTTAGAGTTAGCTGATCAAACTTTCCACAGAAAACTGCAAAAAGAGATTGTAACCCCTTCAGTGGAGTATTAACCCGCCTGCTTCACAACCTCCTAGAGACCCACTCCCAGCAACTTTTCACAGCAAAAGTTCAGGTCCCAGTATCAGAAAGGTTTTCAATTCATTACTCTCTTTTTTTTTTTTTTATAAGGTAACAGAAGTCTGTGTTTCAGGGCTGGGACTGAGATAAATGCAAGACCTTCTTCCTGCTATTGAGAACACAGTACTTCTGGATAACTAAGTATGATGAAAAACAAAAGTAGAATAAGTTGCTTTTACTGCAGAATGAAGTTGAAAACTTTAAAGCAGAGCAGGTCAGGGCTATTTATCCAACCACAGGTCAATTTTGTTTGCTTAGCTTCTGATAAAACTTGGAAGCATTGCCTTCCTTGTGTTTTCACTTTGGGATATTCCATACCTTAGATATTAACAATGTAAAAAACATCCTCTCTTTAGCAGCAAATAGAAGGCTTTTCATGGCTACTGCACAGGAATTTAAATAGGGCAGTACAAGGTGAAGAAAATAAGAACTGTAGAAAAGTTGCTGACTGCACTGTGACCTAATTCTCTGAATTCCTGATTTTGAAGGGACTACAACGCCATTTAAACTCTCAGAAGCACAGATATCAAACTTCAGAAAACAAACCTCATCAAACATTAAACACTTCGCACCACATAAGATTAAGAAGTGGGATTTTAGTATAAATCCTTCTTATGTTCAAGATCACTAATGCCAGTAGAGGGTTTGCTCTTAGAATTAACGAAGGCAAAATTACAAGGCAAATACGGTGCAACAAAATCACTTTTTTAATTGTTACTTAGGAATAGCAGGCTTCTGAAGAGCAGCATTCTTTCTTACCTGACAGCTCAAAGGAACAGATTGGTTTGAGAAGGAAAAACAGCTGACATTCTCACATCACACACCTCAGTAATGTCAAGGCATTTTGTACCTACACAAATATGTATATATTTTTAAATCAGGAATGCAACTAACCCAGTCATCAAGCTCAAAATGTGACAAGAACTAAGCCCATATAAGGAGAATGAAAGCATGACCTCTCTACTTGAACGCCTGCTGAAATAGGGAAAAAAAAAAAAAAAAAAAGTCCTCTCTCAGAGACAAGTGGGTACTAGTGCAGCTGGGAAATAGGACATGGCAAAAAAAAAAATACATAGCAAAAACCTTAAAAAAAAAAAAAGGAAAAAAGTTCTTGCATTTTTCTTTTAAATCCTCTAGAAATAGAGGATTCCAACCTTGTGTGGCCAACGACCTCCTCTCCAGTGAAGAACTTGTCACTAACCTGGGTTTCAAACAAAGAGGTCAGGCCCTCATCCCATTTCTCCTTTAATTACATCTCTTTCCTGTAGCCTACTTTTTCAACATACATACTGAACTGTTGACTTCAAGGGAGTCACCTCCTTAAGGAGTTTCATTTCCTTCTCAAAAGATCCAACTGAAAGAAAGCAGAAAAGCAGTGGCCACTTCAGTACCAAGGATAAGACACACCCCAAGAAAAAAAAAAAAAAAAAAAAAAACCTTTTCCTCTTATTTACTGCACTTCCTTCTATGTACTACATAATCAAATGAGAATATTGAGATCAGTATTTGACAGTGACCCTGCAGAAAGACAAAGGCTAACTTAAGTTGATAGTGTACTCTGTTTAAACAAAATCATTCCAATAGAGAAAAGTGGATCTACACAGGTGAAGATTTTGTCCAAAACCCACTGAGCGTCACAGATCTTGTTTAGGCTGTAGTCCTAAATCACTGCAGGGAAACAGAAATGTTATGCGACAACCAAAAGTTGCCCACCAAGCTTATGACCACTCCAACACACCTGCTAGGAGACCAGAGAGCCAGACATGAAAGGCTTTCATAAGCAAGGAGATCATTGACAACTGAAGAATAAAGCTGAACAAACGCTATTCTGGAGCCTCTTATTTCTGGCAACTTCAGCTGTCACGTAAAATTTCAAATGGCACTGCTCATGCTATGTGATGTAGACGTGCCGGTGTGACCTTCAGCACGCAATATTTCTTTCACACACCGTTGACTGCATCAAACAAACCAACCAACACTCCTCCTCCCCTAGCTCAGCCACTGCCAGAGCATTCAGACCTGTTCAGGATACTAACAAATTGCTCAGTGCAGAGGAAGATGGATCCTATTTGGGTCTATGACAAAAAACCACGTATAAATTTCTGAACTTCAGCATTAAACTCAAAGCGTAGTCTGGAGAAATAAAAACAATAAATCTGAAAAAAAAAATCATCTTTTTACCAAGTACAAACGATTCTTTCTAGTGATTATAAATATAATCAGTGAATCGTGAAGATCATAAATATTTCACACAGTCTTGGAACCAGCATAATAAACCAGAGGAGCAGAATTCATGTGGGTTATTATGTCATTGGTACTATGAAATGTATTGATGATCCAGTTTACCATGTTCCTATATTAATATTTCTGTAATACATGGATCCAACCACAAATTTTAATAGAAAAACAAAAAAAATTGGAAATCAGAGTTTCTTTCCTGGCACTTATAAACACATACCTCACTTTCCATGTTAACCAGAAAGAATTGGCAATACATCAGTACAAGGCATACTGACACAAGGTTTGGCATATGGAATTAATAGTTAACCCTGAATTATTCCAATGACGAGATCCCTAGCCTAACATGACTGAGGCTGCCATTTGTTTTTCTTCTCTGTCCTAGATTTCCCACTGAACAGTCTGCTGCACCAGAAAAGCAACTCCTTATCCTGCTTTTGCTCCTTACAGTTGCTCATAGTTCCCCAGACCGCTTGCTTGTTTTCCTTTTTGTTGTGATTTTTATTAGAGTGATTGATGTTCTGGGCCACTGAGTCTAGTTTTATTTCTATTATGTTTGCAGCATCCCAGATCTGCCAGCTAAGGGCACTTGAAAGCACATTATCGAGTAAAGGAGAGCTGCATGGACTTTATTTAGGCATTAATCTATTCAGAATGCAATAAGAACATTTGGGGACCAAAAGAAATGAGAGGCTTGGCGCTTAACAGTGGAGGATATGGCTATCACCTTGAACACGTGGAGCACTGAATTGCTGTTAGTCTCAGCTTTTTCCCCATATCTTCTGTTGAATACAGTCCCTCCACCTCCATGAAGACAATTATATTTTATTTTTAAAATAATCACTATATTTACAGCTCTCTCCTCTCAAGGAATGCTCTCCTTTCTCTTTTTAAAGCACTTTTTAAAAGATGAATCGACAGCCAGAAATTTCTCTGAAATGCTGTAGGAAGGGCCCAAAAGCTCAGGCTGGCAGCAGAGTAGAGAGCGAGTAAAAATCCTGCTGCTGACTGACCCCTTTTGTGTTTACCTCTCAGTCAAATACTCAAGCCACATCCTTTCATTATTTAGAGGCCACTGCCACCTATCTGAGAGCCCAGCCAATTCCCTCTACCGGGCTACCAGATAAAAACAGATTAAAGGAAACCAACTTCTGTGTCTGTGGTGAAAGCCAACCTGAGGGAGGAAGATCAATCCATACCATAAGATTAAAAAGGAAGAATAATGAAAGGCAAGGAGAAAATGGTTTGACACAGTGTTATGGCTAGCTAGTCTGCAACCACAAGGTTCTGCTGACACACACATGCACTGACATTGCCTGCTAGCTGGCACAGAGCTTGTGCTGCTATGCGGGGTGTTGTTGTCAGTGGAGTTTCACCATGCCCTAAAGGTCATTTCTACCCATGTGAGATCTTTGTGCAGTGGTGTAACATCTGGTACGGAAGTCAGAAATGTTGTTCTGTAGATCCCTCCTCAGCGCTGCCTGGCAAAAGCCACTTTGTCATGGAGCTGGAACAGTGGCAAGGCACCACTAACGATGGGAGCTGCAGGGGATTCACACCACACTCTCTAACCCTTTTCTCAGCATGCTTTAAAATCAGGACAGCTGAACTACTATTCTCTCGCTACACAATAGCACCTACGGGAAGCTCACCAGCACTGAGGAAAAGACAGGGGGAAATTTCATTTGAAGACCACAATGAATCACCACGTACAAGAGCTGCCTCCTTCAGCTGAGGCTGGTTGAATCAGACACTCCAGCAAGGAACAGCCCTTTTCAGCTACAATCAGAAAAATGAATTATAACCAAGTACCATCTTTGCAGCTGTTGTTCATAGTCTACAACTGTTTTCTTCAGCTTCAGTAGATAAAAATTAAACTCCAGAAAATACAAATCTATTATCCTTTTGATGAAAGCAAACATGCCCTAATACAGACTACAGCCATTACCATGCATTCCCATTTTGCAGATCTTCAGCATACTGTTTATCAAAGGGAATTGCTTCAAGTTATTGATGTTCTAAGGGCTGCTCTATCATAAATATTTTTGCACAGCTGAATCCTGGTAAACTCTATTCAGCCTTCTTTCACTGTCATAACTGAACTTACATACTAATTAAAAACAGGCTATGCTAATTAGATTGCACCACTTTCTTTAGGAGATGCAAAGTCTTTTTTTACTTGCTTGCTCATGACTTGCTTCATAAGAGAGACCATAAGGTCGCATGACCTTCAACACCCTCATCTCTGCCTTCCATAGCAGGAGGAACAGCCGGTCTTCTCTCCCTTCCAACCCACATACCATAAGCATCAAATCCAGTTGGGTAACAAGTTGCTACAAACTGACAGCTTGCTTTTTCTGTTTTATGCTTCTATTTTTGTACAAGCACAGCTCTAGGCTCTACTGCAATAAAGAGGAGCAAAGATTCATCTTTCCTCCCTCTGTTTTTTAAACGCCAAAGCAGTTAATCCCTTATTTGCAATTCTTTGTCCTCACCTTTTCTCTTGGTTTAAATTTCATCCAAGCATAGCTGATCTCAGCATTAGAGAGCACGTTTCAGGAAACAGCGGTTCTAAAATGGAAGACAGGTTCTTTTCAGAACTCCCAACTGCTGATAAAGCAATCTAAACTTTGGTTTTCTTGGTTGCATAACCTGAGAAGCAACGTATGTTCTCTAAACCAAAATATCTTGTTTTCTAATTCGTTAAGGCAGAAGCACTTACCTGCTGTGAAACTTTCATGCCCTTCAAGGACTGCCTCTTGATATATAATGCAGACATTGCTTCCATGTTCTCCATGGAGCTGCACGATTGGGCTAGCTGTCTTAAATTCCATGGTGCTGGTTCTAAACAGACAAATTCTGACCTCTGTTTCAACTATATTTGACTTGATTTACATGGCCTGACACATTCCAGGACCACACATGTTGAATAAAATGTGATACACATAATTCTTACTAGTTCTATAGCAGCAAACTTGATTATTCATAGCAAAAAGATATGTTTTCCTGGCAAACAGAGGCAAAGAGTAACAAGAACTTATAGAATCTTAACTGCAAGTTAGATTTTTTTTTCCACTGTATGTATCACTGTATACATAGCTGGTACAGACAGAACAGAGTGATCACAGGAACCACTAACTAGGAATCTACATCTTTCACGTTGAGGCCTCATGGTTCATTTTTTTCCTCTCAGATCCTAATTTGTCTTCAAATTTCCCTAATGGTTATTTTGACCTTTACTCAGTGATTCTTCCACTGCAGCACAGGAAATTTCTGATGTTTTTTACATCAGTAATAAACACGTCTGCAAACAAAAGATCATCCTAAATTACAGCATCAGGTCTACACTCTCTTTACTTTTAGAAGCAAATCCAATTGTACCTGAACTTTGCAACTGGTTCACAATCACCATTCTACGTGTTGTTAAAGCTTTCTAAACTCCCTTGATCTGACTGACAAAGTCATGTTCACTCAGAGTTATTAAAGACAAATTACTTCATGATTTTATCTCTGGGAAACAGGTCAGGTTCTCTTGGAAGTCTGGTCAGGAACACACTCCTCCTTGCACTGAAGAATCTTTCCACTACCCAGGAATGGGAGATGACTCATCCCTGAGAAGGCCAGTCCTAAATTACATGTGAAGAATAAACTGTAGAGCTGTGACAGGTATAATCTCATAACACTTTTCACAGTAATTCAGACTTCTCAGATTCCATGCCTCAGTTCTCTTTGTGCCATTTTACTGAGCTAGATCATTGATAACCCTTTGGCCTGAGCACCTAGTTCTTCTTGCAAGACTTGCCAGGTCATTCCCTTGCCTGCAAGGGTAACTACACACTCAAGTACTCTATGTTGCAACCTTTGCCTACAAAGATCATTCACCCAATCCAGTACAGAAGACGTAAAAGACAAAGCTCTGAGACCCAGATGTACAGACACAGCTAGTAGGGTAACTCCTTCTCCCCACCCTGCTCTGAGTTTGCGACAAGTCCTACAGGAAATCCCCCATCTAGCACATACCATGCAGAGGTTGTACAACTCCGCCACTGCCAACAAGTGCATTGTTACCTTCCTCTACGTTGAGTTGGTCAGCTCAGCCAACTGACCAGGTCAGACCATCAAACCTCCCCCAGGCTACCAGCTCCCAGCTGATCCAACACACTCCTAGCTGGAGCCACTACAGAAACTGACAAGGGACACAGAGGCTGAAGCCAACAGGGGACAGGGCCACACCAGACACGCTCACAGTAAAAGACCTGCCCATCGTCCGTCCCCTTTTCTTTCATTCACCTGCTCTTCTAACCACATTCTCAACATCCAAGAAACCCCTCACTACCAGGGAAGAGCTCACTGCTCCTACCAGATCCCTCTGCAAAGGGATATTGAATCACATCCTCTGTTCTCCTGGAAACAGAAGAGTTCAAACTCCCATCACCTTCACCAAAACCTACCGCTGCTTGTCGATCACTGACTTGCTTGATGGCAGTCATTAACTCCTCTCCAAATAGCTTTATTATTTTATTCATGCAGCAGTGCTGCTGCTTAGCAGCTGGCGTATTTCATCCTGGAGGAGCTTCCTTTTCAGTGCTGGTGCAGCTTGTAAAAATCACTTTGTGAAGCACTATGTTTTTCTCCTGGGTGAAAAGTGCTATACAAATAAAGATCATTGCCATTTTATGAAATTCTTCTCATCGTGGCAAATGTTTTGCCATGGGATGCCCTTTAAGACTGGTTCAGGAACCCAACGCTGACTGTAAACCAGGCTAGTAAAGCAGGGGAAGGCCCCGAACAACCTCTGGCTGTTTTTTTCTGTCATTTAAAGCTGCACTCAGTCAGTATTATTCCCAGGATTTACTAAGCTTTTGCTGCCTCAAGAGAGCTTAGGACTCAGAAGCAAACTTGGGAACTTAAAAAGAAAATATCCAATGCATTATGTAAAGGTATTCTTAGCATATACACATAACTTCCAAGTAGCACAAGTCACAGTGAGTGTTTTAAAGTGCTCAACAAGAAAAATGACAGTTCGATAGGAAGTACTCTGTGAGTCCAAAGCACTTAAGTTCCTATTAAGTGCAAGTAGTTTAACATCAATCTGATAACCTGAGGGATCAAGGACACACCCAGACCCTGTGTGCAAGATCATGTAACATGGGCACGCTCAGATTGTCACACTTTAACAAGCCCTGTCCACAAACTAAGCAGCTGTGGTCAGTGGGAAGCAGCAAGGCTGGTCACACACAGGGGACAGGCACACAGTCAGTGGGTAACAGCCCCAGCTGCCAGGTGACCAAGCACACCTGGCCAGGCATCATCTGTGAGGACACAGGAACAAAAGTGAAGAAGAAAACATTAAGGACAAGCTAACAAGGCAACTGTACTCTAACATTTGAGTGCAGATGCCTTCCTTTCACCAGCTCATCCAGCCCTGCACTCCGTACACACAGACAGCTGGATATCCTGCTTGTCAGAAGAGACTGACAGCTGAGCAGCCATCCAGCTGAGCACACTGCTCACCTGCTCTTTTTCTAAAAACCTAAACCTTTCAGCATGATTTCATATGCAAGGGCTATTGATGCCAGCCTCTCACAGCTAGCAAATGCTTTCTCCTTTGTCCCCTAGGTCCATATTAACAGGATTTTTTTGCGTGTGTTTTTTAATCTTTAGAGCAGGCTCATTTGCTGTCACAAAGTTCACATAGCCAGTGGCAAATTGTACCACGTGTCTCATCTGCAGCAGGCAAGGCATCATACTTAGCAGCCCAATTACTCGAGATGAATGGAGCTGGGGTGCCAAGAGCAGAGCTGAAGATGGAGAGCCTACCTGATGAAACAAACCGCTAGGATGAGCCATATCTTAAATGTCCCCACCTCCCCACATACACCTTTTGACTTCTCCCTGCAATCGCCATTTTTTATTTGGAGGCTGGGAGAAGCCTGGGTTGTGGCCCCAGGGCTCCCATGGTAGTTATATATTACGAGGAGTATGCTTAGGGTGACAGTTATAAACACGATCTCTTGAAAAACACTTCATTTACAAAACAGATTTGACAGCTCTGTTTGTTTGCAATGCAGAGCACTCCTCCCATGCCCCCCCCCATGGTCTTGTGAGCCTTGATTACTTCTTTGATGCCAGCTCTTCCACAGAGACCTCTGAAATGGAAGTGATGAATGAGGTCCTGTCAGGCTTCATTCCCTGGGTGGCCTTGAATCCATCCACTTATCTGTTACACTGCCAGCCCTGACAGTGACGAACACAATGCAGGCAGCTGACAACACCCCTATTCATTACATAAAGAAGAAGAAGAAAAAAAAAAAAATGAGAGATGGAAAGTCATATCCCAGCCACCTTTCAGTGCTTCACTCATCTACACTACTTTTATAGGACCTGCCTGGGGAGGAGGTGATGAAGTCTGTTTATGCAATTATGTGAAACAGGATATCCAACATCCCTGAGCTCCACTAAGGCTGAGCATCAAACTGCCCAGATGCTGGCATTTCTTTGTCTTTTATTTCTTTAATTAAGTTGTCTGCTGTAAATGTGAACTGCAGACATGCCTTCTGACGCATCTGTCATATGCACAATGGCCAAGGAGCAGCACGACAGCACTTCCCTTTTGTGCGTCATGGACACAGCGTCTCTGCTAACAAAGAAGAAACTCACAAAAGGATGGAAGCTGGGAAGATCTGCTAGCCCAATCTGCTGCAACTGTAGCTGTCTGCAGAGCAGCCTTGTTTTCTCCACACTTCTAATTAAGCACCAAAGTTCCTTGCAGGAGTGGTACCCTCTTCCCCTTGATCTCCAGTCTGCTGCCTGAACCAGTCAATGCCTGCATGGTGACAGATGTCCTCAGCACAGACCCACAGCAGCTCACCAGCAAGTCCCTTTCTTAACAGAAGCTGCTGGGGTGGCATGCACCCAGAGCCATCATCCTCTTCTCAAGCTACAAATCAGCACTCAGAGCTTGACATTTTTCATGCAGATGGGTACTGCCTAGCCTCCCTCTTCCCTTGCAAACTCCTTGAATTGCAAGTCAGTCACACAAGCCTGAACTTACACCTCAAAACCAAACACAAACCACAGCATTTGTATTCCAGAAACACCAAGCTCTGTGAGGCAGACCAAAAAAGGTAAATTCTAACTCACTATGATAGAAAACCAAGGCTTTTGCTTTTAAGCCCAGACACGGCATGTTTTAGCTTTCCACCACTAAGACACAGTCGATCCAGTACAAGTGCACCCCATGTAACTTCAGTGTTTCATTTGGAAAAAAAAAAGACTACCCTGCTTATTTCCTGCCTTTATTCCACATTCCAACACACATTCCCCAAGCTCTGTGTCAAATACTGGACCAGGGAAAGCTCATGTTACACTGGAAAAGGACACAGTGCAGAATTTCCATTGACCATTTCAAGCAAATGTGTCAGTTTGATTTTGCTCAGAACTTACAGTCTCTTAGGAAGTTTAAATGAAATGATTTTGTTTATTTCAACTTTCCCAGAACACAGAACATTCATAATGAGCACTGGTTTTACCCACTTAACTGTTTAAATGGCATTTAGTTGTAATCAACTATCTGGACTTTGTCTGTAGTCACTGGAAAGAGAAGGTTCCAAAAGCAAATTGCATCTTAGAAACCATTTTATATCTGAAACCTCTCTTCAGATGGGCAGAGCCCTTCAGGTCCTCCTCCCTCTTCAGATACTCTTGAGGAAGAGAATACTTACAAAAGATGCCTAACTTAGGTTAACAGTAAGAGGTAATGAGTAACAGACTGCAGAGACCTTTCCTTTGTTTTCTGCCACCAAGGTGCTAAACCTAGAGCTGTCTAAATTGATGCTTTGTTTATGGAAACAATAGCTCTTTTATCCACAAACAATACTACAACACCTCAACTCTATTTGAAATAGGAACATTTCATACATGGAAGGCAAACACTGCCTCTCTTGATCTAGGACAGGCTTTCAGGCAAATGCAGTAGAAGAAATACAACACAAAAAGTACAGCTGACAAGACTTTATTAAAGAAGTAATGTAAAAAGACCCAGTGGCAAGTTAATCTGCACAGGCTGTAATTTTAAATTCATTTCTTTTAATTATTTTGCCTATTTAATAGACTAACATACACTTTGGCTCTAATCATCTCACAAATCACAAACCCACTGAAATCACAGCCCGTAAATTAGTGATTAGCTGTGTACATCTTAATATTTTCCTCCGCCAAGCTTCCACAAACCATTTAGTAAAACCCGGTGACATTGGCAAAACCTAGCCTAATACAAAACTGAACTATTATGCAAATAAATGGTGTTGAAACATTAGTCTTAAAAAGCTGGAAAGCCACAAATGGCTGCTTCCTTGCATTCCTCTGTTTCATCAGTCCAACAGACTGACAGCTCCAGCCCTACCTGCTGACTCAGCTGCTGCAGCACCCCATAAGCAACGGGTCTTCCTAGCAGGCAGCTCCCAAGCTTTACAAGCCTGGGACAGATTTGTCCCATAAACAGCATAATCCACTATACCCTCAAGCAAGGGTTCCATTTTCTACACAGATTTAAAATCCTCTCTCATCATTTAAAGCGTGAGCACCGCAGACAAGGAAGAAAGAGGAAATCCGTAAGATCTGTGCTGCTGCAAGCATACTACAGAGGATGTTCACCACTGGATTAACCTCTAGTAGACACTGCTCCACTGGGGCACTGAGTAAATTCTGTTTACAGCAGTGGTAAATCTGAAGCTCAGAAAGAGTGTAAACAGTATAAACAGAAAGACTGACCCTTATCTCAAGTTGTAAGATGCAAGAGAAATGGCTCTGCCTGCTGATGAGATACTATACAAGTCCCACAGTACCATTTAGAGAGCCAAATTAATCCAGTAATTCTGTTCTCCCACCCTTGAAGACACAATCAATCAATTAGTATTTGCCTGTACTACCTAGATGGGTTCCCGAAGAAAAAAGAACATTGTAAAAAGAGTTGTCTTTAAAAGAAATAAATCTTTAACTACTGAAAAAAGTGTGCTGCAAGCAGTTACTCAACTAGCAATAAGCAAGCAGCTGAAATGCAGGAAAACAAGGGAAAGAACAGACAAATATGGGCTGTTTTAATGCTAGAACCACAGAGACATGCTAGGTGTTAGTGGTGTCAAGAATCATATCTCCAGTTCTGATACCAGATATCCGAAAACTGAGTAATGAGACCTGGAGTGCTTGTTGGTCTCCACGGGGACTCCTCTCATCTCCCCTGCCCTAATTCTGAACCAATAATCTGCAAAACATAGTAAGGAAGTGTATTTATCTTCTGTTCCAATACAAGCACAGCATTTGGAGCTGCCATTCAACTGCCATTATCATTGAGAATTTTTTCCTAATTTTAACCAAATTTTCCTCGCTGCAATTTAAGCCCATTTTTGTTCTGCCCATTTTGATATCAAATCCATTACAAGCTTAAGCTCTATTACAATGAATTACTAGCAAAAAGAGCCTAGGCAGAAAGGCTTAGTCTATACCGACAGCCACTACAACAGGATCTGCAACATCTGAAGAATCTCTTGACAAACAGAATGGAAGAAGGGAAACTAAACATTTCCAACAAAAAGGAGGTAGCCTGAACTTGTGAAAAACTAAAAATCATGGCAATTCCTTCAACAAGTTACTGTGGTCTGTATACAAAGTATTTCACGCAATGCCAATCCTTTCCATTGCCTCTCCTAGACTTGTGGCTAACTCTATATTTACAGCAGGGATGTATCTTATTCTTAAGGTTAAGGACGGATGAGTGGTTCCTTTGGCATCTGAAAAATCAGTTTTCTCACTTCCCAGCTGGTTGCTGAACTTTCTGCCTTTTGCTACAAATAGCCACCGAAGTCTATCTAATCCAGACCCCTTTCTATTGCCTTTCTATCCGCTAGTGACAAAAATGTCTTCATTTGCAAGTCCTCTGTGAAGAGTGGAGCTGATAGACAAGAATGAACTGTCAGAGTCGATACTGGGGCAAAAGAATATGTCAATCCTGCTAGGGCTCTTTTATTCAAGTTAATCAAAAGCACAGGAATATCTTAAACTCCAAGGGCGACTCAGAAATTTCCAGAGTTTCCCAAAAATGCTTCTGATCAATGGGCCAGATTAATCAAAGAACGGAGAAAAGCTCACAGCTTGCAGTTCAATTACAAGGGTGATTCACTTCTAAGTGTACAAGGCCTTAAAATGGAAATAACCCAAGCAAAGGAAAAGAAGCAAATCAAAGCTCTGGGAAGAGCACTATCAGTGCAGAAGGAGGGTAAAGACAGGAGTTATTTTTACTCGTTTCTAACTCCCAGCCCATAAAAATTAAATACAACTCAAACAGAGAGAGAATGTTTAAGTGAACACGTAGGATCGTAGCCCAGAAACCCAAGGCCACACAAATTACTGCCTTGTCCCACAGTTATCAGCCCCCCCCTTCCCCGCCCCCCCCACCTCCCTCAATGCAATAGCGTAGGGTCAGGCAGAGACACTAGCATGCTCACAAAGCACATCTGAGCCCCTGGATGGGGCTGCACGGAGCTCCTCGTGTTTCTTTGACTTTTGACAGATTAAACACCAGTCTGAGGGCCTGTTTCACCAGCCAGGCAATGCTCTGCCACTGCTAGCGAGCTTGCCAGGCTTCTAAAGCTGAAGTGCTCTTTTGAAACCTTCCCAGAAAAGGTAAACTTTAGAGATTTCTTTCAGTCTCCACGTTGGCTTCTTTCTGTCCCACTCCCTGGAGCTCTTCTCTAGGAGACCGTATGCACCTCCATTTGCCTTCAGACCTGTTTCTCTGCTGCTTCTAATTGATACTTATGCACATAGCGGTCTCTCGGGCTAACTAGAGGGGTTATGCTAAGGAAAACCTTTTTTTTAAAAAAAAAGGGAGGAATAAATGCAAAGGGAACCAGAATCAGAACAAAGCACTTGTTTAACTTGAAACCCAACGTGCCATTCTTTTCTCACACTGTATGTGCTATTGTTAACTTTTATCAGAGGAACAGATATTTCAGGAATCGCTTCAGAGTTACCACCACAATGATTGATGGCCGGTCAAAAGAAACATCCAGAAAGCAATAAGCTGTAAAAAGGGGGAATGCACTCAGCCTGGTTCAGGACTGCCTAGCTGTGCCTTTCACATTTCTTTCATCACAACTGAGACTGTAAGCACTGCAGGGTGAGAACAGGGAAGGGCTTTGTGGAATATTTGGAGGTGCTGATAGGTAATCCGTACTGCCATCAGTAGCAACCTGAGGATAGAAGTTTTAAAGAAATGGAAACACAAGGACTTGTGGGGCCTGTGAAAGAAAAAAAACGAGCAAGAACAGTGAGATTTATGTAAACCCACTGGGAGTGCACTGGAAAGCTCTTTGATGAAAGATTGAGATTGCTTTGAAAGAGGCCGTATTGAAGAAAAAAAAAACAAGGGTTGTATACAGGGAGAGAGGTTAGCCGGGTTACTTATCAGTCCTGTCCTGGTTTTCCCCCTTCTTTCCTTGAAAATGTACATGTGCCATATCAATCTCTCCTACCCTAAAGCCTGCTCTGAATCAAAATATCACACATTAAGGGGAAGTTTTGTGGAATTTGATTAACTTACACTGCTGTTAGCCCAAAGCCATAGGCAGTTTAGGCAAGGGAGGAATGGGAGAAAACGACAGCACTGAAGAGACTCAGATTACATAGAAGGCATGTACACAAACATGCTTAACAAAAAAGAATACACTATCAGTGGGACGTTGGCACTTGCAGGACCAACACTCAATGCCAGTTATGCAGTTGCATGTTACCTGCTGATATATTTCTTCCATGCTCTCAGTTCAGCAAGCTGGTTTCTTGCTGCTTTTTTTTCCCCTGTGTGTTTTTTTTGTTGCTGTTTTGGTTTGTTGTTTCATGGTATAGGGCTTTTTGTCCTGTCTGGGGCACCTTTTTCATCTTTTACAGGAAAATTTCCTCAAACATCAGCAACTGTAACAATGCTAAATGTTTAAAATAGTTCCTAAGTACAGCAAAGCAAATAGACATGCACAATCAGTTAAGAAAGCAACACTGCTAGACAAACACATCTGAACTTAAATAACTAAGTCATGTCCCAAGACTTTAATCGTCTTGGTTCTGGTGCACATTTACTGCAGAACCACAAAAAATCCTCAGTATTTCTTTGATCTTCTCTCTGCGGAGCAACGTACTTCCCACAAGAGGCAGGTACACTTCGCCCTGCTCCTCTTTCCTTTTTGCCAGTAATCACCATTGGTTTATGCTGCAAGACATTAACTTCTGACACTGGCCTTCAGCAATGTTGAGGCTCTTCTCTCTTCACACACCTCCTTGAGGTAGCAAACAATCACCTTAAACAATTTAGCAGCTAGAAAAACTCCATGCCATCACCAAAATGCAAAGCTGTCTAGCACTTGAAAGCAACTGAATCCATTTGCTGCACTACTAGTTACTACTAAGCTCATGTAAAGAGAATCAGTTAAGTTCTCCTCCTGCTTTCTCCACCTGACTAGATTAGCAGATTATGCTTAATCTAACCATACTGCAGAAGATTGTGGGCTGAAATCAAGTTCCTCTGTAATAATCATGGAAACCTGTTTCTACAGTCAGGTGACGTGCTGAGATACATGCAGGCCTTTGCAGACTCCACTAAGAAATGGG
This sequence comes from Callipepla californica brunnescens, assembly GCA_023055505.1. Taxonomy (NCBI): domain Eukaryota; kingdom Metazoa; phylum Chordata; class Aves; order Galliformes; family Odontophoridae; genus Callipepla; species Callipepla californica. Next base: position 2,419,670 of record JALIRH010000026.1, read on the forward strand.
TAGTCTTTCAGCCAAACATGACTGCTCCAACAACAAGAATGCAAGTCCAGTGATGGGTTCCTATGACAAAGCCCACAGAAGCAGTTTCCACACATAAAGAAGTGAAAACTAAATCCAGGTAAAGCGTAGTTGTTACACTGATAGAGTGCCACCAGGAAGTGCAAATCCAACTCTAAGCAACTCAGCACGAGATCACTTTTCTTCTGTACAGCTGGCAACTTCTTTTCTTCTCATCAGTTGGTCTATATGTGTTGGATGTTTGGTTTAAGAAGAAAACCTTGCTCACTAAGACTGGCAGAAGAGTACTGAGAAGTCTGTTTTAGCTTCTATTTATTTGGCATTATCTCTCGTGACAAATCAGCACACTATCCCCCATTGCTTGCTATGAGGGTCTCCAACAGCTCACATCTGACAACTATGGTCGCAAATTACCAGCTGACTATACAGCACAGGAGGAAATCTCAGAAGACCCTCTCTCATCTGCCAGGCTTCTCATTAAATACAGTAAATGTACATTTTCTTCTGACTTACTGCACTATTAAAAATGATACAAGGAACTTCCCATTTGCCTGATACACCTACAACAGTGTCAAACATGATCTAACATCACCTTAAAGGAAGTGCCAATCATGAGTGGAAACCCGGGTCTGCTGGATTCAGCAGCAGAAGCAAGCAGGAACAAGACTAGTCAAAGCCCCCTTTGGTGGAGCTGATCTCTTAATGCAATAAGGAGTGCTCAACGCAGAGATCCACCAGGAGTAGGGCCACCAGTACAGGCAGCAGGAAGTACAACATAGAACAAGCCAGGCAACACAGGAAATCAGCAGGATTTGTCCCACTTCTTAATGAAAACAGCAAAAGGAAAAAGAGCTGCAAGGTGCACTAGGAAAGGGACAGTCCTCCCTATCCATTCAATGGGTGCAGACCAACCAAATGGATAAGCATGGCTCTCCCACTCTGAACTGCCTCACATCAGCCCCACCTGCAATGATGGCTAAAGAACACTCCTTCCTTTACAGCATTATGCTAACAGACACCAAAAGATCATATGGCCACAGATGTTTATATGCAAAATTATAACTGTGCCTTACAGAACCCCGTTTTTGTTCACAAGCCTTGGTTACTGAAACAACAAACATTTTTTTCACTAAGACATGTTTCTGCCTTTCTCACAGGGAGGAGGTAAAGCTGATTAGCATTGAGATGAAACAGCCTGGCTTGAAATGCCAGCCACCCTTTGGTGGGGGACTCTGAGGACTTGAAGCAGGGTTTGGAGATGAGAGGGAGAACAACTTAAAAGGACACTCTGAAGACCCAGAACTGAATGTGATCAAAACCAAACTTTGTTTAGAAATTCCTCCTGATCCTCAGAAATCTCTCAGTTATCCAGAGCAAGAGCTCACAGCACTGAAGGATCTGCTTGAAGCACACAGGTCTCTGGGTTTTCTAGATGTCACAAGTCTATCACGCTCAACTTGCATTCACATCATGCATTTACGCTTCTTTAGTTCGAGCTGACTACTGTAAATATACTAAACTGGTCCTCTGCCAGCATGTTCCTGAAAATGCACACAAAACCCAATTAACTGGGATTTGAGGTTGCCTGTTATGCAAGACTGAAGAAAACATCATCTGCAAACAAAGACCCAGGCACAGCAGTTGATTCTCAGTGTTAAAACGCGACACTTCACACTCCCTACAGCTGTGCTCAGGCCCACATCAGCTCCAGTTTCAAGGCCTTTTTGTAGTTCAATTGTGCCTTCTTCTGTCAGAAGAAACATACATGAGAGAAGCCAAACCCCTCCCCTGGATGCACAGTCCAGAGGCTTGTCTGTGCACCGCACAGATCTTCCACTCCATTCCTAAGCCCCTAAAGAATTAGCAAACAACAGTAAGGGCAGATCAGTCCGAGAGACTGTTTTAAAACCAAGTAGCTTGAAAATTACTTCAGTGTTAAACCCAAGTTTGAAGGTCACCTTTATGTTACCTTTAATGTTTGCAAGGTAAAAAAGGAAAGGTTTCAGAGGTGCCGTGTGCTTACAGCTGTCCGTGATCTGCAGCGTTGGCTCTCTCTGAGCCCAGGCATGAGCTCCAGTAGGTAAGTGAAGCAGGATAATAGATGCATTAGCAACACATCTCCCTTTGAGAGGGCATTGTTCCTTACATTTCCAGCTTGCATGAATACATCTCTCTTGCTTGGTTCGCATTGTCCTTTCACAGAGAGATATCATTAACTTTTCAAGAGACAAAAAATAGAAGGGCATGCCTTTGAACTTGGATCAGAGATAAAGGGTATTATCTGGTAATAATCCAGATTTTTCTGAAACTCAAGGGATCCAACAACCACTATTACAATGCAGCTGCTTAGCAGAGAACACTGGGAAACATTTACACCCCAACAAAGCACGACATCTCTTTTCCTTATTCTGCATGACACTCCATTGAGTCACACGCCCTGCTTAAAAACTGCAGCTTTTTCCTCACAGACCAGCTTTGTTTACATCAGCTGATACCATTAAACTCTACTATGGAATAGCAAAGGCATCTTACAGGTACTCCTAAAGCACAGCTCCAAATCATGCCCTGAATTTTGGGCTACCAGATCCCACCGGCGAGTCCAGCGACAAGTGAACGCGAGTTCCTGCTTTCAGATACAAACCACTAACATACCTTCACCATAAGAGATGGGTGCATCACCCAAGCTCGGGGAAGCAATGACTGAATAGGCACTGCCAAATTTAGGTCAGCTAGATGCGGTCCTTAAGGCCCCTATTACATTTGTTGCAGAGAATAAGCCACCGGAAAGAAAAGCTCCTGGGTTATCTCCCAGCAGGCAGATAACCTTCAGCTGTGGGAGGCACTAACATTTAGCCATTTGAAAGCAACAGAGCTGTGAAAATTTACAGAGCTCTGCCCACAGGCCTGGGGCATCTTGCAGGGTTAAGTCCCAGACCTTTTATTATTTGTATTTTTTTTTTTTTTTAAGGACCATTACTGCTTAGTAAGGAAGAGCAAGGGTAAATGAATTGTATCAATATAACAGCACTAAAGCAATAATGTGAAAAAGTGCTGATATGACTTACTTAATAACATGTATAGGAAATGAATTTTGGAGAGTGTATTTTAATCAGCACGCTCAAGAAGCGCTAATAAAATACTAAAATGTGAAATAGATTAAGCCATAAAGACACTTTAACAGCTGCAGCTCCACAGAGCTCCTTCAGTTACAAAGTTTCTAGATATATGCTTTTTAAGAAAAATAAGGTAAATAGACATCTCACATTTTCAGGTAGAAAGCCTGATTTCTCCCAAAGTTTGCCTGCAAGATTCTTCAGAAATGGCACTGATAAGGAAAAAAGCACATTAAGGTTTACAGGTGTGATTGTTGTTAAACTTAACTGGGAGTCAGCAAAACAGGTGCACTTATTCTCGGAATGATGTAGTTTTAAATACAGAGTTCATTCCTAAAACAGATTAGATGCCACCTCAAAAACCTGCAGAATCTCTTTTCTTTACAACTTAGGCTACAAAAAACATTCAGAAAAGACAAATTGTACCCACTTATTCAAAAGCCTTCTTCTCAGCTTCACAGGCTACTGATAAAATCCTTTAACTTGTTCTTAAAAAGAATCTTAGCACAGACTCAGCTTACGCCATCCATCCTTTTTCTGAAATAGCAATTCAAAGTGGTACCAGTTTGTGCTCTCCTATCAAAACACATCCCCATAGACTCCCAGGAATCTGAGGACAGAGCACAACATTGTGAAGGTTTAAATTAATGCATCACAAGGAAGCTAATGTCCTCTCCCTGCAAGTTACCAGTCTTGGCTAAGAGGAAACCTTGAGGCATATTCTCCAAATGATCAATTACTGGAGATCACATTGAAAAAAAAAAAAAAAAACCTAATTTTATTTATTTCATTTTTAATCACATCAGTAATCTTTACTGTGCTTTAGGCTTGCCTGTTACATTCCCTCTTCGCAATGAACCACGAGCTGGCAAGGCCAGACACTGCTTCTCAAGTTGCCGAGCTTGACCAGATCATTTGTGGTTCTGACCACACCTGGAAGCTGTTACACAGACCTGGCAATGTTCACCCATTTCCCCTCCCAGGCAGGGCATCGTGGGTTTTTATCTGTGTGGATTGTTTTGAAAGATGTCATCATCACAAAGCTTTGCAAAATAATAAAAGTAGTGATTAAAAAGGAGTTCTGCATTGCTCATGCAGAAGCATAGCTTACCTTGAACAACCTCTACATCTGAAAAGTTCCTTTAGTCAAATAACTTTTTTTTCTCCTGGAAAAATAGGAAAAGATGGATCTTAGAGTAGCCTAAACTTCATACTCACTTCTGTACGATGCACTTAGCTTGGACTAAAAGACTGAGGCTCATCCGATCAAATGTAAACATTTGTGTCCAACTTGGCTGTCACTGGTCCTTTCATCATCAGTGAAAAGGAAACTGACACTTCTAAGGCAAAATTAGACTGAAGCAGGCATCTGAAGTTGGGCAAAGAACATCTTTTTTTGCTTGGAACAGCAAATTAACTCAAACGTAGACAACTGCCTCCTACGTGTGTAAAGCCAATAAAGTGAAATTCCTCCCAGATAAGATCCGTGGTGTACAAAGCACTGCTTATGAAGAGTAATAAAAAACCCACAGCATGGAAGAGCTGCTTTATGCTGCTTAGACATAATATTTACTCAGGCCTATTCTAAATAGAAACAGAAGTCATTTCTGTATGCATTAAATCATCTCTTCTCCCTAGTGTGGGTAATTTGAAGCTCTTCTACTATTTGTACAGAGGGAATGTACCTCGGTGAATAACCACTGGAGAAGACAACAGGCACAGTGCATTGTAACAGCTTATCTCAGGATCCTTGCTTCGTGAACAACAGTGTAGTTAATATTCTGCCCTAAAGCCATGCTCTAACATTAGGGTGACTTTACTTTTGAGTCTTAGTATGCTCACAACACTTCCCAGGCTTCCAGAGAAGACCACTTTGGCATGAAAACATGAAGTTATTAGTTCAGGGGGAAGAACACTGGCTATAGCAGTCTCAAAGTGCTTCCAGAGGGAACACTACAGAATGGGAACCAGAGGTGTGCTGCTCTAGCCTCTGCTCAGAAATGCTTTCTGCAGTTTGTCACCCCTTCTGTACCAGTACAAGCTGTAGTATTAGTGTGAAATAATGTCAGCTATGTACTAATGATTATGCAGCTGCAATATAAAATCTTGATGTTTGCAGTCTCTAGACAGGCAAATCCCACAAGCAGAATTGTAGGGTTGACAAGAGATAGGTGTATGAAGAATACGTGATAAGAATTTCGGGAGAAAACACCATCTAGTAGAAAAAGATAACATGCAGTTAGTGTGGGCTGTAAGGAGAAACCACAGAACCAAGTAATGTCAATACTGTATTTGCTCTTGGCAGTACTTTAGAATTCCATATTAACATCACGCTGCTGGAGTACCTTAGAGATATTAAAGAATAAAAACGGTAAGTTTCCTGCATTGTAATTTGTGCTTTTTGGAAAATTAATTTGTGAAAATGCACAGATTCTGCTTTTCTCTTCCACTCACAGTTATGATCCTGCTCTTCACGCAGCCCTTTTGCACTTCCTTATGACAAGAGGTATAAAGACAGAGGCAGCAAATCTGCAATAATTATCTTCACATCCTCTTGTCAAAGAGAGCTACATTTTTGACTGATATCCAAAGAGCTGTGCTAACATGCACCCCAAAATTAAACCCCAAACACATCTGCACTGCTACCATAGTGTTTAACTATCCATCCACGTCATTTTCCTGCATTAAGGAAAACAATTGGGTTTTCTTCCTCCCCCATTCTCAGCAGCTGGCAGTGAGATACACAGGGATTCTCCACATTATGCTGTGAAGACAGGGTCACTTGCATTACTTACAGTGTCTGTAGTTTACACTTTTCAATTAGGAGGTAATCAGCATGCCGTTATGACTAAAAATTGTTGAAATGACCTCTGGACCATTTTTTATCTGGCAAATTCCCCAGGGGCAGCTTGACTGAAGGAATGACAGGAGAATGAGCTGAGCTAGACTCATGATAAATAAGAACAATTATCACACTTATTATCTGATAAATAATGTATCAAGATTTGCCATTAATCCATCACAAAACACCTACTTCAGGAAAAAGCCTGCAGCCGACTTCCTTTTGTGTATCCCTGCTTAGCGTCAGGTATTTGTGTTAAAGGAACATAAAAGGAGTGTTTACTCGGAAGCAGAGAGCCGCCTCTGCATCTTTGATCATTTCAATCAGGGAGGATGAAATATGGCCCTCACAGAAGCAACAAATTGATTCTTCTGACTCACTACTGCATGCTTAAGTATCAGAGACCCATCACAGGAATAGGTACTAAACACTCAGATCCACTAGGTCAGAAAAGACTTCAAAGCACTTCACTCATTACAATGATTATCTTTTTTTTGTTTTTCCCTATGGGTAAATGCACTAAGATGAGGGAGACGCAGACCAATTTCTCCTAAACGAGGTACCTGTAAAGCAGAACTATGGCTCGTGAGCAGAATGGCCTCCGCTGGGAATTCTCCACCATCTGCAGCCTGTTTGCTGCTCCTCATCTCACAGGTCTCAACCCTGCAACAGGGAAGGGTCAAACATTGCATTGCACCGTACCACATATTAAGGAAATCAGCACTGATTTCCATAGGGTACATTAGCCGCTGCCCTACAGTCAGTCCAGCTCTAATTGCTGCAGAGATGAGGGGCACGGATCTCTTTCTGCCTGATTTTATTCTGCCTGCATTTGCAAACAAAGCTTTCTAGCATCCTCAACGGCCACTTGCATAAAATGTTCAGATTTTTGAGATGAGCACCACCATTCATATTAGACACTGAAGCTTAATTAGATTTGCTTCACTAAAGTCACAGAAGAAATCAAGACCAAAGTAAGAATAAAAAGAACACACACTCCTCTCATCACAGTCATCCCATGTGCAGAGGTCCTTTTGCATCAAGTCCATGTCTGGAGAATAAGCCCAAAGAACTCACCAGCTGAAAAATACAACTCACTTGCAAAAAATAATCCTGGCTAAGCAAGAGTTCACAAATTAGCATTTAAGAAATGCTAAAGCTGCACAGAATCCATTAAACATACTCCTGATGTAGGAAGCAAAACATTTTTCTGCTCTGTGTATTCATTACAGCCATTCCAACAAGCAAGAACACATGCAGGTCACTGATACTCAATAAACAACCCAGACTTTTTGTAAATTCACTACCTCTTTCCTAAATGTATAGTTAACCAAATGAATAAAGTAGTACTGTAGCTGAGATATTTTACAGATGGCATAGTCAGAAAGATCATCATGATGGAAAAAAATCAATCAAAACAAAGGAAAATGCTCACCCACATCCTAGGCTCACAATAGGAAACACCAAAGGAGCAATTTCCAGAAAGAGATCCTTCCTAGTGGAGGTCAGCCCTTAAATGGGGTCTAGGAGAGGTGGAGCCAGACTCCACCCCTTCTGGTCACACAGGTGCACTGCCTTCACCTGTGCTCCTGCAGGTGACTCAGTACTCGCCTCAGGTGATCAATCAGTGGTTCAGGCCATGATTCAACAGTTCTCATACACTAGGAAATATAATTTCCTGATTCAGCCCCATTCTTAAATCAGATTTTAACTTTTTTGTTACTACTTTTCCTTCCAAAATGATCAGAAAGTAAAATATTTCTGCCCTTTCCAATTATTGCTACTTTTACATCCTTCAGCCCTAGCCCCTAAGGTTCTAGACTACAAAGTTCTTTTTTAACAGCTGTGTATATTTGTTTAGGTATTTAGAAGTCTCACAGACAGCTGTTCCTACCATTTTTCAGTATTTTCTACATACACTTCACAGCATTTCTTCTTCCATCTTCACATTTCCCCTTGTGTGCATCTGATCCTCCTAAAACTGCACTCTACCTCCACATGATAATGAAACTTAAGTAAATCCCTGAGTAGCCCAGTTACTGGGGGAGGTAAAAAAAAAAAAAAAAAAAAGTTAGCTTTCATATCTCACTAGCTGCAAGAATTTTTTTATTATTATTATTCCCAAATACAGAACTATTTTGCCATTTCAACCACTGTATTTTCAAGTCTAACTCAGAACTTGGCAACATCTGTCTAAAGGGCTATTTGAAGAGAAGCCTTCCGGTAGCACACACTTTCAGATAACCTGCACAAAACCAGAGGCAGATGGGATCAGAGAGAGCACGGAAACACTGAGGAGAAGGCAGCAGGCTACCAGAGAAAAGGACCAGAAAAAACGAGGCTATCAGCAGAGAGGGTCTGAAAGGAAAATTCACCTTAAATTTTACTCTAGCACTAACTAGACACAAAAAGTCCTTGCAGCTGTTAACCCAGGAAGTCAGGTGTCTTGATTAAGAAGGGATCCCTACCACCCTCCCAAGCCTCATTTCTTTTTACTTCTAAAAATCCAATTGTTCAAAAAATACCAAATGCTTTACAGTGGCAGAGCAACTTTTCTGGCTGTACCTCCTCAATGGGCCAAGTCTTAAAGGCTTCACAGTCAAATGTACATAATCTCAAAAACAATGAAATTAATTTTCTAGACCTTGTACTCTTCTGCTGTGCTCTTAGCTCCTATGAAATCAACATTTTGGGAAGGCTAGTTTGCTGTTAAACATTTTTTCACCAATAAACCAGCTCAGGTGGAGTTTTAATTTAATGAGCTGTATTAATCATCAGTCAGCAAGTTTCCTGAAGTTCTCATGCACTGAAAGGACAATATTTTATAGAATATTTTGCCTCATTTTCCATATAATCAGCTACACCAAATGGGCAAGCACATGCAGTGAGAACATGATAAACCTAGCGGTAGATCCAAGATGGCCACTTGAAGCTAAGCAGGTTTCCCTCCAGGTGCCTGCTTTCATGTTCACACTGACACCACTGTGTTCAGCATTTCCAAAATTTCATATTACAGATCTTACAGGGGTTGCCCCAGTGTGATATCTCTTTCTTCAAAACTGGAGCAAAGCTTATCCTGCCACTCTAGGAAAACACTTGCTATCCTTTTTACTATCTAACCACCAACGCTAAGGGTTGAAAATAATCTTGTATCCACTAGACACATCTGCACAGAAACCTGAGTCTGGTTGTCTCGTTCATGAAATTCCTTAAAAATACGTGCAACTTCACGGATATTCCCACTATTACATTCAGCCTCCTTTTTCATCAGCTGACAAGACCTTCCAATGGGCAAGACCTTCCTTGTTTGCAGGGAGGGCCCCAGAGCACAGCTACATGGTGTAGGATATTTAACCATCCAATCAGGACCGCAGTACTTGCATATAACCCTGTGTGACAAATACAGACAACAGTCCACAATGCCTAAGACTGCTGGGATAACTCTGTTTTCTCAAGTTTCCTGTGGTCTTCCTCACAATAAAACAGAAATCAAATACATTTGGGGTTTGGCTGAGGACAGTATCTCACAATCCAGCAGGAAAAAAAAAAAAACAGGTAGAGATGAGGTAATTTTGCCTGTGTGTTGACCAATGAGAAAAGACCATCAGGAATTTGAAGACTGGCAGCCCTGCCAAAGCAAATGAGCAGGCTCTGGCTGAGAGAGGCATTTCTCCAGTTGCTCCTTGCTTGTCGTGCCATTATTCTCACATTAAAATCCAGCAGGGGAAAATACTGAAGCAGAATGAAACAGACATAGCTAAAAGGCAAAAAAGAAAAAAAAAAAAAGAAGGTTTACTGACAAAACATGGTCTAGTAGAGTGCTAAAATCTGAGCAGCACTTACTCAGACTCCCTGCATCTCCGGGGAAGCGCAGTGCATCACAGGTCCCACTGTCAGTAATGGGGTTCAGCTGCAGTTGGGCTCATAGGATCCGACAGCACATAGCATCTCCCAGGAAGATTTCAGCACCTAAACAGTCAAACTGGGAAGTACGCAGCAGAGAGCTTGAAACAACTGGCATTTTCAGCCTGCATTACATGCATGTGCACACCAGTAAGAAACATGGCACCACAACAAATCAAAGGCCAAAGATGATTTGCATAAAGCAATGAATGGGTAATGATAGGAAAAGAAGATTAAACTGCATACAATCAGGAAGCAGGTGCTAGAAGGATTCTACAGTTTTTCAAGAGCTACTAGAAGAAACTGCTAGCAGCAAAGGCTTCCTAAAAAATCTTTGAGCACAGGCCAAGTCTCAGAAGGCTGCAGTGAAGGAAATAAAGTGCCAATTTTTAGGAAGGAAAACTCAACCACTTAAAAGCTAGAAATTAGAAACTGACATTCTAGCTATCAACAGATGAGCGACTGCAAAAGCTTTGATCACGTTGGGAGAAAACAAAGTAAACAACCTGACAGCAGTAGTTTGGAAAATAGCAGGTAGCAGGGTAGCAACACAAACAGCAGGTATTTAACAATGCAAGCTACCATCTTGGAAGTTCATGTTAGAAGACTTGGATCCAGAAGATTTAATGGGAGGTAAAATATTCTTCCACTGCAAGTTTCAGAGGAGGTAGTCCTTATTTTTCACATTAGTGCAATATAACAATGTGCTGAGTGGTGAAATCATATTGTACTGATTTTTTTCCAATGGTAAAAGAAATGGACTAGTCTGCTACCTCAGATCCAAACACCTACCACAGGTACATACAGACAAAATTCAACCAATTCCAATGCCACCCCAATGCTTTATCAAATATACCCCCAATCTCCAAAATTATTCCGTTACCATCATGATTATTTCATCTCTCCTGTTAAAAATACCCTCTGTCACTCGTTTAGGTAGAAATTATTTATTACTGTGAGCAAAAATGTTTGCCCTCTATCTCCTTGTCTCCCTGCCTATGCTCAACAAGCAATTGAACACTATTGGATTATTTAATGATTTTGAGTTTCTTTTGGAAATGCCACAACACTTCCATTTTCATCCTCTTCAAAGTTAATGATGCAGGACAATTGGAAATGCATCAAGCTGCTGAGCCAGCAGAGGGAGCAAAAAAGGATGGGCCATTCCCTCAAACACTCTAGTGATCATTCTGGTTTATTTCCAATTCAAATATTATCTGAAGGGAGGAAAAAAAAAAGAAGGAAATTTGCATAATTTGCATTTAAAAATCTAAACACTATAGATGAAAAGACTGCATTTTACACTGCCTTGTAATGGTCTAAGAACAAAAGCTAACATTGCAGACATTTTCAGTAAGACGTCTTTGCCTTCTTTAGCCAGAAGCTAATACAAAGAAGGAAGATGAATAAGGGGACAGGCAGTCTCAGACACCTAGAACACCGAAATGCAGTGCTGTGCCATGAGCTCTCTCTATGACCTTGCCAGAAAGGGAGGCTTCAGCACTCGTCTGCTTCTGTTTGGACTTGTAAAGTAAGACACAGAAAATTCGGTTGCTTTGTAATAGTTGTGCTGGTTAGCGTGAGTTTGGACTGTCAAGGGTTCAGATGTTATCAGCTGGGGAAGTGCAGGTGGTACATAGATAAGCTGGAAGTTACCCTTCAGAATGCAACCACTGAAGGAAACAAACAGAATTCTGTCACCCATTTGGAGTGGGATGCAGCTTAGAGGAACAGAAAGAGCTACCAAGGCAACACAGGAACAGAGCTGCCTACCTCAGACCTTCACAATGGGCAGCACAGGAGTACAGCCATGGACTAGAGCAACGATGGCCTCTCCAGCATCTGAACAGATCTCCTTAGCATCTGAATCGCTGCTGCTAGTATACTTTCACATACAGGCCTAAGCTGATAGTCAAGAAATTAAAACTGAAGGGATCCTTTTGCTGAAGCTAATTTTCATCAGCTTGCATTTCATTAAGTGTAATTTATGTGCATTGCATGGCACTGCATTACTGTACTTATCTGGCCACTAACTGCAGAGCTGGTGTGTGACAGAAGAGCAATCTGCTATCCCCACTGCCTGCTGAGAAGCTGAGGTACCTGCACAGGCTGGGGACCGGACAGAGCAGCAGCCAGAGGCTGCAGCAGCCTCCACAGAGCAGGAGACTTGGTACACAGAGACTGCAGGTGGGCTTTGGGATCTTGAAGCACTATAGGTGACAATGCAGCAACTGATTCCTTTTTTTGGCTTCACTGATTTTTCATCTTCAGCATCTCTGAGGCTGCCTGTCAACCAGCTCACTCTGCTTTTAGTGCAATATTTGACACAGCAGTGGCTCAGCTTACAAAGTTGCCAAGCAAGGTGACCTCAGGAAAAAAAAAAAAACAGATTTAAAAAAAATAAATGTGAAACCTACAAAGAACATTCAACAAATCCCCGTATTACTTGAACCAATACCTATGGCCAAACAGAATAGCTGGCAACTCAGAGATGCAGTGTATGTGGGGAGTGTTGCTTATAAAACCCAGTTACTCCGAGCAGCTCCCAGATTGCTGCCACAGCCCTGAGGTTACCTACTGCTGTTTTTCCCTGACAACCAAACAGATCTGCAAAGCAGCTGGGGAAGCAGGGCAGCTCCAGCTCTGCCCCTTTCAGGGGGCCAGGCTGGGAGCAGAGCTGATGTGACTGCAGCACAGGTCACCAGGGCTGGAGACGAGGAAGGTGCTCCTCTGAGTATCATCTGTCATTTGTGCTGTCACTATGGGATTAGGACGATCAGCTGTATCAGAGACCCCTCTGACATCCTGGAAAGAGCTTAATGCACTCCATCAGCTCTGCAAGAGACGTTTGGAACAAAATTCAAAGGCTGACAGCACACATAGGTTAAGAAGCAGCCGGAAGCTGTCCACCAGCTGGCAGGGTCCACACACCACCCCACCCACCTGGGAGTTCAGAGTAATCAGATAAACATGAGAGCAAATGCGGCTGTATTTAAGTGTAAATAACACCCAGGAATCACCGTAAAACTCATCTCAGGCACGCAAAGACTGCACTGCTGCCTCTCCTGCTTTGCAAACCAAATGCAGTGCTGCAGCAGCATCTCCTCGCCCATCTCAAGTAAGGAAACATGCTGATGACTGCCTCCAGTTAACAAGCCACAAACTCTTGTCCTAGCACACTTATTTCCCATTCTTTGGCCTCCAGAGGTACACTTCAGGCATAGCTGGTCTTCCACCAAAAGCAATGCCTTCTTGGCCCTAATTGCTACTTTCTATAGCACAGTCTTTTCCAGAGGTACACAACGTTACAGCTGCACAACTGCAGCTTGCATCTCACAAAGAGGAGCCCAGTCCTAGCATGACTGTAAACTCACTTCTCTCCCCACTTCTATTAACATCCTCATCACTACCAGTATCTACAGCCCTGCAGAGGTGTATTACATGACATGACATACTCATCTCAATTGGAAACTAATGCAAGGTGTTTCAATTACTCACTGTTGTTCTGTTCCTTTTAAAAATATGTTCTAATGTGCATGTTCTGTAATTGCAAGCAAGCTCTGCCCCACCAAGGAGCTGCAGGATCACACACTGCAGATCTCCCACGTGGCATTTGAGGTACAGTCCCTCAAGTCTTCTGCTTCTGATTTAGCACCTTTCTTATAATTTGTGCTTGTTGGTTTTTTTGACAGTAATGTTTTTACAGCTTTTAGGACACTAAACATGAAAACAAAGCGTAAGAAACATTCGAAAGAACTTAAAGCAGAAAATTGTTCTGTTTTAGCACATACAGCGAACACAAAAAGAGCTTTAATTAACGAGAACAAAAGCAAGAAGAGAGCTGACGTTTCAGAACCAGAGATCAGTGATGAACTTCAGGATCAGATATTTAAAAGACTTCAGCACATCAACACCACATGTACCGAGCACTACAACGAGATGGAAAATACAGCAATAATAGTGGGGTGGCAAAGTCTTTGGCTGCAACCAGTAAGGACAAGCCCAAATGCAGCAACTATGGACACTGAAGGGGAAGGAAAACAAAGTGTTTAGTCTTGTAGTGCCCCAGGTATGCAGAGATCCCCAGTGAGACACCCTCACCTCCACTGCCAACCCTTAAATGAGGTCTGGGAAGAGGTGGATCCTGGCTTCACCCCTTCTGGTATCTCTACTGCATCGCATGCACCTGAGCTCCCCTGGGTTAGCCCTGCCTTCCCACCAGGCGCTCGATCACTACTTCAAGTCATGACTTAGCATTCCCACTACAACATGTTAAATCCCAAAGAATATGTGCAGCTGTGTGAACAGCCTCCTCCATCCTCTTAGGCCTAGAGACCATTCCTGAGGACTCAGCTATGCCCATCCAGGGAAATATCAGGTGTCAGAAAAACCAAGCCACTTAATACTTCGGAAGAAAAAATGAAACAGGACAGTGCTTATAACTCCCTCCACAATCAGCAATTATTCTGACCTTTTAGACAGTCACCTCTCTCTAACTAACCTAAGAACTGCAACTGTACCAGCCACAACCTAATACCAGTACTTGAAAATCCTGCTAGCAGGTTGAACTGGCAGATGTACGTAGTTATCTTGCCAAAAATTATTCCAACGAAAGCTCCCTAGTTACAGCAGCGCAGAGGTCTGCAAGTCAATTAGGCTGCTCAGAGCTCCATATTGCTGCAGTTAGCCTGCTTCCAGCATCTAAGGTGTGATGTGTTTATTCCGCATGAAGGAGTAACCTTGCCCTCAAGATGTGCCCTCGCACACAGTTTCTCTTTGACACCAGCTTTGTAGTACAGGACAGTAGTTTATGGCTGCCTCACAGTGCTTTCTGCGGCCAGTAAGGAAAGCAGTCTTTCCTCTTTTCTCCAGCATCCTCTCACATTTCTCACCCATCAGCTCTGGAGAAGAAAGGCGCCTAGCACATTTGAATCAATCCCCCATAGCTACAGCTTCCTACCACAGGTATGTGGTCCAAGGCATAATGTCATCCTTAAAGGTTATGTCCATCCTGCTCAATTTCTTTAAGGAAAAAAAAAAAAAAAAAAAAAACACTTCTAATGTTTTTCTCCTTAGAGGGAAAATGACCTTTCATTGCAGAAAAACATACTAGCTGCACCATTAGCACTGAGGAGTCAAGTCCTCACTGCACTGAGTGAAGAGCTGTGCAAACAGGCATCTTCTCACTGCTGCAGAACTGGAATGCTGCAGTTTGTGCTGTTTACATTAATTGCTGTCAGTTGCACTTAATGCAGACTGCAGGTATGCCAATTACTGCACGCTATAAAATTTCCCTTTTACTTAATAGAAGGACCCATTCCCATCCAAAAAGCATGACATTTAGTACACCACATCAAGGAATGCCAAACATGGTCTGCCATCAGTGGCTTCAGTGTAATATATGTACCGATAGTTCAAATAGGCATACAGCTTAAAGAAAGTCTTACAACGACGTAAGATATGCCATCCTTATTAAAGTATCCCATCTGACACATTTATGCCACTCCCTTTGACTGATCCAGTTCTTTATTACCCAAGTTGCTCTATGTAGAGATGCTCTTCTTACTTCAGGCAGGAAAGATAGCAGTGTTTGGTCAATTAAGCCATTTCAATGGACAAACACATTTGATTTCCGCTGTACATCAAGCTGCACATCTTCATTCCTCAAGCAAAGCTCTGACTGCACAGTGGTAGAAATGTGGAAGTAAGGCAAATCTTGTTTTCTACTTTCTTCAGTTTCTAGGATGTTTTCTTACTGTTGTTGGTTTGTGGGTTTTGTTTGTAAATTTGTTACGTTGTTTTGGTTTTTCTTAATAGAGAACACAAGATTGGGAATAACAAAACATTGTTTTGATTGCAATGACTAGTAGTAACACACTGTAGACTGCCATAATGATCCACACGTATAGGCTGTGCCTCCTTTTAGCTTTGGTTTAACATATTAAGCTCTAGAATAATTAGCCAGGGTACGCAGACAACTCTACCAACACTAATCATAGAATACTTTGGATTGGAAGGGATCTTGAACAGTATCTAGTTTTAACCCATGCTAACAATAATAACCAGGACATTTCTTCTATGAAGAAAGGTTGAGGGAACTGGGCTTGTTAAGCTTGGAGAAGAGGAAGTTCTGGGGAGACCTCATTGTGGCCTTCCAGGGCTTGAAGGGATCACGTAAGCAGAGGACGAAAAGACTGTTTACATGGGTTGATAGTGATAGGACAAGGGGGAATGGTTTTAAACTAAGATGGAAGATTTAGGTTGGATGTTAGGAGGAATTTTCTCACACAGAGAGTTGTGATGCACTGAAACAGGCTGCCCAGAGGTGGATGCCCCCCACAGCAGGGGGATTGAAAGCGTTCTTGCCTACTCAAGTGGGGAGGAACTGCACGGTCTTCAATTGATTCACCAGGATGCATCCCAAACTGATTGCCCTGCAATACGGAATAAGACTGTCTTTCTGTGTCTTTGAAATCTCATCTGTAAACACGCATCTTCAACAACACTTGCTGTGATTACTGCACCCCAAGTAAGCTGCACTGACTGGAATGCAGCCCTTGAAACAAGCAGGAAATTGAGACACAAAGCCAGTACAGTGAGAGGCAATTGATCTTGCCTGGATTAAAAAAAAAAAAGTAAAAATCAGCATTAATAGCATTCAAAATGTTTTCTAGTTAAAGATAGTCAAATGAACAGCTAAGCTGATATTTGAAATTCAGGGTGCAAGCCACGTTGCTCGGGTTTAGCATTCAGATGTTTATAATTATAAGCCAGTCACATTCAGTCCCTTGCAGAGACATGGCCTTTTCTGCCCTGTTTCTGAGAAAAGCAGAGTGTGAGTATCTACACTACTACTGAGCCTGCAGTACAGAGCCAAATCTCAGTGGTTTTCATCAGACAAAAGCCCTAATTCCCACAGTGGGTTTGCCTATGCAAGAATGGAAGGCTTCAGCTAGGAACGTATTAGCCAAAGCTTACTGTTTGAAATCCCTTCCAACAGAAAGGGCATGGACACATCCTCAGCATACCTCAGCCTCAGGCCTTCTGTCAGAAGAAATTGTAAAGGTAGCACAGCTCTGGCCAATCCAATACGCTAAACAAATCAAAAGCATTTCTCAAGGCACTGCCAGGTAAAAGGATGAGGAGTAGCAGCAGTTGGGCTAAGTATGGGGCTGGGGCAGGACAGTCCCAGGTGGAGGTAGGCAGGGCTCAGCCAATTAAGGGAGCAGCAGGCCACAGGTATGGTTCACCCATCTATATAAACACATACACACATACACACACACAGTTACTTTGTGAGAGAAGAATAATTACTGAAAAATTGCTGTCTATGTTTGGAAATCTGTACTCTGAAGAGAGAACAGGTGACTGAGCCACTCCAGTAAGAGACCTGTCCAGGTCAATACTAACTCAGCCTTTGTTTGGAGGCTCCCTGGTGCTCTGCCAGCATCCCAGTGAGTGCCACTTATAAAACATCTTTGGTGGGGCATTGTTACGAATGCTCATTTATGCTTTCAAGGCAGTAATTTCATTTCCTGCTACGTGGAGAAGCAGATAAATGGAAGGATACCTCTGCAGAGCAGAGATTATCGGGAATTCAGTGACTGCTCGATTCATTGTGTGCCAGTGCACATCCTGAGACTCCGCTAGGATACCTCTGCAGAAATCCAGGACTTTCAGATCTTAATATACAGCAGACAACAGGTTAAAGGGACAAGGGAGAACGGAATTGCGTTAAACACACAGATCAGCTGCTGCGGATCATCTCAATCCTACAGCTAGCACAGCAGTGCTGCTACTACCCAGCTTGTCTCAAGCACAAGGCATTTCAAAGACCAGAAATTAAACCAAAAATGAATTCAGAGAATTCCCTGTGCCAAACCAGAGCTCAAACCTTACACCTGCAGCATTCACCCTGCAGCAACAGGCAGAATAGCTGCAGAATCAAGTTGCATAGGGGTTCGGTCCTATATTTTGAAATGGGAGAGAGCTTCTGCTCACCTGAAAGAGCTTCATGCTTATACCACACTGTGAACAGACAGATGTTCAGGGCATTGCTTTTGTGACTGGTCAGCCACACTTACCGGAGAAAAAATAGGCATTTTGGCCTACCATTAGCAGTTTCACTGAGTTTTCTGCCAAAAAGTCTCCTGACAGTCTGAGCATTATTCCAGCTAAACAGTGCTTATCTGAAAGGTGAGGCCACACTGTATTAGCCAGCTTTATTCAGCAAGAAGACAAAACTGCTCTCATGTCAGCCCAGTCTCTGTCTTTCCAAAGAAACAAAATTGAGGAGAAAAAAAAAAAACAGGGAAATGGCAGCTGTGATAGACAGTCCTATCTATACCTGAATATTAATCATGTAAGAACATCTAGGAAAGAACTTTTCCTCCCTTCCCGAAAAGAAAGAAATACACCAAAGGACAGCAAAAGTAGAAAGAGGTGAGAAATTTTGATAGCAGGGATTACCACTGGCATCTGGTATCCCCACTGTGATAAAGGAGACAGCCTTTCTCTGGGAAATCTACAGTGCACACTACAGACATTTTCAACAGCTGCTTAAAAAATATATACTTTTATACTGTGCGTGTGTCAGATGTTTTCTGCTCTCCCTCTGCCATGCACAATTGCCACACCAATAGAAAGAGCCCCTAATGAATGAACACTCTGCCTTGGATTAACACAAACAGCATTTCTCCTCAACTATGTTTATATAGCTACTGTCAGTCACATCGACTCTTAAAATCTCATTTTAGTCAGGACAGCCATACAAATGCTTCCTGACTTCCCTGGAAGTATCAGCAGGCATTTATATGTTTACTCTTTTTTCCCCTGGTGATGTAACTTCGTTTGGCTTTTGGGTTTTTTTGGTGTTATTTCTTTAAATTACCTTTTCTTGTTATCTGTCTGGCAATCCCACAAAGCAAGCGGAGAGCAAAAACAAGCCATGGGAGGTTCAAAGTATGGAATAAGTCTAAATATCTCAATTTAAAATGCGCTTTTCCTCTAAATGCCCTTCAAACTTCAGACTTACCTTCTAGAGAGCTTTGTCTATTTTTAGTTCACGGGGTCACGAGACCTTTCTTTGCCAATTGCTAGATGGTCAGCAGTTCAGAAGCTATTGACCAACCAGGAGAGCAACAGTACAAAACTGTTCTAGGTCTCATGACCCTGTCTCTGCCAAATGGATTGTTTTTGAGAAGCCCTGGGAGATAATAAATTATATAGCCAAACAGACACATTAAAACACTTTGGCTGCATAGAGGACCAGGAAGCGCTATGGTGATGATAGGCCACATTTTAACTCTATAATGAGCATAGGTCAGATAGTGGCTTTTAATTTACTTGAACCACAGTCGTTTGGATGTTAAGACCTCAGTTCCTCCATCAGGAGAGGGAAGCTGAAAACATGACTCTGAAATCTCCTCACAGTATAATCCAAGTGAACTTCCTTCACACCATTTACCTCCCTTACAATTAATTCTGGGACAATGTCAGGCAAATAAACATACAAATAAAAACAAAGCAGGCACTACTGCAGCAACACAAGCCTCTCCCGAAGAGAAAGGAAAACAAAACGGACAGGCTATTAAGGGATTAACAAAAACTAATTAACCCTAATTTTCATCTCTTAGGAAGTTTGCATAAAAACACAAGACAAGAGGAAGAAAAAACTGATACAAGGTGCAGAATGAATTGTAAAGCCAAGACTTGATCACCGGATGCAAAAGCGTGACAGGGTGTGCCATGTCTTCAGCCAGAGCAGCCCTCTCCTGCTCCAAGATGAGTGGGCAGGATGACAGCTGAGGAGAAAGTGGAGTGAAGAGCAGCCTGACAGAGAAGGTACAGGATGTGCTGCAGTGCCTCAGGTGCCACACTGCCAGGGGAATGCTGTGCATGTCATCTCCTAACCCTTGGAGTCGCCTAATTAACCCCAGGAAGCTTTCTGGAACAAACAGAAGGGGAAAAGCAGAATGGTGTAATGACACATTAACCCACTGAGGTGCATTTATATTTTAACCCAGCTTTTGGTTTGTGGACCAAAGCAAAGAGGAAGCTTTCTTATTGGCTTGGTCCAGCCTTTGCCAGAAGGGGTCAAGTTCATTTTTCAGACTTTGAAGCAGGTCCATTGAGATGGTCTGAGCTAGCATAAAAAGGAGTAAAAAAGAAATTAGAAGAGAAGAAAACCCTTAAAGGAAAAGATTTCTTTTAAGGAAAAGCCATGCCCTTTTTGATTTCTCTGAAGTTACAAAGCACCCCTTAATGTTTTTCAGTGCCTCCCTTCATGCAGCTGTACCCGTGTCACCACTGTAGTGGGACACAGCACCTGAAACGGCCCACTACAATCCTTCTGTTTTAATTCTAGTATTTTTTTCCTGTGGACTCACAGCAGCTCCCTTCAAGGAGCAGAGTCCTATGAACCCTTTGAGTTTGCTGACAGAAATTCATTCTGCATCCATAATGGCAGGCAGCTGCAAGTGATCCTAAAATCCACTTAGTTCACACACACACACAAAAATTTGGATTATTAGCTTAAATATAGCTTTCCAGGTTAAGGCATATTAAATGCCAGCCTAAAGAGTTTTATATTGACAGTGACAGCAGGATTTCATTCCCTAGGGCTGGGCGTAGGAGTTTGGCAGCTCAAGACAATCAGACAGATGTCTTCTCCTTCCCAGCCTTTAGTCATCCATGTACCTCTGCTAGTTTGTTATTCTAGGCAGCCGTCTATTCTACTGGTATGACAAGGCTTGCATAAGCCAGGCAACTTAGATGCATACTTTATCAGTTCTTCCCAAGACTACTTTTCCTCTAGCACATGCAGAGTGGGTTTGTTTTATCAACTCAGGGTAAAGAAAAGGAAAAAAAAGCCTCACAGACATCAGGAAACATACAAGAGTCCCACAGAGTGGGTGCATCAGAGAGCAAACAGGACACTCCAGATTTGTCCTTTGGCACAGTGAAATAATAACCAGACAGCAAACGGACTTACGTAAAGTCACTGAGGCGAGCATCTCAACAGAAAATGCCTCTTCTGCAGCTTTTCTGCATGCAGTTGACACGCTTTTTTGATGGGATATGATCCCTCTTGTTATTATGAAGAGCATCAGGACTATCTGTTACTTGTACCGTAGCTGTAACTCCGCTGATTTCAGTGGAGACACAGCGTATCAGCCACACTGACAAGTCCAAAGTTGCCCATTATTTTTATTGGCCCTTGCTTCTCCGGGTAGACATAAGACATAATGAATCTGTCATCGGTATTTACTCATCCCCCATCATCCTCACACTGCAACACCTCATAATCTGTAATATATTTGCCCTCACGCTCTTCAAGGCAGTTCTGTTGTTTTTATCTCACAGGTGAGAACTCAAGGAGAGAGATGCAGACAGGCTCGGTGTCTTGCTCTCTACCTCCCACTCCCCGTTTGCACATTGGAGACCAAATCCCTTCAGAAACCTGTGGCAGATCAGGCAGGCAAGCCCCCCCCTCCCAGCCTAGGACATCAGTCACAGATACCCCCAGCTCCAAATGGTGGGATATGGGGAGCTTCTGCCCCAACCCCAGGTCAAGCATGAGCACAGAGCATCAAGCACGGAACAAGCAGCAAGCGTTACTGCTGCTCAGAGGCAGGAGGGGCTCAGGCTTCAAAGCACATTTCACCACAGATCCATCTCAGGCAGCATAGTTATTAACTGTTAATTCCCTACAGCATGCCCAGTGCTGTGCAAAGGGGACGGCTGCTGAAAGGAAGCTGAATTCACCCTGTGAGTCGATGCGGTTTTTGTCTTTTACCATCTCCCTCGCTTGCTTCTTTGTCTTTTCAGTCAATCAGAATTCTTTAAAATTCCATGTGAAAAGTAAATAACCAGCTCCAGCTCATTTCACCCCCTCACATGAGCTGTAAATAACATACTCCCAGTCATTCATATTCTGTGACTTGAACTTTATGCTGAAGGGGGTTATGTGTGCTAGCACTGGAAACGTACCTCTAAGGCAGGCTGTGCTTCATAGTTAATAGTTATGTGCTGCATACCTGGGCTGAGGAATCATTATACCCCCTGTGAGCAAATCCAAATTTATACATAATGATCTCATTACTAGTCAGTTACTCCAATTTTATCTAGACTTTAATATTTCTCGAAGCAAAAAGCATACAAAAGGGGCTCAAAATGCCAACTCAATCAAACTCCATATTGATGGACAATTACTCCGCTGCAGGTCAGTATAAATAGAAAAAGGGAAAGGACTCTCCTCCAGCTCAACTAAGCTGTCTTACCTCACTTCACTCTGTACGCAGGACTGCCACCAGCTACCTGCACGTGGTACCAACGTGAGCCAGAGAAGTTTTCACTGGAGTTGTGCCAGAGCAGCCCCACTGCTCCACAGGATGCCATGCAGAGGTTTTCCTTCCGTTTTTATACACGTGGTTCTCACTTCCCACCTCATCTAATCTCACAGTTACATCCACACTTGTTGTCTGGACAAATTTCAACTCTCATCATTACTTCTGCACCGGGGTATTGTGCTGGGCTGAGGCAAGAGACCTGCTAAAAATGTTCACGGGACAGAGGACGTTTTCACTCACTGCAGCAGAAGTTCTTTTTCAGCGCACTGGCACCCTGTTCTTCACTCTGCTCTTTGTTAAACCAATGGCTTTTATTTTAATTTTGCTTTTTGTTTGCTTGCTTGTGTTTAATTTCCCTCAGATAAGAAAAAATACCTGACGTTCCTAGAGAATACCCCAGCAGTCATCCTCACTGGGGTCTTCACATTTGCAATCTACCACCTTAGTCCTGTCTTTTAAGGTATTGACAATTAAGGCCACAGTGTCTCAGCTGTGTGCTGTCTGTTCCACACAGAAGCGAGCCCTATTTTTCCCCATTTTCCCCTCACATTAACATGTCAGTCATAAGGGCTGGCTGGCTCTGAGCAACATATTTTGCCTTCGTTTCGCTCCCCTTGCTTCTTCCAGAGCCTGTGATGAAGACTGCAACAAGAGCACTTCGTGGTACAAAACAGATTCATTCTAGTGCCACAAATTGTAATGAGAAAAGGGCTGGGAATCAATCCTACCTCGTCATGACAATCTCAAGATTGGAATCACACGGTCTTCCTCAGATGCGGGCATCCATCACTCCTACCCCAGCAACACTACTGGGCAGCAGAAAGAAAACCCTCTCCCTGCGCTCCCATCACATACAGGAGTAAAAATAAAATACAACTGGCTGCCGCTGAGAAATTTCAAAATATTACTTCCTTTCCTAAAATATTAAGCAAAACCCATTTATTTTAAAAACTATCTCAGAAAGAGAGAATGCCCTACTGACCAAAATTTGTTGCTATCCAATAGTGCTCCATGAACTGTGTCATCAGTTTGCTGAGCCCAAGCCACACACTCATTTGCTGTGAGGAAACTCGTGAGGTTTTCTTTCCAGTGGTTAATGATATATGTGATATGAGTATGCCTGAGTATATTTTTTTTTCATCCAGTGGGTTAGTAGCTTGTTTACCTGCTTCGGTTTCTTTGCAGAGAAAATTCGGTCAGGGCACAGTATCCCCAATAGATTTTTATTTCCCTGCTCTTCGGTTTTTAACTTCTCGTGTTTCTGCAGGAATGACCGCCTCCTGCCCTCGCTGCTGTACCAAGTGGTGTGGGCAGAGCTCTGCCTTGCCTTCTCTCATGCCCAGTGCCACAGTGAGTGTCTGCCAGGGACTGCCCATCCTCTTGTCTGCTGGTGGTGAGCAGCCAGGAGGAGAAGACTGAGTGTGCTTTGACTTCTCTTTCCCTTGCGATTTTGCTAAGTCCCGGTGGCAGGCTTGGTTACAGCCTAAGCTGGGGGGAAATGCTCACCACAAGTAAATGATGAAAATGTTCGTTATTTATTTATACATCTGGGGAAGGATGACAAGGGGAAAAAGGAGCACAAATGAACAGACTCTTACACAAAACTGACAAAATGTAAGAAAGAAATGGTAAAATGTCAGCCAGGGAAAACTACCCATAGAGAACACAGCCTGACAACTTTATTAACTCCAGATACGTTCCTGTGCCCTTTGCTTAGAGAAACAGGCTCTCTTGTCACAGCTTCTCTGCTTACGCTCAGCTAACTGAGTAATTTCCCAAATCAACAGCATCGTCCCCACCCCTGCCATCTCTCTGGCTTCATTAGCACAGCGAGATTTTTCGAGGCAGAGCTGAAAAGCCTACATCTGATCGAGGGAATACTGGGAAACTTAACTACCAAATCTCCCCACTCTGCCCAAGCACTGCAGAGTGCACAGTGCCTTTCTGAAGGGACGTGAGGAGCTGCCATCGCTCTCCAGAATCAGCAGCAGTCAGGGGAAAAAGCACAGTGACATACCACAGGGGAAGTTCGCACCAAGGCTGTCTGAAAGTCATTCCTAGCTCATAAAGGTAATCCTGTGTACAGTCATCATCCTAAGGGCTGATAATGTATTCATCATGAGGCTGGAAGAAATTAAAGTTTGTGTGCCAGCGCCGAGTGTGCCAGGCTTGCATTTTCAGCTCCGCTGTACAGTCATATCATCGTATTGCTTTAGCTGCTTATGTTTTATTATTTGTTCCTATAGCGATGGCTTTGTTATTTCCCTGGAAAATAAGATCGGTCTGTCAGAGTACACGACCAAATTTCTGCTCGTTTCTATTAGGTGCTTGTGAGGTACAAAAACATGGTAATCATACCCTCAGCCTGATGGCTGTTGTTCAGCAGTACCCAAAGGAGGGCTAGCTGACCTCCTACAAATCTTACAAACTGCGCTTACATCTGCAGTAAGTTCACATTATGTTACAAGTAGTCATAAATACTCGCATTAGAGTATTTACTGCGGCTACGCAGTCTTCGACACAAATTGGTAACAACCCAGCTAACTCCCTCTCTCCTCTCCTACACTGTTACCCGTTCGTTTTCACTCCTAATGACCACAGTCTTATACTGCCTGTCAGATAATTGTGATATATCATGTGATGCATCGGGCAAAATACTAAGTGCAACTTACTGGCACCACTGATAACATAAAAAGCATCTAATGTAATGCTTTAGTACAATCTGTCCTGTTCGCTATGACCTGCAATTATTTTTTACTCAGCTGCGAGGTTCTCCTTTCAGACGCAGATTTATCTCCAGCTAAGTTCAAAGGCTGGAAGAGTGAAAATTAAGCATTTTCATCTGTCATTAGAGAGATACGGAGGTGCGCTCTTTACCTTCCCATTCCTTATACAGCTTACACCAGTAGGAAGCACTGGAAGCCAAGCGACAGCTACAGGTATTGGCCATCGCTCAGTAAAGATGCAAACAAACAGAGGTGAGGGCGGGCAAATTAAACCTACGTTATACCTACCTGTTCTGTACTTGCACCTGTGCTTGCTGCATAAATATCTCTCTCAAATGTGCCCACTGAAGGGCGATAAATATGACTACTGTCCCCTCCAAACCCTCGCTCAGTTTAAAGATATCGTGCAGTCCTTGCCTTCTTTCGAGACAACATTTGAAATGTCATCCACTCCCTGCTTTCAGAACAAGAAAGCATCGCTAAGGGCAAAGGCCTTTGCTTTACAGTGTACGAATTTATCTTTTTCTTATTTCCTAATCCTATTATCTATATCTGCTTTATCTGTTAAACCCAAACTCTGCTGTATTCTACCTCCATTAATACCTTCCAAGCAGTTTATCTTCAGCAATCAGAAGCTCACTGCCTAATGCCACTTTTTGGGTAACACACTCCAAACTGCCCTTTATGTACTCTTTTCTTCAGAAGCCTTTGCTACTGTTCAGGATCCCTTTGTGATATGAGCACTCTTCTTTGAATCTGTCACCCAAAAGCACTTTCTGAGCACCTGCATTCATTAACTCAGGGAAATAAGTTGTGCTTGCCACAATAGAGCCTTCTTAAGTGAATCTGCATTTGTTTGAAAGAAGAGACTTCTTGAAAAGATCTGGTGCAGCAAAATTCCCCACTAACAGTGTACTTCCCTAACAGATAGGAGCAGTCTGCTGGTCCTAGTGAATATGGGGTTGATGTCTGAACGTCTTCAGATCATGCATGTCCATAAGAGTATACTATGAGTAAAACATTCTTCCCCATTTTCCTTTCACCTACCTTGTACCCCTACCCAGCTCACACCTGCTTTCAGAGGCTTTTACCCTACAGCCCTACCATTCACGAGGGCTCCAACAGCACTAAGTTCATTCCAGTTGTGGTTTTCGGGTTGTTTTTTTTCCCCCATGAAATCTGTGTTCAGGATCCGGGCAGCTTTAATTAGGATATCTGAAAATAACCTAAGTCAGTAGAAAATTCACAATCTTTCTGACCACTGCACCTGTCACTGCACCAGTATCTGACTCTGAGTAGACAGTCGGTACATCTAAGGGTAGACTCTTGTCTTTAACATAAACCTAAAGCAGCCTTCTCGTTATGTTTTGATAGCCCAAAGCCACAGGATATAGAGAGCAGGCTGGGCTTTTCTGCGCTTTGTTAGAGTGAAAGGACAATCAACATCAGGAACATTAGTGGTGGCAGAATACGAGATTGCTCAGCAGTGTATGAACAGAAAACTAGTCATCTGAATTGGATTTTCAACCGGGGCCTAGGAGGCCAAATTTAATCATCCACCTAAAATTATCACACAAGTCAATATTCCCTGCTTCCCTTTGCGAGGGAAAGAAACTGATTCTCTGTTTTTCAGTCAGGCAGGTGGCCTTGAGGCAGCTAACCAGCTGGCTGATAGCTAAATACCTTTGCCAAGACACAAGCGAGTAGCATGATTGATTATCTTCCTATTGCAGTGGAAGCAGACCCTCCTCGCTGGTCAGGCTCCCGAGCTCCCGCTCTCCTAGCATGCAGCAAAACTCACCTGAGAGCTGACAGCACTGCTCCCAAACGCCAGCCTCTGCCTGGCCCCTGCTTTAGTCACCAGCCCAGGTCAGGTCATTTTGCTGACAGGGCACCAATAAAAACACTGCAGTTTTGAATTTCATTTTAGAGACACAGGCAATATGAGCCAGGTAACGCACCCCACACCATAGCCACAGTGGACACACAGCAGTGCCCTTCCACTTCTGGAAGTCTCCAAGACTTTGAGTCTTGATGCTCCTCTGTCCAGCCCTAGTGTGGATGAGCTTCCCAGATACTCCGTTTGTGCCTCAGTTTTAACGTGCGTGAAACGGCTATGGCAAAAATAAGATGTGACACAGACATTAAGGGAAGAAATCAAGCGTAAAATGAAGAACACTAAGGTTGCAGGCTCATTTCTCATTATCTCCCTGTCAATCCCCTCTCCCCATCCCAGCCTGCTTTTAATCACCCCACGGAGCCCCATGGCTGTTCCCGTCACTTTCCCTCCGTGCGCAGGAATCACAGAGCTGGCTGTGCATGAGGATGCCATCAACTGCTTCCCAGTGTTTCTCGAGGCAGAAGAAGCTCTGCGAACTCCTGTGCAGCTGACACAGGCAAAGGGCATCCATAAATTACAGAGCATTGTCTGGGCCTGAGGACAAGTGGATGTAAGGTAAAATGCTCAGAAATAGCCAGAAAACAGAAAGGAAAAGGAATTATTCTTTCTGCAAGAGATTTTCCAGCTGTATTTTATACGATATTTTAACTGGGAGGCACATGAAGGGAAAATGTTTAAAATATAGATCGTTGCAGCTGTGAGAGGATTTCTATCCTAGGCAATGCAAATCTTTAGGGAGAAAAACACAGGTTTTGTTACAGTTCTGTGTTACAAATGCACAAGCCAGGAGGTTTTCCTCGCCGCATCAATTTATGAAGACAGAATATTCTCTCTTTCGGGGGGGAGAAGGGGGAGAGACCTGATCCAGCAGAGAGAAGTGCATGTCTGATTAGGCACATAATTCCAATGAGTTCAATCAATGAGCCCATTTATGAGCAAGTTCACCTCCCACATCACCGCTCACAGAATTGGGCCCCATAATAACGTAAAAGCCGAGGAACGGACAGGAGATGAATTGCAAAAACAGCTTCCACTGAGCAAAAAATGCCTCGAGTTGATAGCTGAGAATGCACTGCGGTCTCCAGAGACAAATTCCCTCATACCAGCTCTCCTACTGCGTCGCAGAAACATTGTTTGCTTGGTTTTCGTTTTCAGATGAAGGCGAGAAAGAGAAATACTTCAGTGGAACTATGTGCCATTCATGGAAAGAGCTTGCTATAACTGCCATGTTATTTTTTGTATGACAAGGGGGACCACAAGGTGTGTTGGGAATACTGGAAACAACACAGAGGGAATGGAGCATTTACACTGTAAATAATTACGTTATTTCTTGTGCATATCTCTGCACCGCAGCTGTATGCTTCAGCTTTGCCTGAGGACACACTGCAAGCCTGTACCCAGAGGTGTAAGGCTGCACTGTGCGGGGCGCAGCGAGTCCTCATCAACTGGGACTGCAAATGCCTATAGACTTTGCAGAACAGGGGACAGAAAACTGGACAGTCAGCACACGAGAGCCTCCAGTGGGCAGGAAGCTGCAAAGAGCCTACGTCCACCCGCAGTTAGATAGTCAGAAGCTGCAGGTTTTAAAGCAGCTCAAGTCTTCCAGTCCCTGCTTGCTTTTCCCCGCTCCCCTCCTGACAATACACTGAAAAACCCACAGAAAAAAAACAAATACATATATACCATTTTTCAGCTTGCTCAATCCAGCTGCAGAAGCACTTCTGCCTCAGAGCAGAAGGGACAGAGCAGAAGCAGAGATTTCATCTTCCCACACTGCCCCTAAAATATGGTCCGAGCAGCCTCAGACTGATTTGCTGGACACAGACGCACAGGAATGAGCTTGCCACCGACAGCAGAAAACAAAATGCAAGCCTCATTTTGTGATAACTTCAGTGTTTTCATTCTGTTTTGCTTAACTGAAGGTTCGACGAGCTGGGAGCCACACAGCTCATTTACCATTGCAGAAGCAATGAGTGCCTTTCTCCAGTTCTGTTCTGACAGGTCAGTACCACCTAGCACTACTGAAAAAATCAAGCTCTATGCACAGGGGTGGGTGGACAGCAGCTGTATGCTGACAGAGACACTGCCCTTCCTCTGGAGCTGCAAATGCATTTAGGAAAGAGTTAGATTTGCTAAATTTCACTAGGCACTAAGTGTAGATCTCTAAGTAGGTTTAAATGTAACTAAACGCTGACAAGACTGAAAAGGCCAACAGGATTTGCCTGTTCTGAGCAGAGCTACAGCAAATATTCACCAAGAAAATATGCTAATACTCAAGGACTTGCATTTCATAGAAACAATTACATTTTCAGCTTGAAAATGAACATCCTGGGATCTCTCTCACTCATTTGGATGCCTCTTCTGAGCACAAATCCAATTAAATTTCCAATTGCAAAATGTATTTTTAATCTACCTCAAATATTTTGCTTCTAACAAAGACTAGGCTGCTTGTGTGTTTGCAATGAGACCTGTGAATCCATGACACTCTTATTTTCTATGCACCTCAGTCTCCCTGGACACAACCAGAAAAAAATCACCACCAAAGGTGTAAAGTACTGTGAAAACTAAATCACATGGAGCCATGGAGGACTTTTTTTTCTTGGTAGTCAGAGAGCTGTGAAGTATTTTGTATTCTTTATGAGTACAGTTTCCAGAATAATAGCACAGGAACTGTGCCCCAAGTATGAAATCAGTGAAAGGGGATTGAGAAAGACACCAACAAGCAAGAACGATGCAATCCTTGCACAACTGATAATGCTCTGTGACATAAAGCTAGGCGAGCAATAGCTAGTGACAGAACTCGTGCCCATCTCACTTTTGCTAGCATCAAGAGCACCCTGACATGTTATCAGATGAGTTTTTCAGGAAGTATCCCTTACCAGCTGCCTCCTTCTACAAGGTCAAAGACCCAACCATGGGCTCTAAAAACACAGTGCTCCTGCAGTCCTCGCTTCCCAGTCAACTCCCGCACACCAGAAGATATTTAAAGTGGATAAAAAAGAAAGGAAATTATTTTCTAGAACATCTCAAATGGTTAGGGGACAAACTGCATGTCAAGCTCAAAAAAAGCCAAAGCTTCTGTCAATCATAAACTCAGGTAGCAGGGAAGTAACGTTACACGATACCTACTGGCCTGCAGGCAGAGTGGGTAGGTGTTATCCGCAGAGTACAGTATCTCCAATTATAGAAAGAAGCAGAAGACCTGCCAGGAACAGAGGGAAAAGGGGTTGAAATCTCAAGGATTCTTGGTGGCCACATGACTTCAGGCTCATGTTCTTGCACGGGGCTGCAGGGAGCTGGGAGCCTGATGCCCAGGCTCCCCACGTACCCCACAGTGATGAGGCTCCGCCAAGGGACTGAGCCAGAGTGATAAAAAACACCTACCAGAGCTCCTGCAAGGAACTCTCTGAGGGGAATCCACAGCTGGCTCAATGCAACTGAAGGGGTAGCCCAAGGGACCTGCTGGGCCCTGCATTAGCATCACAGAAAGGCTCAGAAAGGGCAGGATGGGAGAAGAAAAAAAGAGGCTATGAAGTTTTGCTTATCCCCCTTCCTATCCTTCAATATGACAGCATAAATTCAAGTTTAGGGCTTCCAAATTTACAGTCCTAAAGGCAAATCAAACTACATACACATGGTCAAGATGTAGCGTTGCTTGGGAGGAAGTGAGGGTAGTACTTGGCCCTAGACTCTTATCATGTGCTGTTAAAATAATGAACATGCACAGAAATTCAAAACCAAATAACTAGAACTAACCCGGGCCAGAAGACAATCCCTATCCCTAGTTACTAATTAGCCAAAGTCGGTATAAAAAATGGCACCAACAGCCCACTATGCCAGCGGCATGAAAGTGTGAGGAACACCACAGATCAGCCTCCTCTGATGAATCCCCTCTCTTTGCATTTCAGATCTAAGGCAGCACACGCTGGTTACAAGCAATGCTCCTTGAGTGGCTGTGCAAGCCAAAGCTTTCGCTGTTTTCTCTCATCCATTTTGTCCATTAGCACATTCGAAATGGTGACGGCCTTTGCATACATTCCCTCACCGGTTTTATAGACAGCAGTTCACAGAACCAGCTTTAGGAATCTCAGATTGCCTCCCTGCACCGCAGCTCCCAAATCCCAGATTGTAAGCAGTGCTTTTAGAAAGGCTGTTTTCAAGGAAATCATGTATAACACTGCATTTCACACCATTCCCGGGTAGGATGAAAGGAGGAAATATCACTAATGGCTTTTAACCTATTTTTCATTACTGTTGCAGAGAAGAATGCAGAAAGCATAATACCAGCGACAGGAACAGGCAGAAGTGTGGGTGTGTGGCAAGCACAAGTCTGCTTTTCTTCACCTTCATGAGAACCAGTTATTCTTTTTGTATTACATTATTATCGGGGGAATATATAATGTCACCGCGTGGCAGAAAATAATTTCTATTCCTTTTTCCACCTGTTTTTATATCCAAAATATTTCCTGATAGCAACAGACGATGACAAAACAAGGCAAAATCATTTTTCACCTTCCTCCTTAACTGGTTCTCCCATAATGAAGCAAATCTCTGCAAAATCCCTTTCTGTGCCTGGCCACTCTGTCTCGGTGGCTCAGCACAAATATATTTCTGACAACGGTAATGCTCCTTTTTTTTAGGCAAGAAATAACGCTGTCTGTCCAGCCTGCCCAAACTGCACCTTATGGATTTGCACCCCCACGTGCAGTCAGTCCTGCACCTCCCTGAAAACATTACACGGGTGTCACGGTCAGCTCACGTTAAAGGCTTAGGAAACGCGTTTCTTGGAATGAAAATAAAACAGTGGGGATATGCTACATGGTTAAAATGAACGGGGTGGGGTGGGGTTGGGGGGAAGAGAAGAAATAAGAGAAAGAAAACGAAAGAAAGGACCTTCTCTATTGCGTGTAACGGCGGATCTGGGGAGAGGTGCGACGCGCACTCTGCAGGTTGCACGACGAACCCCTTGTTGCATGCGGGATTTATGACCTCTCTTCTACGAGGCTCTCGGAGCTCTCGAGCTCGCTGCACACACGCTCCCCCACCGCTCTTTCCGAAAGGCTTTACTGCCATCTAGTGACTTTTGCTGCGGTCTGCACTCTGCTGGCTTTCCTGCGGATTTGCCTGAGATCGAAACCCAGAGCTGGGAGGGACGGCGCGCCCACTACTAGGGTTAAGTGTAAATTCAGGGTAGCAATGCTGAAAAACTGGAGTAGTGTGGAAGGAACTGTCATCTAAATACATATTTCCAAGAGAAAAAGCAATAGCAATGATGTTTCTCCAGTAAGCTGCATAAAAGCACAGAACACAAACAGCTATGGAGCAGTGTGCTTAACAAAAGCCATCAACTAGTCAGAAAAGATCTGTGATACTGGCAAGACTGCTGGGAGCAGAACTGAATCCAAAGGCCCTAAATGAGCGTGTAAATGCACAAAAATAGAAAAGCAGGCGTATAAAACACAAAACTGTGCTGTGTTCACAGCCATCTTCTTTCAGTTTTCAAGGTCTGAGATGAATAACCTCATCAAATCTAGGAAGAAAAAAACAAGACAAAAGAATTCCTGCCTCATTAGTGTCATCATTAAATCTCTAGGTAACATCACACTCTTTTCTCAGGTAAAATCATTGAATCACGGACTAGTTCCAACCCCACCCAGCCATGGGCAGAACTGCTGACCACCAAAACCAAGTGTTGCCCATCAGTCTGGAGGTTGACAGATATAAACATGGAAGGGATGTAACCCAGAATGACATTACCATCTCAACATGTTGACAGAAATAAGAAGGAAGCAGGTAAGTTTAAACGTTTTCACTTTGAAATTAGAAGTCACTAATGGAAGGAAGGTACTCAAAAAATCATGTCAGCTAGTATCTGTTTCTAGTACAGACATTAGGACAATATTTGGTCATTCTTTTGCTTGTCTGGTACTGTGACGTTAGTTAACCCATAATTAAGATACTTCTGTAGTGTGCACATCCCTGGCATTTGCTAAGGATCTCCGCACATCTTGCAGACAGCAGTAAGTATAATTTGTTCATATTCTTGGAAAGCAGACACCCCTACCTGCAGTCCACAAGCAGAGGAATCAAGGCAGGGTGCAGTGAAATACTTCACATGAGAGTCCTTCCTGTCTTTACACAGAGCAGCAGAGAGTCCCAGATTCACAACTCTTTAGGATAGTTTTCTCAGTCAGGAAGATCTCATTGATCACTACTGAGTGAACGTACCGGTGAATTAAGAGGATTTTCTCTTGGTGTACTTACAACTCTCCCTTCATAGGTAAGAGTTGTGTTCAAACCAGACATTGCAATTTGTGCCCGTTGCTAGAATATTGTTTTGCCCCTTGGTTAAAATTCCTTCAGGCAAATTTGTGTTTGATGACTGGATGAGCTCATGAGGCCTATGAGATGAGTGGTACAGCAGCTCTCATTAGGGTATCTTGTACCATTACGCAGGTAACTGGCAAAGCAGCCCAAAATATCCGTATTTTTCAGGCCAAAATTACAAAAGGAAGCCTACCATTTAGAGGCACAAACACAAAGGTGATTTGTTTAAATCACAAACTTACAGATGTGTGTTTGCCCAGACTCTTCCATGTGCATCCACTCCTGATGGCCACAGGCAGCTGCACAACAAGCACGTGGCATCCTCTTTAAGGCAAAATCATCAGAGCCGGGAAACAAAGACTGCAGAAAGAAGAAAATGGAACCTTTCTGATGTATGAGCCAAAAATGAACAGCTCGGTCATCTTTGGATGTAAACACACACATACACACACTGAATTCTCAATGCAGGAGCTGAGATGAATGTAAATAACTGTGGCTTTAAGCACCGGTTATAAACCTGTGGATGTGGAATCGGATGCCTACGTGGAATTGCCTTCAGTTGCCTCATTGATTAATGTACTGGAAAGACTAGCATAACTTTCAAGGACAGCATGCTCTGTGATCAATTGGCTGGATTTTCTTGAAACCTTTAATATACCGTGCAGTAAAGGGATAATAAAATAATCTCCCTGCATTTTCAGTACCTAGCAGAAATTTGAGCTACACACGAATACATCCTGCATGATCCAAGACAAATGTGCTGTAATGACAGAAGCGTCTCTGAGCCTCTCTACTACAAGCCCCCATGAAAAAAAAAGCTTTTCCAGGCTGAAAAACAAAAGCCAGAGAAAGGGGAGAGCCCTGTGACTCCTGATGGCCAGCTTAAGCATAACTAATCTCAGGCTCCAGTCTGTACTCCTTCTTCTTCAAAGACTACAGCATCCTTCCTTCAGCTTGGCACATTCCCTGGACTGCATCTATAGGGAAATACACCCACTTAGCCACACATTTATTCCAGTCTTTTATTCAAGTATTATTTCGAGCTATTATTTCCCTCTCTTTCCACGATCCCAGGTACCAAGGCTGTTGGGTGGCCTTCTGTACTTTTTTAACGTTCGAGGAGATTGCTGCAGATAGCTTTGGGCTAGCTAGCCTTCCTGTCATTATTTTTCCAAGGACACTGGGCTCACCTAGATCCTCTTAAATCTTCTTCACAATCTCCCCATGGACAGCAATGGACTATTTTCAACCCATGGATCTTCTCTCGAGAATAATCTACCTACGCAACAGTAGTCACATTCAGTCTGAGCAAAAATGCATTTTTTTTTTACTAGGTTTTCCATTTAGTTATAGAGTCGTAACGTCTCAGCTCTATCTGAATGCAAAATAAGCAGCCTTTAATGTATTTAATGCTACAGCTTTAAAAAGGTCCAGGAAAAGCTTTGCAGCAAAATTTGTTTCCTGAGAAGATAAGCGTGGGGAGAATAAATCCCGATTTTATGGCTAGAGTTCTATATGAAGAGGTCTTCTCGGTTATTTTTTAGCAAATGAAAATATCCAGCTACTCCCTCCTGTTCTTCAGTGAACCTCAGAGCCCTCCACACCACGTTCTGCCATGGGAGGGACGTGCAAGGGATGCTGCTGACAATGAGCACTACATCAGTGTTGCAAGCCAACAGCAGGACAGGAGAACCACACACAACCCCCTACTCACCCTCTCGCTGTCTCCAGCTCGAGACATCCTAGCACTGGGCGGCCCAGGGATGAGTATCCACTGACTTGATGCTATTTTCCTCTCTTTATTTTCCAGGGGATATCTCTGTGCTCACAGTGTCTTCTCACTTGAGAGCATCACAGCCATAGCGTTGCAGGTAGTGCCCCGGCGGCCCTTCTACCCCCTTCACCTCTTCTTGAAGAGGCCCATCTCCACATCAGGACCTACACTCCTACTCAGGACTATCACCTCTCCCTGAAACAACACCCTGCGTGAACGGAAAGACCAAAGAGAGTAAACTTCATGAAAGGAGGCTATCTTTCAAAAGGTAATGTTTGAGTGTGTCTCTACGGAGAGTCAGAAGAGGGAGAGGAAAGAGAAAGAAAAGGAAAAGGAGAAAAGAGAGAGAAGGAGAGAATTGTGTGTGAGTGCTCCCTGGACTGCCAAGTAGATGCACGCTTCATTGAGCAGTTATATGGCACTTTTCACCCTTCAAAGCAAGGACGTTCCCGAAGCCTACGTACCTGTCTGTCCTTGCACCTCGGTGTAACATCAAACCTAGTATCTCCTGCCTACCAGCTGTACACAGCTTCAGCTGCTGCCCACCACCGGGTCACAGCCAACCCGTCACTTCCCCAGAGAAAAGGATTCTGCCACCAGAAAACACAGCACACAACCTTCATAGAGAAAAAGACTTCTGCCAAGCTCCTCCATTCCAATTGCCTAACTCGAATCTGAGGCTTGCTGCTCCCGCTCTTCCTTCAAAGCTTGCCGTATTTTGATAAAGGACATCAGTGCCTGTGAATCCTTTCATCAGAGAAGCATTGACTATTTAATTTTACAGTTGTGGCTCTTTCCACAAGGGATACAGAGAATTCATTAGTAGTCACACATCAGAGAGTGCATCCACCTACATGTTCCTCTCCTTTGGCAATTGTATAATTACACAATCGTTTCTTATCAAAGAATTTTTTCCCTTTAACTTCTACACAATAATTGCCCATGGCTTTGCTTCCCTTTATCTCCCACAAAGAGAGAGAAACTCTAAAAAATACTTGTGTCGAGAGTTGTTCTGCTTTCCTTTAAACAGCCGAGCACAGGGCATGCAGCGTTAATCTGCTCCCAAAGCAGCAGAGAGCAGAGTTCAACAAAATGCCCCAGCCAGCAAGCAAGAAAGGCACGGCCACGGGGCCGTGGACCTGCAAGCTGCTGCGGCATTCTCTTTCTACATTGCTGCTTCCCTCCCCTTCTTTAATTCCTCGCTGGCATTTGGTTATTAGTCCCCACGCAGTAAACAATGGGTTGCGAGTTCTGACAAAAGGAATGGCTGAAATGATTATTCATCCCTCCAAGAGATTGCTCTGCGAGCTGAGAGCTGCACGTTCTGCATTCTGTGACTAAGATATGGTCCCATGTGTTTTCCCGGTTCAATCAAGTGTGCGAGGAACTGTCACAACAGTCCCCGATGCCAAGAAAATAAAATCTAGGGTAGAACGGTAAACCTGAGCTGCATTTCAATGGCATTTCATTTGCACCTGTTTTCCCTACTCTTTGTTTATTTTGTTCTTTTTTAATCTTTATTGACAATTCATTAAAGCGTTATCATCCCTCTCAACAGCGAAAGAAAAGGGAGTTGTTATTGTACCTGTCTGGATAATTGTTGCTGAAGTGTTGTCAAATTCTTAGTAGTGGCTATATATCTTCCATGGCAGGCCACTGGGACTGATACAAAAACATTTCCAGGCGTCCGTAGGTGTTTTTTTTTTTTTTCTGTCCTGCCTTTAGAAGAAGACGTGTAAAGAACAAATAAGTCAAAATGATAAATTATGACAGAAAAAAAAAATCAACATTTGAATTGCTTGATAATAGCGTGAGCGTAGGGCTTGAGGGAAGATTAGAGCAGCATCACGGAGGAACAGAACTGAAAGTTATTTAAAAGTAATAGAAACCCTCTAGGATCCGCAATCCCACCATTGTTTCCCTTTGGAAAAGCAGTTTTCAGAAGCTCCAATTAACCTTAATTGAATTCTGCCTTAGCAATATCTAGAATTTTAATTGACTGGGAAGGTGATCATAAATCTCTGTTCAAAATACAGCTCGGCCATTAGCAATTCCCAGAACGGCACAGCAACGTGCCTCAGAGAAGGACGAGGCTGCTCCGCAGGTAAAGGGAGCTTATAAAAAAGATGGCGACTGACTTTTTACACAGTCTGGCAGTGACAAAACGAGGAGGAACTGCTTTAAACTAAAACAGGGGAGACTCAGGTTGGATGCCGGGAGGAAATTCTTTGCTCAGAGGGCGGTGAGGCAGCGGCACGGGATGCCCAGAGAAGCCGTGGGTGCCCCATCCCTGGAGGTGCTCAAGGCCGGGTTGGATGGGGCCCTGGGCAGCTGAGCTGGTGGGGGGCAGCCCTGCCCACAGTAGGGGGGTTGTCATTAGATGATCTCTAAGGTCCCTTCCAACCCATGCCATTCTATGAATCCATAAGGGTGGTGGTAGACCATAAAACAACTGTTCAGAGGTGAAAATCACCACAGCAAAAGCCATTCCCATGGGCAGCCATCTTCTCCAGTGCTGGGAGCCAAGGAAGGAGTATTTCCTGTGAGCAATATTAGCTCAAATTTCTGGTCTGAGAGAGACAGCCCAGACTTCTCACCTCAGTCACCAGCAGGAGCCCACCTGCTGCACTGCGTGGCTATGGCACATGGACAGCAGTCCTTCAGCCCTCAGTGAGCTCACATTTACAGACACTGAGCTGGGCACTGAGCTCAGCCACAGGCAAGCTGGCACAAAGAAGGACCATGAGCTCAGTTCCATTCAGAGACCTGCTGTCCCAGAAGGTCCCAGAGCACTCACAATCACCAAAGTACTTCATAGCACAGCCTCTCACCCTCACCACAGCCCTGGCCAGCACGCAACTATTGCTAGAACAACTCTGTAGATGAATGAGCTAACGCAGAGGTAGTCTGAGGAAAAACAAAGACAACACAGATGCATACAGCTAGCCCACTTCTAGTTCCTAGCTGGGTCGGTGGGTGACAGCAGTCTTCAGGTCCTCAGAAAAGTCAAAGGAGCCCAGAGAGAAGTGAAAACAAAGGCCCTGCTGGTCTCCTTAAGGCTATAGGAATCAGAAGGACACGAAAAAGCTCCCGGAGTCTATTTCTTCACTGCAGGACGTATTTGCTTTCATAGGAATTTACGTCATGCAGCAGTAAGATAGGACCCTGGCTTTCAGCTGCATGCTCAGACGGCGTCACGCGTGTTTTGAAATACCAACACGTGCAGAGGAGACAGAGGAACTCGGGGGGACCTAGAAAGATCCTCCCAGGCTGAGGCAGTGGGCAGATGCAGGAGCAACCCGAGGGCAAACAGGATGCCTGAACCCACAGCCTCCACACTGTCTTTACTTTATCCCAAGTCCGGCGAAGCTACAGCTGAGCCCGAGGTCTGCAAGGCAGTTTGACATCGGACCGGCACTGCCAGCCCACTGATCCCCCACACCTGCTGGCTGCCAGTTCAACTCCCAGTGGGAGCTCTGACTTCAGAAGAATAACTGATTCTAAGGCTTTTTTTTTTTCTGTTATCTTTGCTCTGCAACGGGCTTCTGCTGCTGGGGAGGGGGCATCTGCACCGAGGTGGGGCTTTTCTGACTTTAATGCTCCACAAAAGAAGGAAAAGCAGTTCTGAGATGCATGAAAGGGTGCATGGACGTTCTCGAGCCGCTTTCAAACCTGCCCCTCTCTCCTTAGTGTATGAGAACAACAGAGTGAGGTTTTTTACAACGGTAGGTAGTGACAGGAGAAGGACTGACAGTTTAAACTAAAGGAAGGTGGTGAGGCCCTGGAGCAGGCTGCCCAGAAAAGCTGCTGATGCCCCACCCCTGGAAGCAGAAAGGACCAAACGCAGACCTGTTTTGTCAGCCCACTCTGCCCTCTCATCCCTCAAAGCCCTTGAGGCTGCAGGGACAGCTCAAAGGGGCAGCACAGCCCGCTGTGCGCTGAAGGACATCCCAATGTCCAGATCCATGGGACAAGAGACCTGGGCACATCACCCACCTGTGGCAGCACCGGCCATGGCTTGGGCTTGGCCAAGAGTGGGAGGGAAAGGAAGCAGGACCGAGCAAAACAGCCAGCCCTGCACCTTCACCCACCCTGGAGAGCCCAGGCAGGCAAAGCCTGACCCTCCCTCTGCAGGCAGCATTGCCTGGCGGAGCAGCCAGCCCCAGCCAGGACAGCCTTTAGCCTACACAGCTGCATTTTCCATGCTGTATTTCATAAGGCAGGCTATTACTTTCCTGGCAACTCGCTCATGAGCTGCTGAGCAATGGGCAGTGATGGTAACACTCATGAGACAGAAATACTGATTGCATCTCTGCGGAACCCAAATTCAGTCCTTTTAATAGAAGTTCTGTTGTTTTTCTTCCTGATATAGCAAGAATGTCTCTTTTAAAATATATCTCTCATATCTAATATCATAGATGGTCTATTTCTCTGGCAGTAAAACATCCACTCTGTCATCCAGTTTGGAGCTGAAATCAATCCAGAAACACAACGTTAGTTCAATAACGATGCGTTTTTCTGGCAGAACAAATCCATGGTGCCCAGCTGCCCACCTGGACCCACCGCTGCCCGGCAGAGTGGGGCCGGGGCCGTGCTCCTCCCTCCCCACACGCCGTCCCAACGCTGCCTTTCAAGAGCCCGTGGATATTGGATGCTCAGCTACAAGAGTTGCATAATGGAGGCAATGCATCTTCGGTGGAGAGAAATGACAGCCGCAATAAGGCAACTAAACCAATTCATCACCTAATGCAAAGCATTATTGTGCTGCAGCCAGAGCAGCGCGCTGGGATTGATTACAAACAGGATGACACCTCCCTATGGACTGTCTGCTGTATTATTATAAATAAATACCCATTCATTTTGGAGTCTGTATTACTGCAGAGGATAGATTACAGCTCGAGTACACAGTAAATATTCCATTGAGTACAATGTCCCTTCCTCACCAACAAACGAGTTTTGTCTCACGTAATACAGTTTCACGAACAAGATAAGGGAACAGAGAAACGCCAGGAGACACAAGAGATCTGCCAAAATCTCGATGGCTATTAAGGAGCCACTGCCATGAAGGCGGCACCAAAACTTCACTCGCTCATCGGCAGAGGGAGCTGAGGGGGAGACGGCTGCAGAGGACTCCTCAACCGGGAGCAAAGCTCCAAAATCTCCCGGAGATCTCCACTTGTGGCTGCTGGCTTCCTTGCCACCCATTATTTTCACCCAAGGGCCATCCAGACACGTTTATCAAAAGCTTTAACTGATTATCGTCCGACAGGGAGCTGCTCTTCCCATTCCTCTTGGGGTCTAATTCAACCTCATGGAGAGCCCCGAGGAGGATTTGGGGCTGCTGTGGCAGTTCTACTTCCCAGGGAGCCCGTTGTCGCCCTTCACACATATGGTCTTCCCATGGGTGCAAGCATCCAAGTTCCATGGCATCCAGCCAACAGGAGCTGCATGAGACCAGCTCATCCCTTCCTACTCCCATTACTGAGCTCTAAAATCACAAGGAAACAGCAGAATGCGCAAGGGTGTGCGTGTGTTATCCCTTAAGGAAGAGAAAAAAATGTCCACAGGGTAAAAAAAGGCAGGTCTGGCACAGGCAGCGTGTTCACAAGCTGCACTGCCTGCCAACCTGAAAAGAAGCAATGTTCCCAAAGCACGGCTCTCAACATTCTGATCCAAGTTAAAATCTTGAAGGAAGCAAATTCTATAATTTAGAGGACATCTGCAATGCTCAGCTCACACCAAAATGTAAATAAAAAGCAGCAGAAGCCAGGCTTGCCTTGT
The DNA here is from genome assembly GCA_023055505.1 of Callipepla californica brunnescens. NCBI lineage: Eukaryota > Metazoa > Chordata > Aves > Galliformes > Odontophoridae > Callipepla > Callipepla californica. The sequence goes on from JALIRH010000026.1 coordinate 2,460,404, forward strand.
TATCCACTCTGCCTAAAGCACTGTTTATTACTGCCATAACTAGCCAGTGGCAGCAACCCTGGAACTGGTTAATAATTTGGAGGGAAAAGAGAAGGAAAAATGACGCTGTGCTGTGCAAGAACTGCTTGTTCTTTCCAGATGAGACAACACAAACACAGAGGCGAATGCAGACAGGAAAACCTGCCCACCACACGTACCTACACTTGGCCAGAAGGAACAGCAGACGACCAGGCAGAGAAGATGCCCTCCACAGCTGGTGGTACAGATGCAGACAACGCAAGAAAGACAGAGCTAGCTTACCCTGGAGCTGCATGGAGATGGATACTAAGGCTGACCACTTTCAGTTCCATAGGTGATTGCTATAATTTGAGCAGGAAGGCCCCGTGGTCAGCCTGCAATGACCAGCCCAATGGTCCAAGGAAGGAAGCAATACACAACCAGGCCCAGCAAGCACAGGGACCTCTGTGAAACCCACAGATCTTGGAGGAGCCAGAGAGAAGTGGCTTTTTCCACATGAATTTTCACTCACTTCGGTGTTCCTTGTAACACTCATCAGCGTTGCTATTTCACTGAGGACGGTGGTCTCCGAGCTGGTTGCATCCCTTTAATCCAGCTGTATTTGCTTTTCAAACTCCACTTTCTGGACAAGGAGAATGGACAGAGCCTGCCTGAAATTTCCCAAGCTCTTTGGGAATTTATTTACCCTGCTAGCACTTAGGACTGGAGCTGGCCTCTGTGTTCATTCTTGAACATTCAAATGAAGGTGATAACATAGGGGAAGTTTCCTTCAAGGGGAGAGAAGTCACTGCGTGACAGAGGAGCTGCAATTTCCTACATTTGCCAGAAAAAAAAACAAAAACAAAAAAAAAAAAAAACAGAACTGACAGTGCAGAGTGTTACGGGACAAGGTGACTTGTCTGCTCCCACCAGCAGGAGCTGGACGGGGTCTGGCTCTGTGGCCAACGTGCTTTAATTCCTGCATACACCTACACCACACAGCACGAAGGTCAAGTGCTGGGAGGCAGAGGGAGCCTGGCCTCGAGCAAAACGTCCCCTCAGCAGTCTAGCCCTGCAGGGCGCCGTGCTAAGGGGTGACCTCTCCCCACAGGACAGCTGTGTGGCGGCCCAATCGGCACACGCGACCCCACACACCCCCGGGGAAAGTCCGCCGCGCGGAGAAACGCGCCGTACCGCGTCCCGCCCCGCCCCGCGTGGGACGTCACGCGGCACCGCTGCCGTCACGGCGACCTCCGCCGGGCGAGCCCACGTCGCGGCCGCGCGGGGAGGACGGTGCGGTGCGGAACGCCGCGACCCGCGCCACGCAACCCCCCGCCCGCGGCACCGAGAGCCGCGGGACGGCATCACGGAGCTCCCGCCGCCGCTCCTCGCCCTGAGCTCGGCGGGAAAAGCGGCGCCGCGCGGCCGTCCCCCGCCCGGCGGAGCTGGTACGTGCCGGACGTGCCGCCGCCGTCCGTAAAAGCGCCGCCGCGGGGCGGGCTCGGAGCCGCCGCCGGCGCCGCCCCGCCGGGAGCGCGTACCACGGCTCCGGGAGCATGTACCACGGCTCCGCGCGCTGCCTGTGCTCGGCGCTGCCCGCCCTCCGCCGCGCGCCTCCCGCCGCCGCCGCCTCGCCGCCCCGCCGCGCGCCCGCCCTCTGCCCCGCCGCCCCGCGGGCTGCAGCGGGGGCCGCGCCGCCCCGCGCAGGTGGGTGCGGGGAGGGGGTTGGGGGACCGTGGGGCAGCCGGGCGGGGGTTGGGCTCCGGCCGCGACTGCGTGCGCGTAGCGTGACGGCCGGTGCGTCACCGTGCCCCGCAGCCCTGGGGCGGCAGCGCTCTGCGCTTCGCTGGAGCGGCCGCCCCGCGGCCCCGTGAAGCAGAGCGGCACGGTCCTGACGCTAGGTGACAAAAGAAGCCTTGAACTTTGCGGCCCGTTCTCCGGAAGGGGAGCGTGAGCTGTTCCCTCTCCGCGCCTCGGCTCAGAAGGCGCCTTCTTGTCCCTTTTTACCCGCTGTGAGTAATCGCACGCGGTGCTGAGCTGGCGTTTCCCGTTGCAACATCGCCCCGTGGGAGCTGCCCGCGCTCAGCACCTGCTGCTGGAGGGCAAGCTCGGGACAGCGTCTGTTCCTTTCCTCCCCGTCCCCACGCAGCTGTGTCGGGGTGCTGCTCAGGGCCTTCGTGGCTGTGCCCCTTCCCGTGGCCCTTAAATGGTATCTCTTCTGGTTGTGCTCGGCCTCAGGACGGTAGCTTTAAACTGAGCAAGTGTATGGAACCGAAGTGCTGTAAGCAGTCCCCAAGGAGCTCACCTCAGCCTGGGGAGCTCCTGGGTACCTCACTAAGGATGGAGACAGGGTGAGGATGGAGGACTTCCTGCATTCAGTTTCCCCTCCTAATTAGTGCCTTCAGACAGCTCTAAGAAACCCCTGACTGAGCTCATGGAGGCACTATCCCATTGGCTTAACACATCTGGAACAGCTTGAAGTATCTTCTTTAAAAGCACCCACATTACAAGGGTCTTCTGCTGCAGGATGGTGCGTTTCTCTGCCTCCCCCCGTTCCCTGAGCTGCTCGGCCTCCTGTCCTGCTGCTTCCCCGCTTTGCAGGCCCGTCCCTGCCACATGCCCAGCCCCGCAGAGAGCACTGCTTAGAAACCACATCTTCCCCACCCCAAGGTACCAAAGCACTCGGGGAAAGTTGCTGCCGTATGTGGAATGAAGTCCTGGTTAGAGGTCGCTGTTAAATATTAACCTGAGGCAGTGAGTCAGCTGCCTGCAGCTGTCTGTGTAGGGAGCAGGGCACCGGGCCGTGCTGCACCCCAAACGCAGAGCAGGCAGCGCCTTGCTTCCTGCTGGGCTCTCAGTCAGGAGGGGGAAAAGTACTCTTGCACCCTGTTTGTTTTGCCTCGGGAGCAAGCTCCTGCGCAAAACACGGCCTTACTCGTGCGTAACGAGGTTATCTGTAGGGCGCACAGGTGTGGCTCATGCCAGTTTTCCCTCTGCAGCCTGTTCCATGGGAAACAGCACCAGCCGGCTGTACAGCGCGCTCGCCAAGACGCTGAGCAGCAGCGCCGTGTCCCAGCACCAGGACTGCCTGGAGCAGCCTGACGCCGCGCAGCTGGAGCCCATCGACCCCAAGGATCTGCTGGAGGAATGCCAGCTCGTCCTGCAGAAACGGCCGCCTCGCTTCCAGAGGGACTTTGTGAGCCTGAAGAAAAACGCGGCCAGCAACCACCGCCCCATCCGGGTCATGCAGTGGAACATCCTCGCTCAAGGTAGGATTTCGGTTTGGAGCGTGGAGACCCAGTGCAGCAAGAAGTCTTAAATGCAGATGTGTCCATGCGGTCAGACACAGCTGGAGCTGACAGGGCAAATGATGTGAAGCCCAGCCAATAAGGGGAGACTTTCAGCACCTGAAATAGCCACCCATCTTCTGTTATGAAGGAGCAGAACGCATCTCTGAATGCAGAAGTTGCTCTGTCTTAAAACACGCTGTGCCCAAAAAAGCCGCACTGGTTACTTTTAGTTCTCAGCTCCCAGAAGAGAGACCCATCTCTCTTGTTGTTTGTAAAGCTCTGCTGTTTTCCACTTGGCACGTGGGTGAACTGTGCAGGGACTCCAGTGGGTTACATAATACATAACACTATCGATTTTTTTTTCCTGGAGCCCTCAAGTCAGGACTGTAAGTTGAATTATGCAACAGCTTCACCTTTGGGGTGGGAGAGGGCAGTCCGCTGCGTAAGAACTGCCCTCGTATTTTGTACTTAAGTAACCCCCGTGGTGCTGCATTTCGTCTCAGGTGAGCTGTGGCAGCTTACCTGAAGCACTTGACCGCAGTGCGGTGACCTGCAAGAAGAGGAAGTCTCGCACCTAAGTCACTTTTGCTGTTGTTAACTCCTGTCTTTCATGCCTCTGATTTCAGCTCTCGGAGAAGGCAAGGACAACTTCGTTCAGTGCCCCATGGAAGCTCTGAAGTGGGAGGAAAGGAAGTGCCTCATCCTGGAGGAGATCCTTGCCTACAAGCCGGATATCCTGTGCCTGCAAGAGGTCGACCACTACTTTGACACCTTCGAGCCGCTCCTCAGCCGCCTGGGCTACCAATGTACTTTCTTCCCGAAGCCGTGGTCGCCGTGCCTGGATGTGGAGCAGAACAACGGGCCGGATGGCTGCGCCCTCTTCTTCCTCAAACAACGCTTCGAGCTCATCAACAGCGCCAACATCCGGCTCACCGCCATGAAGCTGAAGACCAACCAAGTGGCCATAGCTCAGACGCTGAAGTGCAGTGAAACCGGAAGGCTGTTCTGCATCGCCGTCACGCACCTGAAAGCTCGGACCGGCTGGGAGAGGTTTCGGTCTGCGCAGGGCTGCGACCTTCTCCAGAACCTCAAGAGCATCACCCAGGGTGCGAAGATCCCTCTGATCGTCTGCGGAGACTTCAATGCGGAGCCGACCGAGGAGGTGTACAGAGAATTCTCCAACTCCAGCCTCAACTTAAACAGCGCCTACAAGCTGCTGAGCCCCGACGGGCAGTCGGAGCCCCCCTACACCACCTGGAAGATTCGGCCCTCGGGAGAGTGCCGGCACACACTGGATTATATCTGGTATTCCCAGCATGCCTTGAATGTGAACTCAGCCCTGGGCTTGCTGACTGAAGAGCAAATTGGGCCCAACAGGCTGCCCTCCTTCAACTACCCATCAGATCACCTGTCTTTGGTGTGTGACTTTAGTTTTAACCAAGACCCCGACAGACTGTTATAATTGGTTGGAATGCCACCCGGTATTGCCGTGTCTTAATTCACCGTTGTTTTGTTTTACTGAAAACTTCTGAGGCTGGAAGCCATTAAGGATGAGGAAATACTGTTGACTAAACATTCTAGGCACTTGTTTGTGATTGCACTTACCCTTCAGAGCTCGTTCGTCCGTAGCCTCTGAAGGAGGAAGAAAGGAGTCAGTGTTCTCGTAGTGGTGGTCTTTCTGTATTCAGGTTTGAAAACTGGAAGGGAAACGAGCTTTATCCTTTCACTAACCCCTGTGTCTAAAAGTATAATCCTCTAATGAATGCGGAGGCCTGAGTATTTAAAGTTAAACGTGTGTATGTAAAACAGCTTGCCCTGGCAGCATGCTAATTTTGTTTATTTGACGTTAAGCTTGTGCCGGTACCAAAGGGAACAAGGCTTGACTTCTCAGATTCTCTTAACTCCTTTTGTCTTGCAGATGAAGGAAGCTAAACACGGTTTAGACATGAACAAATCTAAGATCATACTGGTGTAGTCTTGTTTCCACGTGCTTTTAGATGAAGATTCCATTGAAAGTGAAGGGATAATAGCACAGTGTAAGCAAAGCCCCCTCCAGCGAGCAGGGAAACAGAGGCAGACTGCACTACATCCTGTAGTGACACCCTCACTTTGCCAAAAAATGTGCATGTGCCCGTCACACACACGGTCCGTAGGTATACACAGTAACAGGTACCTCCTCTGTGCTTCCCTCCAGAGTACATGTCTAACAAGGGAGCGTTTCCTTGCCTGCTTCATCTATTCCCTTTATAAATGGTTTCAATTGATAGCCTTGTCCACCTTGCAGTTTCAGTAAAGGGCCAATCTTCATTTTGAAAGACTTTCTTTTATTTATCTTCGGAACCTAAATCTACACTGGAACCTGTTAGAGGATGCATTTTATTTATTGTGAGAAGCCGGTGATCCTGTACCTGACTTGAAATGGCACAGCAGCAGCGCTCAGGAGCGCCTGCAGGTCCTGTTTCCATGGCCCAGGACCCAGGCCACGTAGCGTGGTAGCTGTTGTGTGTGGCATGGTGCTCACTGGTGTGACGTAGGTATTGTGTATATGGATTGTAAATGTGCCACTGTGCCAGGGTGTGGGGAAGGGAGAGGAGAGAACCAGCAGTTGGAATTGGGCTGACTAGGCAGAGCAAATAAAGCAGTACTTCCCTGCTGCATTAAGGCCCATGGTAACTTGTAAATGTTCAGGTGTTTATTAATAAAAGTCCTTTGGAAAAAAAAAAAAAAAAGTCTTTACTGTCATCTTTTTCAGTTCCTCATCACAAACGGATGATACTGCCACTTCCAGACCTCTTTCCTCCAGGACCATGCTCCTAATCTTACAAGTCGTCACAGCCACTTTCATAGCAAGTGGTGTTCCTCAAACTTGCATGCCTACATTTCACAGCAGTGTAGTTTACTTGGGAGAAGTTAAGCTGCCTTCTCCCCTAGCTAGTGATGGAGCCTAAGCCTTAAATTACTCTAAATATTCCTTTTCCATCAGCTATCTGAAGCTACAGCTAGCACCAGCAGCCACCTCGGCTGCACCCCAGGCTGCACCTATTCCTTCCTGAGGGACTGCTAAGCATGCCTAGCAGGGCTGGCTCCTCACAACAGGCAGCTCCAGTTGTCACTTACAAAGTACCTGAAGGGCAAGAAATAGTACAGGTATGTGCTTTGCACGGCCCATAAATTGCACTACAGTGTGGACATTAAGATGGCACTGCTAACAAGCACCTACCACAGAACTCACACCGTAGGGTGGGGTTTACATTCATCCCGTTCTGTCAGTTTCTGGAGGAAACTACACTTGCAGTGGAAAAGCAAAGATGGGCATACAGTATTATTAACCAGGGCTGTATTTAAACAAAGCAGAACAGTGGAGAAAAAAAAAGAGCCCCTAATTTCCATCTTTTGTGTAAGTATCTCCATTTTCTCAAGGATATCCACGTGTTCACCTGCATGGCCATGCTTACAGTGCCCAGGATAGACACCCTGGCTTTCAGCATCAGCTCTTCCCCTGAGGAGAAATGAAGCAGCAGCATGCAGCATGAGTTCTGTGATACTGCCATCACTGCAGAGCTTTACCGAAAAGGGCTGGGACTCTCATTTTGCTCTGCACACATGACAGCGAGTGTCCACTGCTTCGTGTCCTTAAAGGGCAATTTTGCAGGGAGGGGGTGTGTGGTGGGGAGGAATGTAAAAATCACACACGCCTCCTGGAGCAGTACATGCTTTCCATTATATTGTAATAAAGCGTAGACAAGGCTCAGCAAGGGGCTGCTAACTTCCCAGCCAGCTTCAGCTTTTTATTCCAGTACTGTACCTTTTATTCCAGAATGTATTGTTGCTGATAGCCTGTTATGGAAAGCTCAAGTGAAGTACTGCCCTTGCTTTTGTTTTACTCAGCAAGCAGCAGAAGTGCTTCTGCCCTCTGTAGATATCAGTAAATATTTTTAATAGGAAAAAAGCAGGACGCTTTTTAATTTTCCCAGTGTAGCAGCATGACTCTCAGAATAAAAATGTCTTCAGAGCTCGTCTTGTGGCCGCCTGCCTTATAAGCACACCAAGGCTTCAAGTCTCTGCAGCTCCCTTGCTCTCATCTCGAGGAAGAGCTGCATTAGCTCTAGCAGTGACAGTTTACCCTCGCTCCCAGGCCTGCTGAGGGAAGAAGTGACCCACTTACTCAATTTGCTGAAAGGCAGAAGCTGCCGCAAGCTTATTAGAACACACTCTCTCTCGGATAACAATTAGATGAGAAGTAGATGCTGTCACTTGAATCTTTGCCACTTAATAAGCTTAATGCCTCTACAAGGCAGGAATTGAATTTAGCTTGTTCGGGTTGTGACAGTCTCCACACGTAACTGAGACCCCTGCCGGGTGTGTCACGCTAAGAACTTCAGGCACCGCTCCCCCTCCTACCTCAGCACCTCTGGCTCACTGCTTCTTCACCAGCTCAAGTCCAAAAGTCCATTAAAGCAGTCAGCAGAGGACCAAAAGAGCCAAGCCCTCCCCACAGCAAGCCCGTAAGCATGGCTTGTGAACAAGATGACACACTTCTGATGAAGAGTAACTGGTGTCAGACCAACCCAGAGGAACCACGCAGGCACACAACACTGCAGAGCTGCACCTAAGCAGACACGCTGAAATCTCCACACGCCTGTGACAGAAAGGCCGCCTGTGTTTACATCTAGCAGCTCGATGTTTTAAAATGGCACGCAGAGGCTTACGTAGGAAGGTTAATGAGAAGGGACTTCCCTCTCTGATGTTAAGTACATCTTCACAGCTCCCAATCTACCTCTAGCACACGTCCTAGGGCAGCTGGTACACGGCTGTCACTCACTGCGTGGCCAGGGGAGAGAGCCAAAGCACCATCGCCAGCCAGAGCACAGGCAGAAACTGCAGAGCACGGCTGAGGGCTGTTTGCCTAGCAAGCAGCAGCCATCTGTGCCTTCATTCCTTCCATTCTCCCCATTACGCGATGAAATCCTGGATCTAACTTAAGAGAAGAAGGTCGTCAGCTGGAGATCCTGATCTATTCCCAGGAAGGTACTCTGCCCTCGGTTGACTTCCAATGTTATCTAAATTAGGTGTGGGAAAGGCCCTGCCTACAAACACACCAGCAACATACATTTCATGCTGTGAGAAGCAGCATCTGTCCTTCACACGCCATCAAGTAACAGCCATTCAGAGAACCATTTCTTTAAGACTTAGAAAAGTGGGTTTAAAAAAATGCTACTGCTTTTCTCTGTGTCGTCTCCTGTCTGCTCTACCCATACAGCACGTACATACTTGCCCGCCTCTTTTCACCCTGCTCCACTTCCTTTACTCAGTAGACTTTCCTCACAAACTTCTGAATGCCTGTTGCCATTGACCAGCTTTCCCCACTGGGCCTTCTGGCCTACCTCTTCCTTGGCAGCATGAATCCCCATCCTTCCAATCTGTTTCTCCTTTTGAGTCTTTCTCCCCCATTTCAAGGCTTGGAAACAGGGTTCACCCGCCAGAACCTTTGCTTCCTTGGGCTCACTGCTGGTGGAAGGGATTGCTGCCTTCTACACCCAACTTGTTTCCCTGCTTTAGCTCTGTTCTTCCCTTTGTTCATAAATTCTGCTTCCCTGCTTAGAGTACAGAAGAAATCTGAAGCCCCCCACATGCTGGCCTGGCTGTATGGAACTATTCCCACATTTCTCACTATTCATAGCAAAGAATGGGCCTCACTGCTAGGACTCTGCGGGTAGCTTGGTTTTCAGCTTTAGTAATTAATCTGAAAAAATAAACTTTAGTGCAACTGTTTACTACTGGCCTCCTTTATAATCACTGAAGACTTCTGTTCCAGATTTCTGTTTAAACTGCTCCTCTGGGCACAAAATACATAAATGGTCATTTAGGCTTTGACTACTTCAAGACTTTCCGAGTCCCTGCTGTGAAGACTTCCCAGAGCACCTTGGTAGGAACTGGAGGTTCCTCTTTAGGCACTGGGGTACCCACGAGCTGATGCACTGCTTCTATAGTGACAGCTGTAGTACCATCTGTGGATCCCCATGAAAACAGGGGAGCTAAGACGCGCTTGTTTTAGGCCACACTCTTGTACACAAGCTGCATCTGTGGCGTAACTCTTGTTATCGCACACTCACCCGAGCTTCACCCTACACCCACAGCTTAAGGGCAACTATAAATACAAACCCTATTTAGATGCTTACCTCATTGGGGTGAGGGGAAAAAAGTTACCTTCTACTTGTGTAGAAGCCAAAACATTAACTGCTGAAGATGTCAATGATAACAGCATCAAAAACTCCAACTGTGCAACACATGTGGGGGAACCTGCTTTGGCAGGGGGGTTGGACTTGATGATCTCTTGAGGTCCCTTCCAACCCCTATGATTCTATGATTTCTCCTTCTGTTTCTACTCACCAGTACTTCCTGCTTGCCTCTACGAGACCCTCAGAGAGATCAGCACACTCAAGTAGCATGCCTGCTCGCTTCCACCCTTTTTCTTCACTGTGCAGCCTTAGGAAATGAAAGAATTGCTGGAGGAACAAGTCGTCGCTCACAGACCTTTAGAAGATTCTGGTTCTCAAGAGTCATTTAAGCAAACCATTTTCTTTGCATCACAGGAAATGGGAATGCACAGAAAGTTATTGGCGGGAGGGCAGTACCTTCCTAAGCTACTCAAGTTACTGCACTCCAGTACTCATCTGGTTAACCAACGGCAGAACACCAAGTATGCTCACCACCCTAAAAAAGCTTAGAGAATGAGACCCCTGTGTACGGGAACTGTTCAATCACGGCCTGAACCACTGATTGATCACCTGAGCTGAGCACTGAGTCAGTCACAGGAGCACAGGTGAAGGCAATGCACCTGTGTGACTGGAAGGGGTGAGCCTGGCTCCACCTCTCCCAGACCCCCATTTAAGGGCTGACTGCCACTGGGGAAGGATCTCTTTCTGAAGATCACTCCTTTGGAGTTTTTCCACTGTGAGCATTCCATCTCTTTTTGATTATTCTTTCTACCACGATAATCTTCCTAGTTATACATCCTGACTACAGTACTATTTGAACTGTTTATTCAGTTAACCATACACCCCTGTCAGAAGTAACTCCCAAAAGCTTCTCAAATGCTTCAACGGAACATATTTTGGTGTACTGCGTGGGAGGGCAGCCAGCCATGCAGAGTATCAGAGTGCTGGGGAGCTCCAAGTCACACTACCCCAGCTATCAGAGGCCGAAGGCCCGGATGATTTCAGAAAGGGAACTGAACAGCTGAAAGGAAAAAAATTAAGAACAGAAAGCAGACAAAACAAATTTCATTTCTATATTTCAGTAAAACCTACTTGAATACACTTTGAAACAAGAGTACAACAAAATAGAATATACTTCAAATGTTGAATATACAAACTATTATAGTTCATTCTGAACACTGGTACTTCCCTCTTAACTAAAAAAAAAAAAAAATTTACAGGTTTAGAACTACCTGACAAAAGCTCATGCTGGGTGTGACCTTTCAAGTGACAGAGTAGAGCTGAAACTGAAATGTATGCACAGATGTCAAGGCTAAGTGAGAGACACAGGCATGTTACAGCAAAAGGCCGGAGGCCTGCTGCCATTTTGTCCACAATTAAGAAATTTAGACAGACTTTACCTACCATACAAAATATGTTACATGTAATTCTATTACAATACTGTGCTAGGTACAAGGTTTTTAAAAAAATTTGTTTTAATAAAAAAGCTTTAAACAAACAAGCCATTAGCTTATTTCAAGAAAGATAACTGAAAATCAGTCTAAGGCTTTCATTTTAAATCTGCTTAAGCTATGATACAAAATTCCCTCTAGGTCTCTGTCTTCTTTTAGAAGCTCTTCAACCTCCTTTATTTCATATTCTACAATACCTAGTAGCAGAGGTTTTCACTTAGCACCAGTTGAGTACTGCGGGCACACAGTAGTGATTGCTGGTATGCATATAAAATTCATCAACTTTGCCATTTCTAAAAATGAGACTTTCCTCTCCCTGAAAACCAAAAACCAAGGCAAACCTCTCACACAATTCATTTTTAGTGTTCCAGGTCTTAGTGTACTGTGACAGCGTAGTGAACTGCTTGGTCCCTTTTCAGTCTCTCTATTGTTCTTTCTCCATAGGTTCAGCTGTCTCCTGACTGGAAGAGGCCGTTTCTGTCAGCATAGCAATGTGGTTCCATTCCCACTGAAACACGGGAAAACAATTATTTTTTCTCCCCAGTAAGTCTCCAACATAACACATGTTGTTTAGCACTTCCAAACTCTCCTTTTTGACACGGTGATCGTCTCCACTTCCCCCCCCCAGTTATGTCAGTTTAATCCAAACAGTAACAGTCCATAAGTCCACGCTGGAAGCAACCCGTTCTTCATTTCTCACACGTTACGATTCCTTCTGTTTTCACTGTCACAGGGAGCGCAATAGCCGAGGGCGTGCTAACTACTACTACGTGAGTTACAGTCTTGCTCCCATCTGCCGTCTTCTCCTCCTGTAAGAGCTGCAGCGTTTTCACTTCACGTTCTTGCGTTACAGCCGCTGCGTCTGATTTAACTTCCGGGCTTTTTATTACAGCACTGATAACCCTGGGAGCAGTCTGGCCGGACGCCTGCTGCGCAGGCACCGATAGTCTCATCACCGGCGTCCCGTGAGCTATGGACACCGGGGTTAGTGCCCTAACAGCCAAGGGCGTTCCAACGATGTTGATGCTTCCTGACCCGGTCAGGCCTGGTTTTGTTTGTACCTGACACTGCGTAAGCTGCGTGGCGGGGATCGTAATGATTTTGGCAGGCTGCATCGTGATTTTGTCTCCGTTCTCGGCGGCGGTTGGCATCACAGTAGGGATTGTCTGGATTACTACCTTTGGAGTTGTTGCCGTCGTTGGACTCGTGTTGGTAATTAATGGCGACGCTGCGTTTACTGACTGCACTGCCACAGTAGAAATTTTCTGTCCCAGAGAGGTCATTACGACAGGCACTTGCATTGCCACGCGTACAGTCCTGCAAAATAAAGACGCGTGCATTAAACCGTGAGTGCTGAAAGCAGGGATACACAAATCCCAGATCTGCACGTTTCTAATTGGTTCTTTAAAAACACCACCACCAGCCTTCTGTCTGTCTAGGAATCTGCAGATTTAGCAGCATCTCTCTCTTCTCTACATAATATGCTTGAGGGCAAGCGCACTGACAGGCGGCTCTGTCTCACAAACCACACTTTCACAGCATTCTATCACATTTCACGGCTGCTCATAAATCAGAGAACACTTCCAGCATGTAAGACATCATCATCACTGGTGAGTGACAAGCCCAAGCCACATCGACACAAACCTGGGAGCTGACGATGCTGGGACAGTAGTAGTGGTTGTTGAGGGGCGAGATGACGACGTATCATGTGCTGGTGAAGCAATATTCACCACTGTGGTGACTGCTTTTTCTGTTCTGGTACAGCTTAACTGAGACAAGTTTTTTCCTCCCCGTGCGGAGGTTGCTGCTTTCAAGAGGTTTTCTGCAGATAAAGACACTCTCTCCAATGACTTTTCATCCGTAGGCATTGACAAGTCTTCACTGCAGGATTCGCTTTTGTCATCATCGATGACAACTATATTTTTTGGCATCTCCTTAAACTGATAAACAAGCCTCTGTCCCTCAACTTTGGCAAGGATTCCTCTTTGATAGTAGTACCTGCAAGAGATGCACAAGTTAAGTAGTAACCGATCCAGGGACAGATCTTAAAGAAAAGCTCATTCTGTGCTAACAAATGTGACATAATCACAGCCAAAAATAAAACATAAGAAGGCATGGTAAGAAGCTGGCAGAGCAGAGCACGCCGGCGTAGCATCTCAAATATCTAGCTTAAAAAATACCTGACCTTTTAAACCTCTGAAAGTAAATTGCAAATTAGCTGGTAACATGAGAAGCAACGGGAACTGCAGAACTGCTGCTTTTTCATCAGCCAAGTCAGCAAGAGGGCAGAAGTGTTCAACGCCTCAGAATCTGTACTATTCCTACAGAGTTTGATTCAGACTTGAGGATTTCAGGAGTTGGTTATAAAACTGTTGTAGGAAACTTCAGCAGCTTAAGATTTTACCTCAGAGCTCTTCCCATAGTCTCATAGTTCATGTCAGGTTTGTTTTTGTGTTTTCCCCATAGTTTGGAGACAGCTTTGGAGTCCACAAGCTTAAAGATTCCCTTCTCTCGCTGAGTCCACTTAATGTAACGAGGACAAGTATTTTTGTCCTGGAGAAGGTCCAGAAGAAACTCCCATAAGTACGTTGTATTTCCTACAATCAGAAAGCATTGGAACATTAGAAATCCACTTTCAAGGACAGCAGAAAAATCTCCATATATAGCTAACTCCAAACGACCTGAATTACAGGCAAACGCTACGCAGAGGATGGCATGTAATGTCACCTGCAAGCATTCATTCATTCTGTTTAGTAAAGCTTTCATAAATATTTACATTCTGGAAGGAGCTAATCCTGGCGATCTGTTGTACAGCACAGGAGCCTCTTCAGTTCCACACCCATTCTGACTTCTTGAAAAGTAAAACTAAGTGCAGGGGAATGTTCCAAGTCACTACAGCCTACCGCTGCTCTTGCAGATAGGAAGAGAGCTCAGAATTTTCTTCTGGTTTTCTTATGCAAAGAATGGAAATGCCAGTGCATTTTAAGACGCTGAAGGAATGGAAGATAGAAATAAATTATGTTTAAAGGCATACAACCTTCAGTAACCAACCATCTCTAACAGAGAAAAGGCCACAGCCTCCTGCCCAGGATCCTCCTGCTTACTTCAGTGGGACACCAGCACCAAAGGGGTTCTCACATATGCTGCTGTCAGCCCCGTGTTCGGATCCAAATGCATCTTGTGGAGTGACCGAGGCCCTGCTAGGGGCAAAGCCAGTCCAACAGCCAGTCCCTGCAAGGGTTTACGTGGCAGAAATGCCACACACCTTCCTGTAACTGAGGAGGTACAGAATGAAGAAGCCTACAGAAGAATTCAATACACTCCTTGGGCATTTTAGGGGTGTACGTTTTCCAATGCAGGTGCCCCAAGACAGCATTTACAACAGTGACTATCAGGATGGCATAAAACATAACACGGTGGCTGCCTGGACTGTACCTAGAAGGGAAAGAAAAGCAGAAGGGAAAAAAAAAATCCTTCTCTTTTATCAGTACTGCTGGAGAAGACTGCTAAAGCAATTCAAGAAGGGAAAGCCAAGACAGCTCTACAAAAGTAACAGCCTCAGAATGGCCATCTCAACTAATGTGATCACGCTTCCAAGCCACTAGCTGGTGCCACGGGCAAATTAAAACATACATCACACGTTTTCTGTGTGCAGAAGGATCAGTAACTGTTGAAGTTTAATGGCCCAGCACAGCACTTGTTACGCCGTGCTACAAACAATAAAAAATATATTAAGGCAGCTTAAAGACCACTCTTGCAGACTGCGATAAGTTAATTATCTTAGAAAAACCTCACTATGCTTCTCATCTTCTGGGTGACCACCTCAGAGACAGAGACTACACGTATTTTACTAAGTGCTCCAATAAACAGCCAGTCCTGATTCAGAGCTGCTGACTCAACATGTTTTCCCTTTTCCTTCAAACTCTTAATGGCCTCAATAATGTTTTTCTACCTGAGGACTGCGGAACAGCTACACTAACTCAGAGGCAGTTTATTACACCGGTAAGTTCCAGCAATACTACAGGCAAAACTAAATACTACAGGAAAAAAAAAGTAGCTACATCTCACACTTCATAAAGCAAACGGCTAAGGAGAGAAATCACCAATACAGACACTAACTGGAAGGGACAGAAACACAGCCTCCTTTTTCCAAGTCATTTCTGGAGCAACGAGGGCAGTTCACAAATGCTCTTCAGATAACAGAAAGCTCTAAATAGCAAAATCAGACTTACAAAGAAGGCTAAAACCAAAGAAAAAAAAAATCAAAGAAGAAGTACTTTTAAGAACAGCAAAGATCTGCAACAGCGAAAACCAAAGGCAGCAACAGTGGCTGATGCCTAGGAATGTAATTATCTTTTGCACCAGTTTCCATGAGCTAGCATCCATTCTTCCTCAGGCTGTTCACAAGCACAACTCAAGAGCTGTACCCAGATAAGGAAGGACGTAAGTAGCAGAGATCCTGCTTTCAAACAAACCCTGAAATAACCGCTCTCACGCTGACAAGTGCAGGGTCTTTCAGCTGAATCACTAAATGCTGTTTCCCCTAGCTGTAGCAAATATCTCCTAACAACTTTCCATGAAGTCAGCTGAGAACAAGATCCTCCAGGATCCTGCACCTACAGGCAGGGCTAAGAGCTGATGCACTGTACTGATGCCTGCCTGACCCCTGGGAGGAAAGCTGGGACTTGCAAACCAAGAAAGGACTCCTCACGGTGAAAAACAAAAAAAAAAAACAATGACTCTTCTGCACAAAAGCCCTCACGCGAGCAGCAGAGAAACACACCATCATTTGTTTTTACCCTTAAGCCAATTTGCATCTATTAGTCAAGCAGCACACTCCCACCAAAGTCTGTGAATCAATTAAGGAACCCCGTTTCCAGCCCTCACCATTATGAATGCCCATAAGCTGCTTCTACTTGAGAGCAAGTCCTCCAGCTTAACAAATTATGCGCCTAGCAACAAGTTAACACACACCACAAAAGACAGCGGGAGGCAATAAATGCAAAGCAAATGGAAATGTGCAGGTCTATCAATGACACAGAGTACGACAGGGCACTACCAGCAGTTAGGCACGTCCTTATAGCACATCCTGCATTAATAAACCCACCCACCAAGGTTTTCAAGACGTCAGTTTTAGCTATGACATACACACCACATATAAAGTACGCTATCTTAAGACTTAACAACGTAAAATTCTACCTTTGCCTTCTCTAGGTTTCTTCTTTATACCCAGGTCTGGAGACCCATCTGAAATAGTCGACGGCTGGGTCTTGGGTTTACGGCCAGCTGCACACAACACACATGGGGAAAAAAGAAGAAGTATTAATCATATGCGGAATAAAAGCACTTAATAGTTTGATTTGGCTGAAAGAAGCAGCTCGTGCTGGTTTGGGGCCTTTTTTA
The DNA here is from genome assembly GCA_023055505.1 of Callipepla californica brunnescens. NCBI lineage: Eukaryota > Metazoa > Chordata > Aves > Galliformes > Odontophoridae > Callipepla > Callipepla californica. Next base: position 2,476,763 of record JALIRH010000026.1, read on the forward strand.
ATGCTATTTCCTTGCTTCAGGTATGGAGCAATCGACGTTCTTGGATTACTGCTACCACACATCCAATGTAACGCATCGTTCGTCTGCTTATCTCGCAGGCAGATTTAATCTCATTTTGGATGAGTTACCTGCAGGTGAAGTACTCACCACACATACAAAGTAAATCCAGCACTCCTTCAGCCACGTGACTCTTCTACTCTGGAACCTAGCACTCTCCTGCCTGCTTTGTTTCCGATATTCTAGCACGTGTCGATCAAAGCATCCATTTTCCTACAAAATATTACAGCTGGAGCCATAAACCCCCACTGCCACTCTGCACTTGCCCATTAAAAGCTACAGGCAAGCTTCTGCTTGGTGGGCAGCCCCCGGGACGGGACACAGGTCTCTGGTGGTGCTGGGGCTGCCCTGCCCCTGCAGGGGTGCTCCTTTGCCAGGGAAATCCTCACCCTTTCACACGCCAGTGACCTTTCCACGGAGGTAAAGAAGAGGATCATAACCTAGGGCAGCAGACTGTCAACAACCCTGGCTTCTGCTGTCACTCTGAGGAAAGCAGCAGCAAGTAACTCTCCTTCCTCAGGAACAACAGCGGTATCTTTTGCTGATAAATAAAATCCAATAAATCCTGAACTCAACAAGCATTAATTACGATGACAGAAGTTATCGTTCCCTTGCTGTATCTGAATGACCTTTTGCACTTTCAACTTTCTGAGCACAGCCTGCAACATCATCTGCCCACTAACGACTACGCAGACAGTGGAAAAAAATAAAGGAATGGTTTAAATCCAATATACAGCTATAAAAAAGCACTAACACTGTTCTCCTGCCTATGTCGTTTAGGGTGGCTACAGCCATCTGTTACGTGCATGTGATTTTGTCAGATCTCAGACTCGCACACCTCAGCTTTACACTGATAATTCATGATAAAGATCATGAATTATCCACACGCCTGTAAGCAAGCTGGCAGACCGCATACCAACCATTCACAGCTGTCTCACTCAGAAGCTGAATGCTTAGACCTCATCCACTATTCCTATTAATGCTTCCTCCAAGACACACCAATGAGACAAAAAGATTCTTCTCTCATCAGACACTGTACTGATTTTGTAAATCGATTCATGATCTTCTAAGGTAGCAAATTTCCTAACATTCCGTTGGAGGATTCCTGAGACCACCCGCTCTCAAATATATACCTACTTCAGAGAAGCATTTACCCCCTTCAAGTCCTTCCCAAATCCTTCCTTACCCTTCCTTCTCTCTGTAGACTTCTCTTTAAAAGGCACAGGCCAAAAAAGCGAAATCCTTTTCCTTAATAGTTGGCGAAACGCATTCTCTGGCTGCTTTGGCAGCTGCCACAAGCCTGTTCTCTAAGAACTCACATTTCAGACTTGAACCACTCCAACACGAGCAGAGGAATCAGCCCATCTAACCTATCTGCATCCCTATCGACTGCACCGCCCGCGGCTGTGTGTGTAAGAAACAAACGCTGAGCTTGTTGCGACCAAGAGCCACACGCACCTTTTTTCTTCTTCATTCGTTCGTGGATATCAGGGGATGTCCGAGCAGGAGATGAATCCATTGGTTCAGGCTCATCCGCTGGCACCTCCACCTCAGTTTCTGCGATCACATCCGGTCTCATGGCTGCATGGATGAATTCTGGGGTCGACACGCAAGGAGGGACCAAAACTTCCACTGAGAAGGGAAAACAGGAACAAAAAAAAAGTATGTTACGAAGTTTCTACTTCGCTATTCTAATATCTCTCATATGAAATGGTTTTAGACAAAGCACGCGCAAAACTGTGGCAAGGTTCATTTCCAACAAACTGCTGTGTAGAGAATAGATCCATTCCCAAAACACACACACCTGTGATCGCTGTTAGGTATAAGACAATTATATCAAAGCAATGCTCTTTAGACCTGAGCTCAACTTTAAATTCTACTTTAATTGAAGCAAATTAGAGCTCAGCCTCAGATCCTCAGTTAACTAGGGACTAAGGAGCTGGACTGGTTTGCATCCCAAATTGCATTTCCTATTTTACAGCTTCTGGGTTCCAGTCTGACCACGATTTCACCCAGCATATATTAAGTATCATCAGAAAGAAGATCCAGTTAAAGGAATCGTCAACACTGACTTCTGGGCTTTTAAACTGGTAACCATTTTCAAGTCTTCAGATATTCTTTCTAAAACAGAAGAACAGATGCAAATCATTTTCCCTTAACTATTTTAGCAAGGCAAAACGTGAGGTTCACAGCATCACAGAATGGCTGAGGTAGGACAAGCAGGGATGCCCAGAGAATGGTGACTGTGACATTCAAGTTAGATATTGAGGATCTCCAAGGAGGCGACTCCACAACCCCTCTGGGCAGCCGGTGCCAGGGCTGCATCAGCAGCACAGTAAGAAGCATTTCCTGATGTTTAGGTGGAAAAGGTAACTTTAAACATGCTGCTATTCAAGTACGTGCACCCCACAACCTCTCTCAGGTAAATGCTATCACCTGGAAGCATGCTTCTTCTTGTTTTACTGATTAGTGGAAAGAAAAACTGCTCACAGAGCAGAAACCGTAGCTGACATACCAGGACTCCTGGCATTTCTCAGGCAGGTAGGAGACTCCATATGAAGCAAGGCCTCCGCAGCTTCAATTGTCTTATCTGTGCAGTGTACATTGCTTCCGTGAACTGATGCTTCCACTGTAGAAGGATAAAAGTGCTGTGAGACCAGATCAGTCATACAAATCATAGGATCATGGAATGGTTTGGGTTGGAAGAGACTTTTAAGAACACAGAATCACAGAATTGTTCAGGTTGGAAAAGACTTTCAAGATCATCAAGTCCAACTGCAACCTAACAACCTAACAACAACCCACCACTAAATCATGTCCCTGAGCACCACATCCAAATGGATTTTAAACACATTCACGGACTGTGACTCTACCACCTCCAAGGGAAGATTATTCCAGTGCTTAACAACACGTTCTGTAAAGAAGTTTTTCCTGATATCTAACCTAAACACCCATCACCAGTGAGAAGAGACCAAACCCGCTCTCGCTACAACCGCCTTTCAGGTAATTTAAGACAGCAATAATGTCTCCCCTCAGCCTCCTCTTTCCCAGACTAAACAGCCCCAGTTCCTACTGTCGCCCCTCATAGGCCATATTCTCCCTGCCCTTCACAAGCCTTGTTGCCCTTCTTTGCACCAGTTCCAGCACCTCAGTGTCCTTTCCGTATTAAGGTGCCCCAAACTGAACGCAGTACGTGAGCTGGGGCCTCACCAGTGCCAACTACGGGAGGCCCTAGCCCTGCTCACCACACCATCCCTGATACAAGCCAGGATGCTACCGGGCTTCTCAGCCACCTGGGTTCATATTCAGCCAAATGTCCATCGGCACACCAAGCACCGTTTCCATCAGGCAGCTTTCCAGCCACTCCTCCCCAAGCACGTGGGGTTGCCTGGGGTGGTTGTGACCAAAATGGACGAAAAACCCAACACCTGGCCTTGCTGAAACTCATACAGTTTACTACGGCCATTGATCCAGTTTATTCAGGTCCCTCTGTAGAGCCTTTCTACCTTCTGGCAGGTAACACTCCTTCCCGATTCGGTGTCACCCACAGACTTACCGAGGGTACAGCTGATCCCCTCAGGAAGATCACTGATAAAGATATTGAACAGGAGTGGCCCCAGTACCGAGCCCTGTGGGACACAGCCTGTGACCAGCTGCCGACTGGATTTAGCTCTACTGACCACAACTCTTCGGGCCTGACCCGGTGTTCCATCCAGCAGAGCGTATGCCCATCCAAACCACGGGCAGCCAGCTTCCCCACAAGGACACTGTGAGGGACAGCATCAAACGCTTTACTGAAATACAGGCAGACTCCATCGACAGCCTTACTTTCATCCACTAAGCAGGTCACCTTGTCACAGAACGAAAGCAGGTTTGTCGAACAGGATCTATCATTCATGAACCCAGGCTGAGTGGGCCTGATCCCCTGCACAGCCTCACTACACATCTGTAATCCTCATAACTTGCTTGCCACCTCTTCCAAAGACCATAAACTATCACTTTGCCCCAGACAGCCTCCAACCTTTACATTCCCCATGAGACCTTCTCTGTTAACAACAGCAGGTCCAGGATTTTGCTTCCCCTTGTTGGCTCCCTCGGGAACTGTTCCTTTTCTGCTGTATTATAAATCCATCAGATGTCTGGGAAGTTGAAGTCTCCCACAAGAACAAAGGGGTAAAGATGGTGAGACATCACTCAGCTGTCTATAGAGTATCTTACCCACTTCTTCATCCTGGTTGGGCAGCCTGTAGCAGACTCCCATGACAACACCAGTCTTATTGGCCTTCATGTTTATTCTGAGCTCTCAACCCTATCATCACCATCACTAACTTCCAGGAATTCACAATTTTTCTTAACACAGGACAGGAAAGGCAGTGGTGTGGCCCTCTATCTCTTTTGGAGAAGTTGGTAGCCATCTATTCCAGCACTCCAGCTACACAAGTCATGCCACCATGTTTCCACAATAGTGACTATATCCCAGTTTTCTGACTTCACAACGGCCTCCAGCTCCTGTTTGTTACCCATGCACCTCAGCTGGGCCACCTTTTGAGAAGCCCTAATACCCTCTTGACCATACTCAGGTGCTTGTGTAGTAACCAACCTCACATCGACCCTTCCTATGAAAAGATGTGTTGTCCACCTCCTTCACCAAGACACAGCACTGTGGGGTCATAGATTCATAGATTTATTAGGTTGGAGAGGACCTACAAGATCTCCTAGTCCAACCATCCTCACACCACCATCCCTACCCACCAAGCTACTAAATCAAATCCCTTAGCACCTCATCTAAACGCTTCTTGAACACCTAGTTCCAAACCCTGCTGCTGCAGGCAGGGACACCTCCCTCCACAGCAGGTTGCTCAAAGCCACATCCAGCCTGGCCTTGAACACCTCCAGGCTCAAGTCCATACATATCCCTGCACAACAGTGCTATTCAACCTGGAACACGAGGATCAAGAAGTTGTTGGGTGTCCTCACGCCTTGACACCGTACTGCCAACAGAAATGTGTAGGGAAGCATGAGACAAGCAACCAGCAAGAACTGACACTGTTATTTCTGAGCCTCAAATTTTTCAGTCTATTTAGATAAAACACATACACAAACACAAGATTAATTTGCAAAACAGTGATATCCAGTTTCCTAATACTGAAAACATTGGCAAGCTGGGTTTAGCAGGCCTGGGCGGTAAACAAAAGAACCACAAAGCATTCAACCCCAAGGAGGCGCTTTCAGCAGCAGCTGAGGGGTTAAGGTAAAAAACGCTTTTTCAAGTTCAGAAAGCTCACGAACACTAAGTTAAATAAAACTAACATAACTCCAAGAGAACGCGTTTAACCTTGGATACGAGGCAGTCCGTTCGGACCCCAGCGCAACCCCAAAACAAAAACAAGGGAACCCTGTGCCCCGTGGACGGGCTGAGCAGGGTCCCCGGCAGCACAGCCACCTGTCCCATGCCACCGCAGCCCAAGGTGCCGGCTCCTGCAGCTCAGCTCACCATTTAAGGCAATGCAGCTCTGCGGGTGCCCGGCGCTGCAGCCAGAGGGCTGGGCTATCTTTAGCAGCAGCGGGGTCACCTGTCTGCAGCCCCTGTAAACCAAGGGGCACTCGGCGAGCATTCTCCATGCGAGCTGTGAGGCACCTATCCTGTTCCACAGACAAGTGACAGCTGCGTGGTGGAAAGCAGGAAGACACCATTGGTGCTACTTCTGCCCCCAGGAAACCCTACAGATTAGTGCAAGCACGTGTGGGGGAAAGCTAGCAAATTCCAGTTAAAAACTAAGGACTCGAAGCTATGAGCAAACAAAGAAGTTTGCAACACCTGGAAAACACAAAACCTGAGGCAGAATGCAGCACCCTACCGAGCCAGCCCAGCTGCCTCAGGGCCTTCTGCCACAGCCCTGCCCAGATGCTATTTAGGGGGCTCTATCTCCTGCAGCAGTAGGTGCCTGATAAGGCTGGCATTCCAGCACAGTGCAACAACAAAAGCTTGCCCTGCAGGCACAGAGAACCGTGCCAAAGGACAAGCTGTTACCTGCTGCTGTCCCACCAGCCCTTCCCACTGGCAGCTCAGGGCCGGCCCCAGCCCTGGGGCACCTTGCACCTACAAGAGCAGCCCTGCTGGCAACATCCTACCTGAGCGTTTCTGCTCCCCAGGGGAAGTCTCCGCCACACTCAAGCTGATGACTGCAACAAGCTCACTCAGGAGCCCTTCTGTGCCTCTCCAGCACCACACCAACCTGACCAGGGGCAAGGGCAGGGGGAGAGGAGAGCCTCCACCATTCCCAGCTCCCAGGAGCTGTAGGAGAACCTACGGCACCGACACATCGGGAAAAGCATTAATCCACATCTCAGTGCAAATTACACACAAAAAGTATTCTGGCCACTGTAAAAACAATGTCCCGTTAACGGATGACAGCAAGGGCAAGCACTGAGGGACAGGCTGACTGAGAGGGTGGGACGTGCAGAAGGCAGAGCCAGCAGCCCCGTACAGCAACACTGGGAGCGCTCCTCATCAGAGGCGTGGGGGAGAACTGCAAATTAACCCAAATCTCATCCTGCTGCTTTTACGGAGCAATACGATGCAAGGGTGCTCTTTTTACACGCCTCATATTAAAACTCAATTTTCCAGTCCGTTTTACAGAAGAAATCTGCTTATAATTGATGTATCTTTCTACCAGAAAAGACAACAGTCCTGACTTTTTTAAATGGGAACAGAGAATGGGGCCAGCTGATGGCCATCTCCTGAACGCCTTCCAGCCCCTCTCCTTCCCAAACCAATGCTGTGTGCAGTGTGCATTCGGAGCTCCAAACTGCTGCTGCAAAAAGCCCAGCTTTGCTGGTAACAAGCCCAACAGGGACGCAGCCCAGCCTCGCAGCAGAAAGTGCCAGCAACACGCACATGTGGCAACAGTGTTCCCCAAACAGGTGTAAGCACGTGAATGAATGCACGAGAAAAGCAGTTTTCAAAACGTTGCCCTCCCTTCACCGGCACAAGGTCAGCACGGAGCCGCAGTCCCAGGCTTACAATGGCTTATCCCTTAATGCCGCGATGAGGGTTCCCAATTCCAAGCACGGACGGTGGGCAGCAGCGGCCCCGCAGGCATTAACGCACTTGCGCCCGGTGAGAGGCCGCGGGGCACGAGACGCGTGCAGGGCCGGCCACGTGCGCCCGGCGCGGCGTCGCCGCCACTTCCGTGTTTACACTCCGCGCCCCTCCGCGCCGCCGCGCGCCGCCAACCCGCGGGAAGCCGCCGCTCCGCCGCTCCGCCGCGCGCCCATTGGCGGCGGCCGCGCCCCGCCCCGCCGCCCTCCATTGGGCGCGCTCCGGCCGCCGCCCCCTCCCCCACCCCCCCCGCCCCCCCCCCCCCCCGTGCCGAACGCGGGGGGCGCGGGGCCGCTTCCGCCGCGCGGCGCTGGGGGATGGGGGGCCGCGGCCGAGCCGGGCCGGGCCGGGCCGGGCCGCACACGTGGGCCGCCCGCGCCGAGTTTAAAAGGGCGCCCGGACGGGGAGGGGGAGCGCGGGGCCGCGCCGCGCCTCCGGGCCTGCCCGCGCGGCGTGGCGGGAGGCGGGCGGACGGCGGCCCGCGCGCTTCCTGGTTGCCACCGGCGCCCCCTTCCCACCCCCGCCCCCCTAACGCCCGCCCGGCACCGCTCCGCGGGGCCCCGGAGCCGGGCAGGTGTCGCCGCCGCCCGCCTCCCGCCCGCGGCGCGCTCTTCCCCCCTCCCCCCCCCGTCCCGGCGCGGCTTACCGGCGCGGATGAGGAGGTCGAGCTGGTTGGTGGGCCCCTCGTGCAGGGAGGCGGCCATGTTGACGCTCCCGCCGCGGCTTGGCGCTGCCCGCCGGGTCGCTGCCGCGGGGCGGGCGGGAGGCAGGGCCGGGCCGGGCGGGCGGCGCGGGCACCGCGGCGGCGCTTCCTGCGGGGCGGCGCGGCGCACGCGATCCTTCCGCCGCCGGCCCCAGACAGGAAGTGCCGCGCCGGCACTCGCCGCCGCCGCAGCGCGGGGCCGCCCGCGGGCGGGGGGAAGCGCCGGGGCCCCGCCGGCAGCGGGGCCGGCGCGGGAACTCCGCGCGCGTCCGAGCCTCTCTCGATGATGCAGGGGGGCAAAGCGGCGCTTTGTGCGCGGGGCCGAGCCCGCCCGCAGCCCGGCGGGCGAGGGGAAGGGCCGCAGCTGCGAGCGGCCGCCTCCCGTCCCGGTTTAGCATCCCGCGAGGCGGGAGCGTTTTCCGCTCGGGACGAACCGCTGCCGCCGCGCCGGTCGGCCCCGCGCTCCCACGGCGCTTTAGGAGCGCTACTGCACGGCCGCGTTTCTGCTCGCGCAACGCGAGGGCACTGAGCTCAGCCCCCGCGCTCCTCCCGCCGCAGCGGCTCCGCTAGGGGACTCTGCTGCGTGCTGCAGCGGGGCCGGGCCCAAGGACACGGAAAGGCAGCGCGCGGCTCCCGGCCCCAGCCAGACCTCGGGAACGAATGCGCTTCCCCCCACCCCAACCCCCGATTCCCGCAGTTCAAGCCGCGTGGCCTGCAGCGTTTCATGCTAACGGATTTGTCTCGCTCATCAAACCTCACTGCTTCGGGGTGTGGGGAACGCAGTCGATAGGCAGACCTACACCTCAGTGCGTGCCACAGGCACTGCCTGCCAGAAACGAGTAAAGAGAAACCCCACGGCATTCTAAGCCCACACTGAAACTAAGGCTAATTACACATGTGAATTACCACTTACTACATTCACAAGTGATTTCAAGAGCGTTTGTAGCGGATGCGCACCTCCAACACTTGAGAGTCTTTGGCAAGATAAGCACTTGGATAACGAATACAATGTTAGTGAACTATATCCCCCCCCTACACTTTGGAATACGGGTGTAAAATAAATTCACCTCACCTTTTCCTAATAAAGGACAGGAACAACTGTGTTGACATTGAAGGAAATAAGCTTCACCTTTTCTATGCCAAAGCCACTGGTTCTCCTTTATGCTGATTATTCCTTAGAAGTGAAAGATGGCCCAAGAGAAGAAGTGGGGTGGGATTAATTGCATGCAAGGCAGCTGATGCATTCAAATTAAGGCGAAGGTTTCGGCTGACCTGCAGAAGACAAGGGCTCACCTACTCAGCATTTCCTTGGGCAGTCCTCAAAACCAGTACAACATCCAGGAACTACAGAGGAATTGCAAGTTTCCTCTCCAGGGCACACTGCTCATAGCCAGCCCGTCCTCCACCAGGACCCCCAGGTCCCTCTCCTCAGAGCTCCTCTCCAGCAGCTCATCCCCCAACCTGTACCGGTGCATGCAGTTATTCCTCCCTAGGTGCAAGACTCTACACTTGCTCCTGTTAAACCACATCTGGTTCCTCTCTGCCCAACTCTCAGCCTGTCCAGGTCTCACTGAATGGCAGCACAGCCTTCCAGCATGTCAGCCAATCCTCCCAGCTTTGTATCATCAGCAAACTTGCTGAGGGTGGACTCTATTCCCTCACTGAGGTCACTGATGAAGACATTGAACAGGACCAGACCCAGCACTGACCCCTGAGGAACACCGCTAAGTGCAGGCCTCCAACTGGACTCTGCACCAACAATCACAACTCTCTGAGCTCTGCCAGTCAGCAGCTCTCAACTCACCTCATGGTCCACTCATCTATCCCACACCTCCTCAACTTTGTTATTGGGATGCTGTGGGAGACAGTGTCAAATGCCTTGCTGAAATCAAGGTAGACTACATCCACTGCTCTCCCATCCACCCAGCCAGCAATGACAGCTTTCTAACAGCAGCTATATCCTTCACCTCCCATCACTGATGATGAACATTGAACCAAAAAGACAGACACGTATTTTACTATTTTCAGCCACAGAAGATCCCGGTTGTATTCCAAAATGACAAAGCTACGCTTATCATAAAGCAGCTACTAACTCTTGGCAGTGATTGGTTTTGCCTTCGCTTGTGTAGGGAGCCAAGGGCAGGCAGCAATCTGTCGCTGGGTGGCATTCACAGTCTACAAGAATGTGAATAAGCAAAAGCATCAAGAACTGCAAATGGTAACAGAGGAACAACACTCCAATGCCAACCAAACCAGAAAGCCTCGAGTAACTTCAGAATTCCAGGCATGTCTCATTCTGAGTGAACTATGCACAATTTTTAAGTAGTTACAGAAAGGCACAGAATCCACAGCAATTCACCACAGAAAATACTGACTGAAAAACATAGGTTAAATTAGGTTCTATAACAAAAAACCTCAGTGTTACTATGTTCTTTCTTTTGGCACAAACAGAGCACTGAAAGTAGCAAGGTAGAAATCTGAAAGCTAGAAAGAACCGAATACCACAACTGTGGGAACCTGGCCACTATTGCTACATAAAACTAACAACTCCAGAGCACCTGCACCAGCTCTTTCCAATAATGTCTCAGAAAAGGAAACACCAGCAAAAATGACACAAAATTTGAGTTGCAACTGAATTAAAAGTGTTGCTGAAAACAGATGTATGCATCTGTAGTAGGAATGCTCCAAGAGCTACACAAAGTAGCACATGCAACCGGAGGGGCGTCGTTTCATTTCATCATCACTAATATTTAGCTTGCAAAAATGCAGTGGATTTCTTGGTAGAGTTGAGAACTCACACCAGTGCAGTAGCAACATGGTGTAAAAAGAGTAATCAACTCACGTTCTAAGCCCATCTATCTAAAGAAATGTGGCCAAAAGAGAAGACATCATCCACGTACAAGAACAGCAGATCACATCTGTGGTACTCTCAGCACTGCATACAGAGTAAATCCAAAGATTAGGTTATCTCATTAACTAACATCCACATCCACATTAGGGGTTCTGTGTCGCGGCAGACAACTATAGAAACCTCACTTCAGAGAGGCTGCTCCTTCAGGGATGGCAGCTCATGCTGTTACATGAAATACAAAGGTTTTGCTGAACAAGAGCAAAGGGCCAAACACTGTAAGGATGGATAAGGACTCAGGAAGTGGAAGCAAACAAAATCTGGCTATTATAAACTAATTGTTAAGAAGGCTTATGATACAAACACTTTGAGTGCTCCAATAAACAAAAGCTTAAGATGGTAACTCACTTCCCAAAAGTCTGAAGGGATTACTCCTGAGAGCAGTATCACACACAGGAAAACAAATCTAAATAGTATTTCAGTGTAGGGCTTACACTTTCCCTTTAAAACATTAGTAAGGCTTTTTACTTCCACTAAGAATGTCACTTGAAAAGATTAAAATTCTTGTGTTTAATTTTCCCTAGAAAACTTGATTATTAAAGTTTTCTTCCCTATTTCTAGCACATAGGCAGCATTTTCTTTTCCTGGAAAGGACACAAAACCAGAACTTGAACCAGTCAGTGTTCCTTGTTTCTTATAAAACCTTGTTAGGCTTTACTTTTATAGTCCACGGATTAATTTTTACAGTTAACTGACTAATTATGATCCTTGCTTAATGAATCAAGGTAGGACCAGTGGGAGGCTGGAAAGTGTCCAAAAAAGGAGAAAAAGATATATATTACCCTCATATTAAATAAAAAATCATCAGCATTCATAGAATCATGGAACTGTTCATGTAGGAAGGGACCCTTAAAAAGTCCAACTAAGGTCATCTAGTCCAACTTCCCTGCAATGAACAGGGACACCTACAGCTAGGTCAGGCTGCTCAGAGCTTGGTCCAGCCTGACTTAGAATGTCTCCACAGCCAGGGTTTCCACCACATCTCTAAGCAACCTGTTCCAGTGCCTCACCACCCTCACTGTACAAGCCTTTTTCCTCACACCCAGCCTATATCTGACCTCTGTAAGTATTTCTCTTGCCCTGTCACCATAGACCACGCTAAAGAGTCTGTCTTCTTTCCTGTAGCAACCCTTTAGATACTAACAAGCTGCTATAGGGTCACCACAGAGTCTTCTCCAGGCTGAACAGCCCCTGCTCTCTCAGCCTGTTCTCACAGGAGAGGTGTTCCACCCCTTAGATTATTACATATCCTTCTCCGGATATGCTCCAACAGAGTGCTGTTCATTAGTCATTAAGCTGTCAAAATTAGCTTAGAAGAAACAGGATACTTGATGCTCAAAAAGCAACACTCCTTAATGCAGAAGGTATCAAAATATGAGCACTTAAAAGCTTTCAAATGCAGGTTTCATTTATAAAACTCAGCTTCTTGGGAAGAGCACCCTCACCTCCCACTTACCTTCATCTTACAAGTTTTGTTACTGTACTGAAAGATAACTTCTAAAAAAAGGCACGTTTCATACCTTTCCTTTCCATTAATTTAACTCATAATTAGTATATTCAATTCAAACCACATTTCATTCAGCTGGAAGTATTCCAAGACCTCAACAAATAGCTCGTACATATCATACAAAGTCAATGCATGTGATTTTTGATGCACTGCCACACAAGATTAACATTCCCATTCCAAAAACGTCTGCACCAATTGAATCCACTGTTCAGGAAGGAAGTGGAATTTAAACCTACCTGGCCTGATGGAAATGCACACAAATATACTGCACTAAGTTAAGCGACTATGAGAAGAGTTGGCCAGCTGTGTTTTCCCTGTGTGACATCATGAATTCATCTCTGAGTTAGGCAGCCCAAGGATATGTATACAAGTTAGCCACGTTCCACTCAAGGGGTTTTAGTACAGAGTGCCCAAGAGGATCTTTCTTCCCTTTGCTTGCATTTCCCTGTTCCAGCACTGAGTCACATCAATATGCTAATCCTAGCAAAAATAGTTATCATTTCAGTGCTTCTCTGCTATTTGGCCTTGCAAAATGAGCATAGGGAGGTTGGATGAGCATGAGTAGCCCAAGAAAGCAGATGGGGTGGGTGACAGCCATTGCAGCACAGCAGCAGCCTGACAATCAGATGTCATAGGAGCACAACCTCCACTTCATCAGACAGTTCAAAAAGGCACTGGTCCTCCTCAGAAAGCCCAAAGCTCTCAAGCGTGTGCATTGGAGAAAGGCCCACAGGTCAGGTGCTGTAACACCAAAGCTCTACTTCCTCCTTCATTCATAACTTGTTATTTTACCACGTAGCCTGAGCTCATTTCAGTCCACTAGGCTTTTTGCCCATTACAGGACAGACCGATTCCATTCCCCTCAGCCATGCACTCCTGCTGCTAAACCAGCAATAAAACTGCTTTCAGATCAAAAAGGTAAGGAAGCAAAGGACAGAGTGTAGAGCTCAGGGAGGAGGAAGGAGTTTGAAGATAGGCAAAGTGGAACAGCGCAGTCCACACTGCCAGCTGTCCTGCAGTTATTTGGCTCGGACACACTGCAGAAATAAATTCTAACCAGGTTCTTGGCTCAGCTGATTTTTAAGAATTCAAGGTAAGTTGTCTAGATAACCCCCTGCATAAACAGGTAACAAACACATAAATGAAGTTTACCCTACTTATGAGGGCACACACTGCTAGGATACAGCATCCTACACCCGAGGGGACATTTTTACCTATCAAATTCCAGTCCTGCTGCCACTGAAGCCAAGTACAATTAACTTCAGTGCTAACAGACCTGATCCCAGATCAGGATCTCTTACCCTGGGGGTAAATGTGAAGTCACATTCCTCAGGGACTTCTTAAAAAGTTAGAAAATCTACTAAAAAAATAAAAATTAAAAGAAAAAGGAAAGAAAGCAAGAAAGAAAAGAAAATATAAATTAAAGTCTACCTGTTTCCACAGTTTCAGTCTCAATTTCTTGTTCCTCTGCTACATCTTGCATCAGATAAGTCTCGTCATCATAAACCAGGACCTGAGCAGCATAACCCTGTTCTAGTCTGGCACTAGGAACTGGCTCCACAATCACAGCTGGGAATTCAGAGACTGGCTCATTTTCCTATAGAAAGGAAAACAAACAAACAAACAAACAAAACGGAAAAAAAAAACCAAACCTCTAAATACTGCACTGTTGAACTCTAAAACAGTGTTTTCCTCTCATGCCTTTACAGGTTTTTTTTTAACAGTTATAATCATTTTGAAGATTTTTAAAGGAAATTTTCTTCTAAAGGAAGAGACTGAAAAAAACAAAGTAGAGCTTATTGTCCAACCAAGGGATACTCCTGAATCTCAAAGGTCTTTTTCACTGACTCTAAGCACGTAAAGTTATCTGATGCATTAAATCTTAAGATATTGGAAAAGACCAAGCTTTTAAGTCACTCAGCTTTACAAAGCGTTTCTTCTCCCTCTGCTCCATAAGAAATGTAATCAAGCCTTTGTGCATACACTGCAACATACCTTTGTCTGACCTCTATCTTATGAACACCCATGTTCTGGATTAAGTATGTAAGCTGCCATAAAAGAACTAGCTAATTTGAAGCCCACACGCCTATCCCTCTTTGTTTAAGGATCAAAATATCTGTAACGGTATACTTAATCGGTTCAAGTATTGCAGGAGTGGAACCCTGCCAACCCTACAGGACAGCAGAACGCTTTTGTTGTGGGTTTTGTTTTTAAGAATGCAAAACACAAGCAAACACAATGCTTGAAAAAGGTCCTTCTATTGTTTTGCTCAGCTGATCCTACCCGAAGGCACACCTGAGATCTTTTGTTTAAAGAGATGCTTAACATGTAATTCTGGAAGCTCAGTCTGCAATTGCACGGCAGACTTCAAAGCTTCCTACTTCCACTTTTCTGCAATAACACAAATATTTAGTAACAGATCCTTGAAAAGCAGTCCACTCCATAAACACCAGAGAGTGGACTTCACACACAAGTTTACAGCAGCTTTGAATTAGGATAGAAAGTATCAAGTGTGTTAGTAAACAGATTCTGCTCGTTTGTCTAACCTCGTGATTTTTCATTCCATTGCTGTCGAACTCCAGGCCAGGGCCGCCAGTGTCAATCACTGCTGATGTCATGGTGCATCCCCTGAAGAGGCTTTGAGAGCTGCTATCTATCCCAAAGACTATAATGCTGACAGGCTGAGGTTATCAAAGGCTTACATTCACAATCCACTTCTGTTACACAGCTAGGCGAGGGTGGCTGAAATACAAAACAAGTTCAAGTTATTTGCACAGTCGACATTCAAAAGACTTTCACCATTTAAGAAAGTTTCTGCATGCTGCATCTCTACATCAAGGAAGGGCACCGTCGAACGCGAGGGAAAGACTGCGCTGACCTTGGTGAAGTTAGCACCAAACACTGCCATACAGACAAGCTTACCTGTCAGACTTTCAGACTAACTTTTTATTAAAAGATAATAAACAACAACAATGGATTTCTCACTGATGTCGAACATCAACAAAGTTAGGGAGGTACAGATACATACAACCCATGCAATTCAAGCCAGCGTGGCTTTTCTAGAGCTACTGTTTCCCTATTAAGTTAGGATATATACTTTTTAATGACGCTTCCTGTTACTCTGTTGGTTTCTCAGTCATTTCATAAAGCAATCACTTCATTATAACACTTTCAGCCGTACTGCTCTTTTATAGCACTGCATAACAACACACATCCCATCAGTACACATCTCGTTTCTCATCTGTGGTTACTTTAAAGAGCACTGTAGCAGCACCACTTTTTCCTTTTCCTATAGTGGAAACAGTGAAGAGTCTGAGGAAAGTAGTTTCACGTGATAACACTCTAAGTAGGGTAAATCACAGGCTCATTGAGCTTGCAGAGATGCACAACCTTCACCTTCATCAGTTTCTTCTGACTAGACTGAGCAGCAGAGCTTTGTTTCTAAACAACTGCCATATATTTATTCTTTGTTTTTTTTTTTTTCCAAGAGGCAGATAAACCCTGTGCTGTGAGGAGCAGTTCACTACTGCAGGATGCAACCTAAGAAGTTTAGCTCCTTAGCTGTCCAAGAGGAAGCACGTATTCCACATCAGACGTAAATCTGATATCAGTTACCCCTGCAGCTAACTACACTGAGATCGATGCACTAGAGCAGGTTGGATGGGGCCCTGGGCAACCTGGTCTGGTGGCCCTGCCCGTGGCAGGGGGCTGGAACTCAATGATCCTTGAGATCCCTTCCAACCCAAGCCATTCTACGATGCTATGATCGTAACACAACTCCAAAGCCCAACACAGACCAAAAAAAAAAAAAAAACAACCCACAAACAGAAGGAAAAGAAAAAAAACACTTCTCCTGGAAACAGACTTTTCTACTTTTCTATGTACATCCACATTAGAAATACTGCCAAGCACAATCATAACCCTGAAGAGGAGTCCAAGGAATGGAAAATTTATTTCAATTTGGACGCACAGGCTCCAACCAATGCCAAATCCCAACATTATTCCTGCAATTCGGGAATAATGCACTGATATAAAAGCAGAGTGAACTTCAGACAGCACCTCTGCATAGCCGTGGTACATCACAAAGCTAAACTGGTCCTCGTGCTGCATAGTAACACAAATCAATACTCGTGTACCAGACCATGAGTCCTGCATGGCCATGTTGAATCTAGGATAATCCCACACAGGTGGCTGAACAGCTGCCACAGTGCAGCAATAGAGAACACTTCATGTGGTACACTAGATCAGATTATGTCCAAAAAATCCCCCAGAAAAGACCTATTTCTTTGTCTCCTAGAAGTGTAGATGACTTCAGCATGAATTTCCCTTTACACAAGTAACCAATTACCTACAGAAGCAAAAATGCTCTTAGATAATCCTCATTTTCCACTTACAGCCAACATTTCTGATGAATAAAACCCTTAAAGAGAAAGGGAGAATAGTGAGGACACAACACCTTTGCGTTCACTGAAGGGTGATATCTACAGGCAGATGACACAACCCAGTCCAGGGAAAGGAATCAACAAAAGCCACAGAATCTCTGGAAACCCAAGAATTTGGCAGGGTGGAAAAAGAGAACAGCTCACCAACCCAGTCACACTGCAGCCTGGTTTGGCAGTGCTCAGATGCAAAGAACAGCACAGATCCCAGTAGGTGTGCACACAATGCATTCCTGCAGACACATCTCTTGCGGAATGAAGCAGCCAAGCGTGCACCCTATCCCTGAGCAGCACACCCCTGCACCAAGTCCCTCACAACAGAGAAACAGCTTTGCGGTATCGTATCCATGTCTTCTTACACATAATCAGTGGGAAAACAGAAAGAGGCATACCTGCTCCCCACCCTCACAAATTAAAACAGCACATGGGCTGTGTTACGTGCCCAAGCACCTGCCCACAAGAAATCCAAACGCTCCTATGATGCTTTCAGCTACCAGAGGTTAAAACGCTGCATGCCACAGCTGCACTGAGCACATAACAGCCATCCAAACACAGAACCTAAAGTGAATCCCTCAGTGCACGACTGCACTCCACTTAACAGCGAAGCAAGCATGCAGCTCGACAGAACTAGAAAATTAAAGTAGATAAGCCGGTGTGAAAAAGATGGCACAGCTCTCCTTCGTCAGGCTGGGCCCAAAACAGAACTCTGAGCATAAATCTGCAAATCACTTCGGTTTCATTTAAACCGTAAGCAAACGAAAGAAAAAAGAAGTGCTTGAGAAAAGTTTGCACACACTCGTACCCACACATGAAAACAAGAAAAACACCCGGAGCGCTGGGCAGCACTGATGGGAGGCAGCTGCTCCCACAGCACTCAGAGAACATGTAACAGCCCTCGGAACAATGTTCCCCTTTTATTCAGCTGGCATCCAAAACCGCAAGGACAGATTTATGCGGATACCTACATAGATAGAGCCGCAGGAGCAGGACCGCGGCCAGCAGCACTATCACATACCAGTGTTTGCAAGCAGGCTTTCCTTTGATTCAGCCAGAATGGCTAAAGAAGTCAGCTAGAAAGCAGAATCAGGTATGCACAGAGAAATGCAGCGGCTGAGAGCACTGCTGAATCCCACGAACAAGGCTTCCTACGGGTGTGCAACTTCTGCACAGCTAAAGAAGCACAAGGTCTGCTTCAAGAGCGGCTGTGGGTCAATCTTTGCGTTTCAGGAGAACAAAACAGACAGCCCAGGCTGGTTAGAGTGCCTTATCGACTGCAATAAGGAAAACAGAAAAAGAACTTCAACAGAGCACTGTCGGAGCACACTGTCCTGCTGCAACTTGTGTGAGCACCAGAGCTCCCACCTGACAAGGCGGTCGTTCCACCGCTGAATGCATAGAAACTGGATCCACTTAACAGCTTACCAACCCAGTAAGGAACTCGAGGAACTCATATAGATTCAACAAGAAATCCGACCATCTGAAGTTCGTTCAGAAAGCTCAACGGCTAAAGCCGACGAGCCCCGAGATCGTCATCGCTTAAAAGCCACCGGCATTCCGCAGAAAGCCGTGTGCCTCCAGCCCGCTTCTTCTGGACCCTCGCAGGCTTTACCCCACAGTCGGGCTCCCTTCAAAGCTTCTCACCCCTCACCGCCCGCTCGGTCCCAGCGCTCCTCTCCGCGCCAACCGTTGGCCCTTAACGTCCGTTTCCATTCCCCGGCAGGCCGGAGGAGGGAAAAATTATTCATCGCTTTACATAACAAAAGAGCAGGGACGAGGCAAAAAAAAAAAAAAAAAAAAAAGAAAGAAAGTTAAGGACGCGGGTTTAAAAACAAAGCAGCAGTCCAACAAAGGACACGGCGTGCCTAACGCCGCATTCACCGTCGGGGGGGATGCGCTGGAGGCCAAAGAGGTGAGGGCACTCCGGTCGGGCCGGGGGAAGGGAGGGGCGTGGGGACGGCTCCTCCAGCACGCATGACAGCGAGCGGCCGGCCGCCGGGCTGCCATCTTCCCCGCGCCCCGTGTAAACAAGGGCCGCCCCGCCGCCCCGCAGGCCGCGCCGACGCTGACAGCCGCCCGCGAAACCGAAAGCGCCGCGGAGGGCTCCGCTCGCCGCCGGCCCCGTCCCTCGGGACGCCGCCTGTCACCGCCCGCCCGCCGCAGGAACCGCCGCCGCGCCCTTACCGTGCCCGCGGTTGCGGAGGCCGCCTCCTTCGCCCTCCCGCGACGGCGGCAGGCGGGGCCGGGCGCGGCCCGAGCGCGGCCGCGGCGGCGATGAGGGCGGGCGGGGCGGCTGCCGCGGCGCGACCTGCCCGGCCCCCCCGCGCCCACTCTGCACATGCTCGCGCCGCCCGGCGGGGCGCTGCGGGCATGCGCGGCCGCTGCGCAGGCGCCCGCCGGAGCCGTTATACCCGGTGCGGGTGCCGAGCGGCTCCGCGGCTCCGCTCGGTACAGCCCGGCAGCCGCAGCCCGCCTCGCTTGGGCTGCGAGGTTCGGAGCTAGGGGGGGTTCACCGCGCTTCGCCGGCTCTGAGTGCCCTCCTGGGCGCAGCGAGGGAAGGAAACACGAAAATCAGGAACGAGCGGAGTCGCGCTTTGTTTCTTCCCGTTCTGCTCGAGTTTGTGGGGGATGCTTTCGCTGCTCTGCGTGTATCGTAGCCCTACCGCCTTTGATTGAGTGCCCTCTTCTGTTCGATTAGGTGAGTGCACGATAGCCGGTGCTTAATCGCTCTCGGTGGAGAACGGCATTCCCCGGGGACTGCTGAAGAGCTAAAGCAGCCCGACGCAAGAAGGAGCAAGCCGGGAGAAAATCAGTTCACAAGAATTCTCTATAAGATATCTACAAAAGGAACAGGAATTACAATCCTGATACACATTATTGGGTTTCTCCTTCATATTTTCCGCCTTAATTCCACTAGCTTGCATGCTGCAGTCAGTAGCAGTCAGGGAAGGAGCAGGACAGGTGGCAGAGCTTCCTGAGGTACGGCACAACGCGCAGCAGTGTGTGCCACTTGTGACACAAGGGGCACAGAGCTCACATGCATCTTTTGAGACAGCGTTGAGGAGGAAGGAAGGTTTAAAATAAGGATAACCATTTATCACTAAACAAGCAAGATTCAAGGTAGTTAAATGACACCGAATCTGTACATGAAGCTGATCTGAAGTCCTTCTTCCCGTCCCAGAAAAGCTGGAGGAGACAATTCCTCCTACAGCATCCGAAGAGGAGGAGTAAAGGCCAGAACGAAGGAAAATCCTTTTACCTCTCACACCGTTCAGTGGCCACAGCTCTGGAATAAACCTGACTTCCCTCACTGTGCACTCCTTCTGTTTGCAGTAAGCAACATCAGCACACAACAAGACAGACCATTCCTAAGAGCACAGCTGTCCTTGCTGCCAGCCTGCAGGTTCAGCCGTACATTTACACAGTTGCCCTATGTTTTTAAGAAGCGAGTCGATAAAACAAATTCTGTGTTGATGTCAGCACGGGAAAGGGTATAACTGAAATTGCAGCAGCAGGCGGTCACCCTTCCACAGACCGGCACTAGAGGGAGGTGAAATGCTTCCCTGCCTGCTTTCAACTCCAGAGATGAAGGGGGCAGTCAGCAAATCCTACAGTGTCAGAAACCCTACGGCCAGACACAGAAATTAAAGCTTTTTCCCACTGGGAATTTGTGAAAATAGCTCAATAAGAAATAGTGATTAAGAGTATGCATCCACCACAGAATGTTTAACCGACCAGATAACTACAGACATGCATCCAACAAATAGTGAGCTAAGACTTTTATTTCGGTAGCTCCAAAATAATCGTAGCTCCTTTCAATCATAGAGGGTTTGTCCTTGAAGCAGAAGGGCTTTGTGGTTCCTGGGAGCCTGATTTCACTTCAGCATTATTCCAGGAATTTACAGACGGGTGCAGGGCCATTAGGCTGTATTTCTGTTGGAACACTTAGGATTTTCTTTGTGACAAAGGGAAGAGCATGTGGGTAGGAATGTTATAACACTGTAATTTTCCTCTCAGCACTTTTCCTAAGTTCTGCTAGCAGTTGGATAAACCTTTTAGATCAGAATTTCTATGTACATGGTGTATACTATACCTTATCTAGGCTTCATTTAGGATTACTGTCATGCTGTGATGGCAGTAACACTTTTTAGCTGATGGGGATCTCTATAAATAGATTTTACTACATGCACACTCGTGCCTGCAAATAGCAGAGCAGAGGGTTAGGAGAACATTGGCATACAAACCAGTTATTTATTGCAGATATTTTCATTATTAAGACGACAATAACAAGCCAAGGTTATTTAGTGGTTACAAATTCTGAGAAACAGGGAAGGAAACAAAAAAACAACAACTGCCCATTGGTTTGTAAAGGGCCTTGGAGATGGTTGCCCCTGTTCTTTTTCACATTTGGTCCAATTTGTAGTGTGCCCCTTTTACGGAGAGAGTATTTCTGAGTACCCATAGCCATACTGTTCCTCATTAGGCCCAGGAAGATCCTTATCCATTTGAATACCTGTGCCATAGCCACCGATGGGGATTTAGCTGGCCACATGCCAACCCTCAGAGGAGCTTAACCACAGCCCAAATTGCTCCTGATTTGATCAAGAGTCTTCTCTCAACTCTGTTTGTTTGTTTGTTTGTTTGTTTATTTTATGCCACCTACTGCTAAGGCGGAACGACACAAAGATTGCAGCAAACTGAATGAAGTTTGGTAGGAACGGGGCTCAGCACCCCCAAGTAGAAGCCACCGCTCCAATCAATAAAGACAACCTCAACCAGCTTTCTTTTGATGCTCATTGTTTCTGTCAAGTTGCAATACAGTACTTACTGCTACTACACGCACACAGTTCTTGTTCTCAGAGCAGAAGCATTAAAAACATTTACTCTGGTCTTCTATTGTGCAAGGAAGCATGGTTTACACAGGAGGAAAGCCAGATTTTTTGTACAGCCAAATGTCCTATGGTTACAATTGCAAGCAGGTAATCTGTATAAGGTTTTAACTTCCGTTTTGGTGTGGAATGTCATGGCAGTATAATTAAGCACCACAGTTTGGGCCAAAAGTAAGAAATGGATGTAAACAACTAGACAACCAGGAACTAGAACAAGCTCACCTGGCAGGTGTGCTGTGTAGCCTACTGCTTCTCTTAGCACATCTATCTATGACATGCTGGCTGGTGGCACTGCTGGTGCTTGGTGCTACTTTCTAAAGCAGAGTTGATAACGACAGCAGCATCTGTCTAACTAACTGAAGTTGTGTTATGTTGTCTGTTGCAGCAATGAACACTGGTCCTAACGCGGTGTAACAAACTGCGCGGCTTGTTTTGTGTCTCCAAGGAAGAGGCTGAGGTTTCTCACGGGAATCGGTTGATCACCACAAATGTTTCTGTTAAACTTTTCAAAGGCGTCAGCGCTGCTCACTGGGGAAAGGAAAAAAAGAATGTGTTTTAGAGGGACGCTTAGCAACAGACTTCACTCATCAAGTCTTTTTCTTTGCAGAGATACAAAGCACGCTGTATTTCCGACGGCAGGTTATCAGTTAAGTGAGTTACAGCACACAAACACTACTGCTGTGTAAATCCTACTTATCTGATAGCTTGTAAAAACTTCCTCTGCTACCCCCACCAAAGCATGATTTCAGTGAATCCCTCCACTTCAGCCCTGCTGCTCAGGGTAAGTTATTTCCCTGCATGCTGAGCATATTTACTACTCCTTACACCTACAAATAGTTACTCGTTAAGCATGAGGTAAACCAATCATGTTTGCTGAGATTACCGATGTAAGTAGTTCCGTGGCAGTGTCAGTTTGGGGCCAGGACCCACGCACAGAACTGCTGCATGCTCTCAAAATAAAGGAGTACAGCAGCGTATTCTTACTCAGGCATCAGTTCTAGGTTTGCCTGAGAATATCCTCCATCACTACTATTATTACCCTTTCACTGAATAAGTAATATTTGTTAAGATGTCAACTAGTATCACAGTGCTGCAGTTTTTAGGGTAGCAAGATGTTGACAGGTGGAGAAAAAAAGGGAAAAGAAACAACTTCCTAACGCTGTTACTTTCTCTCTTCCATTGCATTTGTGTGTCCTCAGGTGCCCTTTGCCTTCATTTTGAGCAGCACCTCCAGCTCTGAGGAGCACGCTGATGATTTTTCTGCATATGTCAGAACATTCATTAAATATCTGCTTCCCTTCAAACCATTATTCCCAGTTGTATGGGAACTGCTGAATCACGTCCTGAACCACTGATTGATCACCTGAGGTGAGCACTGAGTCACTCACAGGAGCACAGGTGAAGGCAATGCACCTGTGTGACCGGAAGGGGTGGAGTCTGGCTCCACCTCTCCCAGACCCCACTTAAGGGCTGACCACCATTGGGAAGGATCTCTTTATGGAGATTTCTCCTTTAGAGATTTTCCACTGCGAGCCTGGGATATGGATGAGCTTTCCATCTCTTTTTGATTATTCCCTTCCACCGTGATAATTTTCCTAGTTATACATCCTGACTACAAAACAAACACAAAAATGGGCTGGGAGGTAACAGCTTGACCATGTTTACATTGAGGGTAGTAAGAGAGGAGTTCACTTGTATGAGGTCTGACATCTCTGTAATTTAACTTGGCATTCAAAGAACAATTTTTGCCTAGGAAAAAAACAACATAACTCATGTCTTAATCTAGTCTGCATGGAAGATAAACCCATAAATAAATACCCTGATTGAGAACTGAGAAATTTTTGCTCCCTCGGCATACAAAAGATGCAAACAATGACAGTTAAACAATAGGAAATACTTTTTTTTTTTTTTAATTTTTTGTCTTTCAACAGGGCAGTTGTTGGGTGTGGAAATACAAATTCACCATCAGAGTACACATGTAGACTTTCCACATGCTGCAACTGCCACTACCTGGGAAAGACATAACCAGGGATTGCAGGAAGCTTCCTGCTGCAATTGTACTGTGTACCTTTAGGGTTCCTTAGCAACTTCTTCAGGTGCCTTCTCCTCGTCAGAAACTGAAAATGGACACAAGATACCAATAAGAAACGCTGAATAGTACACGTGCAGAAGCAAAGGAAACAACAACGAACAAGAAGGCTCCTTTGGACTAAAGGGATATGACTTTTCAAGTCATACTGGGCATGCAGACATTTTTCCTTTTAACTTAATATATCTAGCTGTTATAGAGGTTAGGGGCCAAGCTTCAGAACTACTTTGAAAATCTCTGCTGTGATGATTTTAACATGTATTTCTCTTTGTATGCAATTATATTCAAACTCAAGAGCAATCCTTTATAGCTGCTCTGAAACGCTGTAAGGTTTATAAATACCACATTCTACGTTTCTCTTTACTGCGGTGTAATTTAAGAAGATGCTATCTTTTCAAATTAAGTCAGACTTTTTTTTTAAAAAGCCTGTTGCATCGCATGCAGCAAGAGGGAACTTTACTCCCAACCACTTAGCCAGGCATTGATCTCAAATGCCACCAGCACCCAACTTGCATCTATTCCTAATGCGTAGCAAACAAGCAGACACAAGGCATCACTTCAGCTAGCTCAGTGCAAGCAGCCATTAGTGATTTTAGAGACAAAAGCTTTCAGACCCAGCTGCTCTCCTGCACCTTCTGAAGCTCGCCCCGACTCCTCAGCATCAGCGTCCTGGTTCCTTGCGGCTGCGTCAGACATCTCTTGAGCTGCTGAGGCTACTCCTTCCTTGACACTGTCTAAGTTTTCATCATGGGCAGAAGAAGCTGCAACATCCAAGACTTCACTCACAGTTTCTATGAATCAAATTAGACAGATAATTGCCTTGTCTTCTCCATCCATTCACCAGCATGAGAGGGAAAGCAGGCAAGGCTCGGAAAGCACCCACCTAATAGATGTGTTGGAAGTAATTGAAAGCAACAGGGTCTGTAAGATGATTAAGTTTTGCTATGCAAATACATTTGTGCAAGGGGAATTCCAAGAAACGTTACAACACGTATCTGACTCTTCCAAGCGTTAATGATGTGCAAGATACTAATGGTTAAGATTACATAGAAATAATTCTCATTTGATCAACAGCATCGGACGTAACACATGTGCTCTGTGCATCCTTGCAGAGTTGCCATTAGTAGTTTTAATGTGGAAATATCCTAACATCAGGCTGAAGGGTCAGGCTGTGATTAACAACCAGCCATTTTTCAGTACGCCTTAAGGATAAAGCAATGTATTTGTATAGAAAAGTCCATAATATGTCTATTCATTAGCACGTCTGTGTGTGCCTACACTCTGCAGGGAGACCAAACTCATCATTGTATCATGGCCACATCAGCTACAGCAGCTTAGAGCAGTCACTACCCACTGCTTCAGACACTATCTTCAGCAAAGATTCAGACTGGCCTAAGGTCATCTTAACACTGTCTTTTGTCCTCTTGCAGTTATGACAAGCTACTAGATATCGTTTGATGTTTTGAGCAGCATGAAAACAAGTCCTGCTCATTTTGTAATTGTTGCTATCAGTGCAGGTTTCTTGACATATATGAAACTAAAAGTTGCCTAACATCAACCTTATAGAAGCTTATATTTTAAAAAATGAAGTTTTATATATAAAAATATATAAAGTTTAGTAAAGCAATGGAACGGGTTGCCCAGGCAGGAGGTGGAAGCCTCGTTCCTGGAGACATTCAAGGTCAGGCTGGACAGGTCTCTGCACAACCTGATCGAGATGTAGGTGTCCCTGCTCAGTGCAGGGGAGTTGGTCTGGATGACTTTTAATGGTCCCTTCCAACGCAAATGATTCTATATCAGTTCATCTATAGAAAGCTATTCAACATTTGCAAGATATTAACTTCCCCATATTGCTACAGTTAAAATTTAGAGGGAAAAAAAACAACAAGCTGTTCTAACAAGCTGTTACATCATCATTCTGTTCCCCAGGAGAGCATCACATGTGCTTCACAGTCAAAGAGGCAGCAGGGTATATAGATCAGGAAGGATCTTTGTGTGTGGTTTTGGTTGTTCAATTTGATATTGAACAGCTTGCATGGAACTTCAGTGTTCTTTCCCTGCATTTGCATTGCCAACATATCATCCAAAGACGGCATCATCATGAACACAGTGTTGTACCAGTCCATAGATATGAAAGCTATGTTGAACATCAACCCGATATACCAAAAGAAATCTATTTTTTGGTTCTATACGTGGTTCCATCTTGGAACAAATGCTGTGTTCTACTTACCAGATAAACACATTTTTTCTCTGCTCTAGGGAATCCCTGTGATCCCAGAGCAGCTCCCAGTTAATGATTACCTGAGAATAATCTGAAAACGAGTCACCCATCTCTTTCAGAATCATATCTGAAGAACATTATATAAAACAACAGATCATCATACCTGCCTCTTCTATCGATCAACTACTAACACAAAATGTCAAGCTCTGGAATTTCTCCCTTTCGTTTCCCTGATTCATCCTGAACCACATAATATATAACTGAAAAGAAACAAGCAAACCACCATTGTTTATCAACAGCACTGCAGTAAATGGCTTCATAATCTGTTTCATTCAGTGTCCTTTTCCTACTTCTACTCTTATTAGGACATATTATCCTACAGACTCCATATATATCATTGTTTCATGCAAGGTATTATAGCAATAGCAAAACTTCAGCCTTCATGTAAAAAAATCTTTTTTTTTTCTTATTAAAAAAAGATTTATTTTTAAACAATTCTTCATCAGGCATTTGTCCATTATAGCTGTTATCCCAGGGAAAAGCTGAAGTCACAGCCTCAATGGATTCTTTTTTCATTTTGATAGGTATTTGCATATAATATTGCACTTGCAGATCTGAATTAGGAGCTTAACCTTCTCGTCCTTGCAACAAAAGATAGTACAGAGGAACTTCAGGCCTCTGAGGAATCTATCCTGCTCACTAAAGTAGCAAGGCTTTACAAATTGCAGAGAGTACAAAGTCCCCAGGGTATTTGGACTCCTAGCATGGTATTGCTGCACAATCATCAACACATAACCTTGATAATATCCACTGCTTCAGTTTAACACTGAACTCTAACAAAAATACAACCTATTTAAGCGTAAGATAATTACACGCACTCTTAAGCAGTTTTCAGCTCCTTAGCTTTATAAGATCACTATTTAGAAAAGAAATATGCCCTTCCAAACTGTGCGTGCAGAAACACGATTGGGCAAGAATCAGCCACGCACTACACATGCACCAAACAACACCAATGCTCTGAAAAACCATCTGTTTTGAGTTGAGCAAATATAAAAAAGGAAATTGACTATACAGACAAAAGGAAATTAAGTTTTTGTTTTGTTTTTAAACAAGGCAGCAGCATTAGGGAGCTCCAGTAGCTTACTGGCACTATGTCTAACATCTAGTTCCACCCACAAGTACAATTTTTAGAGAACTGTATCCTTATCATTTCAGTGAAAAAAAGCTTCCTTCTATATAAAATTATTATTCCCACAGTCTCCAAAAACACAGTTTTCACTCCTGCAAATTAGAGAAGTTCCAGCATTGAGAAAGCAGGACTATACATCTCTGTGTATTCACAACAGGACAGAAAGCATTCCAAATCCATTGCATTTCTGCATTCTCGTGATTTTCAATTGAGTGATCACAATATTAGCAAGCTCAGCATTCTCCCAGCAGAACAGATAAACATGATAAGCAGAGACTTGTATGACCCGTATGACTGAGTGATGTTTGCTCCAGCTAATAATTTAAAAAAACAATTTCAAATCACACACGGGTTGAGCTTCTCCAGCCAATAGCAACAACGTATGGATACACTTTGAGAATTCAGATCCTACTACTTGCATAACATCTTCCCCCAAAGCTTTGAAGCTTCCCAAGCAAGCTTTAAAACTTTCCTGAGGGACTTTTTAAATGGGGATCTGTCTGGACTTCTGTCTGGGACTCACAGTTCCCTTCTGAAGTTCAACCTACTTCCATCAGCAGTCATGTTTTCCAGGTGATGGGATTAAATGCTTTGAAGCAGGCAAGTGAAAGGGGGCTATGGAACAAGATGAGCAGATACTGATGGAAGTGGATCTGAAATCTGTTAAGAACTTGGCTCTTACCATAAGTTTTGTAGAAGATAACTTTTCTGAGAGCACTTCTACATAGGAGCTACTGTCAGATTTTAGAGTTCAGTGTTCAAAAAGCTGAATTTTCCAAGTTCTGTTTCAGACCACGCATGAAAGCGAACAAACAGAACCAACAGTGATCAGATATGTACTTATTATTTAATATGTCAGGTTTCATTGACCAGAAATCCTGAAAAAAAAAAAAAAAAAAAAAAAAAAAAAAGCCACCACAATATATGAGATCAAAGAGAAGAAAACAAACAAGTTAACCTCTTCATTTTCTGCACTCATCTGGAGTCTGCATTGTCAACCACATTAATGTGAGGGTTAAACATTCACAATTCCACTACAGTACCAGCTAGGTAACAATGGCTAAGAAAACTAACAAAGAAATGAAACATTTACATATAGAAATCATTCTAAAAAGGAAAGGACCTGCTCTCTTCCTTCCTCATGCAGATGAAACATTTCACATCATGAAAGCAGAACATCCTTCTATGTAAAGATAGAGAAAATCAACTCGCAGTGTTGCATGAAAAGAGGGAAAAGTCCACATTCAAATGAGCAAACAACACAGCTGGGGGTGGAGGGCACTCTGGGAATTCAGATCTTGCAGCACAACTTCCCCCACCTTTGGCCAGTTAACTCAGCAGTGCTTCCGAGCGTTCTTCTCGTTCTGAGTGCTTAGCTGTCAAACACCTTTGATTATTCTTAGCAAAAATGCCAGTTTATAGATGAGCAACAAAAATAGCCAGTAGATATAATTATACTGACTTGCTTATTATATTAAAAATGCACTTTTCTGAATCATCTCACTTGTATCTTGCTTTTTTTTCCCTCCAACATCAAGAGGAGACTGCTATCTTTCATGCAGCAAGTCATGTTCAATTACTTCTGCAAATGTTATTATCTGCAGAAGAATTCGGCTTTACAAAGCTAAAATAATACCCAATAGCCAGCATAATACAAATGGAATCTGCCTGGAGCCACAGAATGCACTCAAATCAAAGAACCAAAACAGACTTTCAGACATCAAGCTACCTATAGCATAACCAGAGTCACACAGTTATTCCAAAGGAAACAAAGGTCAAACAATTGTGAAAAAGAGGAACAATATTCTATTGACAGAGTTATGTGTTCTTCTTTACTTTGTTTGTAAGAGAATAAATCATACCAGAATATGATGCTTAAGTTTACATACCATCCACAGAGTAAAAATCTTCTCAGTGAGCTTTGCTGTGGGTCTCTGGGACAACCCTTGAAACATCGGGGTAGTCAGAGCAAAACATTCCCTGCTTACAGTTCAAAGAAATCTTGCAGTGGAGTAGAATTTGCTTAAAGTCAAAATCTGCCTCATGTTAAAGGAGCTCAATAATGTATTTGTGAGAAGTTGAAAAACAGAACTCAAAAGGTGGGGGTGCCTGGCTCCCTTAGAGCTGTACTTTTGTTCACTTAAGACAGTTTCCAAAGTAGGAACCAAAGTTCAGCGTTTGTTGGTTTGGGGAAAAGTTGTTTCTCTCCACAAAGAGAAAGACTGTCCAAAGATTTATATGAAAATTCCAGCACCAGATTGCATTGCCACCACAAACGGACAGAAAGGAATTACTGATGGTACAAAAAAGACAGGGATCTCCTTTGAAAGAGTCCAGCAGAGGGCTACAAAGATGATAAAGGGCATGGAACACCTCCCTTATGAGGAAAGGCCTCATAAGGCCTGTTCAGCCTTTAAAAAAGAAGATCCAGAAGGGATGTGATCCACATCTATAAATAACTAAGGAGCGGGAGGCAAAGGAACGAGGCTGAACTCTTCTCTGCAGTGTGTGGTGATAGGACAAGAGGAAATGTCCACAAACTGAAGCATAGGATGTTCCACACAAATGTGCATGGGAACTTCTTCCCAGTGCAGTGATGGAGCACTGGCACAGCTGCATAGAGAGGTGGTGGAGTCTCCTTCTTTGGAGACATTCAAGAGCCGACTGGACGCCTACCTGTGCAACCTGGGCTAGGGAGCTGCTTTGGCAGGGGGGTTGGACTCAATGATCTCTAGAGGTCCCTTCCAGCCCCTACAATTCAGTGATTCTGTGATATGGCTTTTTCTGTAAAGGAGGATACTAACAGTATTCCTCTTCGTGCTGTATTTTTCCATTTTACTGAATCTTTCACCCAGCGCATGCTGTAAAATTCTCATTTCAATGAATGTGGTTTTAATTGAACAGTCTTTCCATTTACCAGCTGATACCTTAATGTACTCACAGCTTTTGAAGAATTATTTTCTATTCATAGCATCATATAAACACTATGTTTGGAAAAGACATCTAAGATTATCCAGTCTACCCTAACCCTACCACCAATAGATCCCCACTAACCCCTGACCCTTAGTACAACAACTAAATGTTTCTTCAACACCTCCTGGGACAGTGACTCCATCACCATCCTGGGCAGCCCATTCTGGCACCTGACCACTCTTTCAGAGAAAAAAATTTCCTGACATCCAATCTGAAACTTCCCTGGAGCAACTTGAGGCCATTCCCTCTCATCTTATCACTACTCACACAGGAGAAGTGTCCAACCTCAACCTTGGCAAAATCTCCTTTCAGGCAATTGTAGAGAGCAATAATGTCTCCTGAGCCTCCTCTTCTCCAGAATAAATAATTTCTGTTCTTTTTTTTTGCTCCCCATAAGACTTTTTCTCCAGATCCTACACCAGCTTCACTGCCCTTCTCTGGACACACTCCAGGGCCACGGTGTCTTTCTTGCAGTGAGGGGCCCAAACCTGAACTCAGATCTCAAGATGCGGCCACACCACTGCTAAGTACAGGGAGATAATCGCCTCCCTGCTCCTTCTAGCAACACTATTTCTGATACAAGCCAAGATGCCATTGGCTTTCTTGGCCTCCTGGGCACACTGGCTCATGTTCAGCATGAATGTCTACCAATACCCCAGGTCCATTTCTTCTACACAGTCTTCCAACCACTCTGCCCCAAGCCTGTCATGTTGCCTGGGGTTATTGTGGCCAAAGTGTAGGACCTGGCACTTGGTCTTGTAGAAGCTAATCCCATTGGCTTCAGCCCAGTGACCAAACCTGTCCAGGTCCCTGTGAAGGGCCTTGCTACCCCCAGGCTGGTCAACATTTCCTGCTAGCTTGGTGTCATCTGCAAACTTACTGGGTGTGCACTCAATGCCCTCATGCAGTTCATCAGTAAAGGTACTGAAGAGGACAGGCACCAGTGTGACCCCTGAGAAACACCTCTTGTGACTGGTTGCCAGCTGGATGTGGCTCAGTTCACCATCACTCTCTGGGCCCAGCCCTACAGTCAGTTCCTTACCCAACAAAGAGTGCATCTGTCCAAGCCACAGGCTGCAGCTCCTGCAGGAGAATACTGTGGGCGACAGCATCAAAGGCTTTGCTGAAGTCTAGGTAGACTACATCAACAGCCCTTCCTTCATCCCACAGGTAGATCACTCGATCATGGAAGGAGATCTGGTTGGTCAAGCCTCTTGTGAACCATGCTGGCTGGGCCTAATCCCTCAGCTGTCCTGCAAATGCTGTGATCTCACGCAAGAGATCCCATTCATCCAACACCACAGAGATCTTGCTGTTCTTTCTGCTATAACGAGTCATCCTTAAGCTCAGTTTTATGAAGGAAAAATATAAGGAAGAGGTAAGAGAACAGTGGGCAATGCGTGGCAGTCTGAAGGATGGCAGATAAACACAACAGCCCAAAGGACAGATGAATAAAGGGATAATCATGAAGCAGGAATAGCCAACAGTATTTGCACTGATATGAACACTGCCCTCATAGGATCACGTTCACACAATAGAGTTTTCTAAAGCCTAATTTATTTAAGCAACATCTACCATAATCAATGGGGAGAAAGAATATTCTAAAAGGAGATTAAAAACAGATAAATCTTTTTTACACTTCATAATTAAGCTTAAGTTTAGTCAGATGAGGTGAATATTTTTCCTCATTCTGTTTGTCTGCTGTTACACCATTCTACATGTAAAGGCCTGTGTAAGGCAATGAACTTGTCTACATGAAATATGGCAAATAACAGGCCTCTGATGAGCTGCAGGGAGAACAGCACTGCAGACATTTTCCCAAGCTCCAAGTACAGTTAAGACCTGCCCAACCCTATCCATGCTGCATTCTACCACACCAAGAGCTGCAGGTTGAGCAGCTTCTCCTTCCTACATGTCACACAAACAAATGATCAGAAGGATGCATCTGTTCTACAGAGCAGTGTCATTTTGAAAGCTTCTAAATAAGTATGAGCAGTCACAGACTACTCTGAGGACTTCTGAGCTATCTTCCAAATAATGACAGTGTCACAGCACAGATCAGAAGGCATCTAAGTGTGCACCCAGACTTTGGTAACTCACCAAGCAAAAACAAGTACACTGATTATGTCGGGTGTTTTCATCTGCTTGGCATCGCTGTGTGACATGGTCAGCAAAAGTTCTGTCCAGAAAGCAGTGACTCCTGCCCAGCACGGCCTATGTTTGTTTCTCTAGTTTGCAGACAACTGGCATTATAATGTCATTCAAAGCTTAGCATGGAAAACACTGGCACATTCAGACATTAATCCTCCTCGAACATAGTTACTCACCCCTCCTAAATCCAGCCATAGAAGAACAGTGTTTGAAATAATAAATGGAGAAGAGACCTCTCTCTTCAGTACTTGCAAAATTTATAAGACCCTATTTTACAGAAGCCAGGCATCTAGGAATCATGGCTGTAGGATAATTGCTTTTGCTTTTCCAGCTGATGATGTCAACACCTCAAACGTCTGTAACAGAGTTGAAGAAGAGTTTTTAGCAGCACTCCAACGAACTAAATCAGTTATTAATGCAAAAACTGTGCCTAATCCAAACAGTACCTTGCCAATCTGTGCATTTCATAGCATTTCTTCTGCTGGAGAAATAACTCATCATTACATAGTACGCATTAAAAGGAAAACAGCATGAAACTTACCGGCATCAGGCAGTCACCAAATGAGTCATAGAAATAGCTCGAGTAATAAAGGAAGTGGAGAAACAGAATTTAAAACCTTAGAAACAGAGTAACAAGGCACAATAAGTGGGGTTTTGTTTGTTTTGCAGTGGTATTTCCCAAAATTCCAGATGCCAGCAGTGGAATGTAAATTTCTAAATCTGAAATGACCCTAAGTGCCCACATCCAAGGTTTTGCTCATTTCTGAGCATCCACAGGAGTTCACGCATTCTATTTGCTTGCTGGACCCTTGAGATGACCACTCGTTGGTTGAACAGCTTACATTTCTGAAGATGCTACAGGGAGCTTTATATCGATGGAAACAATTGCATTTAAGAAGGCAGAGGTTTAATGGAAATAAGAATCTTTGCACCTTCATCTGGAGAAGTAGTATTACCCTACGAACAGAGTAATTAAAGTGATTTAAATGAGCTTTCTTCAGAGTAAGCCTGCATTTCCCCTCTCAGTTCTGAGAGAAAACACTTCTCTGCTTCATTAAGATAGGAGAGAAGGATCATTATGGACAAATACAGAACCGAAAGCCATTTCCACAGTGCTTATAATTACTAAATAAACTAGTACTTTTTAAAGACACAAGTAAGCACTCTGAACAAAGAAAGTGGTGCACACACAGAGAAGTTCTGAGCCAAAATGCTCTCTTCTTGTATTTTATGCACAAGGTCAATTGGAGCTAGCTTTTAGGAAAGGGATGCTGGTTTAAGCTTTTGTGTCAAGATCTCGCAGTGTTTGCTAAAACCTTCCAGAAGGTCAGGGGCACGACAACTGCTCAGAAGCATGGCTGCTCAGCAGGCCAGGGCCAGAGTGGGTGTGCAGAGGAATACCAAGGTGACCTGGTGACAGGGCCCTGGCTGCCCTGGCAGCCTCCCACAGTGGGACTCAGGTTACACAGTGACCACGGCTCAACTTATCTGCAGCGGAGGAACCTCACATGAACTTCCACTCTTAGCTTTGGCACAGTTAATCGCACCAGCCTTCATTAGTGCCCAGTGGCTCAAAAGACCTGTTCTCCAAACCAAGTTCTAACATCCCAGAAACGCCGAAGAGATCAGACACTCCCTGGCTTCAGATGCTGTTGATCACTGAGGTGAAGCACTGCGAGACGTGACATGTTCTTAATATGTAATACTCTGACTAGAGGCCAGAAGGAAGATGGGTGAAGCAACTATTTTACACCAATCTACAATTTTAGGTCTTGGCAGCTTTACCACTCGGCAAAGAACAATCGTTGCTGCGAGACTGGACGGAGGATACAGCCCTCAGAATCCCTTAAAAATACCTTTGCAACAGAAGCACCATTCTAGCCTTGGGTTTTCGCTATGTTGCCAAAGAAAATAGACCTAGTAATTGCTAAATACCACACCTGCTCAGCCCCAGCAGGTACTTATGGTTACACTGCACAGGTTTGCTTTCATAAAAATAGTAACTGCACAAAGTTATCATGTCTGGCTTTAAATACTCAGATTCAGTATAGGTACACACAATGCTTCTCAGCCAAGAGCCTAGAGCCTTTGGTGCTTCGTATTCAAAATAATGATAGGAATAGTTGCCATGCAGAAATCCCACCCTCCCCGGCAATCAGTAGCTATCCCAAGATCAGCACCGTGAAAAGGAACACTCAGCTCTTCTGGGTACAAGCGAGCGCCCACTCCTTAGAATGAACATTTGCAATTGCTTTGTAGGGCAGCACAGAGAAAGACATCTTACAGCATCTCTCTCAGCAGCTTTGATTCATTATCTTATTATCTTATACCAGAATATTTCCTTTCTAAATGAAGTTGTCTGAACATCCTATTGAAAGAGCTTGCTTTTTTAGCTGTAGGTATTTTAAACCTCTACCTCGTGAACATTTTATGTGAACAGTAATAGTCACAGCAAATATACTTACAGGTTGGACCAAGCACTGATGTAAAGTTTGTTATTTTAATGGATTGTTTTGCAGACCTGCACAGGAACTATTCACACAAGAATTAAAATCCCATCCACATCCAAAGTTCTCACAGCAGTCAGCCACTTGAAGAGCTGTGCCATATCCCAAGATTGTTTGTTAAAGAGGCAGCTAAGATGCATCCTCAAAGGAGTCACCAAGGAAAAAAGGCAAAAATGTTTCTAGAATCGGATAATACATTTCAAGGTACTACAGTAACCTCCCACACACTAGCAGCTGAAATCCTTTTAACTTCAGTTTGCCTCCCATTTTGGATCTCTCCTTCCAAGTAGATGCATGTTTATTTCCACAAAAGAAGTCAAACACAGACCTTCAGTAAAGGTTCTGTGTTTCATTTAAACTGAAAACTACCATTGGTTTTCCCACTTACTACAAACACACTGAAATCATCCTTTCCAAAGCAAGGATTACACTGAATTTTCTCCTTCATCACAGACTTGCTCATAGTTTCTTTTTTTGTTGTTTTTTTGAAGAGCTGTGAATACCCAAAGGCAGTGTTTGCTGCTTTCATATCTATCAAGAAATTACAACTGCTTTAGGTGTGTCCCATTCAACTTTAATTGGGCCAATCAAGAGGGAAATGTTGTTGCTTTATACGTACAGGCTAGCAGTAAATAAGTGTGATTGCCAAACAAAATAGAAAATGAAGTTTTATATATATATGAAATTATAATTCCGCATTTGATGCAACTTACATTTGTGTCTGTATTACTGCAGAATTAAAAAGAAATGATAAACCAAAGTATTTCAAAGAGAGTTAAGAGTAGTGGATACGTAGCCTCCAACTGATTTGTGTTTAATGTGTTTTGAAACTTTGAACCTGATATATCATTAGGACTGAGATCATAATGATCTGTGGGTTGTTACACAATTCCATTGAAGTTCACTATCAGCAGAACTATACTATTTCATGTGAGTATCTTGGGAAAGGCCTGTGAAATACAGCACTCAGATTCCTTGACAGACCTTAAGAAATCGGGTCACAGGAATAACAACTGAGTAAATTGTATTTCATGCTTACCCATTAACATAAGGACTTGAAGGAGCAGAATGGGGTGATAAAATAAACTTCTTATTCCCTTAGCTTTAGACCAACTCTGGCACCACAGGCAGGATGCTTTTAGAGACACTGGTTAAATGAACTTCCTTGAAAGCTGTGATCACCTTATGCTCATGAGGTAACACCTGAATTAGTTTTCACTACGGGACAATCTCCGTTAGGAATGCTGGTGTTTGTTCTTTGTGTTCTGCCGTAAGGAGCAGAGTTTCAAAACTCACAACACACGCACAGAAACTGTATTCTTTGATTAACCTTGCACTGCAGGAGCTTCTGAATTAGCAGCAGCTTCCTGCTGTGCTTCCTCCACAGCACTGGATGCATCTGCAGCCGGCAAGTCACTCTCTCCTCCAGTTTCTGGGGTAAGCCCAGAACTCTCCTCCTGTGCTGCAGGTCCAGCAGTGGCTGATGCATCGGCTTCTTCCGTGGCCACATCTGCTCCAGTGACTTCAGCTGTCTCCTCTTCATCACCTTTTAAGGGTTTATTACAAATAAAGAAAGCGTAAAGTGCATGCATGCAATACAACTTCACCGACTACCTTCACAATCATCCTCAGTTATATTTTAAAGTGGGAAGCTAACTAACATCTGGGATCAGAATTTACAAAGCAAGTTGTTATATAAAAAATTAATCTCCCCTACTGTCAAGTGTGACACCATAAAAGATGTTTACAAGATAAAGAAACCATATTCTTAACTACCACATTTCACAGCTGCTTCAGTATACTAACAGACCGTGTGGCTTAAAACGAGTGACTGCACGAGGTGGGGATGCAAGGAGGGATAAAAATAAAAAGTGCTGGGAAGCAGATCGTACCAAGTGTTGCTCCAAACCCACTCTACTGATAGGGTCAGTGACAATGTGCTCTGACTTTGCAGGGAAGTAGATACTTGTCCAGTTTGCACCCAGCAGTGGCATTACCATACCACAGATAGTACCCGTGCTACCACACTTAAAAGCTCTTACATAATGTATTACCAGTCAGGCTCACATATTGGAAGCGCTGCAATTCAAGGCAGGGCTATTTTCAAGGCAGCAAACTTGGTTGGCAGTAGCTACAGCAATTCAGAGCCCAACACAAAATTAGTTTTCAGATGGGTTTTGTGGCATCTCTCAGCTCTGTGCCACCAGAGATATTCTGCTACCCCTGTTTATCCTGCATCCTTGAAAGCCATATTGACCGTGCTGTGAGCACACTTCAGACTGCAAAAGCCATAGCACTCAAGTAAGAAGGAGAAGATCCATGGGACAGAAAGAAACAAGGGATTCCTACTGAAATTAGGTGCACAATAAGAAAATAACTTGAGAATGTTGAGTGCCCAACAGTGACATGACCAGCTACGACTGATTTTCATTTTATGAAGTCCCAGCTGTCTCAAAGAACTGCCTAAATTCTGTGGGACAGGCTCTTTAGAAATGAAAAACGCAAATCTTCCCAAGCACGTGAACTTACAACTTCAGCTGAGACAAGTCATCACAAACTAACGGCACAGAGCAGCACAAGAAGTACACGAACACCATGCAAGTATGCACTAAGATCAAGAAAGTTATAGAGCAAGTGTTCATTGCAAGTTTACTACCAGACCCAATTCACCAGGTGAGAAAACAGAACTGGAAATAAAATTTGCAATAGAGCATGAACTAAGTGAGGAAAAAAGGGAAAGGCTTAAAGAGACATAGTCAGATTTTTTTTCTTTTATATGTGATTATATATGGAACAGATCAATTTCATTTCTTTCTTTTCTTATGCCAATGCAAGCTCACCTGACTGCGTTCAGGTTTTAACGCAAGTCTACTCACTGCTTAGAGAAAATCAAAGCTTTGTCCTGCACAACCTGACCATGTCCCTTTAAGAGAAGGCTGTATTTCAGAAAAACTACATTGATTACACAAAGAACAGACTAACAGCCAAGCTCAGCATTCAGTACAATTTATTGGACAGTCAAGTATAGGGTGCATTCATTCAGAACAGCCAGCTTCTCGATCCCAGCACTGCCTTCTGCAAAGCAGATTCATTAAGAGCTCAATATGGTTTGGCCTTGCAAACATAGGTATTTCTTTTAAAGTCTCACAAGGATGGAGTTTTACAATAGAAGGCATAAAGTCATCCCAGGGTAGGCTGCAAGGTACGCAATGGTGAAGGACTGTCCTTTGTGTTTAACTTCCTCGCCTTTGGAAAGAGATTTCCCTTGTATTTTAGTCTGGAAAGTGTAAAAGCAGAGTAGAGATTAGACAGATTGAATCAGCTTGCATTAAGTTCAAAAGAAAAATCATCACTAAAAAAGGAGGAAATACAGAGTAGGTTAAAAGGAGACACACGCGAATGGAAGACAAAACTCAGTATTTGCTAGATAAGCAAGTAGAATGTTCCACAAGGCAAGCATCATTTTACAGTTCAAATCATGCTCCAAATTTCCTACTGCTACTTCATGTTCCAGTTTCTGCCTGGGGCATTTTAAAATCCTTCCCTACATCTGAGAACAGCTTTCAGTTAAAAAGAGCTGAGGAATAGTTGCAATTCTTTTTTTTTTTTTTTTTTTAATGTCTTACATAATAATTAAATTCCATTTAGGTGACATTTCGACCCACTAATCAAAAAGCCTACAGTGGTGTTTGATTCTTTCATTCACTTTGTCAACACCGTTTGCTACATGAAGGTCTTAATAGACAGTTTGGTTTGGGGCACGAGGAATGAACTTTCCTCACAATGAAGAACCACGAAAGTCATCTGGATCAGCAGAGACTTAGCACTGGCACAGGCTGCACAGAGAGGTGGTGGAGGCTCCTTCTCAGGAGGCGTTCCAGACCCGCCTGGACGCCTACCTGTGCAACCTGGGCTAGGGAGCTGCTTTGGCAGGGGGGTTGGACTCAATGAGCTCTAGAGGTCCCTTCCACCCCCTACAGTTCTCTCTGCTTCTCTCTGATCAGCTGTACCCTAGTTGTAAGTCCTTCCAGCACAATGTTCTTTTTTTAACTCCGTAACACGTAGCAAACACGGCACAAGTGTGCTGTTTGGCATGCTGCTTTACTATCCTCCATTTCATACTGTTACTAGCAGTTTTACAGTGTATTTTAAGCTTGAACTTAAATGATCCTAAAAAGCATTAGGTGACTTTGAGAGCACAGTTCTTAACCAGCAATGCTTACTGTGAAACAGTGTAAGGACTTAACTGAATCTACAGAATACACAGGGAAAGAAGCTGTAGTGGCATTTTTGGGAAAAGCAACACAAGATACACACTGAAATAAGACTACACAGGGCACAGGAGAAAGGGGAAGGAGGAGATTCTATTGAGAAGGTACAGAGAGGATTCCATAGGAAAAATAAGAACAGAAACCTCTTTGGGGAGGATACAGTTCAGAATGAAAAATGGTTTGAAAAAAGAGCTGATTCAACAGTGGCTTTGTAGTGTGAATTGAAATTAGTCACGAGTCCAATTAAAAATTCAGGCTTGAGCATCTAGTCAGGAGTCTAAAGATCCAAATTAAGGGGGAAAACAAGAGTCAGAGGTCTTCTCTGGATGGCCCCGCAAGTGTTTTGGACTTCTTACTGCCTCTCCTTATTAATAGTAATCATCTGCCATGAATGGCTATATTTAAGTAAAATACTAAACAGCAAAAGGCATCAGATTATGTGAGGGTACCTGAAATGGCAATTAATTGA
Organism: Callipepla californica brunnescens; assembly: GCA_023055505.1. Lineage (NCBI taxonomy): Eukaryota > Metazoa > Chordata > Aves > Galliformes > Odontophoridae > Callipepla > Callipepla californica. Next base: position 2,516,235 of record JALIRH010000026.1, read on the forward strand.
GTTACAGAGCACTGAGGACTCTGATCCCAGTCTCAGGCAACACAAGTATAGTCTTTCTGGAGGTAAATAGTACCACTATTTATACTATGTATACTACACAACGCTTTGGTGAACTAGGGTTAAAACACAGTACCTTGCAAAGAGAACCCTAAGAGAGGAGAGGGAACGTGCTGACATTTTGAGTGGCCTGGGAGGGGTAGTTAACACTACTGTGCTCATCTGACCGCGTTGACATAACCCTCGCTTCATCCCTGAACAGCAGAAGGCAAGGTCACTAGGAGAAAAAACGTACTTTGGTCCCAGTCTGATTTTTTGTTTTAGGGACAAGAAAGAATTGCACTAAAACTGTAGCCCAAAATCTCTGCTGACTGGAAGTTCAAGACCTGCATTAATTCCAGCTGCTTCAAAGAATCTACGTTAAAGCATTTTGCCACTTTAAACCTTAAAATCTGTAATTTTAAAAACTTCATAACTGAAGAGCATGTTGTGGAACTTCAGGAAGATTAAACTAAATCACTTCAGAGGCAGACAACTTAGAGGATGTTTTCACCCTGGAAAAGAAATTTCAACTCAGCATACTCGAACCTATCCGTTGTGAGCATGCAAATACATTGAATCAATTCTCCAGATGCCACCCTCTGAAAAAAGTGAAGTGACAGCTTCAAAAGCGATGGCTCCATGTTTTAAAAAGTTGTGCTTTTTGTTTTTAGGAGGTTTGCTTTTTTTTTTTTTTAAGTGGCAAATCAATAGTCATGACAAGGTCCCTTACACGTCCATTTTTATAATTGCTTTTGATAGCAAGGCCGTGCTTGCCAAGTTCTGTCTTTCAGATTAACCGTGTTGTAACGCTAATTGATGTGGACAGATACAACATTCCATTACAAGCATGTGAACTAACTTGGTCTAATTATTTAAGCATGAAGGACTATGTTAGGATTTATCATACATTTCGGTGCTGTCTGCTTTTCGTTTAGACCTAAAATAAAAAGGAGTCAGTCCAAGTTGTGGGACAAGAAATGGGATCATTTATCTGTTTATTTACTTGCTTTTGTTCCTAACTCAACACATCCCCAGTGTTTCCTGACACACGTGGCCTGGAGACAACCTGTTGGCTGAGAAAGAGCTATTATCTGTTCTTTTGTTTTGGGGTAGAGCTGGGAAGAGATCTGATTTTGACAGCGTTCAATTAAAATTCATTAAGATTTCAGTATATCAAATGAAAATACCCAAGAAAGAAGGAGTGGTTCACACATCAACTCGTTTCATCCAAAGATACTGCAGCTTGGGCACGGGCCAAGGTAACTGCCTAAACACAAAGCCCATCTACAAAATTTGAGCAGAACAGTCCTTGCTCCATGTCACAGAAAGCAGGCAAGGACTTGGACACTGTGAAGGCCTGATGAGGTAACCCAGACATCTGCTCCAGATCTTCGTGTACCCACAGAACAAGAGGGAAGAGCTCCACTTACCCTTGTAAGAGTCAGCTTTGTGTTTCTGCCCTCTCTCGTGGAGAACATTGACATGATCAATGTAGTTGCTGCGGGAGGAACCAACTACCTTGTAGGTCTGAAAAAAAATATATCTAAACATATATCTAGCTAATACACACACGTGAGATCAGATATCTAACTAAGGTTACCAAACAAAATAAAGGGAAGAGGGAAGGGCTTCAAACAAGCACTGCTGCTCTTCTTGAAAAGGACAACAAATGATTACAAGCAATGTTAACATATCCAAAAATCCATTTTTTTCCACTAACATGTGTAAGAAACATATGAGAATTAGAAAGAAAATACAGTGCTTCAGGAATTGAACTGAATATTTCAAAGGGTAATTACGCTTAGGTTTGTATTTGTATAAAAAACTATGGTAATCAAAAAGCTGACAGCAAGAGAGTTTATAACTTTAGGACAATCAGACAAGAACAATGGTATTTTGAGCAAGTAGATCCCACTCACCATTGTTGAGGATTAACTGGGAGAGGGGAGAGAGAAACTTGTTCTATTTGGGGACGTGCTAGTCAGTATCTCAGTTCTCAGTAGGGGAAGGGAGCTATGAAATGAAGGTTTTAGGGACCTGAAGCACAGTCTGATGAACTTAGAGGAAGGCTGGTGAGAGACTGCTATGAAAGCTTGGGAACACTCGGGGTTTACAAAGCTCAAGCATGCTTTTTTCTAAGTAACTAATATTCTTATCTTCTTTTGTGCTCCCATTAAGCCGGTTCCTAATCTTCCCCTCCCAGCTTCAAACAGCTTCCTTCACATCCGTTCCTGCCCACAGCACAATGTTCTTAACATTTGCAGTTGGCAAGAAGAGACAAGGTGTTAGCGACAGATGCCTTACTCCGTCTTTGGAGGAATCAATTTCACATAGCTTTAATTCTTTTCCACCGAGGATCTCAATAGCTACACACATCAAAATACCAACTAAACAGGCAAGAAACGTGCATCGTTTCTTTAGTTATCTTCAACTGATTTTTCTATTCAGCTGCATTTAATTACGTGCCGTAACATCCACATTCTATTGACAGACTTCATTTTTTGACTGTGTTTTTAAAACCCAGAACACGCTTAGAACCACGTCAGCTCAGAAAGCACAGACAGGTCCACTTACATAGAACAAAGCACCGAATGCAGCAACCCCAGTGATGAGATAGTAAATCATGTTCTCTCCAGAAGAGCCGGGAACGCTCCCAGATGACATCTGGCGAAGAGGTGCTACAGAGAAAAATGCTATTTATAGCGATGTAAAATTGATTCTAATACACGGTCATAAAATAGAACAACGGGGTCTGAACTTTACCATGGGAAGAGGTGATTGGAAAAGCTATAGCAAAACTGGGGGATGCAGCTTAGAGATGTGTAGGACAGTGGAGGAAAGCAGGGAGTGGTGCCTATGTGAATGAGGTGCTATCTATCTTCTGATGAGCGTGTCTGCCTGTCAGCTTCCCATCTCTGGGCACAGTCATACAGACGCATCCTGCCTAAGGAGAGTAAAAGGCTTAACCTGCCTTTATTCACTCTTGCTGAGTGTCAGCAGAGGGACCAAATTCTCTTCGGTTTAACAGCAGACAACGTTAGGAAAAAGCCTTTCGCTTTGAATTCACGCTTTTTCGTTCCCAGCCAGGCAGCTGACCTTCAGCTGAGGCTGCGCAGGGCGGGCAGGCAGGGTTACACAATGCCATCGGGAGCACGCACCGCACCGCACCGCGATGACAGCGCAAGCCGTTTCTTTCCGCCCACCGTGGCTGCGCTGCGTGCTGCGGCCTCGGGGGTCCTCCGAGGCACGTCTCACCCAAAAGCTGCTGCCCGACAGCACGCGTCCGAGCGCTGCAAGCAAAGCCAGCCCCGATCGGCTGCGTCTGCCATCACCCCGCGTGCTACCGGCACCGCAGGGCCGCGGCATCCCCTCCCGACCGCGGGACCGCCGTCCCGAAGTGCATCCCCGTCCCGCCCCGCGGAGCCCCGCCGCCCGCCCGCCGCCCGCGACCTTCACGCGTCCCCCGCCGCCCCGCTCCCCCCCACCCCGCACGTACCGCGCTGCGAGAGGCGGCTGGCGGCCGACGGAGCCCGGCTCAGCCGAGCGGCCAGCGCCTGCGAGGCGGCCCTGCACAGGTACATGGCGGCGGCGGCGAGAGCGCGGCTGCGGGCGCTGCGACGGGCACCGCAAAACGGGCACCGCAGCGCGCTGCGGCGGCCCCGCCCCTGCAGCACCGAGGGCGGGCTGTGCGCTGGCACCGCCCCCCCGCACCTGGCCGGGCGGGCGGGTCGCGGGGTGCTCGGGTAGGGGCACCTCACGGCCCTGAGACCTCCACAGCCCACCCGCACGGGCATCTCAGCTGCCTCTCCCCTCCCACACAGGCGGGCAGCGCCGTCGCCGCCGCTCCATTTTGATTCCCTCCGTCCTTGACTGCCCTTGGGCCGAGCACTCAGAGCGCCTCAGCAGGGGAACAGCCACAAGCACTGCACAGTCACGGTGCTGTCCCTGAGATGCCCTCACGCAGCGCCTCGAGAGCTGTCTGCCGCGCTCTGCCTTCAGAAAACCACACACCTCCATCCACACCGTTCTCAGAACCACGAAACACGTAAACGCGGTCGGAAAGCAATTCACAAAAGCCAAGAGAATAAAACAGATGGCAGGAGAAGTCTCCAGCAGCTTGCTCCACACTTTATTTCATCAGCTTGCACGTGAAGTGGATGAACAAGGGTTTAAATCCTTTTAGGCAGGCCTGCTGTACTCCTTAACTCACAGCACACAACCGACAGTATTTCTTATCAAAGATTTGGTCAACCTAAAGAAGAGGGGAAAAAAAATCCCTGAGCAAGAAGGAAAATGCACACCGTTAAGTCAGTAAGAAAACCTACCTTTATTTGTCCTTGTCAAGAGTGTCTACATACGCATACTTACTATGAACATCCCGTGCACTTATGTTGTCTCTCTTGTTTTCTCCTTTCATACTCCATGATGTCTTCATTATGCTGCTTGAAAAGCTACAAAAGCAATGTATATTGAATGGCTATACAAGCCACAGCTAGAACAAGAGGACAAAGAGAAACACACCGCTTTTTCCTCAGAGATGAAATTCCAATGATATGATATGATATGACCAGATGGGCTTCCAGGTCCCTTCAGACTTAGGACATTCTATGATTTTCCACTGGGCTTTTTTTCCTTCTTGCTCTTGACCCACCCAACCCTGAGAACGACTGGAGGAGCGAGGGGAGGAAGAATACATCCTGCCCCAGAAATCTGGGTCATCACGTGTGCTGCTTATCCTTTACATTCCCTCATGAGAGCGACTACACCCTGCCTGCCCCAAAATCAAGCCCAGGAGCTTTCATACAATGAACTGTGACACGGACCTGGCAAGGCACGATAACCCACACATCATACCTCAGTCCTGACATCTGCCACATCTATCCCTGCCACAATTAATCGGTTGTAGGCGTTCTGCTCAGATCACTGTGATCTGGAAATGGTTCAGTGCAATAAAACCAGAGCAAAATACTTACAAAAGCCCACAGGGCAGCGGTGGTGGTGAAAGCCAAGCCAACCCTGAACCAGTTTGGTTGCTCGTGAGCAGACTTTCTCGCCACAAACACAGAGCGAGCCGAGGCTAGGGAGACAGAAGACGGCAAACACGTGAACATGCATTCAGATTCAGACTCCCCATCGCCCTCAGGAACGCAGTAAGGACAGAACATAACCGTAACCGCGTCCTCCCCTCGCTCGCCACGGGGCGGCACGGCTCCCGGGGTGAAACACCCGACGGGGCGGGGCTCAAAGCCAAGCGAGGACGGGGAAGCGCATCACGGTCAGGCCGCTTCGAGGAGCAGAAGGGCTCTCAAGCGTGCAAAGCGCGGCCCGGACGATCCTCCCCTCAGCCCTCATCCCGCTGCACCGCTCACCCACCCAGGCCGGGCGGGCCGCCCGCCAGCCGCAGCCAGCGCGCCGCGCTCAGCGCCGCCGCCATCTTGTCCGCTGGGCGCGGGGCGGGGCGGCCCAAGCGCGCCGCCTGCCGGCCGGGAGGAGCCCGCGCGTCCTGCCGGGCGCGGAACCGCTTGTGCGGGGCGGCGAAACCAGCGGGGCGGCGGCGGAGAGCGCGGGCAGCCGCAGGGAACACCGCGTGCCCCGGGGCCGCGCGGAGGGCCGGGCTCGGAACGCAGCCGTGACTCAAGGGGCGGGGCGGGGTCGCGGCGCATGCGCGCTGAGCGCAGTGACCCGGCTGGGGAAGCCGCGCGCGGGGGCCATTTTGGCGGCGCTTCTCCGGCCTGCTCCGTGACCACGTGAGCGCCGCCCGGGGCTCGGCGCGGGGCAGCCCTGCCCGGCGGGCGCACGGGGCCGGGCCCGCGGGGACAGAGCGCGGCGGCCGCGGGGCGGGCGGGCCGGGAGCGGAGCGGCGGGACCATGCCGTCGGTCAGCCTGCCGCCCAAGGAGAACGCACTCTTCAAGCGCATCCTGGTGAGTGGCGGGCGGGCAGGCCGCGCCGCGCGGGCGGCGGCCCCGTGCCGCTGTGCGGAGCGCCGGGCGCCGCCGGCGGAACCGGGCCGGGCTCCGCGGGACGCTGCTCCCCGCCGGCGGGGCCGCTTGCCGGCCGCTTGGAGCGCCGATTGCCGCGGCACGCCGCGGGGAAGGCGGCTCGCGGAGGAGGAAGTGAGGAGCGGTGGAGGCTTGCTGAAGTTTGGTTTTTAAGCTGGCCCTCGTTGGAAGTGGAGCTGCTGGTTTTTCAGGGGCTGAAGCGAAGGCAGCTGGGAAGCTGTGACTCGGTAACGGCATCGCGAGGCGCGCCGCCTGGGCAGGGTTAGGGCAGGCACGGGGAGCTGCGAGGCTTACTTCCACTTGGCGGGATTCGGCCCTGCCCGGCACTTGGCGTGGATGTGCTCCGAGCGCGTACACCTTTCCAGCTGGAGTAGTGGAGTTGGTTCAGCTCAGTAACGTCTGCTGCAGTCTGAGCAGATTTCCGTACACCGATTGTACTTTCGTTGTCTTTTTAACCGAGCAACTTCAGTAAAAAGACAAGAATTTCAGGTGCTGTTTAAATTACAAGTTTCTTGGCTTTTTGTTTCCCTGTGTCTTCCAAGCGTAGTCTGGCATTAAGGCTGCCCTGTGATGAGGTGGCTTTGTGAATGGAGAAGGGTTAAAGTCAGTTTTCATCATGCTGAAAACGCGGCTAACGAACTACTTGTCTGCCTTATTATAGGTAATGAGCCTGCTTTGTAAAGCCTTGATTACATGGCTGGCTTGAGTGTGAGGTGTCTTTTAGGAGTCCTGTTCATCCAAGCAAGCCCAAGGAAACATGCCTTGCCTGCTCCCACACCAACACCCCGTGTTCCTTGTCCTGCGACCCTTCCTGGATGCAGCCTTGCTTTTCAGAAGGCTGTAATCCTTTGTGATACTGTATCCTCAGCTGCTCTTCCTTTGGCCCAGGAATGGTGAGCAGCAGGAAGAAGAGCCAGAGCCTGCCTGGGCAGCTGGCTCGCTGGTGGAGCCCAGGCTGCCTGATGCAGCGGCCACATGAGTTGGCCTGGGCTGGCACGTTCTGTGTGCTGGCCTGGAACTGTGCTGGGGAGCAAGCCTGGCTGAGGATTTTTCAGCAGATGCTTTGGCAGCCAGCCCAAGTGCTATTGAAAGGATGCATTACTCTTCAGATAGATAATTACTCATACCAGAACTGTTCTCAGAAATGTGAAATCAGTCACACTTCCGCTTACCTGGAAGTAGTAAACTTAGGAGCTAAGTAGGTAGGTGGCCTTGTATTTCAGTCAGTGAAGTATAAAAAGAAACTTATTTAAAAAAAAGTGTTGCTCCCAAGCTCTTGTTTTATTGCCTTTCTTGTAAGAACTGTGCCTGTAGTATAGAAGTGAAATGTTGGGGTCTTGCAAAAATGACATTGAGCTGCCCAGCCCACATTTACCTTTTTGTAGTGAAAGCGAATTATTACTTTTTCAAGTTTTTGTTTTGTAGAAAACATCTTTTGCGATCTGTAAACTTCTTTTGCATCTAAATTGGCTTGCAAACCAGCATTTCCACTTCCCTGACGAATTCTGAGTTCAGAAGGGTGTGCACTTTGCCTTTGTTTGTTGCAACACACTAACTAGACTAACCTCTCCTAGTCACACTGCAGGTATGTGGAGGTTCTAATACAAAAAGTTTTCCATATGAATGGCGTTTTGTAGCTTGATGTTCCCTGGTGCAGAGAGAAAGGAATCTGTGTGATCAGCTTGAATTACAAAACAGCAAAAAGCTCAACAAACAGTCACAAGGAGAGCGATTGCTAGCTGCTTCAATTTGCGCTTCCATTAAAAATGAGGTTTTGAGCTTATGTCGTTCTTTCAAACACAGGGAATCTCTGAGCAGTCCACAGATTACTGAACAAGATGTCTGGGAGAGGTAGGATAGCAAATGCAGCAGCTGAAGGAGTAGAGAATTAGACTTTGGTACGCAGAAATCTGGGTGTGCCATGAGGTAATGGAGAAAACAGTTTAGCATTTTGGTTTCTGTGCCCTTCTTACTAGAAAAGTTAAGACAAATGATTGTAGGAAGTAAGATTGTCTGATTTGTATCAGATGTAAGTGGTGAACCTCGCTGGCCTTCTGCCAGATTACTCTGCCACTGTGTCTGGCCAGATGCCATTCATCAGGTATGCTCCGTTTTACTTCCTGAGTCCAATCAGTGGCATCCAACAAGCAGCAGAGGAAATGTTTTTGGAGCCAGGATGTTCTGGCAGAGCAAGGAGGTGCACGTGCTCACCGTAGCTGGTGGGCTTGGCCTCCAGTTGAGTACAGATTTGAGCAGGAAAGGAGAAGTCTGTGTGTTTAAGTGAAAGGTCATTGTGGAATTAAGTGTATTCGAGCCTGGTTTATAAAGTTCTACTGAGCTGTAATCCAGCACATACTGTGGAAGTAAGGGGCAAAAGAGGCAGGCTGCCGTGCTGGCCTAGCCCTGCGTATGTTACACTTCATACACATCAGAGCTCTTTGTTCAGGTCTGGTGGTTCTGTGAGGTTCTTGATGCCTGGAGTGGCAAATGTGTGCTCTCAGAATCTGTTCCCTTACGTGCTGGGAGGGCCTGGCTCAGCACGCCGCAGCGTGTTCTGCAGCAGGGCATCGTGAGCACCAGCGTGTCTGCTGCAAGAGGAGGAGTGCTGAATTTCACCTTGGGCTGCTCATTGCTGAGCTAATGCTGCTCAGAGCGAGCGTGTTCGTCTTTGAGCTGCTCTTCCTGTCCATGGCTTTGTCAAGTGTTCTACTAAAAGCTGTAGGAACTTCCTAATGACATAAAAAAAAAAAAAAAAAGCTTGTTGAGCAGCATCTCGTTAGTGGCTCTGCTGTAAATGTGCCAAGCCCCTCCTGCTGGGCCATCTTCCTGTTTCTTCACTCCAGAATCTGCTCCTTGTGCTCCTTGTCCCTCCACTTTCAGACTTGACAGACCTGTCCTTCTCCTTCGCTCATGCTTTGAGCAGCAGCATTTGTCCTCTAAAATAATGCCCTGTCTCAGCAGTTTGGGTGCTGACTCCAAGGCTGCTGAGATGGCAGACCTGTAATATCTTTCGAAGCGATCTTGATTTGAGATTCAAGGCAAGATTAAAGACTAATAGTCAAAATTTCGCTTTTATCAGTAACCAAATAAATTAGCACATTTTGTATGCCATCATCACTGCATTTGCATGACTGTACGGCAGTTGAGTGTGCTCACCTCTGAAGTCTTACCACACGCTATCTCATCTGGGAGACAGGATTGCTAACAGGGCTTTTCCGATATTGTGGCTGCAGGAGTGTCCATCGCTTGTTTCCCTTTTCAGGAAGGAATGCTACACTTGGCTTTCCCAAAAGTAAGAAGGAAAAAATGTCTTGGTTGAAACATTGGAACGGACATGAAGTACAGACATTGTGTGTTCAGCAGCATTGCTGTGTCTTTGTTGAAGAGCTGTTTTTGCTCCCATGATATCACACAATCGAGGTAGCAAACCTTGTAATGTTGAAGAGCAACCTTCTTTATCTCAATAATCGCATCAGATATTTTGCAATGATGTTTACAAGGCAACATCTCATACCTCAGAGCTGAGTGTAAAGAATATTTGGGACATAATACAAAGGTAGACAATGTCAGAGTCCTCAGCATGCGTCTCAGACTGTGGTGAAATATCCATGCAAGTCTGTAGTGCCCTTTTGCAGGGAACCCCTTTCTCCCTTTTTTTTTTTTTATGTATCATATTTTGGAATTTGCGTTTATTTACTTAACCCATCACAGAATAGTGTGTATCTGCTATCCATACCAGATTTTTTGTTGCTTTCATGCATGATACAGAGATGAAGCCCGAGCACTGTGGTATTGAAACGCAGACGGAAGCCAGCTGACCTGATTTGACACAGAGCCAAATGAGTGATAACTTTTCCCAAGAAGGGGAGGTTAAAATAATAGGCTCGCATATAGCTTGGGTTGGAAGGGACCTTAAAGCCTGTCCAGTTCCACCACCCGTGCCGTGGGCAGGGCTGCCCCCCACCAGCTCAGCTGCCCAGGGCCCCATCCAGCCTGCCCATGACTGCCTCCAGGGATGGGGCACCCACAGCTCTCTGGGCAGCCTGTGCCACTGCCTCACCGCCTTCTGAGGATTGTTTAAAGCCTTGTTTTGTTGTTATCTGCCCATGTAAAAAGTCAGTCTCCCTCCTGTTTATGAGCTCCCTTCAAGTACTGGCAGGCCATAATGAGACCTCCCAGAAGTCTTCTCTAGGCTGAACAAGACCAGCTCCCTTAATCTTTCTTTAGAGGAGAGGTGCTCCAGCCCTCTGATCATCTTAGTGGCCTTCCTCTGGACCCGCTCCAGCAGCTCTGCTTCCTTCCTGTACTGGAAGCCCCAAGCCTGGAAGCAGATGGGGACTAACAAGGGCAGAGCAGAGGGGGCAGTCCCCTCCCTTGTCCTGCTGGCCACTCCTCTTTTGATGGGCCTTCAAGGTGCAAGCAAAATAAGCAAGTAGTAATCAATAGAACTGATGTTGAATAATTTTTTTTTTTCCAGCATAAGTTTTGCTTCAGAATTTTTAGTTTTTCTTCTAGACGAACAGTAGCTATTTGTCTGCAGCTATTTCCCACCACATCTTCTCAAATGTTGCGGTGTGAGGCTGTGTGTGTCCTGCCTCTTTACTAAGTGGAGAGGTCCGCGTGTTTCTTACCTCCTTAACTGCTTGATACAATGTGAACTCTAATGTATTCTGAAGCCTGTTCACTCCCAAAAGTACAGCAGGCTGAGCAGGGGAAGGATGTCGTGGTCCCTTTGGTGAGCTGCTCTAGCTGTTCCTGAGACAAAGCCGTTCTGTTCATTAACTGCACAGTGCTGGAAGAAGACGGTTGTTTTCAGTTCCATTTGAGAACAGAAATTTATGCAAGTTGTTCAGTATTAACCTTTATGTTAGATTTAACTACTTTTTCAGTCCTTTGGTGTACAGTATTTTGTTTGTCATGATCTGGAATCGCCATGATTAGAGTGCTTGCATAGAGCTGTTAAGCCCTTTGTTATGGTCAGCGCTCCAAAGACAAGCTAATTCATGGTGAGCAGTTGCTCCTAATGCTTCCAGCTTTCAGAATCTTCTTTACTCCGTTTAGCTTGAATTAATGCACCTTAGTGTCTTGACCTGATCTAGTCTAGCTGTATAGAGAGTAACTGTGCTGGGAAACCACCTTGAGCTGCACACTGCCGGGGTTTGCTATCCTCTAGGTTGCTGCATCAGAACAGTGCTGAAGGAGCAGACAGCATCAGAGTGGCAGATGTGTGTATCATGCATTTTAAGTGCATGCCTTGGCTGGTGTTAAGGCCAAGTATGGCAAGGCATTCTGCTACAAAACCAGTGGCCAGTGTTCCTGTATGATGCCCCGAGCACAGTTGTGGCCACTGCTGGGAAATGCTGCCCAGACCCTGATGGAGCATAGCTGAAGTTGGAAGAATTTGTCCACTTTCTGCTCAACCTCGCAAACCTTCAGGGAAGAGCAGAGTGGAATCCCTGAATTGTTCTGGCAGAGGCTGACTCTTCTCCATCGTATTTCCTGCTGGGGACTTTCAGGTGCAGGCAGAACATTTACCAGTGCATGTGGCTGTCCGTGATCTGAGTTGGTAACTCTTGCATGTGATGGCAAGTAGTCTGCAGTATACTCTGTATGCTCTGCGTTGCTGAGACAGGCTACGTGACCTGCTGAGGAAGAGAAGTATGGTGGGCTAAAGTGGACTAGTGATGGAAAGTTAAGATTGCATTTCCACTTTTGGTTCTGATTCAGTGGAGGTGATTGTATTTTTGGTATTGGCCAAATTAAGGTGCAAGTCTTGCCGGAGTTACCATCTCTAAGAGGTGAAGTTAACAAATACCAAATGGTATTGTTAGCCAGTATATTTTATAGATGGTGTAATTTATAAAAGATTATCAGGACGGAAAAGAGACAATTAAGATAAAGAGAAATGCTCACCCATCTCCAAGGATCAGGGTTCGCAGAGCAAAACTCCACAAAGGAGGGATCTCTGACAAGAGATCCTTCCCCAGTGGTGGTCAGCTCTTAAATGGGGTCTGGGAGAGGTGGAGACTCCACCTCTGGACACACAGGAGCACTGCCTTCACCTGTGCTCTCACAGCTGACTCAGTGCTCGCCTCAGGTGATCAATCTGTAGTTCAGGCTGTGATTCAACAGTTCCTATACGCTATGAAGAAATTGAACTAGTTCTGGTTCTGATAATCTGCAGATAATGAAGTTAAAAATGTGACTTTCTCGCAACCCAAGAAATCATCATCTTAGTAGAGAGTTCAGTACTTCGTACTGCTTTTTGCAGAATTCAGGTTTTCATTAGAAATTGCACACTATTGTTTCAATTTGAGAACCGATTACTGTAAATTACAAGTTCAACGCTGCAAAATTTCTAAAACTTTTTAGTTTATACCATAGAAAGCAAGTAGTGCAGTGCTGAATGAAGCTTGGATGGAAGTCATGTCTGTGCTCTTCTTGGTTGCCCTCGAGTATGCAGCTAGGTCTGGCTGTTTGGCTTATCAGTTTTTCCTTGCATTCAACCTTGTGGGTCACCAAGGGAATTGCTGGTTAAGTCTTTTCATTCTGCTTTATGGAAGCCATTAAGGCAGAAATGCAGGGAGTTCATCCACATTTAGCATGGTGGATGTGAGTGTGTAAGGCTGGCTGATGGCTGATACTGCTTAGATGTCTGGATCCAGCTTTGGTGTCTCAAACTCCAGAACGTGAGCCTCCTTCCACCTTGGACTCGGATTCTGGTACAAGCTAGCTGTGTTTCCTCCTGTCCGTCTATCTAGTAGTTGCTGTTTGCTCAGCACTCAGTGTCATTTCCTTACTCTAATGTAAAAAGGACTGCTCTTTAGCAGTCCTTGGAACTGTGAAAGATATTCTTCTGTAGAATAGCTGTCCCACAGTGTGTGTCTGAGGAAAGCAGCAGCCCAGAGAAGACTTTCAGCTTCCAGCAAGCCTCTGGTTTTGTCCAAAGGGTGCTTGAGAAGTCCCTCTTCCTGTGTCTGTGATTTTATTTTTCTACTTATTTTCTACTTACTTTTCTTTTACTGATTCTTTTCCTCTCACAGAACCCACTTGACCCCTGGCAGGGTATTTAGTTTTCACTCCCAGGCTAGGCATGTAGTTCATAGTCATCTTTCTGTGAGTAATTCTTTTCCTTCCTTTCCCTTTTTCAGTCGTTTTCTTTAAGAGTTTTTTTTTGTGTTTCTGCTCCTTCAAGCCATGGATTCAGTAAGGTTTGTATCCATAGGATGTCTGTAGGGTTCAGTAAGCATGTGCCATGGTGGCACATACTTGATTCACCATTTCCTTCCCTCTCCTTTGAAGCTTTATTTAGGCTGGCTCTCCTTAAACTTCAAGGTGAAGGGCTGGTTTTTGGACTACATAAAATTAAACTGCTCAGAGATAAGATTTCATGCTCATAGCTGGCATCTGAGCAGCTGTACTTAAGGCAAATCACACAGCCCTGGAGCACCCCTCGTCACCGCTTGTGATGTGCGTGGGGACATGTTCTGGAGTTCCTGTGGCTGCACCACTTTGTGGCAGGTTTTACAGCTTCCCCACCCACCAAAGCGGGAGCGAATGGGTGGGTGCCCAGGCAGCAACTTTTTATGATGGGTGGTTTGAAAGGGGAAAGAAAAAGGCTTGATCCTGTTGTGCTGTCAGCTGCCAGAAGTGGTTGATCAAAGCAACTTGGCCAGTTACTTCAAAGCAGGTCATAACTAAAAGGTATAAATAATAATCCGTCAGGGTTGGGGTTTTTTTTTGTGGTGGAGTTTTTTTCCCAAGATGCCTGTGCAGATTTCCTCTTATCTAACCCTTAGTCTTCCTTTGTGAGCTGGTTTGCTCTGCTAACCTTCTTCTGACTTCTGAGATAGGGAGAGTTGCCCTACCTTGGTATATTGTGAGTCCTCTGGCCATCATCCTGCCCCGTGACCCTCTTAACCAGTGTGGGAAACAAGAGCCTTGCTTCTGTCTTCAGCCTGATATTTCAGCTGTATGGCTCTTTGGTACAATTGAAAGTAATACAATCACTTGTATAGCCTTGTCATTAAAAACACCTTTGAAGTTGATTTTTGGTCTTTCCACCTGTGCTTTGGAAGAGAAGAAGGGGCACTAAGCAGCAGCTTTCATGGTGCCGAAGTGACCTAAATCAGAGACACTGAGGTGGATATGCTGTTAATAAGCATCCCCATAACACGGATCTAACTGGTTTTTAAGTTTTGTTTTCTGAACTTTCTGTTTTACCGGTAGTCTCTGGTGTACCTCACTTGAACTTAGGGGCTAGATTGTGTAATATATTCTTGATGCGTTTTCTTAGCCAGCTTGCAGTGGTATGAGGAACGATGGCATCCTTAACAGGAATGTTATTAGCAGAACTTCAGTAAACGGTTGGCTCTTGCTTCATTTTGCGCTCCTGCCTCCAGAAATGGTAAGCAAGAGCCCCTGGGAGTCTTCGGAGAGACTTGCCAGTGACCACAGGAGCTGAGGCTGTGCCCAGCAACGCGTGTTTCTGTACCCTTATACTCAAGTTGAGGCATTGGCCTTACAGTCAAATGGAACCCAAGAAATTCACAGTGTTTGTGTAAGTGACTTAAAGTGATTGTGTCAGTGTTCACAGCAGTGCTTCTTCCTCCTCTGGTTTCTGTTTCAAGGTTGCCACAGGCTGTGAACTGACAGAAGGAAGAGACCGAAACTGATTTCAAAAGTTCGTTCGTGCCATGTGCCGCTTTTTGCATTACCGTCGTCTTGCACAACGAAATGAGTCACACACAAATTATTGGCTTTAACAAAACTGGGGATGAGTGTTTATCATTTCATGGACACTTCAGTGGTGTTTTCAGTAAAATATTCAGTTTTAGAGTCTATTGCAGTACACTTTGGGCCTTGTTAATTGTGCAAGTAAACACATTAGCTCCAGGTCTTTTTTTTCTTAGCGATGGGAATGTGTTGTCTCAGCATGTTCTTGTGAAGAACTCTGTAAAATAAAAGAGAAAAAATGAGGAGTGTGCTTGTCCATTGGCTTTTTTAATAATTTAAATGAGGATGCTGCTTACAGAAGCGTGAGGTGTACAAAACAATCTAAGGATTCATGTGGGTTTGTTCTTCCAATATCCACAAATTCCAGAAGATGGAAGAATTTTCTGGTAGTCATGGTATTGTTTTCTTCTGGCAAAGAACTTCAGTCTGTGAAATAATGAGTATCTGTCAAAGTTTGAGAAGCTTTATGTTACACAACAAACACCTCCAGTCTAATGCTTAAGAGCTTTTGTGAAAGGAAGTACCTGTGATGTATTGTAAACTGACTTTTAGAAATGCAACATCTCTCCTTACAACAGCTGAAATGAGATTTTTGAGAATGGGAGGAAACATACCTGTAATGAACTGATTTCTGTAGCGGTCTTGAATCCATTTCATCTTTGGCGTCTCTCTTTATAAGGATGGAGGCAATCGGTTCGTAATGCCAAAGTCAGATAAACCCAAGTTTAGGCTCTTGAACCGTTCAGAAGATGTTTGGCACTCCTGCCATGTAGAGCTCCTCAACTGTTTTGTGTTTTTTTTTCCAGGTCAGAGCTGTCTTTCACTTAGTGTAGTATCATAAAACATCCTGAATTGGAAAAGACCTACAAAAATCATTGAGTCCAACTCTTGGCTCCACAGAGGATCGCCCAGTAATCAAACCCTATGTCTGAGAACATTGTTCACGTGCTTTTTGAGCTCCTGCTGCCATGACAGCTGCTCTGGGGAGCCTGTTCCAGTGCCCAGCCACCCTCTGGTGAAGAACCTTTTCCCAGCACCCAGCGTGCCCCTCCCCTGTCACAGCTCTGAGCATCGTAGAGTTTAGCTCCTGGAGTGTAAATTCTTAGGAAGAGCACTCGGAAGGCAATGTTGCTGAAAGGAAGATTTAGAAGATACAGAAACTGCTTTTGTTGTATTTGTTTGGGTAACATTCTGACTGTGTGTAAAGAATAATTACAGTTTGTGTATAGTTTTTGGAGAACGTCTGCAAGCAGAGCTCAGAGCTCTTAACTGTCTTAATAATCAACGTAGAACCCACACTCATTCATTATTTTTTGGGTTTACTTGGCTTCACTCGTTCTAAACGCATAACCTGTAATGGAAGAGCAACAAAATGGTATTCTGTACTTCTTTAGTATGTGCATCCTCATTGTGATGCACTGTCTCTAAGGCAGGCTTCGATTCCTGTGATCTGAGTGATGGAATGACTGCTGCTTATCAACACATCTTCTGTGTTGAGTGCTTCCAGCCTCATAAAGAAATGCATGACAAGAACTTCTGAACTGAAAATGTGCTATCACATTCAAGGCCTGGGTTGTCAGGATATACAGAATTGTAGTACTTTGTGGAGATTGCAAAACTGCATAATTTTCTACATCCAAATTTTCAGTGTGGCAAGATAATGCTAGTGTTTTGAGAGCTTGGATCTAGGTGAGATCTGAGTGGTGTTAAAATTGTTAGGAGGCATTGCTTTCAGATGTGGCTCAAACTGAGACCCTGTGGCTTTTTTTTCACAGCCTGTGTGGTGGTTGGAGATGCTCACAGTCTTTCTGTGAAAGATGATTGAGCTACAATGAGTTGAATGCTTACCAAGTTACGTTACTAAAGAAGGTTTGCTCTCACATGAAGGAACGTTGAATCTCTAAGTGTCACAGGAGAGACGTGGTATCTCTCCTGCAGTATCTTAACTGAGAAAATGCTGTATTGAAAGATACCTTCAGATTTGTGTTTCAGTTTCTCACTGAAATGTACTACTTTATCTAGGGATGGGAAAAATTTTAATTGCAGGTAGGTGAAAAGGGATCAATAAAATATCAGTATGTTTTCTAAAGATCCTAGCTTCACTGATGGTTCGTTTCAGGGAGATATACTTCTGGTCTGAATGTTTTGAATAACCATGCTGTGTTCTTCTTCAACAGCGGTGTTACGAACACAAGCAGTATAGAAATGGGCTGAAGTTTTGTAAGCAGATCCTTTCTAACCCAAAGTTTGCAGAACATGGAGGTAAGTTTTCAAATGGCGCGTGCTCACTTTTTTACCACGCAGTTATTCGTTTAAGTGTATCATACTCACCAGTAGTTATGATGTAAGTAAACTTTGAAAATGTATATAGTGCCTTGTTGTCAGTGTCTGTCCTTAAACTGATTTTCTTCAAGTAGTAAAAGAAAATCATCCAGAAGCCCGCACTGTGACAAGCAGTCATTGCTGGTAAGGTTCCTAGTTTTAATGACTGATTTACCAGTAGTAAATCAGCTTGCCATTCCTTACACTGAAAGTCTTAATTGTCATTAACGTGGTGCAAGCTTCCTAGTACAAGTATGTGGTGTTGAAATCACTTTTCAGCAGAAATGATTATTCAGTGACACATAGGAAGACGTGCAGCGTGATAGAAAGAGGCTGAATAGCACTGAACAGTGTGTGTTGGAATTATCTTGAATTAGCATTGTATTATTTAAAGATCTTCCCAAGGTGTTTGTAGAGCAGAAAGTTTTTAATGTCTTGAAAGGAGAAAGCTTCTTTGCCTTGGATGGAACTACGGAGTGTAAGTTACTGTTGTCTGTGATACTCTCAATAATCTGACAGTTTAATTTTCCCTGTAGGGATAAAAAGCAGTATCTTGATGCTGATAAAACCGAGTCTGAAATTACATTTATGCTATAGAGGTGTTATATTAAGTTGAAAATCTTACAGAGCTGAACTGTTGATACTTACTTGATCTTTGTGTGTTTTTAGAAACCTTGGCGATGAAAGGACTAACTTTAAACTGTCTAGGGAAGAAAGAGGAAGCTTACGAGCTGGTGCGCAGAGGCCTAAGGAATGACTTGAAGAGTCATGTCTGTATCCTTTTGGAAAGAGGGCTTTTGCTGGTGAATGGGAATGTTTATTCTTGAACTCCTCCGTTTGTGGAATTGTAACAAGAGCCAGTACAGTTAGGCTTCCAGATGGGATTTCAGATTTTGAAAGTGTTTCTAGTGTTGAAGGATGCTGAGTTTAAACTATCCCATGGGCGGTTGCTTCGCACCTATTCTTGCAGGCAGAGTTAAATCAAAAGTTATTCTTGCTTGCGTTGTATATATTTGATTCTATCATTAGACTCTAAATTTGTTGGGAGCTGAACTGGGCGTTCAAGCACATGGTTTGCTTCAGAAACAGTAGTAGTTGCTATTGCAGTGATAGGAACTTGTCTTACACTTAGAATGCAGGAAGCACATCGCTACAGTTGTCTGATCAAACCCTCACTGAAAAATGTATTTAAATGCACTTGGTGATCTTTCTCAGAGACCCTACTGCAATTTCTTCCTCTGGTATGTGAAAAATAGAGTTTCAGCATGCTACAGGCACTCTATCCAGGTAACTGGTGAACAGTTTGATGTTTTCAGTCTGCTTTGTACAGAGGAGGAAAAGAATATAATGATTGTAATGACACCTTTTATTAAATGGCTTTGGAGCTTTTTGCCAATTGTTTTATGGCTGCCCTGTTAGGTCTGTTTTCTTCCTGTTCAAGTTCAGCAGAATCCTTAACAGATTTTTCCAGGTTGGCATGTCTACGGCCTTCTTCAGAGGTCAGACAAGAAGTATGACGAAGCTATCAAATGCTATAGAAATGCACTGAAATGGGACAAAGACAATCTTCAAATCTTGAGAGATCTTTCTCTGCTACAGATTCAAATGAGGGATCTTGAAGGTTACAGGGCAAGTATTTGTACTTCCACGTGTTATCAGCTTCTAGGGAATTGCAATAAAGGCTGCAAATTATTTCATAACACTTAAAAAAAAAAAAAAACAGTTACATTATGAAATCCAGCATTAAAAGTATTTGCTCACTATTTTGTGAGAGTAAGTTAGATTACTGAGCAATTTCTCTTAAAGTATTTGTATTTAATCACGTATTACATTATTCTTTTTTAATCTCACTGCAGAGTTCTTTGCTAAACTTTTCTCCAGTGCTGTGTGATCCAAGCACAGATAATCCTCAGTCCTTTTATTTATTATTGGAAAGATTCCTGCTTGTCCTAAAGGATGTTGATGTTCAGGCAAAGGAGCTCTTATGTTTCTAATGGCTTTTTACTACTTATCTCTCTTCTAAATCAGCATCCACTAGTTTTCTCTGAGCAGTGTTGACAATACAAAGCAGGTAGTGTATGCCAGTTCAAAATAACTTACATACGAAAAGCTGATTTTTTATTGGCATCTGTTAAATATCAGAACGCTGAAAACAGTATCGCTTAGGAAATTCTGCAGAGCATCAGAATAAAGTCGAGGAAATCAATAGCTACTCTTTTGCAGGAAACAAGATATCAGTTGCTTCAGCTCCGACCTGCACAACGAGCATCGTGGATTGGCTATGCTATTGCTTACCATCTGTTGGAAGACTATGAAATGGCAGCAAAAATCTTAGAGGAATTTAGGAAGACTCAGCAGGTAAGAGAAATCATGGCATTCCTGTGTGAATTGCTTCTTAAGCCAAAAAGGAGTCCCTCTTTCCCCTCGTGATATGAAAACCTGATGCTGTTTTTTTTTAATCAAATGAGTTAAATCCCAAATGAATTCTGGAAGGCTGAGCATTCTCATGCGTCTTTTCTGTGTAGACGTCACCTGATAAAGTGGACTACGAGTACAGCGAGCTGCTGCTGTATCAAAATCAAGTCCTCCGTGAGGCAGGGCTACATAAAGAAGCGTTGGAGCATCTCTGTACCTATGAAAAACAGATCTGTGATAAACTGGCTGTTGAAGAAACTAAAGGTAATTACTATTTGAAGATGCACTTGAATGCGTGGTTATACAACAGAGTGTCTGTGCTGTCAGCTTCTTCCATCTTTTGGAACTTTGATTGAAAAACAAATTCTTAGTTTGATTTTTATATTAATTTTTAAAACTCTGTTGTGGTAAAGGCCAGCCTGTCTTGCAGCTGACAGGTCCTGACAGACAGGCCACGTGCTGAAAGGGTGGAATGATCTTAATAAATAGGCCAAGTAGAAGGCTTTTCATTATCCTCAGTCACTCTTGCCATGTGTCTTCTAGCATGTAACAACCAAACAATATAATACTGTATGTTATTGTTCTGAGATTCCAGTAGTGACATGCAGAAGTTGATTCTGGAATCACTGGATTCTAACTTCTGTGTGTTGTTTTTTTTTTTTTCTGGAAGAAAACTTGCATAATCTTGAGAATTAATTACTCAGATCAACGTCTTGATTTCAAACACTGAAGTTTTATTAAGTGTCAGACTGAAGAGCTATGCTTTTTTCTGCAGCTCTGCAATGACTGGTTTTTAAGATGCTGTATGTGTGAAATGCTGTACATGTGTACTGCTTCTTGTTCCCTTTTATAGTAAAAACTGTTGTTAAAATAACTGGTGATACAAAACACACACATCTTGCTATTGAGATTAAATATTCAAGTAAGTTTCAAGAGCTAATGGTGGCTGAATTGTGGAACCTTATTTTAATTGCATGTATTTTCAAAGTAAAAGTTTGTCAGCTGGTTTGTGATAACAACTGTTATCTTTTTCCTAAGAGGTTAGAATCTATTTGGAGTTGAGGATTATCCATCCTCTTACTGTTGAGTTACTGATACTACACTGCTTCAGCCCCCTGTTGAATTAAAATTGCACGTGTTTCACACAGGAGAACTCCTGCTTCAACTTGGCAGACTTGAAGAAGCGGTTGATGTCTACAAAGGATTGCAAGAAAGAAATCCTGAAAACTGGGCCTACTACAAGGGCCTGGAAAAGGCACTTAAACCAGGTAAAGATTTGATATATTGCAGCAAGGAAGTTGTTTCTGCACGTTTGGCATTTATGTATATATTGAAAACTAATATCACATTATTTAAAAGGCATTTGCATTTTGCATTTGTGTCGGTGTGTGTGCTTAGTCTTTGAAAGCACATAGTACTGTAAATGAAAATAAATGTTAATTCATTTGTTGCTGTTTATTCTGGTTATTTTTAACCAGATGTAATTGTTCCCCTTTTCTTCCTTCTGCCCTTTCCCATCCTGACAAAAAAAAAACCCAAACACTAAACTGTACCATTCTGTTCCAGCTACTATGATGGAGAGGCTAAAGATTTATGAAGAGGCCTGGACTAAATACCCAAGGGGACTAGTTCCAAGGAGGTTACCATTAAATTTTTTGTCAGGTAAATGCATTTCTGCTGAGCAGCTAATTGTCTATGCTAGTGCTTCTTTCTTAGATGCTAATGTTCTAACAGCACTTGTACGCGATTGAGAAGTAATGTGTGGTAAAACAAAATCAACAGGTCTTTTTCCTCTCAAGGTGAAAAGTTTAAGGAATGTCTGGACAAGTTCCTAAGGATGAATTTCAGCAAAGGTTGCCCGCCAGTCTTCAATACCTTACGATCGTTATATAAAGACAAGGAGAAGGTAGGATTCTTATTTCCCACTTCTTACATGATGTCTCTAATAGCTGCTTTGCACTGAAGAGAGAAAATAAACTTTTTTTTCTTCAGCCTTGTCTGCACCATTGTGTATTATGGCCTAGTATATCTAGAAAAATAAAGTACAAGCATACATAGCCTTATATCCACTTGGTAAATATAGGAAACTAAGACCTGCTAATTAAAAACTGCATACAGTTTAACTGAGGGAGGCTTGCTTTTTGTTTTGTGAGACTGGGTGCACTCCCGTATGTATGACAGTTTGGGTTACTGCAGAATTCCCTACCCTTGAACAGCTAGTTTGGGGAACACCAGGTAGCTCAAACTGAGATGAAATAGCATCTTGCCCACAGATTGTTTTTTTTTCCTCTTGTCTTGTGTGTGTAGGTGGCCATCATTGAAGAGCTGGTGGTAGGTTATGAAACCTCCCTAAGAAGCTGCCGGTTATTTAACCCAAATGGTGAGTGCTAAGCTGTCATGCTTGAAAAAAGTTGTGCCTGGAATAAGGATTGTGACCCTTCAGAGGCAGAGAATCAGTGAAGTGTGAGAAAACTGAGATTTTCTTAACCAAAACAGAACCAAACCACAACCATCCTTAGAATGGATTTCAGCTGTCCAGCTTTAAGGCTGTGCTCACGTATCCAGTTACCGCTTCTCTTGTGGTTTTGAGTTCAAGTATTTTATTTTCAAGGCTTGAATTGTTCATTCTCCAGAAAACAGATTCAAAAGCTAATGTTATGTTTAATAATAGCAGTGTCAAAAAGGAATGGATACTAATTTGGTAGCAGTCTGCAGGGATTTGTTCTGGTTTGGAGTTTGTGGTGAGGTGGTGTCTGTTATGTGTTGCTCTTTTGCTTGTTTGTGCACTTGTTCTTTGAGAGAGGCTTGAAATCCTTTTCCAGGTTAGGACTGACTGCTGTTTTGTTGTGAGGCATGGTTGTACACTCCCAGAATCCTGCCTTCATAGCGTCCTGTCTGATAGCTTTGTGTTTCTTTAGTCGCTGTCTTAACTGTGTTGAAAAGAAAATAGCCAGGAAAGGTTTTCTGCCTAAAATACCAAGAAAAGGTGAAGTTTTAGTAGGTAGATTTTAATGGTATAATAGTTAAGATAGCATGAATGACAGCACAAATGTGGAAGCTTAAAGACATCTTTACTGAAGTTGTAACCAGTTGTTCCCTGCTTTGCAGAAATAATGCTTCCTTGTGAAATCGGTTGTTAAGTTCTTCTGTTGAATTTAATACTTAGGTTATAGTAACAGAGACTGCTCAATAGCTTTTTCCATTTGTCCAAGTGTTTTGAACGCACATGATTCTCCATTTGAGGAAATAACTTACTGTAATTTTAATTTGATATTTGCTTTGATCTTGTGGCAAGACCAGGATCCTTATGCTTTTCTTTTCCTCCCTGTGCAAGGTGCTGTGCTCCATTAGAAAAGTCAAGCAGAATACTTAACTTTTCCAGTAGTGCTGTGAACTGCAAGCAGAGTCTGTAGCTTTCAATCCCGACTTGTGAATAGCACTGTTTTTGTAGGATGCACTTAAATGAACAGTGGCAATTGAATTGCCAAGCGTAGGGATATAAAATTCTTTTTAAAGTCCTCAACAGAGTTTTATTTGAAAATACTCAACTTCGGGGCTGAAAACACATAAATGCTAAAACTGCTGCAATGCTTTGTGTTGTTATTGAGCGACACTTGTGTTCAGCCAAACTTCCTGCTTTATCCTTTGCCTGAAAGCAGTATTCAGTGAGAATTTTTGTTGTGTGCCACAGTTCTGCTCTTCTGGCTGTCCTGATTAAGGGCTGGATCCAAACGCAACTCTTCTGATTCAGTTGTTCAGATTCCTTTCACTGAAAATCACAGTGTGGGAATGGAAGAGTATGTGCTCAAGACTTGTCTAAACAGACTTGGAAGTTACTGAGCTTACCTGGACCCAGGAGTTTGGAAAGGCTTCCAGGTCCGGTGTTGCAGCCTGTTGGAGAGGCAGAATTGATTTCAGCATCTGTCTGTGCAAATTTTTTCTTCTTCTGTTACCTGTATAAACTGAAGCAAAAAATCTCGCTCTTTTATTTCTTACTGTAGATGACGGTAAAGAAGAACCTCCAACCACTTTACTTTGGGTCCAGTATTATTTGGCTCAACATTATGATAAAATTGGGCAGCCATCGCTGGCTCTAGAATACATAAATGCTGCTATAGAAAGTACTCCCACTTTGATAGAGCTCTTCCTTGTGAAGGCAAAAATCTATAAGGTAAGCTTGGCTCGTACTTGGTGATCGGTGTTATTCTTTTGGGACGGTGAAAATTTCCACGTGTTAACACTTCATTTTTACTGAGGGAACATCCAAGAGCTACGTTCGTCTTAAACAAGACACAAAGAATCCATGGAAAACGTTCGAGTGAGTTTTAGTGAGTTCTTAAAGCAGGTTGTTGATGGACTGGTTGGGTTTTTCATTGTGTATGAGTAAGCCCTTGTATAGATGTTAGTGGAGGACAAGCATACTGCAAGTGTAGGTTGTCGATGTACAGTTAGGTTTTGAATTAAAAAGCACACTGCAAGATTTTGTGTAAAATGTGCATGCTGTATACTTAGTCATTTGATTTTTTTTTTCTTTAAGCATGCTGGAAATATTAAAGAAGCTGCAAGGTGGATGGATGAGGCTCAGGCTTTGGACACGGCGGACAGATTTATCAACTCCAAATGTGCAAAATACATGTTGAAAGCAAACTTTATTAAAGAAGCAGAAGAAATGTGCTCAAAATTTACAAGGGTTGGTTGCATTTTACTATCAATCTTTTCAGTAGCATTGGTCTAATCCCCTATGGAGTCTTGTGTTAACTTTCCACTTACTCTTAGTACAGTCCTTAAGTTCTGTTTCAGAGGAGCTGTGTTTTCTTGCCTTATGTCTTGGTTTGAATGGCAAAGGTTGATTCTTCAGTATTAAGGGAAAATACAGTGTTGAAGCCTGCATTTTTATTTATTTATTTTTTTCTTTGCCAGGTAGGAAAAATACAGGATGCCCTTACAGGATGAGAATTCTTTGGGTTTAATACTGATTCTATAGAATACGTGAGAGAATTATAAAGAAGCCTAGGTCAAGGTTCTCAAAGTAATATGTTAAGAATAGTCAAACGTCCCTATAAATAAGAAATTCTTGTTAAGAATTTGCATGACTATGGGATGAGAGGCTTCCAGAGATCTCTTTCTTTAACAGGCCAACTTTCAGCCCTAAAACCACGTCCTACTTACTTCTTTCCATGCCTTGTGCAGCTTTGAGCTGATGTCAGAAAAGCAAATGTTGTTGCCCAGAACAAAACTTTCGAAATATAACTTGATGATGTTGCCCTTTTTGGTGCTTTTCATCTTGTTTTGATCTCGTTTCTACCTCCAAGTGCAAGCTTCTTAGAAAACAATTTTAAAAGACCTAAATGAAAAATAGTGATAGTGGAAGTTGGATAGTTTTTCTGATTTCTCATTGCCCAAATCAGATTGATTTGAACACTGCCTTTCACTTGAAGCATTCTCTGAACTCTTAGGTTCTTCCATAGCTTGTTTTTATGTTTTTACATTACCTGCGTAAACTTTGTGAATGGATGAAGGTGACATTGAGCTTGAAAGGCATGTCAGTTCTACAGGATAGAAGGATATACAAGGATACACAACTACCAGATAAGAAGGACAACTGTGTGCCTTTCTGAATGAGAAATCATCAAAGCTACTAATATTGCTTTGCTTTACCAATGTGATACACTTGCATACAATATTAAAAGTGCTTGAGTGACTCCCATTCCTATCCTTGAGGTGAGGAGCTGTTGCAGTTAAGTGGTCACTGCATGGCTATTCACTGTACGTTTCTGAGTCTTCTGAAAATGGAAACTTAGAGGAACAATTTTCTTCACTTTGGAGGCCTATTAATGGATAGAACTAGTCCATCTTGCTGATTGCTTGAAGCGGTGTTGTGGGAGAAGGAAATAGATAATCCTGTGGAAATGTGGAACCACGTGAATGAATGTTGTGCTGAAAAGTTCCTACTGGAATGCCAGTGCACAAAAGGGCCAAATTAGGGAATAACTTGTACTGTGGTAACTGATATTTTGAGGACCTCGGTTCTGAAATTTAGCATTACTTTGGCCTTTTTACTTGCGCTTTTAACTAATTATCTGAGATGTATCTTTTAACAGCACTGTTTTTGCTTTTAGGAAGGAACTTCGGCAGTAGAGAACTTGAACGAAATGCAGTGCATGTGGTTTCAGACAGAATGTGCGCAGGCTTACAAAGCAATGAATAAGTTTGGAGAAGCACTTAAGAAATGCCACGAAATCGAGAGAGTATGTATCTAGTCTGGCTAGGCTGGGAAATGCTAGCTGAAGTTTACGTTGCTAATATGTTACCTTGTTGAGCAGCAAGAGTATACTTCATGTAGCTCCTGGAGTGACTGTTGTTTCTTGTTAGATTCTGGGGAGTTTATTAAAAAAGGATATTTTCACGTAAAAATAACATTGTAAATAGTGTGTTAGAGTATAGGAAGTATTTCAGAGGTCCGGGAAAGATCAGAAAACTGTCAAAAACAGGCTCATTAATGTTATATATAATGTTGTTGTAATGTTATTAAAGCATCTTCTCCTTTAATAATAAAAACTAAGCTACAGGTTGAAAGGGAAGCTAGTAGAAATAAAGTAGAAATTGTATCCTGAAACAGGGAGAAAGCCTTGCAGGTCCAGTGCAGTAAGTGAAAAGTTTCCTTTTTGGTAAGGAAACAAAAAAAGTTTGGGGTTGTGCAGGTTCCCAGAACAAAACGACAGCAACAAAAAACCAACCCGCAACCATATAATGCTTTTATATTGTATTCCTTTTTCAAGCAAATAACAGTCTATTAACACAACAGGACAGTTGAGGGTGTAAAGTACTTGGAAAGGAGGAGGTAGTAGGAAGCTACGCATCTTTGCAAATGGAGACACTTAAGATATTAACGCTGATGCTTCTCTGCTGGCAGAATTTATTTATAGCAGCTCACGTGAAAAATCAAAAAAGATTATTCCCAGACAGTGGCTGAAACCATGCTCTGTTCACACAAACCCTTTCAAGAAACTTGTCCAGCTGGGGAGAGGGACTAGAAGAGCACTTTGCCTGTCCGTAATTGGTGCTGGGTCCAGTGCGAGTTATTGCAGCTTGAGAAACAAACTGTGGAGCAGAACAGTGTTCCAGAAACTGTGCTGGCATAGAGCAATGGCTGAAAGGACTAAGAACATTGGGAACTGAGTGACTGGAGAAGTACTTTTCCTTCCGTTACGTAAATCCATAGTACTGTTGAACATGAGCTATGGAATAGCTTCTACACAAGGAGAGAGCAATTAGCTTGTCACATTTAGTATTTTATCCTCAGTTTGACAAGCAGCAACTGTATGGGATCATAAATACATAGAGAAGTTGAAGAGGAGAATGACTTTTCACTTTCAAACAAAAGCAACGGGTGACAAAAGCAACGGGTGACAGTGAGGAAGCAGAACAAAGGGAAGTACTTCCTCGTGCCACGTGATGTGGAATTCATTGCCGTGGTACTTGAGGGATGTCAGAAGTATAAAGTGTAAGAATTAAATGAGTTCATAGAGGAAAAATGGAGGTGTCATTCATTAAGAATAAAGGCAGGACCTTTCTCTTTTTAACTGCAAATAGTCAGAGGGTGGTTACAGCTAAGGTGTTGTGGGTTGGATGCTTTGATTCTGACCTAGGATGTCTTCTGTTTTGTTTTTTTCCAGTTACTTTTTTTTGTTTTATTACCTTGTGCTTCAAAAACAGCGTCAGCAATCCTACTGAACTATTTCTTTTGGAGGGGAGGGAAGTGGATTGAGTCAAGTTGAGTATCTGATTAACGCCTGCTCAATGATGTTATGTTGTGTTAGCATTTTGTAGAAATCACAGATGACCAGTTTGACTTCCACACTTACTGCATGAGGAAGATTACTCTTAGGTCTTATGTGGACTTGTTAAAACTAGAAGATGTCCTTCGACAGCATCCATTCTACTTCAAAGCAGCACGGATTGCCATAGAGATATATTTGAAACTTCACGATAATCCCTTAACAGATGAAAATAAAGAACACGAGGCTGATACAGGTATTCAACCCTCGAGATTTATTAAATAGCTGTTTTAATACTCAGTGAATGTTTTAAGAAGTTGCAACTTTCTTCCAGTGGTCAACTGTAAGTTTCTTACTGTAACCAAATATAAGGGTTTAACTCAAATGGTAAGTTGTCCTGGAAGTAAAGGTTAATATTCTATTGAAAGCTAAACTGACATTTTTTTTTTATCTAAGTATGAAAAAGCTTTGTTGTTTTGGAATTCTTTTTAGTGACAATTGTCATTCTTAAGTAAAGAATGACAGTTGCACTTGGGGCACTTCTAATGCTATGAATAAGGCTTTTGAATACTTGGAGAAGAACTTGTCAAGTTTGAAGATTTCCTGTTTCTGTTCGTTTATGTGGATTCGGGTTCATATTAAGACGAGAAGAAGCATAGTGGAATTTCTTGCAGCTGCTTTCCGCTGCATTTTAAATGATTTCTCCATGCTTTAATTGGAGGAGGGGAGGATCTGAGTATGAGTCAAATGTAGTATATTTGTCGGATGTTAACAGCAAAGCTGGAGCTATCTACATCAAAGTGTAACTATTTGACCTTATTTTTGTTGGGCTATTTTTAATACTTTAAATATAACTTTGTTGTGTAATGCCTAAGGAAAAAAATCAGTGTGTCGGTGCGTGCTTTGATTGCTGACACTGAAGTCCTTCAGTAATTACTGTGTCTTGCCTTCAGCTTGCTCTAATTGTTCAAATCCCTGTTGCCCTCAGTTCACAAATGAATCAATAATGAAATAGTAATGCAGGCTAGAATTAATCTCTCTAGTAAACAAACTTTTACAAATGTAATAGCAGCATTGCTAGTTATTAGATGTGGTGTAAATGACTTTTAAATGTCTGGCGGTTGTCACAGGTTAATATTAGACGTCAACGTTGTCTGTTTTTTGCCCTTTGTATGTGTACAGCAAATATGTCTGATAAGGAGCTGAAGAAGCTACGCAATAAGCAGAGAAGAGCACAGAAGAAAGCACAGCTGGAGGAAGAGAAGAAGAATGCTGAGAAAGAGAAGCAACAGAGGAATCAGAAAAAGAAGAAAGACGATGATGACGAAGAAATTGGAGGCCCAAAAGAAGAGCTTATTCCTGAGAAATTGGCCAAGGTGCTTACTAGTGTTACATTAAGCAGTCGAAATTTGTGGAAGAGCTACTGTGAGCTTGCAGATGATTTGCAAGTTGTTCTGAGCACCTGGTTATTTTACGCCTAGCTGCTTTTCACAGGCGACATTTAAAAAACAAACAGGAAGAAAACCCTATTTTTTAGGAATTGTTTGTTGGGCATACTTTCAAAAGTTTAATCAAATCACTGCTTTTGTGCCTAGTTTTCTAAGGAAGCTGTTGAAGTTACAGGCTCTTGTTTCAGGTGGAATTGTCTTACTTGTAGATTGCACCCATTTTCTGACTGTACCCTCTTTATAGCTGAACAGATGTAAGTCCGTATGCAGCATGATTCCTTCTGGTCTCTTTCTGGCCCATATTAATTTTTAATTTATAAAGCATTGACGCTTTGTGGAGGAGGAGACGTTGAGGCACAGAGTGCTTTAACAGCATTCACTTGTGTTTGAATGTGGAAGGAAAAGAAGCTTAAAGAAGCTGTTTAGGAAGAACAGTCAACTAGAGTGAGGTGGATTTTGAAATCTGGATTAAGACCTGTAGAGGGGTATAAAGGGAAGGCGAGCTGGAAGAATGCTCTGGTAATACAACTGGAAGGAGTAGGAAAATATTTGGGGAAAAAAAGGGTGGGGGAAGATACTTGGAAAACAGTCAGCAAAAATTACCTTCTGTAGTATAGCGTCCGATTCAGATTCAGTATCCAGTATCGCACGTGTAATGAATATTGACTTTTTTTGACTGAAAGAGTCCAGGTTCTGAATTAATTTGTGTTAAAGCCATCCACTTACTGTGTTGTGCTAGCTAAGACCCACTGACCATTGTCAAACTCATCAGCGTCTTAGTTGGGAGTGTTGCCACGACCTGGTAGCTGTCTGGAACCTCCCTGCAGCTCGCTTGAAAAGACTCTGCTGCGAATGAGCACAAAACAGTTGCTTATTGACATTTTAGGCCTCTGTGTGTAGCAATTGTGTCCAGTTCTGGGCTCCTAGGTACAAAAAAGATAGGGATCTCCTCAAAATTGAGTCTAGCAAAGGGCCACAAAGGTGATAAAGGGCGTGGAACACCTCCCTTAGGAGGAAAGGCTGAGAGACCTGGGTCTGTTCAGCCTTGACAAAAGATGACTCAGAGGGGATCTGATCCATATCTGTAAATATCTAAGCAGTGGGAGGCAAAGCACTGGCACAGCTGCACAGAGAGATGGTGGAGTCTTCTCTCTGGAGAAGTTCCAGATCCACCTGCACACCTACCTGTGCAACCTGGGCTAGGGAGCTGCTTTGGCAGGGGGTTGGACTCAATGATCTCTAGAGGTCCCTTCCAACCCCTACAATTCTGTGATCCTGTGATTTCTGTGTGTTATGGTGCAGGTTCACCCACAATTGTTTCTAGTAAGGTATGATAGAAGGCAAGGCAAAGATGTATCTTAATACAGGTGCAATCTGTGAGCGTTGTGAAGCAATCAGAGTTGACGGTCTGTGTTTAGACATGGAGTAAATAAGCAAGATTTCTACCAAGTGCTAAGTATCACATGCATTACACTAAGGTAACCTTCTGATGCAGCTTGACTTGTTAAAGAGTTAATTATTGACTTCATTATATATCCTTCCTGGAATCTGTAGGTTGAAGCACCTTTGGAAGAAGCCATTAAATTTTTAACCCCCCTGAAGAATTTAGTGAAGAACAAAATAGAGACGCATCTCTTTGCCTTCGAGATTTATTTTCGAAAAGGTAGGTGAGAGGACTAACGAAACAGTACAGAAGTGAGGCACACTTGCTAGTGAGTCTTTTGAAGTGCGCAGTTTTTGAGTCCTGTTGATATCAGTTAATCATTGTGCTTTAAGAACTACCTCAGTTCAAGTTCAGTTTCTAATTTAACAGGTGTAATTCACTGGCTAAATAAATGTCTCCTGGAAAAGAAATGGCTCTTCTAGAACACTCCCCTTCAATTTGTTCTGATCATTCTCATTCCCAACGTGAAGTGTTCCTGTGACATAAGGTATTGAGTTTCAGCTGTGTTGTTTTTGACTGTTTGCTCATTCTTTCCTTTCAGAGAAGTTCCTTCTGATGCTTCAGTCGGTGAAGAGAGCTTTTGCTATCGATTCCAGTCATCCTTGGCTTCACGAGTGTATGATTCATCTCTTCAGCAGTGGTACGTATCCGTGGGGTATGACTTCATCTGTATGTGCCTCCAGATGATGCCTGTCCTACACACGGCCATGGGTTTTTGGTTTACAGACCATTAGCGTAATTAATTCAAATTATTGAGTGCTGTTAGAAAGCTTTTTAAGCAACAGTGCATTAAATTAGGAATGTTTGTTAGAACTGTGGCTGGATTCAGTTACTCTTTGAGCATCAGAAAACTGTTCAGTTGACCTTTTTCCAACTAGTCCTGGTTACTTGTGTTATACATCTTCCTTTGAGACTTGTCCTTTTCAATCACACTGATAATGTGAATATGACAGAAATAAAAATGTCAGGTAGATTTTCCTGTGATTACCTCTGGTTAACTTTTTTTTCCACTTCAGTAGTATCTGAAAGTAAGGACCTGCCTGATGCAGTTAGAACAGTGTTAAACCAAGAGATGAATCGGCTTTTTGGAGCAACTAATCCAAAGAACTTCAATGAAGCTTTCCTTAAAAAGAACTATGACTCGCTACCGCATAGGTTATCAGGTATTTGGCCTTCCTCCTTTTCCCGCCTGGTTCCCGTAGCTCCTTTGCTGATCTAGCAGCAGCCTCTTGCTATCTGCACCCACGATGTAAAAATTGCCCATTCTGTCCAGAATGCTTATTCCTCTGCTGGTTCAGAGTTCTCAAGTTCTCTAATACATCTGTTGGAAGAGATTGACTGTCGAGAGAAGCACGCTGAGTGCCCGACAAGGCAGTTTAACCCCCAGAGCTATTGGTATGCCTAACCCAAAGAGCTGAGCTAGTGCTGGCCATCTATCAGCTGCAGTCAAGTATTACAGCAGGTGTCACAGTGCCTCACGGAATGCAGGATGGAAGCCACCTAAGGGGCTGGTGTTACTGTCATGGCCCAGTCAGTCTAAACCTGCCCGTGGCACTGTAGCGCTCCAGGTGGTTCCATTTTGAACCGCTGCTGTAGATGTACGGTAATACTGCCTGTTAGTCACACTGTCTCTGTTTTGTGTTTGCTTCTGATGAATTTTTGGCCTTATGTTGAGTGATGAAGCTTGTTTTTATTCTCGCAGCTGCCAAAATGATGTACTATTTAGATCCTTCCAGTCAGAAAAGAGCGGTGGAGCTGGCAATGACCCTGGATGAATCCCTCGTTAACAGAAATCTTCAGGTAACGGATATAAATTGTAAGCTGCTAGTTCTTGTTTACCTAAAAAAGCTTTGTGCGAGCTACAGAGGTAAGAGGGAGCTGAAATGATTTCTGTGCTTTACGTTAGGGAGGATGGGTTGTTGTGTGAGAGAAAGGGCCAAGAAGTTATGTTTCATTTTAAGTCAGGACCAGCCATCTCAGGGCACACTGCAGCTGTTAAATGGGATATATCTGGCCTCCTGTATGTTCTTGCGTGGCCAGTGGAAGGGAGAAGAGAGCTTGTTGAAGAGAAGTTCAGAGTGCCGTAGCAGGAGGACAAAGGGGTTACCTCAACACAGAACAAATAAAAGCTATAGTAAATACCAGAGGAGCGGGAAAAGAATAGCTACGTGAGGTGGAAAGATGCTGAATGCTGATGAGCTCTCATGGAGCTCATTTTCTCATGTTCAAAAGTAAAGGTGGAAAAAAAGCCTAAGAACAGGAAACCTCCTTTTCCTCTTATTAAATGGATATGAAACTGCAGATAAATGTGGAGGAAGTTAAAAACACAGATGGGTTCAGTTCCAGGAGTTCAAGCTATCTGACAGCACGTTCACCGAAGCAGGTGTCAGGAAAATACCATGTATGTTCTGGATCCATTCCAGTTTGTGAGGATAAAAACTGGAAATTTGTGTGATGTATTGCTTAAGTGCGTAGTGTATCGAGATCTGGGGGGGGGCACTCGATCAAAACAGGTTTACTTGCAGATAAACCTGGTTACCAAGCAGTGAAAAACGATTATTTTTAGGAAAATAAGTAAATGATAGGTGACAAATCAGCATTTTTGTCTTTGAGTGAGATTCCCCCGTGCTGTTTAAATCCCTTTAAACCGTGTAATTTCAAAGCTACATCACACTGCCACCAGCTGGAAAAAGGGCACTCAGCACCGTTAGAAACCTGAAAACAGTACTTAGGACTTGGGTTTTGTTTGTGAGCGCTCAGGTGAATGTCAGAGAGTCTGTAACGCTTCTTTGTTTTTCTCTTTAATCAGACGTGTATGGAGGTATTAGAAGCTTTATGTGACGGTAGCCTTGGAGACTGTAAAGAAGCATCTGAAACTTACAGAGCAAATTGTCATAAGCTTTTCCCTTATGCTTTGGCTTTCATGCCCCCTGGTTATGAAGAGGATATGAAGATCACAGTTAATGGAGATAGTTCTGCAGAACCTGAAGAACTGGCCAATGAAATATGAACAACTGTATTGGAAAAAAATGACATTGGACCATATCTGGTGTATAATATTTTTGTCACGCACCTGCTGAATTGTTCTAACTTACACGGAGAATGGAAGGGAAAAAAAAAAAAACAACAAACTGTTGCCTTCAAGTAGTTTTACTTTTTTTTTTTTTATCCTGCTGACAAAGTATATATATAAAATATCTAACATATTACTGGATATAGGTTGTTTGGTTTCTTAAAAATTAAAAGCTGCTAAAATTGAAGAAGGAAAGCAAAACAAAACAAAACTTTGCCCTTACCTACCTACCCACCCATGTTTTTAAACTAATTTATATAGAATCTGGAGGCGCAGAGCCTTCGGAGCAGGTGTGTGGCAGAAATATTACTTTAAATTTGTCTTGTGAGATTACTGTTATCTCAGACAGCAAAAATGCTGTTTTAGCACTGGATTCTTTCACTGAGCACAAAGAGTTGTTGGGGCTTTAGCATCTGACTGATTTTGATACGGGGATGATTCAGTCCATAGGAAGTATGCAATGTGAAATCGGAACATCCAGAACAACCCGCAACGTACGCGTTACGTTGCCATGCTGGGACGTGCGGTTACCAAGCAGAATTAAGAAACATAGTGTGTTCAATAAGCTTGTTGTGTCTCTGAAATTCACTGTACACGATCAGTTTGGTGTTCTTGCACCACAGTTTTTAAGCGAAGAAGCCAGTTGAAATGATATCTCCGAATTAAACGTGGGAGGCGGGGTGGGGAGAGTGAATACCGTCGCTGGTTTTGAGAGGAACCCGCCTGAACGGGTTGGACAGACTTTGTAAAACTGTAATGCAAGAACCAAATAAAATTATGCACTGTGATGTGGCACCAACTAATTAGGAAAGATAGCATGCGTTTTTTCACGTAGAGTGAAACCAAAATGAGAACATACTATGGCTTGAAGTTGGAAAGAGGAGAACTCCTGACTACCGTTCTGACTGATCAAGAGACTAATAGTTTAAAACCTCAGCAGGCCTTGTTCACGTTATGCAGAAAAAAAAAATAAAAGTGCTGCAGTTTAGATACCTCTGGAACTTTTCCACAGTGTCACAGGTTTGTAATACTTGAAGCCCTACATTTCTAAGAATATATTTCTTGCTCAGTTGTTTCAGGCAAGCCCAAGACTTTGTAACTTTTAAGGGGCCCAAGATTTTTTTTCAATAACAGACCAGCTTCTTATTCCTGCAGTTACGGATGTAATTTCCTTTGTCAAACATAAGGTACCAAATATGATGCAATAAAACGTTTTGAAAAACAATTGTGTGAATATTTAAACCGATCTCTGTTGTACTTTGAAAATGAATGGGTTCACGAGAGCGCAGCTCAGGGTTGGCTTTCTATGCTGTCCGGTTATGCTAATAATGTCACTCCTGACGGGTGGATGTTGAGTATAAAGTGCAAATGAATTCTGTGAATACTGAATGTCTGGCTAGTCCTATAACACAGAATGCTTTACCGCTTGGCTTTTAAGTTCCACCAGTGTTACGTTGAATTTTATTTTCCCAGTCAAGCTATGTTCGGCGAGTCTGCTATGTTAATAATATAGATACGTCCTCAAATGTTGGTTTTGTTCTTTTTTTTTTTTTTTTTCCAAGAGGTTCATCATAAAACAGAGCAGAAAATAAACTACAGCTCATTAAAGCGAGTGCCTTCTTTGCTGCAGGAGTTCAGTTAGTGAGTATCTCTCATGTGGACACGTAGCCTTCCTCTTCCACGTAATAGGTGTCAGTGATTGATGCGTTTGGTTCAGAAATCTGGGAGGGTTTACTGAGGTTTGTAGTTCTGTCATTTTTTTCTCGTGCGTTCAGCAACGCTTTCTTTTCATGGTTAGACGATCCTCTTGTATGTTCGTAGTGTAGTTTGTGTTGGAAGTACACGTTGTATTGCTGTATTTGTGTATTTAATCTGCTGGGCTTTAAAGGACTGGGATGCCTATAGAGCCTTCAATTGCTTTTCAGTGTCTAGATCTCGGTCTTTTTTTGTGGCTTGAGATGCTCGGACTGCATGTCTTCTGCGACCGCTGAAGATGGTTCGATCTTGCCTACGCGAGCCGTGAGCTTTTGGCCGTGCCTCTGAGTATTGCTGCCTTTCCCTTGGCTTCTGACGCTTAGCTGGAGGCAGATGAATGCTCACTTTTTTTTTTTTTTAAACAGTTCGTGAATTGCGTCAAGCAATTTTCTTATTTCAAATTGTGTTTTGGATGCTGCCTATAAACAGGATTGTTTCCTTTACTTGTTCCCTGCCTATTTTTGCATTGAAATAGATGAAATAAAAAGTGAGATGGTTATCCTTCGTGAAGTAAGTGGGAAAGGGCCTTCCGGAATTCTCCATCTACACATCTGTTACGATTCCCCCCAAAGCCTTCCAAAGGCATCCATCGTGCTCCAGAAGGCATGCTCTCAGGTCTGAGAGGTTCCTCATCTCCTGCCAGAAGACCGCTGTCCCAGGCAAGAAATTCACAAGCTTCCCTGACATAGAAGGTTATTTTAATTGGTGTAGGAATCCTTTTTATTTTGTCTCCGCTCATCACATGTGGGGTGCACAGCTGACTCCCAAGGCAGTGTTCACGAGAGTGGCATTTGGTTCAGTATTCAGAAATGTGCTTTCGCCATAAGTGGGCGATGATATATGCCATGGATATTGGTTTTGTTGTTGTTGGATTTGTTTTTCTGGGGGGGAGGTTGGGGGTGGGGCAGGGGTTGGAACTTGAATAATAAATTTTCCTTAGACAAAACTGCGGATTCTGTTAACGCACATTGCATAAGGCAATGTCCGAATGAGAAGTGGACTTAAGTAATTGAAAGAGTTGGTTGAGTAATAGGGAGAGCAGAGCACTCAGGTGCATTGGATGGTATGCACGTGCAAACACATAAAATATTCTCAGTGTGAGCTACTTGGTAACGCATTTTACTACTAAGCATTTAGAATGTGTTGAAAGCCTCTGTATCCTGAGGGTGCACTTTTTGGCAGAGATCTTGGCTAACATGATTGTAGGGGAGGACATTCCTGGCATCACTGCAGAATGAAGTCTTACTTGTTCCCCTAGCGTAAGCAGAAGGGTCTGAGTTTCCCAGGAAGATCTGTAGGGCTAGGTGAGGCATGTAATGTTAGCCTGGTAGATGTCCCTTGAGTGTTCGATGTGGTACGTCCTGTTAGCCTAATGGATCTTCCTTTAGCGTTTGGTTTGTTTTCACAAGTTCAGAGGTGCTCAGCTGTACAGGAGACCCTGAAAGTCGGTGTAACACCATTATTCTACAGCTAGATGGAATTGTAGTTGTTTTTACGTAGAGGAAGAAAACACCGGTGAGAATAGGACGAGATTGGGCCTGGAAAACTAGAGGTACCAACTCAAACTTGGTATCATGTGAGAAAGTTCCAGTGTATGGAATGTAAGGACTTGGTCTTAGGTTATTCCTTTGAGGGCCGGAGTGGTGGTGCCATTGTTCATGTAGTGCTAGCACCCCGCGTGCCACAGTTGCACTTTGCTCATTTGCCACTAATGTTAAAACATTCGATGTGATAATCTGGCTCTATATACCTGGGAAAAAAAAAAATAGTACTTTTTCCCCTTTTTGTGATTGCTTGAAATGTTGTTGTAAGTGTTCCATACTGGCAGTAGCCAGCTCTGAAGTCTTTCCCCTATCTTCACCCTTAAGGAAGTTGGCTCTAAAAACGTGGTTTGTACCTGATGGGTAATGTAAAATGGCTCATACTGCGTGGAAGTCGAAGCTGTGCTGGTGACAGAGTACAGCCTGACCTGCTGCTTCGGGATGCTGTGCAAGAATGTGACACAAATGTAGTCCAGTGAGATGGCAGTGTCAGGGAGGAATGGGACAGCCCGTAAGAAGCGTGCTCCTGGAAGCTGTTCCAGGTGGAGGAAGGGGCTTGCTGAGCCTGGGAAAGAGTCTCACTTCAGGGAGCGTTCCTGCTGTGAGCCGCTCTTTGATGGTTGAAGGAGCCAAGAGCATACATTTTTACTAAAGTCGTGGTCATGTTATCGTGATGTTTCCTGGAAATGTAAGCTGCGTGTGCCAGTTTCAGTGCCTCCTTTGGGGCAGAGACTCTTTGTTGGAGCGTGCAGCCGGTGGTGAGAATGGCCAAGAGAAACTGATATGGCAGCTTGGCAAATGGAGACCGAAGGGAGTTACGAGGAGGCAGCGTAATAGAAATTCTGCTTTAGATTAAGCATCAAAGTAGTTCGTTTTTTTTTTGCTAGAATGATTACCGAAGCTGTAAATAATATAAATGCAGTCTCCCGTGTCCTGGAAGCTGTACATGTATATTACTTCTAGAGTGGTACAAGGAAAGAGTAGCATGTTCACAAAGATCCTAGCTTTGTATGTCGGTCTCCAGGTAAATGTGACAGAAAACCCAGAGGTTAAAGGTTGTCCAATTTACAAGGGACCATATCAATGAGTTAGTAAGATGAATATCACTAGAAAATCCAAAGCATCTTAGAATAGCTTCCCTAAGATGTTTGTTGTTTTAATTGAAAATGTTACATCTGCTAATTGTTCATAACAAAAGGCAAAAAGTACTTCGACAAAATATTTCCGCCCGGCACTGCCCGTTCGATATCTACCTCTACTAGTTCTAGCCTGGTTCAGCTACTGCGTCATTTTAGCCATTCAGCACATAACGTATGAAAAAGCGTCATTTGCCTTGTTGGTGAACAAATGTATGATGATGGATACGTTCAGTTATAAAATGTAATGCAATAAACCACAAATTTAGTGAAAGTCCTCTTGTCGGTTCAGTGCGGCAGCATATTTATTGCTTCATTGCTGATCCATTCCAAAAATCTTAAATGATGAACTCTGCCAAGTTACTTGCAATTGTACCGGGATCTGCTTTCCCTTCCAGCCTTCCTAACCGGTTCATAATGTTGTACTGTGTTTTTAAGCTCTTCTCTGGTGATAGCAAATATTAAAGAAAAACCAACTGGCAGGAAGTCAATCAATGAATAAAAATGCTGAGATCTGTTTGTAAATGAGTGCTAGTGTTTCCTTGTAGGGTTCAGCGTCCCGGCCGTACTAAAGGATCCCTTGGATGACAGCAGTCATTAAGAGTTTCCTTAACGGTCGGCTGGCCGTAACTGCGGCAGCGCTGTTGAGCTGCTGGGTGGCAAGTTTGGGGGTGTCTCCTGAAATGGAGGAAGGCCGGTGGGGGAAGGATGTGACTACCTTGGGAGTCAGCGTAGAAAAGAACCAGGGAGGTTTCACCACATCTTTCCCTAAAAGCTGCTTGTATGTACATGCAGAAAAAGTCCTTCGGTCAGTCTTCTATGAAGGCTACAAAGACCCAGCATGGAGATTTGGGCAATGCTTTTATTGTAAGATTGGGGAAAAAAGAAGAAAAAAAAAAAAACAGGTGGCAGTGACGAGTAAAAGTAGCAGCTTTTTTTAGATATGTGGACATTGAAGTACAAGAAGATCTTATTGACACCTTTGTGTCCAAAACAAGCTCGCTGTAGTGAAAGTCGCTTTGCATGGGTAATGCCCTACCATAAAACAGCATCCTTCCTTTATAAATGTCCTCAATAATTCATTTTCCCTTTTAGGAGTTAGGCAGGGGCGTTTGTTCTGGGTAGCCGCCTTCCTTGAACATAATGCTTTCAAACTTCTGTTGATGGAACAGCACCTGTCTGCAAAAGACCGAAAGCATGGAGGATTTACAAGTAGCTGGAGTAGTCTGGCAGTTCATATGTATATCTATACACAACAGTCAGGTCTGACTCTTCATCAGTACACCTCTATGCCATCCAGTATAAAGGATGTTTCTTCTAGCTTGCCGTGAACACTTGTGGAAACTCGTGAGGGGAAGGGGAACTCCTTTCCTGGGTTGCAGACCACTGAGCAGTACTGCAGAACTGGACGCAGCTGCTGTGTTGTTTGCATTTGCTGCCATGCCAAGGATACCTATATGCCTTTTATTCAGGGGAAAGTAAGAGGGACCGTTGATAAATTCCTTAACAAAGACTGGTGCTTCCCAGTAAGTTGACCTCTGGTGGTTTACGTCACGCTCTTCAAGCCTTTCTTTTCCTCACAGCAATCCGATATCAGTAATTCTGCATCTTACTTCACTCGTGACATCTTCATAAAGCATGACTGGAAAATAATTATGCCGCAGAGCTTGGAAAGCAATCTTTGCTTTGTTGCTGAGTTATTGTTTGTGTTTTAATTTCCACTTCTGTTCCTCGATGGGCATCTTTCCACCACAGATCCTTCTATTCAATCTTCCAGGACCCTGATGGCAGAGGGCGGTTGCTCCCTTTGCTTACATTTTTATTTGGCAGAACTGGGCTAAAACTTCCTTATACTGCTGTCCACTTGTCAACGGTTTGTGGCCCAGCTCCACGACCACGCAGGGACCCACGCCACAGGGATGGGGAAGGGGGAAGCGCACGTGTATTGTGTGAATGATGGATGCTTTCCTGAACTCACCCTTGCCTAAAACCATGAAGGAGAAGGGGACTGGAAGAAAACCCACGTGCTGCGTATCTGTTAGAACTGAGGAAGCAAAGCGATCCACATGCGGGGCTGCGAGTCACACGGCTCAAGACAAGAGTTGTTTCTGTACTGTGGGAATGGGGAAGAGGCAAACTGACACCACGGGTGTAAGTGCAGGTGGGAGCTCGGCACCGAGCGAGAAGCTCAAAAATCGGGCAGCATAAGGAGCAATGTAACGAACCGGCGGGGAAACAAAACGCCTGCCTCTTTCCTATGTTAACTGCATCGTGAGATGCTTGGGCTCTATCTGTAATGTCTGCAAAGCCTCGCCCGTAGGCGGGACATTGCGGCACCTCCGGCGCCAGGACGACACCGCGCGCTCACGAGCGGCTTCAGCGCAGCTCTCGCGAGACTCGGGCGGAGCCGTGAGGCGGGGCGGCGGGGCCGGCGCCGCGGCGATGGCGGGCGAGCTGGAGTCGTCGCTGGAGCTGAGCTTCACGGGCAGCGGCGCGGTGCCGGTTGGCGGGCTGCCCCCCGCTCGATCCCGCATCTTCAAGATCATCGTCATCGGCGACTCCAACGTGGGCAAGACGTGCCTCACGTACCGCTTCTGCGCCGGCCGCTTCCCGCAGCGCACCGAGGCCACCATCGGCGTGGACTTCCGCGAGCGCGCCGTCACCATCGACGGGGAGCGCATCAAGGTAGCGCGCGCGGGGACGCGGGGCAGCGCAGCTTGGCGGCCTGCCGCTTCCCCGGCCCCCTTCTGCTGTGCTGTTCAGCCCGGCTCCATCCACCCCTTCCAGGCACGCAGGTGAATCGCCTTCGCCTGCGCTCCCAGGTCAGACGGGGGCTTTTCTCCTGGTGACTCAGCGGTTCCCGCGCAGACCCTCCTGAGTGAGATCACCACTGGCACCAGCGGTGGCCGATGCAGAGAAGTGACAAAGAGCCGGGCCGGTCTGCAGTACCGAGACGCTCTGCTGGGCGTATCGTGCCGCTCGGTGATGTAAGCTGCGGCAGCTGGCTTCACTGCCTGTTGAACATCCCGGTTCTGGATGAGGGAAGCAGAGAACTGGGGAGGATGCTTTTCCGAGGTTTTCCAGGAGGTTCTGTTTCAGCTGGAAAAGGAATAAATGTTATCGTTATGGCTGAAGCTCTGGGGAGTATGCCCCAGTATGCTTTTTGTTTTTTGCCTCCTCCTCCCTTTCCATCCCCACCTTTCTTGCTTGCAGCATCCCTCTGGTAATGCCCCTCAGACAGGGAAGCTGAGATGAACCCAGATGCTGCTGTTGTCACTGTGCCCTGAAGGGCCCGATGAGTAGAGGGATTTTTCCTCTTGCTTTGAAGGAGAGTATAAGTCAGTGTCTTCTCATTCCCTCTTCTCCCTTCCCCCAGCCAGCTGGGCGGTCATTCCCTGTGCTGCTGCTGAGCAGAACAGAACAGAGAGCATTTCCCTCGCAGCTGGAAAAGCGCTGCGTCATCGGCAGTAACACAGGCACAATTCATCTCACCGAGGGTCTCCCACACATTTTTTTTCTTCCAGCTCGTAAAAGGAGCCGTGCCTTATACCATTCTGTCTCTATTAAGAGAGAGACTCCTTGTTCATAAAGCAGCCCTTCTTGGATCCCAGTGGTGACGGCCACTTGGACGTGTTTGGGCACCACGTCTCTTAAAGTGGCCGTTCTCAGTGGATTTCAATAGAGCAGATAATGTGACAAGGGGGTCAGAGATGGGATCGTCTGCTCAAGTCTGTCTGGTGGGACAAAGAGAAACTTCAGAAGCCTAAAACTTTTGCTATGGGGAAAACGTATCATTTGAGATGGCGTGTTTCGA
The DNA here is from genome assembly GCA_023055505.1 of Callipepla californica brunnescens. Lineage (NCBI taxonomy): Eukaryota > Metazoa > Chordata > Aves > Galliformes > Odontophoridae > Callipepla > Callipepla californica. The sequence continues at coordinate 2,557,736 of JALIRH010000026.1, forward strand.
GTCAGGAAGCTGCATGCAAGTAGAATTTAGGGGAAGAGATGAGTGTAGTTTAACTTGGAAGATATATAGAGCTTTAAATGCACTTCCTCTTTTGTACCCACGGCAGGCAATAAACTCACAGATGGATCTGAAGCGTGACCAACTTCTGCTCTGAGAGTGGGGTGGAGGGAGAGGCGTAATCTCAGCTTCTGCTGCTGACTAGCTACCTCTCTACATTAGATTTGGTCAAACAGTTGGGAAGATTAGATAGTAGCAATTCCTGAGCATCATGTTGCCTGGCTATAAGCAGGGCCTCCCTCTGGGCTTTTTTTTTCCCTTGAAATTGTCATATTTCAAAGTAATGTTTATTTCGGGTTTTTATTTTATTTTATTTTATTTTTTTCCGTGAATCTCCTGGCTATACAGCATTCTGTAAGGGCACAGCACTAGGATTCTCTCTCAGCTGGTAGGTGTCAGTTACCCAAGCTGAAGTAAGTGCCTCTACTTCATCTAGTTGTCTTTCCAGGCCGCAGAGATGAAGTAAAGAGAGGGCATAGAACAGAATATAGTTGGCAAAAAGCAGGTGTTTGCTGTACAGAGAGCTGAGTTGCAGCTACCGTTGCCTTTGATCAGAGGCTAGGGTGCCTCACTTTGGTTCTCTTTGTAAACTCGGTGACTCCTTTAGAAGCCCATGGCTCAGAAGCTGCAAATAACTGGAGTAGAATACAGTGGCCAGGCTGTTCCTTTGGCCAGCTTATTTTTCTGTGGTTGTTCCTGTGCCATTGGATTTGTTCCTTGTAGAGGTTTAACAAGAGTAAGTGTGGAGTCTGCACCTAGGGAGGAATAACCATGTGCACCGGTACAGGTTGGGGGATGAGCTGCTGAAGGGGAGCTCTGAGGAGAGGGACCTGAGTGTCCTGCTGGATAACAGGCTGGCCATGAGCAGTGTGCCCTGGTGACCAAGAAGGCCAATGGGATCCTGGGGTACATTAAAAAGAACGTGCACAGAGAGGTGGTGGAGTCTCCTTCTCTGGAGAAGTTCCAGACGCACCTGGACGCCTACCTGTGCAACCTGGGCTGGGGAGCTGCTTGGGCAGGGGGGTTGGACTCAGCGAGCTCTAGAGGTCCCTCCCAACCCCTACAGCTCTGTGATTGTGTGAGCAGTTTTCTGTGTTCACCTGACTTTCCTAGCTGTGGGTAACGCGTGTGATTTTCCACTGTGAGTAGTAATGCGTTTTTCTCTCTTTTTGTTCTTCCCTTTTCAGATCCAGCTGTGGGATACGGCGGGCCAGGAGCGCTTCAGAAAGAGCATGGTGCAGCACTACTACAGGAACGTACACGCTGTCGTGTTTGTGTATGACATGACAAACATTGCCAGTTTTCACAGCCTGCCCTCGTGGATAGAGGAATGCAAGCAGCACCTCCTCGCCAACGATATACCACGGATTCTTGTTGGCAATAAATGTGACCTGAGAAGTGCTATTCAGGTGCCTACGGACTTGGCCCAGAAGTTTGCCGACACCCACAGCATGCCATTATTTGAAACCTCTGCCAAAAACCCCAATGACAATGACCACGTGGAGGCCATCTTCATGACACTGGCTCACAAGCTCAAAAGTCACAAGCCCTTAATGCTAAGTCAGCCCCCGGATCGTGATCAAATACACGTGAAGCCCGAACCGAAACCTGCCACAACCTGCTGGTGTTAAATGTCGCTATTTATTGGCTGTCACCTTGTCCCAGACGCTCCAGAACTGTGATCTCAGCGTAGATCAAGGGTTTGGTAGCGATGATAGCAAATCCCTTTGGCACTTTACTGTTTGTTTTTTTTCTGGTGTCAATGTGCCCATCTCATTTTCTTGCACTTGGTTATTGTACTTTCTGAATTACTGACGTTTCGCTATAAATACGCAGGAAAGTAACCTTTGGAATGAAGTTTTAACAGAGAAATTCTTCTTGAGCTCTGGCCCGCTGAGACGGTTGTTGTCGCTCGTGGCGCAGTTACAAACAGTAAGACAGCGTACTGATGTGTATGCTTGCTACTTGTGTGAGGAGGAGGAGGAGTGTTTTGGGATAGCCGGGTATCTCAGTGTGGAGAGGAGCGGGTGGGGAGATTTTTGGGGTCTGAAGGAATATCGGATGCCCGCTAGAGAAGCAAGGACCTGTTTATGTCAAAAGCAAACGGGACCGCCAGATTGAAGGGCCGCCAGCGTTAAGAGCGGACCGCTGGCTTTCGTGGCCTGTCATTCCGTGGTAAACTTTGCTTCTCTGTGGCAGTGATGGGAACACTGACGAACTTATCCATACCTCTAGGCGATGATCTGATGTGTAACACTTCATTAATGTTTCGTAATTAACTTGTAAGACTAATCTTGTCCTTCTGTCCCATAGCACGGGATATGGGGAAGAACTGGGAGCAGAACCGTCTTCAGCCTCTTTGACCTTACTAAGAATTAAATGTTCAGTGAGGAATGGCTTTGAAATAGGCTGTATTTGAGCGGAGTGAGGCAGGAGAAGTGAAAACACTTACAATAGAAATAAACAAAAGGAGTGAATTTGTCCAAAGCAAATTGGACAATGGGGTTTTCAGAGACGTGGCTTGCAGAGGATGCTGGCGTTGAGAAGTGCTTTTTAAATATCTTGGGGAAAGAGCTTTTGATGAGACAACACGACGACTTGCTTTGGGGATGGAAATGCCTGGGACGGAACGTCACTTCGGGCACCCATTCGCATGTACAAAGTTGTGCCTTATTTATTGGAATTGTCGAGGCTGCCGTGCCCCAGGGAGCCGTAGTGCTCTGTGCTAGCATGTACAAAGGCTTCTCCTTGAAGGAACGACTGGCGTCCGTATCAGGAGGCTGACTGGCCCGCACAGTGATAAAGCAGTATTAGCCATGTATGGAGGAGACGATACGGGATTTCCTTCAAATAGTTATAAACACAAAAACTAGCTCTGGAATTGTGGAGAAAAATGTGCTACGTAGATAATCTGTCACAGAGGTTGTCAGTTAAATGTCAGCTGTGAGCTGTGCCACCTCAGTGAGACAGAAGTGGCTGTTCTGGGACCGTGTTCCCTGCCATCTCCTGCTTGCAGTCATTTGTCACAAAGATGGTGCTAAGTGGCATACATAGGTACGTAAAGTGAAATCTGACGTAGTCATAAATAACGCCTTTTTGGCTCACATCCTCAATCCTTTTTCTCAGATGGATCCCTCTTAACGAGTCACGTGATAGTGTCAGCGAACATTCCTGTCTTTTGTTTTGTTTTTAATTAATTTGAGCAAAGCAAACAAACGGAGTGAAGCGTTCCGAGGTCGGGTGAGGGGCTGAGGTAAGGAGGCGATGTAGGCACGGGGCTCACGTTGAATTTGATACCAGACACCCACACATCCTTCAGGCTTTGAGGTATTCCCAGCCTGCACACAGAGGCCCTCATGTCATTCGGATGGCGTGGAAATGAGCAGTGCTTGCGGTATGTGATCTTGTCTGAGCGCGCAGCATGTTTTAACGGTTCTGCCGTGAAGATAATGTGAAGATAATGTTCATTCGGGATTCAGTACACTTCCTGGCTCTCTGTAGTAATGTTCTACCCACAAAATCGATGTCTAAAGCACCCGACACTTTGTAAACGTATTTCCACTTTACCCAATCGTAACGTTGGATTATTTTGTATGCGGTGGGATGGATAAGACACGGCGCCAGAAACCTGAGGACTGGCGTTGCCAAAAACTGTTACCACTTGTTTCCAGTAATTGTTCTGACGACGACCATCACGTTTCTCTCCGTAAAATCTGTAATAAACTGTGATGAAGAAGGGAGGAAAACGGGTCTGTCGTTCTTTCTGTGCGTGGCTGGCAGTCGGGTGGACGTGTGGCGTGGTACTTGCACTGCCGTCGGCGCTTTGCCGTTTCTCTTAAGTCATTTTTGTGAATGGTGGTTAAAGATATACCAGAAACAAACAAACAAACAATACCTGCAAAATTTGGGTAGCCAGGCTGCTCCAATGCAATCCAATCTGATTCCAGAACGTCCTCAGACTATCGGAAATCTATGCCCACACAGGAAAATCAGTCTGAAGGTCTCCCCTAGGAAAACCATCACGCACCACCTTGATTGGCTCTTTCTCTGAAGAAAACACATTGCTCTTAAGTTAACAATTAAAGTGAGGAATGTCTAGAGTCCAAAAAATATTCCATATTACCCTTCCAACTCTTCCAATCTACTCCATGAAACACTGTACTTGTGTTCTTTGTATCTGTTGTAGCTCCTAGGGAAATATTTCAGAGGCATTTATTTTGTAGCAACCTACGTCCACTCCTCCATCCTGTACACATTTGTGGGCGTGCAGTTCTGAAGCCACGAGCATCACGCACCAGAATCACACCACAGTGAGCATGGTGGAACGCTCTGGGATATATTCACATCCTCCTGTTTTACTTCTAGTTAGATTGATTTCCATTCAGGCGCAGGAAGCTTGAGGAGGTGTTACAGGTGAGTTGTGCTGTGCCCCCAGCATGCATGTTGCACCTTGGGGGGTGCTGGAGAGGAAATGTGCCTCCTGAGGTGTGGAGAAGCATGGGCCTGGGTTGTGTTTTTGTTTGTGTGCTGGGGTCCCCCTGCTTCCAGGCTTGGGCGTTAGAGAGCAGGGCAAAGTAGGAACTGCCTACCCCCTATCCTGGAGGTGTGGGGGTTACGAAGTGATGTGGAGGGCAGCTGAAAGTAGCTATGTTTTGGTTGATTGGTTTCTGTTTTTTTGCTAGATGAGGGCTGTGTGTTGGGCAGCTGTTGTCCCTTGCTTCCAGCTGTTTTCTTGCAGATGGGGGTCCAGTTCTTCTTTTGGGTGGTGTTGGTGGAGCTATTTTTTGAGGTGGCTTGGTTTGTTTGGGATTGGGGTGATGCCTGTGTGCTTAGTGAGTGATTCGGTTTGTTGAGCTGTTGTTTTTGGGTGGCTGTTGATTTTTGTTGGAGTTGTGTTATCGAAGTTGGCTTGGTGTCTTTGTGGCGGCAGGGGCTTTTTGTTTGTGAGCGTGTTGCTGGGTGGTGTTGGGTTTGTTTTGCTTTTTGACGTTGATTGGTGGATCAGGCTTATGTGCGGTTGTGGATTTTTTGGGGTCTGTTTTTGTGATGGTGTTTAGTGTTGTGTTCCCTTTTTGATTAGAAAATGGTTCCTTTAGTGCACACACCAAGAAACAGACCACAACCTATCTCTAAAGAGATATATATATATTTTTTTTTGGGGGGGGTGGGAGGGTGGGCACTGGCATTGTGTCTGTGTGGAGGGATGGATTCCCCCCAGCTGTGGTGGGGATGGGTTTTAACTTTGATTCCAAGCAGGAAGCGAGGAGGTATGTGTGGAATGAGATGGGTTCTGTGTTCTGGAGGAGAACTGAGGGTGTTTTCTGAGTACAGTGATGCCTTTTGGATAGAATCCTTACTGTAACACTTAAGAGGTTGCCAAGCTGAGTAAGTCTGGTTGGCCCAGGGAGATTTCACAGAAAAAAATGTTGGATGTGTGGCTTGATGGGTAATGCTCCTGCAGCAGGCAGCTAAGTATGTGTCTTAGGTTCACTATGAATGATTTGCAACAATGACTTCTTCCTAAACTGACTTTTTTATTGTGAGAGAATAGAACAAGAGAATAAGCCAAGCCCTTTATAGAGGAAAAGAAGTTGGAATTTTCCAGCATACGGACATCTGAAATAATGTTAACTTACTCCCTTCTCATAGGGAATCCTTGTGCCAGCTTATGCCTCTGCTGTGGCTGCTATGATTAGCCCTTGTAAGCTTGACTTCGGATGGAGAAACTCACAAGAGAATGTCTGCTTGAATCCTAGCTGAATGGGAAAGCACCTGCCTGCAAGGCTCTGTCTCTGAAGAAGGGATCCTAGTAGATATTTAGATGGGTTGTAGTGTCTCAGTAACTGGTGGCAGCTTGCATCTCCGGATTCCCAGTAAAGCCTGTGTGTTACAAATGGCAGAACCTCAAGTAGTGCTTTAGACACAAAATTGGGGTAACAAAAATAAAAAATAAATGCTTCTGTGGCAGCCTACCTGCTTGTAAGAGCTCTGTGCTGAATTGAATAGTGGCAGCTGTAGGTGCTCTGTGAACAGACAGTAGGAATGGCTCTGAAGCAAATGATGAAGGTTCACTGCTGCAACTGTTGTATGCAACTTCAGCTTTTCACAGGATTCTGGGTAGGCTTTCCTACATTTGTGGATGAAAGTAATGAGATGCTGATCAGTTGCCTTAAAACTCAAAAGAAAGAAAAACTGATCTTGTGAAGATGACAGACAACTTCTTAAATGTATTTGTATTTACACCAAGTTAGTCTTTTAGTAAGCAATTAATAAGCTTTTTTGCTACAATATACCATGACAAAGCTGTTGTATAGGGAAAACAATTGCCTGTGAACACTCTTTGCTAGGCTGCAGTTCTGCACATTGTGAGTTGTGCTTACCTTGCTACCTGTCTTTGCATCAGGCTCTTTTGCAGTGATTTTTGAACGCAGCTTCTCCACAAGAGCTCTAACTTCAGCTACTGTAGGAAGAACCTCATGAAGCTGAAGGAAGGGTAAGGCAGAGCCCAGTACTGTGGATGTGACTCTCTGACCCACCTCCTCTTGGTGGCTGCTGGCGGGTGAGAAAGCTGTGGTGTCAGCTGCAGAGACTGGAGCTTCAATTGGATGAGGCCTTCAGTGACCTCACTTACCTGAGAACGGTCTGCTTGTAGCTGTCACAGCAACTCTTGCTCCGTGTCCAAAGTAAGTCCCCTCAGGAATTATGGCAGTAGCTGGGAGCTAAGCCCAGAAAAGCTGTCATGCTTTTCTGCACAGCACACATTCCTGAAAATGCCTTGGCTGTGATGCAAACTAAGCAACCCCAATGTAATCCACTACAAGACACACCAACTTCTGCACTAACCTTCCCCCCTTCTTAAGAGCTGCTTCCCAGTCTGCTGAAACAAATACCCTCCTGCAAACAGTGGGAGGCATACCTGTTGTGGTTTAACGCTGCCCATTGAGCAGTACGCTGTCATTTGCTCACTCGTTTCCCCCCTTCCCTGAGGGATGAGGGAGAGAACTGGAAAGCACCTGAAACTAAAGCAGTACCTTTTGTTTACTTGAAATTCATTAAAATGGATTATCGCTACAGGCAAGACCAGATTTATCTCTCATGTTTTTCATTGACAAAAATTGTTCCACGAGCATTGTTATAAATAAAGCCCCAAGGAAAAATAAGTAATTTAATTAAAAGAAAAAACACACCAGAAAGATAAACAGTGTTCCACTTTACACCTACAGCAATTCAAACACAAAAGCTGGCTGGGATAGGGTAAGAACCACTTCTACTGAACACAGATGAAAGGTAACTCTTGTAAATCTTAGAACGCCTAGGATTGGAAGGGAGCTCAAGGATTGTCCAAGTTCCGACTGCCCTGCGGAGATCACACTGAAGAGCACGATACAGGAACAGATAAATATCTGTTATTATCTGTAACATTGGGATCATTTCAAGGATACATTGCTTAAATCCAGTCCTGTGGAGCAGCAGACCACAAACCTAAACTCTCCCTTTGAAGCTGCCCACTTACCATTTCTGTTTTCTCAAATTCCTGCTTCAGATTCGCTTAAGAAATACAACTACAATAGACAACAGATTGATATTGCAATGCTTCCTTACTTCTCACCAAGCAAACCAAATCTGGAAAAATAGCTCACATTCAGACTTTGAATCTATACTCAAGACTTCCATAAAAGTAAGTACTAAAGAACTACAACGTGAACAAGGAAAATGAATTTGTGCATACTTACTTTACTCAAAGTGACGGATGTGCCAGTCATCACAGGATGTTTTTTTTTTTACATTTCTTTCTTTGTTGTCCTTGCACTTTCAGGGGAAAACAAGATGTCTGTTTTTTCCACTAGGAACATAAAATTAGTTTTATCTAATTTTATAATAACAAACAATCGTGACCTTCCACCAGCTTACCTTTCCACCAAATTTAGGTTAAAGTATCTAAAGAACACAACAAATAAATACCCAATTGAAGCCAACATTATGACCTCTATACCCACCCTTTATCTTCATGCTTACAAAGTGATCCTTACAGAGAACTTACTTGCACTGCTCTGTACTCCTGTGGTGGAAAAATGAATAGCAACTACCTGCATAACCACAACCTAAACCCCCTAACCTCCCCTACCCCCTAACCTAGCCTTAGCATAATATAAACAAACACCAGCTTCCTAGTCACTTCCTAGGGTTACCCTACTGATTTGATCTGTGCAATTATATCGAACATTTCAAGTTAAACAAGAGTAGTTAAATAAGAAAATCATCCACATCTATTTGCAAAAGAAGAATTGGCTACACTTAGAAAATATTTCTGAATATCCATCTGGAAAACATATCCTCACCTGAGCCTGAACTTCTCTTTGAGAACAATTCAACACAGTCTGGATGACCGATTATTTATGCTTTTTACAGAAACCGGGACAACCAAAAATAAAAAGAGCGAAGGAGAGGGAGGTGCACGCTGAGAACTTCTCATAGGGCAAGTTCATTTGTACCTTGTAAAGATGAGCAGAAGACTTGATGACATACTTCCATTACCGCTTACTTCAAGCTCAGCTAAAAGCTTACGTTATCATTACATGTCTTGAACAAGAAATCTGTAACAAATTGTTAATCACATAACAGCAGAGGTAGTAAATGAAAAAATTACATACAATTGACTTGCCAAAATGCGAGATCTTAGGCCCAAAGGGATGCTAAGCTATTTACTTGTGACTTCCAGAAAACTTTCTTTGTCATCCAGTGCCACTTGCTTATCGTTTCCCTAGAATCTGGAAGAAACCCAGTAACTTCAGTAGAAATCATGCAAAGGTATTTAAGAATGACGTTCGTGTGAACAAAAGGGTTACTGTCCTTCCCACAAATAAACTGTTTTCTTCCCACATTCATCGCACTGCGTATACCAACACAGAATTTGATCTGCTGCTATATCACTAGTCCCTGAAAGAGCCTTCTGTATCTTTTTGGACATTACCCCTGTCTCCATTACAGTGAACAACCTAGCAAACCATATCACTTCATCATTCATTCTCTTTCTCACATCGCTGATAAAAGTGTCCCTATGGAACTCCATGGTCATCTTCCAGCTTGAAAACTGACCATTAACTCCTCCTTTCCGTGCTATTAGCTGTCTCCGTGCAGGGCAAGTGTACAGAGGTAGAAGCTTCTTTAACTACTTCCAACATTGAAAAATTATTTCACCTAAGTGATAATTATTGCTAATACTTACATAGTCTTTCAGCGATACAGATACATTCCTAGGAAGAGGCACAGCGATTATTCTTTTTACCCTCTGTTTTTTTTTTTTCTCCTTCCCATAACTGCAATAAGATTTTCAGTACCCGCCAGATAACATAAACCATTTCCTGAACCCAGGGAAATCGATAGTAACGCTTCATACCCATTAAACTCTATTGGAGAAAAATGAGTTCTAAGTAATGAGCACCTTCTTCGGTCTGGTCAGCGGTTCATTTGAAATCCAAAAAACTCACAGTCAGGAAAAAACAGAACTGACATTTTAAATGATCCGTCTTAATCTCTAAGTAGGCGTAATAAAATATACTTAGTTGAAGTAAAAATAGGGAGAAAGGCTCTTTATTTTCCCTAGAAAGTTCCCTGTTTTGAAAGACTTACAAAAGCTCAATGTCACATATGGCATTAATCACGTAATGCTGTACCTACAACCTTTTATTTTAGAAAAGGAAGGAGAATTTGCCAGCTTTCCTGTAATGGAAAGGTACAGAAAAAGGGGGAAAGAGGAAAAGAGGGAGGAGAAAGAAGGGAGGGAAAGGAAAAAGAACACCATCTACCACCCCTGCCCCCTCTGCCAACCACCAGAATCTTCAGCTACTTACTTGATTCCAAGGAGTCGAGGACAAATGTATCTGACAAGATTGAAAAGCTGAGGGGTCCTCCATCCTTGTATCTGCTCCTCACAAGGCTCCTTTCTGTACAGTTTCTTTGCATTAGGTCCTGTTGTAAGACAAGTAACAGTTTGTAGCTCAGCAAAGCATGTGCTTACTGTGCAACATAAAAGAAGCCACCCACTTCCAAGTTTGAGTGCAAAAGCAGTACATCAACTGTGACAGAGTGTGGACAGCCTCTGTGGTCACAGCCTGTGTTTCTTAGTATACGTAAGCACCCACATAGAACTATTAAGTAGAAGAGAAAAGCAGTGGGCAGGTGAGCATGCAAAATTAAGCACTCCGCTTTGCCTTCCCCTTTCTTTGCGTCCGTAGGAAGGGCACACAATGAGGAAGAAGGCGAAACATGCCTTAAGGTTTGTGCAACAACTTTTCAGCTCACTTCAAGCTACTTTTAACTCACCCATAAATGGGAAATAATAAAGGGCTCCTGGCTTCAACAACTAAAGATTCAGCTGCTGATAAAGACAAGAAAAAAAAAAAAAAATCAAAATTGTTTGCTCATCAGAGGGTGATTCGAGTTCCTGTGTACAATTACTCATCCTCATCGCCATCCTGAAGCGCTGACTTCAGTGCCAAGCTATAGCCAAGTCACCGAGATGCTGCCAGGCTCCGGGGGGAACATGATGCGCATGCGCAGCACCTATTAAACATAGTGCTGGAAGCTGCAGGCACGAGCACACTTTCTGCACTTGCTACCCAATGAGAGGACCTGGGGCTAAACTGAGACACGGTTTCCACTTATTTCCACAGTGCAGTTGTTTCTCTTCCAGAAACCCTCCTTCTGTAGAAGGAATTGTTGCCATTGTGCAGCCCTAAGGTATCCAACACATCTCTATGCTGGTATGGCAATAGTGAAGCTGCAATTGTATCGCTGAGAGGACAGCAGAAACAGTCTGCAAAAGGCATAGAGGCACCGGGGCTTGCATAGCTGCCTCTGAACCAGCTACAGAGCTTTCTAGTTAGAAATGGCAGGGAGCACTCTCCTCCTCTGCACTCCTACTTCAGTATATGCCGGCAGGGTGATTCTTTTTTGTGGGACTTGGTGATGCTCCTCGTCCCTCTGAGCGCCACGGCTGCTGCTTCCAGGCTGGGGGCCCACACGTTGTTTGGGCACGTACTACCTCTCAGTAAAAGGCAGTGTTACAGAGCAGTATTTCTGGTGGAACTGCAGCTTTCACCCAGCCACGGTGCAGCGGCTGAGCAGCACCTTTTGCAACCAACCGCTTCCAGAAAGCTGCTCCTTCAAAGGCAAAATCCATGTTAGAATGCAGAGAATCAAAGCCAAACTGGTTTAAAGTATCAGCAATCACATGAACCTCTCAGGGAGCTTTGCTTTCTTTTAATCTACAAGCACAGCAGTTTATGTAATCAAAGGGGAAAAACAACTCATCGTGGGACATCAGGAGCGATGTCAGATGTGTCTGAGGGTGGCAACACGCTCATGCTTGCTGCTTTGATGCTCGCTGTGCTACAGCAGAGAACGCACAGCATCACTTTCTGCTTCACGTTATGGATTACTAAGTTTAGACAAATACTGTAAAACAAGGTGGTACCATACAGACAGGTTGAAGCTCAAAGTGGACTCTAACTGGATAATTACCTGCAGTAAGTGGGCCCAGCAGCTGAGATTCCAGGTGGAACATTCCAGGGGAACATTGCAGGGTGCCACCATCTGTAAGAAAAGCTTCAACGTGCAGCTTAGGGTTTCATTTAGGCATCCGGGTTCTTTTTTCTAGAATTAGAAAGAAGGCATCAGTTGCTGAAAGAAAAAAATACAGCTGGGAACAATCTAACTCCCTCACCTGCTGGGAAAGAGAAAGGCACCTCTCTCCTTCCCAGAGCTACACTGTGGGCGTGACTCACCCTTCCTGTAAGCTCAGCCAAGAGGGGAACCTACCTGTTCCTGCTCAGCAGGAGGTGCTGGGTGACCTGTCACATGCTCAGTTGTATGCACTACAGTCGCTTCTCAGCCTGCCTGGAAGCGATCCCTACAGCACAGGCAGGAATCTACTCACCTTGAAGCTGGGAGAAATCGACTGGAAGCTGTCGGTCGTTCTCAGGCAGCACTTAGGCTCAGATCTGTAAAAAAGGTCAGCAGCAGAACACTAGCATTGCCCCCCATGAATGACTCGAACTGTACCCGGCCACGAGCACGCACAGAGCCGTGTTTTGATGGAGGCATCAGAGTGGTGCTGCATAGCTTTGTGCTGTTGATGTGACCTGCCCTGTCCCCGCCAGAGGGCAAGTCAGCAGTCGACAGCTGAACAGCAGCGGATCCTTTGCGACAGATGACTCAACAAGCAGGGGGAGATGATTAGGGGGAATACACCACAATCCGTTTCTTTTAAAAAACAAACTGTGTTTAATATTGGAATGTGCACAGCTAGCGCTGCTAGGCAAACTGCACGATGGATTCTAGCGGAATAAAACACGAATGATGTACAAAAGCTGGAGAAAAAACCTCACGCTTCCCAGAAGGCAACAAGATACTTCAGCTACAGAGTCTGAATGTCCTCAAATATATGCAGGCCTCTCCATTTGCACCGGGATCTTTGCTGACCATCGGGCCTTCAACTGTTCTCTCCTTCCGTGTGCATTCCTTAAAAGGCCCAGGAAAAGCTCACAGTGATTGTTAACAGGAAGAACTCCTTCTGTCCGTCTCGCTGTACACCTGGACTAGCAGCTTTTCAACAGTCCGTCCCTTTTTCAATCCATTCTGATGTACGGCGGAGGCTTGGACGCATCTTCCTCCGTGTCACAGTCCTGCACTGGAAACCGATCCGGGAAGTTAAGAATTCCATCCCCTGGACCTGTGTGGGGAAGGGAGAGGGGATTGTTAAACGTGGCATAGCCCTCCCCACAAACACCTGACTCCCGGCTCAGAGTATTTTAGTTATCAGGATTTACACCCAAATACACGGATAGGAAGAGTTACTCACTTTGTACAGCGCAAACCATTTCCATGGCCTGAGCCTGGTCATCGCACGGCTGCAACCATTCCTACGAAGGAAATAACGCTGTCACAAAACTCACCCCATGAGCAGGTGAACAACAACCGGGAGGAAGCAGAAGGAAGCAGCGAAAACTAAATCCCTTCTGACATCCCCTTCCCTTTGGAGCACTGGAGGGGGATGGTCAGGACAAAGCTGAGGTGATGCTAACAGAAGGAAAGTACACCATCATGGCGCAATACTACCCCAAGTAGGGGAATCCTGGTTTCTCTTCTTGGTTTTTCTGTCTTTATTGCGAACTTTATTGCAAATACCCAAGCTTGGTGCTTGGGGCCCCCTGCTCACCATCCCAGTTACGCTGTCGTAGCACGAGCAGCAAGGAAGACTTCGGCACCCCAGGTAGGCAATGACCAGCACGACAACGGCGCTGCAGACGGACGCGATTAACATTGTGATGTTAGCCCCCTTGATGACTTTATTCAGAACGAGCTTCTGCAAGCAAAGAAACAGATGTCAGAGCCACGTTAAGACAGTGAAAGTTTCCACTCAAATACTCTAGATACCGTAAGACAGCCCTTGACCTGACCTCGCCATGTTCAGGTGCATGTCCCACCGGTGGGTGGTGGGAAGCTGCACACTGAGAACAGCACCAGGGACACTCACTGCATGTGCTGGGTGAGAGCTCAGCTCCTCTTCTCCGCGGGACAGCGTGAGGGAGCTGTAAACTATGACAACAAGGATGGTCACACAGGAGAGTATAGCCGCTACTACCAGCACGTTCACCTAGGCAGAGGAAGTAAAAGAGAATAAGAAAGGGGAAAGGAATTTCAACCACCCTGCCTTCAATTAATGCAACTAAGGCAAACAAAACGCGTCAGCGCGCGGCAGGTAACAGACTTTGACCTGCTGTAACACTACAAAGCATCCAGTAGCAACAGTTGGGTGGAAACCAAACATAGGGGTTTCTGTGGGACCGAGTCACTGAGATACAGTCGAGCCCCCAGTCTCGCACTGGGTGTGAGCGAGGCTGAAATGCATCCTTTTTAAGGGTCTCTGCCTTAGGAACTACGTCCTCCCTTGGGGCTTGCCCAGCTAGAGCCGTGCTCCTAGGAAACACATGAGAATTAACTCTCTTCCTGTTCGCTGAATCCCAGGCAGCAATAAAGCATAAATAAATGAAGCAGGCATCACGAAGCATTTTTACGTGTTTTGGTTATCGGAGCCGGGCAGAGCTCGCGTTAGAGAGCAAGGAGACGTCACGTCCTCCTTTGACATACAGGTGCGGGTTATTCCAGCTCGCAGGGACGGCACCCAGCCCTCCTCTCCCCCCCCCGCCCCATCTTCACGGCTTACAAGCACCGGGTTCTTCCTCTGAGAGGAAAATAACGCCAGGACGCCTGGGACTCCCATGACCTGCAGAGCAGAAAAGGAGTCGGTAACCGGACAACGGGTATCGGGTTCAGAAAGTAAAAGCACAAGGGCCGAAAGGGGCTTGCTTTCAGCTCCTGGCTGCGAGGAACAGCAAAGGGGAACGCAGCGGGGGCTCCGTCAGAAGGAAGCTCCGCCAAGCGGAGCTCTCTCCGCCTTACCATCCCAGCCCATACGGGCGCTCCGGTCCTGCCGAGAGGCGACTCGCCCCCGAACACGCCATCGAGGAAGCCGCTGACGACGCACAGCGTGCTGAAGGCCAGCTGCAGCAGCCCCAGCACCACCATGCCGCGCTGGTTGAACACCAAGTACCGGTAGCGATCCATGCCGCGAATGGGGCGGAGCCGAGCGAGCTTGGGGCGGGGCGGACTAGCGTCCGCATTGCCTCCGACCTTTACAACACACTCACGACAAAACGCTCATCCAGTCTATTTATTTATTTTCTTCAATCATTTATTTTTCTCCCCGGAAACGGTTTTTTTTTTGTTTGCTTTTTGTTTTTGTTTGTTTTTTTTCTCTTGCTTCCTTGCGCATACACCCAAACACGCTATAAAAACCCCACTCGTAACGTCAAAGGAAGGGCAATCGTCAGTCGTGTGTAAACATCTTTCTTAGAGTTATCCGTTTTTAAAAGTCATGAATAAACCTACAGATGTTCAGTAAGGCTCATAGTTCGAGTACAAATGTCATAAAACACCTATCAAGTACTGTATACAAGTTATACACGCCGGGGTTAAGTGCGAACACGCGCGTAAGCTCACCCCAAGGATTATTCGTTAGCACTTAGTTCTTCAGAACAGAGACCCAGGCAGCACGGGCTACGGGGTATGAAAACGGCAGAAGGCCCGGCGGAAACTGTTGGGTAACGCAGGGTTTTAGCCCCGATCTCGGCTCAAGAGTTCAACCCAGAAACGGTGACAGTAGGAAAAGTCGTACAGGAGGAAACAGCGGGAAGGAGGGAGGGGGCTGCTGGAGCAGGACAGGCCCCGAGGGACGCCCCGCAGCCGGGACCGGCCTCACTACCGCCCTGACTTTACAACACAGCGATGCTTCCCCAAACAGCAGAAAGGACCACTGTCATTTGCAATTGCAACCGTCATTTGCGTCTCCCGTAAAGAAAAACGAAACAAAGAAGTCTACTGACGGGTAACCAGTGACACCTGCATCTTACAAAAACACATCCTTTCAAATTCCGTATCACTCTTATCAGAATTCTTTTTTTTTTTTTAATCTTTTTTTTTTTTTTTTAAATACGCATTCTACCATGAAAATATTTCATACAAACATCATTTTACATATAAATACATTAAAACTTGTGAAGAGGGTCTTCCCGCACTCATGATTTTATGGCTTGAACATTTAATTGCTTTCAAATGTTTTTCTTTCTATACATAGTTCTCCCGGAAACAAAACGAACAACAAAAAACCCAACAGTAGTTACAGTAAAACTGGGAGAGAAAGGGCAGCAGCTTCGATTGCCTGAAGACAGAAGAGAGCCAAGAGGAGGCTCCATTCAGCTGATGGTGACCTCAGTGTTCAAAACCTTTGATCTGGGGCAAGTAAACATGCACTCAATCTTGCACCTTTTTTAAGAATAATAATTCTGTATGAGAATCACAGAACTGTAGGGGCTGGAAGGGATCTCCAGAGATCATTGAGTCCAACCCCCTGCCCAAGCAGCTCCCTAGCCCAGGTTGCACAGGTAGGCATCCAGGCAGATCTTGAATGTCTCCAGAGAAGGAGACCCCACCACCTCTCTGTGCAGCTGTGCCAGTGCTCCATCGCCCTCACTGTGAAGAAGGCCACTCCAAAAATACAGTTCTCATGTCTCCAGTACACGAAGCAAAAGGAATGCCTTCTCCCCACGCGTGGGGGAGCACTAAGCCCGCTAACACCCGTAGCCAAAGCTGCTCCCACTCCCAAACACCCTCGGCGCATGTCGAGTGAGGAGGTGGCGGCCACCATGACACCCCAGCACCTAAGGAGACACTTTATCAACATTGTTTTCAAAGCAATTTGTTTTTTTTCAATTAAGTGCTTGAAAGAGAATTTCTCAGATGCCCACAGCAATTCTGCTGTGTGAGAGGAAACCAAAGCAGCGGGTAACAGCTCCGTGCAGCTCGTCACCTCATCGCAACTGCAGCGTTTTTTTTCCCCAGATACTGCCCGTAGAAATGAAAGGCCAGAAGAAATCAGCAAGGCGTGATTCTGGGCCAGGAACCATGCCGTACTGCCCTGGCACGCCATAAGTGGTGAGCCCTAGCTTTGATGGAAGGACAACTGCCCGCCAGCTGCAAACAGCAATGAGGAAGACCCACCTAGAGCCAAGCATAGGGAAAACAGAGAAGTGAGGATTTTCCTGGGACTGAACACCAGCCACTCCGCTCCCCCAGCGCCCGGCTGAGGGCAAGAGAGCCTCTGAGGGCATGCGTCAACTGAGAAACACGGCAGCCCTGAGAAAGAAACCACAGCCGCCACGGACCGCGTGCAACGCCAGTTAGAGCTCTGCGCCTAGAAAGGCTCAGCTGCAGTCAGCCCTGAAACACGCAGCCCCAGGAGGCCGAGCACCACGTACCTGGGTGAAAGAAAGCAGCACCCACTGCTGTGCTTCAGCTGCGTGTGGGCAAAAAGTAAGGCCGTCCCAGACAGCTGCAAAAGTCAAAGAGCGGCCAGAACCACCACTCGGATGGCTAAAGAACCGCATCCACGCACTCCTAGGACTTGAATCCTGAAGGCTAAGGTGTTTTGCTGATTAGTACCAAAGAATAGGGGAAAAGCTTTTTCAGGTTGGCCAAGAAAACTGCTTGTTCCAGCAGATCCCAGAGAGTCACCTAATAGCAGCAGACTCACCATGAGATCCCTTCTCGAGGCCTAAAGCCCTGTTCCCTCTTACCCACAGGAGTGACCCAGCAGCGGGCACAGCTCTCAGCTCTAACTATTCATTCTCCTTACCAAGGTTAACTGCTTCACCAGAAAACTAAGCTTCTCTGCTTTCGGTGGCAAAACACAGAGCAGCCACAGAAAGAAAATCAATATATATATATTTTTTTTCCCTAATCTCTCCAGAGAGAGGGTCCCCGGCCTCCAACACGGGTTGATGCAGGCTCCTTCTCACAAAGGAACTCGTGAGGGTGACAACCCTCAGACATGGAAGTCACGTGCAGGTGTGCAGACTAAAGGTGGGAGCTGGGAACTGACCTGTACCTGAAAAAAGCAGCAATATCAAATTCTCTTATGCCATCCTCCAGTCGTAAAGAGCACGCCATGATCCTCCTAGTAACGCTACTGGTAAATAGCTTTGCCAAGCTGGTCTTGCTATCTAAGGAGCCCCAGAAGCTGAGCTGCAAAACGCACCGACCAAGTTAAGGCATTACTTATTAACCTGTGTTTCAGCCCGTGGTTGCCTCTCAACAATCCCCGAGGGACCCGCTCAGCTGTGAGCCCTTTTGCCATCCCGTGCTAAAAACCACTCTAGCCACCTCTACTGTAACAGACCACAGAGAAAAAGAAAACACAGAAGAACCCAAGGGCTCGGTGCTGAATCGAGGCAGAGCAGCTTTATAATCGCAACTTTTGTCAAAAGTCAGTCACTGATGAAGGAATCTATACAGGAGAACAAAGAGATTTTAACAGAGTGGAGGAGAAAATGCAAAAGCAAGAGCGTTTGCTTGATGGTCACCAAAGCAGTGGCTTTGGAAAACATACGGAGATGCCCGAGTGCTTTTTCTTCTAGGACTTGTCTATTTCACCATGCAACCACCAACACTAACCCCAAACCCGATGCACCCCTTCTCTGCTGCTTCTCTCTAAATTCACACAACAGGCAGACAGACCAAGCTATCAGGACAGTCAGGTCTGTGCAAAGAGAAGACAGTGGAGGAATCTGACCGATCGCCAAAGAAATCAAAGAAGCTCAAGAGATCACAATGTTTTAAGCACAGTTCCCTAGCTGCCATTAAGAGGAGAGCAATGCAAAGCAGGCTGCTGAGAAGCAAAGTGGGTTACTGTGGGAGGAGCTACCATCGTGCACAGCCGTGTTTGGCCATACAGACGCTCCTTCTCCTCTTCCTCACGCTTCAACACAGTACTGAGCTGGTCGGGTTTGATGGTTGTGGAAGAACAGTTCACAACGCACACAACAGCTTCCTGCCAGAGAGAAACAGCAAACAGCTGAAACAAAACAACAACTTGTGGCTGGCAGGGGAAAACAATAAATAGATTAAAAAGAAAAAACAATAGAAACACAGATTTCTCATTGAGGTTGATTTGCTGAAGCCGTGCTGCCTATCACCCTTTGACAACTCTCCCCCACCCGCGATGCTCAGTTCTGTCTCTCCTCACGCTCAAACAAGCCCCGGATGCATCACCTCTGCTGCCTCATGTAAGCTTCAACAGCAAAGTGCTGAAAAAGCTTTGTGGTGAGTTGCAGGAAATAAGCAGAGACCCAGGTTTGAGAGGTCCGCACTCGTAATCCCCACCACTAGCCAAGGTTCTCCAAACGCACCAACGGCGTGCTCCTTCCACCACCACTAACAGCCCACTGCCCGGCTCCCAGTGCTCGCAACCATTCGAGCAATAGAAAGGTAGGTCTGATTTCCAACTCATCTATGTTACATATGTACAAGCGTTTTTAACTACAAACATTTAGGGCAAGCGTCGCAAACACGTTTCAGCTGTCGTTAAGCCGCCGAGCCCAGGAGAGAACGTCACAGTCCCAAATAGGCTCCTGCATCCAGACTGAAACGATACGTTCTCTCTCTCTTCTGCAGCATTAGGCAAGACCAGTAAAGTATCCAAACAAACTCAACAACTCCCCTACCCCTGAAAAACCCCACAACACAGCCCTGCAGGCAAATATTCATGAGCCCCCACAGCTGGCTGTAACAAAGCTACGGATTGATTGCTGCTTCTAACTATGAACAGTGAGAGATGTTTCTACATTCAGCTGTTTGTCTTTGAAGAAACTATCTTCGTGGCTTTCACTGAAATCTCAGTTTGCTCTCTCTCGCTGTATTCACTCACTGTCCGAGCGCTACCAAACGACAGCTGTGTCCTTTGCCAACTGAACACGTACAAAAGATACAGCCCTTCCTGACCGAGAGCCACAGCCTGCCCTCAGATATATGGATATTTCCTTTGAAACAACTCATTTCTGCCCTGACAGTCAGCCGCTCTACCAGGTGAAATACACAGACCAACTCACAGATGCTAACACCATTAGGATACCTGCCTTCTAGAACGCGCGCTTCTCAAAGTCCTTCAGAAAGCCAGACCGTTTTTTCCTTTCAGCTCATCTTCGTGCAAAGAACGGCTTCATCCGTGTGCCACAATCATAAATTAAATAAAATAAGCCAGCCGTAAAGGCCAGATAAATATTAGGCTCGGACACGTCGCTATACTATGCAGAGAGCCACAGAGACTGACACACAGCACTCTCACGTACACGTACAAGCCTTTCCGCTACTTCCAAAGGATTTTCTCCAGCAAAAGAGGATTCGTAGAAAGAACAACGTTCAGACGAGAGGAAAGGGGAGTTAAAACCCAGCCTCCTAGATGCTAATGAACTGCTCTATTGCAAGATTCAGATCAAAGGTTTAAAAAGGCAAAATTATGCTACTAGTAGAGAATATCAAAATATTACTGTTATCATCACAAGTGGCATATATGCAAAATGCAGTTGCACAGTAATGCCTAGGCAGATAGAGAGCAACACTAAGTCTGCCGACTAAAAGTGAACGATATACCCATTTTAGTTTTCTGTCTAGTCTTTTGGCATCTTTGCATATGGTGCAAAAGCAGAAGCTACCAAAGAATATCACGTCTCGTATAGAATATTAAATAATTTCTCCAGATAAGACTGGTGCGACGCTAGCTAATTTTAAATCTGCTATGAGTAACACAGTCAAACCTAGTTAGTATGCAAGAAACTTATCTCTTAACACAGAATGCAAAGTTATGATGCAACGGCATGAACAATCCCTGGTTGTCCAGTTTTCAGTACAAAGGTAGTGCATAGATCCAAGTTTCTACTTGAGTTTGCCAAACTGAGGAGTCTCCGCTTCACTTCTGCTGGGCGGCCTGGAAAGCTTTCAGTTCCAGCTGGTACCACTCAGGCGCTTCTGGCCCATTCTGCCCCACAGGGTTGTGATCGTATCCGTAGGCCACCGTCAACTCTTCGTCCTTCTCCACGGCCCTGATGGTACGGATACACTTGATCGGCCCGAACCGAGGGTGAACAAACCTAGATGCAAGAATAAACACTTCTGCTAGGCTTAGCTGGCAGTTCTCAGACTGCATGAGCCCCTTGTAAGCACACTCCCAGCCCCGCCACCTCCTGCAGCCCACCAGCCTGGGCCACAGCACCTCCCTCACTGCTTTGGTCTCCAAACATACGCTCCTACTTACGGGTCATAGACGCAGTTAGGAGTGAAAGAATGGTTGGCCTTATGCCCCAGCGAGGCGCAGTACTTGGCAGCATGGTTGTAGGGCTCCGGCACATCTATGACTGTTTCATCATCCAGGGATATTGTATTTCCGTTGAGGGCCCAGTCCCTGCTGTCTACCTGGTTTGCAAGGCAAAAAACCCAGTGTGCGCACAGAGGGTCAACCTCGTGGGCAGCTCGAAAGCAAACATTCAAATACATGCAACTGAAGCGCTTCTGGGCTGTGTATTTTTTTCCTACATAAACACTTGAACGTGCACTTCCTTTCAATTAAACTCCACCGCATTAAATTTTAACAGTAGGAAGGGGATGCTATGAGGTTTCAGAAGGAGCAAAGAAAATTCAGACTGACATTTTTCTCTCCTTTACCTCCTGGTGTGTAATTCTCACTCCATTGTAAAAAGACATAACAGTGCGAGCTTCCGCTGCTATTTTTGAAAACAATCCTTCCCCAGCACTGGAAATGAGAGAGACATCAACATAAACCCTACAGGGGGAAAGAAAGGACAAAGTGATCATTTAGATATGCCAGAACAGGAGTGCAGCTGAATGTACTACAGAGCAAGGCTTCTTTAGCCTAGGTAAATTATGTGACACACCACATACTAGTCACAGAAACAGCATGCCAGCTTCACCAACTAACTAGGATGGGACAACCCACTGAGGAGCGCATCCTAAGAGGCACGCACCCTGTAACCTTACAGGATTCTGATAAGCAGAATCCTGCTTTCCTCCAGCTTCTGGATTTACTTTTGGCACATCGCTGCATCTACAGGGAGGTGCTGTTCGGTGAGATGTGCTAAACACAGCACGTGCCAACCTGAAGCTACCCATATGTCTAGAAAAGGTCCTAAGAACACAACAGCTGTATGGTTAACAGAACAAATAATGTCAAATAGTACTGCAGCTGAGATATTTTACAGATGGTATAGTTAGAAGAATTATCACGGGGGAAAGAGACAATCAAAATAAAGGAAAACGCTCACCCACGCCCTAAGCTTGCAGTAGGAAACTCCAAAGGAGCAATCTCCAGAAAGAGATCCTTGCCCAATGGTGGTCAACCCTTAAATGGGGTCTAGGAGAGGCAGAGCCAGAGCCAGACTCCACCCCTTCCAGTCACACAGGTGCACTGCCTTCACCTGTGCTCCCGTGGCTGACTCAGTGCTTGCCTCAAGTGATCCACCAGTGGTTGAGGCCGTGATTCAACAGATCCCATACAACAGCAAAGAACTACAGACAGTTTCAGAAGAAGGGAGAAAAAAAGCCAACAGCCTACCTCTCCGACTCATAAGGATCGGGAAGAAGGGCATTCGTAGAAATGCAGGATGAAGTAGATTTGTCAAAACTGTACACTGGGCCTAAGAGGAGAAACCAACAAAGGAAACGGATGAGCAGTCCATAAAGCATGCAGTCCCTAACGCAATCCAGACATGAAAAAGTAAAATCAATGTCTTCAAAAAACATTATGCTTCAGGGGGAAATGGAGGAGAGGGAAAACAGGGTAATAAATGGAGGTGCACCTCCCCGAGAGCTCTGCTTCAGTGGGACAGTTTCCTGATTACCTTTGCCCCTCTATGTGATAGCAGGAGCATTTTAATTACAAAATGATGCATCATCCTTAAACTACCAAGTTTTAACGGACTAGACAGTCTTCCAAAACTGAAGTTTTTTTTTTTTTAAAAAAATAGAGTTAATAGCACAGGAGGTTAAAAAAGCAAACAACAAAACCTGGGCTGTTTCATACATGAAATGTCTTCTAATTCAAGACCCAGAATAGACATCATCCAGAAGATCATGTTCAGTAATCACAAAATACATTTGCTGCAGTCATATACTTCCTGCCATTAATGAGCAACTCAGTGGCACAGTTCCAGTTATATCCTTACATCCTCTTCCGAACAACCGCCAGAAACTATCCAGGAGATAGGTTAAGATGAAGGTGGACGTAAGGAGAAAAGCAATACCAAATATTACTATGTTTGGGAAAAGAGCATCGCCCATGGTATCCGAGTTCTTATAAAGCACAACTGCACCGTCTCAGATTGGTTTCCAGTTAGATCCAAGAGATTTAAAATAAAAACAACAGGTCACAAGCATGCTCTCACTTCCCATCCTCTTCTCACTGATTTTTATTTTGCATCAAGTGACACAATCTTTGGTGGAAAAAGAGTCACTCTTACAGCAGCACGGTTCCTGCTTATGCTCACAGCTCTGCCCACAGCTTAACCCTCTCACCCCAGAGTGCCTCAGCCATCCCAGAATGATGTGCCAAACTCACTGCTGCCCTGGAGAAGGGACTCGGCACGGGCAGCAGACAACAGCCCGACCCCAACCTTTTTATAGCCTCTTTGTGTCAGCAGACCGAAGGGTGCTGGTGAGTCAGATTGTTACACAACAACCAAATCTAGTTCGCTAATTCCAATTCCCGTGTCCTTCCAGCCCTGTAAGGCAGACACAACAATATCCACAGCAACAATATCCACCCGCACACACCAACTGACAGAGCTAAGGCCAAACCACAGCCCCCCTCTGTAGCCCTGGTTTTGTTACCAACACGACTGAGCTTGCAGCTGTGCCAGCATTACTGCTGTTAATCGGGCTTTCCTGCCAACCCAGCTGGCAATGGCAAGCTTAACAAGCTGGACTGCATCCCCGAGCATGCCAGAGAAGGGTTACGAAATGCAGTTCAGCAGCACCACCACGTGGGTCACTTCCCATTTGTCTGCAGAGCAAAGGACTTGCGCTCTTCTGTTCAATTTTACCATCCAGAAAAAGGGCTCCTCTCTAACACGCGCTTCCTCTCATCACAGCCTGCCTTCAGAGCCTCTAATGGGAAGCATCCTAGAGACCAAGCTGATGGCAGCACAGAGCTGGGAGCTAGAATACAAGTTGGTGAGTTTAGCTGAACTTACTGCCTGGTACTACTTCAAACTGAGGCTTCCCATCCTCTAAGGATGTCAGGGTTGCCAGTTTGGCTTCTATCATTTCTCCATCTATGAACCTTCCAGAATATGCAGTCCTTCCGTCAGGGTACACGTAGGCTATCTTCTCTCCAGTCATCTCTCCTTCTTCATTCACTTCTCCTACAAGGCTGCCCCCGTCCTGAAAGTACGGACAAGAAAGAGAAGAGCACTTAGCAATTTTTCCTGACTTCTGAAAAGCAATAACCTAAACTAACTGCTGTGAGCTCAGATATGAGGAAGAGAGACATGAAGCAGCTGTGTCCAATTCTAGTTGGGATAAAATCAATGCAAGAACTGAGCTGGGTCTTCCACATTGCTTGACCCAGCCTGAACCCAAGCTCTTTTCCTGCTGCATGACGCAATATCTGGGCTTCAGTTCACAAAAGCTCTATGTGAATGTTCTGTGAAACAAGGCCCTAAGTAGCACACATACAAAAACCCACCTGAAAAAAACCCACTATCACCACTGTGGCTGTACCTTAGCGTGGTAATAAGAGCACACAGCAATTGAGAAGGGTTTTCCAGAGAAGTACCTGAGCTTATATCAAGAATCAGAAAAATTCTGGCTCACTCCATGACTACAGCACTAGCACACCCTCCATTCAGAGGCACAGCTCTCACACTGGCTCCATATGGTTTGCCGGGCCAAGGCAGCACACCCTGTGTAGGCCTCCACTCCCAGCTGAAGAGGAGCAGCAGGTTACATTATCTAAAACCAGAACGAGCAGGACTTCCACCTAGGCTTCTGTGTTTCCTTTCCGACAGCTGGCACTCACAGGTATGTGCTTCAGCCACAGGGAGAAGAAACACGTGAGTGTACCATTCAGCTAAAAAAGAGAGCGGAAGGTCAGGCTTACCGGGTAATATATCCAACAAACTCCATGTCGGATGTTGTCCTTATACTGCCCTTTGAATATCAGTCGCCCATCACTGTCGTACTCCTGGGCTGGGCCGTTCAGCTCTCCATCCACATACGTGCCGTGAAGCACCACTCCATCCTCATAAGTGTAGATCCCCTGGCCCTGCAGGGCATCGTCAACGTAGTACCCTTCCAGGGTGCTGGCAAAAAGAAAAAGGAAACAACAGTGGAAGACCATTCACCTCTGCAAGAAGCAAATCCAAAGCCTCGACACGGGCACAATGCAACTGAGCACTTTATGCTGTCCTACTACGAGGGCACATTGCACAAAGTGCTTTTCATCTAAATTGTGCTGCTGAGTGTTTTTTAGAGTCCATGGTAGCAAACCAAAACAGAGAGTGGACTACTCCTGGTCCAAGAAGAAATTACTGCTCAAGAGAGCTATGCTCACATTAAGGTTCCTCTACCTCCTGCACGTGGCTCTGCAGTGACATCGTTCCAGTAAGAAGAAACTGAACTGTCACACAGGTGGACCGTAACAGAGCACAGACTGCTACCTATCACCAAGTCACAGCTCTGTCCCTGCAATAAGCCCAGCAGCAACCTGTCCTGCAGTTGCTTAAGGCGCTGTCATTTTCCCCTGTATTTCTATTACAACGGAACAGAGCCTGTCAAGCACAACTCACACTGCGCTGTAATTTGAACAAAGACATGCTCATCTCACTTCAACTTTGTCTCACAAACCCTTCAGAGGAGATGGAACGACACTCTTGCGTTCTGCTTTGTTTCTTTGTTTAAAAAGGCTGCTGATGGAAACTACAGAGAATGGAAGCATCACTCAGCAGGTCCTCCTTCCCAGGTATTTCCTCCTTCAGCCTAAGGAAATACAAACTGTTGATCACGTTTAGCTAATGACCAGCTGCAGCGCACACGCTTCTGTTGCATAATTCTGCTTCCGATGCAGATGTTTACCAAATAAGCAGCTTGCCTGGGAGCACGAGAGTGAAACTCACTGCAGCTGATAACACACAAAAGCCCACGTTTCAGTTCACTCCTTAAAAGAAGTCACGCATAACACAGCACACTTCCTGATTCAGAGCCACACCAACAGACCCCGACGACCCCTTACCCACCTTCCCCTCTGTATGGCAGTACTGAAAGCTTTTCCTTAACACTCACACACATCCCTGCTATGATCCAGGAGCCCTCAGCTTAAAAGAGCACGCGGCAGCTGCAGCACCAGGCACGGCTCTCACACTTGCAGTTATTGTGCAAAGTGCTCGTGAAGCACACTCTGGCAAGCGTTTAGCCATCTGAGACAAGAACCTGCCAGAGGTGAAACCGTTCTCCGAAAGAATATGTGGGGTGTGTTGCATTTTCCAAGGGGGAGGGAAAAACAAACAAACAAACAAAGAACAACTGTTGTTTAACTGCAGCTGCCCTTAAGGGTAGCTGAAACCTGCCCGCTTCCTACCCTGAAGCACAGAGTGCAGCACAGTGGGGAGAAACCTTTGAAATTCATTTCTCCTCATCAGATCCCTTCCTAAGTGCTCAGCCTGGCTGAAGGCACAGATAATAGGAACAGCAGGCCCAGTGTTACGCCAAGTCATCCTCCCTCGCTGTGCCATCAGTCCTGAGCCGGCCGCTCCTGCTACCAGGGCAGAGCGAGGTGAACTACCACTTATGGCTCCCACAGCCCAATTACAACAAGCTCAGGCAAGTTTATAAAAACACCCCATTTTCTAAAGCCATCTTACAGGCTGTTTCGGTATACTCTCACTTTGCTCGTTCCTGCAGCCACGCAGTAGTTAACCCCTCCATAACGTTAAGGGTTACGTCAATTAAAGACAAATCCAGAGCTGACAATGGTGAAGAGGTACAGAAAAGGCTGAGTCCGGGCAGCAGCAGCCTGAGTTCCCCCAAAGAGCACCACCTGTGCTCTGAGTGAGCTGGAGCAGCTCCACCAACCAACTGCTGGGCGCCTGCTCTGCTGAGGTCACTGACGGGCACAGAAGCACTACGTACGCGTGTCCATAGAGACACTGTCTGCCAACTCAGAAAAAAACAACGGTGTTTTGGAGAGGTCAGCTGCTGGGCAGCAGCGATTTCCAGCGACTCACACAAGATTCAATAAGCCCACTGAGAGCAACAGTGGGGATTTTTCTTCATCCGGGCTCGGAGGCCTGATCAGTTTGTGCATAACTGAATCAAAATATTATCCTCCCCATGAAAAAAGCTGCACAATCTCCTGGATGAAGCAACTGCAAAGACGAGAGCAGACAAGGAGCTGACTCACTGAGCAGCACAATACCTCCACTCCTGCTCAGAGGTTTGCAGAGTTGGGGGAGAGCGGAGCCAGCGCAACCGTCAGCCTCGCAGCTGCTATTCATAGTGACACTGGCAGCTGCGGAGCCGTGAAGAATCATGTCCTTTCAGACATCTGCTGCTCCTTCCGACAAAGTTCTGAGCAACTGCGGGGAGAAGCGCTGCTGGTGGGGGAAGGCACTTGGGAAGAGCTGAGAACAAAGCCATGTGTAACTCGCTCCTTTCCGCCGCCAGCAGCACCCAAGGCCAAGGAGACACGGAGGAGCCCACAGAGGGTCCCACACCCACATTTAGCCTGGCACTGGGAGCTGCAGGCCTTTGATTTGCCTCACAGGCCTCTGCAGAAGTCCACTGCTTGAACTCTGTAGCCCAAGAAGCTGTCATTGTGAGAAATGGGATGCGTGAGCACATCCCAATTCCCAAGGCGTACAACTACAGCTTTTCACACAGAAGCTTCTTTGGAAACTCTCGATGCAGGGAACGTGGATTAGATTCACAGCACTGGAAGCAGGAAGAGAAATACAGAAGATGGGAGAGCTGGCATTTACCTTCCATCAAAGAAGAAGAACTTGCCACGGCCGTTCTTTTCTCCGTGCACAAAGTTTCCCTCGAATCTGTCCGTGGATGAATAGGTGACCGTACAGAATCCGTGTGGCAAGCCATCGTCGTCTAGATGTCCTGAGAGACAATCCACACAAAGAACAATGTGACAAAAACAGCAAACAACACATTAAACTTGATATCAGCTAGCAAATCCGCTCTGATCACGCAGATGCCTGAGCCGTGGCAGCTCCCCAGTGTTAAACAGGAACCCTCACCAAAGCATTTCTGTTAAGAAAAACCATCAGAGATTTGGAGTAACTAGGGTTAATGTTGTGCAGCACGCTACACCTATAACAAGTAGTAAGAAGGGGCAGGATGTGAGGAGAGGGATGGAAGACACGAGAGACAGAAGCAGCAGCAGCAAAAGCAAATAAGAAGTATCTCTAATAACTGAGTTCCGCATCACTCCAGCTTCCCTTAATGCACAGCTTTAATAAAAATACAGTGATTTTCAAAATCTAAAACACACCTTTCCTGATGAGAACAGAACACATTTACACCTCTCTCCACTGAGTAAGATTTGGGGGTAAATATACACCTTACAACAATGTGGGTGTGCTGCCTCATAGCTTCATCCACACAGGTGGACAAAAATAAAAGCACATAACATCTGTCACACCGCGAGCTCGCAGGATGTCTGTCAGTCAGCCACCTGGCACCTCAAGTGCTGCTTGCTGGGCCTTTGCGACACGGCAAGCCTCTCCCAGCCAGATCAGCTTTCCCCATCACAGCTGGCACACATGGGGACAGCAGATGGGCGACACACAGATCCCCATCGTGTGGCTTGCTATCAGACTGAACGCAACTGGCAGCTCCGATTAACTCAGAGTATAATGGAGCTCACACTGCAGCTCTTGCTGCTTCTTCAGAGCCAAAGGGAAACGTGTAGCAAGGCTGTGCCAACACCTGTCCCTGGGGTACCCAGAGCACTCAGCACCATGCTAATGCAGCACAAAGGTGCTCGAGTGCAGCGGGGTGAGGATGTCAGGAGCACTCTCACGGCAGCACACACACAGTGTGCCCTTAATGCCAGGCTGACCTGGAGCACTGAGTGCTGCCAGGACGCAACTCCCAGCTTCTGCCTCAGGGATGTGCCATGAGAACACACAGACACAGAGAAGAAAACAAGCAAAAGTAGCTAAGAGAGCACTCACTGAAGTAACCGGAGTTGTGCTCAGTAGGTTTATTAAGCGTCGCTTACACGTGACACAGTTAAGTATGGAAACACACCCAGGAAGAACGCGTAGAGGAGAAAATAACGACACATCCCAACTTGTTTACAAAGCGTAAAAGGCATCAGAGTCATCAGACAGCACAGTGTCCGAGCAAGGGATGGGAAGCACGGGAACCACGAGGAGCCCTCGCTGCCCACGGGGAGGCTCGGCCCTCCCGGCTCCAGGGCAGCGGGAGACAGCTTCCAAAAAGCGCTCGGATTAAAACAAGGCATCAAAACAAGCGGCACGTGATGCTCCCAAAGGGCGAACCGAGCCGCCTGGCGAGCTCGCTCCTGCTCTCCCCAGCCCCGCCGAGGACCGCCGGGTCGCAGAGCCCAGCGCAGGGGCTGCACGCACGGCTCGACAGACGGACGCACACGGGCAGCTTCCTCTCCAGACGAGCTGAATCTCAGCCGCAGCACAAACAACCCAGATCCTCCGGCAGGCCTCACCCGCCACGGATTTCCCACCGCGGAACACGAAAGAAGGAAAGCAAGCCGCCTCCGGTAAAACAAGAGACCCTCGGCGTGTCTCAGTCAACGGGAAAACACGAAAAGGAGACAAGCAACCCCGATGCTTCTTTACACGGAGGCGGCCTCGCGCTGAGCTCCGGCGGCGGCAGCACCGCCCCGCCGTGTGAGGAGAGGAGCCCCGCCGCGTGAGGAGAGGAGCCCCGCCGCGTGAGGAGAGGAGCCCCGCCGCGTGAGGAGCCCTCCCGGCCCCGCAGCGCCCGGCCCCGCTCCCCGCCATGTGCTCGGCGCCGTTGCATAAGCCCGCTGATGTCATGCGGGGCCGCCCGCAGCCCGCGGGAACGAGCGGCGGGGCCGGGCCCATCCCGCCCCGCGGATGCCGAGCGGCGACACCTCCTCCATCCCACCCACCCCCGACCACCCGCACCCCTCCCCGGGCTGACACCTTCCACGGTCTCCTCCAGCGTCTCCTCGTCGCTGTCCATGGCGGCGGCGGCGGAGCCGGGCGGGGCACAGCCGCGATAGCACGGCCGGGCGCGCGCGCGCCGCCCCGCCTTTTTCCCGCCCCGCCGGGGGCGCGGCCTGAGCGCAGCGGGCGGGGCTTGGGGCAGCGGGATCACTCCCGCCCAGGGAGAGGGACAGGGAGGGGGAGGGGATCCGGCTCGCTGGCACGGCAGCACCGCCTCGCTGAGCTTCCCCCACGGGTGTGGGGAAGCAGCGAACGGTCCCCGCGCACCGATGGCTGAGAGACGGCAACTTAAAAGGGAGCGCAAGCGCCTGAAATTTGGGTAAGGAGCTCGTTCAAGTCTGGCTTTCTCATCGGACGAGTAATTAGCGGCTGGCTCCACACAGCGGTTTCTCACGTAAATCCACCGAGTCGAGCTTGGCATTTGCTGTTTTCTCTCCCGGAACAGCAGCGGTTATCCAGAGATAACCTGAACACCCTCTGCAGGAGGGCAGCGAAATCCAGCTGGGCTCCTTCAGGCCCCCGGCAGCCCTGTTCTCAGCCTGGGGCATTAAGGTGGCAGCACCTGAGTGCCCATCTGTGAGCACCATACCAGGTGTCTGCAGAGATCGGGGCAGTGCGGCATGGGGGGATCTGGCTCTCCATAAATGCGTGGATGAGCTGCGATTACATATGGACATCATCAGTATTGACGTACTCATCTGAGAGCGAAGACGAAGCTGCTGCACTGACCGAGGACTCCTGAAGCCACCACAATAAAAGCTACTGCTGCGGAACAGCTGCACACGCTGCTTTCTTTTGGTGCTGAGAGGACTCGCTGCTCTTTTCTTAATAGCAGTGCTTCCCAACATACGCTGCCAGTGTATGGGTGACCTTTAATGCACTCACCGAGTGCTGACCTGTTTGCTCAGGAAGGCACGCAATGCTGTCAGGCTGCCAGAATGAGCACTCTGCTCCGAGGGCCCGTACCTTGGTAACAAGGACATCCACCTGCACACACGGTGCTCCAGATAACTCAAATCTGGGGTCAATTCTCCATTAAAAATGTAGGTGCTGAATCTTTCTCCTTCTGAAATGCAAGGCTCGCAGTGCCTCCAGGCCTAAGGGCAGACAAAACCTTCCTTTAATGCAGGATCTATTCTTGGCCGCGTGACAGACCCTCAGGGAGCTGCCGCAAGTCATTTCAGGCAACGCTTTCCAGAACGCTTTGCCCTGGCTCAGGTCTGCTCACTGTCACTGACTTCTGCTTCTGCAGGAAGAAACCACTTCTGGATTCTTCTGAAAAACACAGAGATTTAACCCTCCTGGAGCCCTAAGCTCAGAGAGCTCCGTGCAGACTGCCCTTTGCCAGCAGTGAATCACTGAGCTGTAAGCACTCAGCCTATGGCGGCACCCCGTAGCAGCACGTTCTTGGAGCGCCTTGTTCTTAAAGCAGGTGCTATTTCTGCACCCTTCTGGAAGAACAGAGGTTGCAAATCAGAAATGATGCAAAAATACACGTGGGAGCCTACGGGGCTTATAAAATGGAAAAGCTTTTCCAGGATTTTTTGCGTTTCCAATTAAAATGGCATTCATCAATGAGTCACTGTGTATCTCGGTGTTACTCCCACGAGTTCACCGCTAAGTTATCACATTTGGCCATTTCTGTTGGGTCCCGTTTTGAAAACTGTTGACACATTATCAAGCAGAGTGACTCCCAAATGCCAAGCAACACGAACCTTTTTGCCTACCCTTCTCCTGGCTGTTCTGTGCCTTCGCTCGGGGTAGCCCTGGCAGGCAGCGGGCAGAAGTTGCACACCAGCATATACACGCGGTTACGTTTACGTCAGCAATCTCTTTTCCTAACAGTGATCGGCGGCTGCTGCTTTTCCATCCCGAGAGATTAGGCACGGAAGGTGACACGAGGCATTTCTGCACCCATCACACACACACAAGTGTAGTTCTCTGCCATACGGATCAGGACTAAACTACTTAAAGGATAAGCCTAATAAGCTTTGGAGATTCCCTGTGTTACAGCGTCTCTAGAACATGCTTGTTTTGCACTCTTGGGAAGTGCTGTAGGAATTACAGGGGGAGGTCTGTACGCAAACAAGTGAACCGCAGACTTCTGTTCATGCTAAACTATAATATTGGCCTAAAATACTTGATAGGAACAAAGTAACAGCGCTATTTTGCAACGGGATTCAATAAAAGCAACGGCACCTAATTAGTTCCC
Organism: Callipepla californica brunnescens; assembly: GCA_023055505.1. NCBI lineage: Eukaryota > Metazoa > Chordata > Aves > Galliformes > Odontophoridae > Callipepla > Callipepla californica. Next base: position 2,589,653 of record JALIRH010000026.1, read on the forward strand.
GTCGCCAGAGGGCATTGGAGGACAAGCTGATTTTCAGAAAGCAGCGGTCCTATCTCTGCAGTCCAACCAGTGAGCGTTAACGAAGACAGCGGAGCTGAGGCTGCGCTCTTGCTGGTAACAAACACGCATCCCCGACACAAGCAAAGAGAACTGGGCCCTGTGTTTGCCCCGAGCAGAGCTGCAGGCTAAGGGGCATCTCGCTGCTGGTTCCCCCGCTGCTGCACACGCATCTGGGGATAACTTCAGCACTAATTAGGAGTGTGACTCAGCGGTGCTTCAGCTCCCCATGCAGCCGAGTCACAGATGTGGGGGGGATGGCTCTCACACCAACAAAGAAATGACAATACTTGGCAAGTGGCATCTTGGGTCCACGCACACAGTGCGATGGGTTGTTTCAGGAGATGGAAGGAAGGGAGGTGTGGAAAAGGTTGTGCGAGGCAAACCTGAGCCATGGGTCCCCTCTATGGGCTGGCTGTCCCACAGTGCACTTTCAGCAGTGTGTGTGGAGGCTGCAGTTTCCTTATGCTTCCTCATCTGATCCAGGAAATTCATTTCTATGCTAAACACAGAGATTTACAGCAGGAGAGGATTTTCTTAGACTGCCTCACTTGACTGAAGGGTACCTCTTCAGATAGCAAGGGAACAAAACCCATGCCTGGAAACAGCATGAAAAAGTGTTCACCTTGGTGCCAAAATGGCAAACGCATTTCAGTGCTAAGAAAGAAACACTGCCCATTAAAATAATACAATGAGGCCTTCTCTGCATTATGAGCATTCTGCATTGAAACAGGAGGGAGCCGACCAAGTGACTCTGTTCTGTTAGCACCACAAAATAGCAGCACTCCTTTATTAGCCACGCTCATTTATAAACCATGACAGTGGCAAATTCGTGATCCTTCTCAACAGTGCTTCCAAGCTGTCCCTACACTTTGCAACCAAGGGATTCAGGCAGGAGATAATGACTTGAGTTGACACAGAGATGTGCCAAAACAAAGTGCATCCCATTCTCTCGTCTGTACAAACTGCCTTATCCTTCTCCAAGCTTATAAGTCGGAAGGGCACGATTTCTCAAGATTACTACATCCTTACGTTTTTAGCCTACAAGCAATAGGGCAGACTCAAAACTGCACAAAGCAGGGATGAAACAAAGCCACGCTCTTGATGAGAGACCTGTTTTTCACACTGATTCGAGTACTCTGGCTAGTGTGGCTTTAGCCAGAGAAAATAATGCAAGAGAGGTCAATTTTTAATTTCACTTGAAACTTAATTTTTGCATTTTAACCCTTCCACAGCAACAGAACATTTTAAGTTCAAAATATAGAAATGCTTGGGATATCTTCCTTTCCCCCACTTAAAAAGTTAACTTCCTTCAGCTCCCCTTTGGAGAAAAATGAGGCGTAAGTGATAGGTAAAAGCAGAACAAACATCTGAAAATAATACTAAACTAGCAATTGCCAAAAATGAAATCCTGATTGACAAATTAAAGAACAATACAGACCCCAGGAAACTAAGAACGAATGAATTTCCAGAGTCACCTCCAGTGCTTTTGTTTGCTTTCAGACTGGCAAAAATCATGAACGACACTGGGACAGTACAACTTGAAGCATATTCCAACACTCTCTGCCTGTGGTCATGCTATGCTAACTTCAGACTACGAGTATTTTATAAGAGAACACCGCTTACAGAACTACGTCCACATACGGTAATGCACACGTAGCTCTGTCTAACAGGAATACTAAACACAGGACACTTAACATAGTGGAAATGCTGCTTCTCAATCCGCAGCTCCAAACTGTGGCGTAGAGTGATAAATCAAATGGTGAGGGAATACTTATTTATTTTCCCCCCTCATTTTTCTTTTGGACTAACTGAGCAAGGCTCCCTAAAGGAACAGCACCAGACAGAGAAAATGGACTTAAACTGCCCTCCTGATCCTCCTCTGGGGCAGTGTTGCCTTTCCACAGCTTCACCAATGGACAAGGACCTGCAGCCGCCCATCTCTGCGCTCTATTCTCATTCTGAGGTGCAGGTGAGGGAAAAGAGCAGCCTTGCAGAGCAGGTGCACTTCCTTGCAAGCAGCAAGGAACCTCTCTGTGCACTTACCCTGTTTCCATGGGTGCTTCAATAATTCGTGGAGGCAGAAAACCAGTCTTGTGTGATGGATCAGAAATAGCAGCTAATGCACTCGTGTGAAGCTCCCACTGGTCCTCATCGGAAATATCATTTTTTTTTTTTCCTGACAAGTGGGACAGACAGGATTGTAGCAGGAGAACGCTGTCAGACAGGCTAAGTGCTACAGGCTACACGTCTGACTGGTGACAGATTTTGAGATTGGGAACCAAATTTGGGATTAACAGAGCCTTTAGTTTCTTCCTTGCTTGGTCTTTCTTGTAAAACATACTGACAAGTAAAGCGTTGTCACCCTGAAGTTGTCATGGTGCCAGTGTCACAGGCACAAACCCTGGTACGCAAAGGAGAGCAGGGACAGAAGCAGCTGGCGCATGTTATTGATTTCACAAGGTATACAGCAAAGAAGAAGCAGGCCTCTGCAACACAAGGAAGTGGAACAGTGTAACGCTGCTTAGGAACAGGCAGAAATGGGACATGTTCGGTTTGATAGATACAACCCATCCTGTGCAGCTTCCCAGGAGTATCCCCTTCCTCCTCAGGAAAATAACTAATGGATTTTAGGAGCTGAGAGGGCATTTTCTCTCAGAGGGGTGTGAGAGTGCTGTGGAATGGAAGAAAATACGATTGTCATGTGCAGCTGGGAGAAGCACTCCACACTCATGTCAGAGGCCCACGATCTCAGTGGAAGATATTTATAACTCTGGCTCTGAAGAAGATGAAAGCAGTTCTGATGCTGAAAAAAGGGATGGGGAGTGTGGGGGGGAAGTGTTACCTAAAAATAAATGTCCCAAGTCAGTGCTACCTATCTCTACATTCCTCGTTTCAGAGATGGTTAAATGAACTATACTGAGAAGCATTTGGATTATTCAAAGATGATTAAGGCAATGCTGGAGCCGGGATGCTTTTCATTTTCAAATCCTACTAGATCAGCAGCAGTGACCCGCACTCTGCAATGCCATCTCTCCCTGAGCTGAGAAAGGCGAGTCAGACAGCGCTGATCCAGGCAGTGACCGGGTAAGGTGTCTGATGAAAAAACTGCTAATTGCACTCCCAAATTACACAGTTTAACTCCTGCTAGCCTCTGTGTGAGCAAACAAACAGAACTGGGCACACGGCACAACTACCTCTACAGCTGTTCACTGTAGTTTCAAGAAAGAAATGGCTGGCAGTGGGTCATTCCCACTCTGCTCCCATCCTGTTTTCATTTCAGAGATCTTCCTCCTAAACCAGCAATCTACCTCGTCCAAGTGAGTGGGATTTACAGGCTGTTTTCCTTCTCCAAGGAACAGCCGGGCAGTGCCATTCTCTTCTCTACCAGTGCAATCCCATAGAGCTGAGAGCTACCTCTCTTTGTGGGTGTACCTCTCCATTGCGGTGCCTCAGTGCTGGGCCTTCATTTCTACACGGGTCTTCATTTCAATGGCCTCCGTTCTATGCAGCCATTTCAAGGAGGCTGTCGTTAACAACCCCAGCTGTGGGAAAGTTGGATTCAAAGGTGGACTCCATCTCAGAGCCTTCAGACTGGGTTTTTCATTCCCCCCTCCTCAGCGTGAGGGTGAGCAGACGCAGATCAGGCAGTATGCCTGAGTGCTGAGCTCCAAAACTGTACCTGCACTTGATTGCAAGTGATTAAAATACATCAACAGCAGCTGAATGTACAATCTAACATGAGAAGTGGCAAACTGTTGGGTTGTCACATCTGTCTGTACGTATTGGCAGCAAAGGCGGCTTGATTCATCATAAAAAGAAGCACCTATCTTGTTCGCCTGTATGCTACGTGCATCCAAAGCAGGTGGTTTCCCAAAGTGAAGGAGAATCTTCTACTGAAGAAATGAGAACGGCTGAAGGCACACGCCAGTAGTTCTGGCATATCCCAGCAGAGGGCAATGGCAGATATACATATGCATGTGTCGCCGCAGAGCGCTGCTCCAGCATAAAACAAAGTTCTCCCCTGCCTGACAGATCTTTTCATGAGCAAGAAAGTCGCTCAGTGCCAAGTAATGGAATAAAACCAATCTAGAACGAAGGCTCAGCAGAAGACCTGGCAGCAGGTAACGAGCCAGCAGCGCGAACAAAGCCTTCCAGGTCAGTCCTGGGCTGCAAACAGTTATTGAGCAGGGAGAGGCCGAGAGAATACCTCTGCAGGATTTTCAGGCTCAGATCAGGGGGAAAAAAGGAAGCGTGCCTTTCTTGCTGTGGTCTTTTAATGATAATAACAATAATAAATAAATTAAAAAAAAAAAACAAGAAATTGAAGCTCTAGTTCCTCCTCGGCACATCCACACACACAAAGCAGACAGACTAAGCTGGAATTAGTGTGGAGGAGGGAAAGGCAGGCAGGCAAAGCAGAGCCTCAGGCAACACTAAGGCCCTGGCTTTCCTGGATTTCCTCTTAGTGCTCAGAAATGTTTGCAATTTGGAAACCATGTTAGCATCCGTATCCTTTTGGAAGGGACAGAAAGCAGCGGGGAGCAGGGTTTGTTACATACGCCAGCACCAAAAAGCAGCAGCCACAAGTGGCAGTGCCAAGGCTGACTCTCTCGCACTGGACTGTGGCACTTTTGAGAAGGAAGCATCCAGTGTTTCAATTTCTGGCTGAAAGATAGAGGCGTCCGGATGCAGCAACCACTTCAGAAATGGCTGATCTCACTGTGCGTCAGGTACCATGACCGTCCATTAATTACGCAGGCACACCACAGAAGTAGTGAGAATATCTATTTCAGACACGGAAGGGTGTGAAGAAATACTCCCCAGTCCTTCCGCAGCAATAACCACCAGCACGAAGTCAGACAGGAGCCAGCAATGCCACGGTGCTGCTCTGCGCTGTGCTTACCTCACCTCAGCAGCGCTGAGGGGAGATGGCTGGCAGAGAGAGGTGTTGCTAAGCAACGGGACATGGCACAGCAGCCCGCTCCCTGCCAGGCCACCCTGATGTTCTCTGGGTTTGGAGGTACTAAGAGCTAGAAGGGGCTGCCAGAGACGGCAGCCGCGCAGTGGATGCCCATGACGCATGCTGCACGGAGTGCTGGGCAGGTGGCTCTGAGGGACTGGGTCACACGCGCCTGTGGGGATGCTGAGACCTGCCGTGCTCCCTGCAGGCACTGGGTAAGGCTGGATGCAAACACAGCTCGTCATCCACCTCCGAAGCACAGCTCATTTCCTCAAAGGTGAAATTGAACTTCCTGACGTGAGCGTGGCTAAAAGGAAGCCCTGGAGCTGAAGTCGAGCGCTAATTAAAATAGATCTTTCTCCAAAGTAAGCAAGTTAAAATTGCAAGTACAAAGGATTGTCACAGATCTACTCGGCGCTGTGAGGGAGATGAGAGCCGTACAACCAACGTGCCCTCAAATCTCTTGCTGAAGCTCCTTTAATCCCCTGCATTCCACATATCACAGCTATCACGCTGGCCTGGGGATCTGCTTCCAATTGGTCAATAGCAACAGGAAAGTCTTTAAACCTCCTTTTGATCCAGACATAAGTCACGTAAGATCTGCATCTCGCACACCGGCCCTCAATTCTCCCAGGACTACCTGCTGTAATCCGGAGATACCGCGCACAGAACCAGCGGGGCCACGTGCTACAGGAAGCGTTCTCACGTCTGGAAACGCCGCTGACTCTCAGCTCCCATAACTTATTAATGAGTTATTATTATTCATCGTTGAAATGCTGCCAATTTGTATTATGCAGGCAGTCAGGCAAGATGATCGTATCGGGCCCCAGCAGCTTCAGTCTGTGAACGAGCCACACTGAACGTGCACCACGCTGATTTCCACAGGGTGCAGAATCTAGGAGGGCTGCTTCTGCTCTTCAGGCATCATCGTTATGTGCTGACAAAAGAAATGTGGCTTCGTGTAAGTCTCCCCTCAAACATCAGGGGAATCTGAGACCTGCAATGCCAGCCCACCTCCAGGCTGTCAGGTTGTGCAGCACACAGCAAGTATTACACAAGGCGAGTCATAGGAAAGAAGGGGAAAGAGCTTTGTATCATGCATTTCTTCCTCTACTGTCGAATGGAAGAGGCAGGCTGTGCCTCTTCTCTGGAGATCTGCTGCTTGTTCTGGAAACTCTTGGGTTAGGAGGAGCATGCCTGAGGCACGGGAGGTGGGGAATGCAAGAACCCCCTGAACACCACATACACACAACCTTTACACCTCAGGGCAGCTGCGCTTGTGCACCATTTTCCTGCAAGGCTTCTGACAGTGTCACCCAGGCCACTGCAGTGCATGCTGAGCTGTGACCAGGTGGAGACATTTTAAGGGGGGGGGGGGGGAGAAGAAGGACCATTTTAACAAAACAACAACCTCACACCCTCCTGACACAAAGTTACTTTGCACCAGCTAAACTCCTCTTCCTGCTGCTACTTTGAAAGAGCCTGTTACAGTAACAATGGGATACACTGCAAGATCAGCAAAGTTCATGTTTCATAAACGCATGTAAAATTATATCACACGCTATCCCAATCCAGCATTACGCATGCTCTTGCAATATCCAAAGGAAAAAAAAGACCAAAGTAATGATACCTACCCAAAGGCTTCAAAGAAATCCAAGAGGCCTGTGGGCACGGAAGAATTTATGTGCATATAACAACGCACATTAGCACTGATGGGACTTACAGCACATCAATTTTTCGTCTGCCCAGACGGGAACACCATGAACCAATTATTCCCTGACTTATATACAATATTGATGCAGGTGACAAAAGGCTGCAGAAGGTGCAGCTTGGGGAAGAACTGGAACCTTTGGCTATTACTTTATTTAATTCTTTTAACTCTGCTCTGACACAGCCACCAAAAAGAGTCTGAACTCGCTGAACTGATGTCCAGTGGAAGGGGTAGAAATGGAGGATCTGTTTCACTGTTTGGTACAGCGTCTGCAAAGCAGAGGACTCTGGACAATCAGGCCTTAAAATGGACTGTACATCCTTCCTGTGAGGGCCCATGCAAAGTATCCACAGGGGTTACGAACTGGTATTTAGGAGGGAGCAGTAGGAATGTTTGAAGAAACAAAGATTCTTCTTTTCCTCTTTCATCTGTTTCACAGTTCCGATAATTTTGAAGCCTGAGTACGGCTCAGTGCCATGCGGGCCCACGTTCTTTGTTATATATTGTTTTAAGGTACAGTAAATTAATAAACTGCAGAGCTCACTACTGTTACTGCTGTAGCTAAACTGCTTTTGACTCACAGGCCAGCCTCATACGTTGTAATAGTGTTGATTTACCCTATCAACATTTCAAGTGAAGCACAGCGAGTTCAGATATGTTTTCCCTTCCAGGAGCCTCTCTATTCTTCAGAGGCTGTCTCCTCGAGGTGTTTAAATATAAAAGATGTTGCGCTGCCAGTTGAGAACGGCCTTTAAGAAGGTGCACCCCCTCATTTAGGGCAGAAGAATCCTGCCCTTCATAAAGCTCTTTTCAGCTCTTCCAGAGACAAAAACTGAGCAGCTTTGTCAGCATAGGTCCATTAAAAGAGCTTATTTGATCGGTCTGTTTTCATGCTCAAAATGCCTTTGGTCTCACTACCCCCAGCCATCTGCTCTCTTGTGACAGCAGCTCTGCCACCCTGCTGGGATCTGCCTTCGCTGCTGGGTCAATGTCAGCTTCTCTGCAGTGAGAAGAGCCAGCTTCCTTGGGAAGGTCTGCCAGGGAAGCACAGGTCAGCAAGGCACTGGGAGTTTGCCATAAATCCTGCAGCTACACGGACCTCTGGCTCCAACACTGAGCTAGCTGCCGTGTAAAACATGCAACTCTCTTCCCTGCCCTGTGTCTCGTTATGCACTGCTCTGGATTATATCGGTTACTGAGAACTATAACTGGTTTTCCCTGCAGAGCACAAAGGGAAATTATGGCGTGGGAGTGAAATACCATGGGGAGTGAAAAACCACCTAAGTCTGCTGAGATGCTACCAATATCTCTGACCTCACGTTATGTTTCACTGCTCAAAGCCTCTCTTCTCACTACTTGGCTTTGGACAGCTGGAGAAAACACACACTTACATTAGCAGAGATAAGCAAAGTTCATATGGATCACCTGCAAGTGGAGGAAATACAACATCAAATCACTTTCCTCAAGAGCTGAGAAATCAATGGCAGACAAGCTGCCTGACATAACCAGAGAAACCTTCTAGTTGCATCTATTTATTTATTAGGACTTAAATGCATCATAAAAACTCCACACATCTGAGGCACTACTGTATTTACGTGATCAGAAATAAGCTTAACCTAAAAGCCTGATTCTCTATTACTGGGTTACACAGTTACCAGGAGGGAGCGTAATTCTAGATCTAAACTGTCTGTGGTTTACCTCCAAGCAATAGCAGTACAAAGCTATAGGCAGATGTGGACTTGTTGCTCTCGGTCGAATGAGAATGCTGCTTTAAAAGTACCCCTGCTCTGCCATAATCACAGAATTGTCAGGGTTGGAAGGGACCTCTAGAGATCATCCAGTCCAACCCTGGTCACGTAAGGTAAGAACACCTTAACTTCATAGCCCAGATTGTATCGCTGCCCACTTTTGAGTCAAACCGCAGCGGTCTTCACACGTCCAATGCCATTTTGAAATTCATATACTCGGAATGAAGTCAGAAAGAAAGCACAGCTTCACCATCTCCTGGCCTTACAACGGTCAGCTCTTATGGGATTAACTTTTTAAGCTGATCTTTCAGACTTTTCAGTGACCAGCTCGGTGCCTTGGTTTTCCATCAGTCCCTTGCACCACTGTCAGGGTGACGGTGCTTTAAACTCTTCCCAGCCAACCTTCAAAAACACAAGAGAAACTGTCTAGTCAGAAAGCCAAGCCCAAACGACCACAAGAACAGTAATTAAAGTGCATAAATCACCAATGAAGAGTTACTAAGTTCAAACATCCAACTGCTGTTATCGAAGTATATCTTCTGTTCCAATCTTTACAAAGAACAACGTGCTGATTTAACACCCAGGAGTAAAACTTGGCACTGTGAGATAGCTGATGTACAGGCGTAGATGCTTGAGCCATTACAATTAGCCTAATGGACTGAAGCCAACAAAATACCCCCCGCAACGTCAGTCAGAAACAAAGCAGACGGATGATCCCGGAGTCACAAGCAACACGACACTGGTTTTGTTCTGGTTCTGGGACCATAAAGGCTAACGACATTGAGCTCCCTGACAGTTAAGGCTAGTGGACAAAAAAGCCTGGAGAGAAGCTCTCCTAATTTTAGGCCTAGGCATAAACTATAGGAAAAGTACACCAGATAGTAAAACAAGGTGACATTTTTTCTTTCTTTCTCAGCTGTTTTACCCTTTGATTTACCCCAAACGACTCCTTTCTGCATCAGAACTATTTGCAAGTGGCAGTCACGTCATCTGTAAGAGCCTTAAGTCGTACACGTTGGGCAAAACCCTTAAATCAAGTACAGGGACAGGACAAAGCCGGTCCCACTCCCCACCTCCTGTACCTGCTGCTTCAGAGCAGCAGACCAGTGACGGAGGCAGACCTCGCTGCGCCATGCGCTGTGCAAGCAGTGAACAAAAAGTCCTCACCACCAAAGAGATTACAGCTTGAGGGCTGAGACACAAAAGAACAGCTGAACCCACAGGGGCAGGCAGGGCTGGCTTTTGTTCTCCCTGCGTTTCCACACAGGCAAGAGGCAGGCAGAGCCGGCTGACTGCATTCGAACTTTTCACGAGCACAACACGGCTGTAATTTTGCACTCGTTTTAGAGAGTTAGACATTTTTCTTCCCAAGGCAGCCCTCTGTTGTGACGCTGAAAAGCCCTGCAGTTCCCCCACCCATCGAGCTCCTTATTGATCGCCGCAGCTTCCTGCCCCACACACGCCCTGCTCGCACACCAGAGCTGCTGGGAACATGGCTGGTGACTTAGCTCTTCTCGCTGCCGTGTCTCTGCTTTCTGCCCTACAGCAAAGTAAGACCCTTGGGACTTCGGGGCTGGGGCTCGGGGAGCTTTCCTCCTGTTCTGCAGTACTGGAAGTTATGCTATAGAAAACTGGCTGCTCTGTAATCGAACCTCTGGTGACTCCTCGGACTTCTCCTGGAGTGTTGTTTGCCCACTGTGCAGCCGGGGAGGGAGCTGGCTCAGTGGGACAGGTTACTTTCCTCTCTAGGAGAAATGCATTTATTTTCAGTTCTGTTTGGTTTGCGGACTTTCTGGAAGCACACTATTGTGAGAGCTCGTGACAGGCCACGAAGTTACCCAAACGCCACACTGGGTCTTGGTTTCGATTCTTATTTATGTAGCTATGCAATTGAAAACCTCAAAAAAGAAGAGTTGATTTGGCAGATGGAGTACATCAATGCTGGACTATAAGCACTGCTTCCTGAAATAGACAGGCACGAGCTGCAATGTCTGGAAGGAAAGAGCGAAGCAAACTTTTATCCCAGGCAGCAATAATAGAGATACTCCGCAGCATGTCCCCCTCATTGCACTCCTGTAAGATCTAAATATATGTACTTTATCCCTGCTGGCATGCCTCAGGGAACTAAGGATTGGGGAAAGAAGTGGGCAGGTCTGCGACATCCCTATTGCTGAGCCTCTGTCTGTAACTGCGGGAGCATTTTTAGTGCTGGTAATGATTTTCTTTGAGATACGTTGGCTCGTAGTTGCGCTTGACACAGAAGTCTGAAGAGTTGAAGCCAAACGAAACCAAATTATCCAGAAGCCTTGTGCATCTGGGAAACTCCACAAACTGTTCAGATATCTAAAGGGGGAAAGGAGACAAAAAATACATACGTTCTTTCTCGCAACGGTGAATCCGTATTGATTAAACCGAGTTAAAAATCCTGCTTCCAGCCCAACATCAAGCCCAACGAGAGCACCGCAAGGATCCGATCCGTGCATCACAGATTGGTTTACTCTCAGCACGTGCTCTAGCACAGGCAAACCAACACAGACAAAGTGCTGTGAGCCCAGCTGAGCGCTGCATTGCCTGACCTCGGCACTGTGGCTGAGTTACAGCTGTGGTGGCACTGCTGCTGTAGGCCTGGGCCGTGCAGGTCTAGGGCTTAGGTGCTTAGCTCACAAACTGCATCAGCAAAAGCAGAAAGGGAAAAAATACACTTCTGGAACAGCGGTTTTGCAGTTTTCTCCCCTTTCTCATGAGTAAGCCACGCTTGGATGCATGACCTCAACTTCTGTAAGGAAAAAAACATTTTTATATAGGATCCATCAGATAAAACAGAAAGAGCCAAAGAACAATGACTGCTCTGAAAAGAAGAACTGTGCAATGCACGAGCCCTGTATTTTTGCTTACAGGTCGCTTTGCTCGGCTGGTGGGAAAATCCAGAATGAAGCACAAGATCATGCCCCCGGCTGTCACTGGAGCTCCAGAATTTGAAAGAATATTTCGTGCACAGTAAGTCCTGACATCACTGAGGTGGTGGTGAGGAATAACAATTCAGTCCGGAATAGAAGCGAAAACACTACCTTAAGATATTACATTTGTCATGGCATCCTTTGCTCAGAAAATGAAAAGAGAATGAAAAGAATGCTTTTCAAATGATGTAGTTTTAATGACAGTGGGGTACGTTCTGCTCATTTAAAACTGTTCCCATTCAAATTCTGATGAAGATGGGCAATCAGACCACCCAGACCTCAGAACTGGTTGGCTGCGCCTGACAGAATTTGGTGTGCTGGGATGAAAGCTGAAGATGCTGACCTAACCATAAGAAATCCAGTGTGCTGCCTATGCCCAGTAGCACTTTGTAGAGGAGCTTGGCCCCAGCAGATCAATCTGGGCTACCTGCACGTGGCTCTGTGCCTCCTCCTGCAGTCCAAGGAATGCTGACCCACAAAACATGCTCGCTGATAAGCAATCAACACCGCATCTTTGTGCCTGAGCTTCCTGCTCCTGCTGCACAGCCACTGAGTTACGGTATCAGTTATGCATTTCTGCGTAGGTGGGACACAGAACCTTGCCTAGGTTTAAATATGAGGAAACATTTGGAATTGCTTGTATTTGTACTGAGATTACAAAGAAGTGAATGTTCAAGAACTCCTAATGCTGGCTTGAGCATGCACCCGATGAATTTAAGAGCATTAATTTTGGTGGGAACCAAGCGAGGCCAAAGCTGATTCTCCTTTAAAAAAAAAAGCTCACTCCTTTTCCTTTCCAGAATAACGATATGTCAAATTTATCCCACAGACAAAACTGTGCGGAGTTTTACCCTATATTCCTGACTGTTCTCTGGATCGCAGGATGGTTTTTCAATCAAGGTAAAGAGTTCTTGTTATCTATTGGACTACAGATTTTAAAGGCCAGCTTTATCGGGAGGCAGAGTACTGCAGGCATCCTTTTGCCTTCCCTTCACTGCACTGTCTTACATTAGCCTTCCTGAGGAAGGCTCAGTGGCACTGCAGTCCCCACTTAGTCGTGGCATTTCACACAGCCCCACCAGCTTTATGCTCTTCTTGCACACCACAGACCCGCACCACAGCACATTTCTCATTCACAGAAAATCCACTGAGGATTTTCTGGGTGAATCATTCAGAAAAGCAGCTCGCAGATGTTTCCCACTAACAATGACGTGCACTTAGAGGACAGTTCTCACAGGACAGCTATTGTCCCTTGTTCATTCTGGGACATGGCACTAAGGGCAGTCAGCACGGAGCATCTCCAGCCGCAGATGGTTACTGTCCCTTAAGTACACAGGCAGACCTGTGAAACTCCGTTGTGATCCTCACATACCTACGCAGGCTGGCATTTTGGCATTTCTAAAAAACATCTCATTTCAGGGCTCCCTTACAGTCCTATTCCCATCTCCATTGCACTAATATAACTCTGGAGCAGTTCTGCTGCTGCTGGATGTGAGATGGTACACGTGCTCCTAGATGGGCATGTGAATCAAGGAAGACGTGTGCTGCCATAGATGAAGACTATGTTAACTTTAAGTCACCTTCTCAGTGTCTCCCACAGGCATGTTGACAGGAGTTAATCCAGAGCAGAGGAAAAGCTGTCCTCTGCAATATTTGTGTGGTTGGAAAGGACACCAAATTCGCTCCTACTGCTTAGCACTGGGCAATTTAAGTGGCCACACAGCCTGCTCCATCCATCACGAGTACCTTCATGCTTTTCCCACAGGGAGGTCAGAGAGCTAACAGCACTACAGCTTCCTCTCCCGTCCTTGGATAAAAGCCGCTATATAAATGCAAAGCAGGTTATTAACAACATAAATAAGGTTCTCTTTCCAAAAACAAACACTCCCCTTGAACATGAACTCCCCTAACAATACAAGGTGACAGCTGGGTCAAGCTGCAGTGCTTGCAGCCCACTGTCCCGTCCCTGGGACAGCCCCCAGATCACTAAAGCGACTGTCAGCAATCCTCATTTTTCCCATTACTTTTCCCTTTCTTAGAACTAGCCTCCCTGCTGGGCCTGCTGTACATGTTTGCCCGCCACAAGTACTTCCACGGCTACGCTCAGACCGCAGCAGGAAGGTAAGGAGCTGCACGCGGGTTACAGACCGCCTGAGCTGGGCTGGGAGCCAAGGCCCGGCAGTGAGAAGTGGCTGCAATTGAGCACAACATGTGCAATAGCAGCAAGAGGGCTGAAGCAGAGGGCCTGCGGGAGAAGGGCTGGCTGTGGCAGAGAAGCCTGGGTGAGGAAAGGTTGCAGGAGCCTGCTGTGTGCCGAGCACATGGGCAGCCACGCTCAGAGAGAGACAAAGGCAGAAGCAGCTTTGCAGCTTCTCGTGAAGGAGGCTGCTCAGGCAAAGCACACACAACCCCGGCTCGTTTGCTGCTTCATTCTTCCTCAGTTTATCACAAGGACCTTTAGCCATACAAAGTGCACTCAGAGAGGCAAACACGTCCGTCCTTGTAGGCTGATAAACTTTCACCAAATAGATAAGAGGCACAGCTTCAGATAAGCATGTTAATGAATGTAAACGCGCTGCATGTGGCAACACGAATCCTGCTACAATAAACACACGCATCAGCAGAACACCCCTCTGGTGTATAGGAACACTCAAACACGCTGCTTCTTGTTTCACTGAAGCCACAGCACAGCATGCTGCTTCCTGACCTCAGGAAGAGATGCAATAGTTCAAGTGATGCAGAGAGCAGAAGAGTAGTGACCGTTAAGGAAGTCTAGGGAGCAGAACCTTCAAAAGAAAGGAACAAGGAGAACACAAGGGGCCTCCATTTAATCAACAGACTAAGAAAACCTTTACAAAATCTTTCCCATGCTTTACTTCTTGGGCTTAAAAATTCAGCCTTGCAAGGAGGACTCCTAAGGACAGCGGCTTACTTTATTATCAGACAGGGCCTTATCCCCCAGTGCATCCCTCCAGCTGGCTCCGATGTATGTTTACCTAGATAAACTCAGGACATTTTCACGCTCTCCTGAAACCGAGGAGGTCTTACAGTCACCATTTTAAAATCCGTGTTTTGCACACCTGTACGTCTCGAACCTCTAGGCACCAGTGAGGTGGTTCTCAGGCTCCCCAGCCACCTGCTGAATGCCCAACCACTGCACTTCAGCAGGCATGAGCGTGGTGTGCTATAAGCCAAAGTCTGATAAGCTCCTCAGATATCTCTCCAATGCTTACGTGATGGCCTTTCCTCACCCGCCCAGCTGGCAGAGATCAATCCTGCACCAACTTCCAGAATATGCCTACTTGACCAGAGTTCACTCCAAGGCAGATAAGGACAAAGAAGAGCATGCATGCTGTTACTGTGTGCCAGATTCATTCTGTGTCAGGACTTGCAGAGAGGGGGTTAGAAAAGCCAAGGAGTAGATGGAACTGAACATAGCGAGAGATGTTAAAAACCACAAGGGATTCTATGGGTATACTGGCGAGAACAGGCAGGCCAGACAGAGCGTGCCTCCTCTGGTAAAGGAGAAAGGAGAACTGGCTAGGCAGAGTCTCATGAGGGCAAAAAGAATGGGAAACTCACCTCCCTCAAGCTGCTGCCCACATTCCCTTTGATGACATTATTTTTGCACAAAGTAATCTGATCCTTTCCCAACATGAATGAGTGCCCTGATAGGTGAGTTTCAGGAACATATTGTTCCTTTCCAGTCCAGATGCAGTACTCCAGATGGGGCCTTACAAGAACCGAGTAGAGGGGCACAATCACCTCCCTCACCCTGCTGGCTCATGTTAAGTTTTGTATCTACCAGGACTCCTAAGTCCTTCTCAGCAGGGCTACTCCCAGTTCTCCCAGTTCATATATACACAGCTTTGTTGAATTCCAGTAGGTTCACATGGGCCCACCAACTGAGTTTATCAAGGTCCCTGCGGATGGCATCCCTTCCTTCTGCTTCATCAACAGCTCTGCTCAGCTCGGTGTCACCAGCAAACTTGCTGAGGGTGCACTCAATCCTATCATCTATGTCACTGATAAAGATACTAAAGAGAACCAGTACCGAGTAGTTCGTACTGGAAGAAGTTCTCAACTTCGCATAAGTACTGAGTGACATTGGGGGAAGTATGTTCCTCTCGATAGGATACAAGCAATCACTCTCCTCCCTAGCAAACATCATGTGTGGGAATGGTTTTATTGCCAAGACACCCAAGGTGGTGTTACGACAGTGATCTTTTCTGATTGGGCACAGCTTCTCTTAACTGAGGTAGTCAGGCACCTGGTTTCACTGTGAACACGCCACGTACGGCCTGTAACAGCTTTTTGCTCCTTTCTACTTCTAGGTTAAGTGGCTTCTATTTGAGCCTGATAGTTCTGGTTTCCTTGACAATCATGGGTGCAGCTGGAATTTTTAACAGCTTAATGAACGAATACCTGGACGTCAACATCGGAAAGAGATTCCATAAATTGTTCTGAAGACTTTAAAACAAAATAAAACCCACAAGTAAATAATGCAGAAGCTCTCCCTGGACAGCAAAATGACGATGAGCTGTATGTGAATAAAGTATCAGAATCCTCCACTAGCATTCCATTGTGGCATTAAGCGTATGCTTTTCCTGAGCTGTTTACACTTTCTCCTCTCCCTGTGCTCTTGAAAAGGAGCTCCTCAGACACAGCGGTGCGTCACATCGACGTTTTCTATTACACAGTCTGTCTTCCCATACAGCACTGCAAACTCTAAACAAATCACAAAACCCGTTGATTACCTAAGTAACTCAGCTCCAACTGGAGCTGCAACCAACAGCCCTTCTTACCCAGAGTCCTTTGGCTTTGTCGGTGGTTCTGAAGCCTTTCTTCATTCTTCTTCAGTCCCGACAGCAGCAGCAGCCATTCTGCACAACAGAAGAAGATGCTGTAACGTGCTACAATTAGGGTCCAGATCACCTACAGCAAACGCTGCAGTACGGAGCATAGGCCTTGTCCCACAACACCTGGAAGCCACGAGAGCCTTACCTGCTCTTCTGAAAGGGGCTCAGAGCAATAGCACACAGCTGGCTGTGCAACCAGCAGCTCACTGCACTCACCTGTGGCTGCTGCCTGCCCGGTAACCCACCTTGTCTTGGGCAGTGTCACAGGAGAGGTGGGGCGAGAGGTGATCCCACAGAGCAGCCTTGCGTACAACTCAGATAACCATCTTTTTATTTGTTTGGTTGTTGTTGGTTTCTTTTTTTCTTTTTTTTTTCTTTTTTTTTTTTTCTTTAAAAGTGGTATGTTAACATCAGCTTTTTTTTTTTGTCTACATTTTCAGAGCTCTGTACAGGTCTTAAAAGGAAATAAGCAATGCTTCATGTACAAAGTAAAAACAGAAAACTAGAAAAATCTGAATAAAATGGAGCAAGTTGCCATCAGGGGTACAGTACAAATTAGTAATTAGACATCGTCTGAAGTGCAATACCACTGCAGAAAGGATGAGTTAAGGGATGAAATAAAAATACTCTATTTTAAACAAACAGTATATATATATATTTTTATATGTATATATTTTACAGATAGTAGACCCAGTGATATCTGTAGAATTGTAAAAACATATTTACAAATAACTTTTTTTTTTCTTTTTTCTTTTTTTAATATTACATATACATCAGCACCATAGTAAGGAGGAAATAAAAAATAATAATTAAAAAAAAAAAAAAAAAAAAGGAACAAAACCCCGAATCTATTAAAATCTACCTCTAGTACTTGGTCCCAGTACGGAGTATTTGGAGGAAGCTTTGCTAAGACAGCAGCTCGGTGCCGGCCACCATCCGTGCCCCGGAGCTGCTCTTCCCGGGGTGGTGGCTGTGCAGCTCCGAACCCAGCTCCCAGCGGGCTGCCTCTGCCCTCACACTGCCCCCATGCTCCCATCCCTCAGGATGCTGTCAGTGTGGGCTGTCCCTTCCCTCAGGCTCGTCCCAGCAAGAGCTGTGTGCCTGCAGCTTGGCTGTGGGCTGAGAACTCTGCCCGGTGCCCTCGCTCACTGCACTGGGGCCTGACCTGGCTCCTGCTCCAGGGCAGCTCTCGGCTCAGGTTTCTGAGGGCAGCTCTCCTTGCTGTGCTAGGCACTCTGAACGGCCAGCACCTCGGTGGAAGACGTATCACCCCGGCACCGGTCCACACAGTGGAGATAGACAGCGGAGACAGTGATACGTCACTGTTAACCTAAAAGGCATATCCGGGCACACTCAATGTTTTTAATGCCTCAATCCATTATTTTAGCCATCCATGAATGCTCTTGACTGTAGTCCTTCCTTGGCTGCCCTTTTTCAAACACTGCAGTGAATGTTTATTCCAGCCAACATAGGAGGTTAGGCTGCCACTGCCTTAAAACAGAAGACCAGGTGGCACATCATATGTCAGGTTGTGAGCCCAGACACGTTCAATCTGCATTCTGCAATAGGAGAGGAGGCACTGCTTGCCAGACCCTCCCTGCACATCCTCCCATCTTCTCTCATCCCTGCCCCTTTGTGAGGAAAAGCGCAGTGAGTTCTCAATGACAGATGGGAGGAGGGATGTATGAAAATATACTGGGGAGGGAGGAGAGACAGACCTTAGGACTTCTGCTGGTGCCCCCTGGTGCCTCGCAGCCCTTTAGCATCTCTCTCAGCTCTGGACACACAAAGTGCTGTGACAGGGAAGCACTACTGCAAGTCCCTCTGGGACTAAACAGCTCCTTACACAACCCTCCCACTAAAGCCACCTCCAGCAGCGGTCCTGCAACCAACCTGTCCTCGCTGCACAACCAAATTCATGTTCTCTTACACTCCAACCGGTTTCGTATCACTCTGCAGTGAGAATGGCGACCTCTCTGTGACCGTTTAGGTTTGCCACGCGTGTGCCACGCACCCCCTGCAGCAGCCCAGTGCCATGGTTTGCTCAGGCCTGCCCACACGGGCTTCCATCTGCTACCTCAAAAGCTGTGGCCTTTGCAGTTACACAAGGTGGGAGATGCTGGGACTACCTCATACCACTGTGCAAGGAAGCCTCATTTCAGTGGAGAAAGATCATTTGCTCTTTTCCAGAGGCATCAGCTGGCTTTTCCAGTTTCCCCATCCTGCCCCACACCACACGCCGTGGAGACTGATCGTGGAAGTCTCGTGACACCGATGTTCTCAGCATCACCCGAAGCTTCCCAAGTTGGCTACAGATCAGCTCGATTTGCACGATTGAAAAACGAAAGAAAACAAACGAAAGAACCCCAAACCGACCCAAACCGAAAACCCCAACAATCCGAGGATGGGGAGCACATCCAACCCTTCCTTTGATTTTTTTCTCAAACGTTAACAACCAAAAACTCCAGACTATACAAGCCCATTCACTGGGGGTTTCCGAACAACTCATCGAGTTCTTGTATCCACTCATCCCCTGGTCCGCTCTTAATAATGGAGTCCACGAGGTCTGCGCCCTCGGCTAAACTGGAGAATGAGCCCCCAGCTCCTTCGTTACTATAGCTGTAAGATATGTCCTGAGTGGCATTCCTCTCGTAGGCCTGGCCTTGGCTGCTCGGAGCAAAGCTACCGCCTGGTATCTGCTGCGTGGGAGGCTGGCTAAAACCAGACATCGTGGGGACCCCCTGGCTTATTGCAGGCATCACCATGGGCCTGGCCTGGCCGGCCCCCTGCTGCCCGGGCAGTGGCTGCAGCAGCTGTCTCCCCATGGCCGGGTTCAGGGCTCTCACCGCTCCGCTCGTGTCCACAACCGTCTGATTAAGCCCCTGTGGGAAATGCTGCTTGGGCAGCCGAGGCTGCCCAGACTGCATGGGGTACGTTGTGCCGTTATTGAAAGGCCCGATTTCGCCGCTAGTCCTTCCGGGTATACCTTGCAAGCCTCGCTGCTGCCAGTTCTGCGTTCCCTGAGGGACAGTCCCCATCAGGTTCTGAAGCCGTGGTGCTTGCGGCCTGGGTAAGACCTGGCCCACCGCTCCTTTCATCTGCTGCTGATGCTGTGGAAGAGCAGAGTTTACCAGCATGTTCTGACCGAAACCGCTGACCATTCCCACCGCTTGTCCAGAGGCAGCCTGCCTCGTTCCCTGGCCCGTGTTATGCGCCATGCTCATGCCGCTTTGGTTTGGGTGCTGCAACATTTGGCTCATCCCTGTGCTCATGCTGTACATTCCCGGCTGGCTGGAAGAGGCGTTGCTGTAAGGAGCCATGCCCAGGTCTGACTGGCCCACCGTGGTAGGCAGCGCGCTCGGGTTCTGGGAGGCCCCCATTGCCATCATGCTGGCGTTCTGGGCCATCAGCCGGGATGTCCTCATGCTCTGCAGCGCCGCTTGGTTTCTCACTGCCGCTATATCCTGGGGAGAACCTGCACCAGAAAGGGAGGAAGGTGAGAAAAAAACCACGATCCTGTAACCTTACACAAACCAACGCGTCTTTGCTTAAGAAAGAATCTGCAGAAGCCTCCTGCACAACACTGGGACTGCTGTGTGCTGTGCTTTTCCAGTGAACAAATTACCGTTTCACGTGCAGGTTAGCAGAGAGCTAAGGTTACCCGTGCATGGGAGACGTACTTACAGCTGCATCTCAGTTCTGCACGTCCCAGAGGCTGCAGCCTCAGAGCTGCCCTGCCAAATCCCAGCTCCTCAAGGTGAGAGGCAGCACAGCTGAGTGCCACCCAAACAGGAACCGCCTATGGAGTGACGTATTTAATTTGAGAAGTGGGACACCACTCGTTGGCACAGGCCAGCAGCCTGCTTTCCCATCAGGCCCGAAGCGAGGCTGGCAAGGTGAAAAGGCCGGCGGTTTACTCACTAAGTAAATTTCAATTATGACAGCGTGGGGACTTGCACCCAAAGGGATTTGTGGCTTTGGATTTTTGAAGAGTCGTGGCAATGAGATTCCTTCCACACGTGATGTGCCATTACAGCCACGGTTACTTCCCTGCGAACGAGCTGCTCGTTCTGCAAGGCCACTGGGGTCTTTCTGCTACTTTGCTGTGGCCAACAAGTAGTGGTTTTTGCAGTGACCTAGGAGTAGAAGTCTCCTTTCAAAAGTAGAAGCGTGCTTTTCTTTTGTTTGCATGCATTTTTTCCACAGGCCCGGGGACAATGTGTGCCCTGCTCTGAGCAACAGTTAGCCCCTCGATTCTGAAAGCTGTGCATCACTGTGATCAGAAGCACTTCATCTCCTTCAGACACATCTGGTTCAGTTTTCCACCAAGCAAATGAGAATGCTTCTGTTGGCCTTCACCTAGAGTTACCTGTTGGAAGCTTCCTTTTAAATATCTCCATTGTCTTTCAAAACTAAGCCTTGCAAATGGAAATGTCAGACTCAGAAGATCAATCAATTTTTTAATCGCTCAGGAGGCATAAATGAATGGATTTTCTATACCACTGTTACTGATTAAGTCTACGGAAAGAAGGAAAACTGTTTTTTTTGTGGATGTCTAAAGCAAGGAAAGTGTATTAGCGAATCGATATGATAAGCACATTTCAGCCCACCTTAGGCCAGTGATGGGAAACCAGAAAATCCTAACCTTGTTAAACTCCACACCGTGATGGGGAACTGGACCATGCTCACGTCTTCCTTTGAGGGGTGGGGGAGCTATTGATTTCCAGGAAGCCAATACGCTTCTGTATTTACTATCCTTATTTAAAACAATTACCGGAGCTCCGATTGTGCCACGGGTTCATTGTGGTTTTGAGTCAATACCATACCGAACTAAGCAGAATCCTCAGCAGGCGGAGCTCCGAGTGCAAGATGCTCACAGTTACCCTGGCTCAAATATCGTTAGAGGCAAGAAAAATAAGTTGCTGCAAGAGTCATAAACTGTACACCAAAATCGGGTTCCCATGAGAAATGGTCATGAATAACCCCAGTGCCGTTCCTATAGTGTCACACACACGAGGCAGCGGACGGCTGCGTCTCGTTTTCCCTGCAGCAGGACAAGCTCAGGGAGGAGGCTTTCAGTTCAACTCTCCAACATATACATAAATGGAGCATTCTGTAGCATGAGGAGAGACCATCTGGATCTTATCTGCAGAGGGCAAATGTACTGGCAGCTTTTACTTCATCTACACTACCAATTAAAGTGCTGTTTTTAATGACTGGCACTAGGGTCCCCTTGTTGTTTTGTAATGTACAACACTTCCTTCCTCCACGGCTGCAAGACAGCTCTTCCTACAGCGATTCCAGCCATTGCCAACGAGCACAGGTAATGCTACAAACTCATAGTGCACCTCTCATAGATTCATAGATGCATTAGGTTGGAAAGGACCTACAAGATCATCTTGTCCAACCATCCTCCCACCACCATTCCTACCCACCAAGCTACTAAATCAAACCCCTTAGCACCTCATCTAAATGCTTCTTGAACAGCTCTCACTGCAAACAGCAGCTGCAAACTTCCAAAGGAGTCAGCAGAAGTGAGCGGCTCACACCCTGCCTTTGTGCCTGGCCCGAGAGGCAGGGCTCCAGGCAAGAAGCAGTTAAAGGGGAAGATGCAGCAGATCTGGGCCACCTTCTGGTCACACTTCCACATAACCCACTGCACTGAATTACACTATCGTGACTAGACAGAACAAAAAAGGTGAAATATTACTATTTAAATGGCCTTACTGATGAAAATGAATTCCTCGCTCTGTCACATGAGCCCAAACTCCCTTTTGCATCTCTTTTACATTATACATACGAAGGCAAGGTTTCCAAAAAGCATCGACACAGCAAAGATTTTACATATGCTTCTCAAATAACGCGTGACAGCGCGCACGCCTTTTGATTTCGCAAACAAGTTATCGGGAAAGAATCCACTTGGTACAGAATTAATGCTGCCAAAACCAAGAGTTGGAAGGCAATTAGGAAGAGCCACCCGGCTGTCTGTCAGCAGAAGCTTTGGCTGTCTGCTCGCTTTCTGAATACCAGAACTGCAGTGTGCTCGCCTGCCTGGTTTCTGCTGCAGTTATGTGACACTCTCACGGACAGGCAGCACGAGGACGTGCTGGTTCTATGTATATTCAGGATCTGTGGCCAGTGAAGGCATTCAGCTGAGGCACCGTGCTAAAAAAGCTCAGGATTAACTTTTTTCCTAAACCAAAGGGATCACCCTCACACTGAAAAGATCCTGGTTTGGTGAGCTCACCTCGGATGTTTCACTGTATTTCCCACACCTCACATTCATCAGGCACTGCTGCTGGCTCCTTCTCTAAATGAAGGTGACCTCTCTGAAATTCCCCACTCATCAAATTAAACTAAGTAGGACACGAAGAAGAGTGAAACCAGCATACGGCGAGGGATGCTGGCTGAACAAAAAAAAGAACCATGAAGGCAAACAAGATGAATCCAACAAACCCAGGAATTAAGCAGGCAGCACAGATGTCAAATACAAAACCCAGCTTTTGCTGAGTGGAAATTAGAAACATGACCAAGCAGCCCAAGCTGGACACTCCCCTTTAGTGCAATCTGTGCTACGTGCAAATGTACAACAGCCCACCTGCCTATTCTGCTCCTTGCATTCACAAAATGCACAGACTTTAGCTCCAGGGACGCGTTCTGCCTCCACAACAGGAAAAAGAATTGGACTTTTACCTTGGAACTGATTGACCTGTTGCACTGGATACGGGCTCCGCTGTTGCTGCAGGTGCTGCCGAGGCAAATGTGACTGCTGCTGCAGCTGCTGAAAACGAATGAGGGAGAGAAAGCAGAAGTGAAAAAGATGATTAATTAATTAGTGAGCTGGAAAGAGGCTGGTGACAAAAGTGCTGCAGTAGAACCGCAGCGTTCCTTATCTAGCAAGCTGCTCTGGAGAGACAAGTAGAGACATTTGAAGAATCCTCCTGAGAGTACTTGGGCTACTCAACACACAGACTCCTCCTGGTTCAAAAAGGAATAAGCACTGAGGCTAACATCGTCTCTCCTTACTTACAAGCACTTCATCTTGACCTCTAAAGAGCAAACTGAACCGTCCTCAGGCTGAATGGGGAGGGAGGGACATGAGCTACCTCTGCTCACTCGGTCTGAGAGCAGCTGTATCCGCACACCCTTTCCTTCCCCCAGCCCTGACAAGACCTATACATATGTACATATTCCTGGTACAAGACTGCTGCCCAGCTCTGCCCCCAAAACCCTCAGCTACACGGGACAGTGCCTCCTGGTCTGAGCTCTGTTTCCCAGGACTGCTGCCTAGCCAGAACAGAAACAGCTACTAAGGCACATTTCCCATTCCTCATGCCTTCAACATCCAAGTCAGTGACTGGCTCTTGGGTTTATGGAAGTGAATCGACCTGGCCTGTGCAGAGGGAATGCTGCTGCATCACTGCTCTGTTCTCAAGCCATCTTTTTCATGACACTCTTTAGGAGCATCCTTCCTGTTCCCTGGGAGATAAGCTTCACGTTGCTCAGAAAGGCCATGTGAAGAGGGGCAGACCATCAGTATTTCTATGCTTATATAGCATGCACAAGCTCTGACTCAAAGTGGCACCCAGGTCTTAAACTGTACTTCCCCTAGCAAGAGAGACACTGCTGAGCTTAGACTGACCTATCAGAATGTTTTCTAGGTGAAGTACAGGACTGCAAGTTTGACTTAGTTGTGAGCTTGCAGTAACTGAACAGCATGACTTTCCGCTGCCATTCTCCTGGCTTGCCTCTAAACTGCAGCTGAATTAAACACGTGTAAGACACGACCATTTAGACGAGGTCATGTAACATCTGTGCTGCACAAGACTGAGAGCTCTGGGAACTGGTGACAGGCTCTAATGTCACAGCTTCACATCACAGCTGCTGGGGTAGGGCTCACTGCTCCCCCACTTCAGCCTGCAGTTCCCAACCTCTCCCTGAGGCTAGCATGACCACTTGCGTGGTTTGTGTGATGAAACAGAGTAAGGAACTGATCTGGGAGATCACAGAGAGAACTGCAGAAGGTGAAAGGAAGGGCTGTGCTGTACTGTCGGTAGTACAGGCGATCTCACACCAGCTGCAGAACCTGAGACAGACACTGTACCTGCTCTGCTAGGATCTGCTGCTGCTGCTGCTGCTGCCTCTGCTCTCTTAGGAACTGCTGCTTCTGCTGCTCTATCACGTGCAGCTGGGCTCTCTGCTCGATCAGCATCTGCTTCATGATGGCTGCTTGAGGCTGGTTGCCCAGGAAGGGCCCTCCTGAGCTCGTGCCTGTGACCACGCTGCTGGCTCCCGGCGGGACAGAGGGCTGCATGGGTGCTGTGCTCCGGGACAGTCCCACCTGGTGCTGCTCCTGTGGGACAGAGGGAGAAGGGCTCGTCATTGAGGGTGCTCTGTGAGTAGGGAAGCTATAGCAAGTGTTAAGTCCGCAGGCGAGGGCTGGAGCTCGGAGAAAGCGAGAAACCTGGGCAAATGCCGGTGCCTTGCGACCATGCTGCCCGCTGCAGGGACTAGGGTAGGTTTCTCCTCTCCCCCACCAGAACCTGGAGCTCCAGATCATGATTCGTCAGCGATAAGAAAACGGGCGGCGAGGTTTATTTGCCCATCTCCCCGCACGGAGCTGCCGGGAGCGGTGAGCTGCCGGCAGGGGCCGCTGCCCGCCCGCTGCCACGGCTCGGCTCGGCACGGCTCGGCACGGCAGAGCATCCAGGAGCTGCGAGCCGCTCTCTGCCTCTTACCCACGTAATGGGGAGAGCTCACTGGCAGGGAAAAGCAACCTAAACCTAAGGCAGCCAACAACAAGGCAGGAAATAATAAGAAAATACAAGCTGTCCGCTCTCTGCTGAAAAGGCGGCTTCCCAGCGCTGAGCTTCTGCCTGCTTTCAACTCATGCCCTGGTTTGGAAGTTTCCCCCACTGCTCCCCTTCTCACACAGCACCTCACCGCCTGGTGTGACATCTCCACGCAGCGAGGGCTCCATCCTGCCCTCCCCCTGCCCCGATGAAGTCATCAATCTTTAGATTGCATAACTGATGCACAGGGCTATCTTGTGTTACACTGGGAGACGGGCCAACCGCTTCCATTTATAGGCGGCAGCAATGCCACGCTGCCAAAGAACGGAGCCTTTGCTGCGGCTACGAGACCGAAAAGGGGGAGAAGGAAAACCAGGAGCCAGAAGGATCGCTGTGCAGCAGGAGCTGCCCCCAAGCAGTTGGGGATGCGGGCCACTTCAACACAACCTCACAGCAGAGGCTCTCACACACAGAGGGAGCAATGCCTCACGGCAGCAGAGGGGCTCAGTGCTGTACTGTGCTATGCTGCACCTTGGCTCCAGGGCTGCAGGAGGCGGACAGCTCTGCAAGATGCCCCAGCAGCTGACAGCCCGAGCGGCAGCTGGAGGAAATGCGAAGATTAGCACCGAGGTGTTACTTCCAGGGCTGTGTGCTCGGCCATTTCTAGGTACCAGAGTTCGTCTATTCAGAATGAAAACTTCCTGCTTCCAGTTTTAAAGAACAGATTTAAAGCCAGGCCTTTGTCATCAAGCCATAACACCACCCTCCCCCCCCCCAACCCTTTCCATTTCTTTTGGCCAAAGCTCTTCCCAAACAATGATGAAAGGCCCCGCTGACATCACCAGGAGCAGCACTGGGCTGTGTGTGCTAACAGCAGGAGCGCAGCCTGGGAGGAAGGGCCCTGCCAGCTCTTCCCTGCAAGCACCTCTGCAGGTGCTCAGGACAAACTTCTGCGAGGCCCCAGCTGCTTTGTCAGAGCCTGAGAGGGAGCTGCCTGCTGCTGGCAACGGGTTAAGCATACGTCCTGTGTCCTCCAAACCTATTTCTGGGGATCTGTGCGAGTGACGGATCCTCCTCGGGAGTTTGGCGTGATGCATGTACGCACACGGTTATGCGCATTTAGCATCAGTGGAACTGAAAGCAGTGTCGAAGCAAAACAAACGATCAAACCTGAGCTTGCTCTGCATTCTGTGGTACCTGAACTTTTGAAGAGCAGACAGAAGCCAGGAGGTGGCTTATCCTGCACACCGCATCAGGAGAACGGCACCAGAAAAACGCGTGCAATCAGATGTCTACATTTTAAGAGTCAGAGCAGAAAAAGAAGAAACAAAAATGATTTGAGGCACAAAGTGTCTTCCAGTGAAGGACTTCAAGAGCTCAATCATTCAGCTTACCACAAAGAAAACAGAGATGCTTTGACCATGGCGTATAAAAATACCTTCACGAGGGAAGGAATCCTTTAAAGAGCCCTTTTATCTCGTGAAGAAGGCAAAAGCAGATACAAGGGCTGGAAGCCAAAAACGGATTCAAATCAGAAAGAAGAATCGAATTTTTAGGCCAGGACTTCATTGCCTATCAGAACGGGCAGGTCTGTGCTGTGTGATGCCTCCCAAGACAACAGCCTTTCTGGGTAAACACAACTCTGTGGCGCAGCCTAAGGGCCTGCGATGGAAGAGGCACTGCCGACCTCATCTCCACACAGTCCAAGCTGCTGCTTGCTGGCAGGAAAAATATTACTGGATATCCATTCACTGCATCACAGGAAAACCTATTATCTACCCAGTGTTTTCGGAGTAACCTACAAGCATGTTCCTGTATTCCCCTGGAAATGTTTCTATTAAATTCCTGTAACGTAGTTACTTATTGCGTCCCAAGGGGATCTTAATCCCTCTTTCTAAATCCGGCTGCCCAAGCGCAGCCACCTTCAGCAGAACGGTGCCATCTGACCCACCCGGGGAATTACAAGTCCATTCACTTCTATGTATTTATTTTTTTTGCCTCACACGAGCCAGCGTGCAGGATGAAGGGACGGGTCGAACTGTTTAGTGACTGCATCCAGCAGCAGACTTCACAGGGCGGACCGCTTCACCCTCATCCTCTGACATCCACCCCAGGGAGGGGCTACAAACCTCTCCTCTCCCTGGGCCCCCGGTTGCCATGGTCTTTCAAATAGTATCTGAGCGAACAAGATCTCTCTGACGTTTGACGCCAGACCTCCACATGCAGCCCGTTTGTTTTCCTTTCACCTCCCTTCCCCTGCATCTCTCCTCCCCGTGTTTTCGATACGGTTTGCTCTTGCTGCAGAACAAACAGTATCTGCCAGACTATCACTTCGGTGTATTTGTTAGTTCATCAGAGGGACTAATTTCTTTATTTCTAGCCACTAAGTACACAACAAAGGATTTGAAAATGAGCAAGAGCTTTCCTAACACCGTTTAGGGGCTAAATTCTACCAGGAGCAGAATTAAAAGACAGCAAGCCAGCAGCCCTGGCCTGCTCCTGCAGGCCCTCCCCAGTGCCCATGTGGTCCCCACGGCCTACAATCCTGCTCAGGTGCAGTGTCACGGCATGTCACCTACTCACAGGTGACCCCAGAGCTCCCCTCCGGAGCCAGCACTCGTGGCTATGGTTGGGAGGTGGCTGGGAACAGCGCAGAAAGGGCTGGGCTGACCCCAAGGCCTGTTGGAAATGGCAGTGCTAAAGGTTTCAGCTTTAATCAATGCCCGCTTCGAGTCCATCTGGAGCAGAAGGGAGGAGAGCTAATGCAAAACACAAGGATAATTATGGCTAGAGAGCCCTTGAGAAGGGGGAGAGAAGAAAAATGGAAGATGAAAGCAGGCAAATGGTTTAAACAAACAGTCACACAGGGCCAATGAAAAGGGGAAACAGAGGGAAAATGACGCAATAAAAATAAACGCTGTAAGGGAAAGGAAAGCGTCTAGCACATACAGGGAAAAACACAGAAACTGAGAAAGCACAGACAGAAGGAAAAGATGCTCTAAAGAAGTTTTCCAGCAGCAAATGCTAACCCACAACCCAGCTGTCCCTTCTCCTATGAGGCTGTCCCAAGCCCACAGCACATTATCACCTCGCAGCCCGTGGAGCTCGCTGGGTACAGAGGCATCTCACGGCCCCGCTGCAGCTCAGCCCGGCAGGAGCTGCCTGGCAGCTCCTCGGGATGGTTGTAGAGTTTGGTTAGATTTGTTCTCCTCTCTGTGAAATTTCGCTCATTCTCCCCTCAACCGTTTTGTTAGAGGATAAACAAAAGATATTTTTCACGCTTAAGGACATTTTTTCAGATCCTTTCCTCTGTGCTGCGATAGATGAAATCTCTTTCATTTTTAGAAAAAAGAAACCAACAAACTTGGCACTTCGTGTTGATCCCCAGCAAGAAGCATGTAATTTGCCAAGCCCGAAAGAATCCTGGCTGAGACATAAACACGCTGGGCCATATGCTCTCCTTCCCCTACGCAGAAGGCAACTTACCTAAAAAACTGGTACGAGGCTGCAGTTGCCCCATGTTGTCACTTCTGCCAAGGCAAAAAAAAAAAAATCCACCCAGATCCACCACAAAGGTTTGGGGCTCTCACAAAGAGAGACTGCTGTCTCTGCAGTGGTTTCACATAACTCACTCGAGGTGGCTGGGATGGCGTGCCACTCCTGGCTGCCCATCACCCACTTCCAGCACTGATAACCCTGCTCATTTTTCCTCCACCTTGGACACGGCCTGTGTGTTTCCATTAGCCACCCAGCTTTTGTTTTGACATCCAATCTCACCAGCCCTACTAAGAACTGACAAATAATTCTGATTTGGGCAGTGCCTAGCCAGTCTTCGGCCACGACGAGCTCTTCACTGCATGGTTCCTGCCTTCTCTCCAGGGTCTCCTTTATTTATACAGCTAAGGAAAACTCCACTCCAGAGTTAATTTATTTTCCAAGGCTTGGCTTTAGGCAGTCCCCAGACTTCTAGATCTCTAAGGAATGGTTTCCTTTGCTGAGGAAGTCCTTATTCACTCCTCCTGAGGCTTTCTGAAAATCCTTAATACCTCTTCTGAGACAATTACTTACTAAGCTTTAAGCTTCCTTTTTTTTTCTTTACTTCCTGTACATCATGAATGCCTTTTCCCCTTCTCAATTCTGTCATCTTCCTAATGCTTACTCACGTTTGCTAGCCTAGCCAGCCCTCACCACTGCAATCCCAGCTGCCTTTTTCCAGCATTTGACTCACTCCTCAATCCTTGCCTTCTGCCTTCTTCTCCCACGAGAAATTCCACAAAGTAAGCCATGATCTCCCTCACTCCCCCCTGCTTTCCCTCCCTTGCCTCCTGTCCAGCTCTCCTTCCAAAATGTGGCCTCACTGCTTGTCCTGGTAACCTCACCGTGTCGTTTTTTCATTTTCCCTAACCCCATCTGCCTCCTTTTCCTTTAGGTCTCTCCTCCACCTCCTTTCCCTCACCATACAAGAATGCTTTATCTTCATGCTTTAAAAAAAAATAAGTTAAAAAAAAGTTTTAAAAAATAAAGTTAAAAAAAAATAAGTTTAAAAAAAAATTAATAAATCTAAGCAATCCTCGACTCCAAGTGCCTCTCCAGCCACCACCCTATCCCTCTTCTCACTGTCATCTCTAAGCCTATTGAATGTGCTGCCTATGATTTATATGATTTGGATTGAATTTAGCCTCCATCTCCAGCACGGATTCTTTTCCAAACAGGCTTTTGCTTCTTGCCTGTCACAGAAACCAGTATCACAGAGTCCCTAATAGCCTTTATCTATGTGGAGCTCAGTGCTATTTTTCTCCATGGCTGTCTGTCAGCTCCTTCTAGTGCTGCTGACCAAACCCAACCTGATACCTTCTCTCTCCCCAGTGCTCCCACTTGCTCCCTGTTGCTCACTCTGTGTTACTCGTACTAGCCAGTCACTGCTTACCCCTCCACTGTTCTGCAGCTCTGCAACTGCTCTCCTCTCCCCCCCTTGCTGCATCTCTGTCTGTACAAGTTTTTACTTTACGCTGGCACCACACAGGCCTGCTCCTATCTGGCCTGCCTAAATTCATGCCTGCCTCTCGGATCACGTCCTGGGTACCTGTCAGCTCCAGCTCCGTGCAGGCTCCAACCCTCCATGACTTGTCCCATATCCCGGTCCCACAGCCAGGCTTGCATCCCCTCACATCATGATGGTCACAATCTCACCCTGCCTGCAGGCAGCCTGAGTGCTGCTGCCCAAGCCATGTTCTTCACCTATTATCCTGACTGCCATCTCTCTCTTTCCAGCCCTCTCCTGGTTTCCTTTCCTTTCCGATTTCATCTCCCACCCTTGCTTTCAAACCCAACTGCAGCATATCCTGCCTCACACACCATCTCTTGTTCACTGCTGAGTGTTGAAGCCCACCCCATCGTGGCCAACTCTTTTCCATGTGTTATATTCTAGATACAAGTGCTCTCGTGCTTTCCTCCCTGCTGGACTGCATTTCTAGGAGGAGATCCTCCAAACCATACAGATCTGACCGTGACCTCTGGCCCCAGTGCAGTCAGATTTTGTAGGAGTCTGTGGAAGTTCCTGTCTCCACGATGCCCAGCAGCAGCCTCTGCTGTTTCCTTGCACTCCCTGGTGTGTTTGTCTCCCGCATTATCTCTTATCTCGCTCTGGGGCTGGAGGTACTTGGGGGGAAGGAAATATATTTACATCCTGCACTGCAAGGAGCCCCCACACAATGGGGCTCCTGGGCTGTGACTCATAGGGCCACCCAGCACTGCAATTTCCAAGTACAGCTTCAAGTCTGTGCGCAGCTAAGGATACTACTTTACATTCTGTACATGTGAGAACACCAAAATTTCAATGTGCCCTCACTCCACATCTTCTCCTTAAAAGGTGCAATATTAGGATGAGATACTGTATGCTGATAAAGCCAGGAAATGCTAAGTTACAGTTCCCACGGCAATTGCAACTCGGGCTCATATGGCAAGGCACAAAGGTTATCACCACACACAGCAAAGGAGGATGCTGAACTCATGCAAAGCGACCAAATTACGGCTGCGGCAGACACCAGGTCTTTGAACTTCTGGGCAGGTGGAGCCTTAAGACATTTACAGGGGTTTTAGCACTTAATTCTAGAAAGCTGAAGTCCATCAGCTTACAAATAAAAGTGGAAATTATGTTGTATAGCAAGCAGGCAGTCCCAGCAGCAGCACATAACCCCCTCTGCAGAAACACAGCTAATGGCAACAAGAAATATTTCCATTACTTTATGAGCTCTGCTAGCTGTCAGCAGAGAGGGGGATCTGCCGATCAGAGAAATCTGGGAAGACATCAGTGTGTCAGAACAAGTGAAAAGACTTGACACAGAGGGCACATTTTTGTTGAGCAATTTGCATTAGCACTTCTGGACAAATTCTACATTTCACATGCAATTCACAAACCAAGAGCAGCAGTGCTAATTGGTGCAGTTGCCACTCAAATGCGATGCCTTGTTTGAGCTACGGTGAATGAAGACTACAGACTTTTTTGAAAAATGCAGCAATTATTTTGCAAGGCTTTGAGGTGGGTTCCCCCTGCCCCCGCTTTCATCCCTGTAATTTCATTATCAGTATAAGCTTAAAATGAAATGCAATGGGAAATGCAAACCTCGGGAAAGTTCAGCTGAAGTTATTAAGAAAAAAACTGTTTGCCAAAGAACGACTCTCTTCATTACTGCAATGGTTAGCCCTCTCGTCAGGGTGAGTTTGACTGTGTCACAGAGTGCCATAGCTAAATGCTGATCAGTAGAGTCAGAAGTAAGTACTGGCAGAGTACTGGTGACTCTGAATGTCCCAGGCACTGAACCGAGGCTGTGATCTGCGCAGATCTCAAATGCTGATGGGGGTGACAGAATCTCTCTGCTTCCTCTGAGGTGGTAATTGAAGTGATTTCACTTAAAACGGGGCAGATCTCTCATCCATCATTCTTTATCCTTTGTAAAATCAAGTACCCTGAGAAAAGGAGAGGCTTCCACACCGCAGCTTTCTGTCTCCACTGCTCTAGGTGCTCAGGCAGCTGTGGCTCAGCTGAAGGAAGGTTTGCCCGATTCCTTTTCATGAAGTTGGACAGCTATTTTTATACCGTATTTTCTTTAGGCCCCCACAGTGCAAAATCCAAAGGAGCTAATGGGATTGGCAGGCACACGGATTATTGGTGACCTCCTCTAGCCCAGTGTTCACATTTTCTTACTATATTTTTTCATAACTCACAGTGAGAAAGGAAGAAACCTACAATTACGCATCTTCCTAGCCAGCTCTGATACCGTTATGTTCAAATGCTCCAGGAGAGAACAAGGTACAATAGCTAGAGATGGAACAGAACCAAAAAAAAAAAAAAATCCTACATTGATAAGCATCCAGATCTAAATAAATCTGTATCTGAGAAACTGGATTCTTAAAGCAGTAATTTGGTTGGATCTCTGCAGTGCCACGCTGCAGGCTCTGCCATGTGTCACTCAGCAGCGTTCTGCTCCCCCAGCCCTGCTCACATCCCCAGGAAGGAGCAGAAGTGTGAAAGGACAGATCATCGCAGCCACCCAGCACTTCAGGAGCTCCTGTGCTCACATCTGGCCCAGAGAGCTGATCCCTCAACCTCTTGGCAGAGAAAAGCAAGCAGTGCCAAGGCGAAGCCATGGGCTGCGCTTCCTGCTGGCACAGCAAGGCTCCAACTTGCCAACACACGATGTGGCTATCAGCTGAGATTCTACACCAAGAGCAGAAGATACCTTTCGGGCCTCTTAATGTTTTATTTCTGACTGAAATTTTGCAGTTCCCCACCTGCTGGAGTATAATTCACCACAAGACATCAAACAGATACATCCAGTCCTTTGCAGACGTATCATTACCTTATGTGTTCATGTAAGGCACATCCGTAGCACATTGGCAGTACACCTAGTTAATGTGTGGGAGACTCCTAGGTTCAAAGGCTCCAGCGTTTCTTTTGTTCTCTAATGAACCCTTCTTTTGTTTGGCTCCCCATCCCCTTAGGTTGCAGCTGTAATTCTGTCATTAGCATCTTAAAACTCTTTTCCTCCCAAACCACCTACAATGCCACCTTAAGCTGTGAACATCCTATGAAGCACCTAATGAATCACAGTTCTCACTTAAGACAAGTTTAACAGGCCTGGGTCACCACTGCCAGCAGCACAGTAGCTCGGTGAGCAAATTCAGCAGCCAAATACATTCATAGGTTCGTGAAATCCAAACAAAAGATCCATTCATGGTCACTAAGAGTGTCACAATTTGAACAAGTCTCTGCAGATCTGTGCCTGCTCCTCAGGGCCTAACACACTCAAAGCATTTTCCATGGAGGCACACTGAAAGCGCTCTCACATGGAAGCATTTTGTTGAGTTTTCACCCAACTTCGATCTAACTATGCCAAACCCAGTTTCCTAGATATGAAGCACGAAAACACGTAACACTGAGATACCTTCTAATCCCTAGATACAGTACGTTCAGTGGGCTAATTCCAGTCCTTTCCAAAGCTGCCAGACCTCTTCTCTGAGGCAACTTAGAGACAGCCAGAGAGCCAGGGTGTGATCTGGGGAATTTCCTCTGTGGGAAATGCAGAGCCAAAGCAGGAAGGCCACACCACTGGCAGAAGTGTCAGGGCTCCCACGTACTGCGTGTCATACACACCATGAACATCTCTGGCAGCTGAACGCAGTGCTCACGTGTCCATGTACCACTACCCACTTGCCTCTGTGCCCCAATGGGAGAGCTCAGCATCACCAAGAGGCTTGTGATTCTCAGCCACTATGGTGATATGTGTCTAACTTGGCCAAACAGCTTTGATTTGTAAGAGAATCAGAAGATTTCAGCATTTAGTTTGTCACCACAATTAAAAAAAAAAAAAAGGAAATCAAAACAGCTCCTTAACAGGCACAACACATTAGTAACGTGCATTGTTGCCCCTTAGTCATCAATTAGCATTATTATCTTTACTGAAGTGTAAGTGGCATGTTTCCTTTGCTGGCTTCCTTCCAAACAATCCGTGACTGAGCCGAGGTAGCGTGCTGCCTCAGTGCTCGCGATGAGACGCTCCTCTCTGCAAAAACACCAATGCACCTCCACCTGGAAAATGTCATAACAATGCCCAGGAAGAAAATAACAGGCAACCAGAAATCAAACCCATTCTTCCTGTCTGTGGCTTTTCAGTTACCATCCTGCAGCAGGCTCCAGCTCCTTCAGCTTGCCACTAAAATCAACAAGGACACAAGCCAAAGCAGAGCCCCAAGCCCCAAAGCTTGGCCTCTTGACTACTCCCACCTTCCTGCTGCTGCTCCCCACAGCAGTGTGGGCATCCCACTGCCCAAGTGGCTGCAAGGGGCAGCAAGAGCACAGCGTGCCCAGTAGCCAGTGCCTTTCTGTAAACCAAGCAGCACCGAGCTCGCACAGATTGACAGCAACACGCAGCTGCAGAAGAGGAAGGCCGGCTGCACTTCCAGCAGGTGCTCAGCAGAGGCGTGTTTGCTCACAAGAGGAAATGACCCAGGATTTACAATGGCAAAAGCAAAGTACACAAGCTGAAAGACTAATTAGCCCACACCCTCTCCTGAAAACATTTTCTTATGGTCTGAAGATACATCCTATATCTTAGGTGAAACGAAGAGGAGTGCACAGACTGTTAATGACCACATTATAATAAAACCACCTCTAAAAATTCAGAAACCAAAGATGTTCCTGTTCCCAAGGTTGCACTCGAACTATTGTGGCTCTCATTTATATGTTTCCACCGTGTTTTCCCCTCGCTAATCTCAGACAGCTTCAAAATTAATTTCTTCCTCTTTCTCAAAGGCTGTGGCCACGCTGGCGGGTGCAAGCGACCAGCTACTGCGTTTTCCTGAAGCCAAAATCATTGCCTTACAGGACAAAAACCTTCATCCACCGCAGACCCAGTGGTCACAACTCAGTGCAAAGCACAGCGCAGCAGCACCAGTCTTTGCATCTTTTCTAGGGGAATGCAACTAACATTAGTGCAAAGAGAGACCTAAAGATACTTAAATGCCAAAACCAAACCTAACTGCTTAATTGAACGTGGTTCCACCTCCTGGAGAATAACTCAACCCATTCAGCTCTGGAAAAAACTCATGTTGACACTGCCCTTGTTTATTTGGCTGCGTGTCAGCCCAAGAGGGTATATTTAGCTTTTGTGTGCTTTCAGGACTGCATCTTGCAGCTCAACAGGAAATCTCTGGAGTCAAAGCTAAAGATATCACTGCGCGCTCGGAAATTTACAGCCAGCTGTAAAAGTGGAGCTGTGGTGGTCAGAGTGCTCAACAGCCTTCTTTCAGACGAGCGAGGAGGCTGAATTAAACACTCCACTGTGCTGAGAGCTGGGCAGGCAGGGTGCACCCAATGAGCTACACATAGCAACAGGGGCAGTCTTCTGTTTGTTGGATAATGCGGGATTGATCCGTCCCGTTCCCATTCCCTAACTGGTCCGAGTGGGGGGAGCTGGGGTACATAGGGAGCTGCTGAAGGAGCGCAGGCACCTCCTCTTCCTCTGAAGCTTTAGGAAACGTTGACAGTTGTCAGAGTCTTCTCAAGAAAACAGAAATCACAGAAGAGAATACATATTCAACACGGGTCTTCTTTTTCATTAAAATCTCAGCAGGGCTTTGTGGTGCCAGACCTAGAGAATGTGACCAGACAGAATCCTTGGTGTTCTCATAGTGCCCTTGCTGCTTCCGAGCCTCTTGGTGGGCTTCATCTAGAGCTGGGTCACAGGGAAATACTCCATCAAGGGAAGAGTTGTACGAGGTGACTTTTAAGACAGAGGTTTCAGTGCTCTCTAAAACGGCCCCCAATTAACCACCCTGCAAAGGCCCAGTAAGGGCAAGGCCTCAGGGCAAACTGCGGTCCCTGTGCTATGTGGCCTCACCCTGTGAGCCCTGCGTGGCACTGCGTGAAGCGCTGTGTTAGATCAGGCCCTCCAGCTTCAGTAAAGCAAAGGCAGGAACACGACTCAAGGCCATTCTCTACCGAGATAAAGAAGAGGCAGGATGCAAAGCCAGCTCTTGTTTTCTGTTAATAAGTGCTTTCTTTCGCTATCTTATCATTTTCTCTCAAGTAGGGCTAGCTGACTGCATTTCATCTCAGCTTTGGGAAAGCTTTGCACGGTCCAAGTAATGCGAGTAACCCAGAGCACACCTCTCTTTGCTCAATGGCAGGAGAGCCGTGTATATTTATGAAACAGAATCAAAAAGGAGGAAATGTAAACAAGCGATCCCCTCTTGGGTGAGCTCCTGAAGACATAAAGCTTTCTGTCAGCAGCTGCAGAAGGAAGGACCACAGCCCTTTGTGTCCTGCACGCTGATGATAACAAAAAATGCAACTTGGTTTATCTCTGTGAGATTAACCTGTTTGCTTGTGAGCTGGTGCCATCCTGTCTATAGCTGACCAGTTCCACAAGAAGTGGCTCATTTCTTTGCCTCCACACAGGCCATTAACGTGAGGAGAGGGAGCAGAGGCATGGATTTGGTCTTAACGAAGTGTGCAGACTTTCTAAGAAGGCAATTAGTTGTTGACACCAACACAGGACACCAGGATCAGGTAAGCTGCGGTGACAGCCACATGACCCAAGAATTATCCAAAAGAATAGAACCATCCTAACTGTATTCAATTTCTGCACGCATCCAAACAAACCAACAGGCAAAAACTGGATTCAGAAGCAAGCAAGGAAGAAAAGGAATTAGTTCATGGATGCTACTATCTCTGGCTTTCTTTCTGCCATGCAGGAGAAGGCAGGCAGACCACCTGGCCAGTGAGGAGGGACTCACTCCAGCCCAGGCAACACACATTTATCTGAACCCCGACATAAGCCCTTCCCTCTTCCAGAGCTCAGTGAGACTGAGTGGCAGAGCCCCGCGAATCTGTCACGGCTGTCGGGAGCTGACAGCTGTGCGCTCCCCCTTCGACAATCTGTTTCCTCTTTGTCAGGTGTAATTTGAGTGCTACACACCACCAGGCACACATTCAGCCCCTCATTACCGGCGCCTGTGTGAGGCTCGGTTGCCACTGGAAGATTTAAGGATGATGCTGAGACGGGTGCTGCAGCAGGCTGCTGTCGGCTGCCACCCAGCAGCTCTGCTTGCTGGAGAAGGCATGGTGCTTCCCATTACTACCACCAGCTTACCGATGGACCGGCTGCAGGAATCGGAGGCCAGCAGTAAATGGGAGGCCTCCTTGCAGAGAGAAGCGTGACAGATTACTTGTGTGCCAGGGTAATAGGCTGCTCAGCAGGCTTCTCTGCTGGGGTGGCTCTTTGGGTTGCTGACATCTCCGTAGAGCAACACACCACGATCCCCAGAACGTGCTGTGCCAGCTGTGACCTGGCTAGATGCAGTCCCTGGAGTCCACACAGGACGCTGAGGATGCAAAACTGCTGCTGATTACACTGCTTACACTTACCTCTATGTGGAGCACACCAAGCTAAAAAGGATCTTCTCCGATAATCTCAGAGTTCTAGAGCTGTAGTGTCAGGAGTGCTCTCTGAAGGCACTGTTTAGCAGAGCATCACACACAGCAGGGACCATGAACAGCAGCATCACAGGAGGCAGAGACGCAGGCGATCACCCAGACTCTAAGCTGCACAGGATTGCTCCCTTGAGGACTTTTTAGTCCAACACACAGGAATTACTGCGGTGAGAGAATCCCAGAGCACATCAATGCTCCTTAACAAACAACGGAATGCCTAGGATGAGGCGGTGATCAAGAACTTTGTGATATATTAGCAGACAGGTCCTTCTACAGACAGCCTGCAGAGCCTTCTTGTTAAAAGCCAATTGGACGAATAACATTTAAAAAAAAAGGAAGGAAAAAAAAAAAGATACGTGTGTCACTTTTCACCAGCTGCCCCCTGGCTCAGTTCAGACAATTACAGCTTAACTACCAGGGTTAAGCTCAAGCCTTCCATGGTGTCAGGATATGAGATGCGGAGGGACACTGTCAACTATGCCAGACATTGAAATATCATTTATGAGAACGGAAAGCATTCCCTGACAGCTCTTTCTTTTGTGTCTCAAAGAAAGAAGAGTAGTTAGAAAAGTAAAATGCGGTAGGTGTTTCTTGCAGTAGCCTTTACCTGTGGTCTTTCATTTGCACAACTGCCATGAAGAGGAGCCTACTCTGGGGTAAAACAGCTTTGCTGTTTGACAGCAGCAGGGGACCAGCTGCCTTCCCCACAAGCCTGCTCCTGATGAGCTGGCTTCCAGCAGGGCCACCTCCATGCCCGAGGACATCGTGCCCCTGGACACAGACTGAACCCTTGAAATCAAGTCCCTGCATATGCAGCGAGATGCTTCGCTACCAGGCTCACTTGCTGCGCTCTTTAAAGCTGCCGTTTGGTACAAAGAGGGGAGAACTACAAGCTTACCTTTAACCAAAGGCAGGTACACTCACATGTGTCTTAAACACCTCCAGGGATGGGGATTCCACCACTTCCCTGGGCAGCCTGTTGCAATGAACAACAGTCCCCATAAAGAAATAAATCCATTCTAAACCTCTCTGGAACAACTTGAGACCACTGGTAACACATATGCAGTTTGGTCAGCTCCAGATTATTCTCCGGATACCTAATATATCTGTGAGTATAGAAACCTGCTTAAAAAAAAAGTACAAGAGCTGAGGTGAGACATTCAATCACCTGACTCCAGGAATCAAAGACTTTAGCCAAATACAGTGGATAAAATCCCAAGATGTGACAGCATGACTGCTGTGCTTATACACAGCCAGAATCAGCAAGGGAGATCTTGGTGTTCAGAAGAGACACAGTTTTCAGTGATGGAGCCTGGGAATCACAGAATTGAAGGGGTTGGAAGGGACCTCTAGAGATCACAGAGTCCAACCCCCCGTGAAAGCAGGCTCCCTAGACCAGGTTGCACAGGTAGGAAGACAGGAATGTAAAGTAAACAGATGTAGAATGGCATTCAAACTGCACTTCTAGTATTGCCAGCATAATAAATATTTAGTTACGATGATATTCAGTTACGTTTGTTCTGATGCAAAGAAAGGGAAGAGAAAGAGGGAGGAGGAACAAACTGATGCCCTCTGGGGCAGCAAGGCCTTGACGACCTTCAGTTCAGATCTTCTACAGGATGTTTATGCTGACTGCTCTCCACCCATTCTCAGCAGCTCCTTGTTTCAGCTCTCCCCCATCCACCAATGCTAACCTCCACAGGTGCACGGTGCGCTCCAGAATTGCCAGCTGTAACACACTCCCTTTAGCTAAAGAAAGAGCTGAGCCAATTTCAGGGACACAACACACAGTCACACACATGGCCCTCTCCTTCGTGCTACCTCTGCACCGGCATCTTGTCCACTGATCCAAGCAAAACGTGTCCTGGACAAACTAGCCAGGACAAAAACCAACAAATCTGTCCATTTTAGGCACTGGAGAGCTCAAGCAGAATGAAGCTGGCAAATGACTTTGAAAAAAGTACCACTAATTACTTGCGTCTGCACACATCCCTAAGCACAGGTTGGGTACGGGGACTTTTCAGTCAGTACATGGGTTGGGCTCAGACCTGTGCAACACTGCCAAAATGTGCAGAGGTTACGAAGAATAAGCAACAACATTTATTTTCAGATCCACGTACCTGCTGGCTTGATTTTATTTTCATCTGCAGTGCAATGTTCCATCTCAATCCTCTGAAACATTAAGTTATAACTTTATTTTGGGGGACAGTCTTCAAAATCATTTGTTATCAAATGTCATGCTCTTGAGTTCATTTCAACTACTGCTCCTTCACTGTGCTAAAATAATGAATAATAAATAACGGTGGCAGCACCAGCAATAGCAGCAGCTGCGGCGAGACATCCAAAACCATTACACAGTACAAAAGGAAACAAGTCATACCTATTTCTCTCTTTCTCTCGTAATTTCTTGTCCCATTTTTTACCATGGATTTTGCTGCTGTTATTGTCCCCTCTATCTTTTTTCCTTTCTTTCTTTCCACCAAGGAATGTGGAGATTCCTAAAAGGTATGCGGATTTCACAATGCCAGTCCTCAGCTTATTTTAGGTTCTGACTGCTACTGGAGTACATAATTAAATCCTAACAACCAGGTAAGTAGAAGATCCCCTCTCCAATTTTGCTTTTACTTTTCTGTAGATCTTACTCCTTTCAGGCCCATCCTGGAGAGGGCTGGTAAAATTTCTACTCAGATAAATGTTATCCAGCATACCAACGCCACTGGACGCCAGTTTAGTTTGTTATTCTTCTCCCTATCACCTCTGACGTTGCTGAACTGAATACCGTAAGAAAAACAGTGCCTGAAGGATGAACTCACACGAGGCCACCTGAGTCCTCCTTCAGCCTGCTGACAAGCTGCTTTTCCTTGGCTGCTCTTTTGGAAGGCAGGAAGGTAGCGCTATGGTGTGCTCTGGCTGACTCATCCCATGCACCGCAGTGCAACCGCGCAGCCCCAGCCAAGTCAATAAAAACCCCATGTACACGCACGCTGTAGCTCTGAGAGAGAATCGTGGCCTGCAGAGGCAAGGCAAAACACTTAATCGGTCTGAAAACACTAGCGAAAGAGCGAAGGAAAGCATAGGAAAGATGCATCTGAGATGAGAGGCCGCTCCTGTCCTGAAAAGCAGCCATCTATCTGCTCGCTCCCTCTTCAAATTTGGCGTGAAAAGTGAGTTTTAAGGGAACGGCTCAGCGGGGGCCTTCAGGGACTGAAATGCTAAATTTGTGACTTCCACACACGATGCAGCAACAGCTCTCTGCGATCAAGGTTGATTACTGGATCTTTGTTCCCAAAACCAGCCATGGTAAGGGGTGCTATAAAGGCTGTGAGCGCAGGTTCTAAAGGAAAATGGGTGATTTGCTTTGACTGCCAAATGGGGGCCACTTGTGGCACTAAAAAGGCAATGCACGATCTCTCTGGCCAGGGAAACAGTGACATTTTTAATAAACTAGTGCCACACAAAGTGCTGTCACAGGTGGGCACAACCTGAAGGTAGAGTTTAATTTCAATAGGAGGACTGTGTAAAAAGTTCCTTTTGAGACTCATTTTCCACAGAAAATCACCATTTCAACTGTGTAATGTTCATCACAACAGGTGTCTGTTTTCAGGGAAAAAAATAATAGTTCTGCCAAGTACTTGGGGAGTAGAGTGCTTATAAAACGTCAGACATCTTCTAACTGTCAGCAAAAAAGTTTCATGTTTTTCAAGAGGAGACACTGATGATTTTACAGCAGAAAGCCTACGTAACCTATCCAGCAATGCTCAACACCAGTTTTTGTCCAGTGACTTCCAAGGGCAACCTTCTGATCAGAGTATGGCTCTGCTGATGACTCACCATTTACCTTAACAGACCACTGTTGTACAGTTAAGAGAATAAGCAGTTTAAATACTATTTGTATAGATGCATAGTGAACAGAATAAACAGTTCAGAGTAGTCCAGTAGTCAGGATGGACAACTAGAATGATTATTGCAGTGGAAGGGAATAAGTGTTCCTACAGCTGATTCAGTGCTCGCCTTAGGTGATCAGTCAGTGGTTCAGGCCGTGATTCAACAGTTCCCATACAACCGTATAACAAACCAAGCAAATAAAGTACTCCTACACAAAATAAGCAGCATGCGCTAACCGTTTCTAGAAGGCCAGCTCTGAAGTTTCTTTGCAAAAGTTGATTCGCAACAGAAGTGGAAACGCTCTGTAACAATTCACGACTAAGTCGTTCTGACTTAGTTTCGTTTAAAGTTACCAGAAAAGCCATCAGGAATAAGCAAGGAGTCAGAAGAAGGCACCAGTAATCACGGTTCTGCTAAGAGACGATACTTGCAATATTAATGCTGAAGATCCTGTCTCCCGCCTCCAGAGAGCTAACAAATTACTTCATGCCACCCAGTCGAGAACAAGAACGAAAACTAAGGAAGTTCAGAAAGGGATTCCTTTGAAAGAGAAGAGAAATTATTTGGGAACTGCCTATTTTACAACATTAGTCATCTGGAATTGAGTTACAGTATTGGTAATTTAGCTTTGCAAGCCAATGAAAATGTACTTCACTGCCCCTTATCCTCCCATGAGTTTCTCCCTGTTGATGTGTTTATGTAAAAGTAAAGCAAAATAATCATCCTGTACTTGATTTTTTAAAACCATGGAGCTAGGGAACTTGTCTAAGGGCACCCTGTTTATCAGATACTTGAGAGGAAAATGTTGTAATCATTTATAAGGGAAGGAAAGGAAGAAGGAAAGGAAGGAAGGAAGAAAAAGAATAAACTCTGTAGCATGCCTGTGCAGTAGGAAGCATAAAGCCAGTTGTTCCGGGCAGACCTGGCAGCTCTCTGGTTGTGCAGCTCTGTGATTGATACGACCAAATGTCAGTACTCTCTCTTAAGCCCTCACCTGGACCAATCTAGCAGCAACTGTCCTTGGTGCTTCTCAAATCCAAGTTTCTGCAGCAGCAAGCTGCTAGGATCTGCCCACACCATCATGCTCCATGTTTGCAGCCCAGGGACACGTTGTGGAGCGAGTCTGCAGCAGCGTGGGCTTCCTCCCACCTGCAGCAGGGGTCCGTACAAACCCCTTGCCTCCTTGTTTGCATCCAGATTCTGCTTTCCATGGCTTAATGCCCACGTCCCTCCCTCCTAGCTTTCCACTGTGGGACATCCCAAATTGACAGGCATCTTTGGAAGCAGCACAGAGGGGAGCAGGCTCTCAGCTGCCATGAGCTACAATAGCCGGGGAGTGTTTGTCAGGGTGGCTGGTGGCAGACCTCTGTATAACTGGCAGTGAATGGGGTTTCTGTGCGTCTTTCACGCCATTGTGCAGAGCTGAAGCGCGGGACAATGAGAATGGAAACATTTTGCCTGTTGTTGATGTCTAACTGCCTCCTGGAAGATACAGTCTCCACCAGACAGATGGCTAATTTCTTTACCCTAACCTCCTCCCACCGCACCCCAGTGTTAGTGCAATGGTCTGCCCCCGGAGTGCAACCCTAATTGCTGTCAAACGTTCACAGACAAAAGTGGTGCCTACATATCATTCATGCAAGTGTTGTTACCGGGCTGTGAATTAAACAGCAGAAGCCACTTGTCAATTGACTCCAATGTGAGCCGTTTTGCACAGACACCGGCTCACATTTTAGAGGATCAAGGCTGACGATATTTATTGCAGGGCGGGTAGGGAGCGCTGGCACTGGAAGATGTGGCATTTTCCTCTGGAGAACCCTTGGCCGCACGGCCTCCGGCAGGCTGACAAAGGACGCGGGCTGCTCTCCCCCCGTTGCTGAGAAACCCTCCCACTGAAGAAAAACCTTCATTTTCCTTTGTCCTCGCAGCAGAGCGGCAGTTTGCTGTGAAGCCAGTGCCGAGCACAGAGCTCCTCATTTGTCTTGCTCACACATGAGACATATTTCGGGACCGACTAACTTCTTGCTTCCTGGAGACGCCGCTGCCATTGAACAGACAGGTAATACTAATGGCCAGACGGTGACAGTCAGCCACCGGTAGGCTGATTGGATGCACATTCATCTTCAAATTATGTTGTGTGACAGCACAGGCTGCTGAACACCATTTTAACATGCAGAGTAACTCCTCGGGAGGCTCTTCATTATGCATTCAGTGGGCTATTTTCAGACTAAACAGCATGTCAGTGGCTGTGTTTATCCCTTTCCACCTGGGCAGAGGAAACAGTTCAATGTCCCTCCAGAGAATTCATACATATTACAGTCCTCACGTCGATTCTCCTCAACAGACAGGAATGGCCAGACGCATTACGCGTTCCCAGAAAATACTGAAGCCCCGACAATGAGGGATGGCC
This sequence comes from Callipepla californica brunnescens, assembly GCA_023055505.1. NCBI lineage: Eukaryota > Metazoa > Chordata > Aves > Galliformes > Odontophoridae > Callipepla > Callipepla californica. The sequence goes on from JALIRH010000026.1 coordinate 2,633,528, forward strand.
GGGGAACGAAACGTGTTTGAGCGGCAACCCTCAGCTCCAAATGACCAACACAAAACCACCACGGGCACGAACATGTGAACGTGCAGGACAGCGAGCAGCACGCTTCTGGCCCACAAATGGCACCCAGGGCCTCGTGCTGGGTCCCGCAGTCGCTGGATGAAGCGCATCCGCAGCAGTGCGGGAGCTGCACTGCTTGTGGGCGATGTGCAGCACGGGGCAGGCAGCAGCTGTGCGGAGGCCCAGGGGGGCCTTCCCTCTCCTCCTGTCTCTTTCCCAGCGTGATTTACTTCCCCTTGCTGAGAATACTTCATCTCCTGCTCTTTTACAAGTTTGGCTTCCTGGGAATGGAGTCGTGCCCGTAACTCCACAGCAGCGACTGAAGCGTGTAAAAATCGGCATTATTCCTCTCCTTCCTTTAACCCACCCAGACCCGCTGTTAGTTAAACACCGCTAACTAAATGCAGAGGCATGACCTGTCATTCTGGAGGTCCCTCAGCTGAAAGCCTGGAGAACATCAACGGCGGGAGGCCCGTGGTCGGTCCCACCTCGTCCTCACCCAGCTCGGGATGCCAGCCCCCAGGGGAAGCTCGGTGTGCCCAGCTGGGGGCAGGGGTGTTCACCAGGTCAGAACTCCCCTCACCCCTTGCAAAACGCACACCGAATCTGCAATGAAAGTCTGTTTATTAACATTGACATTTCTCTGGTGCCTGCCCAGCTGATTAGAAGTAACAGCTGCGAAGCCGGCAGTGAAGAGGCCTGATCTCCCAGAAGCTGCAAAAGCACTTTATATCCTGCTTCATTACTGACTTAACAGCCACGGGAAAAGATTTAGAGCCAAGTCCCCGCAGCCAGCGAGGGGCCGACCCACTCAGCAGCACCTGCAGGGCTGTCACCAGTAGCCCGAGCTGGGGGGCACCCACCAAGGAGGGAGGTGTGGAAAGCAGCTCCTCCAAGCGGGGCACTTCTTTCTAACAGTGACAGCACAGCTCATCTGGGGTGGCTTTCTGTGGCAGAGGGATATTGAATTCATTACACTGCGGGGAAAAACTGAGAGGTTAATATAAAATGGCAGCAGGTGCATCTAATAAGATTACAAGGTCCCCCTGGGATGTACTTGGAGAGCGGCTTCACTGTGTATTTCGAACCAGACTATACTGTTGAAATCAACAGGATTTCAGTTGCAAAAGGCGAGCTAATTGGGAATTCATGATTATTCAGGTATAAGATATAACACGGCCAAAGATGTGCCGAAATAAAACCTGCTTGATCTAAGCTAGGAAGCACAAAGTGGACGCACCTCATGAGCACAAATGCATGAGACCAGAGTGTGGAGCTATGGGTGGAAGTACACCTTACAGAGATTTCTGTGCTGTCATTAAAAAGACATTCCAGGGAAATAGAATGAAAGATATTGTGCTAAAATACCATTGAGATTCAGAGTCTTTCTGCTTTAATACCTCACACAGTCTCAGAGGAGGGGCTAGAACTGCCAGTATATCACTGTGAACTAAGCAAGCTGTTCTCAAATCCATAGCTTACAGATGACCTTATGCAGCAAAATCAAAGAAACCTTAAACTTTTTTTTTAATGGATATTTTTAAAAAAATTAGAGATAAACAGTGATTCCGCCATACTCCATCTAAGCAGCACCTGTACAACCACCTTTCAGACGTGCTCATAAGGCAGAACTGACAGCCTGAACCCAGGAGATGCTCTGGAGGACCCACACGACCCTTCAAATAAATCTCTGCATTTCTATTTGAGCCAATCAATCCGGCTCCCTAAGTGTCAGCTGGTAACACACACACACATCTGTCAACATCCAAGCGTGCAGTCACAGGGTAAGCTGTATTCACAGTTGGAAACTTTGCAATTGCTTACATTTATCTAAAAGATAACCCTGGATTATGCATTTCACACAGCAGAGGTTAAAAACGAGACTGGGGTTTAGTTTAATGCTGGTACAACGTCTCTGTCTGACCCCACTCAAACATAAATGTTATCTGCAGTAACATTTCTTCTCTGTTATTCATTCTGCACTGTCCAGGAAAATCAGGGAGCCCTCTCCCTGCAGCCTTACCTGTACAGACTCCCTTCAGAGCCAAGAGGAGTCAGCTTTTACGACCAGAAATCCTACTCTGTTCTCTGTGGGTGGCTTCCAGCTTCTGCCTAGGAGCATAAGGTTGCTCACTTTCTTATCATCACATTAGCTTGCATATCAGCAACTGCTATTAATGTCTGCACAGGTACCTAAGCACCCTATGGGTTGCCACTAGCCCTGTCTTTACCTTTAGGGCTCAGAAAGAGGAAAAAAAATATACTGCAGCAAAGTAGACATTTCAGATAGCAAATGTTGAAAAAAAATGTGTTTCTCAAACAAACCCCACCTGCACTGTCACAAAAAGCCTGTAATGTCAATAGCTGACTGGTAACAGACCTCTTAATGGGTAATGGGATCTGCCTGGAAGAAGTGACTCGAGGCAAATGTCTTTCCCAGTGAGATAATAAAAAGCCTCTTCAGAGTGACAGATTTTAAGGCAGAATGGGCCAGGCTGCATGGGGCAGCTGGTCCCTGCCCTGGAGCCACAAAGCCAAGCAAACAAGCAAGCAAGCAAGCTAGCGAGTAAACAAGCAAGCTCTGAGGCTCTCCCAGCATCTTCATGCCCAAGTTTCTGCCTCATGGAAGCCTGAGCACAGAGCCTGTCCTGCTCCTGGGTGTCCTCTCAAGCCATCTGTCTTCGCAGGGTGCAGCTGCACCTCAGGCTGAGTTGTGAAGGAGATGCACTCCTGTGCCCACCTGTTAGCATACGCCACCATCCATCAGCATCAAGTAGCCCAAGTTCTAGCTGTCGAGTGTTTCCACAAGGGACAGGGGTTGCTACAGCAAGGTGGCTAATACCGTCCCCTTCTTTGTGCAACCCCTGCCCCTGCACTGAGCTGTACTGATTGTAGGGAGAGAAGGATTACGCTGCAAACCACATGAAGCAGAAACCCGTGTAAGAGTTTTCCACTCCACCGCAGCCAAAACAAAAGGGTCAAACAGCATAAACTACAATTCCGTACTAACCCGCTCTTCTGAGCTAAAGCGGAGCAGGGAATGTTCACCGGAGCAGCTATGCTGGCACACTTGTGGAGCAGAGCAATGAACTCTTCCAGCAACTGCAGCACAGTCATTTGCAGCCTGAGCTCCTGCCTGCAGCCTTGCTGAACAGCAGGATCCAGCTATGCCAAACCATCTGAACTTGTATTTCTAGGTGTGATGTGTAACAGAGAGCTTAGAAGTTGGGTAGTAAAAAGGGAGCTGAAATGAGGAAAAAGTGCCTGTTTCTAATAGCTCGGAGCATATTGGACAGAGAAGTCAAAGAAACCACTACCACCTTGTCTGATCTATTTCTCAGGCCAGAGCACGACTTGAAACATCAGAGGGACTAGCACTTGACTACACATGCTTCCCAGAAGCTATTAATCCCTGCTTCTCATTCTCAACAGAAACAAAAGCCGAAGGGGGAATTACTCCTGGTACCTCAAAATCTCACTGTTCACCCAAGGCTATCCATTACACCTGACGTGCACTACTGCCTTAACCCCCTTAGTGCCACCCATCTGTCCCATATACACGTTGCACTTCAGCTATTAATATCTGACTGAAAACTCTCAACCCCTGCACTTCCTAGTGCATCCCTCCCAGAAGTGTTTAGGAGCAAACTAGGTCCCCAGGAAATACTGCAGGGAGATAACCAAGAAGATTACTACAGGGCAAAGCAATTAATGGAACAACTTTCCTATGATTCAGAAGCACTTCAAGGAGCCACATGCAACCAGGTCACAGAAACATGACAACACATCTGATGGCAGCTCTCATATTCTTTCAGTCAAGGTCCCCCAGAGCTACGTCCACAAAGAACACCTCATCTAGGTAAGCTAGACAACCAGGTCCCACACGGGATTCTAGTCTAATTTTCTGGACAGTCATGCTACGAGGGCTCCACCACCTTTTCTGCCAGCTGTTCCAGTGCAGGAAATCTTTCTTTCCCACCTAGGAACAGCAAGTTTTTCCACCACGTCAGCTGCTCCTTAGAATCGAGACCCTCTATAACATGGTATAGACACAAATGCTTTAACATCCCTGTCACACAGGCAAGGTGCTTTTTAATTCTAGTTCATTTTTAAACAGCAGCTTAATATGTTTTTCAGTAGTGGTATACGCAGAGAGGGAAAATAAAGGGAAGTGGGAGAATAAATGGGACAGAAAACGATGTTGTATCTGCAAATCGGTGTGAAATCTTCATGCAGAGCTCATTAGCATGAAGCAAAGTGTTTAAGAAAACGAGACGTATGGTACTTGAAGGAGAGCAGAATACCACTGCTAACACAAAGGCCTTCCTCCCTAGCATGTCGCATCCCTTCCTGCTGACCCTTGGCCCTTTACCTCTCAGAGTCTCTGTTTTCCTAAACGGGAAACCACAACTGCCTCCTAACTAATCACACGGAGGCCGACCCCGTCACTAGCAGGCAACACAGCTGCTGCTGACCCCAGAGCAGCCCTTCGAAAGCTTTAGCTGGAGAGTCACAGGGCTAGAGCAGAACTCGTAGCAAAGCAACGAGCACAAGCATACATGGAGAGCCAGCTGCACCGTGTGAGCTGGCACGTGTCAGGGCCCACAGCAGTGATCCTGAGGCAACGAGGCAGCTCTGCCACCTACCCGGAGCACCTCATACATACGCTAGGCTGCAGAGGCAGCCCCAGGAAAGGCATTCATTCAGACATTTATGCTTAGCTGTGGCTACGTCCCCACACCGCTTGGTTAAGAAAGGGTCACGCAGGCGGCAGCAGTGACAGACCCATGTGTGTGGCTGGTGGCAGCCCAGCCATGCTGTTCGCAGTGCCGTTATGTTATCAGCACTGCTCTGTGCCTACCCAGGAGGCAGCAACGGCAGCTGTCCTCCTGCACCACCGCAGCCGTGAGCTGCCACCAGAGCCGGGCATTGTGCTCCCAGTCAGGGCGCTGAGGCGTGTGCAGAGTCACGTGCTGACCCAGGGAGATATTAGCTAATTGAAACGGTGCCGCCAGCACGCTAAATGCTCATCACTTAAATCAACCGCCCGCTTCCTCTCACCTCCATCTCGCTCCCTCCACCTGCCTCCATCCTTCCCGCCGCTCCTCCTCAGCCCCCCTTTCCCCGAACCCCTAAGTCCCCCCAGGCGATAAAAATAGGACCAGCCACAAAGGGAAGGCGACAGAACCCCGTCACTGAGTGGTGGGTGCTCCCCAGCAGGGCTGGGTGCTGGCAATGGCCGTGTGGGCGCAGCTTCTCCCCCCGCCCTGCACCAAGGCGCTCGTCTTTCTCTGAGCAATTACCGCGGATGATTTATGTGGCCAGTCGAGAGGGCCTGCCAGGGTTCTTATTTCATCTCTGAGAAAAGGAACTCTGCTGGAATTTTATCAGCGAGCCCGGATTAAATTGACAGCTGCCTTTTGTTTTGTTTTTAAAGACCTTCCCTTCGGAGCACCGCGCTCCGCCTGGAACGAGCGGGGAAAACACAGCACCAAGCAAAGGGTAAAGCTCCTCCTGTAAGAGAAAAATCCATTTTCCACTCTCTGTATACATTTTAAGTGAGGCCATTTTTAAGGAGCTGACACCTGAGAGCGATCCACACTCCCATCAACTCCAAGCAGCATTTTATTTCACTTGACTGCAGCCACCAAGGCAACTGATTTCCTTCCCTGGCGAGAGCGTCTGTGGGGTGAAGGAGGGAAGTGACACAGCCTCCATCTCCTCACCCAACACAGCCTCGTGCACACTGTGCCACAGCCATGGGCAGGTACAGAGCACACAAAGGAGAGGTGTGCCTTGCTGCAAGACTCTGCCGACCCCAAATCCTGCCACTTCCAAGTCACGAGCTGAAAGGATTTTCAACAAATGCACCTACCCGAACGCAGGCTCTATCTTCTGCTTTCTTCTCAACTGACTCATGCTGGTATATGCAGGTGGTTCTCTGCCTTGCTATCACTTCTCAAGAGTCAGATGTGCATTTGGGGGAACGAACCAGTTCTATACAATCAATCTGTGTATTGCCACACGCCTGTGCTGCTAAGTGTACCAAGAGAAAAGGAAAAACGCTGGTTTTCCTCACACCTTCTCCTCTCAGCACCTTATTGTTCTCAGCAATAGCGTCTACTTCAGATGAAAAAAAAACCCAACAAATTATGGTGAAGCAGCATCCCTTTAAAAACCTCCCAAATCCATTTGCTCCTTGCTGCTCTGCCCTCACTGGGCTTGCTCACCTGATGCCTGTTGAAGGACAACCAGCAAAACTCTTCTCACTTGAGAAGAAAGTGGCCGTGGATTGAAAATCCTCCACAGTGTGCCCCAGGATGAGTCACAGCACTTAATGCTGAATCCAACAAAGCCGCACTAAGTGTAGTTACTGTATGTACTACAAAATGACTACATTTTGTTGCTTGCTCCTTCCAGTCTCCCACAGCCACTTCTCCCCTAAGTGAGAGTGCTCCCAGCAGCCCCTGAGTTCCCAGCTCCCTACCCTGACCTCATGCTGCCAGCTATGGGCAGGCTGTCCCCAGGCAAACCTGGCACTGTGGGAGCGATACAGAAAAGGGACTGAGAGTCAGTGACAGCCCAGCTCTGCTGTAGGGTTGCTGGCCGGTGCCCAGATCCTTCCCACGCTGCCAGAAGGGTGACAGGGAGGTGGCACGAGGAGCACAGTGAGGATAGCAGTGCAACGTGGGAGTGCGGCATCACCCAGAGAAAGAGCGAGCCCTTGTTGCCTTGGGGGGGCTTTACTCCTCTTCCAGTTCAGTCCCCTCGGTGCAAGACTTAACAAGGCTGCCAGGCTCCTGTCCCCAGGAATGGCATGCCAGGCAGCTGAAAATCCAGAGAGGAGGGGGAGATGTGGATAAAAATAGAGAGAAATGTTGATTGCATTGTTACTGCTTCAATTAAGCTCAGACACTTCAGCCTGATGAGTCAACAACAATGACAAGAGGGCAGTGCAAACAAAAGCAACAGCAGTGCACAGCGGCCTCACCGGTCCCATTAACACAGAGATATCCCAAAGCAGTAACTTCGGTAGCAAAATGAGCAAGAGCTCTGCTCTGCCCCCTCGAAGTGGGGATTCTGGTGGGTGCCCAACACCTGCTGTGTGAGACGGAGGACCAGAGCCACGAAGCCCTGCAGTGGTGTGGCAGCAGCCCGTCCCTGCCTTGGGTGTCCCCTTCCTGTGGCAGGAGGCAGCGGGTGGAAGGCAGGAAACAACTGCTCAGGGACCTTCAGATGATGAAATTACTGTTGTGGCTGGCTGTGTCGCTCGCCACATGAAGAAGGCTGGGGAAAGCAAGAAAGAGGAACAGCTGGTCACAACTTCAAACAGCCTGTCTCTCTGCTGCTGCACACCACACCCTGGGAAGCGTTCACCTCTCGCTGTGAAGTGGTTTACGGCACACACAACACTGGCATTTACTGCACTGTCTGCCAGAGCTCCTCCTTTGACCATCCCCATCAAAGAGACGCTCACCGGACCGCGTGCCACCAGCACAGCTCCCTTGGGCTCTGCTCCCCAGGTTGTCCCACCATGTCTCCCCGCCGCAACGCAATGGCCTTAACATAAAGGCTTTCTCAGCTCGATGTTTCATCTCCCAGCAGTCGTCAGCTGCCAACACTTAGGCAGAGCACAAAAGGAACGAGGACAAGAATACAGAGAGCCCTCCCTGGGATCTCTCCCAGCAATCACAGGAGAACCCTCTGGGGACTGCATCAGTCTAGCACGCTCACAGTCAGCTGCTCTCCTTCCTGCCTTTATCCAATTCCTTTTACACAGGGTGCAGAGTGTATTCTGCTCCTTAAGTAGGTGTTGTGCAGAAAAACGAAGCAGAACAAAGCTTCCTTTGCCTTTAAACCTGCTGCCCACTCCTGTGCTGCTAGAATGCTCCAGAGACACTACACATCTCGTGCTCTTTTTTCTTGATGCTGGGAGACTCAATGCTGGAGAGGCTGCTGCAGTTCCCTATGTACTCTGGAAGCCCCAGCTGTGTGCCATTCACTGAGCAGCAATCTGAGCCACTCCTGTAGCTGACTTGGTACCCATGGACAGTTGCAGGGATAGACAGTTTTACGATGATGCTGTACTTTGGCTTAAGAGTGCCTAGAGGCAGCAAGGGCAAGACACCAAGCACAGTTTGAGACATGGTACAGCTGTGCCGGGCCAGGCTTTGGGGCAGGATGAAGAAAACACCCATTGGCTGGACACTCTGCAGGCAAAACTTTATCTTCTCAGCAGTAGCAGTGTCTAAGCAAAAGGCAAATGAGCCCACCTGAGCCCGTCCTTTAGGACCCTGGGGACGGGCTGCAGTCTGGCTGCACAGTAAAGACATGAACCTGCTGAGAAGAAAAGGGCTGGCATGAGGTTGGGGCGAGTCAGATTCCAAAGTCCTCAGGCCCTGTGTTTGCACACGCACGGGGCCGGCTTCAGGGCTCGCAGCCTTTCTGGTAGCTGTTCAGCAAAACATTTGCATTGCCAATGTGGACAACATTCATTAAAACCAATGTTTATCTTGCAAGGATCATGCCAGATTGTTCAAATAAATGACCTACCAAATTAATCCCTTTTCCTAATGCTATCTCCTGGTATTTGGGATGACTTAGAGCCAGATATCCTGCTAAAGAAAGGAGTACAGGGCCGGGGGAGGAGTGAGGGGCTGCTCAGGGACAAGCCTGTATTCATTCCTCCTCGCTCCCCTGTGAGCCCCTTTCCATCACACCACCGAGCACAACACAATTAGTGAAAAGGGCCTGCTTTTCCTGCAGGAGCCCAGGTCCCAAAAAGGTACAGCTTCAACATCATTAGCAGTTCATCTTCTTAAACCTCTGGGCAGCCCCTAGGCAGATCCCCTCGCACAGACCCCACCCCCCTCCCCCTTTTTGGTGTCTGCTTATCAAACTAATGAAGCACATCCAGACTGAAAGGTCTTGGGGTAGAAGACAGCAGCTAAACCGTGATTCAGTACATGTCCTTTCCCCTCCTCCTCTTTATCAAATAAAGAAAGCAGCATTTCCTACACTTAAATGGAAGGGAGGAAGGAGGAGGGAGGCTAAGGGGAGGGAGACGTTTGTCTAGTAATTCCCTGCAGAAGGAGATGTCTGTTTACTTTCTTTGACTGAGCACTTGCATATTAAAAAGCCTCGGCTCCTTAGCGGGCAGGATTTATCAGCGCCACATTTTCTACTTGACAGGGCAAGCAGGCAATGCCTGCTGCAGGTAAGCTGGAGAACAGAAAGGCGCTCCGTGACCTTCCCCTCGTCCTTCGTGGGGCTGCTTGCCCAGGGACCAGCCCGAGGTGCTGGAGCCCAGCAATGAGTGAAGGGACGGGTGCTATGCGCTCCAGCCACCAAACGAGAATGCTGCTGCGAGAGCGAGGGAAGCAAACAAGGCTCCATTAGCTTTCTTCCCTTCGGTGACAGCCGGAAAGGCAATTTCCAGCTTTAGGTAAAAACACATAAACATCTTTCATCGTGTCACTGACCTAAATATAGATGACTACTTCAAGGCAAGTGAAAAAAGAGATGAGGAAGGAGCCCAGTTCTTATACTTTCACGTGCCAGGAAACCCTACTACAAGCAGAGCGCAGTACAGAGGAGTCACAGAGAACCAGTTAGATGTGAGAAAAGTGCGAGAGAAAGGCTTCTTCTCATGGATCATCCTGATGGGCCACAAAGCTCAGACTTTGAGGCACGCTTTCTAAGTGTGGCAGGAGCCTGAACCATGCTGGCATCTCAGCACCAAAGTGAGGAAGAGCGCTGGAGCATGTTTTCTCCTGAGACACCCTCAAATCAAAGCAAGGCTGCACTTGTGCTGGGGACAGGGGGCTTTGTGTTTCAGACACAGTGGTGCCAGGGAGCCCGCTGCCAGCCCAGCACACATCAACTAAGTGAGAGGGTCCCTGTGTACAAACCCACACCCACTGGCCCGGCACATGGGGACAAGCCCTTTGGTGAGCTCTCTTCGCTCTGTTACAACTCAAATATTGAGGATCAGCAACAAGTCACAAGTCTCCACATTCAGCACACGTCCAACCATCTGAACCACAGCTTCACACATCCTCATTGGTACACAGTGCAGACAGAATTAGGTCCTTAATTCCCCACTACCTCAGTTTACCCATGCACCTTCATTCAGACTGAAACAAACTCCCTCCTGCTCCCCAGCACAACGGTGTCCTTCATTTGGAGTACTACGCTTGTTTCTTCTGAGGCAGATAAGGCAGAAACACAGCCCAAACAATCTACTGTACTCATTAATGTAGATGGATAGTTTCCATCAATTCAGGCAGATCAACATTGGACTTGTGTGTCAGAAAAAAAGCCAAGCTGCTGGATACAGGTGGATAAGGGAAGTCCTCCCTTGGTGGACACGAGGACCAGCCCTAACACCAAAACTGGCCCCAGCTGGGACAGGCATCCTCTTGAGGGCCTACAGCCAACAGCAGACATTGGTGTCTCCCACTGGGACCCCCAGGTTGAACAAGACCAAGCAGTGGTTTGCATTTCAGCTGTCAGGAGCCATTCCTGACACTCACCTTCACAAGCATCGCATATGAGAATGGAAACTTCTGAAATGGTTTTGTGCAATTTTACGATATCAGTGCAGATATTGTAATTGCTGGGAAGTCCTGGAATTTATTCTAGCTCTGCCACAGAGGACCCGTGTTTAGAGAAGAGTCAATACCATTTCTCTTCCTGATCCCACTTCCAACCACCATGTGAATTAACAAGCTACTGAAGGCCACAACTAGTGCCAAATCCCATATTCCTTGTCTCACAAAATACCTACCGCTTAAACTGTCAGACGAAAAGAAATGCTGCACTTTTAACTGCACAACACGATTTGCTTTATTTTTTGTCTTAGAAACCCTCAGATATTTCCATAGTATGGGCTACTTCACATGCTTCATTAACATGCTGTTTGACACAGAGGAATCTGCACAGCACCGGGGCCATAAAATCTGCTGAAATGGCTGGGAAGGCCTCTCCAGCACTGTCCCCACCCTGGGGATGCACCCAGCTACCTCCTGGGTTTGAGATGGCTCTGGTGCCCTCTGTGATGGGCATTTGCAGGATGGGGGTTCTGCACTTACTGACTTCCATGGGAGCTGCTTGGTGCACATCAGTGCAAGTGAGAGAAGCTACGTGAAAATGTGGAGAAGCCTTCTGTGGGAGGGAATGGCTTCTCATGGCAGACCAACAAGACTGCCAGCTCTCTCTCACGTTTCATTATGGCTCTTCTTTCTAAGAAGCATGATGCTCCAGACAAGACACGCTTTAAAACCTCTTATCAGCTACTCCAGGCTTGAAGAGAAAAGCTGAAGAAGGGACAAGCCCAATGCTCAGTCCACAGAGGTAAACAGTTGCAGAGCATTCTTCTCTCTGAGGCTCAACATGCCCGTTTGTATTTACACCCTGCTCCCCATTATCATGCTGCTTAGCAGCCTCTTTAGCATTTTAGCTCCAGGTGAAAACGCACTCACCCCTACACAAATCACTGCTTTTACCATCCATACTGATCGTCTCTCACCTGAGTTAACACTCTGAAGATGTACGCCCTGAAGTTAAACCTGCTGGGTCAAAAGCAGGGGGAACTAATGGGAACTTGATCAAAACTGCCCTGGGGAAGTGCTTCAGCTCTTCAGGAAATTTGTATGAAAATTGCCTGTAAACACACACAAGCATACAAACATATGGGTACGTACAGAGGGACTGCATAAACAGTCTGACTGTGAGCGTCCTGACACACAAGCGGGTTTGCATGAGGAGAAGAACCAAGAACACAATCATCTCTCTCCCCACTCATGCTGTCCTTGAGTTCCTACCGCTGTGCCTGGCTGCAGTGCTTCACTCCCCTGCAGCCTGGCCTGGCCAAGCAGGTCCCCCTGCTCCCAGCAGGACCCCCACAGCAGTGAGAGCAGCACTGCAGCATGAGGCAAGACTGTGCTGCATGGCCATAGCCAACTGCAGGGGTGAAAAACTGCACAAATATGGCCTGAAAATGCATCAGTTGGAGTTAGCCGGCAGCCAGCAGAGATGGGCTTGCTCTACAAAACAAGAACCTGGAAATCAGATCCATGGTTTGCCCTTTTTAGGCTATGTGAGGGTGTTTGGATTACAGCTCCTCACTGTCAGACATCTTCCTGAGACCGCTTGTTGTGTCGTCAGCGTGTGTGCATTATCACATTGCGATCAGCTCAATATCCCATCTCTCATCTAATGGGTAAATACTAATTTGAGGGTTCAGGGAGTACACAGCTATTTTACTTTCAGTTCAAAAAAGAGAGAGAGAGAGAGGAGGAGGCCTGGCATCATAACAGTAATTTATGATTTTACTGGTGTATTATCATCGGGTAATAAGAGCAACTCGAAACTGCCAATTATCTCATAAGAGGGGTATCACCTTTTCTATTTTGAATGACTCCGTCGATAAATGCAAGGCTCTGCTCGCTAACACTCTGGCACATAATCAGTGGCCTTCCAGCAGGAGACATGAGAACAGAAGAAAGAGAAAAGCCAAGCCAGCGAGGAGACGAGCCCAGCCCCAAGCTCAGCAGTGCGGAGCAGGGGAGGAGGAGGAGGGGGGGGACAGGAGGAATCGCCCCGAGCAGTCGTCAGGTCACACACACACAGTGTGCAACAGCAACCCAGGTTTACAAAGAGACATCTGTTCCATTACTTCGATGCATTGTGGCTAATTACATCCTGGCCCGTCTGTGAAATGACAGCCACTTATTCTCCAGTGAACCGTAAAATCTGTACATGTTCGGTGTGGGCAGCAGGGAGTGAGAGGGGAGCAGGGAGGGGGGAAAGGATGGAGAGGAGAGACCGGGAGAAAGGCGCAGGAGGAGCACCAAGGGCACACCCGGCATCCCTTGGGCTGTGGTGCCAGTGGTCAGGAAGGGGCCAGAGGAGGCAAGCTGCTCCCAACAGCAGGGCTAGCACAGTGCTGCTTTCTGAGGCCATTATGTACAGGGCTGCTACACCCCAAAACTCCCCACTCCCCAGCTTTGCCTTTGGTGAGGGAGCAAGGTGGTGCCAACACAAACTGCACCAAGCGAGCAGCGGTGTAATCTATCTGCAGATTCCTGCAGCTGCCACTGATGTCTGTACCTTCCTTACCTGCCAGTCCAGCATCTTTGTTAGAGGCTATTATCCTATACACCAACTCAGTTTTAGACTTGGATGAATTAAGGAAAGGACTTCTCATCTCCCGCCACCTCCCACGGATTTTTAGTAATCTGAGGGAAGCTGCAAGAAAATAAATCTCGTCTCAGCTTTTCTACGTGACAAAATGGGACTTGTGCTCAAGCATGATTGTAAACCACTGAGTCAGATAACAAAACCCAAATAGTACTTCAAGACTTTGAGAGTGTAATCCAAGGCATGGCACGAGTTCCGGCGGCTTGGGGGCAGTGTAAGCGGCCCATCAGACTGCTGGGGTGGCAATTAGAAGAAGGGCTATGTGGTTAGGAGAGCAGGGCAGGCTACTAACAAAGACCGGCTGCTCGCTGACAGCTGAGCAGCTCTATAACCAGAGGCACTGCTTTTGTTCCAGGATTTCTGTGGAAAGCGTCACCTTTCAATTAATGCAACTAAAGCTGGTAGATTTGAGCAGAATTTGTTCAGTGCGATGAACCACTCGGTCCCAAAACTGAAGCAAAACTAAGTGCCAAGCACAGAGAAAGAAGGCAAGGAGGACTGCTCCTATCTTTTACGAGCCAAAGCTGTAGAAATCTGAGAGGCCTAGGAACAGAACTGCAGCAGTCAAACCAAAGGAAACTAGGATGCTTTGGGATGGGATTTCTTCCCACATTTGCCTATGGGCTAAGAGGGACGTATTAATCCATCTGAATCCCTGACTGCACCATATCCTGCAGGTGTTATGGCCATCCAAGATGGTCAGATCTGGACGGGAAGAAAAATATAATTAATCTCCATTCACTTACACGGTACACAAACAGATGCAGAAAAAGGGAAGCACTGTAGGAGACTGGTTTGTGTTCACAGCTTAAAGCAAACCACCTGAGGCTGAAACAACAGGAAAAGTAGCGCGAGCATGGACCTCTTGCTTTGACTTTAAAACTGGCCTCTGTAGCTGTTGGCAAACCAAAGTAACAGGGGAAAACAAAAAAAGAACAATTCCTGCCAGGTTGGGAGTAAAAGAAACTGGAAAATTTAATGGATTTTTCATTAAAACGCTCACCACTTCCTCCAATTTTTGGTCTGCGCTCTGTGGTTTCTTTTTTAATCCTTCTTTCCTGACAAAGGCTTCCGTACTTCTTAAGGCCAAAACGAGTATTTGTAGTCACCTCATTTGCGAAACGCAGGTCACAGCTTCCTGTGCAGCACCCTACACACGAGGCCTGTACCATCTGGCTGCGGTCAAGCCAGGATCCTCCAGCACGGATCCTCCTGTGCAAAGGCAGCAGCACCTCGGCTCGGCGCTGCGTGGAGAGATGGCTTTGCAGAGGGGAGGGAGGCTGGACAGGGTTTTCTCCAATGGAAGATGCAGAAGCCCTTACGCCTGTGAGCTCAGCCAGCAGTTGGCATGTACCACAGCTGGCAAAACTCAAAGGTAAAGTACAGCTCCTCAGAAGCACCTGCTTTGACTGACAGATTTAAAGCAAGGGGCTCGATATCACTGTGCTTGACAAAAGCTGGAAAGCCATTAAAATGCATCTGGGGAACTGAGCAGTGTCAGTCTGACTCAGAATGGATGATATATCCATCTTACCAATTTCACTGCACAACAGGCAACCGGAGAAGGCAAACCGAGGGGAAGGAGAGGGCTGAGTGAGCTGAATTCAATCTTGTGGTGTGTTCCTCTGCCTTAACAGCTGGCACTTAGCCTATGGATAAATACAGGATTTCATTTTCCATGGACATCAGGTTGCCTTTCCTCACCAGCCCAAAACTCACCCTCACAAAAGAAAAGCTTCAAACAGGAAAAGAAGCTCACGGTGTGTAACTCTACAAAGAGCTTACGGGAAGGATTTTCAGTAAATTAATATCACTGGCAACCATACAGTTCACAGAAGCCCACAGCCTTTTGGTGTAAACTGCCATTTAGTTGGCTAAAATGCTAAGTGTCAAGATCCAGAGACCTCAATTATACTTCTCCTTTCCTCCATGTGCGGTGGGAACCTCCTCCCCACGCTGCCTTAACAATGAACTTAGCTTCTGCCTTGTTTTTGTTGGAGGTATTGACCTATCACTTCTGATCATTCGTCTGTGCATGATCTTCTTCACAGCACCTTAGCCTGCTCCGGTGTCTGAAGCACTAAAATATTTTACAGTGGGTTATCACGAGTTGAACTTAATGAGAATCAAGGCAGCATATTGGGTACAGGCCCAGGATTGATCTTGAGTTCACTCTGATTTGGAAAGATTAAAAGCTACATCCCCCTCCTCTATTTTATTTTTCACTTGCATTTCACGTTGTCTGCGGACACCCAAGGTGAGCTCTTCCTCTCTTCTCCTGCAAAAGCTACAACAACTGGAGGAGAGCACACGAGTGACGTTACAGGAGTCATAAGTGAAAAACGAAGCAATGGGAGAAGGAAAGGGTTTTTAATCATTCCATTTAGAATGCTGCTTCCCCCTGAGTTTGTGAAGCGCGAATTCTTGCTTATATCTATTTCAATAAGAAGTGAAAAAATTTGTAACAAAGGACATCTGTTCTGCAATTGCAAAGCTTCCAGCTCTTCAATAAAGATGAAAAAACGTCTCAGAGATTTTCAGGAGTTTCTCTGTCAGAAAGCAGAGACATTCTCGAGACCTGTAAGGCAAAGTGAAATACACCTGCTATCTTACTCAGAATATGCCCTTCTTCCCCTAAAGCTGCCTGATGTGAAAGCCTTTTCAAGCCATTTTTCCCAGCTATAAAACAAAGGTGACCAGCAAAGGATTTTAAAGATACAGCTCTATGCTTCCTCCTAAGTAAATTCTTCAAAGATAAGGAAGGCATGACTTTGCAAAAGCTGAAAGCATTCACAGACGGCAGCTGCGAAGAGCAAAGTGCTTAATTCCTCCCCAGAGAACGTCCCCTTCTTACAGAGAGGTGCCACCGCTACGAGGCCTCCTGGTTATCCCCTGCACGGAGCTCCTGAGACAGCAGCACTAAGAGAAGGCAGAGGCATGCACCGACTTTTTCTCCAGGGGAGAAGGCAGCAAACCAACCGCTGTTTCTTCCCTGCTGCCTGGGCACAGTGTCACTACCAGGGCAATCAGACAGCAGTGCATTAAGAAACGGGATGACAAGAAGAAAAACATCACTTTGCCTTAAAGGAAAGGACTGGAGAAGGATATTCATCTCTAAATTTGAGGGTATTTGAAGCAGTATTTGAGCTAGCTTTTAAATATTAAACTGGTAAAGTACTGGTGAAGTTCGATACAAGGAAACGAGAAAGAAAACTTTGGGAATAGCTATTAATTAACTAGCCAAAAATGGAACAATTTTAGGTAAGTGAATATGATGTTAATTGAGAAAAATAACACCTGGAAGAGGTATTAGGAATATGTGTATGTGTACACAAAACATACGGTGCTGTTACATGCCCTTAATGCTTGGATCTCTGCAGTCAAGGGCTAGGTCTCTTGTGCACCAGTGATACTTGCAAGTAACTCTGAATAGGGGCCACATTTGAAAATGCAGAGCAAGGTAAGGGATACATTCTTCACAGATAGATGCAAGACTACCAAGTTCTGGACGCTGCTGGAAAGGTATCCCAGGCAACAAACACAACTGCAGCAGGAACACCACCTCCTGCACGTGGGTCCTGAGCAGGGCAGAGGGGCTGGAGATTGACTGATGGTGGGCTGGGCTTTCCTTCTCCTGTGTACCCACACAAATACACTGCGAGCTCAACCCACAGCACGCTGTCTAACTTGGGCCTGCCACCGCGTGGCACAAAGCGATGCCATATACTTGGGTTTACTGAGCTTTCAGAGCACAGCGCTCTGCAATTACTGCGATGTGCACTGCCAGAACAAAAATAATCAGTCTGGGTCCCTGCGTGAGGCTGACGTCCCTTCCTGGAGAAGGAGCATGGGGGTTGGTCTGCGAGTGCCCTGGGCCTGGTCCAGCAGTCCCAGCACGCCAGCCCTCCTGGCTGGCTGTAATTAGCAGTGCTGCTTGGAGAGACCCGAGTCATTAGCCAGCATGGAAAGTTAATCACCTGTCTGCCATTACAAAAGGGAAGGTCCCTCCAGGAGGAAGGTCGGTGGCTGGGACAACCGCGGGGGACAGTGGCTGCTCTCTAAATGGTGCCCTGTGAATACATCAGTGTCCTAATCCCAGGGCTCCTAGCTCTTCACCGACACAAACGCTCAGAAGTATACACTGAAAATGACCCAGAATACAAAGATCTCTCTCCCTCTCTGAGCCCCAGCTCTGGGATGCCATCTCCCTGGTTAACCCCTCCCCACCCAGGCTGCCCTGCCTGCCTCGCGGTGCGGGTTTGTTGTTCCCACAGTACGCTATTTGTTGAAATAAATATGGAAATAAGGCTGAGCAAGACAGCCAAGACAGCTAGACTGAAATAAATTCATCACTCATGGGCTCTCAAGGGAAGAAAACCACGCATTTTTTCTAAATGATTATTTCTGAAGCACTGAAGGAATGGCTATATCACTAATGAGGCCAGTGCTCCATGACTGCTGATTATAAATGACCTAAAAAGAGACAAGAGGATGGTGTATGTGTGTATAGGGGGATGGGGAACGAGATGAATTGTTCTTCCTTAGGATCTGGAATCATCTCCCCAGGCTCCTCAAAAGTCTGAGAGCATCTGTAGTTCAGCACAACGGCAGGCCTGGCATATTTACAGCCGCGCCAGGAAGTTTGGGCTGCAGCGCTGTGCTGTGCTAACAAGTAAGCACACCATCCCTCTCCTCCCTTGATAGGTCACTATCTGTTCACTGCAATAATAACTAAAAAGGAAAACGAGCCCTCTCGGTTGCCCCTGGGTCTAAATTATAGGTCCTGCCAGTTGAAGCAGTCCGACTTGAGGCAAGAGGAGGCTAAAGCTGGTAATAAGATTCACTTGTGTCTTCTCTCGCTCGCTAATTCCCATGGAAACAAGCAACTCACGACAAATGACTAAAGGATGCTTGCAAAAATCTTACTCATATGTTTTGCTGCCTACCTTCCCCCACACCTTCGGGCTGAATGATTACAGATGCATCACACAGGCAGCGCTCCCAGAACATGGCTGATTGCTGAGCAGGACAGGACAGCCACATGCCCAAGTGGTCAGGATGCAGGCCAAAAGCAGCAAACCCGGCAGCGTGAATTCAGACAGTAATACAGCCATTTCGCTGCAGCTTTCAGATTCTTAGCGGTATTATTTATGTCACATGCTTTGTAGAAGTGACAGCACCCAGAAGAAAAAGATAATCTGAGGGACAGCCCCTAATACATAATGTGACCTACTACCCAAATCTGAGGGTACTGAGAAGATGGGGTTGCTTATTTTTCTAATGGGGCTTTGTTTCAGCTTGTTTCATAAACAGCGATTGCCAGGACACCTTAAAGAACACAGATCTGAAAAAGGGCTTCTGCAGGAGCTCAGACAAAGGAGCCCTGACAGTTATTAGATGGATTGCAGTCATGCACCGCTGCCAGAGGTTTCCCAACACTGTCTGAAGACTGTTTCCTTCTGAGGGCAGCAGTGTCCTCTCACAAAAGCCAGCAGGGTTTGGGAGAGGCAGCTCTGCTTCAAAACCCTTCTGCCTTGCACCTTGACCTACGGCATGTTAGCAGAACTGGAGAGCTTTTATCTTCTGTTCCCTGTTAGGGCTGTCTGGAGCGGCTTGTTGCATAGAGTTACAGCACCTTTGGAGGGGAGTTACAGACCATTTTCTCCCCTTTGGGAGAAAGTGGCCCATTTCCTTGGGGCCTGGGATCCTTCCAAGAGCTCTGCAGGCACCTGTACCTTTACAAAACCCTACAGTATACAGGCTAGAAAGGCGAGGCTGGGCACAGCTGCTAAATCGAGAGGGAGGGGAAGAAAAGTTGAACCAAGTTTCTCTCTTTCTCCCAGGTCATTTGTCACAAGCCTTCATAGCTAATAACCTCGTTGTAAAATTTATAAGCCAAGTTAGAGAATTACAGCATAGGGAAATAATTCACTAATAGCCTATATAAGGCGGTTTAGAAATCTGGTAGGAAAGAACCACAATATATTAAATTCCCCAGGTTTCAGAAGTTACCGCTGTTGCTGGTGCTCTTTTTAACCCCGTCAAACTCAGCTGGCTGATATCTGTGCAAGAATTCATCCCTGATTCTTGTCTCAGAGATGCCCACACTGCGGCACAGACTCACGAGCCAGCTCAGTACCACCAGTGCTGGATTCAGTCCCCAGTGCTCCCCTCAAGGCATTACAGACAGGGTTGTCTTCTCCCTTGACACATACACGCCCCACCACAGACAAGCAAACTTCATTTGCTTTTCCAAGGGCCTTGGGCTATTCCCTCCTAGAAAGTAAATCTGACAAGCAAGTGAAGACCACGTGCTGGGTTATGCTACCCCTCTGCCCCTTGCTTGAAGCAGGGAGCCTGAAGAAATCAGAGCAGATGCTGCATCGGTATCATTTCTGAAGCACTCTAATGAATCTGACCCCAGTCTGAAGCTTTAAAAGTGTAGTGGTGTGTAAATGTAAACAGCTAAAACTGGTGTCAAGTCAAGTGGTAACAAGGCCACTGCTGTTTTTACAAGCCTCGTGCACTTAGCAGATAAAAATGAGCATCCTATCAAAGCCCTCTGCCAGCCGCCGTTGTTACCACGAGAGGAAACAATGCCCCGTACAATCGGTGTAACCCGGCACCACTGATAGGGAGCCCAATTTCTTACAAGCTGTCCATTAGTATGATGAAGAGACTAATAACCGCCTCACACCGTTTTTTTTTTATCTTTTCTTCCTCTTCTTGTTGGTCCACTGGCAACTGCTAATAGCTTTCCAGGGCTTCTTTAAATAAACAGAACTAATTACTCTGCACAATGACACCATGGCTTACAGACAACTAATTATGTCATGGAGGGGTTTCTTAACATGCACATTTATTTGCAGAGGGCCACGTCTAACACGCAGCAAATTTATTCCGTCTTTATGCTATCAGCTGGTACCAAAACAACGCTGAATACACGGCAGATCCAGACAGCAGAACTTGAGCAGGCGAGTTCTCCCAGGAGGCTGAAAAACAACACATGGAGTACGCATATTACCGAACACTGCAGCAGTGCACTGCTAGCCTCCTGTGTGCTTAACACAGTGCCATGGCTCGGGCTTTAACTGTTGGGTAAATAAAGCTTCTGCTTTTCTTCACTCGCATTCGCTGTATGTCAAACAGGCGAGAAGCACTTGCTATGCCTAATGCCCTGACAACACGCCTCAATAGAGGAATAATGGAAATCCTTGTCCAAAAAAGCACAGAACTGAACAGATGGACAACATAAAAGACAAGATACAGTGGGAGACTGTTCCACCAGTACGCAAACAAGAAAGACACAAGTTAAGTGACTTGCTGGGTGCCATGCAACCAGCTGGAAGCAAACTCGGGAGTTTCCTGACGCTCACTCCCTTTTCAAACAGGATGGTGTCAAACCCAGACCAATTGTTTTGTTTTATACAGACTTTGCAGACAGATATCTAACTGACAAGGCAGGATTATACCAAATTATTCAAAGTGGATGTAGCTGAATGCCTATTTAAGCTTCTAAAAATCTAAAAGGACTTTGTTCTTTAAAGCAAGAGGCTGGGTGACAGAATCTTTTCAGGTGTGCAGTCCCCCTCCCAACCCCTACAAAGAAAGCAAATGAAAACATTTGATTTGCAAGCACTTCTGGACAGCCATGCTCTATGAGCTGAAGCTCTCTCCCCTCCAAGACAATATTCTGAAAGGATGTAGCAAGGACACCTCTCCACATATACTCACAATGATCCTTAGCGTTAACAAGAGTTATATGCATAAAAAGCAGCATATATCTTGTTAAGCATGTCTGAGTGACAGATGAACTGATAGAAGAGGGCAGACTATCATATTTAGAGCTATTAGCTGACTGTCTGGTCAAAATATCTGTGCAGAAATGTGTGCCCAATTATACATGCATTTGGTTCTCATCCACATATCAAGCACACCTACACCTGCACAAAGAGCAGTGTGCTTCACTTGCTGTTTAAAGCAAACGAGCCAGTGGGTTTCATAAGAAGATGGTAGCCTTTAGAAAAGGGGCTTCAAAATCTTACTCGAGATGCAGACCACTGTTGTCTGCAATGCTCTAAGGCTCTACCTTCCCCCTAAACAAGATGATGTTTTTACAGGAGAACTGCTACAGATGGCAAGCCTGCTGCACAGCTGCAGCAGAAACAGGTAGTTTATTCAGGGACCAGGCTGACCTTGACTAGCGACATCGAGATAAAAGCTACAGTGCTTGGCCTTCCGCTGTGATTCTACAGAGGTGGGTCACTTGGTTAAGTCTCTCGCTGTAGAATCAGACAGCATGAGCAGAGGCGCACACTAAGAGCACTCCTCCCATTCACAAGAACCATTAGAAGATGACACGATACTAACAAAAATCTCTGTAATGGAAACTGAAGGAAAAATGAGATGAAGAAACAGGTGTACCGTGTCCTTCGTCCCTCAGCGTAGTCCCATAGCCCTGCAGCACAGCACCACAGAGAAGAGGACCTCATTCTGCAGCACACATCAGCAGACTAAAGCTTTCAGATTGACAGCCAAGCAGTCCTGCAGTGACTGTTCTAACACTAATTAGGCAGAAGGTGCCCAAACAAACCTGTTGAGACCCACGTGACGTTAGGCATAAAAGACGTCCCATCCCTATCACTGCTCACCTCGATTTTGTGCTGGCCAACTTTGGGTCAGCGCCATGCGACAGCAGGAAAGGAACAGAACCTCCACAAATGGTTCATTTTTCTTAAGAGTGGGAAAACAACTTTGTTAAAGCAAGGATAAGCATACCCATCCTGAAAAGGAGCCTCTGCTCAGAATACCTCCTCTTTCCCTACACCTCTGATTTTCAGATCAGTTTAAAGGAAACTATACAAAACTTCCTGAGCAATCATACCCATGACCTACTTACTGTTTCCCATGGGAAACTCTTGAGTCTTTTCATAGCATTCTTCTTACACTTATGCTAGGATGTAGTATCATTTTGTATCACAAACTGCAAGTCTTGTGTTTTCTCCTTCTGCCTATTTTCCCAGGTGTCAGGTTCAAATCTTCCCTTAGTTACCACAAGTTTTTAAAACAGAGAACCCAAGATTCTCACATACGCTGGGAGAAGAGGACACAAGGACTGGCAAAGACACCAGATATCCATGCTAAAACATAAGATGGAAAGCATGGACTGCATCCTGCAGCTCAAACCGTGGTGCTCACTCACCAACCCTTCTGATCCTCAGAAGTATGCAGGAGGCACACGGAAGTTTTGCACCTACATCAGGTTGGATATTAGGAAAAAGGTCTTCTCAGAAAGAGCAGCGAGGCAATGGAACTACCCAGGGAGGTGATCAAGAACCATGCAGATGTGGCACTGAGGGACATAGGTTAGTGGGCACGATGCAACGGGTTGGCAGTTGGACTAGATAATCTCAGTGGTCTTTTCCAGCCTTCACAACTGCATGATCTCCTCAAATGGAAGCATGCTGCCTGCACTCCCACAGCCAACGGCCATGGACACAAAGAAAAAGAATCAGAAGGAAAGGAGTGATTTCATACAGTCTGGTGTTACGCTCAGCTCTTTGTTTTACGGTGTTGGTAGCAAGAAAGAGTGCATACCTTTGACCCTTTCCTGTGGAGGAGACAAGGGTAGCAATGCTGATTTTTAGTGAATACAGGATTTGCATGTGCATTTTTCCCTCCGAAAATGCAAATTCAGAGGACATAGCAGTACACATTTTGGTCTGTCCAAGCAGCCCATAACAAAAATGAAAAACCTTTGTTTTCTGACATTATAGGCTGCTGCAGGCTGAAAGGACAAGCTGCCGGTCATGAGCAGGAGCCTCTGAATGCGTGCAGAGACCCACAGCTGGGGCAAGAGGCAGCACTGAGGATGTCAAAAAACGCCAGGCAGACACCCCTGCAAGCAAGCAGAGATTTGTCTCTGCCTTTAAAACTTGTATCTTAAATACACCACCCAGACAGTAGTCCAAAGATGGACAACACACTCAACACCTCCCTTAAGCAGAACGAAAGCATTTCTTCAAAAAGACTGCCTGTATCTGAGCCACAGGTCATCTCCTGCTTGCAGCTGAGGCAGGGAAACCAGATCCCCCATCGGATGCTGTTCCACATGGATGACTGACATATGTGGTGACTACTGACAGGTGGCCCGAAACTTGGGAATTTGTACCGTTGTGACTTCTCAAACTTTGCTTCTGCTGGATGCACACTGAGGAACTCAACATTCTGTGGATGCCATACTATTTACACTGGGGTGCTGAGCCTTCCCTCTCTCTCTTTCTTCAGGTATTTATTCAGCTTCTTTTTTTTTCCACCTCACACAGGCTGCTTGCAATTGATACAGGAGAAAGTAGAGGTCAGAGGAAGAGTAAAGACACATAATCTAATTTTCATTTTGTCCATTAATCATGCACAATTTCAGCCAGCCATTTAACAAGGTGGAATTCAAAAGCGATTTCTCCACAGATGAGGGGAAATTCACTCTAATTTCTGCTACAGCACAGAACTCTCTTCCTTGCACTGAAAAGTGGGATCCCTGTGTCCCAAGAAAACCTACACTCCCCTGTGGGTTTTATAGAAAGTTTAAGCTAAATTTAAAAGTATCCCTCTCAAAGCGTTGGTGCGTTATGGAAGCAGTGTTTTTTTTTTTTTTGAGGGGGGGTGGGGTGGAGAATGGGGTTATGAATTAATGCAAATCTGAAAGGAAGCTCTGGATTTATATTCATTTTTATAGGAACTTGACAATAATTATATATTTGGAAATATCCTAGCTCACCAATAAGGAATACTAGAAGTTCCCTGTAAGTATAGAATTTGAAGATAACCTCTTACATGCTGTCAGCCGGTTGCTCAGTCCCAGCTTGCCAGGACCAAATCACCCCTCTCCTGAAGTGAGTTGATTCTGGAAATTAAAAAAAAAAAAAGTGCTTTCATCATAGTTAAGGCCAATGAGATTGAAAGCATCAGGCCTTGGACATCCATAGATGAGGCAGCAAGACACACCTTATCTCACTCCTCAGCTAGAGTTTGATGAGTACCACAGTATTTGCCACCTCAGAAGATGATGAAGTCTTTTCTTTGACTCATTTATCTACGTCATCTATGTTTAATTACTTGCTAAAAATCAGCTGGATTGTGAAGAGGAAGTTATCTCTTTAAGGTTTAAGAATGATCCAGTGCAGAAGCATTGGGAGTGAGGGCTGAGAAATCCAACAAGGTCTACAGCAAGACATGCACCCTCTTCTCAATGATCACTTGTTTGCTCAAGAGGAGACCTGACTCCCACTCTGCGAACTCTGAAGAGCCCAGTATCTCCACACTCAAGGAAACTTCAATATTTCATAGCTTTCTGTGTCAGATGTGCATGCCCCAGTCTCCTTCCCATTTGCTGAGCTTTTGTCATGCAGCGGAACAGCGCAAAGGCCGAGCTGGGTCTGAGAGGCCCAACGTCCTTTGTACCTTCATGAGTAACCTGGAGAATTCCCAAAGCAAAAAGGTGATGCACTTGAGAAATGCCCCTTCTCTTTTTCTCTCAAAATGTATCATTATCAGAAAGAAATGTTTAACAGCCGATTCCTTCACCCTTTAAAGATTTCAAAGAAACAGTGGGATGTTTAAGAAAAGAGAAGCGCATAAGCACAGAGCAGGATAATATTCGAGTATGTCAAAGACTGAGTTGCTGACAATGACTTCATCTACTTTGTTTCAGAAGGAGCTGAGCAGTTCTGCTCTGTGTCTGACAATACATTTGCTAAGACAGCATTGCCACTCAGGAGCCTTCCTTCTCTGCTTAGATGACAAAAAAGTGCTGATCTGCTCCAGGAAAAAAACCCACGTTCTCCAGCTGCAACCTTCCACTGGTTGCCAATCTTTTTCTAAAAAGTCATACCTAATTTCTGAGCATACCCAAGCTCCTTTGTTAAGACCACTGACTGAAGCAGAAGTACCATGACTCCTAGGCCCAGTCCCTAAGTCCCCAGAGGTATTTTCCTACAGGCTCACGCTATGTCAAGTCCTGACGCAAGCCGCGGAGAGGTGGTGTTCAGAACAAGCTCCTTTGGCACAGCGCCGACAGAACTGAGGTGATAAGTAGGTGACATGACAGATTTATTATGTTTCTTTTTCATACCCCGTGTTTGGCACTGATAGTCTTAGAGGCTAAGAGAGACTAGGGAGACCTGAGAACAACCCTGCAGTATCTAAATGGAGGCTCTAAGAAGGAAGGGGCAGACTCTTCAGCAGGGTCTGTGGTGACAGAACAAGGGGAGTGGTTTCAAACTACAAGAGGGGAAATTGGATATAAGAAAGAACATTTTTACAGCAGAGGTGGTGAGGCACTGGAACAGGTTGCCCAGAGGTGTGGTGGATGCCCTGTCCCTGGAGACACTTAAGGTCAGGCTGGACAAGGTTCTGGTAAATCTGATTGAGCTGTAGGTGTCCCCGCTGACTGCAGGCAAGTTGGACTAGATGACCATTAAAGGTCCCTTCCAACACGAGGAGATCAGCAGGGATAATACTTATCTGTCAGAGCTTCTGATGAGACTGACCACGAAGATTTGTTAAGGAAACTTAAAGCCCGCTGAAGGTCTTCACAAAAAAAATATCTTTATGTGATTTGCCATCTGCTTATGAGAATTTATCTTTACATACAACCTCTCCCTGTGGACAAAGCTCAGTTGCTGCTGTAACAATTATGCCACTATAAATTTGGAGTAATTTAGTAAAATTGTGTTTTAGAACAATCTCATACAGTGATTGGAATGATAGGTATGGAATTAAATAACACAGTGAGAGTGGAGTTTCCAGATACCAATCTACCAAAAACGTTAATAATATGTAGATATCTAAGTGTCTCATCGGTGCATCAGGAACGCTATCCCAACTATTGTGGTAAACAACAAAGCAATACTACTGGATGGAAGCCAGTCAAGCATCACCTTCAAAGGATTCTTCCTAAATACTTAATTCTGCTGCTTTTCCTTTCCATTTGAATTGATTGGATAATGGCTGTAGTCTTATTTCTTAAATGGTGATTTAGGGTTATCAAACCCTTTTGCTTCCTGCATCAACAATTGATCACAGTTTCGTAACAAACCTGTAGTCAGTCACAACTATTTGTGAATGAGCACATGCAGGGCTACAGGAATCAGCCGGGACTCAGAAAAAGCTATACACTCAAGAAGAAAAGAAATACTGCTTTAAACAGTGCAGTTTTCTGTCCACAGAACTGAAGCCTCATGCTCCCATGACTGCTAAGAAAATACGAACAAACCAATGTAAGGCACTCCTGCAAGGCTCACTTGGGGCAGAGGAGAGGCTGCCTACCAAGGTTTAGAAAGAGCAAAGCAATAAAGACACAGAGAAGGAAAAAAAAGGAAAAAAAAGAGTTAAGGATCCAACCTCCAGTTTCTGTAGGATTTGAGGCATCACTGCCCTTTTCAAAACTTCCCTTTGCACTCGGAGAATACAGCAGAGTGTACCAAGATGTGGTAGCTACAGCCTACAGCATGGAACACCACCACTTATGGCTCCCTGCTTGTGACTGTTAAAACTTGTTTTTAGCACTCCAACCAGAAACACTGTGAAGTTCAGGACAAGATCTACATGAACACAGGTAAACAATTACATACAATAATAATGAAGAGTGTTTTCACAATCCCATTATTAAGCAAGCCATTAGCTGTCCAGATCACAAACAACTTGATGAGCTGCTGAACCAAAATACATTTTGCAAAGCAAAAAAGCTGTCCAGAGATCACAGAGGCAGGGCCAGCTCAGTGTAGTGTTTTCTGTTTGTTTGATCCAAAGGAAGCCACACAGCAAAAATGTTGGCTGCTTAGTCTGATTTTTGCTAAGTGCGTTTAGTGAATTAAATATTGCAAGGAACCCTAGGGTGTGCAATCATATCTCTGCTAATACACTTTTATATTCTGACAGGGACGCTTAACAGCATGAAATAATCCTCTTCAATTTACAAAAGCAACTCCCAACCTCTGAGTTTTAAGCTATCAGCGATCGATCACTTGCAACAAATACAACATAGCTACTCTGTCAACTGACTGGATTTCACAGAACACATTGTAGAAGCAGACTGCTTCCTGGTTATGCACTTTAATGAGTATCATCTTTTCTCCATCACACGCTATCCTAAGCAGGAGAATGTAACTCTATTTGCAGGGGATAAAAAAAGATTATGCAATAGTAAAGCAAAGGCAGATACGCACAGAGACCAATTAGTGTGTGTGCATATATAGATATATATTAATAACATCACCATTTGAATGCAAAGTGTAAAGAGAAACAACAAATGTTCAAGCCCGTGTCTAAAAGAAGGAACAAAACCCAAATTCTTTTCAAAAACTTAGATTAAAAAACCTGATGCATGCCTTTTAAACAGAAAAAGTACTTCAACTCTGGAGTGATTGAGATATGTTTTCATAACCTTAACGTTGTGGCTGGAATGCAGATACTACAATGACAAGTTCACTAGAAATTATTGCATATGACATAGGAAAAAACAGGACAGATGCCCATTCCTGACCAATAATCACCCTGTATAAAAGACTTGCATATGCTTTTAAGAGTAATGACAACAAATTCTTCAAATTCTTCATCTACCTTCTGCAACTGAGCCAGGAGATTCCAACCCAAACTACTTCTCTTTTTTTTTTAAATCGTATGTTGCCTTTAGACTGAGATTTGTGCTTCCTTTCTGTACCCAAATCCCTCCTTTGAGGGCAAATGAAAGTCAATATAAAAAGAAATGTTATGAATATACTGAAAACGTCTTAGCTCTGAATGTTTTGTTTTTGTCGACGCTTTTTATATCAGGGATTGTTTTGCCATTTTAGAAATCAAAACTGCCTGAATGCCACCGAGGCATCCAAAACTCACAAAAACTCCCATTAATTTCTGTTATTGTTTTTCAAGTATTGATATCAACACTGAGCACTGTACGTTGGAAGATACGACCTACTTTCCTTCAGAAAACAACTAAGAAAGATCATACTGTGAATTAGCTTTTTCCCCCCCTCCCTGTTACCATTTCAAAACTGAGAAAAATTGCATACAGTGGGGCAGAGGGAGGTGGGCATGAGCGACATAGAGATATTTTCTTAAGAGAACACAAAAATTCTTCGTTTTCATTGCTGAGCTCAACTTGCTTTCAGTTATTTTTTTTTAATTTAAGGAGGGCACGGCATTTATGTAACAAGTGATGTGCTCACTTGATGCCAAGCCACGCCTGTGCGCTACCAGCAGGGAAATAATTATGTCACATGTTTATTTCTGCAAGCCAAACGTGCCTTCACACAACTCCTGACTGCACAGAAGTGGTCCCCACAGCCCCAGCATGGACTCAAGCCAGCCTTGGTGCCACGGCTCTGCTGGCTGGAGGATCACCTGCACCAAGGGCACTAAGGAGAAATAAAGTGCTTTGGCACTCTTCTCCAAACTCAAGTCTCACCTTTTGCTGTAGTTTAACCACCCGTGGTCCCCTTGCAAAGAAGCCCTGAAGGTCTTACTGCTGCCAAGTGCAGGAGCAGCTGCAACAGCCCCTGCCCCAAGTGTCACTGCTCCCACTGCAGCATCACCCAGTGTGGGACCAAGCTGCTCACGGCACATTCATGTGGGAACAGACAATTCCTTACACAAAGAGTTAACTGTAACAGCATGCACTCCGTTCTATGAGTCCACCAAAAATGGAAGCCTAACTGAACGTACTCTGTTCCCCTGGTCAGACTCCATGGGTCTGGTTTTCCTGCACAGGGTAATACAGGATCTTGCTGCTGCCAGCACCACAAATCCCAAACGCAACATGACACAGAGCCAAACTGCCCTGTTTCCAGAGCTAAGGCAAGCTCTCCATGCTAATTCTCTGCTAAGCCAAAGCATGGGGCTTTGATTTCCTAACCTCAGGATGTTATCTGGCTCCAGTATAGGATTATCATTAGCTTCATACGTCTGTCCTTACAGCAGGGTCACTGTCATGCCATATGCCACTTGGACAATCTTTATTCTTCCTAGAATCTTTTTTTGTTGTTGTTGTTGTTTGTATCACAGTGTTCATCTGAAAGAATTTGGATCCCTCTTGGCTTTCAAAATCTGCTTTGCATTGCTAATGCTTGGGGCTGTAGGCAAAGTTGTACTGGAGAGACAAAGAAAGAAAGAGATGCACTAAAAAACCTCTTAAGACACAAAATGTCTTCAGGGTGCTCTTCTCTTAAATATGAACAATGATGACCAAAAAAGAAAAAAACAGAGCAGGTTTACTCTATTTTCATTCACCAAACAAAAGATCAAGCTCATTTGGAAAGCAGCTTCTGCGTGCAGTGTTAACTCAGTGAAGACGTCTGAGTTGTACCAGTGTAACTGCAGAGCACGAGACCTCAGAAGAGCGCATCAGGCACCACATGGAAGTTGCAGCAGGGTGAAAAGTCACAGCATCAGCATGCACAAGGTGTCTAAATAGCTTGACACAGCAGGGAAAACCTCCCACTCTCCTCCTTCCAGTGCTGTGGTACAAGAAAGGGTCATCAGTCTTCAAATTGTCACGCTCTCACAGTAGGGAATCCAGAGGAAGAAGTGCAACGGCCATGAGCTCGCCCATGCTGGGAGGGTAAGATACAAATGACAGAGGAAGAGACTTCAGGTTGACCTCCTTGCCAGATAAAATCCATTATGCGTGATTAAAACTTAACAAAATGCAATCACATTAAAAATGACTATCATGAAGTGCACCATGATTTACTGACTAAATGAATGAGGAATTTATCTGAATAAAATAGCCCCAGCCCTACTGCATCGGCAACGCATGATAAATTGCTGATTGTGAGAAGATCACGGCTTGCTGTTGGATGACATACACGCATTGATTTTTCCTAACAACGCTAATTAGCATAATGGCATCTCCACATCTATTACATAAAGTTTCCTCTTAGCAAGCAGAAAATATTTCGAGCCTTCTGGTCCCAAACTGCAAATAAAGATGGAAAGAAAGGATTTGCAAACTGCCTTGCTGTCCTTTATTATGCAGATCAAAGGCCCAGCCCACTGGATCTTACTTAATCTTGAAGAGATGGGAACAACATTCAAGAAAGCACTGGCATTGTTCAATTAAGCCGAGATCACAGTGGGGTGTTTTTTACATGGCAATGATCTAATTTTGCGGGGCCAAAAAAAAAGCCTTTGAAAAAGGTGAATCTAATCCTAAAGAACTAGGAAAAAAAACCAAAACAAAAACATTTCTCCAATTTCATTAACACACAGGGGGCAGAGCGTGCAGTCCTTGCATAAGCACTCTCATTGACCACGGCTGTGCAGGTGAGAAAGCACCCACTAATTTGAGAAGGCACAGACCGTGCATGGAAAACAAAAGTGGTGGAATAGGCGATGACAACAAAGGAGAGATCCCACGTGGTTCTCCACTAATGAAAAACCAATCACAGTAAACTGTGTTTTTTGCTTTGGAAAATCTGTGAGGTGATAAAACATGACCTTAGAAGCAACCCAATATCCCAAGCAGGACACAAGCTTCAGGCTTGGCCATGAGGATGATTCCAATGGCCACGTTTGTTCCAGAGGAACAGGTTCTTTGGAAGCATGGTCTGCATTAGTGCTTTGGATTTCTCTGATACAGTATGCTGAGCCTGGAGCAGGGGCCTGAGCAGGAGGAGAGGAAAACAGAGCCCTAACCTGCCCTTGGTGAGCTCAGTTATACCAGAGCTCATGCTGGCCACTGCACTACCTGACCACTTCACAGGGCCAAAATGCAAGAGCCCTGTGACATAACACCTCTGTGAGGTGGTTGGTGAGCAAAGCAGGTAGGCAAGGTGCTATGGACATAAAGGTGCTCCAGACAACTGTCCTCATCCCTTCTTGATCCTCCCTGCACCACTAGGTTGTCACTGACCTGATCCTTTTCCACCACTGAAATCATATGCTGGCAGTGCACCTCATGTGCCCTTGTACTGCACCGAGTGAGGCTGGTGGCCCTCCCAGAAACCCACACATCCTTCTTGGTACTGGACTGGTGACCCCCAGCTGGGGACATGAAGGAGGGAAATACTGCCTCGCAGTAACCACATTACATATTACTGTACATCCATGTGCACGCTATATACATCTGTGATGTATGTAGTACTTCAGAAATGACTTGAAAGGCTTTCTTACACATTTCTTGGTGGGAATAATGAAGCTACCTTCAAATGACTAGAACAGTTTCACACCATATGAAGGGCAAGAGTATCATTAATAAGGCTTAAATGGCACAACAAAAATCACCTGAAATTATTTCTACAAGAATAGCAGAGCTTTAAGACTAATGCTCTGCCTTCTACTGCCAGAAACAAAACCTCATAAAGTGGGAAACAACATGTCACTGGCAATTCAACAATAGGAAACTCCTACATATGCTTTTTAGCTTTAGCCTTCTATGATAAGCTTGATCCAGTGAAGCTTCTCTACAGTTGCAAGTGCCAAAGTCCAGGCTGAGATGGATTAGTGGGCAGACTGAAGGTGGAACAGCCATATTTATCACATGGATGGTGCCAGATCAGTGAAATTGCATCTGAGATCTTCCAACCCTTCAACTGTCTCAAGACCGGTTAAAAAAGCATTTGATATGACAACAAATATTTCATCCTACTTCCATCAGCCTGAGGTTCACGGACCACACAAAGCCATGGCATCCGCAGTGATATCCTGCAGAGCGACAAGACCAAAAATTAGTTCTGTGCTATTAAACAGATAAGAAAGGGAGGCAGAGAAGCAAAAGCTGATGTGGAGAAACAGAAGGAAAGAAACACGCACTTGAAATCAGTTCCCTAGAATGCGCATATTGGGCAGTCTTGGGAATTCCCCTTTTTCCAGGCAATCCTATGTACCAAAAGTAATTTAGGATGCAGACTCTTGTTACCTCTCAAGCCTGTAAGGAACATCACATCAGATGGGGAGGAAGCATCTTTTCTTGGCAGAGCTTAAACTCTTCCTAGGCTGAATCCTTTAAATATCTTTTAATTTCTGTATTCTGAACACACCGTCTTTCCCTCCATTTCTCCAAAAAAAAAAAAAAAAAGAAAAAAAAAAGAGGGAAACAGAAGACAGCTTACAGGTATACCTGTATTAATTAAATGCTGAGATTTTAGCTTGCAGCAAGGAAGCAGGCAGAACAGATTTTACAGAAGGATGCTAGCACAAGCAGCCAAGGACTAGGCTTGTGGAGGGAGGAATAGAAGTAAGAAAGGTACAGCTAAAACACAAAAGTCTGATTCTGTAATAGAGCTGATGGACTTGCGCTTGCTTTTGTCAGAGATACTTAGCCTTGTATAGACAGCTCCCCCTCTGATTGCGGAGCAAGAGCTGCTAACAAGCTCCCACTGGGTGCAAAGAAGCAAGCCACCTGTTTGCAAGATGCGTTGACACAGAATTCGTGGTTTCTTTGCAATGTGTAAGACATGCTTGCAGGCTGATACACGCAAAATGCTTCTCACACACAGGAAAAGAGGCTAAATAAAGACAGAAGAACTCAAGAATGCATGTATGCCACTACAACACGAGAAGAACTGAGGAACCAACAGACCAGTCTCTCTCCACAGTGACAAAGTAGGCTGCCTCAGATTTAGCACTAAGCTGCTGAACAATTGCACAGGAAGGGCAGGTTTCCCACTGCTCATGAGGAATGAAATCTTTGCTGAGAGCACAGAAGCCACATTCTTCAGCAAATTAGATGCATCAGCTAGGATTTGGCAGAACCTCCTGAGTGCACTCTTAACCACTTACTGGGACTGTCTTTCAAGAGGTATTACACAATTGCAGACCACTAAGAGGCTAAAAGCCATGAACTGTGGCAAACAAGGATGAGTGACAAGGAGCCACCGAAGACCGGACAACTACTTTTCTCCTGAAAAGTATTATTTGGACCAAAGTGAGAGCATTAATTGGTATTTACTGATGTTCTCCTCAAGCAGAATAGGTCTGCTTTTATTCCTGCATTTGGACAGGCAAACAGCCTTTTTCAGCATCGCTGGGAACATTTAAGTAGCTGGAGATTATGATACAGGAGAGAATATTCTCTTTCCAGCAGCAGTCAGCCTCCCATAAGATGTGTGTATGTTTCAGCTCCTCTTCCTGCATCCTTTTTCCTCTTCTGCCACTTCTGGCAGCTTCCAGAGCAGCACAGATAACTGCAGACAACTTCAACTGTGGCATTTCTAGGTTTTTCAGTGCTTCCCTGTGTTACCTGAAATGAAACTGTCAGCTCATGTAAGCTTGAATTAGCTGCAAGATCTCTGCGATGGGCACCATCATGCCTGACACACAGCTTCCACGCCCCACACAAGAGCCCAGGCAGAGCACTGCCATGGCAGAAACCCTCAGATTTTCTTCCCTTGCAGCACTTTGTGTTGTCAGCTCACCTGCAGTTCAGCAAGTGCCATCAGCAGCATGGCACAGGACGGATTCACCTCCCCTCCCCCTCCTCAGCAACCAGTTATCCTGCTGCACTCTGAGGACTTGCTCGGTAGGATGGAAGGCAGCACTTCACTCCACTTTCCTCCCTTCTCCCAGCCTCGCCTCAGCTATTTCAATGCTCAGCTTTGGGATGGCAGTAGCCTGCTCAGGGCCAGCCTGCAAACAAGAAAGGAACTGGTGCAGGAGACAAAGGAGGATTCACACAGCATGGGGTGCTGCAAACACTCCCACCCTCTCCAGCAAAACAGCCTCCGGGGGAATGCAGATCCCACAGTGATTTTCTCTGAGTTGCCCCCCAGTTGGTGTTCCTTCTTCTGTTTACCTGAGAGCAGAGCTACGGGCAGAGGGAAGGAGCCACCTACATGGCAGGCTGAAAAAAGGAAAAAAAAGAAGAGGATGCAACTTGTTTTTAAGTTGGTCACAACCTATTAATAGCTTGAAATAGGCTTTTTAATTACAGGATACCCTGCCTGGAACCTCAGAATGCTGACTAATCAATCCTTAGAAACAGTTTTGCTTAATGCAAGTTCCTTAACAGGGAGAGAGGTGTGAGGTGGGGAGCAACGTGCATATGAGAGCCCAGCACAGCCATCTTATCTCTCCCATGGCAAAGCGAGCACAGAAGAGGTACTGCTTAGAAGTGAGGTCATTCTGGTGCAAAGGATCTCTACCTGCAAAGTGAATCTTCCCATAATATACTGATTAAAAAATGACAACTCTGCTTGGAACACAAGCTTAGTTCATATAGATCCCTGCTAGGGGGATGGAGATGGAAAAAGATAACGTACAAATAGAGAGACAGTTCATTTTTAATCCAGTTCCCAGTTTTCTTTGCAAAGGTTGGGAAAGACAAGGCGAATATACCTGCAATGGAGAACAAGCTCCAGACTACCCGGGAAGAGGCTTTCCTAGCAAAGGAGTTTACTAACAGCTTGTTCCCCACCTATCATAGTCAAAAGGCAGTTTCAAATGTCTGACAGACAAGAAAGAACCCCGCTGGTCAGGGAGGAACAGCAGCTTGAAGGCAGCCTGGGCAATTCCTTACAGCCAGCGCAGCAATGTGCGATGTGCCTAATGATGACTAATTGCTTCTTTATTTATAAATGGATCATTACAAATGATTGAGGGAAAAAAAAGACACTTTCAGTGGTTCTTCTGTGGGAAAAACGGTAGGATTGAGTAAGTTCAGGGCCAAAATGAAACAGCAAAGATAAGAGAAGGCAACTGTGGAACAGCCCCCTTGCTCGAGAGGCAGCCTGTAAAACACTACAAAGGTTTGCTGCTGCTCACAGTTGACTTATCTGAAAGGTATCGCCCTCCAGAGCTGCCCAGTGCTCAGGAACTGGGTGGACAGCTGTAAAGCATCTCCTGTCTTCCAACAAAGCCTTTTCAAACTCAGTGACACAGCTGGTGTAACTGCCATTAGAAGAGACAGAAAGCCAACCACCAACCTCTGCACAGGTATCTTCCTCATGCTTCTAAGAAGGAGATGAACTGAAGACCTTCCAAGACCTAGATCTGTACTGTTAAATCTGTCCAGGACCCGGTGATGAGTTCAACATCTAATAAATTCACAGCACATGGAAATGAGTGCACAGCTATTTGCTGGTGGCAGGTGAAGCAATTTATAAACACGCTCTTCGTGCTGAGCAATTACTTCACCCGTGTTCTCACTGCAGGCAGCAGCTTGAAACCAATGGCATTTGTTTCTGTGAGATGTCTTTCCTAAAAGGAAATACAAACAGGACGAGAGAAGCTTCTGAGAAAGAGATTTAGGCTTGCAGATCATGTAGGAGTAAAGACGTGGACAGCATAGCTCCAGTCATCCACTTGAGTACCACGAGAACAGATGACACTAAAACAAGAGTAAGGAAAACCACCAGTCTTGCATCATCTTGCAGCATTATTGTAATATTTGTAATTTAAAATGTTTGCCATTAAGTTTCATTTTTGAGAGTCAAGAGTGGATGGGAGAATCAAAGCTTTACTTTAAAGATCATTCTTCTGTCCCATTCAGGTAAAGAAGAGTTGGAAAACAGGAATCATAATGGAGGAGGGCTTCTGATTTTCCAGGGGATACAAGAATACTATCACTGAATTCCTGTCATTGTCCAGTATTGATAGCATCCACCCTTTCATGCTAAATTAGTTATGGCTACGCTTAGAGGATGGCAAACCAGCCCATGGAAGAGTGTGCTATAAATATCCCAGGACGTTCAGCAGTGCTGCGCTGTCAGCTTGTGACAGATCCAACTGTAGAAGCGTGTGGAAAGAACACGGTGTTACATCATTGTATATTGACAGTAAGAGTATACATAATAAAGAAGAGTGAGGGGTCTGTGCACAATAAGAAATGGATCATGGCTGGTATTGCTGAAAGCAGGTGGAATGGGTTATAAGGCTGGAAAATGAAAACTGATGATGACAACTTGCTTAGTAAGGGAAAAATAATAAAAAAAGCAGCAGGAAGGTGTAGCTCTATATGTAAAAATAATGCTGCTACTGGCTATAGATATTTCCAAATCACCGTGTTTTGAGATAACTGCTGTAACTAATAAAACCTGCGAAGCACTGGTTGACGTATGTTGTATCATCAGAGTAACAGGCCTATGTAAATAACAGAGCAAACTGCTATTTATGCCGCAATCTAGATCGTGCAGAGAAAGGTAGCGTGCTATTGCAGATACTCCAAAAGAGAGGACACTAAACATACCCCTTGTGCTATCAGCAATACAGATTTTCAGCTTCTAAAGGTAATGTAGGACAAGAATACTCTGAGTCTCTCAATCCTACAGAAACCAGGCCAGAAGGAAACCACGCAATGCATTTTAACATCTTGGAAAAGTGGCAAAAGAACTGAAGAACTCCAAGAACTGAAGGCTTGCCATTACAACTGTGATATTTAAGACAAAGAAAAGAGTAGTTATTCTGACATGTCTCCAGCAAAAGGATGGATTTCAGTTCTCTGTCAGCGATGACTCAGAGGATAAAGCAGGAATACCCATCAGCGTGGTTTCAAGAAAGCAGGTCTCAACAAAGACAGCTATGGTTTTCTCACGGTAGAATTACTGGTTCCGTTAGGACAAGAGAACAGTGCTTTTACACTTCGATTTTGCAAGGCTCAGATGAGAGGAAAACATTAGGTATAAGGCATGAACGAAGCATGTATTAGGTTAAAAAGTATACACACATACAGATCACGAGAGATAGTTAATAAGGAAGTATGAGCAAACCAGAGTTCTTTTTTGCACCGTGCTGTGGAGATCTGACCTTAGCCAAGTGCTGTTAACATTTGGTTCTAGCAATTCATGTTATTATGACCTCTTCTCTAGAAAATGAGCAGATGATACCAGAAAGGTAAGCACTGGAAGGCCAAGCTAGTACTTACGAGTCATCTAGAGAGATTCCATCCAAGCTAATTTCCATGACCCTTCTGTCCTTAAGAGTATATGGGAGACTCGCTTATAGGGAACAAATTTTGGCAATTATAAAAGGCAGTCAACTGCATTAGAACTCCAGTGCAAACCTTTCGTGGAAAGCAACAGTTACAGGTCAAACACAGCAAAGACAGGCATTCACTAAGTCTCTATAGAAAGTCCACCAAGAAGTCCTCAAAGTGTCAGTCATTATTTCCATTCTGTCCCATTTCCCCTAAAATCTAGTAAGACAATTGTGTTTCTGCTACTTTTTCATGTTGTGAATACAAACCTTTAGACTTTCTAAAGAATCAACCATCTCTTTTTCTCACTGTCCCAAAGATAACCTTCAAAAAGGTATAAAACCTTTCACTATCCCAGGGAGAAGCACACCTTTTCACTTGGAAAAGACAAAGACAATTACATTTCAGAAACATTCTCTGGACACATGTCTCCCTTTATCCTTTGCATACAAAAACAGACCGAGCAGATGATGCATCTTCAATTTATGACTAAAACAAAAGACAGAAAAGAACTTGAAGGTAGCTCTTCCAGTATGGTGTCATTTCTCCTCTTCATTCACATCCCTCTAATTTCAAACAATGTAACCAGTGGTTTCAATAGGAACTATAATTGCAGCATCCTCACAGCTTCATGCAGGCAAAGAGCTGCAGTCTAGTTTTATTTTTCTTACACCCACAGAGAATTCTGTTTTGTTTCAACCACTCATTACTCTCCCTCCCTCACTTGGCTCCAAACATCAAATTCTCTCTCAGCCATTCAACATCTATTCCATTTGGCTGCTTTTTTCTTACCATTATGCACACATATTGAACAGCTGGAGCCAAGAACAGGCACAATTAATGATTCTGAAAATTTCCGAAGAAAATGTCTTTCCTTTTCCCCCCCATTTGAAATAATTTTTGGTTTAAAAATACAGAAGAAAAAAAAAAAAAAAGGAAAATATGCCTCCTATTAAACCTTACATACTCAAAAGCTAAATGGAGTATTTTGGGTTGAAGCTCTACTTTTCCTAGAGAAAAAGTTGTTTTACCCTTGCTTTTATTCCTTAAATCACATAAGAACTCCTAAAAGGCCCCTTCTACATCTCAGTGCCAAACCAATTTCTTTTATTATTGCACAGGAACCAGAACAGCTGAAGACCTCTACCCCTCAAATACCTCACAAGTTACCAGCCCCAGGGAAAAATTGTGTTTGATGTGTTCACCTATAGCCACAGCAAAGCATCCACAGCAGTACCCATGAGAAGGACAAGGCTAAGGGGCATTAAATGCCACATCCTCACACACTAATAACCAGTTTTAGGGCAGATGGGGGTGTCCGGGGCAAGGCTAAGAGCAGGGATTTCCAAGTAAAAATCTGACCCAGTGGAGAAAAGTCAGGCATAAGGGGACAGTAGTAGCAGACGGAGCCCTGCTCAATGTAGATGGGTCGGGATCTGATCATGGATTTTATACTCAGTCCTACAAGAGCGGCCTGTACTATCTTCTGCCTCGTGCTGGAAAAAATCCCCTACTTAAAACCCAAAGCAGTGTCTGTTTTGTGGAAAAACAGAAAAACGCCCCACCCAGCACTTCTTTGAAGAGAACACACTATAGGATAAAATGAAGGCTATCACGTTGCAGGGTGTGTGCTTCATTCCCATCAGTGTGGAGGGGCTACAGGCACAGTGCCAGCCCTGGTCTGCACAGCAAAGCAAAAGACCACTGTGTCTGACAGGAATAGTTTCAAAGCTGACACTGCAGAAAGCCTTTTGCTAGACACTGGTTTTGCTGCTGTCGCTGACATCGAGCTAAGTGCTCTCCTTTCTTCATAAGAGCATTTGACCCAGCGAGCTCAAGACACCAGCCCTGAGCTCCAGCCACTCACCAACACGTTCGCAGGGCAGCTGTGGCCTACTGACCTCCACATAGTGTCCAAAAGGCCTCAGCAGTCAAAATGGTGACGCTCTAAAGAACGCTAAGTGACTGAAGGCACGAGTACATTCTGCTCACTAACAACAGAGTGGTCAAAATGGACACAGGTTTAATAATGTATGTGTTGCACACACACACATGCACAACTAACTATACTTGAATGATGCAGCAGTAGACAGAAAATAAGACTAGGCTCAGTTTTTTGTTCATGCCTCTCCTCTCTAAGTCACATTCTGGGTCTTGATTGTCCCCAGACGGTAGACCCCTGACAGAAACATATGGTCACTGCTAACTAGAACTCTTTCCCTTGAAATACCATTTGTTAAATCCTCATGATTATTTAAAACAAACACAAACACATTTTTACAATTCTGTGTCAAAGACCAAAACTGCAATGAATGCAGAAAAACTATAAGCTCGCTGAAAGGTTCATTCTCCTTAACACTCAGAAACGTGCTGCAAACTGAAGGGTGCAGCCTCCTTATTTTCCACAGACAACCTGCAGTAAATAGTAGAACCAGATAATCTGCATCAGCCTGGATTCAACTGAACCAATATCAACTGATCATTTTACCACCTTTGCAAAAAAAAGCTCATTTCTACCAAGCACATTTCACAATAATAAAGCTTCCCAGTCTTCCACAGAAAAAATGCTTTTTAGGAAAGCAGGAAGAGAAGGAATGAAAAAAATGCATTACATATAGAAATCTATTATTTCAACCCTCCTCACAAAACAAAATCCCTTCTGGGTAGGCAAGAGAGTTTTATATAATAAAATATGGCTTTGCCTTAAATTTCTTCTTTGTAAGATACAGATATGACTTAATATCTGGTTTCAGTTTTAGAAGTTTAGTTTTATACAAATATCTATTTTTTCTTATATTAAAAAAGGAACTGTGTGAGATTAGATATATGAAATCGGGGCTTTCTGCTCACACAGGACAACTGCAGAGAGATAGTAACATGAACTTCTCAACTTCTGAAACTGAAGAGAAGATATTAACTCCTTCACATAGGCAGTTCTTCCTCTCAATTCTTCAGCAGGAGTTTGATTTCAACATCTGTAACAAAGAACTTTAAACATGAGACAGCCTGACCAAACGTTACATGCCTCTCAATTACAACCTGACAAATCTGTTTCTCTGATTACAGTCTGAGTTTTAGGTCATTACCACAGTGTTCCTCTAGATAAGTCTTCACAAAAGGAATTGCTGTAGACCATCAATTTCTAATGCAGTAGGCAAGCAGAATTAAAACACAAATACAAACCTTAGAGCTGTCATCATACAC
Source organism: Callipepla californica brunnescens (assembly GCA_023055505.1). Taxonomy (NCBI): domain Eukaryota; kingdom Metazoa; phylum Chordata; class Aves; order Galliformes; family Odontophoridae; genus Callipepla; species Callipepla californica. The sequence goes on from JALIRH010000026.1 coordinate 2,673,900, forward strand.
CCTGAATCATTAACAGGAGGCGGATGAACATTTGTTTTTGTTTTGCAAAGCACTTTAAATAATATGTAATGGATTCTGACCCGACAAACTTCCTGCTCCTGCTATTGGTAGATCCCTAAATTACAAAGGCTGAAGAACTGACAAGCTTGTTTTTTTGTATTTCCACATGCATTACAGTGTCACAGTTGTGCATGCTCTTATAGGTGGCGTGGAAACAGCTAATTTGGTAAAAGACTGTCAAACAAATCTAGCAACCAGCAACTCTATCAGTGTGCTATTATTTCAGAAATCCTGATGTGTTTTGGTGGCACAACTTCCATGAAAGCGTCGCCTACTTTGTGAACTCATTATCTTTAATTATTTTTAAATCCCTTACAACAACATCCTGAAGATTTATTCTCAAGCCTCTTCATTACACAAGTGTGCAGATGTTTACAGAGCCTACGCAAGTAAGAACATTCAGCTGAGCTAGGTGGTGACAGGGCTGTTTGGCATTACTACAACCATTATTCAAACCAGTTATTAATTCCAAAGTATTCCCCAAGCCTGGCATCTGCCACACCAGAGGTTAGCATGGAATACAAGCGAGACCGATGCCAAGTCACTCAAGCCAACACAGCTTTAGCTTCTTGATGAAAGCAAGTCAGAAAACTCTACAGATTCCCAACACTGTAATATTTAAGCTCGCTACAGACTTCTTAAAAGTCCTGAAATAAACTATCCCACTTCAGCCGTGGTTCAAGCACCACCAAAACCATTCACTTACATTTACCTTTTTCAATGGAAACAAAAGATACTCAGCACCCAAAACGTCTTCCCTTCATTCCCTGAGCCAAAACGTCAAATGCGTTCACCCCAAGAGGATGAGCCAACATCTCCATCTTTCTGTTACAACACTAACTACACTGTGGAAATTAAGCCATGCAGAGGTTTGGGATCTACAAGCATCAAGTTTTTTATTACAAGAAAATGAAACAAATTCTCCAAGGATTAGTAACTTCAGAACCAAACCTTTGCAGAGTGGCCCTATGCACTTATCAGTAGAAGCACAGGGAAGGCGATGGTTCAGAAGAACAGTCATTTAACAACATGCCTTAAAGATAACGCAACGTAATTTCAGCCATTTCATAAAACAATCAAGCTCTAACATCACATGAAAAGGGGCAGTTAGTGCCTGGAGCGGCCATGGGCATCTCAACATGTACCTTGGGGCTGTTCCTGAGGGGTCCTGGGTTGAGGGCTTGGCTGACAATAAGGATATTCTTAAAGCTGTTCAGGTTATTGTTCTAGTTCCTTGGTATCTGTGTAGAGACGTGTCTCTGTTCAAGAAGCGTTTAGATGAGGTGCTGAGGGATTTGATTTAGTAGCTTGGTGGGTAGGGATGGTGGTGTGAGGATGGATGGACTAGATGATCTTGTTGGTCCTTTCCAACCTAATGAATCTATGAATCTATAAATCTATGAATCTATAAAAATCCAAAAAAACATCTGCAATGACATTCCATACTTTCCAGAACAACAACAACAACAAAAAAAAAAAACAATAGGAGGAGACTGTGCAAAGAGTTATTAAACCTCTGTACTAGCCTCTGTCTGTTACATATCGCATATTCGCACTTACCTGACCGAGGGAAGGAAGTGTTGCATACGCCATGGTCTGGTTCATCATTCCTTTCTGCTTCATGATGAGCATGCGTTTCTGTTCCTCACTCAGGTGTGCCATCTGAGCTTGCATCTGCGGCTGCTGGGACTGCTGCTGCTGTATGTACGGCATCATGGGGTTCTTGCTGGGATTTGCCATTGGTGGGGTCATCCTCTGGCTCAGCTCAGCACTGAAGTGGGTCAGAGGTTTGGTGTTGCCATAAGAAAGCATATTAGACTGTTTGCTTAAAGAGTTTGTGCCCAGGTTATTTGGCTGCTGATTGATCATATTCATGTGATTCTGAGGGAGGTAGTTATTCATTGTGGTCTTCTGTGGATTGTTTGCCATAGGAGGCACTATTGGGTTTTGGTTGTTAAAGGCTTGGGGATACATCATTGGACTATTTGGTTTCTCTGCACTGAAAGGCCCTCCATATGGACTAGATGGAGGGCCCACAGGCGACCAGCTTGAGGCTTGATTTGGATGCTGCTGCTGCTGCTTCTGCTGCATGAGCTTAGCTCTCTGCTGCTGCTGTGCGGCCATTTGCTTGAGCTGTTCAGCTGGAGACAAGTCAGCACTTGGCATATTCACTGGTCCAGGCCCTGATCCTGCCACAGTTGCTGCTGCTGGATTCATAAGATAGCCATTTCCTGACCGTGCCTGAGTCTGGCCTGGAGTATGGGCCTGGTTGGGAGTCTGAGGTGACTGAACAACACAGTTTGCTGGTGAGCCCGCAGGGATTGGAGCTGGTGGAGCACTGGATACAGAATTTACACTAGAGGCTGTGGAAACATTTGAGAATGGAGGTCCAGAAGAAGAAGGCCTCACCTGGGGAGATCCTAATGGAACATGAGCAAATGGGGAATGAGACGGGTCGCTTTTGACACTTGCACTCTCTTGAGTCTCTGTGGCAGGCCTTGTAAGTTCAGGCTCCTTCTTCTCTTCAAAGTCTTCATTGAACAAATCTTGTATGTCATCTTCTGGAACAGTGTTTGCAAGTTCATCTATTAGCTCCTGCCACTCTTGATCGTTCAGATTAATGTCTGAGAAGAGTTTGTTCTGATTTGACAGAGATGTCTCTGAAGTATCTATGCAGGTAGGATCGTCCAAAGGCTCTTGCTTTAGTTCCTTGTTCTGCAGGACATTAAAACCATCGTCTAACTCACTGCAACCATTGACAGGGAGCTTTATCTCTGAAAGCCCACCATTTTTACCCAAGTCTTCTAGCCCACTACTGTGAGTTCCACTGTTCTGCAGGGGTAGGGATGCTTTCATGTCAAGCTGGTGAAGAGGAGAAACAGCAGGCAAAGGCAAGTTATTGGGCAAGTTGTTGATTGCCTCGATGCCTGGTACATCCTTCCGTATCCGCTTGCTGGTTGGAGAAAAGCTGCCATCGCAAACTCCATTCTGCTGCTCTCCATTGAGAGGTGATCGTGCGCCTTCCAACTTCCTTTTTACAGTCTCTTGAAGCTTAAAGGAAAACAAGAGAAAAAAAAACAACAATGTTGACCAGTTGCAGAGAGGAAGAAAAGTGCTGATGAGCCATGTGACAGATAACCACTCTAAAAAATAAAATCACAAGCACTTTGCGTGGTGCTAACCTAATCAAATCACAAAATTTATTATATATATGTGTGTAGTATGTGGCAGGGACTAACATAAAAGACAAATAACTAACAGAAGTGGTAACAGGAGAAGTCCAGGAAAGCAACCAAATTAGCTGTAAGAATATCATAAAGAACAATGTATTCACATAGGCTTTATTTTATGTTCAAAAAAAAAAAAAGTAAAGCAGTGTTAGGGTGCACAGTCCTCTCCTACCGCAACCAAACATTAAGTTCTCTGCTCTATGTACCAGGCTAAAAAAAGCAGCCTCCATTCGCTCGCACAAAAACAATAGTGGGGAGGGGAGGAAGCAAAGAGATCATAGCTCCAGAGAACTCCTTCAGGACATGCTTGCATCCTTGATACTAGAACAATAGAAGACCAAAAAAAACCCAAACGATTTTATCCAAATTTTAAGTACTTTTAAAGGGTAATCTCAGCCACTCAGCTCCCAACCCTGCCTAAACCAGAGGTCCTCAGCCTTCTTCCCACAAGGCAGACTCCATTTAGGTCTCCCATCCTGGAGGGCAGGCTCCCCTTTCATCCCAAGTGCAGGACAGGCAAGCAAACTCATCTTCTCATCCCTGCTCAGAGGGAGCAGTCAGAGAGGACAGCTCCCTGCCCTGTGCAGGCTGTTGGGAGCACAGGGCAGAGAACAGCTGCACGCAATGGGATGCTACATGGCTCTCACCCCTCTGCTTCCGTGTCCTAAAATCCTGCACTGAGCTGAACACCGCTGCATTTATCCAGTGTCACTGGCATGTGGCTGAAGTCTTTGAGCGAGCCTGTTCTCCCTTTGCCCTGAGACCATGCTAGCAAAATGCTGAGCTGCAGTAAGAACAGCCAGACTGAAGGGCCTGTGGCAGGCTACTAGTGATGAAGAGAAGACAGTATAAGAAAGACAAACCTTAAATTTGTCCTAATACCAAGTCAGGGATTAACAAGAGCGATTACCTCCTGAGAAATAAAACTGACTCCACACATTTCACAACACTTTGCATCCATTAAGGAATAGGGATGAAACTGATACAATTTCACATTTTGCATCTTTCAGTGATTTATCCTGAACCCATCACCTTATTTGTACATGAATGTTTACCAAGAGAATCAAAACTATCCAGAGGCAAATAACCAACCCTAAAAATACCAGCTCCTAAAGATGTAGTCATGTGGTAAAACTTGGATGTCCCCCTGTACAAATATACAAGGACTTCAGTGAAAGTAAAAGCGGGGCCAGTATATAAATATTAATATCTGTGTTTATTATGTATTACAACACAAAGCAGCTTTAAGATGGAAACTATTTTCCATCAAATATCAGATGTACAATGATCTTGCCTTGCTGCAAACAAAAAAAGACCTATTCTGAGTGTCTCGCTCCACATTATCCTCCTTCAGACATTTTCAGATGTGGGGACAACGGAACAATCTATTCCCTTTACTTCGTTTGTTTGCTCGCTGAACAACTGTAGGTAGAAAGAAACATAGCACAAAGGTCTACTAGGAAGGAACTTCTGCATACAAACTTCATGGGTGGCAATGCATCTTAGCTCCAGCGTTTTGAAGGGCTCAGGGCCACAAAAACAGATGCACCTTTTTTAAAGGTACCACACACAAATATTCTGAACAACTTCATTCAATGCAAGCGGCTGTTTCCACGTCCTGATTTCACTCTTGACCACCATGTAAAATAGTGGATGGCCTGAGTGTCATGCACTGACCACAGACAGGCCAGCAGCTTACTGCATTAGGACTGCACAGTGTCTTGGAATAAAACTCCAGCACCTCCCCTTCCCTCTGTAAAAAAAAAAACAAAGCCTGAAGTAAAATACTCTCCTGCAAAGCATCCTCCACTTCCTTCTAAGAAGTAGTGCCTGGCTTGTGCATGTGATTTACAGTACGCTTCATGAAGACATTAGCCTCAGAGTAGAGATTTATATCTTGGAGCAGAAGACTCTTCATGCATAAAATAAAGCAAAAACAAAATCCTTGCCAGGTTCATAGGCTTTTACCTCTATTTACACAAAACATTTGGCCGATGGAACTGCATTTCAAAGCAGAAAAGAGGGTGAAGCAGGACTTGCTGTTATTTACATGCCTTTGGAGAAACTCATTGCGGAGCAGGAAAAGGTCAAACTTTAGCGGGCTGACTCTTAAAATGACTCGACTGGGGGGGCAGAGGAGGACAGGAGCTGTGCATGCCAACACGCAGCCACGAGAGGACCTGGCCCAGATGATCTAACCTGCCCTGAAATTGTCAGCAGGGCTGCTCGGACATGCCACAGCACACCCGACACATAAACAACAGAGCACCGAGGCTGTCGGCGGGGCTTTCATCTGCCGGGAGAAGCTGCTTCGCTTCATCCCACCAGCAGCAATTCATTTTTCAAAAGAAATTAGACCAAGGTGCTGTTGTTATAGCAACAGTCAGAGCCACTTACCCGGCCCCATCCCCCCTGCTTATGCTGACTTCAGCGGGCAGCTATTTCAATTATGTATGGGGAGTGACCAGGACAGCGGCTGCTTAGTTCTTTTATTGCTCTTTCAAAAATTTAAAAGACAAAAAAAAAAAAAAAAAAAGAAAAGCAAGAAAAAGGCACAGAGACTAAATCCTCCTCCTGCCTGTGGAAGCCGAGCAGCACTCGCAGTGCCTCACACAGCTTTGCTTCCAGCTGATGGCCAGATGACATGAGAGCCTGCAGACAGGCACGCTGCGGCAGGTTCACTCCCCAGCTTTTTGCACAGTGCCCAAGTGCTTGGCTCATGCCACGGTGGCTGCGATGAGTGGCACTACTCAACGTGACTGGACCTGTCAGATCACCTAAGCAAAAGTGCAACAGCTGTAACAACCTCATCTGAGATCGACGGGGAGTAATTACTATCGCCATCTGCATGCCACCAATTCAGCTCAGACACGTGAAGGGATTCCTCAGCTCTTGGACATCCTTGCTGGACTGCCTCTGAGATAGCCATTAACAAATCAGCAGTGCCAAAGGGCAGACACGACCGCCCCTTGTGATCAGCGTCTGAGGTCCTCCAGCTCCACAGCAGCCTCATGATGATCTCAACTAATCTTGCTGCAGGTGGAACACAGAGATGAGGAGGGAGCAAGACAGGTGTTCAAAAACCAGAACTGAGTGCAGCCAGGTAAAGCCCAGGGACAGGAGGCTGCTTCCAATAGGTGAAAATACTTTGTGCATCAAACCATCCCCACTACCTGAACTTCCTCACACTGCTGCACATACCGCACCAAAGCCTATGTTTAAAGGATGAAGCCTGACACAGCAAATAGATATGGCATTGTAACTGATCACTCAATGCATGCTGTGCTCCTCCGTGCTGGGACTGTCTGCCCAGTTCTGAAAGACTCACAGAATCATTAAGGTGGGAAAAAGACCTCTAAGTTCCCCTATTCCAACCATCAGCCAATCCCCACCATGCCCTCTAACCATGTCCCTCAGTGCCATCCCTCCTGGGATGGTGACTCCTGCACGTCCCTGGGCAGCCCATTTGAGCACCTGACCACTCTTTCTGAGAACTATTTTTTCCTAGTACACAACCTGAACCTCCCTTGGTACAACTTGAGGCCGTTACCTCTTGTCCCATCACTGTTAGCCAGGAGAAAAAGCCAATCCCCACCTTGCCATGACCTCCTTTCACACAGTTGTAGAGAGCAATAAGGTCTCCCCTGAGCCTCCTCTCCTCTGGACTGAAGAGTGCCAGTTCCCTCAGGTGCTCTTCATAAGACTTGTGCTCCAGACCTTTCACCAGCTTCGTTGCCCTGCAGGCCACTGAAGCATTTCAAATGCACAGGAAACTCCCATTGTGAAATCTGTTTGAAGCTGGTAGAAGTCTTGCTCTGCCAATCTCCCCAGTAACCTCTGCAGGTTCACTGCGTCACCTCTGCTGAAAGAATGAGGTTAAACAGCTGCCTGCTACCTGAGCAGCTCAGGTCTGCTGGAGACTACCATCGGCCTTGTTTTTGCAAGCAGTTATCTGAAGAACAAACCGCTTGTGTTAACAGCCAGGAGTAAAAAAAGCTCAGAGCGTCAGGTAAATCTGAAAGAGTAAGGAAAATGATCAGTTTAGCTGGGTCCACTGGGCAGGAGCAGTTAGTGTGTTGAACAGCAGCTGGATGCAGAGCCAGCAGTGCTCAGTCCCTCTACCAAAGCTGCCTGCCTAGCCAGCAGCAGGATCATGCTGTGAGGTCAAGTGGAGCCCAGGGAAGAACGGGAGCAAAACAGACACTGCAAGAGAGCAAAGCAGTACCAGCACTGGTGAAGCCAAAGCAGGTAAATGCTGCAACTCTGACCACCTGCAGTCAGCATGGTGGGATTCTAATGTAGGCCAGCGCAGCTGGAGAAAGCACGCATCGGGACATGCTTCCCTCAGCACTGCCAGAAAGGTGAAGGATGAGAGGAGGAAAGGGGACGGTTCTGTAGAGGTGGGAGAGAGAGAGGTCTGCATCTATTACTCCTCCCTCAGGACTCAACTCCGCAGCACAGATATTTCCCCTTCACAAACCAAAGTTCTGTTTTTCCATTGCTCAACCTGTGGGATAAAAGAGGACTTCTAGCCCTGCACATACTAATTGCAGCAAAACAGAGAAGATAAGCATCTCTACCGGTGTTTACTGCACCCTTTCAAACCACCCATCGTACCGCCGCAAGAAACATTTTCTGCTGTGGGAATTAACAGGAAGAAGAATGCCTCACTAATGAAGTGTGCAAGAGTGGAGAATATATACAGAAAGTAGTGGAGAAATATATACAAAAAAAAAATCTGAGCAGCAAAGTCAGTATTGTGTACATGTACAACATGTTAGGGAAAAATACTTGTGCTCTTTCTTGCAGACTTGCATACACATATCTTATATATCAATTCCAGTTTGCCTTGAAAATATTTTCCCTTCTAATTCCTGCCTCTCCCTCTCCACAACTCCAACCTCACTATGAATGCAGAGTCACTGAATGACATGCTTTGAGGAGACTTGGAGTGCAGGGTCCCCGGGGAAGCTGTTGAGTAAAACACGGGCAATGGATGCAATTAATTTCCTCAATACAAAATCATTGGCAAGTTTAACTGGACTTCACAGCACAAATTATTTCATGGATGAGATGCTGTCATCGCTGCCACACAGCCCGAGTGCATGATCTACATGGCTCGCTCCTCCTCAGGCCCATCCAATTTAATCCTACTTTAGTCCAGTCGGATAAGCACAGGCGAAGCAGTAACCTCATCACGTCTGGAGTGCCAGCACTCCTCTGCTTGTGCAAAAGTCTTAATGAGGGTGCTAAGAGCCTGAGCGCATCACTCCTTAGCTGGCACAGCCTGCTCCTGCCACGCACAGCACAGCTGTGCCATGCTCTCCCTGCAGCTGCCCTCGCAGACAGCAAGAGCTACGTCCTCAAGGTGTGTTAGGAGGTTTTAGCCAGGCAGGCTCTAATTGACTTGTCTGGCAGTTGTGCCGATGAAACATGCCCAATCTGCTTTGTATCTTCACAGGAAAAGAAGAATGATAAAAAGCAGACACTGCAGAGCATTAGAGCTACACCTCCTGAAGAACTGCAAATCAGGGTACAAAATAAATGCACAAAGCTGATATTTAAAGCTAAGCAGCAGCAAAGCACCCTAACCAGTGCTGCTGTGTTATCGTTGGGTTTGTACCACAGCTACTCACTTGCTATCCACTATTTTTTTAAACTACTATGCAACACTAGGAATAGTCCCCTGGGGAAACCTAGCTCCAAATCATCCTGGGATGAGCACAAATGCTGGCAAGCTGGTGAGGTGTGATTGTGCCAGCCCGTTGCCTACTGAAGGGGCATTTGGGAGAGGAAAGTTCTGATGCTCTGCAAAGGAACAACCACTCTCTGATCCAGCCATCCCCTTTGCCATTGTAGCACTGGTAAGATGAGAGCTCTATTCACATCTTCAGAATCAAAAGTCAAAAAGCCCTTAAAAAGGACAGAACTTAACTGAAAGTTCTAGCATAGGAAGGGCTTCAGAAAAATCCAGAATTAACCTATTCCCCCCACCTTCCTCCCAACAGTTCCCTCATCAGTACAATCAGCTTGATCCATCTCTAGGAAAGAAGAGCAGCACTAGAACTGCTTGTTTGCCTTGCCTTTGCATATCTATTTAAAAGACTGCACACAGCAGCAGTTTTGTACAGCTCCTTCACAAACCTGCGTGGTCTTGTACAGCCCAGTCACGCAATGTGCTGAAGGCCTCAGCTCCTGTTAAGGTCACTGTGTACTACGGGTCCGGTTAGAAAGATTATTTCTTCTGCACCAATACTTCTTCAGTGAGGGATGCTAAGTCTCATGAAACAAGTATTTATGGTCTCTTTTGCTTTCCATAGAGGCTATAGCCAGCACTGTCAAAAAACATTGCAGGACCCTCAAAAGATCTGCATTATCAGAGCCAAAGGATTGTCCTGGATTACTCTGAGCATGGTTTGAGAGCTACTTGCCATAGGCTAAAGGCCAGGCAGTATCAAATAGTAGTTTTGCCCTAACTATGGTCAAGCAAACCTTATAAACTTTATTTCTTTGCTGCCACAATGTCTTCACTTCAAGCTGACCTTGAGTCCCACACAGGAAAATAACAACAACTAATGGAAAAGTACTCGTCTGGTCTCCCAGATCCCAGTGATTACAAGTCACAGGCTCCCAAGGCCAGATGTGCTGCATGGAGTGAGCTGCAAATGTACCATTTAACTCCACTGAAGAAGTGTAAAGAGGAAGAAAAGAGATTTTAAATTGAGGTTCTGATTCAGCAAACTATTTAAGCACATGCTTCACCTTCTGCACTCTAAGCAACCTAAAATACAAAGAATGATTTAAGCAACCAACGGCTTTATCTGAGGCCCTCACTCAGCTCATACTTGATTTCCTCTACAGCAGCCACCTCCGCCCCAGCATAAACCTCTCCCTTGCTCCCACTGCCAGTCTGAAAACACAGATCACGTAGATGATCTGCATATGTGCACTGACTTTGTGCTTCCTTGAAGCCAGATCCTAAAAAGGATGCATTCCTTTGTGATATGGCAAATCGCTTCACTCCCTGCAAGTACCTGGAGTGCCCAGGGAAGACAGCATCTGTGGAAAACCTGGCCAAGCAGTAAAGCATGTGCTCCCGGCAGTTGTGTCCTGTCAGTGGGCTACGTGGACCATTTCTCCCAGTGCTCCCCTTTAGCTTCCTCAGCAGCGTGAATGCACACCCACACACGTGTCCAGAATCAGGGAGTGGCCTGTGAGATGGGAAAGGATGGTCTGCCAGCATTCATCTGGCCTAAAGCTCTCTTTTCATGTCTGAAGGACATCAAGAAAAAAGGTGCGTGTGTTCAACCCAGCAGAAGGGGTAGAGTTAAGGGCTGGATATAACTTGCCACATGACGTTGAACACCTCAGCAATGACTAGTCTTGTGAACGCGACCCATATTTGCTGCTCTGCCCTTCTCCTAAAACTGTTAGGATTGCAGGTTCCTCATTATCACAGTATCTCATCACCAAACATCTTTGCAAAAAACGTTAGCTGTTACTAAGGAGAAACCACATCTTACTTTCGTAAAGCCGTACAGGTACATCTACACATAAAGGTGCTCAGCTCTGCTCAGAGCTTACCTAACAGTGTCTCTAAGTACAGCAGTAGTTGCCCGTCTGCAGGGAAATTCCCCAAGTTCCCAGCTGTTCTGAGTCTGAACTTGCAGAAACGGGAAGGAAAGTCAGAATATACAGCTTCAACATGCCTTCTTACAAACCTAAACTACAGCCAAGGGAGGGGTGCTGAGCTAAACAGCACTAACCCCCAGCTACTCATAGCCACACACCATTCCCCCCCACCCCCACCAAATCTGGTGGCCAAAAAAGGAAAAAAAAAAAATCCCTGTATTTTACACGCGTGCACACATAGCTGCTGCCACGATATTCTTACGGGGCTTTGTCTCAGCTATCTCTGCATACTAAGTACATATCCAAACTAAATTCCAATTTTAAACCCTGTTCACCTCTGAGAGCTGGTTGCCTTCAACAGTGTCAGATAAGCATACAAAGATGAGAGCATTTTCTATTGTTAGGTGCTCTAGGTAAACAAGAGTTAAGGCTCAGTCACCAGGAGCACTACAGTTTCTTACTAAACCCCTTAGAAGTAAGAAGCACATAACAGTTTGCTGTTAGATAAGCCAATGAAGTGCACCATAAACCAGCTGTGCACTCATGTAATGGGCTTCAACTGATCTTATTTTCCTTCTTAAAAGACTTTTAATTCCTGTCTTTTTCTCCTGTTTTAGCAGCGATGAGCCAGCCAGTACCAAGGCATTTTCAATCTTTCAGTCTGCAGATGAAGCGCTCTTGTGCTGCTACCAGAACTATGTGGATGTGGACCTCAGAGAACAGTAGTGGGCTAAATCTAAAACAGAAAAATATTTGTACTTTAGAAGAAATACAAACCATCACTTAGCACTTAAATGGTGTCTTATCATTCAGTTGTAAGCACAAATTAAACCTCTGCATCTCACTTAAGAAAACCTGAAGTTGTAGATTCTAAAGGCTGTAAAAGCAAAGAAATCAGCACAAACAAGGAGATGTTACAAAAGAAGGTAAATGAGTGCTCGCCCATCTCTGAAGAGCTAGGTTTGCAGGGAAGGAACTCCACAAAGGAGGAATCTCCAACAAGAGATCCTTCCTCAGTGGCAGTCAGTCCTTAAATGAGGTCTAAGAGGCCTGGTCTAAGAGCCAGGCTCCACCCCTTACGGTCATGCAGGTGAATCACCTTCACCTGTGCTTCCAGGGCTGACCAGATCTTCCCTACAGGTGCTCCATCCGTAGTTCAGGCCATGACTGAGCAGTTTCCAGACATACACAAAGTTAGCAGCAGGGCTAGGATTGAATCCCACTCTCTTTAATCCTGTGTCCACCCAGTGGGAAAATAAAATATCTTACACCTTCTCAGATCAATTGGCACTTCTGCTTCTATTTCTCCTCTTATTCACAAATCAAACAAACAAACAAACGGTGACTAAGACAGAAAATGCCCACAAACTCCTGCAGGTAACTAACTGTAAGAAAGTTACAGGCAAGAATTAGTCTTAAGGATGCAATTCATATCCCCTCTGTCAAGCTGAGGTAGGAACGGCACAAATCATACTATAGAAGTTCTTTCTCTTTTCGCTGACCTTGAAGGCAGCCTTAGAAACCAGCTCAAAGAGAGGCATCCACAGTCAGGCGCGTGTACTGGATCTTCCCCAAGCCACCAACGTTATTTGCCCAGTCACAATTAGGGCACTAATTACATGCTACTGCTATTGACATCTGTGCTTAATTAAGATCTCTCTCTTTGTGGGTCAAGTCCTTCCCCCAGTTTCATTTCCAGAAGCTTCAGTTTTGTCTCACTTAAATCTAAGAAAAAACGTGAAGTCTTCATAATTTGGGCTACAGCTATGATGCTGCACGTGCACTGGAAAGACTCCTACCTTCCTGCAGGGCCAGTGGAAAAAAGGATGCGTAGCTCCAAATTTGTGCTTGGTTATCTACACACCTAATCACTTCTGGACAATTTAAAAAGAGGCAAGGGTAAGGGGAGAGGTAGCAGGGGGGTTGAGTTCAAATTGCAGATAAATAGCGTTGTGATGGTTTAAGCATAGTCTAAGCAAAGTCTGGAGAAAAAGTATGCAATTAGACACACAGATAGCAGGGAAATACAGACAAGCTTTGGAATAGGCAAGCACTTCTTCCTTATTTAATAACAGCGGTAAGTAACCTTAGTAACAACTTCAACAATGAGCAAGCATGCTTAAGAAATGATGGAAAATTGACGAGGTATCGGGAATATAGCACCATGTAAGTCTGCTGCATGATAAAGCTTCCCTCAGTATGAGAGCTTGTTTATAAAGAAAATTACACGGGCAGCAGGTTGAGTTTTTCCTAGGGCTATTTACAATACTCTTTTATTTTTCCTCCTTTCTTCTAAGCTTTTCAAAACTGTCAAATGAAAACAAAAGCCTGGCAATTAGCATACTTCAGAATTACATTAAGGGCCAGCTTTAAAATGCACAGCTGCCCCAGAGCGACTTTTTTCCATGCCAGGTGGAAGACACTAGGCCAAGAACCAACCTCAAATATTCTGGGTCCTAGTGGCTGCAGCAAGGATTTACAGGAGACCATGGTCTCAGCACGTCTGGGGACAGCAGTAACTTGTGGGTTTTTGTTTTTTTTCTTTGGTTTAATTTTGCCGAAGCCAAAGCTGCCTGCCATTGCCAAACTCCAAATTCAGAACCACAGGAGCACTCGACACTGCAAACATAGTTTGTTCTCCTGACTCATCAGTAAAGTAGCGGCAGCGTTCTCCTTTCCCTGCTAATGAGAGAGAACCCAAAGCAGATATTTTCCCCCCTCCAGAGTTCCCTATGTCTCTGTACTGCAGCATAAACTACTCAAGGCTGTTCTCCCAGTACAAGGCCTGGAAACCTTGCCAGGCAGCGAGACACTGAACGCACACTGGGTGAAAGGCTCCCTGCAGAGGACGCATCCTGCAGCATTGCGCGATGCCTTTTTTGGGAACACCGTCTCCCTAAGCAGCTGCTGTCTAGCAGTGGCTCAAACCACAAAGTTTCTGACTAAACCACAGCTCCGTACCCGCTCGCCTCTTGGTCCCAGCACAGCAGGGTTGCCAGACGGCTCTGTGCATGCTGGCATTCCCAGTCTCTTAGTAAAGACATGCAGGCAGGAGGCCCTGGGGAGATTATTGCTCTAGAGCTGCTGTCCTGTGAGGAATTAAAAGCTGTAGAGCTCCTTGTCTCCTCTGCTTTCCACAGCTCTGCCAGACCTCTGAAGCTCTCCTCTGAGGCTATGAAATACAAGTGGAATACCAGCACTGGTTGGCACTGGGAGGCTTTAAGGCACCAGGTATGAACCACACATCATCCAAGTGGGAAACACTGGCTTCTCCCTTGTAATGTTGCCATCTTTATTTCTCTCCTGACATTTTTCCTGTATTTCCACAGTTTCAGATCTGAAACATCAGCTCTGAGACTGCAGAAGGCAAAGCAGCCCTAGAGCATCAACCTTCCTTCCGACAACTCAACAGTCTCTTCTTGCTCCCACCTTCAGCACATGTTCTGCAGTCCACCTCTCCCCATCTCTCTGACTGCTCTCTTCCCAGCACTTCTGGTCTTTATCTGTCTTCGAAAAGCCACGAGAACGGCTGACCTCATTAGAAGCTTCCTCAAAAAGTGAGCTGGAGCTGGGCAACCATTTCCTCCAGCAATTCTCAAGTTCACACATGAGAAATGAGAAGCAAAGCGAGGTCTTGAGTTCAGAATTCCACCCCACCATTCAAGAATAAGCAGAAACTATCTAAAGGAGCTGAAAAGGCAAGTGCTTGCAGCTGGGCAGAAAGGAAGGGCTGGTGCCATGCTTGCTCTTCTTATACTCTGCTTCCTGATCTCAGTTGCAGGGAGAATGCTGGGCTAAATGCTCCAGTTCCATTGTTCTTCAATCTACAGTGCCTGCAGAAGAAAATCTACTTAGAGGCTTTTCACTAAACAGCAAACAAACAGAAACCCCTCTCTAGCAGCTTTTGAGTGCTCTCATCTTGAAGCATTCCGGTGATAATACAGGTTTTTATAACGCTGCAGCTATAGAATACCATTTCCAGTGACCCCTGAACAAACATGAGTTGGCGCAGGAGTAACAACCTCAAGCACTTGCTTACTGCTTATTGAATATGGTCTGAACGCCAGACTGTGGTCATCCTATTAAAAGATGAAGAAACGAACATACTTTCTCCTCCTCCCCTGGTCACCTCTCGTTTCCTCCCAGAACTTCAGCGTAACAATGGCCCTCCTCACTGATTTTAGGTTCCCAAGTATCTAAAAGGAGGACCTGTGTTAACTGCCTTCCCGTATGCAGTCCTTCTTTATAAGAAGGACTCATATAATAATCTTCTTACTAACAGCCAGGGCGTACAGTATAAATAAAACCCATTATCTCACACACAGAGTGGGTACTGCAGTCAGACAGCAGCCGGGACCGGTGGGAGCAGCAGACAAGGGAGCCTTGAGGCTGAAATCTTCGACCTGCTGCGGCCCCTGACATGAATGACAATGTCGTGTGCAGAAAGCAGCTTTGCCAGGGAGCAGAGCAGCTGCACGGCGGATGGAAAGCCACAGCACGGCCAGGAAAGGGAACGTGAATTGTCATGCCACTCCGAGTGCGTGCTCTCTGCTTTACAAGCACAAGCGAATCCTCTCCGAAAATGACATCTGTCTGAACTTATTTCAACAATCAACCCGTTAAATTATTGAAAACATATCAGGATAAACACACGGATATCCCAGGTATGCAAAGAGACCACTTACACTTTTTCCTAGCTGTTCTTAACTCTTCACACGCGATGCTGTGACTTGAATAAACTCTCCATAAATTTTGCATACAAAAAATTGCAGAAGAAAGAAAGAATCGACCTCCCTGGCAGAACTTTTAACACCATTACTCAGAATGATTAGTTTGGCCACTGGAGGGCTCCAATATTGTTCCGTAAAAGTAAAAGAAAGTTTACTCAGAAGGATAAACACGTTAACAAACAGCTTGGGCAATGAAGTTCAAACATAATTTGCAATCTGAACCAAGATGTACACGTTTGCAAGTATTTTGTAAGAGTCTGAGCTAATATGACTGTTGCTTTGCTCTTGTAGCACAGAAACGGCTGAAGGAGAATGATTTTCTTACAGCTCAGCCAACGTGTGCCTCCTCAAGTGCAGCGCCTATTAAAATGATTGTTGTATGCAACAGTGGAATGATTAGCTGTCTGCAGAAAAGCCAAAACCACAGGTTTCATTGGTACATGTCAGTAAATATCCCTCTGCATGAGAGCCCAGTGCTGCAGAGTGCAACTCAAGTACATTTTGTGTCCCTCCCATCACTGGAGCCTTCTCGATGAAAGCTTCCCAAGATAAATCACGCAATTAGTAACCGTGAGCGCAGGGAGGAGAGCCTGCTATAAAAAGTCCTTGAATGTTTTTTCCTTCTTGGAGAAGCCGTGGCTGGGAGTTTCATTTTCTAGGAGAATTTATACGTTCAAGTGTATAGAGTCAAGGAATAACTGGCCTGAAAACTTAATGGGTATTTTCCAGTGACATGGCAGCCAAGATTTTATCAGAAAAATGTATGTGGCACTGCAGAAGCCAGTATGGGCACTGATGTCAGCTGATAAGCTAATGACTGCAGCTTATCAGCTGATAAGCTAATGACTGCAATGCTCCAGTTAAGGGTAAAACAAAAGCTAGTTCAGTACAGGAGCAGGAGAAGAAGTATTTCAAGCATCCCACTACCTACAGAAGGAAGCAAAACGTCAGGTAGGGGGAATTAACTCTGGGCCGAGTTCCTGAATGTCGGAAGTCATACACAGAGACAAATTTTGGAGCTGAATTAAGCACTCCCATAAAGCAGGTACTACGATAAGCCCAACAGAGCACTGTTCTTGTCTGATGAAGTGTATTGACTTGGGTGATGCAGAAGACACTGTGGCTTGCTGGCGCCTTGCTCCGCACACACTATTTTTTCCGCTTCTTCAACGTAAAGGCAAAAAGGAAAAAATAGCTTGCTTAAAATATCCCTGCCGTGCTCCTGTAGCCCCTTCCTCCAGCACATCACGTGTTAATGCCAATCTGCTGGGAGACTGCAATTTGAACATAATGAGATATTAATGAGCTTTGCACATGTCCCCAGTCGCAACAGTTCTCTCTGCCCGCTCACTTCCCACAGCTCTACAGAGTTGATCCTCTTGTTTTCCTGATGCTGCACTTGTGTCTCGCATCTCCCCTCTCTCTCCCCTTCCCTCCCCCCAAACCCCACTGCACTGCTCACCTTAAGCTGCCAGCACTAAAGAGCACCAAATGGGCTGGCACTGTCTTGTTTCCTGGCCTAATGGATGCTTGTTTAAACACTGGAGCTGTTTGCATTGCTGCGGCTCACTGCATGTTAAACACAGTCCTCTGAAACCCTACGCCAATCCAATAAAGGTATCAGCAGTTCAGCGTGGGGAGGCAATTACCATGAAGTCCCAAGTGTGCCTTCTAAGCTCAAGGAAGGAAAATTTGATCGAACAACTAAAAGCAAAATCTGATTCGGTTCAGCATCACGTGGAGGACACAAGGTTTAACTGCAGCCAGGCCTACGGAGGGCAGAAGGAAATCAATGGGCGAGCTGGGGAGAGCGACTGCACGTTGTGAAGAGGGCTTTAAGCCGGCCTGTTAGCAATGCTGCCTTCAGAGCCACTTCCCTCCCCTTTCTTCCGTGTGCCAAGGTGTGCTGCCTTTCTTTCTGCTTTTTTAATGATATGCTACCAATTTCTTTTCACCCTTCATCAGTTCTTGAAACAATTCTCTTTCTGGGAAAGGTCCTTTCCCTGTGCAAAGTCATTGTCATATCAAAGGGGAAGTGTTACACAGGAACAGCGATGAGAGAGGGCTGATGGTAACCAAAAAAAGATCTGTGCTTCATCGAGAGATGAAATAGACCCAAACCTCAGACTAATGACAGTCAATATTTCAATGGATCAGCTTTTTACCTGGGCGAGGGCAGAAAATCAAGGGAGGAAGAAGCTGTATTTCAGTTCATTTAATCCACAGAAACAAAGCCTCTCTAAAATGTTCTGCTTCCTCTGCTTTTAAGTGAGAGATAAGGAGATGGGGGAAGGGAGGGAATGTTTCCATTTTATTCTTTTATTGTATTTTTTTTTTTTTTTAATTTTAAGCAGAGTCTAAGATGGCCTCACTTCAAGGGCAGCTTTGCAAGGCTGCAGAAAGTTTCCTAAGCACTCGCCGCAGCCATAAAAGGGGACTGCCACACCATATAGGACGGCTGGGGCACCAGCCCCTGTGCCCCTGGCTGTACCCTTTCCATCTCTGCAGCGTTAGGATCATGCACACGGGTGGGAGGGACGTAGGGGCAGCCTCACAGAAGGGAAATGTGCCTTCCTGGAGAAGGTCCTGTGCTATGCAGCCCTAGCTCACCCCTGTACCGAGGTGGTGGGCAGGGTGAAGCTCAGGCTTGCCTGCATCACAGCCAGCTGTGCTGCACCAGCACTGGAGGGCAGCGAGTGGATAATGGGCTTAGGGATCAAGCTGTGCCTTCCCAGCAAAGTCCCCACAGGTCAGACAGCAAGCTGAAAGGCAGAGGGCCAGCGCTGACTGATTACTGGGGATAAGTGTCACCAGGCGGCTGTCACTCCCGGACACACCGCCATTCTCAGCACTGGAACGGGGAGGGCAGCCAGAGGAAGCACTGTCTAATTTTACAAAAGGGCATGTGAGGGGAGGGATTGTTTCCTTATTTGTTTTTACAAAGCAGGAAAACAACTGGCGGGGAGAGGATGGAGTTAACCCCAGCATCTCGCCTTCCGCACACTGCTGAACCCCCACGGGCTCCCAACTCCAGGCATGCAGCGGGATGCCAGCGGGGCCTGAGCTGAGAGCGGCTGCCTGGGGAGCTCTGACAGGAACCAGGGGTGTTCAGCCTGGGGGAGAATGTTGGGAAACTGCTTTTTCTGTTTTTGTTTTTGTTTTTCCAATAAAGAAGGCCGGGGCAGGGAAGGGCACGCACGGTAACTTTCCAATTTCCAGCTTTATAGCAAAACATAAACAAGCAAGCAAGCAGCAGTTGTTTTTGTTGGCATTCCTTGCCAGGGCTGGGGGAGGATGAGCTGGAGACATCGTGTCTAGGTAAAGGGGGAATCCCCTCTACACACCCTGCTGCTGCTGGGGCTTTGACTCTGGGGATGTAATTTCCACAGGAAAGCACCTTACAAGGATTGCTGCTAAGGCAGGGCAAAGCGTATTGGCCTCGGGGGAGGAGCAGGGCAGCAGCCAGTGCCGACCAGAACCAAAACAAACAAGAACCAGGCTGCCTTGAAAGCATCAGCTTCTGAGGGCCCTGAGAGACTCTTGTCACGTTATGACTTCTTCCCTCTCTTGAAAACCGAGTGCTGCTTCTGCAAGAGCTTGAGCCCACTCGCCTTCTCACCAGTGGGAAGTGCAGTGCTTTCCTGATGCAACTAGGGAAGGATGTGGCTCTCAAAATCATCATCCTCTGCAGAATCCAGCCTTTAATTTGAACTAAACAAAACAGAAAAATACAGCCCTTGCGACTGCAGGGATAACTTTCCAAATACAACCCACTGCTGTGCCGTGCTTCTGAGTCTGCAGGCAGGCTGCTCCTGTTGCTCCCAAGAAGCTGCACAGCAAAATCAATAAGACTCATTAATGATAATCAGTACCCTATGGGCGCAGCAAAACTGACAAGAATCCTGCCAGGTTTGTCCTTCTGCTGCTACGTGGGGAAGCTCTGACTGACAGGAAAGGTAGATTTCCCACTTGCCTGCGTGTGATGGTGAGAGGAGGCTGCAGACGAGTCCTGCGGGAAGGTGCAACCACGACAGCATCCCACAAGGATCAGCACTCGCTACAGTCAGAGAAGAGCTTTTCACCCTCACCATCACCTGCACAGAGGATGTGGTTTTCTCTTTTTTATATCACAATCTACCATTCTACTCAGAACAACATAAGCTTCCCTGCCTCCTGACCCCACCAAGCCAAAGGGCCAACAAGCTGCAGGTCCTGACAGCAGCCATGCCCTCAGCTTTGAAATGAACAGTGAGCTGTATCATGAGCTTTTAAATAATACGAGGTGTTTCAGGTGCTATTTTCACTCTCTTACCTCTGGCACAGTGGTAGACAATCTGCTACCCCTTGTCCTCCTATCTGGAGGTGAACCACTCAGCACTACGGAGCTATTTTGGGACTCTAGGAAGAGACTGAATGGACCCCTCAAACTTCTTCAAGGTCTGCCTCTCCCCAGCTCTCCTCATACTTTGTATACTTCCAGTTCCTGCTTGTTCCTTTCAGACCAGAATCTCCTCGAACACCAAGGCCTTGCTCCCAATGCATGTGCTTTCAGACATGGACCAGCACAAGCAATGAAACAGATGTGTAGACAGGGCCACTGCAGATTAACCCCCATGGAAAGTTTCATTTCAGGTTGGAACTGTTACCCAACTATTGATCTCAGTTTCTCGCAGGCACACACTGCACACTTCTTACTTGCTTGAGACATATTTCACTCTTTGATTTTAAAATGATCCCTCAGAGGGGACTGACTCGTTTCCATCTTTGAGATCTGGCCCAAGGAGATATGCAAAAAAAAACCACACTGAGGTTTAGAGCAGCGAGTGTTTCCTCCTTCCCATCCCCACTGAATAATATGCGCCATGATAGCATAGCTATGTGCTTACATTTAGAGTGAATCATTCCCAAGAATAAAACAGACTTTTCCAGAAGCTAAGCCTACGCAACGTGGAGAGTTTACAATTAATCAACGTTATGGAAGGAAAATTGATGTCTGTACATCTAGTGCCTGTAATCAGCTTAGATTAAAAACTCTGAACGTTGTTACAATGCACACTTTCGAGGCAGATGGAAGGAAAGACAGAATCTGTATTTCAGGAATCTGCATGTCAGGAAAAAAATGCTGGGGAAGAAAAAGAAAATCCTGTAAGCGTTTCTCAAGCATAGTATCATCTCATCAGGTCATGCACAGGGTGACACCGAGGTAAAGGAAATGGAGAAAATGCCATTTCCTCCTTCATTTCCTCCAGATAGGAATGCAGAGCAAGGTTCCATCAGATTAGAAATCCAAACAACCAGGCACAGACTGAACTTCACGTTTGCCGTTCCTAAACTCACAGAGAAGTGAGGAGCAGTGTAGTGTGATGGAGCACCAAGATGTGGGAGAGGAGCATGGGAAACTGGTGGGGTGAGGAGTGAGTAGGGATGGCTGCCACCTCTGGTCTCGGATCCGAGGCCCTGAGGAGGCCTTGCTGCAGAAGACAAGGTTACTGTCCTGGGGGGAGGAATTTCAGGCTGTCAGTCACAGAAACAAGAGGAAAAAACCATGCCACTTCCAGAATGATTCAAATATGAGGGCTGCCTCAATTACATATATCAAGGAAAACTGCCAAGTTTCAACTCTCTAAACGTTAGGCCTTTGAACATACAGGTACCCCAGAGTTGAAAGATGCTTCTGGAAATGCATTCTGTTCCTGCCGGTTCACATCAATAGTTACTGCCTTGAAATCAGCAATGTTAGACTGGCATTTACTGTCACTAACCACACAAATCTACCACATAACGGTGCACAGAAATGTCAAAGCAGTCATCAGTTGCACTCTATTTCAAAGAACGTATCTAATGGGAATGTTATTATATGCTTGAACATTAATAAACTCACATCAGAAGCTGCTGACTACATTTGTTTTCGGTTGGGCTTTAAGAAGTCTGGAGTACTTTCTCTTTTCTTTATATGCATGTTGAGATGATGAGAAAAAGGTTATTAATGGTGACCACAGTATCATGCAGTTCTGAGCTGTAATTTGTGATTCTGATAACCAGCAACAGGAGCTTTGTAGAGACCAAAACTCAAGAGCCAGCCTAGAACTAGGATCTCAAAACCATACTATTCAAAGTCAGCTAGCACAGATTCTCACAAGAAACCTCACCCAGGTTTAATACAGATACCCAGTTCCCTTCAAGTCATTCAGGCCCCATATGACAGTGTCAAAGCTCCACTGCAACCTATAGATCAACATCAAGATCGGCTTATGCTGCCTCATACACGCTGCTGTGATGCTTTTTTTATGTAGGAAACACCATCACATAGCTCTTTGCTCCTAACAGCCTCCTCCCTCCCTTCCTCTCACTGCATGGTGAAGCGTATGGATGTGTGAGAAAGTTCACTACACATTTCAGACCTCTGCGAGTTATCTGATTTGCATCTGTTCAGCTGTGCTTTTGCCTTACATCTGCTCTTCACAAGGGATATTGTAAGAAGCTCCGAGCAAAAACAAAAACCAGGCAACTATAATGCTCCTCTCAGCATTTTTGTATCAGCAGCAATGTTGATACTTATGGAGATGACAAGTTTAGCAGTGTATGCATGTGTTGTGTTTTCTGCTGCTCTCCTTTGGAAGCATGCACAGATTCCAGCAGCAGCAGCATCCACACTGAAATAAACAGTACCACTCTGCTCAAGGCCTTCACTGGAAGGCCTTCCAGTAAAAGCTGGGGGACCGTTCTCCAGATTGAACAAGAGGTCGCTCTGAGTCAGAGCTCCCAGAACTGACAAAACTCTAGATTTATATCTCTCCGCATAAGGCCTCTGCCTGGTAACAGCTGCAGGTCAAAACCAAGACAAACATCATGAGCAGGCCAAGCGGGCAGGCTTTGGGCTGCCTGATTTTGGTGACTAATTGCTGCGGCAGCTTCTGCCTGCCCATTTCTTGCTGGCCAGAGAGGCCTCAGGAAGCTGGTAGATTTTGCAAGCAACACGCAGTGGTGAAGAACAAGATCCACTGGGAACCCGTCGTCTTGTGCCAGCCACAACCACAACCCAGCTGTGAATGCCACAAAATTGTTTTAAGAAAGCAAGGAAAGGGAATGCCCTCTTCGTTCCTCATCTATGTAGTCCAGGAGGCAGGCTGCTTTGCCCCATAAGATGCTGGGTTTGATCAGAGTATTACAGTGACACAAGGCTCTTTGACCTGTACCTTTCCAGAAGTCCCTCCTGGGTGCGTTTTGAAACCAGAACCTTACTCTTAGTGCACTGGGGTCTGGGAAGAGAAGGTGACAGAAGTGACCTTCAGCTCAGACCTGACATTATTTTGGCCTGTGACGGAAAGACTTGCTCCATAAAGAGCTTGAAGTTTCCAGCACTGCTGTGTATGTGAGGAAGGAGGCAGAAACACCACCACTCTTCTCTGTAGTGCTTCCCTGCTCTGTCTTCCCACAAACCTGCACTTCTGCAGGGAGAACAGAAGGTCCTGAGGTGTCCACTGTCCACTTGGCCATCCCTTCCAGAACCAGCTGTGAGGGGCTGGCAGCAACCGTGCGATGGAGCAGCAAATTATTAAAGAGACAATTGATAGTATCAATACAGTTCTCCTTGGAGTGACATACTGCAATTGGAACTGGGATATTTGGTTACTTTCAGGAAGAGAAAACCAAAACATACATACTGCAGCTTTCTCGCTATAACAGCCTTTAAAGAACAGAGGGGATGGAGGGAGACCAACAGTAGGTACAAGTGCTCTACTCATAAAGCTCTCTGCCCGGCCTGCCCCTGTAACTCAGTGCTTCACAGCACTGGCCAGACAAATTCATACAGGAAAGGTCTTCATGCAAATAGAATGGCATTTAGCTAAGAAATGCTCTGCTTTACCATTTCCATAATGTCCTGAGCAAGATATTAGTCAAAATATTTGTTCTGTGAAAGTGTATTAAATCATCAGTTTCAATCCTTTCTCTTCCACAGGCTCTCGCCTCCGTGCAGGAGCTTCTTTTCCACATAGCCCACGGAAAGACAAAGAGTCTCATTCTCCCCTTTTTTTTTCTTTTTTTTTTTCCAGCCAAATATTCATCCGTGCTCATTTATTACTTTGACTTACAACAATCAGATTGTTATGCAATTCTTAATTGCAGTAAGAACTGTCTAGAGACGAATGCTTAGATCTCAGTGACAGAAGAGGTTTCTTTTAATGCCTCAGATAATGTTTAAAGAAACAGATAAACATACCGAAGTTGTTCCAGGCAAAATATTCATTATACTTTCCAAGGTAATGCCACTTTTGCTCTGGCATACCTTCAATAAAACAAAACAAAACAAAAAAAAGGGAATTATGAAGGTCTTGGCACTGTTTTTACATCGTCCTAGAATAGGTAAGCACAGAATTAAAATGTCAATATTTGGCCCATAATCAGCAAAGGCAGCTCAACAAATTCTTTCCTGTTCGGTGAGAAATACCAGTGGAGCCAGCAGTCCAACATCCCAGGGAAACCAAGGACAAGGGAGGTTTATTTTTGCGACTTGCAGATAGTGCCACTTGAGAAAGTTTCTGGGAACAGAGGGACATGCAGCGTTTCGGAAAGTGAGGGAGCTTTCCATCCCGCAGATGGGTAATGAGAACCCTGGTGCTCAGGGGAGCGCTGCCACCATGAAGTTAAACAAAGCCACGACACACAGCACACAGACAAAACACCCCCTCGTGGTCCTGAATCATTTTACCCACCTCCAACCATCAGAATTGTTTATTACCGTGGCGTCACAGCAAGCAAGATGCTGGAATGCCTTTGAGCCCGGTCCTGTCTAAATTAAAGATGTTTTCAAATACTCTTTTATGCAAACCAGAGTCTGTCTCAGCTGGGATTTTGCAAACGCCGCTTGTGTGGATTCCTGCTCGTCAGGTGAATAGTCTCAGCAGAATCTTTGCACCATGCTAATAGGGGAAATTTGCACGAATCCCACGGGGGCAGGAAAACGGTTTACCTGAGATGCATGAATTTATATTGTTACATTATAAAAGCTTTGCAGAAAGGAGAATTTCTACCGGGTGTCAAGCTTACGTGCTGCATAATCTATCATCAAATCTCAAAGACATCTGGCCAATTATTTTATTTTCTCTTTAAAACCAACGGGGAAAAATAAAAGCACATTTAACGTTTACATTACTATCTGCAAAAGTGAAAATAACGCTTTATTCCAGCAAGTTATGTCAGATTTATTTTTCAGTATAACATGTTGGCAAATTGAGTATTTTGCAGAAAACTCCACCGCTGCCATTAAAAAGGTGGTTTTGGTTTTTTGCTTTTTCTTCTCTTTTTTTCTATTTTAATTTGACGGCAGCTCCAGTCAATACGAAACATAAACATAACAAATAGCAAGGCAGATGCTGCTTACTTTGTGTGAAGCCGTTTCTTTAAGGACTCATTTCCCGGGTGCAGGATGAACCTGGGCTGCCAAAGCCGTGTGTGACCGCACGCAGAGCTCACCCAACACCCTGTGCTCCTGCCAGCAGGAGAAACTCGCACATCTCTCCTCTCTCCTTTCAAAGGAATCCCTCTGAATCGTGTGGCAGTAAAAAAAACACCACCACAAAACAACAACCAAACTCCTCCCCCCAAAATTCACTACGACTG
Source organism: Callipepla californica brunnescens (assembly GCA_023055505.1). NCBI lineage: Eukaryota > Metazoa > Chordata > Aves > Galliformes > Odontophoridae > Callipepla > Callipepla californica. The sequence continues at coordinate 2,699,173 of JALIRH010000026.1, forward strand.
GAGCAACCCGCACCTGGATGGGGGAAGGTGAAGGTTTCTCACACGCTCGCACACACTGTGTGACTTTTAAGCATCACCCTTTCCTGCTCTGGTACAACGCACACATCACACGCCTGCTACCACCACACCAGAGGTGTGGCAGCTCTGCTGTTATCTGGAGCAGAGCGTGCCAGCCTCTGCGAACCACGCCACGATGCTCTGATAAGGACATAAGCCTCCCTACGGCTCAGCAGCCATCGTGAAAAGCTGGCAGCTCTCTCCTGAAAGGCAGCGAGTCTGCACCGTGCGCACCTTTTCATCGGTTTGGATGTAAAACTTGCTAACTTACCGGCTTTACATTCCTGTTGCAACCCTCTAACAGTTACCCGATCATAAACACAGCAGCAAAAGTGGATCCGTATCGAAATCTTAACAGATAATGTCAGGGTATAATAGAAAAGTGAATTGCAAGTTACAAAAGGAGAAGAAAGGGAACAGCAACTGGCTACGCCTTCCTCCTGACATTGATTCATTTCAGCTGGTGAGGAGTTCCGAGCCGGGAACCGCACGGCTGCTATCGCTGGGTGTCAGAGGATCCCTCTCTGGTTTCACCAAACCTGTTTCAACTCCTGCTGCTGTTACAAAAACATCATAAAAATAGCAGCAAAACTGGGCTTTCTGAAGCAAGCAGCGCAGAAAAATATCCTTCACAAAGGCAAAGTTTGCAGCACGCTGTAATTAAGCTCACATCCTGACAGCGAGAGCACGAAGTTTTATTCTAAATATAGCAGAAGTCTCTCCAATGTACAACCCCCCTTTCTAATGCTGGATTTACAAAATTAGTCATTATATGCCAGCACCCTCCTAGAAATTCTTGAAAAAATGTTTGGGGCTTCAACAGAGGGAGCTTAGAGGCAAGGACTGAAGGTGGTCCCTAATGTCAGGAAACAAAGCATTTTGGTTTATTGCCTGCGCAGTGCTGGCATGAGGGCACGGGCAGGACCGGCAGTAGCACCTCCAGCACTGAGGGCAGGCAAATCCTTTGGTTTCCTCCTGACATCCAGCGTCCTGCAGCTGCCTCACCTACTGCTATACCTTCAGCTGGCTCCATCAGATTTGGGTTGTCTTAGTTCAAGTCAGTCTGAAGTGGAGATTTAAGCTAGCCCGGCCTGGTTTATCCTCAACTGTAATGTGAATGAGAGTAGAGCAAGTTGAAACATGGTTTGGAAACCGTGTTCTTAAAACACTTCTTAAAATAGATCGGGTCGAAATCCTGATCCTATCTGCATCAGCTGCAGGCAGAATAGCTGCTGATTCCAGGACAGCCTCTGGGATGCAGTGTCAGAGAAAGGAGGCTCTGGCCTTATCCCTGTGTTTCTGGATCAGGCTGCAGACCCCGTCCCACCCCTGCACTGGAAAGGGAAGAGGACAGAAGCTGCAGGCTGGCCCTCGCAGCAGTGCCCAGTTACAGAGGAGACCTGACTCGGGGGTGACATGACACGAGGCAGCGTGAGCACTTCCAGCAAGGTGCAGGCTGCCATTGCTTCAGACAGCTGCAACAGCTCCACAGCAGCTGAGTAAACTATAAAAATAGATGCAGGCTTCCAGCAAAATCCATTTCTGAGTGAGCCCAGCCTACCCCCTCTGTAAGCTGAGCCAAGCAATGGCAGCGCATGGCTCAACACGGGGCGTGGGGCCGTATCCAGCATCACCCGCTGCTGCATCACCCAGGCCAGAGCAGGAGCCAGCCTGGAGCCACACAGCTCCTTGTATGATGACCAGGCCTTGCTGCAGGCAGGTGGCGGGAGCACAGGGACAGCTCAGTGACATCCCCAAGCGTGCCCCAGGCTGGGCTGCCCCAGGCCATCCCTGCATGGCTGCAGCCCTCTCCTGCCCAGCATCTAATCTGAATAAACCTCTCCACCACCGCACAAACCAAAACGCACGCGGAAAAGCAAGCTATCCTCTACCATTCTCCTTTAAGAAGTCAAATATGCCAAGCCCCATGTTTTTCAGGGGGCTCCAGACTGTGCCTGGAAGCTGTGAACATGTAACAGGGAGCAAATCCACCCTTTACCCAAGGCTGTTTTCCTTGCGGCTTTTTCAGTAGCATGCATGCATGCCTCCACTGTTTACTGTCAGCAATTTTCAACATGCTGACATGGCTGAAAGTGACCACAAAGCCAATGCGGGCAGAGGGAAGGAACAGAAGTAGAAATGTTGGGGGGTGCAGACTCAAACTTGCACTTGTGCAGCAGAAACTACCAAGGTAACCTGCCTATCTCAGGGAAGAACATGGTTAGCACAGCTTGGAGCACCAGGAAGTTGATGTCCCCAGCTTGCCATGCCCTGGAGGTACTGGCATCTCCTCTGACACACTCACGTGTGTCAGTATCTCTGCCTCGTGCAAAAGCAAAAGCACTCATGAACCAGCCCAGGTGCCAAATGCACCTCTCAGACCATGCCTGTGTAACAACTTGCTCCTCCTTTCACAAGCAAAACTTGTCAAGCCTTTTCCTGGGTTCTTGAATGAGTGGATGGAAGAAGCAAAAAGCCACATGTGGCTGTTGTATCCTGTAACTCCCAAGCCAGTGCAGTCTCTTTTTCTGAATGGAAATAACCAAATGAGGACTTTTATACGATTCCACTGGAAAATACCTATCTGTGTGGAAAAATTTATCTTCAGTATCTTGTAACAATACACACCAAAAGCTGCTCCTGTCATGGAAGTTTCCAGTTCTCCTTCAGTGTTTGTACGTCTGAGTTATGATACAGGTGATGCATGCTGAGCACCACAAATTCAAAGAAGACTTATGAAGCAAGCTCTTGATTATACTGTAAATCCTTGCTTGGAATTCAATAAACTGCCCTGATTTTCCTTTCTTTGTTGCTATTTAGGATACTAACAGGCATATATGCACTAGAACAGAGAGACCTAGGATCTCTTTGCCTAAGACGATGTATGTACCTCACAGCATTCAAGCCTCAGCATTTTGGAGAGCGGTCCAGCACTCTGCAGAAGATGAGAGTGCTGAAGAGCACAAGGGAAGCACATCCATTCCTCTGCACGCTGCTGCTCGCGCGGGGAGCTCCATCTCCCCCACAACTGCTGCCTGGATCCTCCTCGCCCCTGCTCTGAGAGCTGAGTAACACATCCAGAGGTGATGAAGCACGCGATGTCACGGAGCTGCTGGATGCCTGTGTCGTGACGGCCATAACTTGTAAGCCAGGCAGCGGCACAACAGCATAGATCATACGGCCTGCTGAGCTGTCTGTCTGAAATCGATAACCTCCCTGGCCGGGGCCCGACATCGCAGCCTGCAGGATCAATTTGGAGCATGACTCGATAGCCGTGCTGCTGCGAGCTCTTTGCGAGTCCTCGTGGTGATTTCAGAGGCAGTCTAAGTGCAGAGCTGTGCTCTTTGCTGATGGGGGCAAGTCCGGTGCAGCCCAGAGCAGCGGCCAGCCCCAGCCCTTCCCTGGCCATGAGCCCACTCACTGTGCCCAGCTGCAGGCTGCAGGCAGAAGGAGGCTGTCCTCCAGGCGCTTTCCTGTCCGTAACCCTAATGAAAACTCCAGCATCCCTGAAACTGCAACTCCTGATTTCCTAAGAATCTCCCTGTGCATCCAGGGAAGAGCATTAACAAAGGTCCGCTGCTGCTGGGCCTTGCCCTAAGAGCCCCCCTGAGCCTGAGCCCACACTGCACCCTGACATCACTGCTGGGGAGTCAGGAAGGAACTTCTCTCACTGAGTCCCTTAAACTGTGCCTTCCAAGGTCACTAATTGCACGAAATTTGTCAGATTTCATTTTGGGGTTTCTTCTTCCCCCCTCACAGCTGTTTTCAGTCCAAGAAACCGGAAAAACAGCAATAAAAATAACTGACCCTGCTCATTTTCCTTTGTCCGAATCCCGAGAATTGCAAATTTGGACCAGCTTCAATGCAAATACACATCACAGTTGAAAAATCATCGTTTTTATTAACGTTCTCTGTAATTACGGGAGGTAAAATTATTTATGTAGCAAAGTCTACCCACAAGCCTTAATAAAATACGTGATGGATCTTTCCCTTCACCGTGGATGCAGACAGTTCTTCAAGAGAAAGATGAGGAACGCCAGCTTCGTGATGAGCACCCACATTCGAGGCGCCAGTGTGGCAGACACAGGTCCCCGTGTGACAGATAGGGACAGGCGGGCTGCACGGAGGTGCTCATGTCCTGTTGCCTGGCTCCTGCTTTTAGCAAAGGCACTGTGCTCTGTACAGTGGCACACCAAACCAATCAACGTGGGTTTGACTGAGCAGCGCAGACACACAGCAGCCGTACTCCTCACTGCCATCATTCCAACTTGTGGAACCAGCAGCACGACCAGGAGGGCCCACATCTCCCGCCTGCGGGCTGCTCTCCTAACTGCAGCAAAAACATTCCCCAAACTGAAGCCAGACAGGGCAACACAATTATGATAAGAGTTGCAAAATGTAATCATTTGCATATCCGTGACTGACACAGAAGATCATTAATTACGCATTCCGAGTGTAAGTACATATGTATAAATTAGCATCTATTCATCATTTGAACTGTAATAGTTCTTTTATATCTGAATATTAACCATGCGGGAAAATGACAAAATTTTCAGTGGAAGGGCATCCAACAAAAGTTCTATCAGCAAAAATAAAGAGCGGGACCAGAAAAAACATCCAAACATGAGAGCTGGCAGCAAGGAGCCTGCCATCCTACCCTTGCTCTGCTCGACACCTCTCGTTGCAGGCTTTCTGCTGCCTCCCTCGCCATCTCCCTCAACACAATTCTTTATAGCAGTGCCATTCCAGGAATATTATTTCTGACCCAGTTTAAAAGGCAACGTAAAAACGGTTAGGATTTCACACAGTTGCTATCCAGGCAATCCCTGCACTTTGTTAATATTAAAGGTGGTGTGAACTGAGAGCAGGGTGCCTAACTGCTGCTCTTCACAGCAGCCTGATGCACCACTGCAGACCAACACGCGTGGGGAAAACAATTACAAGGAAAAGAGTTCTCAGGTTTTAAAAAGCTGATCAGAATCTCTCTGCCACAGAGACCGTACAACCACAAACCAAAGAAATCTGGTGATTTTGGAAGCGTAAGAAGGCAACCTGGAAGATTACCCAAAGCTCACAGCTTTCGAGCAGAAGTAAACAAAGTCAGGAATGATGGAAAAATGACAGACAAGATGCAAACTAATGAAGATTCAATTGACAGTAATGATATCGGCAAAGTTTGCTTCCAGCTACAAAAGGTAGGTAGTTATATTTCACAAGGGGTCCTCAGGTGGTGTAAAGAGAAGCAACTGCCTTGCTGTGCCGATTCACCTAAAACTGGGCCCATTAAGGACACCCATGCTGACAGGTAGGTGGTGAAATAGAGCACCAGAGAAACACCATCTTCTGCGTGGTAGAGCATGGAGATGAGCTCCACGACATGGAAGTTGTTTTAGAGCTACCAACATGCAACAGAGCCAGCGAGACATGGAAAATGAAAAGTATGCTAGCAAAAGATCTCACTGAAAAAGCTCTGTTTACTTTGGTTGCTTTTCCCTTAGAAATAGGGAACCAACTTTTCCCTATCCAACAACGGTTCAGCAGCTGCTGTCCCAGCATCTTCTGTGTTGGCAGAGATGGAAAGTCCACGACCACAGACACTGAGAGCAATACAGCTGTGTGACCAGTTAACAGTTACTTCAGCTGGACAATCAAAGCCCATAGCTGAGAAAGGAATAGGGAGGGGAAAAAGAAAAGAGCAGGTTCCTTTGTGATTAAGGTTTCCTGAATTCAGTTAAATTTAGATTCGAGGGTAGCAAGCACAAAGAATACTCCGAATACAAGCCCTCTTCAGTCTTCCCACTCTTTGGCCTCATCAGTACACAAGCACACTGACCTTGCCTGGCATCGCTGCCTTCCCCCATTGTTACACTATCAGCTTCTCTGTTCCTTTAAAAGTTCCTTCTACTGAACAAACTGAAAGACTGAAAACTCACTGAAACGCATGCACAGATATTCAGAAGAAGCAAAACACCAGAGTGTTTCGTGATTTAAGCTTCTCTTCTCCAACTCTGAAAGGCAAAAGAAAAAAAAATTGAGGGAGAAAGCTCTGATTTTTTATTTTTATTTATTTATTTTTTTTTCTGCAAGTGTAAATCTGCCAGTTGTGTGCCCTCTCCGCATTTTGGGACTGTTTTTAGCTCTCAAACTCCAGGTCTGATCTGGAGAGTTGTGGAGTGCTGACAGCTCCCACTAAGCACACGCACAACCAACTGCAGCCGTGCCAGAACCGCGCAGGAGGCGGTACAACTTTCTAAAGGTCCTTCAGAGCAAACAGAAAGGACTCAGGATTTTTTTTTTCATGCCTGCTGAGCACGATCCCCGAAGTTACAGGCTCCGTGGGGGCAGGGAGAAAATAGGCCACTGCTATGTGCTGGGGTCAAGCAAAGATGGATCAAACAGAATGTGAACGAAACTAAGAGAGGATCACGGATAAGGTAGCAACGTACAGACAGGCACAGGCTGCAATATGAAGGCAAGAATTATAACCACCAAAGCTAAGATCAGCTTAAAACAAGGCAGAACCCTTAGTGCCAAGAACACCCATGCATCAGTCCAGCCAAATGTCCGTCACGGAGCAAGCTAAGTACAACAAACCAGAAAATTCATATAGAAGCTGAACAGCAGCTGATGAGGTGAATGGTCACGACTTGGTAGAGGTGTGTCTTTCCAAATATCCTGAATGAATATAAACAGGACAGAGAAATGCAGTCTATGTGACTCAAAAGCAGCACTAGAAAGGTACAAGATTCCCCCTACCTCCGTTAAGGAAAGAGCAAGGCCAGGTCCAGGTGATGGCCTCACAGGTTTTATCACAGGGACCTGCTCTTCTGTGTCTAAGAAGCTGGTAATGATCTTGTTGAACGGCACAAATCTCTGAAAGAAGAGCCAAAATCTTTGACTGAGGCTTTGTTGTGGATAAAGTGGCTCTAGATGGTTTGGGGACAGATTCAGTTGTCAAAACTGAACGTAATTCAAGCATTCACCCCAAACCTCTTCTCTTAAAGCTTCCATTGGCTACAGAGAAGGACTGATTTCTTAAAAAAAGACTGCTTTCACAAGGGGATGACGGAGAGAAGAAAAAAAACCTCTACATGGAAGAAAAAGATCTCTTTGGGTGTGCTAGGCCACAGTTTTTCTACGAGGAAAACTTAAGACTGCTTCTTGGCTCATGCTGCCACACTAGGCTTCCTCCTGAAGACTGGGGCAGGAACCCCTCAGGGACACTGTTGTCCCCATGGCACACCACAGCTCCGGCCTTGCACCTTGTGTATGGGGAAAGGAGTCACAATAGGAAATGCATGGACTCTGCTGGAGGACATCATCAGCCTGAGAAAGACACCAGATGGAAAACAAATCGAAGGGAACCCAACCACACAGTTCCAGTAACACAGAGGAGAAGGAGGTCACTCAGCTTCCGAAAAAAATCCAGCCATCCGTTTTCCTGCTAGCTCTTGCCAACGGGTACCCTTTTGTGAGCCTCAAAAACCTGAATTTGCCAGAATTCTGCTCTAGCTGGAGTAACACTAGTTATACAACTTGATCTTAATTGAAATATTTGGTGCCTGCTGATATGTTCAAACAAATTCACCAGATCTTGATTATGCGCTGGCAATTAAAGCCATTAAGTCAGTAGACAGACAGCGGGTTATTTCATTGCTATTTGACAAAGTCAGCCGTCGTTCTTTCCCCCTGCCTATGTGACAGCACTGTAATTAGCAGTAATCAAATACTATTTGTGCTAGGTGTTATGAGTTTGCTTCCTTAGCTAGCAAGATACTTCTGCCAACTGCAGAACACAGACATCCACCTCCGGTCAGATGACATGCAGGATACAAAGAGAAGAACACAATGAAACACGAGGAATGAAGGATGCTTGCTTATTTGGGGCTGAAGTACTTTGCTCTTGAAAGCAAGATGAAGAACATCTTTTATTTCTGCAAGTTAGATATGAAAAAAAAAAAAACAGTTCAATTTAAAAAGGCTGATCAAGTAATACTGTGAAATACAATAATAATTAGAATTATATTTAGCATTTATGTATTCCCTGTTTGAGAAACGCATGCAGCCTCCATTAGCATTAATGTGTTCTACTCATGCATCAAGCAGAGACCAGAGCCTAATAGTGCATCACATCTTCAAAGTGCTGTACAAACATTAACCAATTAATCCTCATAACCACCCTGTGTGGTAGGTAAGTGATATATGAAATGTATACCTGAGCAAGCCCAAGAGCGAGACAGCACCGCTCTGTGTCCTTCAAGGCAGACCAGGAACTCGTCACATTTACGCTGCTGCCCAGTTCAGGGGCACTGTACAAGTGCAAGAGAGGGACCCACAGTGAGCCAAGTTCAACAAAGCTGGCAAGAAACTAAGTAAATGACACCTCTCTTCCCTGGGCTCTGGTGGGCTGCTGAATCTTGACAGAGCATCAGGTATTAATGCCCACCGCTTTGCCTTTGGATTCCTACTGGGGTAAGACAGCTCCTGGATTGCAGCAAAAAGAAAGGAAAAGATCCACAGGAGCTTTATCACTGCAGACCTCCCTTCAGTTAGTACCACCCCCTTTGATAGCTTGATCTTCCCCCACTTTCTGTGTTCTTCTTTCTGGCAGGCTTCCTGCCTTCAAAACCTTTTGACAGAGTTTGCATATCAAAGTTGCACCAGGACCCCAGGAGGAGGAGCTGAGCCTCCAATCTGGGTATTCCAATTGCAGCATATCTGAGTGATTTCTCTTCAAACAAGAATCTATCGCTGAACACGGTTCATCTTTTCCCGATGAAAAAGGACCATGTTCCAAACCCTCATTTTGCACAGTCCTGCCATAGGCAGGACCTTTGATGGCATAACTGTATGGGCAGCAAACTACTTTAGTAGCACGCAGTGAGGTCCCAGGACATGCAAGTCTGCAGTGCTTGACCAGAGAGCGTTTTAGAAAAGTAACAAGTGAACACAGGAGTACATCATGAGAGAAGGACTGCTCTTGGAGAATAGAAGGGGTGGGGAGAAAGGGAGAAAAGGCTGGAATACTGAATACAAAAGGAAAAATGGAAAGCACAGCGGGTACTTAAAACACAACACTGCAACATCACCATTGCTGCTTTGCTTTCCAAAGCTCCCCGCGTGCAGGGTGTGCTGCAGTGAAATGGTAAGGTAGCAGCTGCACTGGCAAGCCTACCCAAACATATTAAAGGTGTGCGGGTTTACCCCAGAGCCTCAGACATTCAGTGCCAGAGTCAAGGGCACAGTTCTGGGTTTCTGACAAGCTGATCTCTTCCACAGAGAGGAGCCTTGCTCCCAGCACACGTCCTTCTTGTCTCACCAACAACCACAGCCACTTTTCCGTGGCTGCTGCTTGTCAGGGAAGGGATCTGAGCACAGGGAGAAGCGTGAGCAGGAACGACACTGCACACTCAAGAGAGAAAGATGCTCTTAATTGCATGTTGCATTACCTCCTGGTGGTGTATCAAACACAAGAACAGTTGGTATGAAAATACAGAAACCCTCTTTGAAGAATGCACAGTTTTGCTAAAAAGTAGCCCACACAACATAAACTATACCTCATATGCCAAATCTTCAGCTAAAGGTGCTGCTCAAACCCAGTTCACCCCCACTAATTTAGCAAGCAGACTTCAGGGCTTGGATGGCAACGGGAACTGTATGTGGCTCAGCTGGTGTGTATGGTCTCCACAGATGGAAACACATTTGAAACATTCTGTTTTCATTTGCCACAGGCTGCCTAGAAAGTTTACAGACACATACCCTAAATACATATGTACTTCCTCACATAAATCCACAATATCAATCAAGTTTCAACAAGATCACATATAAATCTTTCTGCGAGATGAACTTTCTGGTCAACGTGACAACTTCATGTACTGTGGCACAGAGAGGCAAGTGGTGGCAACTGTGAGGCTCCTGGTGCTTGAGAGGGAAAAATCTGAAGTTGGGTTAGTCCAAATTAAAAATAAAAGAAATAAACTTCCTAGGTGCTTTTCACTTTGTGAATATTAGGTAAGATTGCCAAAATTTGCTGTCTGAAAACCAGAGAGAGTGACAGCTTCCCCTCTGTTTGCTGTGATTCAGAACATGGGGCAGAGCAGGGCAGAAAGCAGGGAGGGTCTGCAGGAGGGAACAGTCACTTCTTTTCCCTGCACCAAAACAGAGACGTTGCTCGTGACGTGTCCTGGAACAGTCCTGCAGCAGGAGCTTCACGCTGCCCTGTTGTCCCAAAACAAAGAGAACTAAAGGAAATTTCTTTCATGCCTTCCCTAATCCTGCCACTTGATATGGAGAGAGAACAGCACGGAGGAATGAGATTGTGAGAAACCAGCCTCGCTTCACTACACCATTTCAAGAAGGATACAGAACAACAAAACTTGTTACAGCTGTAGAAGCTCCCATCCGAAGGAGGATTTAATAGATGACAACTATTAAGTTTAGAGAGTTTCAAGGTCAGGAGTTTTGTGACAATAATTATGTAAAATAAAACATGGTTTAAGGAAGGTCCCTGAAACGTGTCCATCTCCCTTGCTCTTCTCCTTACAATGAGGAGCCAGCCATGTCATGGGAACTACATTTAAAGGGCAGCACACGCTCAGTGCCTTGTTGTGACAAAGATCTCCAAGGCTTAAAAATAATCATCTGCATACAGAGCCAGAGAGATTTACAGTTCTACTACAAGTCTGTATGCGTTATGAGACCAGCTTCAGCCAAAAGAGATCTGTGATAAATAGGCAGGGGAAAAAATGCCTCCTTGGAGAGCTCTGTAAATCATCCTGCAGGGCTTCAGAAGCACCCGCACAAAGGGAGCACCCGCTCCCATGGGAGCCAGGTGTGCAGTGCATTGCTGATGCCCCACTGACACCAACCTGCATCTACAAGCACCCAGTGCTACACCCGTGTGGACAAGAGGCTGTGAGGGCCCAGCTCCAGCAGCTGCGGAGCCAAGCACTGGTAGCAGCGGCTCTGGCTGGCAGGCTTGCCAGGCTGGTGGCCCTGTGCAGGACAGAGGAGGCCCCGAACCATTGCAGCACAGACTTGAGCACATCACCTCAGGCAATACTGGGCTTGGGTTCTGGACAAGGCTGCAACCTCCAAGAGCCGGGGCAATCCCTTCCCGGGGTATGACATACCACGGTGCCCAGGTCGAAGCTGAAACATCCATACCTTCCCTTTGCGAGCACTGTGACGGGCTGCCAGCAAAGAGCTGAGACTGAGCTGCATCAGATACAACTCTAGCTCAGTTTCAAACGGGCCTAATTCTGCTCTCGCTTTGACTTTTTCACTATGCAAATGAATTAACTCCAGCTATATGCTAATGCAGCTAAGAATACAATCCAGAAATTACAGGAGGCTATTTTGGGGATTTTCTTTTATTTCATGAAAGACCCTTAACTCTCCTCGTCTTTCAAAGTAAGCCAAAGCATTCAGATGTTGCTGGTACAAACCGCATCACGCAAGACACAGAAATAAAGAGTAAAACAAGCGTTATAATTTAACATTCAGGCAAGGCAGCTCAGCACTGCACGGACCCTGCATATTGTTGTGAAGGAACAGAAGCGTAGAATCAACTCTTCTTTCCAGAGCAGAAAGAAACCCCACTGCTGGCTTTTTGTTTTGCTTTTGTTTTCTCTTTTAAATTACAGTCTCGTGGTTTGTGCCATTACAAGAAGAATGTATAAATGAAGCTGCCTGGCCTAAGGAATTTCTCATAACACAAAGCAATCCGAAACACCACAACAGTTGCCTGTTTGTTTGCTTTTAATGTTGCTGATCGCTTCCTACCGCAAACCCTTCACGTCCTTTGCTCACTGCCGTCATTTACCAGTTCCCCTCTGCTTGACTTTTGGGATCAAGTGGATGAGAGAAGGCAGGAGGGCCTCATCCAAATGGGGCTGGGGCTCCCACCACCTGCTCTAGAGCAGTCAGGGCTGCCCCATCCATATCGAGCCTGTTTTGGGCTTCTTGCCTTGCATTTCACTCAGCCAGCACCCTCCATTTCATACAGGATTTCAGAAAGGTGGTGTCCAGAAAGGAGCAGGCCAAGGGTGGGAGGCAAAGAGATGCCTTAAAACAGCAGGCAGGGTGATGTGAGCAACAGGAACCGTGCTGCGTAAATCATGGGTGTCCTCCTTCTGCTTGCAGCAGCTCCAGGCAATAAAGCAGAGCACAAACATTCTGCCTCCCCTGGCACTACCTGCATTAGGGCAGGAGCTGACTGATGTTGGGGTTGCGCATGGAATTGCATTACTTTAATGCAGAGATGCAACATTTTATTCAGCTGCTCAAGGCAAGTCCTATTTTGACAGACAAGAGAAATAAATAGATTTTTCATTGTAAGTGTCCCACTAAGGAGCTGACAAATAAATCTTCCTGGAGTGATATTTGCTTCCCTGGTAGTTTTGGTGCTCTGAATGCCAGAAATAAGCAACAGGTAATTCAATGCACTTTTGTGTTAACAGTGAAAGCCCAGGCTTTTGTCTCAGCCTCACTGGCATAAACTCAAACTAAACCTACTGATGTTTGCTAAATAGGACAAGCAAGCTTATTCCAGGGATGTGTAAGGGTGTAACATCAGTTGGCCCACTGGCATTTCGCAGTAGGCTCTGATTTTACCCGCTCTCCTGCTGGAAATAAAAGAAGAAAAGAGAACCAGCAGGGTACATTGCTGCTTTTCTGTTTTCTTGGGTGTCTTTGGAATTAATTGAGAACACTGCAGCTCAACAGGGCCTTTGAAAGGTGAGCTCCATATTTACATGAGCAAAATTTGTCCTAATGATGGAATTACTTTCTTGGGCATGCTGTAGAACCCAAACGCTAGTAAAGGTCCCTCAACTTTCTGTGCATGCCCATTAACACTCAAGTAAAACTCTTGCAGGCCTGCAGCGCAGCAAATTCCTGCCCCAGAGACCTGGGACTTTGCTCTGCCCCCAGTGATGCACATTACAAGCAGCTGTAACCCAGGTGCAGTCCAATGGCAAAGGCCTGCGTGCTTTTAGAATCCCAAATGCAGCTTTTCATTGGGAAAAGAAAATCTGTCTGTCCAATTTAAGTACTCATATGCTTTTGTAATCCGAGTACCTACCTGCTTACCTAGCAGAATTACACAAAAAGTAACAGCGGGCCCATTCCAGCCCGGCACAGCCCTGTGGAAGGAAGCCCTCTGTGCTGCAGCGTTACTCACAGCGGCTGAATTTAACCTACTTACATTGCGTGCTTGGAAAGAGAGCAAAAATAAGATAGGATCACGCTTGCCTCCATTTCGAGAGCATTGTGTCAGGCACTGAACTTCAGAAAAACTCCCCTGGGACTGTTCAGATGAGGGGAAAAAACCGTTTCCAGTGAAGTGCCTTAACTCGATTGATTATCCCACTTTAGTGCCAATATAGACGCGTGTTAGCCCCTCAACAGGCCAAGTAAATGCTACAGACTGACATGCTGTTGCCAACACAGCTTTACCAACAAGGCCTCGGATAAGGCTGAAATAAAAAGAGCTGCATGTTGTTACTAGACTCAGGCTGAAAGCTATTTGTAGGTACATAAACTGCCTTTAATATCATCTGTTATTGCTCATTTACATGGATTGTACAAACATCTATAGCCTCTGACGTGGGTGCTAAGACACAAATCTCAGTGCTTAACTGCAGGCATGTCAACATATTAAAGCATCCTCCTCCCTTGGTTTTAAGGACGGTGGAGAGTGCTAGAATTCAGACGCGGGCAGATGACTGCCATCAGGCAACAGACAGTAGTAACCAGAGTTACATGCCAAAACAGCCTGTGTAAAACTGGGCATCGCTTCGCCTGCCCTTGATTTCAACTGTAATTAAATTAGTCTGTCTACAGACAGACTCAGACAGTACCTTCCCTAGTTCTGTTAAAGATTTTCCTCCCTTCCCCCCTCCAGGATGACAGAGGAAGTGGAAGCAGAAGATGCTGGAAGCTGTTGATTCTGCTAAAGTCGGGGCTCTGGGGCTACTCCAGCACCAGCTGCCTGCCCAGGCAGGCAGGGGAAGGTGCCCACTGAGCAGATCTATCAGTAATTCTCTGAGGCCCCATCCTCCCTCCTGGTATGGCATGCCCCTCTCCATTACCACACATCCATGGCACCATAAGAAACGAAACTGTGTGTTTGAAGTGCTCCCTGCACTCGTGTGCCCCATTCCTTTGACCTCTGCTCTCAGCAGACCACAGCTGAAACATGAAGTATGTTTCTTCAACTGCTCAGCACGATGCTTCTGTCAGGGAAGGCAGCAAATAAATTAAGGGGCTGACTGAATGAAGAAAGGCTTTCTCCTCAGGGCACTGAGAGCTGAAGCAACAAAAAAATAACCATACTACTTAAAGTCCCTTCTCCTCCTCCTTCCCAACACCTACCTTCATTTCTCTACAGCTCACAAGATTTGACATCCATGCTCAAGAAACAAAAAGCCACATGCATTTCTTTGTATCAAGCACTGACCCAGGAAGTGATGCTGCAGCATCCAGAGGGAAAGGCCGGTTTGTCACGCAAAATGCCAGCCTGGGAGGATGGCAACATGCTGGGTCTGTGCTCATGTAGTTACGCTGTTGCTACAGCACAGGGCAAGGCAGGGTCACCCAGCAGGACCAGCCCACCCAGAGGGAAGCTGGGACTGGCACTAGTTCAACAGGTCAGCTTTAGGGCCTCTCGATCCTTGTAGTGCAATAACAGAGAAAGCAGACAGAACTCTAAAAAAAATAATAATAATCCAGAAAAACAGACCAAAATAGCGTCCATCAGGAATCACGCACCAGAATTCAGTGGCCACACTGAGTCATTAACGCCAGGCCAAAAACGAGATGTTGCAGTTGGTATTATTCAGGTTGGCTGTACCTTTACGTTCAGGAGATCACAGACACACTGCAAGTGTTTTGCAAAATTGCTCACCCTAAGAATAAGGACTGATGATACATGTGTATCTGTGTGTATCAAAGTTGCCTGTTACTGTTTGTTCAGCAGGAGGCTCAACTTCGGGCAGAGAACAGAAATTAATCATAAAAACTCTTCTGGAGCTGGTAATTTCATCGCCATTAGAATATATTCTAAGAGGACTTCTCTTTTTCAAGCACAAGCACTCCTCTGTGCACATATCAACATACTTGATCCATTCCTACCTGGTCCCTTTACATACTCTCCACTTCCTCTTCCAGTAAGCCTTTCCTATACCTCTCCCCACACCAGCAGCAGAGTTCCCCTAGCTGTGCAACACTTTGCATCAGAGAGCCCACCAATCCCATCCTGCTTTCTTTAGAGCAGGACGTGAAACTTTGAGAACACAAAGTGAAGGACAACAGACAGAGCTGTCAGTCTCACTTCCCCAAAGCCTCAAGCTGGACATAAGCGACTGGAATAACCTCAGACATAGGGTAGTGCCCCAGTACTTGCAGTATTAAATGCAACCACCGTTAGCTTCATTTAGAAACCACGCTGCTCGCAGCTGAAAGTGGAACCTCACCATCATGCCCACACCGAACTGCGTTTTGTGGTGTTGTTTAAAAACAAAATTGCGTAGACTGGCCGCTCAGCTGTGCGTTAAGTGACAAAAGTGGGTTCCCGCTTTTGTTTATCTATTCATTTAGGCAACAGGCATCAGTAGAGCCTCCCTAAGAGCACTGGAATGTGTGCAAGCCCCTTACCAACCAAGGCCAGTTCCTTCCCTTGCTTTCCTTCTGCAGAGGCCTCAGCAGTGCCAGTGGCATTACCTGCTCAACTGCAGGGAACACTCGGAGAACAAACACAACCTTCAGTGTCATAAACGAAAGGAAAACTGAAAAAAAAAAGTGGGTAGGAAATACTTTCTCTCCCTCAGGGCTCTGGCTCGCAGCAGAAACACAGAGAGCTGATGTGAAGAAGCCCATCCTTCATTTCAGAGGCTTTCTCTCAAACATGCTTTTAAGGGCGAAGGTTATCACTGCCCTGTGCATCGCTGCTCCAGTGTGCATCACTGCAGGCTGAGGTTCCAGGTGAAGAACGCTTGGCACGTTTAGGTTCATCCCTGCTCCAGACAGTACATTCACAGCCCTGTTCAACATGAACATGCACAGCAGCGAAGGACTGGCAGGATGCAGCAAGAGATTTACCACATCCTCTCATCTTTAAGAAATGACCCTGACCAAGGTTGAAAATACTGTAAACATGGAGAAAAAAAAAACAACACCCCACCATTTTCTAACTGTTGTGAGTGCATAAGAACCCAACTTGTACATAAGAAGACCCCAAAATGCTTAGCAGGGCCTCAGATCTCCCAACAGCAATTAATACTATCCTAACTTTAGAGGCAGCAATTTGAAACTGGTTATTTAAATCAACCTTTAGGAGCTGTTTTAAGCAAAATGGCGTTTCCACGAAAATCGAGAACTCCATCCAAGTCAAACACTTGCTAGGAGATCTTGCCACCCTCTGCTGCAGTGCTGAAGAAGCGCATTAGGAGAGAGAGAGAGGTCGGCATCCTCCCCCTTTTCTGCTCATTACCATCCGTTTTGAGAACTGATTAGCTGTGGTTGTTATTCATTAGTCACATCTCTAAAATCTGAATTATAAACACCTCTGTGAGGTCTTATTCTAATCAACCTACTTTGAGTCTTGCAATTAATACTAACGCCAGAAAATTAATCGAACGGGGTACATTTAAAGACCACCCCCTCTTCGCACAAAAACCCAAGAGTAGATTTGCAGGAAGACTCAAACTACATCCACAAGCTCTTCCATTCTCAATCCACGTTCCTCTCCCATGTACACTGCAGTTGGTTCAGGTGGTTAATCCAGGAGACATAATGGGTACGCTGTAAGCTGTAAGTGCAAAGCAGCCATCGATGATTTTCCTGATGGGGTCAGATGCTACACAGCTGATAGATCTCGGGAGGACAAGAACATGCAGGCATGACAGATTAAGTGACAGCCATTGGTTGTGTGCTTGCTGTGAATACTCAGCTACGGACAATAATCAATTACTTGGGGCTGCTAATGATACTGATCAAACGCACTTAGCACTTGGCAGCTTGAGGGCTCCAATCCTGATGCTTTGAAAACATGGGAGCTACTTATAGTCGAGATGCAGTGAGAAGCTAGTACTAGCAAATGCTCCAAGTCAACAACAGCATTCACCCTGGACCACTCCACATGCTGTGCAGTAGCAACAAAAAATCTTGCTTAGGAATTAGCAGTCTTCCCCATAAAACAGTGGGATCACAAATGCTATAGCCATCTGTGAAAGGCCGGGGTCAGATGTTCACATGCACAGACCTCACTGCTGTTTGAGCGATGACTTGGTACAGGAATGAAAAAGCACTGCCACCACAGTGCTTGCTCCCAAAAGTCTATGTAACAGGCTGTGTGGCTCCTGACGTGGCTGTAACAGACAGGGGACATTTCAACATGTGGAGTGCATACACCGCTTGGCTTTTTGGCCAGAATTTACTTATGGCATAGAACAAAACAACAAACCCTCCCCACAGCACGTGGTAAGGATTCAGTAAGCTTGTAAGGAAGAAGTCCATACTAAGAACTCTGCTTAGTTCAAAGTTATTCTTCACTGAAACGATGGTTGACCTCTTCTTCTTCCCTATGGTCAACTGAAGTGCATGAAGAGGCAGAAAATGGGGAACTGAACCCATCCTCCGAGTGAACTGACATAAAACCAGTGAGGTTTGCATTCTGCATGCTGGGATGATATCCTAGCAAGTCTGTTGGCCACGAACTTCTGAGCACACACCAGAGCCCTTGCTGCTTTAATGCAACTCGCTAATGCCATGCATTAAATTATTCTCGTTCTTCCTGCCTGCTCCTTCTAAGGGCTGCTTTGAGGCAATTACTACCAACTCGTTATACCATTCCATTATACAATTCGAATCTCTAAAAATGCAATAAACTCGATCTTTCCTGAACACTCTGTCTAGCCATTCTCCTGGCTACTCCACATACCCATCTAAAATACAATATCAAAAGCATCAGCACTTTCCCCACAATACTAGGCATCAGACACCTCAGATGCATACAAAAGAGCCTGAAACGCCACAAAGAGATTACCCTTGATAAATTGGTGTTTTGAGCAAACATTGCAGAAATAAAATAATTTCTATCTTTTAAAATCCTCCGGAACATTTAATTCAACACGTCCTTCCAATCCTCCCTTCCCTCGCTCATCGGGATGCTCAGCGCTGCTCCCACACACGTGCCTCTGCTCCCTTTCTCTGGGACCAGAAAACTAGTTTTGCATATTGAATCACTATTTATTTCCATGGATGCCTCTGGGTTCTTTTGACAGCTTTATCTTACTGATGAGGATAAATGCTCTTTCGAGAGGCATTGCCAGATTGCCCTCGTTCTCGGAAGCCAAAGGATGTGGTCGGCAGGAGCTGTCAAAAATAACTCTTTTGGTCTTAGGGACTGGAACGCTACAGTGGACAGTTTTGAAAGCATACACAGCTGATACATGGCGGCTCTGGGAAGGTCCACTTCACTGCTGGCATCCAGCCCCATGCCAATCAGCGCGAGCTGTGCAGCTCCCACCAGCCAGCGATCCACGTGTATGCACATACGCACGCAGTTGCTAAGCTGTGCCGCAATGTTTTCTCTTCACAAGCGAGAAGATCAAGTGGGTACAGCACTTGAGAATTATCCAGTGCCTCCTCCCCTGTGAAGATAAGTACAAGGCTTGTACCAGACCTGAGCTGTGGTGAGCTGCACGCTGACTGAGTGGGGCGCGTTTAACCTGCCTTCTCCTCAGACA
The DNA here is from genome assembly GCA_023055505.1 of Callipepla californica brunnescens. Lineage (NCBI taxonomy): Eukaryota > Metazoa > Chordata > Aves > Galliformes > Odontophoridae > Callipepla > Callipepla californica. Next base: position 2,717,979 of record JALIRH010000026.1, read on the forward strand.
GTTGCACCAATCCACTGCTTTTCAAAGGAATTAAGCAGAACGATTCACAGTACCATCTCTTAGCTCTTACAAGAACTGCTGCCTTCCCTTGCACCTCCAGCTGAGGATCCCTGCTGCATCTCCAAGTGCTTTGTGCACCCGTTGGCCATCACACACCATCAACTTAGCACTACACCATCGGCAGTTGCTTTAGGCAGCAACACCTGCATCTCCAGGCCCTCAGCTTACCTTTTGCCTGCGATTTTAACATACGTTTGCACAAAGAATGGATCCAGTGACGTGAGCTGCTGCTCGCACCATGCCTGCGGTTTTGACGTAACTGGCAGCATTTCCGCAGTGAAGACGGAAAGGTGTAAAATCTGCAGCCTGTGCTGAGGTTCATCTCAATTAGAGGAGCGTGCTACCTGCAGTGATGCACACCTGCCAGAACGCTCAGCACACCCGTGTATGCCTGGCAGCCCCTGAGCTGGATGCTGCCTGCAACCAGCCGGCACTGCACGCTACCTGGAGACCTGCGTCTGCAGCAGGTGACAGAGCTCGGCTGCAACCTAAAGAGATATTTTTCAAGAGGCCATTTTGGGACTGCGGCCAGATCTTTCAAGGCCACGTAATTTCAATAATGAAATTAAACCCAGAATTTAGCACTTGTGGGACTGAAGGAAACGAAACATGTGGCTAAGTAGCGCCTGCTCATATTCTTTCTTTATGACGTCTCTCAAGTTGCTAAGTAAAAATCGTGCAGTTTTTCACGGTCAAAAACGTGAATCACAACGGCATGATGTGTGGGGCTGGGGGACTGGAAGGCCCGTGGCTGAGGGGAAAGCAGTGCTTGTTTTAGCAGTGTGGGCTGCTCTCACCCTTGGATGCAGTTACTGCTGCACTCAGTCCACAAAGTTGCTCGACTGCTGTCTCAAATCAGCGAGATTCCAATGTAATGTTTTATTCATGCTTTTTTTTTTCTCTTTAAACAAAAATAATCAACAGGAAGAAGCTGCTTGAACACCAGACAGAGAACATTGTGATCCCAAAACATGACTGGGATCTCCTTCAGCGATCAAGGAATCACAGAGGGCAGGAGGAGTTCATGACCACTGCCCTGTGTGCTCCAGCAAAACCGCTCCCTGCACCACCCATGAACACACTCAGTGCAGAGCACAGCTTTAAGGGGCAGCTTTCCCATCGCAGGTTTCTGCGGAGTGCAGATTCGGTGCATGCCAGCCCAGTTCCAGCATCAGTGCAGACAGAATTACTTTGTAATCCCTAAATTCCAGCTAAGACAAATTCTAGCTACCAGTTCATAATCCCTTGTGCCCCTGCAAAGGAAAGAAGTGAGGAATCAAAACTGGGACTGCAGCAGACCCTTAAGGAGGAAAACCTGGAAATGGCTGCTGTACAAACACAAATTATATTAACGATGTGATCTGGCAGTTTTACTCGAGTCCCGTAGCTTCAGCTTAATCATATCTCTGACACAGCCAAATTGCTAGGATACAGCAGGACCTGTAGCTAATAACACTGCTTCAAAAATAAACAAACTCCTGTTTTTCTCAAGCGATTATGAGGAACTCCCTGTATTTAAGATGAACGGCATCTGCTTAACCAGCCTGTCCTCGGACATCACCACCAGTAACCGGCCCAGTTTGTGCTGTGGAAAGGGATCAGGCAGAACTTTGCAACAGGCATTCTTGCTGCTGCTCTCAAATGGCCTCTCTGTTTCATGCTGACATTTAACAACGCTGTGATACAGAGCAGGGAGATTGTTATTTCTGAAAAGGGAAAACCGGATAACCGAATCACAACTGATAGCGAGGACACAGCGTAGATACATATTTAAGAAAACGTAGATTTAACCGCTTTGTATGGCTTCCAAACCGAGCTGATGCCACAAACTCAATCTCAGCCTTCCCAGCTTGTCCAGGAGAGCACAGTGGCTGCACAGAGCCAGGATCAGAGGCACCAACTCCTGGCAGCCCCAGTACCACAATCTGCAGCTTGCTGCAGGGCTCTTTGACTGAATACTCTGCATTAAGAAGACACGAATCCTAAGCCAACTCTCTGCCTCTACCAACCCCAAACTGATGCTAGAGACACACAGATCTGTGTGTATGAAAGGCAGGATGGGATAAAACCAGCCTGCTCGGTCCTGGGTGTTCAGTGCTTCTTCTAAATAACTCTGTCTCTGCCCTGAAAGCTGTGTGACATGTCCGAGGCTGCAAACGCTTTTTTAACCATTTTCCAGATGGCTGAAACAAAGTCCTGTTCCACTGCACTCAATCCTGGCTGGCACTCAGATAAAAGGACCTCGTCTAATTATCCACCCCACAGATCCATGTGAGACACTGAGCATTAGCTCCTGGTGATAACTAAGTCAAACCGGCCCTGCAGATGTCCTAGAAGGGATGGGGACCTTCCCTGGGCTGGATCACTTCTTTCTTAAATCATAACCTGTAATACTTTTGATGTTACATCGCTTCCTATGTCAACTCTTCTTACTTTCAAGTGATGCTTCTTTCCTATCTGTGATTTTTTAATTAAAAATACTTTTTCCTTATTAAAGCGAGTCAAATTGGCCCAACTGGGCTCAGGATAAGCCCAGAATCTCTACCTCATTCTCAGCGCCTATTCGGGTGGGAATGACACTTTCCTGTGTGTGCCTCCGAAGGAGCTCATTTCAATGCACTTCAGACAACGCAGGTACCTCACAATGGCTTTACAGTTGTGCTCTTTCCTTTATTAACAGCAGCACCCGAAGTAAAAGCACAAAGGTGGTTCTCAGAGACAGAAATCCCAGGATGCTCTGGGGAAAATATCTAAACAACCATTCCGCTGTCCTCTAACACGTCGCTAAAGACACCATCATTCCTCATCCCTCCAGAAGTGTTCTTAATTAAATAAGAATCTATTAAAAAATACAGTGCCCCTCAGCGTAGGCCCCCACCCCCACCCTTCTCTTTCAATTTTAGCAGCGATCTATCTTGCCTTCTCTCTGCCTGGGAGCTCATTAGGAACAGCCCCGTCTGCACGCATGCATCACCTAACACAGATTTGGAGGGAGACAGACAGAAGAAAAGGAGGAAAAGAAATTAGGAAGTGAATGAAAATAGCAGGTCTGTGAGACGAGAAAGGCACTGCAGCCAGAGCTCACCAGGGAACGTCAGTCTCTCTGGGTGGCAAAACATGGCTGTTAAACATTGAATGCCAAAGGGAAGTGCAAAGCCCTTCACCCAGGGCCCAGTTTGCCCCCTGTCTGAGCAGCCTGGTCTGGCCAGAGCAAAAGCGAGCAGGGAACAGGCGATGCAGCCAACCTGGTGGCTGCAGGGAGACAAAACCTGCACCCTTCCCCCAGATCACTGCTTTCACAACAGCGCTTCACCGGGGACATCCCTAGGCATCCGTTTGAGCAGGTAGGAACAAGGGGATGCAGCCTGATAAAATGTCATGCTGAAATGAAACAGAGCGGCCAGAAAGATTTCATCTTCCTCCCCGAAACAAATGGGTCACCAGTTGGCCCTGTCCTTTTTTCCTCAAGTCGCACAGTCAGACCCTCGCTAGGACTTGTCAGCATTTTCATCTGATGGCTTTTTTCCCAAATAAACTCTCCTGTGAGAGTTTTGCTCCTTCTGCCTGCTCAGCTCACGCTTGTGAGAAAGGACAGACAGCAGAAGCTGTAAAGCAGGCTGAGGAGACCGCAGTCACAGAGTTGCAAGCTCGATTAGATTTTTAATAACACCAACATATTAAGCAGAGCAGTGACGTGACAAACACGCTTCAAGAAGCCAAGGAGGTAGCTGGAGTTTGAAGAAATCCTTTGCCAGTCTGGGAGGGAAAGGGAGCACTGACCTCAGCTTGTAAAACTGAGGCGGGAGTTTAGAAATGAGAGCTGGCAGCAATCTGGAAATCAGTCCTGGGATGTGACCAGCTGCTGCTGGGACAGTGCACGGGAGGACACTGCTTCATGGTCTAAATGTATGCAGACAGCTCTTGGTTTCTAATACTGCTTCGGGAAAGAACTTAAAGGAATTAGAAATCTTAGATTGGCAGGATCGAGTGCCGAGCAGGTACGAAGCACAGCTCCTTCCCAAAAGGAAAACTGTACCATTAGGAGCTCTGTGATGAAACTAGATATTCTGTTTCAGCCCTTAATAACAGGGAAGCATGAGAAAAAAGGAAAGAAAATCAGAAAGCACTGAGTCATTAAAAACAACTAATAAGCACGATGACCGCTTGCCACCAGAAAAATACCATTTTATTTTATCAGCAGCTTAAAATGAAGGGGACCGTTTCCAGTGATTAATCTGTCTTCAGCAGAAAGCAGAAAGAGCCCCAACCCTGGCCTTCAAAGGCAACTTCTGTCCATTACCATGCAGACTGATCACTGTACCAGTGGAGTTTTGAGCTGAACACCGTTTGGTTAAAAACTGCATCAGAACTTCAGGTCTCAGTGGACGTTGCAGGCACTGCCTGCTGCATCCAAACCTTGCTTTCTGTAAGGAGAGGTAACAGAGACTCAGCTCTGACTGCAGCCCAGTTACTGCCCTAGGACAGACCTGCTCCTTCTCAGAAATGTGTCAGGGCACTTTACTGTATTTTGGAATGAAGACAGCAGAAATCGTGCTGGCCAGCCACACAACAATCCTGCTTCTAACCTATTTAGGTCATTAATGAACACAAGGAGTGACATCCTCCCAGACATCCACTGCAGTGACTGCTTGGAATGATAGGGAGGGGAAATGAAGAGGCAGTGCAGGGGCTGCAGCTCCCACTCAAAGCGAAGGAAGAACACTTAGGCACAGTCTGGGTGTGCACGAAGATGAATATTAACGTGTATGATAGTTACTGGAACCTTTACTATTTAAATTACTTGGTTTTATGTTATGGTGAAGGCCAACTGACAGAAATAAAACATTGCTTCTCTTGGTACTCTCTACTTAAATTGCAGCAGTAAATATTTTTTAAGAGTAGTGTTGTCAAATCTCAAGTACAGGTTCATCCCTCCAGATTGTACATCATGCTAGCTTGTTATCTACCATTTCATTACGAGCTTCCATAAATAAACCGGGAGCTACCTCTCTCCTGGGCTGGCTGCTTCCAGAATCCGTTCTGCAAGAAGTCCTGCCCTTCAAATCTTCCCACACAAGAAACAACTTCTTTGTGCCTGCCAAAAGCGAACCAGCTCCACACAGCTGCTCTAGCTGCCTGCGAGGAACTGTTCAGTAGCTGCAGGGTTCTTGCGCATCGCAACTTTAAACAGAATGTGGGGACTGTTTTCAGCGCATTTAAGGAAACATGACAGATACAAAGCGCACCTTTCTCATACATTCTCCCTGCTCTCCTCCAAGAGAGAAATCAGATGAACGGCTGAAACCACAAATCCATCAATCTTAACCAGAAGAGAACGGAACGAACCTATGTGACTCCCAAACAAGTCCAAGGGAAAAAAAAAAAAAGGAAAGAGCAGTAACCGAAAACCATGCCTTCCCTGACGTGCTAAGGCTGTCATTACTTAAGACCATTTCCCCTCAGAACTCGCAGCTCCTGTGAGTCACCGTGTGTCTCGCTGGCTCACTCAGCCTCCCATATTCCGACTGCCTCAGAGACACGCACAGCTTGTCCAGTGAAGTGCTAAACCTCAGCGTTTTCCAGCCCCCCCAAGTTTATCCAGCAATTACATGTGCTACCAAAAATAAAAAAAGAAAATAAAAAGCTTCTGTTTGCTGAAACGCATTTATAATCATTTTTGCCATTTCTGAGAGCGTACAGAGAACAGAATGCCCTGGCCTGTACAGTGACTAGAAGGCAGAGACGTGTCTGTTTTGTGGTTGTTGCATGTGCTGCTGACAAAGGAGACGCCGTTTGGTAATGACATATATAGAAGATTGATATTGGCCTTTATTTCCCTTTCCTGATTTAACTTTTGTTTAAGAACATTACTGCTTTGGCTTGCACACGCTGCCTTCCAGTAAATCACGGCACGGGCTTACAAACAGAGGGCCCTCCAGCTCTCCCCATGCACTCAGGTGGTGATTAGAAGACCTCCCTGTATCATAAAGCACAGGTCTGGAGCTGATGGCTGACACACAGTCTGTAGAAAGAAGCAGCCGAGGATGAAAAAGGGAACTGTTGCACGGAGTGCAGATAGATTTATTGTCTATTTAATTACTTTGGGTGGTTTGCACTGGCAGAACAGAGCCTTTAACTGAAATTATTACAGGGTTTTGAGTATTCAGGACTCCATAAACATGCAAATGTCCAAGCAGCAACAAACTCAAATCACGCTGCAGGCAGTGACTAGCTGGTGAAGCTGAGCATTAGGTACAGCCTGCTCATGGCAAAGGTACAGAACAACCTAGATGCTAACTTGGTGGTGCTGCAGAACTGTATTTCTCTCCTTCAGCAACAGAGGACAAAAATAGATGCAACTTTTACAACTGGCAAACCTGGCTCTTCATTCCTTTCCTCCAAACCTCTTCCTACACCTTTAGATCTTTCTAAGATGTTTACCCATCTCCCCCACCCGCAAGACCTTGCCTGCAGCATCGCAGTATAGGAATTTGCCTGGCAACCTGACATAAATATCCAACCAACCAGCAAATAAAGCCTGGCACGCTCTGAGCTGCAATGTTTCTGTGCACAGCCTTACAACAAATCAGAGCTGCCCACCAGATGAGAAATCAACTCATTTTCCATTGTTCAATTCATAGTCTCAAGCTGGAGCAGAGGTGGACGTTTGCTTGCCTTTATTTTACTTCTTTGGATCTGTGCTGTGTAATTCTGAAGACATCGCTCTCCACTTCTGCTCAGAAAAATACAAAGTGGTCTATGTTCTCTGCTGCTACCCCAGGAAGGACAGAGACCTGCTCGTGCCCAGGCTGGTACTCAGCAGCCTCCAGTGCACTTCCAGCAGTGGCACTGTGCAGGAAGCACACAGCACACCGGATTATAGACACAGAAAATTAAAAGAGACCTGTATTTCAGCCCTGAGTAGAGCTGAAGGGAAGGTAAGACAGTGCAATGTTAATGGTTTTAGCTGTAATTAAATTTCTCCATTTCATTGTGCCCCACTAAACAGACTGCTTGTGATTGAAAACCAAAGCACAGGACCAAGATGGATCAGAAGGAAGGCTCCAACCCATCCTGGCCAGAGACTGCATCTGCTCACACAAAGGCCCAGACACTGCTCAGCAGCTGGGAGCCCAACGAGCTGATGCTGCCCTTTCTGTGAGCCATCAAACTCCCAAGTAAGAGATCCCCTCTAAAAGAAGCAGACAAGGAGGGCTGACACGAAGTGCCACGCTTTGACACATTGTGAACGTCTTTTTTATCCTTTGTTTAAAGATAAAGCATTGCTAATGCAAATACTTTTCAGTAATAATGCAGTGCGATAATACTAGGGCCTGGTTTGTGTGGGATGGAGGTAAATTTAAATGACATGCCTGGTAAAGAACAAGAAATGGAGATCAGCACCTGGTAGGCTGCTCCCTGTGTACTGAACTGCAAAGTAGCACAGCTCCGTGTGAGATGGATGGAGAACCCTGGCTCCTTGAGGGCTGCTGCTTCCCCAGTCCGGTTACCAACTGGTCAGCGAGAGCACCTATCTTATCAAGAGTGAGGTCAGGAAAGAGGAGCTCCTGCCTGCAGCACAGGCTGCAGCAAGCTAACACCCCTCCTTCTAGGGGCTGACCGCCACAGACAGCAATTTTTAGGGTTAAACCACCTTCCCCCCTTCCCAAAGGCTTAATGTCATCCAGGATGAGCTGCGTTCTGAATGACCTCTGCTACTTGCGAAGGCACACGCTGCATATTTGGGAAAAAAAATCAGTCAGTGCAGAAACTGACATTCGGATTCTTGTTTTCATAACCAAAGGAATACAAACTTTCTTCCTCATTTTTATTTTGCTTTCTGAAACAAAAGCTTGCATTGAGAGAGATCCTGGAAAAGGGGCTGGTGCCACAGAACGGTCCTGAGGTACAAGAAGGGGGGAGCTTTATTTATTCTTCTAAGAAAAAGGGAGGAAAGGCTAATCCAAACAAACCATGTGTTCTGCCTTCTTGGTCAGTTAACGGAGAAATCACGTGTCAGGCATCCAATTGTAAGGCACGTCTTCTGAAACTGAAACGCAGCCCCGCGTGCCCGAGTGCGCTCCGCTGCCGTTCCACCAAATCAGCTATAGAAACGAGCGCGTCAGGCCTCAGCCAACAGCAGCCGCTGCCAAGACCCCCGTCATTAAAATCACATCGTGGAGTCGGGAAAATAAAGCCCTCTTTTGATCAGACCCCAACCAAACGTACCGCTCACAGCCAGCCCACGCGCTGTGACCGCGCTCAGCTCTGTTCTCTGTGGCTGCCTGTTCCCCTGAAGCACGTTGCAGCTGCGTGGCCCTGAGCCAGGCACCAAGATGCTGACAAGCTGCTGCACCTCAGCTGAGGCTTGGAACGGCAGCACGAGGCAGCCGAGATGCGTGAAACCAGCCCAGACACCTCTACACAGCCACCTCCAAATGCGCTTAGCATTATTCAAATCAAATCAGAATGTTCATTAACGCCGTGACAAAGAGAAGCACATGAAGTGAATTCTGCTAATTGCAGTAATCCTCTCACCCTACGGGGAAAGTTTCTTCTTCTGCCTGGAGAACACATCATTCCTCAAGGTATTGACAGTTCGTATTAGGGCAGTTACTCCTCCATATCACTTCAGTTACTACTGCAATTTTATACATACATATATAGGTATCGTTGCATATATATATATGTAAATGTATATGCCTGATCTTTTTCCCCAGAGATAAACAGAAGTGGCACGTTTAAAGCAAATCCTCGAAACACGACGTTTCTGAAGTGGCAGTGATGACAGCAGCGGCAGCAATGGCAGCAGGTTAGCATTTGGATAATTGAGCCATTCAGGTTAATGAGCTCCACAATTGTGAGGATCCGCTGGAAAAAAAAATAATAACAACAGTTCTTTCTTTAACATCTTAAGCATAGAGAGGCTGCTAAGCTGGGTTTCCCAAATAATCCTATTTGTGTGACAGAGAGGGACAGAAATGAGGGAGTGGACAGACCCCTCCTCAAGGCAGCTATCCGAGGTGCCGAGCTGCAAGCCCCAAACAAGACCCACGCTGATACAAACTGTGCAGACTCTCCAGCTCGCTCCTTCCAGCGGAATAATTAACAATGTTGGCAAGTACATTATCATAAACTTCAGAGTTAACACCCCCACCGCAAAGAACAAAGGCAGTTCACATCTCTCGCAGAGCTCCTGCTGCAGCCTGGGTGCAGATTCTGACAAGTTGCTCCGCGCCAATTTAGATTCCGCGCACATTTGGGAGATGATGTTCTCAACCACCAGCTAGAGAGTCCTTTTTAAACAGTGCCGAAACACGCAGCAAACAGCTCGCTGGAAACCTGCACGCCAGCCCACATCACCTCCCGGTGACACAAAGCTGCTTTAGCTGCGCAACTCAAACAAATCACTTATAATACTTGTGTGTAGCATCCTTTATCTCGAGAGGATCCCCGAGAGCTGCTAGGCTGAGGCGGCACACACTTGTTACCAGGCTCCCTCTCCCTTGGTAGGTCTGTGAGTTGGAAGCAGCAGCCTGCTTGCACTGGTAGGTCCTGAACGCTACACAGCAAACATTCCCACCTCCGACAGCCAGTCAGACAGTGACAGATGCAGTCCCTGCCGTGCTTCTGATCTGTGGGTTCAAGAGCAGACTTCAGGTCACCAGGCTCTTTCTTCCTAGTTTATCAACTCCAACTGGTTTGACAGCCACCTCAAGATAAGCAGCACGCTTCCCTGCGACACTGGAGGCTTACGATAGAGGGACACTTTCTGCAGGGGGCTTGCTGATGGGCCTCAGCTGTTTCCCCCTCATCTCCCCCACAACCAGGACACGATCTCTGGTTGTGGGGTCCGTGCTTGGCTTCTCTGGGGACAGTGTGACATGGTGGAAGGAGCAGACGCTGAGCGAGGCCGCAGTGCTAACAGCAACCCTGGACATGCACGCGCAGGAGAGGCGTATTTTCCAACGTGCTGAACCAAAGAGTAAAACAAACGGTTCAAGGTGCTCTGCTAAGTTCTTATGGCTGTTATAATTTATTCTGCCAAGCTGTCTTTCAGACAGCTGTCACAAACTCTGCGAGTGTGACAACAAAGAGCTGACATTTCCAGGAGGCAAGCGATGTCGAAGTGCAGCAACCTCATCCAAGAGGTAAGGAAACAAAGGAAAATAATGCATGCATGGGGGGGGGGGGGGGAATGGCTGGCCCAAAAAGAAACTATGGCACCATACAAACAAGACTCCAACCGCATCAAAGCAGGCCATGCCCTCGCCTCTTCTCACCCTTCCCAACACCTCCAGTTCCAGGCTCCAGAATGAACTACAGCACCCCCACGGGTCTTGGTTTAACTGAGAGTAGCACACAGGTAGCAAAGCTCTGTTAGACAAAAACCAGCCCTCGGGAGTTTGGTGATCTACTGCTTCTGTGTCTTTTACTGCGGAAAACAAAAACCCAAACAACCCAACAACCCTCTCTCAGTAGCATCCCATTTTTCACCTGACCTCTGCCAGCTGCGGTGCTACGTTTGGTGTTGGCAACACCAATGGCTCTGAGTGGCCGTGTTTGCTCTACGTTAGGTATTAACGAGGGCTGTGCTGTCTCAGCCACCTTGGGGCTGCACCAGGGGCTTTCCGCAGGCACCAGCTCAGCCTCTGGGAAGGGTAATGCGTCCCAGGGACGGGCACGGGGGGCACAAAGGTACCTTCACACTCCTTAGAAGAACAGAGGCATAAAACGAAGGAGAAAAAAAATAATAATCTGTTTGTAGAAAACTCAGCTGTTTGTCAGTCACAGAATGCTCATTTTTATCTTCAGGAAATACAAAAGATTTCACCTTTGGAGGTGACTTCTGGGTTTCTCTCAGAAATAAATAATAACTACTCCTCAGCAGACAAAGAAACAATAGTCCTCAGACTCTGTTCTGCAGGGATTCATCTTTTCAGTTTCTTATTCACAGTGGAAATGTAAATTTTGTTATCTGCTGCCGCGGAGAGGGAAAGCCAGTGAAAGTTTATTATGGCACATTCTCAGGATTCAAAACATACTGTATCCCATGCACACTGTAATGAGTTTTATTTTAACTGCTCTTGGAGATCGCTTTCGTGGACACTGGAATTGAATAAGCAGCTCTGCTCAAAGAAGGGAGCAAGCCCATTGCTACAGAGGCTGGGGCAGCACCCACGAAGGAGGGCTGCAACGCACAGCCCATGCTTGGCTACTCTATAAAAAAGGAAAAACACATGTTGGAGTCATCATCTGCATACCTCATTGGGGGCATACCGTGGTTGTGAACAAGTCTTAACGTTGGCATTACTGGCAGCTTCCCCCAGATAACATGAGAACATCCTTATCGTCAGACATCTGCCCCCACATTTACGTTCTCAGTTTTCATGCCATTTTAAATGCTGCTTTTTTCTCTCATTTCCCACCTACAACCTCTCACTGATAATTCTGGCCTGGTGGACAGATGCATTAGCTTGCTTCAAAGCAAAGAGAAGAGAGGATCTTCTTCCTCGCTTGAGGAAAACAGGTCACACTGAATGCTCTTACCTGATCACTTGGACCACAAATGCTCACCTGCCCCCAGCTTTATCCCACCTCCCATGAAGGTAAACAGACTACTACATATTAAGAAAACCCACAGTGACATGTCTCTCCACCACCTGCCCACCCTCTTTTTGACAATACTTCCTAACGGCCAGTCAGGTCTAACTAACTTTCAGTGATGCCCATGGAAATTTTCTTTGCCACTTACATCAGTGAAAGCAGAAGGTGGTCCCCCACAGGCCAGATCCTGCCTTGCCTACTGTAGAGGTAAAAGCAACAAGTCTGTAAGGGAAACCAATCCAGAGCTCGAGACCCTGATCTACACTCTGCATCAGTGATCGCAACCCTCAGAGCTCTGCCAGTCAGCCAGCTCTCAATCCACCTCACCACCCACTCACCTATCCCTCACTTCCTAAGCTTCCCTATGAGAATGTTACGGGAGACAGTGTCAAAAGTCTCACTGAAATCAAGGTACACAACATCCACTGCTCTCCCCTCCTCCTCTCATAACGTGACAGAAGGCTACCGGATTGGTCAAGCGTGATTTCCATGTTTGGTGAATCCACACTGACTACTGCTGTGACCACCTTCTTCTTTTCCACTTGCTTGGAGATGACATCTAGAATAAGCTTTCAATCAATCTTTCAGTAATATGGAGCTTCTTGGGTCTGGTTGCCTGACTAGCTGTTACTACGTGGCAGCTGCTAGCACTAGCAGGAAGCTGCTAGTGAAAAGCTGCCTCGAGAGGTCTTAGAATACATAAATAAGAGAGTGGCTATCCTGCCTAAACCACCAGGAAAGCACAACCAACATCTGCCCACGTTCCAGGCCCCACAACCCTTTAAGCAAAACTGTGGACAGCCTGCACTCTAGCAGCTCCCCATCCTGTACCGGGTCCCATCACACACCTCTGGGAGGCACAGACATACAGAGCTGGAGGCCTGCACCCACCTGTGCTCAGACTGAGTTCATAGTGACACAGAGCTTTCTAGCACCTCGGGAGGTCACAGCCTTCAGGCACAGCTGATCACTTGCCTGAAGACGTTTGGCTTCAGAGCAGCTCAGCGCTGCTGTACCCACTGGAGGAGAGCAAGCTGAAAATACAACGCCTCGGAAGCAAAGCCACGCAGGAGAAAATAAAAACCACAGAAAGCGAGAATGAAAGAACTGCTCATTATTACATTAGCAAACCTAAACTATTTGTAAGCGCTACATCTATCTATCACTTCAATTACATGTTTCTAAATGAGGCTGAAGCAAGATATCCATAATTACTACAGAAATGCCATTTTTACATTAGCCCAACAGTTGCGTGCGCTCTTTGCAAAGTGTAATAAGCAAACCACCAATTTATTATTTTCTGGAAATTACAGAACAGATAAATCAATCTCAAATGCCTCCTTTGCAACAGATTTGGTTTCTAACCCAGAATTCCTTTTTCCTTTGGATTGCATGAGCTCAGAAAGACCAGAAATGGAGGCAGGAAGAGGAGAGATGCCTTTTCCAAAGCGGAGCGGAGCACTGCACATCCCAGGAACGGAGCCTCAGTGCTCTACATATTCTCTCACCACCTATAATTTTGCTGCCTGTGCTTTTAAAAGTTTAAGCCATGTACAAAGTATAATCCACTCTAGGACAAACTTTTTTTTTCCCCTTGTTTTTCAAGTTAAACTGTAACAGTAACAGAAATTGCTCCAAAAGGTTGTGCAGGATCTCCCGCTGTCAAACACTTTTTTCCATTACTCTCTGCACAGAGAGCAGCAACAAATCCCCAGCCCAGCACCCAATGCCCAGCCCACCTTGCCCTGGAGCCAGAGCTGCACAAATGGGACAAGAAGCTGAGGACCAGGCAATAGATACCCCACTGCTCCAGCTTACTGCTGCCTTCTTGGAAGGTCACAAGAAATCCTCCTCACCCCAGCCTGACTTTATGGACCTTGTCTGGGTGCTCAGGTGTGTTCCACAACAGCCTCTAATGCTCCCAGCACCCCTCCTGCACCCCTTTAGAACTGCTGATGTTAATGAGCCACTGAGGGCTGCCTGCACCACAGCTGGTTTCAAGTTTCCCTGCTGCTGTTGCTGGCAGTTCCACACAGCATCCCACTGTAGTTCGTGTCAGCTCAGCATTTTGATTGCTGTCCTGTGACTACAGAAGGATTTGCAAGTTAAGATACATGACCACCCTCTCTCCTACCATCAAGTCGTGCTAATACTCTACTACTCTGCTTCACTGATCAGATTTCCATTGCTGCTTCATTCTCCTCTCACCTTTCGCCTACAAGGAAGCACAACTTAAAAGAAGCATTATGAAAGACAAAGCAAAATAAGAAAGCCCTCTGTTTACCCAAGTGTTATCTACGTATTTGTCTGGGCCTTTGACAACATCCAACACCTGCACATTTGGCTGCCTGTTATTCAGACTGCCAGCTTTCTGGGGAAGCAACTTGCCATTCCGGAGGTACCTTGAGAATATGATGCCAACCCGTGACTGACTGAAGTGTTTTCAAAAGAAAAGACTGGCACTCAGATACAGGTCTCAGTTCTCACAGAACACAGGTGTTCTTACAAAAGCACTTGAACCATCACAGGACCACGCTGTTACAAGAAATACAGGAGTTTGCATTTTGATTTACCAGTTATTTCTCTGCTGGATCAGCCTTCCCAGACAGCTAACTGGGAGAATGTAGGAAATCAGGTGCTGGCTTCAGAAGGCAGCAGGAACACACAACCATAAGTGGGACCCCACTACCAGCAGCACTGTGGATTTGTGCCAGATGAAGGGGAGGCAGCATCTGCAGCCAAAAGCCTGAGGAATCTGCCTTGCCGTTGAAGACACTTGTACATTTGTACTGAAGAAGAGGACAGTGAAGTCTGACTGAGGGTAATCTAATTCTTACATAAATATTTTGAAACAGAGAATTATTTTAAAGACATTTCCAGCACGAGTATGTTTTAGCTCTCCATGTGCCTACTTCTGCTGGGCCTTTTTTCACCTGATTTGACTAAATAATCAAGGATGGTATTTGCTCACGGTGAGCTTACAGCAAAGGTGAGCCGTGCATCCCAAGGACGGGCGTTTGCACACTCTTCCAGGAACGTTTAGTATTTGGTAGAAGCACCGGAGCACAGAACAGTGTCTGATGGTGCCTGCAGGTCCTGGAGATGTTCTGCTAATGTAAACACACTGCAAGCAAGCCAACGATCAACTTACTTTCATATCAAAGCTTGACCCAATGCAAGCTGGACACAGAGAAATAAACGGCAGTTCACTGGTCTGAATTAGACCCCAAACATCTCAAAGAGGACGCGGTCAGAAAACACACATAATTAACAACTGTGAGACACGCAAAGCGAGAGCCATCCTATCCCCACTGGGGCAGCAGAAAGCATCTAGAGATGGGTACTCCGCCCCAGTGCTACAGCTCTGAACTCAGTCCCAGCAACCATCAGGGAGCAGGCACTGTGCAGGCACCTGGTGAGCACAGCATCCCAGCGCACGGCCAGCCAGCAGCCTGCAGCTCCCCACCTGACAGTGGCTCGTGGCACGGAGCCTGGCATAACTCCTCCTGCACAGCTGCAGGTGCTAGAAGCAAGGCAGGCTGCACAGAAGCTTCCCAAGGAACTTTCCGAATAAAATTCAAAACGAAGAATGAAAGTTGAGATGGTTTACACGCAACGAGAAGCAGATGTCTGTGCTGAGTAAAACTCCACTTGAGCTCAGTGCAGCTAGCACGTAGGAAACTGCAGGCATGTTGTTGGCAGGTGAATGAAGCAAATGGGTACTTTGCTGAGTAAAAATTCAGCCTTGGCCAAAATGGTCCTTTTTCCTTGCCCAGGAGTGCAATTATTGCATCTTGGGTTGCCACTCTTAATAAAATAGAGCTTTTAAGAGACAGCACATTTCTTTACCTTTAGGGAACGCCTGGGAAGGCTTTTCATTAGAATGCTAATAGAACAATAAAGTTTAACACCAAATTTCCCCCGTTTGAGTTTGAAAGCAAACACTTTGGTTTAATTCTGACCAGAACACTGTCTATTTCTTTTTTCATTAAAGTTTTATTCCGATGTATTTATTATTGAGGAGCCTATGAGGAGCCGCATTATGTTCAAGAATGAACTGAAATGAACTTGGAAGCAAGAAACAAAGCCTGTCTATGCAAGGGAACGAACTGCATAGGAAATGAGGAGATGAGGTTCAGTGCATTGCTGAACAGTTTGTCACTGCGATCCAGCAGCATTTTGTTGTTCTCTGGGCTACTGGCTGCACCTACCCCCGGTCTACTTCATCTGGTGTATTCATGAGATAACAAAGCACCAACACTTAGCATGCACACTTGTGACGTTTGGTAGATCAGCTCCCGATTAATCTACATAGTAATGCAAGAGGACACCCTCTGCAACACAAACAAGCCCTGTGTCATGTCGAGTTACACGAGACCAGCGTGTGGGAGGGTGCAGACTCACTGCGGAGCCAGAGTCGCCCAAAAACCGGGCGAGACTGCTCACAGCTCCCATCGTCCTTGTCAGCCGGTAACAAATGAGGGCAAAAGAAATGCTTAGCTTCAGACTTGTCTTGCGGCTCAAAATAGCTGCAGATCAGCAGGGCCCAGTGCTTCTGCTTCACTATTCCAACAGCCCAAAGATATTATTTGTGGGACAGCCAGGCAGAGCTGGAGTACATGGTGAGGTTTACAGATCCAGTGCTCCAACAGGTTTTTCCTTACCTCCACTCAGTCCTCTCGGAGCAACCCTTAAGAGCATCAATCCATAGTTCTCTAACTGAACACCGACCAAGACCACCACCCATGTACACCCATGCACGCAGCCACCTGATTTCCTGCTGGTAGCTCTCTCCCCTCTTTCCCTCCGCTCTTTTCACCCTTTTCTCCTAATCCCTTCAGATTACAAACTGCTCGGGACAGAGCCCAAACCCTGTGCCTGACGTCCTGCATGAAGCCTCCCCAGAATGAGCAAGAACACAGTATAAGGTAAGGAAGAGGGGGGAGGAAAAGGGGGAATACAGCACACATGAGCCTTCTGCTTTGTGTAAGGAAAGGAAGCCAAACCCTCCTGTGCCACCTGCCCTTACGTGAGAAATTTATTTTTGCTGCTTCTCATTACAGTTTCAACGAAGCACGAAAAGCTTATTTAAAACCAACCTGCATCAGAGGGGCAGACTGAAAAAAATAATGATAAATAGCTGCAGTAGTAGAGGTGATCTCCCCAAACAGCTCTGGAAGGGTGAACCCATCCAGAGCTCAGGGTGCCCTGCAAAGCAGGGCAACGCTCCCGAACTTTGGGAAGGAATAGTACGACCTGTTCTCTCCTTCTCCAGAAAGCTGTCTTCTCGTTTCAAGGAAAAGGCTTCAAAAATAAAAGCGCTAACTACAAAGAAAACACTTTCCGTCTCAATTACTGCACAAACATTCCTTCAAAACGGTTAGAGCTACATGAAAGGAGAAAATAAGCGCAAAAAGAATTTGAATAATGCCCCGTGTCTAAGGATTGCTATCTAAATAGCACATGCCCAGCAGGTTTTGAGTCGCACGGCTCTGCCAGGTACGCAGAACGCTGTCTGTTAGCACCTCGCGATGCCTCTGCTTGGTTTTAACCCTACACACCTGCCTCACAGCATCCGAGCACCGACACAGCCCCGGAGCAGAACACGCCTTGCCTGGCTTGCAGACATTTCAAGGCACTCTCACTTGTGCTCCCCCCCCCCCACAAAAAAAAAAACAAAACAAAAATAAAAAATAAAAAAAAAAAAGAGGGAAATAACCATTTAACAGTTTAACAAAATCCCAGCTGGCACTGACTAGACGTAATCTTATAAGGGTCTTTTGTCTCTGCCTGAACTCCTCGGGTATATAGCACTCTTTGCTGTGATAATTGGTTTGGCTGTCCATTCCACCCATCAGGTGATAGAAAACTATCAATCAGACTAAATGCAATGTGAGAGAAGTCTCTTCAGCCAATTAGTTGGTAATGAGAACATTAGCCACAGTATCTTCTGCAGAGGGCACCTTAGCAATTCTGGTGGAGCCCACGAAGATGACAGTCCTATCTGGGTGATTAATGGAGATCCTGTGACACTACAGGAATTCTGCACAGTTGTGTAAAGTCGGGGGGGACGATCCACTTCACACTGTTAAATATTTCAAGAGCCACAGATGATTTTATATTACGTTGTATTACATACACTTATTTGGTGCCTTGAAATTAACTCTCCTGCAGCAAGGACGGTTTTCCAAGAACTGGAATTTGCGAGATGAGAGGTATGAACCCGAGCAATGCTGAGCAGCAGTTGCACAACTACAGACTCCTCCTTGAGAGAGCGGGACCGGAGGGGAGGACCAAGTGAGCCTGTTTCTTCACCTGCTCTCACATTAAGCACGTTCTTTTGAACCTACATAAAGTGGCTTAACTTCCAACCTGGCAGGTCAGAAGCAAACACCTGCGTCCTGCACGAGGCAAGAGGAAGTCAATATTTGCTTTTCCCAGGAAGATTTTTTGGGACAGAGAGGGCTTTCAGTGTGAACACACATGCAGGCAGAGTACAGTATATCTGGACATGCTCTGGATCTCTACTTGCAAGCGAACACTGTTAGTGTGATCTGTAACATCAAGATAGCAAAGATCAATTGGGATGAAGTTGGTAAAGTGGTGCAGTGAGTAGGTAGGCTGGTAGTTGCTCTGGCAAAAGGAAAAATTCCCTCTAGCTGAGGGAAGTGTCAACAAGTTTGCTGATGACACAAAACTGGGAGGAGTAGCTGACATGCCAGAAGGCTGTGCTGCCATCCAGCGAGACCTAGACAGGATGGAGAGTTGGGTGGGGAGAAATCGAATGAAATTAAACAAGGGCACATGTATAATCTTGCATCTGGGCAAGAACAACCCCAGGTACTAGTATAGGCTGGGGACTGACCTGCTGGAGAGCAGCATAGGGGAAAGGTATCTGGGGTTCTTGGTGGACAGCAGGATGACCGTGAGCCTGCACAAGAAGGCCAATGGCATCCCGGAGTGTGTGAGAAGGGATGGGGGCCAGGAGAGGTACTCCTTCTCATCTACTCCACCCTGGTGAGACCACATCTGGAATACTGTGTCCAGTCCTGGGCCCCTCAGTTCAAGAAGGACAGGGAACTGCTTCAGAGAGTCCAGCGCAGAGCCACAAGGATCATCAAGGGAGTGGAGCATCTCCCTTCCAAGGAAAGGCTGAGGGAGCTGTGGCTCTTTAGCTCGGAGGAGACTGAGGGGTGACTCATTAATATGTATAAATGTGCGAAAGGTGAGTGCCAGGAGGATGGAGTAACATCCAATGACAGGACTGGGGACAATGGGTGCAAGCTGGAATATAGAAGGCTCCACATAAATATGAAAAGAAAACTTCACAGTTTGAGACAGAGCAGTAGGCTGCCCAGAGAGGTTATGGTGCCTCCTTCTCTGGAGACATTCAAAACCTGCATGGATGTGTTCCTGTGTGACCTAATCTGGATGTTCCTGCTCCAGCAGGGGGACTGGACGAGATGATCTTTTGAGGTCCCTTCCAATCCCTGACATTCCGTGATCGCACCCCTAAGTCCTCCATACCCACTGCAAAGCAAAGGGCAGCCACACAAACTCAGCTGGAGTGTGGCACCAGCAAAGAGAGGATTCAAGGATCCCATGCACAAGTGGTCCCACCAACAGCACCGCTGAGCTGTCCTCCAGCCACGTGGGGACCACTGCCAAACACCGGCACCCTGATGTGATGGATCAAGTCATCTGATGCTGCATTTCAAAATCCACATTTCCTTATTGCTTTATGGCACAGCAGCTTGCCGAGGCTACAAATAAATAAATAAGTAAATAAAAACCCTGATGTCTGAACTGATTTAGTCACACGAGAGAAAATCTTTAAATTGGCACGTTGCGAGGTTATTTTCCAGATTAGCTGAATTTGAGCTAATTGCCAAATCAACTTAAACAACTCGAGCTTCCCGTTGTGCCTGAGCAGCGTTTGTGGGAGACGACTACAATGGGGCAGCTATTGATACAGCAATTTATTTACACTGCGCACTTGCCTAACACAAACAAAGCCTGAGTGAGCTGTGCTGGGGGGGGGAAGGGAACAGAAGGGATTGGTGATGGCGCAGTTATAGGAAGTGACAGGGCAATCAATAAGTTCCAGGTTCAGAGGGCAAATTGAACTGGCAAGAGTCAGCCTCAGTTTGCATACCAAAATTTCACTGGTATAAACCCTTTGTGGAGAAGGCACAACAGCAGAAATGTCACCACTAGGATGATCCAAACCCGTTTTTCCCTAACTACCATTCCCAACTGTTTTTTCTACCTTAGTCCTTCCTTGTGTTCAGGCTTTGCTAACACGCGGTGCGTTTTAGATAGGATGTATTAAGAAGTGCCTAGATACCATGGTAATAGGCACGTTGGGAACAGCACGCTACACGACAGCTGAGACAGACAAACGGGTCTGAACACGGTGAGTTTTGTGCAGGAGAATTAAAATAAATCTGCAAAAGGAAAAATAAAGAAAAAAAAAAAACACAAAACAACCTCTTAATGGGAATTTTACAGAGCAAAACACCACAGGTCTGCCAGGCAAGCTCACACCTTTGGTGAGTGAGTGAGTGAGCCAAAGGGAGCCCACAGCACCCCTTCCAGCTTGCTGAAGCTATACACAGAGGGAGAAAATACTTCAGAGAAGAAGTCCCCAGGCAGACACACCAACACAAATGTATCCAGGGGAGCTTTGCTCGTTTTCTTGAAGCCCATGGATCAGAGCTGCTGTTTAAACGAAGTACACTTCCATGCTTTTATGCAAATTATTTTTTTACGTAAGGGCAGTTAATCTGGTAATGCTGCAGAGAGACTTGTGCAAAACCGGGAATTAAAGCGGGACTGACAATTGTGGATTGACAATGCGTCATCTGTTAATTAAAGGTGAAGTGACAGCTGTAACATATTTCATTGTACAATGCAGAATTATTGACTGTGGCAAGATCGTCAAAGTTTTATCACCCTTTTAAGGTAGTTGGCAGGGTTAAAGAAGCAAGAGCGTTATTAGCTCTGCAGAGCACTAAACAAATTTGCCAGATGCTTTCTAACAGACAGCTTCTGCGGGCTAGGAAGGGTCAGCATCACACCACGGCCCAGCAGCAGCTCAAGGCAAGAGACACGCGTGGCCCTCTCAGCTGCAGCCAAACAGCCTACAGTTCCAAGGAACGCCCAGCAAAGTACTGCTGGCCCTTTGTGGCACTGCTGAATGGACTGACCCACGCTTCAGGGCCCCCTCCCTCAGCAGGCAGCACAATGGTCAATGGTCATGATGTGGCTGAAGTGGATCTATCTAAGGGCACGATCTATGTAAAAGCTCTCAATTCCTCCAGATAGATTTGAGGTCCACCAGCTGCTGCCACAGCCCTGATGGCACCCACCTGCCACTCCTGAGAGCCACGGCTGGGGACAGTCGGTGGCTGCAGCACCCAGTTGAGAACCACTGAACACACTGCCCCTCGAGTGAGCTTTAGCATCGAGGTTGCTCTGTTCCCTCCAGATCCAGGGCTGACTGTAGTCATCCCCAGTCACAGGCAGTGCTTTGCACCAGCCCTTTGTCACCGGAGCTGCTGGTTTGCAGACAAAACACACTCCCTTCTTTGCTGCACCGAGAGAACTGTGATCAAGATGCAAATACATTTAAACAGGGAGAATTTCAAATACAAGAAAAATAACCTGCAAGAAGGCTTCACAGTAGGTTAACACTGAACATTAAGCAACCGAGCACATGCTTTCGCTTAGCACTCGGATCACAAAAATCCTGTGCTCTATTTGTGAGCAAGTGAGCCATAGCCTATTTCTTTTTACAGAACATGACTACACGGCGGCCAGTTCCTATAGCTACTGACCATGTGGCTGTCAGCAGCAACCCCACCGGTGCCAGCAGTGTGCCATGCAACCCCGCTCCCAAAATACTTGTAAAGGGGAGTGGGGAAGCAGTAGGCATAAGGTGATGAATGTGCCATGATTACCGAGGGGATGGACAAAGCCCACTCAGTGTTTATCTGAGGCAAAGATGAGACTCATGACACACTCCAGTATTAACAGCAACGAAGACTACAGCAAAATAACTTCATTGTGTTAACTCATTTCTTAATCACAGCTTGGAGCTCACGGCATGGGGAAAAACATCATCATCTGTGCGTGCCTGTAAACACACCGGAGCATCGCATTCTGTCTTTCCCCAGGTATCACTGCATTTATCTCCAGGACACGAATGGCTATTATGAATTATCTCCACCACCCCGTGCTCTCCCTCACCCTTCCATGTAAAAGGGGGAGGGAGGAGAGCAAAGAAAAGACAGCGCCGTTGGATTCCCTTTCTTCAGCCTTTACCAGCCCGCGGAGGTCAGGATGCTATTGGCTCCGCTCTGCGTGCGAGCTAGAGCTGTTCACTTAGCAACAGAAAGCTGGAGCGGCAGACAGCAGAACCACGCAGCGAGGCGTGCGTGCGCCTGTGTGAGACAGAGCGAGCAAGGTGTGCAGGACGTGCTCCACGCACAGCCCCACGTCCATGGGGATGCAGCAGCAGGGCCAGGGCGAGCAGCTTCAGCCCCACACGCTGAGCTTCTGATGGAGGGGCCTTCCTTAGAGCTGACTCACGACAATGGGCAACCCCGAAAGAGCTTGCACTGAACGCGGGGCTGTGAAGGGTGGCTTCAGTGCCTGAAATAATTAGGAGATGAAACGCAGTGGGTTGGAAGGGAAAAGATGAGGAAGGAGTGAAGCCAGAGTTAAGGTCAACTGGAAAGAACAAACGAGAAATGAGTTGTTTACTGTCATCTACCTTTTTTTATTTTCCTGCTGATTATTACAGCAAAAAAACAAAACAACAACAACAAAAAAACACTTCGGCAACTCCAGAAAGACACTGCCCGCAGCATTACTGAGCCTCCAGAAGGACATGCTTGCATCCCAGCCACTTGTAAACAACAAACTGCCTCCTGAGAAGGGAAAGAAGCGGCGGAGAAAGGTGTAGATAGGACAAACGTGTACTTCACAGGTCTTAGGGGCTTCAGGAAACGCAGGAGAGCTAAGAGATAACTAAACAGTGAGATTCAGTCATGCTGCCACCCACCGTGACAGGGAGGCTTCGTGCAGCTCCATGCACAGGGAAGGCCCAGCCAGCACCCTCCCACACCGCTGCTATCCAGTGCTTCCCTTCCCACTGCTGCAGTGGGAGAGCTGAGCACTCACCAGGGAAGCAGCATTTTCCTACACGGAAGGCACGTCTCCTTCCTCCCCGTCCCCAAATAAATTAATCCTGGAGCTGATATCAATGATCCCATTCTTCTTCCCAAATGCTTGGCATTCGCGTTCTACTTGAATTTTAAAACGCAGTTCAACTTCCTCCACACGTGGAGCAGATCCCTGCGAGCCTCCCTTCGTCTGAGCATCTAACCTCTCAGAGCTAACCCACTGCAAAGGGACACTGGCCAGAGACATACAGCAGATTCGCTGCTGCAGCTCTCTACAGCTCTAAAGAGACAAGGTATAAAAGCAACCGGGAGCCTCTTGCTATTGAGAACGAGGGGCTTGAAAGCAACAGAGAGTGTTGTTTTATCCTTTTCACCTCTTTTGTGTGACAATTCTATTACGCTTTCCTTATATTCAACAATACAATGGGTATGTATTACAGAAAAGGAAACGGTACTTCCTCAGATTCAATATATCCAAAATGTATATGTCATTGTTAAAAGGAAACCTATATTTTTCAAGGAACAGAAGTACAACGTGAGTTGCAGGCGCAGCTCTCCCATTATTTCCCCTGTAGAACACTTCTTGCCAGCAAAACCTACAGCTTGTTTTCTCACTTCATCTTCTCCTTGTACTACCAGCAGTTTTTAAACTTTATTATTTCTTGAATCATGGCTAATATACGCAAGTAAAGGCACTACAGTAAGAGTTCAGTAAGAATGTTTGTCCTCAACACCCAAGCATCATCTCCCCCCTCTCCGATCAGACCAAAGTCAGGGAGCTGTGCCCAGAGAGGCAGAGCCCACTTGTGGGACCTCAGGACAGCACTAGCAGAGCTGGTATGGCAGGCGAGCCCTCACCCAGCAGCAAGTCCCAGCATCCCACAGCACTCACACAGGCTCAGGGGTGTCCCACAGCTTCCACACTGCACAGTCACAGATCAAAAGCTTGCACGCTGAGGACTGAGTCGCGTGCCCTGCTCTCAGTTGGCATGGCCTCAGCAAGAGCCAGGTGTGCTAAGAGCCCATCTTTTAATTTGGGCTTTAAGTTACTGGAATAGGACTATTAAGTGATATTTTTATTTTTTAAACAGCGCTAGCACTGAATTTCCCATAAGCTTCAGCAGTTTCAATACCCTTCCCTTGCAGTTCAAGATTCTCATTCAGCAACGGAGAAAAAGGCATCTGCCCTAACAAGAACAATATACACTTATATTTAGGAGAAAAAAAAGCCTTCCGTTTGTCCAGTTTCTCCTTGGTTGATAAAACTAAGCACACTAGAAGGAAGGAGTTTTCTTCACAGACAAGACTTTCACACAGGAATTCAACACACCAAAGGAAAAACAGAAGTCAAAGCTGAGAACAAGAAGAAAACCTACATGAAAAAAAGCATTTTGGAAATGGCCTGGATACCACTTCCAAAACTCAGCTCCATATCTTCTGTTTTTCCTGAGCAGCAATGGAGCAACACAGTGCGAGCCAACAGGATGTCACATCAAAGCAAGTGAAGCGCATCACAGGATTTGGTTTCAGTTGCAGTGGTTTTTGGGGTCTTTTCGGGGGGGCTGAAAAAGGGGTAGGGTAAGAAGTCACCCTCTACCCAATCCCTAGTTCCTGTTCGTGCCCACATCAAACTGCCAATGGCATCTTTCTGTGTCCCTACTGGCTCGAAGCTCCCACCCTTCTGTGCCTCTCATCTCAGCCACTGTTTTAGCAACTAAATAGGAATAGTTACATAACGGATTTTCGTAGTGTTAATAATGTAGAATTCTTAGCAGCCAAAGGTATTTCCCACTGCTCCTAAAACTGAGGTTTACTTACTACTTATATTTTAGAACAGCAGCCTGCTTTTAAAATATCCACACTGCTTTTGATAGCAGAAATTAAGCCAATACACAGAATGACTGCAGTGTGCTGAGAGACACACGACTGGTAAGCAAAACATCACCGTTCAATCTTGCTAACTAACACACCCCATCTAGTACCACTTAAGGACTTACAAATAAATACAACCTGGTACCAAAACAGCGCCTTTTGGCTTTTCCCTTTTGTAGTGGAATTCCTTACCTCTTCATCTGAACCTTTTCTCTGCCTCATTCTATCAGAAAAGCTTCATGCATTTGAGTAGAGTCGCACTCTTCTTTGGGCGTAGATCACTGGACCCTCTATGCTCTGAAGTGTGTTACTGTGTGACTAACCCTCATGGCACATCCACAGCACATGCAGGGCAAGGACCCCACCATGGATACTCCCTTTCTCCCTAGATATGAAATCCCAGGCAGCTGAGGGAACTCTGCTAAAGCCGACAGTGAAATAGCAGAAAGATCTACCAGCTAACTCCTGGCCTCGAACTCATTCTAGTTACACCATAAATAGTTTCTTTTCTTAAAAAAGAAAAAAAAAAAAAAGCCCTATACAATTATCATGAAAATCCATTTACAAGCAATTCTGAACCATTTGGTGAAATTGCTGCTTTATGTTGCTTGCATCACCAGCAACAGAATGCAAGCTGTGAAACTCGCTGCTGGTGTCTGGTGGCTCCACCAAACCCAGACTTTTCTTTCTTTCAAAGCCTCTCATCACGAAGAGAATTTCACAAGGCAGAAGAATAATGGCAAAATGCTCTTTGACTGGCAGGGTGAAATCCAGTCCCACAGTCAGTGAGGCAGCAGCAGTAGGTGGTTATCAAGACAGTTTCACCAGGCGGTCGAAGGCCATGCAAAGATTTATAAATCAGTATGAAGAGCTTACAACTGACACACTGCTGAACAGAGAACACCGAAGACCTCCCCTGCTCTGAAAAGCTCATTTTTGGCATCAGTCTTCCTGCACCTTTTGGAGCTTGCGTACTGGAATGGAAGCAGACAGAATGAAATCACCCAGTCTCAAACCCAAGAAAGCATGGATTAAAAGCTGTTGCCATGGCTGAGGGAAGTGATCTATTGTGATAGTATTCCTCACATAAGAGAAGTCAAGATGTGAAACAGCCCAATTGCTGCTGGGGAGCCAAAGGAATAGATGAGGGCCCCAGACATGCATGCCATCCTCTGCCACACATGGGATGACCATGCCCAGTCCAGGCTGCAACTCACCACATGGATCTGCTCCCAGTGCTGGGGACTGGCTTGTCACCACAGAGCAGCCCTCACTGCTGGTCCCTGCCTTGGCAGCATGCCGACAGGTATGTCTTGAAATCAGCTTCCAAAGCAGAAATGTGATGGTTGCTGCTGGCAAGCATTTCCTAGAAGGTAGTGCTTACTAGCATGATTTAGCAGTGACTTGTTAGAGTAGCATGGTTAGGCTGTGGTTGGACTTGATGATAATGAGGGGCTTTTCCAACCTGAGCAATTCTATGATTCTATGACAGAAACAAATTCTAGCACACACTGACAGAAGTACAGTGAGCCAATGACACAAGTTACCCAGTTTTACTAGAAGAAGAGATGACATGTGGTCAGCAGTGCACAGGTGTGTCCCCACAGCATATCTCCATATCTAAGTGGAGACTTCCAACCAGGGAAGCATACATACTGACCTGTCCTGCATTATTCAGGCACTAGCAAAACTTTACTGACCATTTCCTTTAAAACTACGAGACAACAGCAGCAACAAAGGCCCTCTGTGAGCTCTATAGAGCCCAGGTCTCCTCCCTTTGCCATGAAGCCCCCAAAACCAAAATGCAACTCCTTGGCACGAGCAGTGGTGAAACCAGCCGTTATTTACACCCAGTAGAAAAAGCATTTGTTACTTATGACTATAGAGAAAAGAGAAACAACAGATTCCTTCCTTGAGTTCTGCGAGTACCAAAGAAAAATAAATACTTCCTCTGAAAACAGCTGATCCAACAGTAAAGTGTTCTTACCAACCTAAAAACATATCCATTTGATTATCAGGCAGATTTTAAGTCGGCTAAAATAAATAACAGTAATAAATAAATACAGCATAGGGTAAGCTGTGGATTTCACTAGTGTCTGCCAAGCTCAAAAAGTGGCCAAGTTTACAAGCATAACAAATGACCAGGATTCAGATGAGCCACAGTAAGTAATTGCTGGTGCATTCCCAGATCATTGCAAATACGAGGTAAAGCCTCATTAACTTACAACATTCCCTTGGAGGTATAAGCTAACACATGCTACCTGGTATTCTCTAAGCATTTGCACGCAGTCATTTAACTGGTCAGCTGAGGCTGGGTAACTTTGTGAAGAGGCAGTCAAACTTAATTCTTCTGCCACAAAACACACACGTGTATCAACCTCTATGTGCAAACAGATTGAGATCTGCCACGCTCTTGCAACCTTATCCCAAAATTCCTTCCTTCTACATCATGAAAGTTAATTACACCAGCACCCAGATACAGAAACAGGGTAGAGAATCTGCATCGTCTTTTATCATGTGTTTGTCTGCCCACATTAATGTATGGCTGTATGCACACACACACCCATGCACACGAACTGAAATAAAATACTAACAGAACAATGAGGATTTTGTCTCCTTTAACACAGTTATATATAGCCTGGCAGTTAAATATAAGCTTAAACCTGAACATCAAAAGATGCATAAAGATACATACTTATTTATAGCTACTGCAATAGGGAAGCTGCTGAGCAAAGTAGAACATCTTTGGAAAGAGTGGGTGGTGAAAACGCTGAACAGAACCCACTCTTCAGCTTTCCAGGCATCTCTGGTCTATGAAAGCTGTGAACTTGGGCCCCTTTTTCTGCCCAGTGTGACTTCTACGAATCATCTAACACAACAATCTCTTGAGTATTTCCCACTTGCCCTATTCTCTTTGTTGCACTTCAGGAGTTTGGCTGCATTCTGGCCAATGGAAAGTTGTAAAAGGAATGGACACGGACTTGTCCACACTTTGTGGCTGTGGGATTTTTACATGTTAAAGCTCGACAGAAAGCCAGCAGAGCGTGGCGAGACAAGTGAGGTTCAAAGCTATCTCACTTCAGGACTGAGGTTTCCAAACTTCACTATCACTGCTGGAAACACTGGGGCACTGTCTCGGAGCTGAGTGTGCCTTACAAAACAGCTCCGCTCAGCCTCCCCCGCTCTCTTGCGTCTGTGTCAAAGACTTTGCCCCCATTTCATAACCCAGTGGAAGGGAACAAGTTCTCTGCTGGAAAAGTCACTCACTTGAAAGACTGACTCAGTTCTGTACTCACCGAAAGGGAGGTAAATGCTTCAGAACAGGTTGTACGTTGCTGGGCTGTACCTAGAAGCTGCATCGCGTGTACTGGCACAGCAGAATCAGGCAGAGCACAGAACACAGTCTGCCTTCAACAAAGCTGCACCTGACTACAGCTGGGTAAAGCAAATGTATTGTGGTGTGTAGACTACCCAGCTCCATCTTCATTTCTCTTTTCTTTTTTCTTTCCTTTCCTTTTTTCTTTTTTTTTCTTTCATTTTCTCCCTCTAGGTTTTAATA
This sequence comes from Callipepla californica brunnescens, assembly GCA_023055505.1. NCBI lineage: Eukaryota > Metazoa > Chordata > Aves > Galliformes > Odontophoridae > Callipepla > Callipepla californica. The sequence continues at coordinate 2,746,266 of JALIRH010000026.1, forward strand.
TTCTTCAAAGAAAATCCACCTCCTCTGTATTATAAGCTTTAGTAAACAGTAAATGAAGACGTTTAGGTTATGCACGACCACACAGCCTCCTCTAGCTCATCATAGGCTGTAGCGTAACACATAAATCATGTGTCTGCTATGGTTACTTTGCACGTTATCTCGCACAGCTACATGCAACTGCACAGACTATCCAGGCCTTTCCATGACCCAGCTTGCCTTGTTCCTCTAAGCTGACAGTAACTGCAAGAAAAATGAAGCTGCATCTGTCTCCTTGCAATGAAGGGGGCAGCCAAGAGGAAACGACTAAGTGCCCAAGAGCTGATTCTCCACTTGTGGAACGCAGCAGGTGAAATTGCATTTCACTGCTGTCACCACGAGGCTTGCTGCTTCCATCAGCAGCATCAGCATTGCACCTATGAGCATTGTCTTGGCTTTATCCAGCCTCACACCAGCAACAGCAGCATCAACAGAGGCTGAAGCTAATTTCAATGCTTAACACTAGCTGACAAGAGCCACAGCTCCCACAGCCTCTGGAAGAAGTGGGGTGTCCCAGAGAAGCACCCTACGAATTTTAGTGCAACACACACTCAAGAAGTTTCATCTTCGGCATCAGAGTGGTGGCGTGACATACTGCAGTATCAGGACAACAGTGATGGAAACGTATCAGGAGGATGCACAGGTCACATCCTCCTGTCTGAAATCTGCAGGCCCAGTAACCAAGCGCTCCTCAGGAGAACAACGCAAGCCCTTAACTTTGCATGGACTGCGAGGGTCCGGTTTTAATCTAGTATTTCCAAGCTGGGTGTCTTTTGTCAGTGCTGCCAAAAGTCAGGAAGGATCATCCCACAGGGTACCAGCATCTAGGTGAACATCTAAAGGAATTCAACACTAAAAGAAGCTCACCTTATCGCGATTCCCAGCCACATGGCAACTAACATAGCTGCAACCTCGATTTAGGAAACACCAACTTCCACTCACAGCTCTGCAACTCCCTTACAGAATGGCCCTAAAGTCATCTGTATCACTCTTCTGCTCCTGCTGCCTTCCCTATGCCACTGGGGCTGCCAGCCTCCCTCCAGCCCCATCCAACCCACTAAATGATAAAAACTGAGTCAATTAAAACAAAATAGATTATGAACTGAGGCAGAAGCAGCAAAATGTTTGCCACTTATCATCAGGTGTTTAACATACCCTCTGTACCCTGTCTTCAGTTTGTCTTCAGCTGCCCCACTCAACAAAGCATCCTCATTAGGATACAATCCAAATGAGTGCTTAAAAGTCCACTTAAATGCTGTCATTAATACAGACGGTTTAAATACTTTTCTGAATGAAATCCTTTGACTGTAATCTCTTCAGAACAGAAAGGATGCTTTTATTTTGGCGTAGGCAGAACTGAAAAATCAGAGGGAAGAATGCTCTTCATGGCTGCGTCCATGGCTTGCTGACAGTGCACACAAAAACAAAAACATCCTCGTTTCCTCTAAACTTTGTGCTTTGGATGTTAAAGGGGGTACAGACCACAGAAAACACTTTCTTATCTCATCGGACAGACCACTAAGAATACGTACAGAGAAAACCCAAAGAGGTGACACTTTTGGAACAGATTTACAGCCGCTCCACATCAGTCTTCACTTGTAGAACAGGAAGAGAGCTGTTCAACACATTCAGAAAGACTTTACTATGATTTCTTGCTTGCCCAGTGCTTTCAGATAAAGAGTTCTCTATATGCCTAAACTAAAATTACCAGCACCGGTTTTTTGCCTGAGTCTCTCAGCACTGTAACAGAGCCTCAAGCTTTGAGCAGACCACCTTCACTGGACAACAGCTGAGTGCAATGCGAGTAGCACTCCTACAGGAGGCAAAGGGTGCACCACAAAGCAACCAAAGCTGATCCAGCAGGGCTGTACAGATCCTGCAGTACCCCCAGCCCTCGCTGCCCTTCAAGGGGAGTATGCTTATGTCAGCAGTTCTCGAGTTAGGAATTACAGTTTCAGTCCTTCTCCCCTCAGTTGCTTAATTAAATCATTTGTAAAATGAGAACAAACAACAAAAAGCGTCCCTCACTTGCCACTTCCATGGCAGAAAATGGAGCTCACATTTTCATTAGTCTGCCTCCCTCCCAGCTGTGAACTGAGCTAAGTGAAATTCATGCGTGCTGCAGGGCCATGAAGAAGAAGAGCAGACTGTACAGTCTCGAGCTCACACAGGACTCTGATCGTGGTGGCATGTTTTGTGTCATTTTAATGATGTGCGGCACTGCTAGCTTCCCCCCCTAAAGCTTTATGTAGGAGGCATAATTATGTAATAAAATTCCTTTTTCTGCAGCATTCTCCCTGTACCAACACAGAAATGCAGGCTTTATTATTCTTCCCAGCTGGTAGGCACTGAATTACTGGTGTTTTAACCCTCTTTGCACTAAAGCCTCAGTTTGATTTCTGACTCTCAACAGCAGGAGAAGCATCCACTGATCATTTCTGTTCTCTCTGCTTGTGAGGTTGATTCCTGGCCTTTGAGACCATTTTTTATCAGCTCGTAAAACACCTGCTTGTTAAGGATCCAATCTGTTTCCTGGCGAAACTTTCAGTCATGGTGGTTGAGCCGTCTGCAGGGCTGGCGCACCATAGCATCAGGACAGAACTACCTGACCTGCTCCTGTGTGCTGCCAACACCACAAAGCACAGCACACATCCTACAGAAGGGCAAAGGGCAAACTGAGCAGTACCTTATGGTGCTGTGCTGGTTACATGGCCTTCCTAAAGGTGAGAGCCATGGTATGTGATTGCTGCTGAAAGGGCAGCTTCCTTTGACGTCTGAGTTTTATCCCATGACAGAGCACGGGCCGTATGCTCACACAACACTCCCAAAGCAAACACGCACCCAGACTCTTCATGCTACTCCTCCTCATTACAGTGGCTCTGCCAGGCTTGCTTCTGAGCGGGGACAGGATGTAGCTCCCTCATAAGGCACCACTACAGAGAAAGTGAGCCCGGGAGCTGAACCCGCTTTCCATAGCTTCAGAGCAGAGCTATGCCCCAGCACTGTGCACCGGTATGTCACTTCCACACTTATGATTCACAACAGCTTTCTTCCCAAGGAACATGGCTGTCTCCACTTTAACAGTACTCATCCATCAACCCTGCCTGACCTTCCTCCGCAACACCCCTCAGCAAGCACTTCCAGCTATTTGAATGCGGCTGGCCTGAAACACCCAGCAGCCTAACACGGGGATATAGATCCCTCTCCAGCAGCTTATTCACATGGAGCTTGTGAACACGATACATAATCTTCCCAATCATCTGTACAAGTAAGGCCTGCTGAGTCACTATCTTCATTTTTCTGTCGGCATGCATTTGCATGAGCCATCACAAGCAGAGGGTAAGCAGTTGCACTGAGCACAGACCTAAAGAACACAGAGGAAGGAGGGGAGCTTTACCTTCACCATTAAAAACCCCAAACAACGAGGAGCTGAGGGCAAGGCCACCTTCCTGGCTCACAGCATACAAATGACCTGTCAGTCATCTGCACCCTCGTAAGCAACCTGTGTTAACAACTCTGTTAGCAGCACAACACTCCGAAGAAATTGTTTTCTTAATGCCATAGGCCACGTTACAGGATCTTATGCTCAGCTCTCCTTTCATTCCAAATACCTTTTTGTATGTGTGTGCGTGTGCATGGAAAAGTGTTTAATTTGAGCAGGGTAGAGTAGAAGAAAACTGTTCTATTTTTCCAAAGTTCGGGAGACATATACTGCCCTTTCTCATTCCGCAGCTTCCCTTATAAACACACACTGGGTTCACATACTTAAATAAAAGGTAATTTTTTTCCTCCTGTGCTGTGCCAGAAAAGAGAACACGAGACTAGGGAACAGCCAAGAGAAGATGATCTGACCTTTGCCTATGAAAAGCTTGGGGAGGCGGGGAGAGCTCAAGAGGGTTTTTCCTCCTGTGAAGCTCCAGGCAGCCACAGGAATGCATCTCTAGGAACAGGCTGGCTGCGTAAACTGGCCAGAACAAGTCTGGAGCAGCACTGCAGCTCGCCCTGGTGCCATCATTACAGAGGGGGGAATGTTTCAGCAAGTGAGGTGAATGGCTGCAGGGCAGCCACCTGCCCCTCAGGGACAGCGAGGCACAGGGCTGACTGCAGGGGAGCTGGCAGTGCTGCAGGAGTCGCAGGCCTGTACGTCCCCAGGGGCTGCAGCAAGCACTGCAATGGAGCTGTGCCTGCTGCCAGGCCTCAGCTGTGGTCACGAAGATGCCTGGGAAGGGCTGGGATCAGGCTGCGACACAAAGCTCCATCCTTCCATAGGTATGGCTGGGAGTGCAACGTTTCCACTTTCTAATGATAAATCCTATGACCTTTCTATAACAAGAAGACCTGTGCAAGGGTGTATATATGTCAAAATTAACTGCAGTTTAATCACATGCAGCAAATAATTGGTTTTCTGTCTGCTCTGCTTTCTCCAGCGAAAGGACCTGCCTGGACTTGAACATTAATTCAGATTAAGGTAGGATGTGAAACCGAAGCGCAACTGCTGATCCTGAAGAACAGCAACTGTGGGCACCTCTGCTGCAGAACAAGAATATCTCGATCCAGCTTCACGAAACTGGATGATAGCTTAAGTCTCACTACTGAGAGCTTCCCCAAACCATCAGCTCCTTGCATGACTAAATCCCTATTAGCAGATGCAATTTCCATTACGTGCAGTTACTCAAGTAGTAATATGCATGCTTTGCTTTTGAAGTGGTAAAGATACACGAAACTTTACTACTCCAACATTTCGTGCTAGAAGCCTAGATTTACTCTGTTGGTTTTCGTTGTCTCTTGCTGTGGGTTATTTTTTTGGCTGTAGAACTGCTCGCACTTGTGAGTGCAGTCTGACCTGCTAAGAGGACGCAGCTTTCACCAGGCATATCTCATATAAAAACGTCCCTATTTGGAAAGCAAATCTAGCAATCCAAATTATTTTCTTTCAATTTACAAATGTTAAAGGCCTGATTAAATAGCTTACATCCACGGCTGTAAGCAAGCCTTAGCTTTTTCATTAAACAGGGTTACAAACAAAGTTTTTATACACTAAGTATATTTCTGTGCAAATATATTTCCCCTGCAATGGTTCACTTGCAGGGAAGAAGAAACCAACGTCTGTAATTAACACAAATGTAATCAGCATAACATGTTGAGAGAAAAGACAAATAGAAACGCTTCAGAAAGGCTGTCGGTGATGCTGTGCTATTTCAGATATTCTTTCCATGCTTCCCTTCTCAGTTAGATTCTGATTTCTCCCTCAATAAGTATAGAAAGCCTGGACCAAATTCATCATGGGCATGATTCCACCACGATTATATCAGGAGGAATTTAGCCTAGTGCTTCAAAATCATGCTTCATTTACTTCCCAGGTAAATGTGAATATGAGTCATGAGAAGAAGAAGGAGACAGAGCAGAGCTAAGTAACTTGGAAAGCAATGTTTCTCAGCTTTCTAGCTCTAACCAGGCAAAACTCTGACAGGAGTCGGATCTAATTAGATATATGCTTTTCTTCCTCTTTTAAGAACCGTGTTCCCTGTTTCTTCTTCCTATTTCACACTTGCTACTGTACAATTAACATTTATAAGCACCGTAATGGAAATACATTAAAAACAGGGAAAAAAAAAGGTGTGGGTTTTTTTTTTTTTTCAGAATGTCTTCTTGTTCTGAGAAATGCCACTGTTTCACTGCGGTAATACAGCCAGCTTCTGTTACTGGAGATTCCTCGCACAGAAACAGCCAGCTGTAATGCAGTATTAAAGGCCAACTGGCAGGCAAGTTAGGGCAAAGCACAGTCTACAGAACAACTTTTACTACTTGTTATTGCTCTTCCTTTAAAAAACTTAAGTCACACAGTTGCACATCAACTACATCTTCTTGAGAGCCATGGTTGTTAGCCTATCTGCCTTCTCCTTTTGACTTGCACTGCAACAACAAAAGAACCCTCCACTCAACCAAAATGTTTACAGACTGTGAAAGAACTGTCCCGAACTGAAGGGTACACTGCAATGCAGACAGGTAGCTCCTTGTTCTGAGGCCTACTCTGGTGCTTCGGTGGAGGTAGATGATGCCAGACGTGCACACACACACACAGAGTGCTGCCTGGCAAGGGAGCACACCGTGCCCTTTCAGTGCACCTCCCCAGGGCCCAGGAGCCAATCCTGCTGCTGCAGCATGGCTGCACGCACTGAGTTACGGCAGATTACATTTCACTGCTATGCTAATTAGCAGAGCCTGTATTTTCCATTTCAGCCATCCAGAAGTCAAAAACGCAGTGCTGTATTCCTCAGTCCCAGGGATGTGCAGCACGTGCCCTCCCTATACCAGCAAACGGAGCATATCGTCATCAAATGTCCTCGTCTGAAGTTGTTTGAACTACTGCTCCTTCTCTGATTTACATTTCCCACACTAAGCCTCTCCTCACTTACTGCCAGGTGCCTTTCAGTAAAATGGGAAGTTCTGCTTTGAAGGCCCACTCCAACAAGTCTACAGGGGCAGTAAAGTTAAAGCAGAAGCCATGGCAACAAGGGGATAAACCAAAGTGACTGCTCCCATAGAAAAAAAATAGCCTGAGAGTAGCTGGCCAATGGGATTTGCTGCACAAGCGTTAAGAAGCAGACTGGGGAGCTGCAGAATATAAAGAATTCCTGCTGTGTTTCCCCAATGAATCTCCTTTATATTCAAGAGTGTTCACTAAAACAGTTTCTGAATGCATTAGCTCCTCACATCTGGAGGCACGGCTTCAATTGTGCCAGTAAGTCCTCATTTCTTGCCTAAAGACAAAATCAGATCCGTGGACAAGCATGCATCCAGGGGAACCCTGCTGTAACAGGCAGGCAAAACCATGCCAAACAGAAAGAATCTTGCTACGGGCCCTTTCTTATCAACTGCACACAAACTGTAGAAATGCACCCACCTTCTCTTGCCATCTCCTGACCCGCATTCCTCCTTATCCATGGCTGAATACATCAGTAGACAGCAAATCTATCAATTGCTTTTACGCAAGGAGATCTTCAGCTGAAAATAAGACAAATGAACGCACACTTGACCATTGCCTATCAGAAATAAGAAGGTTACAACGCAGGACACGTGGAGGATTGACTCTGCCTCCTTTTGGCAGACACTCAACTGCCAGTAGCCACTACCTACATCAGAAGGTTCAACTGAATAAAACTCCATCCTGAAACAGCACAGCACAACACAAAA